>OX467309.1:17532500-20032500 GCA_950108535.1 Agriphila straminella | reverse complement strand
ATCTTTTCCTCAGAAAACGGTATATAATTTTTATAACACTGCCTTTCTAGTTGATTTTCTCTATTATGTAGTTTTAAGAAAATTGATAATCGCAGTCATTTCCATATTTTTTCCATTTGGCATGAACTTTTAATTTCTTACGGATTAATTTAACTAACTGTCGTGAGTACCATGGTGGAAACTTAGAGTGTGAAGCGACTAACTTTTTAGGAATAAATTTATTCATTAGTTCACTAAAAACGTTATAAAAGTAAGTAGTGGATTGTTCAGTGTTCAAATTGCTTAGTTCGTTTGTCCAGTCTACACTTAATAATGCCTCACTCATGGCCTCAAAGTCAGCAGCATGATAAATATATTTTAGTCGTTTACACTCGCTTGCTGGCGGTAAAAGGTAATGAAAAAGATACTTCGATTGCTTTATGATGAATATCTTCATTAGTGAGAGGTGAGAGTGCATTAATAACATTACACCTACCATTACTTAATACCAAGTCGAGTATACGCCCATTTGAGTTTTTACACCAATTAAATTGAGAAAGGTTGGTCAAGTTTATGAAGCCCGATAAATGTGACGACTTGGTATCGCTGTTTGTAATTAGTTGCAAGGAATCTCCATTTACGTACCAATCGGTGCTACATATTACGACGTATCGCAACGTCGTGATATGTAGCACATTCATCGGGTTACAGTATGAATGTTCACGGTGTACCACAGGGTAGCGTACTGGGTCCTATTTTGTTTCTACTGTATATTAATATTAACATTGTTGACATTACAAATCAAAGTTGTATTGCTTTTGCGGATGACATATCCATTGTAGTAAGATCTAATAATACTATAAATGACAATGAATATGACATAAATAATAATATTGAAAAATTAATTAGATGGCTTGACATACATAGGCTCGTATTATAGAATCAAACTCAAATTCAAATCTCTGCTTGAGTACAGTTAGAAAGGAATGGTGCTATTCATCGCATATAGCGCCATCCCTTTCTAACCGTACTCAAGCAGAGATCTGAGTTTGATTCTATAATACCAGCCTAAATCTGAAAGTGAACATGACTAAAACTAATTTTATACAATTTAATAAACGCAAAATGTTAATCTTGACATTCACTACGTAGACATTAAAATCGCCGAAGTTAAGCAAACAAAATTCCTAGGACTTACAATTGATCATGGGCCTTACTATGAGCTCTTAGAGCAGGGCTTATATTGAACTGCCTTACTTTTTCGTACTTATGACCTCAACGGTTAGTATGAAAGCAGGCCTTAAGCAGTCCTGTTTAAGGCCTGCTTTTAAACTGAACGGTTTCTTATTTGCTGATGGTGAGCCCCCAGGAGCTGAGTTGGAAAGCACACATCGATAATCTTTGTGGTAGAGTTAATAGGTTTGTTTATGCATTAAAACAAGTCAGATCTGTGACAGATGTAAAAACTGCGTTAACAACTTATCATGCATAATTATGTAGGTTCCATATTGCGTTACGGGTTATTGATATGGGGAAATAGTACACACGCTAACAGAGCGAAAATTACTCAAAAAAAATGCATTAGAGCTATATGCGGAGTTCCTCCACGAATATCATGTCGTCCTCTGTTTCCACGACTTCAGTTATTAACGTTGACATCGCTTTATATCTTTGAAATAAATAAATAAATAAAAATCAGTTTATTCAGGAAAACACATAACAAAGCAAAATATGAACTGCTCTCATATAAGGTTACCCTGTGTTACAAGAGACAGGCTCTTCAAATAATAACAATTTCAACAATAGTGTTTTTTTAAACATTAATTTCTTTATGCTTATTGCTATAGAGAAAAGGTTTTTACATTGTATTATTTTATTTGTGTGTGTATGTGTGTGTGTGTGTATGGCTGTGCGTTTGTATGTGTATTTATGCGTGTGTAAAAAAATATTGGTTGGGGTTGGTGAGTGAGGTGCAATAAAAAGTATACCCATATCATAAAATCAACTGTCTAAGATAATCTAGTCATTTCATTAATCAGTTCTTCTAAGTTTTATTTTATATTTATTTATTTGGCACAGAAACAATATACAAATTATAATTTTTACAAAAAAGAAATGAACTTATAATCATGTTAAATTTGTATATCTATTACATCTATGCACAACATTTGACTACACACATGGTTACATTGCAATATTATTACAATACATTTAAGAGTTAGTTAGCAATGACATTATTTCCTTCTTAAATTTAAACAAACTGTAATAAAAATATCTAAATCCTTATGAAGATTATTGTACAGGGTGCACATTCAGGGTATCGGACTGAACCGTGTAACATGATTTGAGGAGAAATTTGTCGAGAACAAATGCTGTCTTCGGATAGATTTTTTAGGTGTCCTAAGTGAAAGCTGGCCCAGGATTGTTGTATCTAATTGAGAATGTACAATTTTATATAATGTAAGAAAGTCTGCAATTTTATGTCTTTTTTCTATTGTGTCTAATTTAAATTTATTTATTCTATTTTCATATGTCACTATTTTTTTATGTGTCTGCTTCAATCCAAATTTACCACATAATCTGCTAATAAATCTCTTCTGAATAGATTCTAGTCTTTTAATATGTATAGCAGAGTTGTCGTAATTAAATTCATCCAGCCAATTGATTAATGTTTCTTTAAATTTTCTAATGTTATATCGTGTAAGGTTTTTGTTTAATAGCCGTATTTTATTGTAAAGACGTGAAGCTGAATAGTTAAAGTGGCGCTCAGCGAAAGTTGAATGAGCTATTGCTGTTTTGTACTGAAGGACTCTTTTGCTTATTAAAGGCGTATGGGGAACTATTTTGCAGTGGAATCGTCACAGTGTTAGCATAACGTAGAGCTTGCGGACAGAACGAACTTTGGCCTGTTGAAACAATTCTTCTGTAGGGAACCGAAAGGGAAGACCGAGCGACCGCATAATTATGTTCATTTGTTAAACAAAATATGTTACTTTTCACAAGAGCATGCGATATTTATCCTAGAAACACTAGAAACGGCAATAGATTGGTACCGCAAGAAATGTCGAGTACGGACCAGTTTAGAAAAAGCTGTTTATGTAAGTGCATAAAAATATATGACGGCGCGGCGTGAAAAGACGGCGTTATGACTCGCTAGCGGCATGGCACGTGCGCCCTGACGTCATCGCCTCGAACGGGCTTGCGGTGCGACCGGTCGAGCGGGGATATCCCCACTCTTGCCTATAAAAGCGGCCGCAGCGCTCACTCAGCGCACGCATTTCTGTTGGATGCGCCTTGGTGCACGGACCGTTGTCTAACCACTCGGACTGTCACTGAGTACAGCATTTTTGCTTCTGATGTCTGACCCTATTCCGACTTCAGACGTGGGATGCAAATCCACTCCACCCACTTCAGAACAGGCCGCTTCCAATCCTTTAAATATGGAGCAGCAGCATTCACCTGCCTGCTGTAGGGACCTCACCTGCTTTTGTGGGTGACGGTCTAGTCCAGTAATAGTCATAGTCTGCTGTAGGGACCTCACCTGCTTTTGTGGGTGACGGTCAAGTCCAGCAATAGTCATAGTCTGCTGTAGGGACCTCACCCGCTTTTGTGGGTGACGGTCTAGTCCAGCAATAGTCGTAGTCTGCTGTAGGGACATCACCCGCTTTTGTGGGTGACGGTCTAGTCCAGCAATAGTCGTAGTCTGCTGTAGGGACCTCACCCGCTTTTGTGGGTGACGGTCTAGTCCAGCAATAGTCATAGTCTGCTGTAGGGACCTCGACCCTTTGTTGTGGGGTGACGGTCTAGTCCAGGTTATAATTAAAGATGTCGTTTCTATTACGAAAAGTAGTTAGATTTTACAATTAAACTGTGTCTGTTCCTTTAGCAGAGTGAAACTCTTCGCTCTAGGACGAGCGATTGTCAGAATGGCCGTGACGGCGCGGCGTGAAAAGACGGCGGCGTTATGACTCGCTAGCGGCATGGCACGTGCGCCCTGACGTCATCGCCTCGAACGGGCTTGCGGTGCGACCGGTCGAGCGGGGATATCCCCACTCTTGCCTATAAAAGCGGCCGCAGCTCTCACTCGGCACGCATTTCTGTTGGATGCGTCTTGGTGCACGGACCGTTGTCTAACCACTCGGACTGTCACTGAGTACAGCATTTTTGCTTCTGATGTCTGACCCTATTCCGACATATACAATAACATACCGAACGATATAAAGGAACTGAACATAAGTCGATTCAAAACGCACCTGCATAAATGGCTTCTAACGTACACTTTTTATGACATAAAAGAATTTTTAAATACTAAGCACTAATTTGTTACTTTATTATCAATCAATATTCAAATATATTTTTTTCTATAAAATGCCGTAATTATAATTTATTATTGTCCGTTTAATAGTTTTTAAGAAATATTTTTGCATGCCTATTATTGGCTAAACATGTTTGGCTACTTACTATTGTTTAAATTACCACAATTGTATACCATGTTTACAAGCAAAATAAAGATTTTGTATTTGTACAGTTGAACCATCACCGAAATTATCACCGGGGTCATATATTATTTTACTCTTTGACGGGGTGCACAATGCTGATACTGATACCGATTTACAACGAAAGATGTTGCTAGCTACATTAAATCTGGGGCCTTATTACTATGAGCTCTTATAGCAGGGCTCTTTAGAGTAAGACGGGCTTCTGTACCAGACGAAGCCGTCGCTGCTCGAAGGCAGGGCTTATATTGAACTGCCTTACTTTCTCATACTATGACCTCAACGGATAGTATGAAAGCAGTTAAGTAGTCCTTTGAACTGAACGGTTTGTCACAGTCACCTTTCTAATGATATCAGAATTGCATCAGTGGCTATTTAAATGTGAATTTTATAATCTGCAAGAATTTTTCAATGCAACTAAATAGAATTGGAATTGTAATTTATTAATATAAGAATTTTTATGACACTTCAAATAGTGCTACGTGTATAAAATTTTGCATGCTATTCAATAATGGCTTAACATGATATATTTGTGGGCGAAACGGTAAAAGGTTGCTGATTTGACTACATCCGTCCGAGGCACAGCACGTGTTTACCGCATCGACGGCAGTCGCTAGTGGCGCGGGCACGTGTTCACGGAACGTCGTAGTCTGCACACCGCCGGCGGCAGTCAGTTTTGATTTCGACTGGCGTTCGGTGCACACGCACAACTCCAGACGGATCGTTTGCCTCGCTAGTTTAATCAATTTTGCAATAGTTAATTAGTTTGGTTGTGTTACAAGTGATTTAGTGAAATTCAAATAAAACGTTGTATCATTTGACGACCCAATTCACTTAACGTACTAGGTTTCCGCCATGTCTGATTTGCAAGAGAACGCTCAAGAGGGTTCTTTTCCGACATACTTATAATAATGAAATTGTCACCTTTCATACCATGTTAAATGCAAATAAAATTATATTATTATTATTTTAAAATAATCATGGTAGATCCTCAAAAAACTGATTTTATTTGATTTAGAATAAAGAATAGTTTAAATTATTCGTATTCCAAATGGAAAATGAAGACTTTGTATTGACATTGACATAGTGAGTTAAAAAACAACCAAACAACCGCGCTCTAAGGCTCTAACAGCGCTATTTAGCGTGATTCGGAACGCGGCCATTGTCATGTCATGCATGACATCATGACAGTTTATTGTCATGTCAATAATTGTCAATCATACATAATGTCAAAGTCAAACAAAAATAATTTTTCTACATGTCGGTCGTTCGTTTCTTTGGTTGAATCGGTTGATGTTGCTCAAGTTATAACTTATTTGCAGACGCGGTACATTTCCTTAAAATATCCATGATATTTAAATATTAACAATAGTAAAAGTATTAGAATTACCTTAAATAGATTGTGACTGGTTGGGTCTGTTTGGGTTTTGAAAATTATATTTACAAAACTACAAGCTCATTTTAATTTTCATAAAACACAGTGATTGTAGTTGGAGGTGTTATAAGAGTAATAAAAAAACTGAGTATCGAGATGTGTTGGCAAGAGTTTAGAAACAATTTTAAGAGGTTATTTTGATGTAGGTGAGTTGAGTCTTATTACAATGCAAACTTGAATTAGAATTTAACCTACCTGGTAGATACCTATTTTAAATCTATATTAGTATCATTTGTAACTTTGTTATTTCTAGAAATAAATTTGTTTTAAACAACTTTTGTTACTATATACCTATCACATCAATTCTTAATAAATGTAATGTGTCAATCAAATTCATTCAAAAGAGAATGGTCACTGAAGTATGGACTTTAGTTTCAAGTTGTATGAATTTGTCCATTATAAAACTTACCCTCATTTTGCAGGGTTTTAATTCTATATTCATTTTAAAAAAACATCACTCTAGTAGTTCAATGGATTCCTGAGAAATATCCCTTAAACCTCATCAAATTAAAGGTTACCTTTACACATTTTAACTCTTCAACGCTCGGAAAACAATACAACAATAGATTTCTATTGTTGTTTGTGCCCGATAGGGCACAGCGGGCGTTGACGAGTTAAGCACTAAACTTTCGAAATTAAAAGCCTAATATTAAAAATGAATTTGACAAGGAAACAAAGTGAAACCAGTATGAACATTCTCCTTTGTGCATAATAATAAGTAGTTGTTCAATATTCATTTCAAGTCATCATCACATATCGGCCACACAACACTCACTTGTGAGTTGTGAGCATCTCCCATGGACTAGCATGATAATTGGTTTTTATTAATACTTTTTGCTTAATGTTTAATGACTCTTTTGTATGTAGATAGATAAATGTAATTTCTAACAGAAAGCTTTGATCTGATGTCATAATGTGAGAGCTCATAATCATACGTCACAATAAATATTTTTTACTTATATTTAAATGTTGAACTTGGTTATCTCATACGCTATAGTACAAACATACTTGCATTAAAATTGTCTGAAGCCGTTGATGCAACTATGTTACTTATAATCAATTGTTACAGGATCTGTTTAAAACATATCAAGAACAACTAAAATCATTGTAAGTTAAGTGTGTATTGTATCTAATGTACAATTTTACAAATTGTAAAAACTACTAATTTATACTTCCGTTGTGCTTTGTGTGCTGAATTAATAATGGGACTTCAAATAAGATTTTTATTATTCTTTTTTACCCCCTTCTTGTAAAATATTATTAACTTGCAATTTGCATTCATCATTCGTTATTATTGCTATTGTGGACTATGCTTAGTTAGAAGCCATTATATATTTATAGTAAATCTTCACTCCAAAATATGGAAAAGTAGTAAAAGTGTTTAAATAAAGCCGAGACAAATGAGTTACTTAAATAGATTCCTAGTAAGTAATTAACATAATAATGAATTATACATCTTAAGTCTTAAGAGTAATTTTTTGGATAACTTCACACTAGAGAGAGGTAGATAGATGTATATAAATACTGTATCCAAACTGTTCATTAGTAATCCAGTAAGTAATATTCTGTTATTCTTTATTTATTGTCTATTACATTGATAAGTCAGCTTACCCAAGTAACATACCTTTTCTAATCTTTCTAATAAGTATGTAAAGCAGAAAATTCTTTTAAATCAACTCATTCAAAATGAAGAATATCCTTGTTTACGCGCTTTTGTTTGGTACGCTTTTGTACGTACTTATATAAAAAAACAGAATTTCTCCTAAACTAAAGGGGGACTAGTTTTGTGGCTTTGGGACTAATTGGGACTAATTTACACGAATCGTTTCCAATAAGCAGATTTTCTCTAGGTGACCTGGTTCAAAAGTCCTCGCCAAGATCATAGTAGAATCAAAGATGTAGGTTGATTTTGGCATGGACCAAATTATTCCTTTATATTTTTTGAACGGCGCTTCATTTCCTTTTTATTCTAGGCATTGCGGGATCCATAAAAAAAGGGAGATTTTTTTTGAATAATCAGATTCTGGCTAGGTGTTTAGGTTCACTAGATATTGCCTGTCGCTGCCAAAATGAAGGTTTGCTTTTGGCATGGACCATTTAAATCGCTTATATCTTTCAGTCCTTTTTGGGACTAATTCCGAAAAAGTAGGACTACCTAGTTGGGACTAATTGGGGAGAAATTTTCCATGTAGTCAGAATTGCAGTTTTCAAAGTGGTCCATGCCAAGATGTAGGACACGAAAAGTTGTATAAATTAAATTAATTAAAATAGTTATAATTTGATTGCAAAGTATAAATAATGTCGGACTGAATGCGCGTGTACAATTTCAGCGGGAGGAGGTGGTCGGCGGCGGCATGTGGCGCGGGCCGCGCTGGCGGCTGGCGGGCGTGCTCGCGGGCGCGGCGCTGGTGCTGTGGGCGTTGGGCGGGAGCGGGGGCGGGGGCGCGGGCGGGCGCGGGGGCGCGGCGCGCGTGTCGCCCGTGGCGGGCCGCGAGCTGCCGCTCATCTTCATCGGCGGCGTGCCGCGCTCGGGCACCACGCTCATGCGCGCCATGCTGGACGCACACCCGGACGTGCGCTGCGGCCAGGAGACGCGCGTGGTGCCGCGCATCCTGCAGATGCGCCAGCACTGGGCCCGCTCGCAGAAGGAGAGCGTGCGCCTCGAGCAGGCGGGCGTCTCTAAGGCGGTGCTCGACAACGCCATCGCCGCCTTCTGCCTCGAAGTGATCGTGCGACACGGCGAGCCGGCGCCGCGCCTCTGCAACAAGGACCCGCTAGTCATCAAGATGGGCACCTATGTGCTCGAACTTTTCCCGAATGCGAAGTTTCTATTCATGGTGCGAGACGGCCGCGCCACCGTCCACTCGATAATCTCTCGGAAGGTGAGTAGCCCTCCGGACGAGGCGCCGAGTCTTTCGATCGCGTCCTGACAGTCGGCTACCTTGTCGCAGGTGACGATCACGGGATTCGACTTGTCGAGCTACAGACAGTGCATGACCAAGTGGAACCACGCGGTGGAGCTGATGTACCAGCAGTGCAAGTCGATGGGCCCCGACAAGTGCCTGCTGGTGCGCTACGAGTCGCTGGTGCTGCGGCCGGAGGAGACGCTGCGCCGCGTGCTCGCCTTCCTCGAGCTGCGCTGGGATGAGTCGGTGCTGCACCACGAGCGGTACATCAACCAGCCCAACGGCGTCGCGCTCTCCAAGTGAGTATCGTCGTGATAGGGTGAAGTAATTGTATGTAGAATGGTATGGACGCTAGGTTGGTAGGTAGCCACTTGTAGGAAGGCCGAATGGAAGGTGTTTCTCCTGGCTGCCTTCATTTTAAAAAAACCTGCCTGCCTAGCATGACCGATTTATATCGCGTGATATAGCATTTTATCGACACTCAACTGTCAAATTCCTTTGTCTTTTTGACAGCTAGACGTGATAAAACGCTATATCACGCGATATAAATCGGTCATGCTAGGCAGGCTGGCTGTATTAGTCCGGGGCCGCGGTCCGACCGATGATAGTTGGAAGTTGTATAAATAATATAGTTTGGCGGTTGAGAAAACTCCGTAAGCGTGATGTAGGTTTTTATTTATTTTATTTATTATTTAGGTAACAAACAGTCTTTAACAATTAAAGTAACAAATATTAAACACAAATAGACCTACAGTACCATTATGTTATAAACAAGATTTTATATAAATGAGTACGTAAGAAACAAAGAAATGTTCAGTAACTTACAATGACTTACAATAAGGAAATTAATTTGGATATAACAACTTAATGTTTGATAATAAATTAAATTTAAATTACAGTATTAGCCTTATGTAACAACAACATATATAAAGTTTAAAGTGATAACGCCTCGTGAACTAGTCTTTTATATTTTGGTAAACTTATGAAAAAAATATCGATATTGGTCAATTTATTATTATAAAAATCAAGTGAACGCCTTAAAAATGAATTTTTTGTGTAATTTGTATGTGATGGAGGAATGTAAAATGTACTTTTGGAACGTGAGGATGGACGTGGAACCTTAAAGTTAATTTTGCCTAGAAGAGTAGTGCAATCAATTTTGCTATAACGATTTTATATAGAAGCGTCGAATCAAGGACAATGCGTCTCATCTGCAGAGGGGATATATTAAACCGAGTGGCACTCGTGTTGTAGTCATCGTGAATGATTCCTGCGCGGTAGTTCAATGATTTTAAAAACTTATTTTAGGTTTTCCATACTATTGGGTGCTATTCCATATAAATATTCATTTTGTTCGACACTAGAGCCATCTAGTAACACGGTGATGAAACTTGATCTTGTACCGTGTGTTGTGTGTGGTATAATATGTGCGGCGTAGGGAGATGCCGCTACAAGGATGCCTACCGCCTAGTGCATGGGTCTCCAAACTTTTTAGCATAAGGGCCAGACTAACTCCTCCACGAATTACCAAGGGACAGTATCTAGTTCGTAGTACCAACATACTGTAAATTACAGTATTGTCGGTACGATCCGGCCTACTTTCGCGGGCCGGAGCTGGCCCGCAGGCCGTAGTTTGGAGACCCCTGGCCTAGTGTACGGGCTCGCTGTACGAGTGCGCGTGTGTTGCAGCGTGGAGCGGTCGTCGGACCAAGTGGTGCGGCCGGTGAACCGCGACGCGCTGGACAAGTGGGTGGGGCAGGTGCCGGCCGACGTGCGCGCCGACATGGCGGAGCTGGCGCCGATGCTGTCGGTGCTGGGCTACGACCCGTGGGCGTACCCGCCGCGGTACGACGCGCTGCCGGCGCACCGCCCGGACGGCGCCGTCGCCGCGCCCGCCGCCGCCGCCGCCGCGCCCGCCGCCGCCGCCGCCGCCGACCCGCAGCCGCCGTAGCCGCGCCGCGCCGCGCCGCCCTCGCCCCTCTGATACACACAGCCCGACCACCTTGCGTTACAATGCCCCGTCCACCGTGCTCCAGTCTTTGACACAAGGGGCCGTACCGGCTAACGCATCGAACTTCGAAAATTCTGCCGGGTTTCAAATTAAAACTGATATATCGAGCCTCAATTGGGTCAATAATGGCAAACAAACATCGATATCTTCCAAATAACTTCGACAAATAGCACAATATGAAATTCGTTTCTTAGATTTATCTGTTTTAAGTTGAAACTCGGCAGACCCGCCGAAGTTCGAAAAGTTAGCCGGTATTGCCCCAGATGGGAATCTTACGTTTTTTTTTGACATTGAAATACGGATACAATGTCAGTAATTAGGCACGTTTCGTTAAATAAAAATAGTTTTATAATACATTTATTCAAACAAGATCATGACTACGTAGTACCTACCTACTCTCTTTCAAGAATGATTACGGAGTAGCTGTGTCGAATGTCAAAGTACCTGTGATCGCTGGTGCGCCCGTCACTGTAGATAGATTACTGAAGTAATTAAGTGTACGCACTAGAACACTGAAGTAATATTCTTACATTCCCTATAGGTAATAATGTATAATCGGCAACTCACGTGCTTTACCACTGCAGAAAAGTTCATGTAAGTGATAAAGCGCCAGTGTGGGCGCCTATATATGTGTGCTCCATGCACGTGCGATCGGTCGTTATGGTCTGTTATTTCTGACAGAAAGAAAAAGTTATGAAACTAGTTCTTTTTACTTCTCGCCTTCGTTAAGAAAGAACCTAGGGCCCCCCCCCCAGACCTACCGGTTTCTTTGCTTTGCTGTTCTACTTTGCTGTTTAGACCGCCGGCCAACCAGGGTCATTTTCAATCTATCGCATATTGGGACCAGAGCAAATTGGCAAGATAGCTATTAGCTTGGTGTTATCAAATATAATCGTCTGGGTTGCGAAGCAGGAAGTTTCTGGGATATATGCCACCCTGAACATGGTCTCCGATTGCTAAAAATAAATCGATCACATATTTATATAAATTGTGAACGGGGTCGTGGGTGGCATCGTTACCTACTTGAACTATTTTTTTTGTGTATACATAACGATCGTTTACGGAACAAAGCTCTCAAGAACATACATATATGTGAAATCTACTTAGATTGAAAATATGCGATAGATTGAAAAAGAGCCTCTTGGCCGGCGGTCCATTGCCGAACAGCAAAGCAAAGAAAGGAAACCGGTAGGTCTGGGATAAGCCTTATCACACTGACGACGGTTTGCGAACGATTTCAAAGCAAATTTTTGTAGCAAAAATGTTGAGCGTCCGCGACATGTTTGCGCACCCGCTCGGCAGGCTGGTTATCTAATTAAAAACCACCTAGCGATCGGTCTCATTTGACAGATGAATGTGATACGTTGCTTCTTTTCGTTGGAATGTTTTTTTTTACCCCAAAAAGAAGTAGCAATGTATCACATTCATCTGTCAAATGAGACCGATCGCTAGGTGGTTTCTAATTAGATAATCAGCCTGCCGGTGCTGCCGGTTTGAAAACCGTCGCAAAATCGGTCAATGTGATATCGCTCTTAAGAGGATTGTCAAGCAAACGGTCTCCATACAAATGGCGATAACGTTTCCCACCCTCTAAACCTTAACCAACAGTAATTAATTTTTGGTATTTTTTTGAAATGCCTAAATACTAGGGCTGTACGTTTTGATTTTTTAAATATCTATAATAGATTTCGAAATATTTGCATTTTAGTGATTTCATACAAAACACAGAAGTGCCAATATTTTCAAATCTACAAGAATATTTTAAAAATCAAAACGTACAGCCCTAGTTTTTAGGCATTTCAAAAACATACCAAAAATTCATTGCTGTAGGCATTGAAATGTAGGTTAAGGTTTAGAGGGTGGTAAACGTTATCGCCGTTTGTATGGAGACCGTTTGCTTGACAATCCTCTTAACTTTTAACGTCATTAATATCAGCCTAATATCATAAAATCGTAAAAGATTATCACATAAAAAGTACTTAAATAGATAATATTTGATCAACGTAACTACATAATTATTAAAATATCATGTGGGTATTTCATATTTTGAGCACTTTGATGGTCACCTACATTTTGTGCAAAACTTGGATTATCCAAATTTATAATGGGGTCAACATTCTGCTGTAATATTCTGCGCGCGGCGCGGCGGGCGGCGACGGCGGCGGCGGGGGCGGCGGCGTCTGTGATGAATTTATTCGAGTCTATACAAAAAAATCTCTTAGCGAAATTAAACATTATGGAACCGTTTTTCCTATTGTACAATATCTGTATTTGTCTTGTAATGTTTATTTTTGTTGTGCAATAAAGTGTTCGACTAGGACTATTTTAAATAATTTTGTTATTATTACCTACCTTATCCTCGTCGAATCTAAACGAATAGCTTTTTATACAACTACCTAGGTAGGTTTTTAGGTCAGTAAATAATAAAAAAGTACGGTTCCTGTAAGGTAGGTAGGTACCAAAAGTTTTCACCAACATTTTTGGCAGAGAAAAATATCAAACTTAATATTTAGCCAATCGGCTTTGTATTGGTAGCAGCTGTTCATACGGTGAGCGAAAGAAAACAATAGCATGACGTAGCTCTATTTAACTCTAACGTTGGTACTGTAGATTTGTCAATAGGCAATGAGAATAATTACTTATTCATTTAAGAATGGACTTGTACATATTCTGGTACCTACTTGGTACGTCTGTAATTCTGTATGTACAGTCAGCAAAGTTATAGTTTGAAAATAAATCGCTGAAAGGATGGAACTAAAAGTTCGTCTTTAACTGCCTAAGGTGTTCAGCTCATAGCTTTGCTGACAGTACCTACTTACTACCGACCGACATCTGCTTCACCTTGTAATCAAAAGCAGTTTTTTTAGTAAACTATAGGTAGTTAGACCTACCTACTTCAAATAACTGCTGAAAATGTTTTGTTACGAAGAAATCAAGTAACCGTCTTCTCAAATTGTTTATCTACATGTATCTACAGTAACCTTAGCACGAACAGTGGTCCTACCATGAGTTGATGCAAACTGTTTACGTTACCGTAAACTATCGGATAAACTGCTCACAGTCAGTGCGAGTGAAAGAGACAAAACGATAGTTTACGGAAACGTAAACAGTTTGCATCAACTCATGGTAGGACCACAGCTCCCTATCGAAAAAAATGATGCTCGTAAAACATTCGATACAGTAATTTTGTATGGAAATTTTGTACAGCGCCATCTACCGCTGAAAAGCAAAATGAAATTTTCCATAGAGATTGGTACTCTATCAAGGCTACAATATTAGTTATTTTGTTTGAATTTTCGATTAGCGAGCAATAAATTTAATTAAGGTGAGGGCGCCACTGTGAGGATACCATTATTAGCCAAATACGGCGAAGCAAAAATGAGGGTTATGATTTTGTTTATTTGAATAGATTCCAAATGTTATTTATTTTTTTTGATTTCGTTGATAAGCAAAACGATAGGAATATATACCTCTCTCATTCCAGTGTCGGAGTAATTACTTAAAAATTTAAATTTATCGAAACTCTATCACAAGAAGATATTTGTTAACCCTGTGGCACAGAAACAACGTGTTACAAAAAAAACCCTTGACGAATATGGTAGATAAGGACCATTAAAAAAAACTGAACAATTACTATGAGGCCAAGAATTCGCGAAAAAACAGCTGTTTCATACAAAAATAAAAAATATCAAAATGTATATTGTGAAACAGCTGATTTTTTTCCCGATTTCATGAAAAAACAGATGGCGTTGTAGCTGCTTTTACTCAAATGCAATTAGTTCTGCTACTACGCAACAGATGGCGCTACATGCGCCAAAAATGTATTTTCTGAATAATATTTTCTAGCCTGTCGTTTAGCTTATTTGAGTTTTTTTGCGAAAAGTGGCCACTGTCGTTTTGATTGCGTTTTTAAAATAATACAAATAATAATAATTAGTTATTCAAAAAATATTAGAGACAATTTAAGAGGGCATGGTTGGAGGACGACTTCTTTTTTTTAATTCTAAAAGCCCATAAATATCATTATCTTTATCGCTTTACTCAGACATTTTTTTATTTTTTTTAAAGCAACCAACTTCATTAAATCATTAAATGTGTTTTATTAAAATTGGTATGCGTATCTAGTGATTTGTTAACACGCTTACATACCACAAAAAAGTAAATTTTTTTTTAAAGAAAATCCTTCAAAACACCTGAAAATAAAAACAAAAACAGCTTCAAAAATTGTAATAGATACCTCTAAACGTGAATTACCTATCTCTTTGTAGTGCACCCCGAAGAAGTTTTGAGGTAAGTATTTTTATCGCTTTCTAGCCTGTCATATAGTTTAATGGAGTTTTTTTTTGCTAAAAGTGGCCACTTATATGTGTAGTGTACTATGAGAACACTATGTTTTTTCTATTGGCGGCGCTAGTGTGCTGCATAAACCCTCAACGCACAAACGCGAGGCCTACAGCCTTCGATCATCTATACCTGAGGATGTAGCACGTCATACAATAACAAAGCTGAAATTTGGCACATGCCGTTTGACAAATCACGCGACACATGTCAAGTTGTATGACAAGTCGTGGGGGACTTTCATAGTGGGCTGCGTTTTGGGGGAGTTTGTTCTCCTCCTCGCAAAAATAAATCAGCTGTTCCATACAAAAGTGCAGTACCTACCTCGACCTTAAATGTATGTAATGAGTTGGCCCCATAGTAAAAGTTGCTTGTAATCATGAGTGGAACCACCCCACGGCGGGAACCAAATGATAGAAATTTCACGCTGTATAATTAAATTATCGAACTTGCTCACAAAATTTCAGGAGAATCTGTTGAGAAATGCGACCTATAGAGGAGGAGAGAGGACAGACATAGGTACGAAAGCATTTGTGCTCAAGTTGAAGCAGGGACGCTTCGCGCTCGCTCGGTCAATTATTATGCAATGGTAGATAGATAGGATAAAGTTAAAAATAAATGTGAGTGGTTTATTTATTTCATACCAATACTAGGTAATACTTAGTATAAAATCATGTTTACAGCTCTGAAATAAGTTTTCTTGGAGCGTGGTGTAAATGGCATCTATACCCTTAGCACGAACAGCTATCGAGAAAAAAAACGCGCGTAAAATTACTCGATTTTTCGAATTATCTATGGAAATTTTAATTTCGCTATTCGGCGGTAGATGGCGTTGTACAAATTTCCAAAAATTGCACTACCGAATTATTTTACGCGCGTTATTTTTTTCGATAGCTGTTCGTGCTAAGGGTACTGATCGAAGAAGGCATCCTCCGAAAAAAGTACCCTGTACCCTTAGAACGAACAGCCATCGAGAAAAAAAACGCACGTAAAATTACTCGATAGAGAAATATCTATGGAAATTTTAATTTCGCTATTCGGCGGTAGATGGCGTTGTACAAATTTCCAAAAATTGCACTACCGAATTATTTTACGCACGTTATTTTTCTCGATAGCTGTTCGTGCTAAGGGTACTGTACTTGGAAACAAAACAAAAACCTCGCTATAATTTGACCACATCCGTAGAGCTATGAATTTGATTGTTTATGTTATGTTATGAACTAAAGTTGAAGTCCCGCTGCTGCCACATATAATAGCGATGCAGTTCATCTTTATAAGTTGTTTATAGTTTTATGGTTTATAGGACCTAATCTAAACTGGATCGCATCGCAATAAGATGATTGTAGTCAGTCTCCAGCACTTTTGCTTTTATGGTTGTAGGCCAAGTCACAAATTTTTATACCCAAGTTTCATAAACGTGCTACGTGCTACGAAATAATATTTTTGTTTATTTTTTACCCGACTGCAAGGATAAGGTTATGTGTTTTGCGCGTAGGTACCTATCTTGTATGTTTGCATGTAATATTCTATTATTACCTCATATCTTAACGGCTGAACGGATTTCTATAGATATTGCTAGATTAGTCTTAAAAGCCAGTGTTCTTAGGTAAGTGACGTTGAAAAAGAGGTAACTACGAACTACAGAGGTTAAGCTGTAAAGCTGCAATTAAATTTTGTAGAAAACTTTGTCTACTTTAAGTTTTTCGTCGGAGCCACATTTTAGATAGGTTGGAACAATGATATTAAATGTAAAGATAGGTTATGCGCCTACATCATTGCTATTTAAAACAGCGTAAAGGTACTATAGATACACACATTGGCCGCTGCATGCGCATTGGCTGCCAATTGACAGCGGGTCAGCTGTCTCCTTCACTCCCACACGCAAAGCAGACAGCTCGCTCTTTGTACAATATGGCCGAATAAAGTAATAGAAAATACAGATTTTTATTAAATACAGTACTTACGTGTGAAATAAAGCATTTTTCCGATCTCTGACCGTTGCTGTATAATTTTTATATCGTCTAAAGACGCAAGTAGACATTTTTTTATGGTATTTCACAATTTTATTGCGTCTGATTGACGAGAGCCGCGTGTGTTACCGTGTCGCGAGACTGTGCCTGACTAATTGAATGTCGGGCAATTACCTGACTTTCGTCTTGCCATTGTGAAGCGCGGGTAACCTATCTTTACAATTGCAGGAGAAATATTATATTTCTGCATAATATTTTTAATTTTTTAATTTTTATTATTTAGTTCACAACTTGAAACATACATCATACATAGGAACACATAAGCAAGCTGTTAAACAACATGATTATGTAGTCTCTTAACTAGTGAACACAGCAGTAATATTGATATTAGTTGACTAAAAACCGACTTCAAAAAACCTACCTCTAAAAAGCAAGAAATAATATTCGTAATAATAAAAATACCTCTATTGAAGTCGGGTGGGGCTGGAGTACAAATTCCTTTTTTTTATTCTAAAAGCCCCACCCGACTTCAATAGACGTATTTTTATTATTACGAATATTATTTCTTGCTTTTTAGAGGTAGGTTTTTTGAAGTCGGTTTTTTGTTTTTTTTTAAACAATTTTTTATTTCTTTATGTTTAGTGTAGGTACCTTGTAGGTAACGTATATTATATTATGTAGAAAAATCGGCTCAGCCAAACGTAAGATAATCGCGGAGAAACATACTTAAATACGGCTCAAACTGAGAACCTCCTTTTTTAAGTCGGTTAAAAAACTACACTTAAGATATACCTCTTCCAACAAAAAAAATAATTATCTTATTCAGTTCATAAACAAAGAAGTAATACGACCAATCATCGAGGTAATTCACACAAAATCATACTATTTTCGTGCTTTTTTCAAAATTACTTGAAAAGTACTGAACCGATTTCCAAATTTTAAAAAATGGGACCAAATTGGGAGTATATAGGTATACATTAGGATGTAATAACGTTTGAATCATTTCAATCGGTCCAGCCGTCTTCGAGTAATCGGTGGACATATACAAAAAAAAAAAAAACAAATATACAGACGAACATAGAACCTCCTCCTTTTTTGGAAGTCGGTTAAAAAACTGGCATGTAGGATATTAGAAGTTGGCATTTGTAGAATTAAAGTAAATTGGTATTTGTAGAATCTGGCATTCGACTAAACCTAGCGAGGTGTGGCGCGGTTGAGCTCTTCCGATGCTTTGGAAGGAACGTCAAACCGTTGGTTGGTCCCGGCCTAGGGTTACCAGACGTCAGGGTCTTTTGGTCCCTGTCAGGATTCAAGCTTTGTTTATTTTTCTTTTCTTTGGTAACAACTAGACATTTTGCATGATGTCAGGACTTTTTAGTAGAAATCAGGCTTTTTGTCAGAATGTTTATATGTATACCCATATGGTGAAAAAATGAAAAATGAAAAAATGAAAAAATATTTATTTTCTTCCACAAAGTTTACATAGTACCTACACACAGTGTTAGTTTCATTACAAACTATAATTAGTTATCTAAAGTAATACTTTGTGGGAGACTGATGCCCAAACTAGACATATATAAATGCCTGTATGGTCAGGTCATCAGGTTCCCAACCTACGTATACATGTAGTTAAATACAAACTAACATTATGTTGTCATAAAAGAAACAGAGTTCAATCCATGTTTTTTAGTAAAATTAACTGAGATGAAAACATTATTATACTTAAGAAAAAAAAACAAAGTTATATCCATTTACTTATTAGAACTTAATAACGTTAAATGAAAGAAATGACACAGTAAGTATAACATTAAAACAGATTATAACGTAAATTAAAGGACTTCTATGATTTCCATTAAAGAAGTAATGGTGTTGTTATACAAAGGACGATAGTTTGGATGTCTAGGTGTTTGAAAGTTTGTTACTCAATCACGCAAAAACTGCATAAAACAGATATTTTATTACCTGAATTATAACATAACGCACTTTATATCCTGGTCAAAGATTGTGTTAAAATTCGTTCTTCTCAAGCGAATTGCAAATAGGAGACGAACTCGCCTGAAAAGCTAGGTTACAATACTCGGTCTGATCATAATTCAATGTTAGAAGCCATTTTATGAGATTGATCCTGCAGAGTTTTGTATTTAGGCTATAGATGTTAATGATTTTATTTATACGATTGTACAGGTAGGACCCAAGAAAGGCATAAGATCTACGAGCAAAGGCTGTTCGAAAGATCCGTATTTGGTTGCAGACTGTGTAATATCTCCGTCTGGTTAGAATGGTCGGGTTAAATTCAAGTTGTCTATGCTGCTTAAGTACAAGTGCGAGGATAGCTAGTTGCCTTACGGTTAGGACTTTACAGTTTTGGTAAAGTGTAGCTGATGGGAAGAAGTAGGGGCGATATGTACTGATTTTAAGGACTGCGCGTTGGGCTACCTCAACATAGTTTTGCAGGCTACACCCCACACTATATGGTAACCCCCCGACTGCATTAGCAGTCGCTAACACCACCCCAATCAGCATTAGACCCGCGTGATGGCTTTATGCTCAACCTCCTTATCCATCCATAACAAAGGTATTGCCCCTCCAATGGGGTCAGTAAAATGACTGGTGAAGATGATTTATTGCAAAAACGTCGCAAAAAACAGTACAGTGCATGCGGTGCAGGTAGGCTGCGGTTGAGGTAAGTATAAAAACCTTGCCATTGTGCCTAGGGTAATTTGTACAAAATTACCTGTAAAATAACATCGAATGTGCAAAATGAAAATTTCGTCTCTTAAAAACAAGAAGTCATGAGTGCGTATGTAACGTAACGTAATAGCGTAACGTCAAATACTCATATTTAATTTTTTTGGCCCTTTGCTTGGTAGTCTTTTTCGTTTGGCTAAATTATACTAAACCGAAGAATAGATACCTATTCTAAGTTTTCCGTCGATTCGGTCGAATGCATGTGCAGGCCGAGCACATAAGTAATTAGGTTCATAGTGCCTATTTGACGAGCTGTTTCGCAAATATTTGTGATTGAGCCAGCGAAGGGATCCCGTCCCCGTCTCGTCGGTCGCTCTGCGATGCCGGCCACGGCCAGCCAGCCAGCTGTTCACGCCGTCGCTCGCTCGCGCCCGGCTTGCCGGCAGTCTTGCGCCGACTGTCGAGGCGGAAGGTTACGTTAACTGCTCGCCCGGTCCTAACACACGTGTTCGTAGTTCCTTTACTTGCACTGGTGAACATGTTTATGATAAGTGTCAATACTGTGAATTTTGGTGCCGGATGGAGTGTATACTACAGCGATTAATAATTCAAGAATAAAAAAATGACACATGGCAGAAACGAGCGTGGTATTTAAAATGTTCCGTTATCGGGATCGGTGAACGGCGAGATGATCGCGATAGTAGTGTTGTGGTCCAGCGTGTGTTGGGCGGCGGCGGGCGGCGCGGGCACGGCGCGGCTCGTGGAAACGGCGGTGCCGCGCTGCTGCCCGGCCGGCCACGAGCTGGACCGGGCCGCGCTCCCGCCGGAGGTGATGCAGCGCGCCGCCGCCGCCGCCTCCTGCCGGCCCGCCGGCGAGCCTGCCCAGTGGGCCCCGCTCGTCTACGCTCCGTCTCGCGGTCGTTTCTTGAAGCGCGGTCAACTTCCGAGCCATTGGCACCTGATGGACGCGGCCGTCCCCGCCTGCGACGAAGTGCGGGCCATCTACGACGACCAGGCTGCCTACGCGCTCCTCGCCAACAACGGCTCGCTGCTTCTGCACAGGGTGCTGCTGCTGCCGCCGGACAGATACTGCGCAGACTACCACATCGCTCTCGTGTGCGCCGAAGATGACCCTATGCCGCCGTCCAAGTGTTGCTCGGAGAAAAGCACGTTCGACGGAGAGCGGTGCGTGGAAGACGTAGATCGTGCCGCCTCCGCACTAGCGGAGCTGTCCGCGCTCGCGAACGGCAGCGTGGTGGGCGGCGGGTGGCCGGCGTGCGCGGGCGCATCGCGGTACGCGGTGACGGGTGCGCTACAGGGCGCGACGCTGGGCGCGGGCGGCGCGCTGGTGCTGGCGGGCGGCGAGCGGCTGGCGGGCGGCGCATGGTGCGCGGACGCGGTGGCGGGCGAGGCGGGCGCACACGTGCTGGCGTGCGAGGCGGCGGCGCGTTCGCAGCGGCCGCGCCAGACCCTGCGGCACGCGCTGTACGGCGCGGGGCTGGCGGTGGGCGCGGTGTTCCTGGCGGCGACGCTGGTGGCAGGCTTTGCGTTGCCGGCGGCGCACCACGCGCTGCACTGGCGCTGTCAGACGCACTACGTGGCGGCGCTGATGCTGGGCGACGTGCTGCTGGCCGCCACGCAGCTGGCGGGCGACCAGGTGCCGCCGACGCTATGCCGAGTGCTCGGTGAGCTGGACTTCCTCTTGCTGTGTTTTATTATGGCGTCCACCGGGTGGTGATTTGCTAAACAGTGTCGTTTGTTACATGTGCGGATATGCAGCCGTTTGTATGCATTTCCTGTTTCTGTCAGCGTTCTTTTGGCTCAACACGATGTGCTTCAACATATGGTGGACTTTCCGGTAAGTAACTCTTTACGAACTCTTTACCCGACCCCACCCGACTAGGGTTAAAAGATTGTCTAAAAATCCTTACAAAAGGCATGATTTATACAAAAAAATATTATAATCATGTAAAACTTGTATATGACTGTATATTTCCTGAATTAATCAAATAAAAAAATTTATAATAAAAATAAAAAGTCCTGACATTTTGCTAAGTTGATGATATTGATTGCAAAGTTAGTTACTGTACTAAAATGACTAGTTGATTGTTACCAAAAAAAGAAAGATAAATAAGTAAAGCATAATGTTTAAGGTTTGTTTTCTATCATGTGAATAATCCAAAAAAGTCCGGCCGGAATCCTGAATGAATAAATGAGAGAAGAAGAAATTAAAACCACTCTTACCCTTTCAATAAAATAAAGAATCATCTAAATCGGTCCATAAATAAATAAGTTATGCCCGAAAATCCGTAAAAATCGGGCGATGGTAAGCTAAATAATTGATATTTTGCAGGATTATGAAAAAGCTACTAGCCAGCTCTCTGTTTTTTTTTTATGGGACTACACCTACTGATCCTCCTTCAGATTAAACAAAATAATTATTATATTTCAATGGTCATTGTCACTTAGCTGCTGCGAGAAGTTCACACAAAATTATTCGTAAAATAATATACGAGATTGACAACGACACCTCTGACTCGTCACTAATTTAATTATATCAACGTGGAAATTATGAGTTATTTTTAATTTAATTGGTTTTGTACTACCTAGGTCGTCCTAGGTACTTTAGGAAACATTATATTCTAAAACAAGTTTTTTCAAGAAATACTTAATTAATTATTATTGGGTGTGGTTTAAATGGTTAGCAAAATATATTTGTAATTTTGTGAGCAGAAAATATATACAACGTGTATGTAACAGAATTACCTAATGGCTAAACCAGAATTTCTACTTATATGAAACTGCCGATTTTTTCCCACACACAAAAAACCTCATAATATTTGTGATTTATATAATGATTTATCAGCTGTTGTTCGATATTATACTAAATCTCGTCGATGAAGCCGGGATAATTAGGATCGAACTTCACTTAGGGTTCGTTTGATCATTTAATTATGACCATAATCGTCAACTATCAGTATACTTTAAACCTTTATTTTTGTTACCTTGAAATTGACTGCTTTTATGTTAGCAAAAATGACCACTTTATTCGTTGTAACTTAGCCAAAACTATTGTAAGTTAGAGTTCAAACATTTGTACTTACACAAAAGTTTTGCAACGTCAGCGAGTCAACGTTCACAATGTTAGTATTGACAATGCCAGATCTTTAAAATTGAGATTTGAGACATTTATTTCTCTAAAAGAATTCACATTAACTTATAAGAGAAATACACTATAATCTTAAAAAAAATCTTAGAAACTAGTAAGTGCAGCAGACAAGTTCGTAAATATTTTATTTTTTGTTAAATTACCCACATTGCGTTCGTAAAACAATGTCTTGCAGTAACAAGTTGGTCTCTATTACGTATTGCTTAGTTGTTGCCGCATGAGTTAGCTCCAAATGGCTAAATTCTCCACAGAAATCGGCAATTTCAGAGGTAATAAAGACCTATTATTATTTTAGGACGAATTTTCCAGATTCCGGTTAAGTTTCGATTGCTCAATCAACTAAATAGACAGAAAATTTCATTTTTATCAATTTTGTTCCAGCTAGTTTAAATCTAAAAATATTGTTATCAAACTGGCCCTAAATATCATTAGTCATGTTTATGTATTGCTTCACAAACTAAACTTCTTAATAAAAGTTGTAAAAGTTCGAAGAATATGGGCGACTATCTCCATATAGGTATTACTTAATAATAATTAATACCTATATAAATAATCACGATCACGTATGTATCGATCGCCGCAAATCGCTATAGGGCAGGTTCTAGACTTTCCGCTATTTCACATCCACCCACATTAAAAGTCTTCTGGTTTCTTGTTTGAATAATTGACAGATGTAACATGTTATTAACAATTGTTTATAATTATGCCGAGAGGAAACCACAGATTACCATACCATTAGAAATTGTGGAACTTTAAAAAACCCAATGTTCGGTTGATACACGATGCCCAAGTCTGACCAGCACTGCAATAATATTAGCGTCCCAATTATTTACCTTGTTTCAAATAATTTTGATATTAGTATAGTGCTTTTGTAGTCAATTACAAATTGTGATAATATCGGCGACGTCGCGACGCCTTATTTTTGTGCTAAACCACATAATTAGTATAAAATAGTATAAAACTGGTGCTGCAATGAACGTTTTCTTCCGTAATGATGTCATAATTATCATTAGAATTTTCCTTTGTTTTACGGATAGTGAGTACTCATAACAAATGACGGAATAAGTACTGTAAAACAGTACAAAAGTTAATCTAGTTACCAGCTGCTTTTCTTTTTATACTCACAGTCGGTAGATTTTTTCAATTCAATTCAATTCAATTCACTTTATTGCATTCCACAATGATAACAAGATGGTAGGTAGGTAAAAATAACAAAGTACATTGTAGACCCTGAATAGAGCACAGCAAATTATTTGGAGAGGACGACTTACTTTTTTTCAATTAAATTTTTTTTTTTTTTTTTTTTACATTGATCATGCAACTCTTTATTGCGCACATAATAATAAAAATAGCAGTTATGTAATGAAAGCAGAATTGACAATAAAACCATCACCACTACCAACGGGGAGAAAACTTTATTAATTTTCTAGCTTCCGCCCGCGTCTTCGCCTGCGTGGCGTGGATATTCGGAATATCCCTAGGGAGCCTTTGACCGGGATAAAAACTATCCTATGTTTTAATTCAGGCTATAGACTATCTGTGTGCCCAATCCGTTCAGTCGTTTTTGCGTGATTGAGTAACATACATCCAAACATCACATTACATATTAGTAGGATTGTTTTTCTTGCATTGCGAATCACTACCACTAGTGCACTGGAGTAGGAAACAATAATTATTAGGTATTTGGAACTGTGCGTCTTTAGAAATTATTTTTTGGAACGGAATGTTTGCTCGACCGCGGGGAGATGTCGAAAGGGGTGTGTAAATGTGTGGTGGTTGCAGGGACTTCCGCCCGACGAGCCTGGAGCGCGGGCAGGAGGCGTGGCGGCTGCGCGTGTACATGCTGTACGCGTGGGGCGGCCCGCTGGCTCTGGCGGGCGCCGCCGCCCTGCTCGACCGGCTCCCCGCCGGCGCCGCGCCCTTCCTGCGCCCGCGCTTCGCCGTGCAGCGCTGCTGGTTCTACGGGGACATGGAGATCCTCGTCTACTTCTTCGGACCCGTCGGCGTGCTGCTCTTCATCAACCTTGCCCTCTTCATATCGACCACGCGCCAGCTCACCTGCGGGCTGTGGCGTCGCGATGAAGTCAAGTCCACTTCAGAAAGGTGAGTCGAGTTATCTAATTGGAAAACGGTGATGCTCTCGCTTTCGAATCAAATCAAGCTCTCGAATTCAACTCGACTTCGGTCAAAACAGTTTTTTCTTTGATTTATCAATCTAGAAAGCTGACAGTGATAATGTTTGTCACCAGGGCGGCACTGGGGCGCGTGTGCGCGAAGCTGGTGGTGGTGATGGGCGTGACGTGGGGAGCGGACGTGATATCGTGGGCGGCGGGCGGGCCGGAGTACGTGTGGTACGCGACGGACCTGCTCAACGCACTGCAGGGCGTGTTCATCTTCCTGGTGGTGGGGTGCCAGCCGCACGCGCTGGCGGCGCTGCGGCGGTGCGCGGCGGCGTGGTGCCTGTGCCGGGCGCGCCCGCCGCCGCACCCCGCGCGCGCCACGCACTCCTCCACGCACCTGCCCTCCGTGGGCGAGTCCCTCACCAACACCACTCCCGCGCCGCCCTCCGCCGTGTCCGCGCCCGCCGCACCCGCCCCGCCCAAGATTCCCATGGAGACAGTGTGCTAAAAGCTTTAAATTTAAAGACTTAAAAAGTGTATTTATTGTTCAGTATTATTTTTGTATTCGGACTATGACAGAGGCTCAGTGTAGTGACTAAGATTCGACGATGTACCTTCGTATGGAAGTGTCGACGCGTATATTATATGCATATGATTATGATTAATGTTATTGTGAATAAATAGATATGTGTTTGTATCTAAATCAAAACATTAAACCCGGCGAGTGTCTCGGGTGAAAAACTCTTGCCCCATTCGACCGTTTCATTGGCTGTTGAAAATATACTTTGAAAATAAAATTTTCTTTTTTTTATTGTACTTCATCATCATCATCATATCAGCCGCACGACACCCACTGCTGGGTATAGTATATTGTACTTAATACACCTTATTATTCAACAAAACAACTTGATATTCTTTGATGGTGAATATACTTGCGTTCAACGTCGCTGAGCATGGCGTTGACAATCGCGCGTTTATATCTTTTGTTTGCTTGCTTTGCTACAGATACAAAAATGTATTTGATATCTAACTAAGGTGGGTATTTCAAGTGAATTTGACTATAAATAATCAGATCAAAATATTATTAGAAGAGTGGTGATCGAACAATGGTTATAGGCCACTTAAAACGATGCTGTTATAAATCATTCATCAAACATGAATATCATGATACGTTATTCAACGCTGGCTCCGATGTCAACATAATTAGATTCCTGACATTCGAGGTGTTCCAAGTATGTAATAAACAAGTCATTCATTACGCATGCGCCGATAAAGGGCGTGCACGGCGGCGCAGGCGCAGCGCAGGGGCGAGGTTATCACGGCCGCACTCTGAACCCGGCCCTCCGCGCCTTCGCACACAAGACGAGTAGGTGCACTATAGTTATTCCCATCTGCTGATAACGCTGATGCGCTGCGTGGAGCGCGCCGCGGGACCGTAGCGTGACGGCCGGCGCGGCGCGGGCGCAGGCGGCTGACGGCGAGACGGTGGCGGAGCGTCTCTCCAAGTTGAGCAACTCTTGGCCGTTGCTTGGCGCGCCCGTAGAAAGTGCAAGTACGTGCCAAGTGCGCGACACGTCCGATCACACCGAATGTTGCACAACCACAGCCACTATTTCCTAATATCTTGCGATATCGATTTACAACACGACCCTTGCTAGCTTCTTTGTTTTTCAAATATCCTACGTAATAGCGTGTTGATAAAAGTAATCTTGTCTTGATTGTGTGACTTACACAGAATACTACTGGTTGTACTTATCTCTCCTTTGTATTTTCTTGTCTTTGAAAAAAGGTGTTGCTGCGAAAATGCCGCTTAAGTATGTCTATCATCTCACAATAGGTTCGTAGTTTTCATTTAAAGAGTACATAACCTGTTGTTATTGTAAGCATCGTGTCTGCACTATAGTGTCGGTGTCACGGCGCGGCCCGGCACGTCCCCGGCGCGCGTGACCATGTCCACCGCGTCCGGGCCCTCTCACACAAAAAGACATTCACGAGCATTCCAAACTATCGCTTTACAATTCCAAAGACAAACTATTTTTGGCTATTCGTTTTTTACTCCTGTCATAGTAATTTTCTGGACGGTTGAATCTCGAGGAATGGTGAACAAATAATTTGTGTAGCGTGTCGCAGACTCGCGATGTTGTTAAAATGGCTGACGGTCAATTGGCAATAATTGCGGCGCAGGCGCATGTGGGCCGCGCACGCAACGTACGAATATTCGTATTATAGCATACAAATATATTTCGCCACAAAGTTTGTCGCTGTCGTGTCATTCGACCGTGTGGGTTTCCAATGATTTTCGCTCAAGCGTACCACGCTGAAATCTTTTCGCCACAACGTGTGACGCTACAGCGTCATTCGAAACTAAGTAGGTACCTACCTACTGGACCCAATACTTGCTATTATAATCCCACTCTTGTTCCGCAAGTTCTTCATTGTATGTACATAGTTCTTACCAGATCGACCGGTTTATTATTGTTCGGGTATTCGAAGGGCGAACAATATCTTCTGGTTGGCTTTCTGTTAGCAAATAAAAATTCAACCGTGATTCAATTGTGAGATTATCCATAGAATAAAAAAATACACTCATCATAGACGACTTGTTTATAGCTTAGATACCTACCGAACCGACACTTCGAACTCTTAACTACTCTTCATTAAGAAGCTTATCAAGCGAGTTGAGCGTAATGCGTTAGAAAGATCTTATATCCTTATGCAATATTGACGAATGTGTGGGTTTAAATGTTAGTTCACCAGCCGCTTTCACCGCGCGGGGCGGGTGAGGAGCGGCGCGGCGGGGGGCGGGCATTCAAATACCGGGCCTACTCTAATGCCACTAATGCCTGATAATCTCCACATTCTTTGCCTCATCGCCATGACAAAAGGCACAAACTTATCTCCTCGTCATCTCAGATTTTAGGAATCTTTGTTGGGATTAGTATAACGTATTTTCTATTCCGATTTAACGTTTACAATAGAGAGGAACAAAGAAATATTGTACATCATGCAGTCCATCTTGCATCGGTGGATATGCGTTGCACTTGCAATAGCATCGATCGGCGCAGGCGCAAGAGCCGGTCGCGCGCGCCGAGGTCGCCCGGCGGTAGTTAGTGCGCGTGCACGCACACACGCACTCGGCTGCCGCGCTGAGGAATGCCGGCAGCTACGACTTCAAAACGGCCTTCGCACTGTTCCAAACCAAACTACATTGATGTGCCTTAAATGTCAACTTTAATTATAACCCGATGGTAGTAAAGCTGGCAAAGGCAGGTCGCCACGAACAGCCTTCGGCGGCCTTGCCACCTGCGCGGGCGGCGCGACGCGGGCGCACGTAGTGACTCACCTCGCCACTGAATTGAGCGTTGACCCGCGATTGAGCTCACACAATACATGTGTCAGTGTGCTTGGGTACTTCCATTTATTACGTGTTTGTTGGTCGCCGTTTGTTATTGGCAATAACTGTGACCTCGTTTGCTACACTTAGCACATTTAGCGAAGCAGTTTTATAGATATTATTATTTTCTAAGCGATAACGCATAAGTATGTCACGTTTGCTACAAATAAGACCGTCTACCTACCTACCTAATAATAATATAATTATACTACTCGTTTGCCCTTTGGGTACGGAAGTACGGAACCCTAAAAATGCCCGTGAAAAAATAACCGTCGTGTCGTCCCATCAAGGACGGGATGAGCTTAGCAGGTAGACAGGCGCATATGGGTGGCAGCAGCTATCGCCCTATTCTTATAAATAGTGCGATTTTTTATTAACCTGTGCTTGGGCAAAAATGCTTTCGCAGTCTATCCGTCTGTTCTCCTCTGGGGCCCTATTTTTGAATCCTTCGACTGGCGATATTTGACTTTCCATATTTTTGACTGCAACGAGTGCCCTCACCCACTCGTTGCAGTCGAGCGATACGGTAAGGCGAGCGATATTCTTTTCTACTAAAAAGCAAAGTTATTTTATTAACAGCCAATAGAAACAAGGATATAACGTTCAGTTTTCGTTGCGGTAGTTACCGGTTTTATCTAAATTCTGCGTGGTGGAACGGATAAAATCCAACATTTCGTATATGATGGCAGCAACGGAATCGCATTTCTCAACCGATTCTCCTGAAAAATTGTGAGCAGGTTATTTTTTGATCGATTCCGTTTTTTATTTAAAAAAAACAGCCATTTCGAAAAAAATAATAATGTCACAAACGTGAGGTCCAGCTCACAACGCCACTAGTGGTATTTGTATTTGACAAAAACAAAAAGAGTTTTGTTTTGAAAGGTATTTGTTGAGAAAATTGTCAATGCTTCATTGTTGAAAGCAAAAGCAAGTAAGTACTCAGTTAGAAATTATCTAAGAGATAGCAATCTAAGGAATTCAATTGCATTTTTCTTTTCTTATCCAAGCGTATTGAATAGCTGATGTCCGTAGAGATAAACATTCTAAATAATCCCAATGTAAAAGGAATTCCGACACGATGACTAGGTAGCTTCTATTTAAGTCATTGCAGAAACATGTTCCTCACTTAGTTATTTAATAGTACATTATGAGACAAGTTAGCTTAGGTTGCTCATTGCACACAAGGCTGTGGGTTACAGCCCGAGCCGTAGGCGAGGGCGTAACTCAGCCGAGTGTGCAATAAGCAAGAGCTCACGAGTTTTATACGACGTTTTTCAACACATTTGCGAGGAAAAATAAAGTAATTTATCACACAGCAACAAATATGGCAAAAACAAAATATAATAATTATGGGAAAAGGCGCGCATGTTTTTTTTTGTTTTTTTTTCACACGCCCAACGCAAGAATATTTTGCGATCAAAGGGGTGAGGAGCATACAGCCTACTACTAATACTTCAAAATTATAATTTTAAGTGACAAAATGCAAATATTTTAATATTTTATAACAAAATATTGTGAATTATGAATAATTTGATAATAATTATAAATTTATTTGACTTAATTAAGGACTTACACTTTTATTTATTCCAAGAATGTATATGAATTTTCAGCATCATAAAACCTCTTTGTTGTCAAAAAAAAAAATAACTGTATAACCCGGCTAAATTAGCAATGCTCTGTTTACTCGCATAGAACTTGCAGTAAGGTACTAATTTAACTTTGTAGGGTTAATTCTATTACGAACTAGTGTTTAATATATTATTGCACGCGTTTGTTATAGCTCGGTTTATGGCCCTAAAAGCGATGTAATAAGGCTCACTTTACGAGCAAGTGTGTTGAAAAATTAGTTAACGTATTACTATGGATAAGTGGAACACAGGTCGTTGTATATATACAAGTACTAGAAGTGGCAAAATTTACTGATTACTTATGTTATTCTTTCGAGGCGGTCAGTCGTCACCCGACTGTGCTGAACCGGATGCGTAATGGCTGGTTTACATTATCTTAGTCTTTAGTAGAGTGCTTTAGGAGAATGCTTCAGTTGAAACATGTAAACGGTCGTCTTATGACTAAAGAGAGTAACGTTCTAGTAGCCTTTCAAGTGGAATCATCGCTTTCCAGCCCCCCGCGCGCCCGCCCCGCCCGCTCACCCCCACGCGACACTTTCCTCGCACTGGAAGCATGTAAATCAACATTTTAGCGTATTTAGTTGAGTGCTTTAGTCAAATGACAGTGTACTGGAAGCATGTAAACGCTCACTGGAAAGGCACCAAAACGACTAAAGCACTCGTATTCGAATCTACTCACACGCTACTAAAGCACTCTACTAAAGACTAAGATAATGTAAACCAGTCTTAAGGGTTGCACAACATTTCCCCTGGTGTGAGATGTGAGGTGACACGTGACGACACGTCGCTGGTTGGATCGCAGCCGAGGTGAGTCAGGGCGTCGCGGTAACGTCCGGGTGTGTGTGTCGATTATTTGGCTGTTGCCTAATTATCGTGTTTCGCAAGGAGAGCAGACTGCGCGGCCGTCCGGCTCTGTGTCCGTGTGTGTCACATTAGACACACGTATGGCCGTGCGACCTTGCGCGGGCGCATGCTCTTTGAATTAACCGGAAGAATCTACGCACAATTTCATTTTGTTTTTTTTTTGGTTTATTATAGGTAACAATTACTTATTTCTATATCTGTTCCAGGCAGTTACCTATTCTTTAACGATATATGGAAGTGTTTAATGGTAACTTTTAATAGTATATTTGGTGATAGTCTGGCTGTACGTTTCTGCGCCGGCGCCGGTGGTGACGTCACGCGCAGACAGCTGATAGCGCCGGATCGGAGACGCGCTAATGAGCCATCCGGCCGATAACCACCACTCACTTGTCAACCAGACCCACTCTACTTAAAGTTAAGTATGTACAGTCAACGGCACGCAGGACTACCACAAGTGGTTAATCAGTTTCAATAAATGTTGAACTTAAATGCAGAAGCATTAAGGTTCAGAATAAATTGGAGACTTTTGACACTTTTGTATAACCTGACGTGCTGCTAACTGTACCTACATTATACCGGATTAGAAACCACTGCTTTGTGCGAACTCTATTATTAAGAGTGCTGGAGTGATAAATTGTATCGTTACAAATATTCACATTATACACGTGTAAAATATTAAATCATTTACATTAATTTTCTTATTATAATCGCTGAAAGCCTCAATTGGTCGATAATAAATATAATACCTAGTCACATAATACGATGCTTTAGTTTTTTTATTTTTTTCAATATAGTGAACAAAGGACATCAACGAGCTACCTTTTTGCAATGCAGGTAAGGAGTATTATTTTATCATATCAGATTCAGCCAATAACCTTATACCTTTTAAGTATTTCGAAAACAAGAGTTGTATTTAGAATACAATAACTCGGTTTCATCTGCCTTTGTTTGGGAATACTTCTTTCTTTGGGAAAACCAAGACGATCTTTTATTAAGATTGCTGGAAATTGAAACACGGGAAACAATAAAAATTTGATCGGCTATTTAATATATTTTGTTATGTAAATATTGTAATTACATAACAAAATTTATTGCATTGTGAAGTCTATTACTTTGACATCTATATTACCTACCTCTTTGGCCTCTTCTCATCTCCGCCAAGGTTTCGAATTAAGCCTATTTAAAAAAAGTTTAGATTTTAGGAAAAGTTGACGGAAAAAAGTATTTGTAGTAAAAAAAGGAAGACAAAATATTTGATATTTCATATTTATCACTCCGGTTTAGCAACTGCGAGGCGTCTAATATGTGAGGATTTCTTTACGTAGTGTAGTCTGTTTAGTTAGTCATTTGGTTTGTCTAGATCTGTATCAAATGTTAGATTAAGTATTTCAAGTGCTAATTTGCTATTTTGCTGTGCTGGTTTCTGTACACACTTATCCACATTTAAAATAATGTTTTATATATGTGAAGACCTTTAATTGGCTGACTGTTTATATATTTTAGATATTATTCTGCTTGTCTAGCTGTTGGTTTTCCAAAGAATAAAAAAAAAAAAAAAAAATTATGACTGATTATTATTGTGCGCTTTTTATATTGCAATTTTTTATGGAATTTTAAAAACTTTAGCAATTTCTCGATTACTCGAGAATTCATGGGAACCCGGTCGAGAAATCTCGAGTCCCGAGAAAAAAACTATGTCGAGAAATTATAAACCCTAACCGGACTTCCCAAAATCTAATTTGTTTGATGATGTGCCGGTAGCAGAACCCTCTTAATTTTAATTTTATTAATTGGTCTACCAACAACATTACACAAATAATAATGTTAAAAATCGATGTTAACCTTTGTGTACTCGCCACCCGCGAGCCGCGAGTCAACGGCCCCCATCAATGCCCCCACTCGATTGGCATGCCTTTAATTATCAAACCCATTACTTACTCATTATTGGTAGATTAAAAACGATGTTGTAATTTCAAATAAGTATCGAATGTACGATGACGGTGACGCCATCTGTGTATCTTACTGTTTCAATATTGTAATGTAGGCAATGAGATATTATAGATGTTTGATAAAATTAAACCTTTGTGTGCTCTTGATTCTTGATAGCAAAAATAATAAACTTGAATGTTTTTAACAAAGTAAGCTAAATTAACAACAACTTACAAATGACAGAAGTACTTAACACTGTTATGTAATGCAGAGATAAGTTAGATGATCAGATAAACCAACAATTAAGAACCGTTAATTGGTCAAGATCAATATTAAGTAGAAAAAGAACAGGACATTGAGTAAGTATAACCATGCCGTCTCTATGTATAACACAATTTGTTGATGTCTTACAAGTATTGTCCCTTTTCAATGCAAGCTTACCTATTAACGAAGTGTGTACTATTAACATCAAATCATAGTTAATAAAAAAATAGGGATAGAATAATAGACGTTATGTAATTTTATCGTAATCAAATATAAACTCATGCCGTCCGTCCCCAATTATGAATACTGTCTCTGACTTCAAGGTTCTACACAGTTTTGATAACGATTGCGAATGATGAGTTTTTAACTAATTACTTTTCTTTATTTGTTAAGATTTTCCGTGCAATTAAACCAAAACCAGTCTGGAACGAACTAACAACGACGACTATATTCCGGAACCTCCTAAAGATTATATAATTGGAAATAAACTACTTCATTGATTATTAAGTGACGAGAGGATGATCTAATAATGGGCACAATGAAGTCTATTGTGGACCAACTGAACAATCGCGGGTCGGCCGTGTTAGCCCAGGGCTGCCACTAAATCAAAGACGAACTGATTGGGACAAAACTGCAGAAATTTCGTTGTCCTGCGAGAACGGTACAGTAAGGATCTAAATTATTTATTTCTAGTGTAGTTAAATAGACTTAATTTTGTATTTACATGTATATTTTTTGAGGTAACTGGTGACAGTCCTTCCCTCGTTGCGCCCGCGTGAGTGAGGCCACCGGCTACGCCCGCCCGCCACCGCCGCCGCGCGCCGGCGTCTCGCCCGTCCGGTTGCGGCCGGCCGGTGTCAAGTTACAGAGGGTCGGCCTTCCGCGCACACTGCGTGGCCGCAACCTTTTTTACACGAGTCGACTTGGCAGGCAACTTGGCTGGCGACTTTAGTCAATTAGCGCATTTATCGACAACCGCTTGTAAAATTAAATCGCCACCTCATTGTAATTAGGTTTGCGATTAGATTTTACAAGCGATTGTCGATAAAAAGTGCTAATTGACTGAAGTCGCCTGCCAAGTCGCCTGCCAAGTAGCTCCATGTAAATACCCCATTCAAATTCAAAATTCAATTCAAAATCATTTATTCAGTCTAGGCTGTTACAAGCACTTGTGAATGTCAAAGAAGCTACGCCATCGGTTCGCAAACCCTGAGCGGGAGACCTTGTAACGAGAAGAACCGGCAAGAAACTCGTCAAGGGCTGCTTTTTTTCTCCCTGTATATTTCATACAGAGTCGTTAACATTTGAAAGAGAGCATTATTACTCCGACCCCACTCTCCGTAGTACGCCTTAATTGATTCATTAATTAACCAGTAAGTAAACAATCACAAGTTACTCCGATAACCACTGTCATATTGTGGAACAAGTTTTAGTGTAAACGAATTCTTCTACTTAATTCAATCCAATTAAGAATAAATAAACTAACAATCGCGAAAGGCAAGTTTTCATGTTCAACGATTTCTCAATTTGATTAACTTCCCTAGAAACGTTTTGTATGTATTAACGATTGTATGCGATCTCGTAATCACAAGAAAGAGTGATGAATCAGACAATATATTGCTTAAGCCGTCTGACGATTTTATAATTCATATCTAATACGTGCGTAGTGTATGGGTGGAATGGGAGATGGTTATGCCGGCACTACATATGCGCCACTGATTGGCACAATTCAGCATACGTTGCCGGTTTTGTAACAAATTCTTCAAAGAGGTTCATTCGTTCAAAGCATCAACGTACGATAAATTGTGCCGATGCTTGGCGAATAATAATGTCACGGTCGTGTTGGATAGCGAGCTCGGTCGATCGTAGGCTGTTTATTTAGATATCTATTGGAGTTTCACGCTCATTACCGCAGCGTTGGTGCGCGCGCGCAGCGGATGCGCAGTTTTTGTGTATGTCCATTATTGGCTCACACGCCGCTTGTAAGGCGGCGGGAGGTAATTATCTGGACTAGTAAGTTCTATGTAATCTACTTTTTGCCTGCTATTTGCGTCCACGACGTTTAAAATCCTTATTCAACTATAGGTACGCGGGAAAAAATGCGCGTATCCATATTGATTGATGCGATTCTAGTGGATGGAGCTTCTCCATAATCTATGGAGATATTTGACCGTTATGGCCTGCTGGTTACCTGGAATTGATTATAACTACAGACATACCATTGTATAGCCTAATGGCAATTTAAAAAACTAACATACCTAGTATAATTATGGTAATTTAAATCCTATCGTAGGTTTTGCTATAGAAAATATCTTCTTAGTTGTGCAAGTGCGTTACTCTGCTGGCTGTGATGCGAGAGGGATAGTGTAGAGTTTGTAGTCCTACTTAAAATTATAAATGTGAAAGATTGGATGTTTAGATGTTTGTTACTCAATCACGCAAAAAACGCTGAACAGATATATTTATTTATTTAATTCTTGATGCACAATTTGTACAATGGCGGACTTAATGCCTTAGGCATTCTCTACCAGTCAACCGTAGGGTGATGTGGTAGATATAGATAAAATTTGGCACACAGATAGTTTATAACCTGGATAAAATACTTTTTACCTCGGTCAAAGATTTTCTAGGGTTTTTTTCGAATAGCCACCCGGACGAAGTCACAGACGGGAGCTAGTGTACAATATGTGGAGAAGGGGTGGCGGAGCCGCGCCGCCGCATTCCGGTTCCGTCGAACATCTGCTTATTGCGCACCGCCGCTACCACCCGCCACCGACCGAGCGACGCCGGCATCCGCTCATTCCAACCACTTCTTCGCAAACTCGCGCCGACCATTAACCTCCCTTTCCAAGAATGCAGTTTGTTCACTCTACATTAACAAACATTCTAAAAATAAATAGGTACCTACTGAGACTTAGGCAAATGTAACAGACGAGACAAAATACCATCAAAACAACTATTACATCAAAGTTTTTGGAAAGTAAATCGCGGTCAGTGGATACTTCGCAACATCGTCACGATTTCGGCCGAGCCACAATCGTGTCATGCAGACAGTGGGCAAGACAATTCCCCGGTCACATAAACAATACAACATTGACTTTGAATTTGGTATTTTATAGAGAAACCTAAGCTAACTACATTGGAACGAATCAAATCTACACAATTAATATACATGGATGGATAAGATGGATTGCACTTTATAATAGGGCGCAACACATGCGCAGCAAAGCAATTATAGGGGTGCATTATCTATCCGTTGGTGGATCAAATTACTGTCATTAAACTATATTTAATAAATTAGGTCCACTCGTATTTATTTATGCTCTGCTTATCTTTAACCACTAAAGGTTACTACGTAGGTAGGTTCTATACCTAAGTGAATTAAAAGTTCTATAAATGGTACAGTTAATTGACATTATTTGATGACCTTTAATTGGCTGACTGTTTATATATTTTAGATATTATTTTGTTTGTCTTGCTGTTGGTTTTCCAAAGAATAAAAAAATAAAATAAAAATAAAATAAAATAAAATTATTAATAGAAACATTTCAAGAAAGTTTATATCGTTTGTTACTTAAATAACTTTAAAGTAATCATTGTTATCGATCAATATGACGCACAATGCACAATAGGAAACAAATCATGCGACATGTCAGTGTGTTAGTGCACTGTCAGTGTGGCGTCAATTAGTTGACAGAAGGCAACTAATAAATCAGCCGCGACGCCGCAGCAGCGCCACAGATAATCACGGAATATTTCATGATAATAGGTTACACTTACTACTACATTAGTTATTCTGTGCTATTATACTACGTTTGTGGCTGCCACACTATAGTCCACTCAACTTACATTATACCCTGTAGGCATTTACATCAACATATTAGTTTACAATGGATGAAAACTACACACACTAGAACGGTTGCTGGCCGAGACGATTAATTAGCCAGACAGTACAGTGAGAGGAGGTTTAAGCATGTTTATATAACATGTAATGTACTTCAATGACCTTAATAAAAGACGATGATGTTTAGACAAGTCCAGAAAAAGGTCTTTCCCTGTGTCTAGATGGGTGTAATTTAACAGCACAAACTCATGCGAATCTTACAATCTATTGCCTTAACCAAATACCTTTTTTTACCCTATCGTTCCAAAAAATTTCGCAAAGTTTATAAAATCAAGAGAAAGTAGTAAATTTGATCACGCGTTGATATCTTTTGAATGTCCATTTAAGTAAAAATATTTAGTCAATAATTTCTACCCATCAAAACAGTTATTCAGTAAATGACTCTCTGATTTGAATTTCATTTTCTTTTAACCGAATTCTATCAATCTTTGTATCAATCTTACATTATTGTTCTGTTAATTTGCAGAATAAATTATTTTTCAGCGGGCTCCAATCCGAGCATCCAAGTTAAGCTCTCTTTTCACTGGGTAATAAAATTTATTTCAGGCACTCAGTAACTAAGTCTCCCTATCGTCGTTGTTAAAAGAAAACATGTAGACAAAGTATTAAATTTAAATGTATCTTATTGAGGTACTTGTAACGTAGCCTTGTAGGACTGCATTCCATCAATCGAGACGAGTTCAACTATTCTCTCTCTTTATTCTTTGAATCGCCATTCTTGCATTCCTGCTACAATCTAAATTGGTTTCTAGAAAAGTTAAGTTTGATTAATATTTTTTTTATAAACTTCATTTTGGTTTTTATTAGAAAACTAATTAATAGAAATAGAACAATATAAAAGTGAATAAACAATCAACACATGCGTGATTTGATTTCTTGTTGTGTTGTGTCTGCAGTTGTATTCGGTTGTATTACATTTACATTTCCGTTACATTTACTGGGCGCGTTGCGGGCGGCTTGTTGGGGATGCGCGTGAGTTACGCCACTAAATAGAGACACTACAGAAGTTAAGCTCAGTACTACGCGCGCTCGAGCAACTACCTCTACTAACTCTCACCGACACTGTATAATCGGAATCTCAGGCGAATCTCAAATGAGTTCGAGTGCGTGTGAAGTCGTCGGTAGGTCGGTGAGAGAGAGCATTTGCGTGTGCGTTGCTCGAGCACGAATAGTACTAAGCTTAACTTCTGAGCCTCTCTATTTTACGTTTGCGGCGCACGTGCACGACACGACACGACAACAGCCCGGCTCGGGTTACACGCACATGTGGTTTGTTTACGACATGCCCAACATCATAATAATAATATTATTTAAAGCAACTACATAATTTATTTATTTATTTATTTATTTATTTATCGTTTATGGATAGCTAACAGCTTATAAACCTACAGATAACAACAAATATATATAACTAAAAGCTATTGACAAGCTACCACATGTAGAATTCAAAAGAAATTGATCGCAAAGTAGGTAATCGTAGCCCAGAAAGGACAGGTGCGTAAAATAGTAACATTAAACTAAATTTTAAACATTAACTTAATAACAGTCGTGATGCTGTTGAAAAATAAATCAATATTGGCGTCAGCGTTGTTAATGGCGGAACAAGCTCTAATAAGGAAACTGTTATGCCTGTAGTTGGTGTGCATAGAAGGAATACTAAATGGTCTATATGAATCGTTGCGGGGTGCTCTTGTAGGTATTTTAAAACGAATTTTATGAAGTAGTTCCGGACAATCTACTGAACCTCTAATCAACTTGAGTAGAAAAGTAACATCTGCAATATTACGTCTAACAGAAAGCGGTAGCAAGTGATATTTAGTACAACGGTCTTCGTAAGATGTTTTCGGAATTTTGAATTTGAAATTTAGGAACCGAGTAAATTTTTTCTGGATCTTCTCTATATCATTTATGTATGTTACGTAACAGGGGTTCCAAATCTGGCTGGCATACTCAAGATGGCTGCGGACATAAGCACAATAAAGGATTTTGATGGTTTTCATGCGTTTAAAAGGCTTAGACAGACGCATAATAAACCCTAGTGACCGAGATGCTTTATTAATAGTACTGACAATATGTTTGTCAAATAGCAGTTTAGAATCAAGGATGACTCCCAGGTCTTTAGCTTCCTGACGAATGGATAATTTTTCATTTTTGATACTGTAACTACTATTAAAGGGATTGATTTTACGAGTAAAACTTATAGAAAAACATTTTGATACGTTCAAATCTAGTTTATTTAAGTAACAGTATGAGTCTAACCTTCGGAGATCATCCTGAAGCTGAACTGCATCGTCGTTATTATTAACAATTTTGAAAATTTTCATGTCGTCTGCAAATAAGAGATAATTAGAATGAAGAAAACACTGACCTATATCGTGAATAAAAATAATAAAAAGCAAAGGACCAAGCAGGGAGCCTTGAGGAACCCCAGAGGGTATGAGTGACCACGAAGATGTATATCCACTGAGCACTACCGCCTGAGATCTTTTGTCAATGTACGATGAAAACCATCTAAATAGATTCCCCCTAATGCCTACCTTCATAATCTCCGAACATAATATAGATGGCGGGCGTCGTGCATCATCGCTCGAACTTTCGCTGCTCCAAATGAAAGTTTACAACGCGATGAGACAGTAATTATGCTGACTTTCTCAAAGCAATTATTAAGATTTTATTGATAAATTTATTACGAAATAAATAATCCAATTAGAGTTTAAACTAGCACACTTGTACTATTATGTATTCTGTGCTAGCACATAAGTATACTTACTTTTTAAATGATTTTGAAATGCATTTCTTTTTTATGGAAGATACGATACGAGTATACAAACTGAATGATTAGATGTTATTATTTATAATTTACATAAGTTTCAAGTCGAATATTTAAATTTAGTCCATCAGCCATTTTTGCACACAGGCCTTCCTTATGTGTGGTAAGGAGGATGGGCCATAACCCACCACGCGGGCCCAATGCGGATTGGTGGGTGTTAACGATTGCAAATGCAGCCGGGACCGACGGCTTAACGTGCCTTCCGAAGCACGGAGGAGCTCGAGATAATACATTTTTGGTCACCCATCCCATGACCGACCCTTGCGAACGTTGCTTAGCTTCCGCTATCGCTGGGCCAGGCGCTAAATCACTACGCCACCGAGCTCCACAAGTAAATGTAGTATCCTTAAATGTAGATATAGCCGAAATTTAAAATAAAATGTTATGTATAGTCCTATGGTGGTCCTATAGTAATGCATGCGGGACTCGAAAGGGCGGGCGGTGGTGTAGGCAGCGGAAATGAGATTGTCTCTCGCACACTCGGCGGGTCCGGGCGGGGCGTGCGGGCACAATCGCGGCCACTTCACGGGCCGCTTGCGAAATTATTGGAAAATTAGATGGAAAATGAAACAGTGTTTTGATTTGTGATGGATTTTTAGGGTCGCTTAATTAAACAAACGATTAATGCTGACTGCCAACCTCGCAAAAGCGAAGAGAAATAGAGTGACATTTTGTGTCATTGCACTAGTCGTGGTGTCTTTGTAATAAAAATAAATTGAATTAGTTAATTATCAAAAACGAGTAGATGAAACAAATTCGGCATTATTTTTATTACACGAAATAACCGTTTCTAATAAGCAATAGCAGCTATAATTGTAATAGTTCTCACACTGTCCATGACACTGATTGTAAGATACATTCCGTTATTTTTTAGAATAAAAAAAAATAAGCATGAAACGTTTGATACTTGAAAATAATTTACTTTGTAAATATTCAATCGACATGCCGTAATTCAGCAGATACTTAAATTTTCGTTTGTGTTCTTGTTCATATACAAATAAAAATGCTATGCCAATGAAGGCTGATCTTGGTAAGAACTTGCGCCAATTAGAATAATAGAATAGAATAAACATTTATTGGCACTCACACAAATTACAGGAAATAAAACGAAAAAACAACAATGGTTTAAAATAAAATAAAAAACAAAAGGATTTATAATAATAGAATTATAAACAGATACAAACATAAAAGAAAAACAAGGTAAACACACATTTTAGTGTGAGGCCCATAAAGAACCCTGCCTCAGCATTTATTGTTCAGTGCAAATATTTTTTCCTACCTCAGTAGTAGAGGGCATGTGGGGGCTGAATGATGATGGTGAAAGCTTTTTTTTACATATAAGTACAATAGGGATGATGACGAATGAATAAAATAACGAAATACTAATAAAAATCGTAAACATATTAAACTTTTAGAGTAGCTTGTATACCTCTTGGTTTTATATATTGCATATTATTTATTTTATGACCCTTCAAAGTTGGGTGGACAAGTCCATTTAAAAAGTATAAAATTTATTAAAATAAATGATACCTTTAATTAGTCCGTAAAATGTATAGCAAATTTGTCTAAGAAACTATTTTGATAAACACAATATTTAATATAGCTGCCGAACAAATTTCCTACGCGTTGCATACAAACTACTCAGGCGTGACGTCATAACTAGGAAGCCATTAGTATGGAGCGTTTTTGGGCGAGTCCATTTGTGTGCATTTCACACTGTGATATCTCGGGCAGTTTTCATGCTAGCGAATTAATACTTTTACCAATGTTTCTTTTTTTGAGAGGTAATTTATGTAACATAAAATAAAAAAAATAGTCAACATCCCTATTACCTTTAGTAAGTATAGGTTATTGATTGGGAATAAAACATTCCATAACACTACTAATACGTATTCTGTACCATCGTAATGTGTTTAATGCATGCGTAGATTAGTACAGACAGTAGTCGGGCGACTAATTTGGTAAACATTTGTGCTGGAAGTAGGTAATCTAATCCGCGCAGTAAGTGCTACTCAAATGGACGCGCCCGATAACGACCGGCGCGCGCGCACCTATCGCTTCGCCAAGGGGAAATTGGGAACAATTGTTTTTAAATCGGAATTTATATACGGACTTGCTCCCAGCACAACTTCTGGTTAGTTATAGTATTGGTACAGTTTATATTAAAAAAAACTATCAGTTCGTTGTATTCGTATATATTCCATAAGATGGAAAAACACCTTTTACCTTTTTCAAAGTTTTTCGTTTCGGAAATTTATCAATCAGCCTTCGTTTGTTTTTGTATTATTGGTTGCACTATTATTTTGTTAAGTGTGGACATAGGTATAATACAGGATATTCCAAAACTTTGCCATCCGGAGGGAAATTTCTTTATTTAAAAAAATAATACTGAAAGTCTTTATTTTGTTAATAAAAATAATTGGAACGGCATTAAAATAAAAAAATAAAAATAAGGCGATTTTTTCAAATATCTTTGAATGCTGTTTCAATTATTTTCAAAATCAAAATGATGATTCTTTCAATAAAATTTCCTTTGAGGTACTTTCCCTCCGTGTGGCAAAGTATATTGTAAACTTATACTGCATTAAACGTGCTTAAGGGTGTATTATTTTACCTTGATTCTTAGCAAATCTACAAAATACTCGTAAGATTCCTATATTACGGCTGGTATCGGGATAACATAATTTTGTTCATAACAAACTTAATAAATAAGAGATCTTTTTTTGTGAGTAAGGCGTTAGAAATTAGAATGTTAAGATATTCAGTGTCAAAATCCATTTTGATATAATACAATAAATGATTATTATAATTAAATAATATATAATATAATATATAATTGATATGATTAAATCAATAAATTAAAATCTTTTATTTGCGTTTTCCAGCACAATATGATTAGTACATTTATAAGTAACATAATACTTGTGGAGTCTGATGCCTGGGATAAGCAAAAGCCTGTTTTCCAGGATCACCAGAGCCCCAGATGTAGGTACCTACAAAATATACAAACAACATTTTGTTACATTATCGTTATGGGTTTCAATTTACGTACATGACAATAGCATGACCGTAGCATAACCAGAACGGAGCACATACACTACTTCAGCACCACGTTTTAATATTCCAACGTCAAGCTTTTATTTTTCTGTATTTATTTTGGGGCTGTTATCCAATGGATATGCCAGCCCCATTGTATCTTCTCACAATACGATACCAACGGTTGTTACCAATCTAAAAACAGTATTAAAAAATAAGTACCTACTTAAAATTACCTAGGTTATGGAAATGGAATTACTGTTGACATGTTTTAATAAAACCACTTAATTTCTTTGCCGCATCTGCCTTAGGGTTTGCTAGAATACTTTGAATTAGCCCTACGTCTCTGATATTCAAATGTAATACGTTGAACAGTAATTCCCTTTCTGCCCGGTTCTTGGCACAATCCAACAGTATATGCTGTACGTCTTCTACCTTATTACATTCACTGCAGTTAGGGGAATCGACCCTTTTCATTAAAAAGACAAACTTCGCTGATGGATAGTGTCCCGAACGCAGTCGTAAAGCCTGTTTAACATAATTTCGACTTAGACTAATGTCTTCAAACCAGGGCACCCGAGAAGGCTCACCTTGTAACTTGTAAGGCTTAAAAGTATCTTTACTTTATGATTTACCTTTTATATGATTTAGGTAGGTAGATAATTTACTATCCATACATACCGCCGCGTCGCCTTGAGAGAGCTTTCTCGTGAAAGCTGCGAGCAATATGGCTTTCATGTATATCCTGTGGGATAGTACGGCAGGTAGATAGTGTATAACTTATAAGAAACAGCCTTCTCCAGTCTGAAAACAAATTCCCATGTTTTGGGTTTATACCCAAAACATGGGAATTTGTTTAGTTTGTTCAGTTATCTTAACGAAAACATAGTTGGACTAACGTTGACTAAACAAGTTAGTAAGCTTTGAAGGTTCAAAGTTTGTTCATTTATCATTTTTTGTATTTTTCAAAATAATTGTTGGCAATAATAATAATATAATAATAATAATAATAGTTGTTGGCAATAAAATTAATAGATTTACATTCGCTCTCTATAAACTGACCAAAATAGCAACAAGAAGTACTGCTCTTACTGCCTACTTTGCTTACGTGGAATCAGTTATTAGGTATGGACTGATCATATGGGGCAATAGTAGTGATATAAATAAAGCTTTCATTGCTCAAAAAAATGCGTAAGGGCAATATGTGGTACTGCGCCAGATGAACCGTGCAGACCACTGTTTAAATATTTGAAAATTCTACCATTACCTTGCATCTACATTTTCGAAGCCGCCAAATTCGTTAAACTAAATATGCACTATTTCAATCAAGCTAAGGATGTATATCCGAGAAATACGCGAAATTGTAATAGATTGGTCTCTGTAGTTATTCCAAAAAGCAGAAGATTTCAGAAAGAATGTTATTGGATGTGTATGCAAATTTACAATAAGATACCAGATAATATTAAACAACTGCCTTTTAATAAGTTTAAGACTGCTATGTACATATGGCTATCCAATAGAATGTTTTACAGCACTAATGAATATTTATCTAGCAAGTGATAAGGCATAATGTTCATTAATAACATTCAGTGTCTATTTTCTGTTTTGTGTATGTTCGTATTGCCATGTTATTATTGAAATTTATATTGACATAATATTATTATTCTGAATCATATTGACATCTCATTTGTATTTTAATTGTTGTGACATTATTTTAATTAATAATCTGACTGCTATTAGGAGATATAAATTGTAAAAACAGTACCTACTCGACATCCTCAATGTGAAATGGTAAAAGTAGACTTACTTGTTAATTTTAATTTAAGATAATATTTGCATGCTATTGTTAATGGCTGAATAGGCAGATCTTTTAAATATCTACTGTAAGACCTCCAGTCTACCCTAATCAAATGCAAATAAATGATATTCTATTCTTTTCTATTCTAATTATCCTTTCTTTAAAAATCTTTTCTTTAAAAAAAAGTGTTTCTTTATTATTTTACTACTGGCCGCCCGCGACTTTGTCTACGTGGACAGTTTTTTTTTTTGCTATCCCTCGGGAACTGTACGTTTTTTCTGGATGAAAAGTACCCTATGTCCTTTTCTGTACCCCTGACAACGTGTATGCAAAATTTCATGATGATCGGTTCAGTAGTTAAGACGTGAAAGCGAAACACACAAACAAACAGACTTTCGCATTTAATGTTATAAATTAGAAAGGATTAATATTAATTAACGAGTGCAGGATTCATCTTCTCATCGATTGTGTGTCAATATAATGATGTTCCCAGATGCGGCCTCGCTCAAGGCCGGTTTGCGGTGAGAACCACAAAATGTATAATTTAAATGGAACTATACAGAAGCTGCCTCGATACATAGCACACAATGCCCGCGGCTGCGTCTTTGTCGGCATCCTGTTTTGTACGCCGAGCTAAGGCTTTATAAGAATGCCTAGCAACTATCCTTACTAATAAATATTAAAAATGTGAAAGTCCGTTTGTTTGTTTATTTTTTTGTTACTCGTTTACATCTTAAACTACTGAAACGATCATCATGAAATTTTGCACACACGTTGTCAGGGGTACAAAAAAGGACATAGGGTACAATTTGTCCCGAGGAAAGCAATTGTTACCGAGGGACAGACAAAATACTATCCACGCAGAGAAGTCGCGGGCGGCCGCTAGTATTACTATAATCTGAAAGTAACGCAGCTTATAAACGAATGTTCTATAGAAATATAAAATATTTTATCTACACTCACATTGTAATGTTCCAAATATGAATTCAAAAAAGGTAATATAAATACGTACTTTATTTTCGTGGACACGAAAAATTAAAAAAAAACTCATTACGATGCAGTCAACTGAATCATAAAATAACTTTTTTTCTCATTACGATACAGGGCAAATCCAAGAAGTAGGCAGTGCCTTGATATTAAAAAAAACAACGATATTTTCCCATACATTTTCCATGAATAAAATGCACTCTATGGTGATCGATGACATTAGTGCGATTAGTTTGCAGGGTTGCGGCCTGCAAACTAATCGCACTGGGTTCTGAACGCATCCCAGTGCACTCATCTCATTATTTTTTTCTAATGGAATGCGCGCCATTTTTAGAGCTTTACAAAAATGTTTTGATTTCAATTGTAACATTTTGTTGTAATGAATTTCGTAGGTTTTTTTATTTCTTGATTTATAATGTGAAGGAAATTTGACTCTGCTCGATATTTTAGATGCAGCTAAGGAAATGACTTATTACAAGGTAATACCTAGCTAATACAAACAATGTCTCACTCTCTTTTCTAACGTTGATCTTTTATTTAGCAGGTTCAATCCTAAATGTATGAGTGTAGATAAAGTAGTGTATGAAACTGCACATAACTAGGTATTAAAACCTCGCCTACGGCTCGGTTTTTAAACACACACTCATGTTTTAATACCCCTCATTATGTGGCAGTATCATAAACTACTATTTTTAATCAATAGATCACAACAATAAAATAAAATAAATTATCTGGTTATGTATTTTGGGAACTGATGTAACAGAATCATACTACCTACCTACTTATTTGTTTGAATTTTAAGATTTTCCCATTCCTACTGAGGCTCTGCTCTGCTCTGGGGTCCTATTTCTGAATCGCTCGTATGACATTATGTTGTCGCATGCGACGTAAGTCACACTCGTCTTCCAAGTCGCATGACGCCGATTTTCCGTATTTTTGAATCGTTCGTTTTCGGAATACGAAATGTTGGATTTCATCCGTTCCACGCAGAATTTAGAGAAAACCGATAACTACCGCAACGAAAACGGAACGTAATATCCATGTTTCTTTTGGCTGTTAATAAAAATCTTTGCTTTTTAGTAGAAAAGAATATCGCTCGCCGTACCGCATCGCTCGACTGCAAACTCGTTGCGGTCGAGTGATTCAAAAATATGGAAAGTCAAATGTCGAACGAAAATCAGTAGAAACCAAGCGCTCGACGCCAGTCGAAAGATCCAAAAATAGGGCCCTTGTTCGTTATCTCGAATATTGGCAAGTACCTATTTCGTTCGCCGAGACCTGTGACCTGTGACGTGAGCACGCGATTAAAATCCAGGTGGTCACGTTCTGCGGTCCAACCTGTCTGAAACTTTCAGGTTTATTCGTGGATTCTGGCGACATTTATACACCATTTCAGAGATACTTTTTCAAACTAAGTACATATAGGCTAGACATGACAGGGCACAAAAAACAAAAAATCGTAAAACAATTTGAATAGTGAAATTCTGAAATTTTTGCTTGTTTTACGATATTATATTAAGCTAAGTATCTCTTTAAAAAAAATAAGTGGTAAGTTTGTAAATGTATTTTTTTTCATTAGGTATTATACATTTTCAAAGGGTAGTTTTTTTTATTCAAAATGTTTTGTTATTGTATAACAAAATAAAGTAAGATTACTACTTAGGCTGACTAATTTCAGGAGCATAATTAAATTTGCGTGCGAGTAACGCAGCGTTGCTAGTGCGAGCAGGCCAGTCCTTGGCATTACTCGGCTGGCCTTGACTCTGCCTGCACCTGGCCTTGTCCCCTCCCCCTCCCTCCAGGCCTCATCCCGCGTGCGGTCACACACGCAGATCGGATTCCGTTACCTGCGAAAGTCAAAATTGTACGTCGTTACACACGGAGCTACAAAATTCTGACACGAATTAGCGTTGATACTGTGACGAAATTTATTGATTTGGTTCTCATGATCGAGAATTTGAAAGCTTTTGTCAATTGAACATTGATTGAATTAATATCTTTGATAAAATGTTCGCTGTTTCGCCATCAGCTCTCATTTCATTGTTGGGAGTATTTTTAGTTCAACTGAATGAATAATGATCAGAGGAAATCACTCCTGTTCGGAAATGTCGGTCTGAAAGCATCGAGTCTGTCTTTTTTATATTGCAATTGTCCAATTTCGACTCAAATTTATTATTATGTTTAAAATAAGCTGAATACGAACACACAGAGAATCGCAATGGAGCTCCTTTCGTAATAAAAAATCTCATATCTATCTTATTTTGTAAAAGAACGGCCTTGGCAATATCAGTTGACAAGTCCCATGTACAAAATACGAGACCTAGAAATATTTAGAAAGTAAAAGTACATTTCATATTCGAGTACACTTTCCATCGTTTTATTTTATTGCATGATTTATAATATGACGTACGGTTAGCTGCGAACTGTTTATTACAACAAGTGCGGGCCTTGTTAATTAATATGTAATGAATTCCAGAAGGACGATAAGAAGTAACACAACACAAACAGCGGCACATAGCCCCGGGGAGCGGAAAGCCATCGCCATCGCCAGGCACTGTTTGTCGGCCGCCGCCGCCCGCCCGCCGCCGCTGCCGCCCGCCGCCGCCGCCCGCCCGCCGCCGCCGCCCGCCCGCCGCCGCCGACACTGGATTAAACGCAAAGGTTAGACGTTACGTTACGACGTCGCCGCGGGCGGACAAACATTGCGAACTAGGAACCTGCGACCTGAGCCAACATTTATTTATGAAGCTGTTACGCTCTCTGCCTCCGTCCATTAGGATTAACAGTCAGCTAATTTCTTAAATTCTAAGAAAAATTTAATTTGGTTTGTGTCTGGATGATCCTTGAAAGCTAGCTAAAGAAAGAACATTAGTCGAAACAAATGAATCAATTTTTAGTCTGAAGCTAACGAGGGCCTATCATCGTAGTTTTTAACTTGTCACAGCCAAAAAGATAAAACCACCAGTTTTCTATACAACAAGAAATATAAATTAATATTTATTAAACTCTATCTATATTTATATTCACATTTTTATTTTCAACACACTTGCTCGTAAAGTGAGGCCTAATACATCGCTTTTAGGGCCATAAACCGAGCTATAACAAACGCGTGCAATAATATATAAAACACTAGTTCGTAATAGAATTAACCCTACAAAGTTAATTTAGTACCTTACTGCAAGTTCTATGCGAGTAAACAGAGCATTCCCAATTTAGCCGGGTAATACAGTTATTTTTTTTGCAAACAAAGAGGTTTTATGCTGCTGAAAATTCATAAACATTTTTGGAATAAATAAGGATGTAAGTCCTTCATTAAAGTCAAATTAATATATAATTTTTATCAAATTATTCATAATTCACAATATTTTGTTATAAAATATTAAAATATTTGCATTTTGTCACTTAAAATTATAATTTTGAAGTATTAGTAGTAGGCTGTATGCTCCTCGCCCCTTTGTTCGCAAAATATTCTTGCGTTGGGCGTGTGAAAAAAAAAACAAAAAAAAACATGCGCGCCTTTTCCCATAATTATCATATTTTGTTTTTGCCATATTTGTTGCTGTGTGATAAATTACTTTGTTTTTTCCTCGCAAATGTGTTGAAAAACGTCGTATGAAACTCGTGAGCTCTTGCTTATTGCACACTCGGCTGAGTTACGCCCTCGCCTGCGGCTCGGGCTGCAACCCACAGCCTTGTGTGCAATGAGCAACCTAAGCTAACTTGTCTCATAATGTACTATTATGGCACATTTTCCGATCAGATTCAACATTTTTCTAAGCAAGTCGAACTTTAATATTTTTTTTAAGACATAACCTTATATTTCCATTCATTAATTTGAATCTAACAATAAATGATTACGACATTTTATTGCGGTTGACCGGTTTCATATTACGTAAATAATGTGACTGATGGCTAAATAATTGCCTAATTGCAGTTAAATTAAGTAAATTAGAAACTATTATTAGCAAACAACAAAAATTAGATTAGACGCAGTGCCGAGGTTTGTCTCGGGAAAATTTATAATTTATTTCTAGCAATATAAAGCCGTGAAGGTGGAGTCGTTTCGAATAAACTTCAATCTAACTTATATTATCTTCACGGCGCAATTTCAGATAAACTTTAACGTGGGAAGGTCTAGCCGTAAAGAGACACGCGAAATGGTCCATAATGTTATACAGGCAATGGTGCGGGGCCACCGCTGCGCGCGGGTATATAACAATGTGATCTTCGATCGTCAACTGTCTTTGGTTTACCTAATCTTTTTACTAAGTTACTTTATGTACCCCCCTTAAAAACTAACTATTTTAAGAACACATTTGTTAACAGGGCGCCTAGGTCTTTCAATTCTGCTAATGAAAACATAGACTTTGACATTATTTAACACAAGCATACCCGGATTCAAAAAGTTGTATAATTTTTAATAATCTTTCGTAGCTGATAGTTTTTTGTAACACTTATATTACACGATATCGACTTGCGATTAAATTTAGTTATTGTTTTTCCTATATGGGAAAACTTGTAATTGGCTTTACTCTAATTATAATGATATACTAAAATCTGTAGTAGCTGCAAGTTTTCCTCAAAAAATAATAATAAAAAAAACTCAGCCTGTTTGTGACTCATCCGGTAGATCCGGTATCCTAGTGTTATCTTGGAGGAAGTTTGCGGCTAAACAAAAGATTCTTTCATAACGCGCTGCGGATGGAATGCCAGCGATCTGCGATTATCGAGGAAACAAAAAGCGTCCGGTGGCCGTATTGTGGCCGCATTGTGGCCGCAGCCACCGCTCCTCGCGAGCTGCCGACGCCGCCCGAGCGTGCGCCACACACTAATTGCAGTTTTCAAAGACAATTAAATGCACTGGAGCTTTTACAGCCTCATCCTTTATGGCTTTATGTTTTATTTTTATTTGTTCAGCTAGATTGTATAGCTGTTACAATCACATTGTAGAAATTAAAGATTTCATTTGGCACCAACATTACATACATAGATTGATAGATAGATAGATAGATAAATTGTTTATTTGTTGCAATACACATAGAAACATCAGGTAATACAAGAATAACAATATACGAAAAAAAAACCAATGAAAACTTAACTAATGGTAATGCGGATGTGCCTATGTGCAGCAGCAGCAAACAGGGTCTAGGCTCGGTGTAATATTTTCGCCCGTGGGATAGGCGAAACACCGATTTTCAGCCTTCACCCTAACTAACCTAAAGGGTGGACGGGAAATATCATCGAGAATCACGGATTCTATTGCTTTTTTGGAAACTAGAACTACATAATAACTAAGCAAAATAATAAAGCCGGCCTTAGGCCGGCCACACACAGACGTAATCACGTAACGGAATCTCGAAACGGAATCCCAATTCGGAATTCCGAACGCAGCAATTGCATACAAAATCTATGTGCCTGCCACACACAAGCGTTAACATTCCGTACGTAATTTTATTCCGTACGTTATTCCACATGAGAGCCCGTGCGTTCAGAATCTCGCACGGAAAAAATGCATTCCGAACGCACGACTACCATATATTTTGTATTGGTCGCCACACACAACCGTTTTTATTCCGTACGGAATGCGCACACACGCACGGCCTATGTGTGAGTGACGTATACAAACACGTACAACTTTTTTATTACAGCTCTGGATACCAGCCTTTTAGCAAACCCTTTATTATTTTGCTTAGTTGTTATGTAGTTCTAGTTTCCAAAAAAACAATAGAATACCCCTGTGCGTAATATAAATAATAAATAGTCTATAATTATGTAGTTTTTGTTTATATTTAGAAAAATAATTCATCTTCGCTCAATGTTTCCTCATCAAAGGTTAGCGTCTGACTGAGCCGTGATTCCGAACGAAAAAAAAACGTCTATGTGTGGTGGTACGTACGGAATCACGTACGTACGTGATTCCGATTCGGGATTACGTCTGTATGTGGCCAGCCTAAATGTAATGAGCCTCATAGGCTTAACAAATTGATGCAATCAAAAGTTTGTGTTTAAAACGATATTGTCATAAATTGATTGCTTTCAGAAATGTTTAATGTTTGTATTTGTTTGTACTTATATATACTTATGCACAGTTTATGGGTTCGTTACCTACTCAGTCACGCATCAAGCGCGCGGATGGATTTGAATAATTTTCTTCTGAGACATTTTTTTAAACGCTTCGCAAGATTCAACTAATTAATCGCAAGCAAATGTAGTGTACTTTTATGCACAATTTATAAAACACAAAAAGTAGGTCATCATAATCACCTGTAGAATGATAATCTTATATTTTTAAAACTTTAAGTACTTAATATCTATTAATTTATTTCATTACAATCTTTGATTGAATCAGGCGTCACTTGGCGGAAGTCCCAAACCATTTTGAAAAAATAAATATATGTAGCTTACTTCCGCAAACAAAATATGCAAGATGCACCGCCCGCCCGCCCGCAAAAATATGCAGCACACCACAAAATATAAGTGCACAATACCTGCATTTAGCAAGACAGCAACACACCTTGCACCTTCACCAATTAGGCTACTCTACACGTGTTTCGCCCCAACCCGGAGCATCCTCAGGAGTTAGATCGTGCGTAAACCAACACCGAAAACCATCAACATGCTCCGGGTTGGGGCGAAACACGTGTAGAGTAGCCTAATTGGTGAAGGTGCAAGGTGTGTTGCTGTTTTGCTAAATGCAGGTATTGTGCACTTATATTTTGTGGTGTGCTGCATATTTTTGCGGGCGGGCGGGCGGTGCATCTTGCATATTTTGTTTGCGGAAGTAAGCTACATTATATATTTATTTTTTCAAAAAAAAATCATTACAATCATTAAAATGCATGTTTATATTATGCAAGTATTTTTTAATAGCGTAGCCAGGCCCTAGCTAGACAGTTAATTCTAAACAAAAAAAGGTAGGATCATTTAAGCGCTAGTTTGTTACCAAAATAAAGAGTTTAAAATAAAAAGGTAGATCGAGACTGCGGAAAATACTCGTAAATAATTCAGGAGGTGTATGTACCGGGTTAAAAGGTTTCGCTCGGCGCTGGCTGACGGGCACGCGCGGCGCCGCGGACGAGGCACGGGCGAGGCAAGGACGAGGACGAGGCGAGGCCGCATTCTCGCATTCCGAATGCCCGTGAACGGCTGTAAAGCTTTACGACACGCCCGTTAACTTGAGCACCGTCAACAACTCCAATACGGGGTTTTAGATCCTGGATTTTGTTAACTGCGCAGTAAATAAAGATCATATTTGATAACGAGCTTTGCATACTTGAGTGACGGCCGACGATGAGCGCGGGCTCCGCCAGTAAGGGTCGGGAAAATCTAGACTCGGCAATTTTCTGTCCCGTAGATACTTTGTGCTCACGTTAATAACGACGAGACGTGCTCGACGAGATGCGAGGATATGAGTGTTAAAGGTCAAAAAGATTGTGACAGCAAAGTAAAAGAAAAAGGGATTAATAAAAAGTTAGTTTATACAAAGTTTCGAGTTTGGCTGAATATTGCAATAAAAAGACTTCACTAAGTTACTATCATATACCTATTACTTACATTATAAATATTTGAAGTACTGTTTCGATAGGTAATGTTTTTAACATTACTGTTATCTGGAGTGGCGATGCGAAACATGAGAGATGTGCAGCAGTCGAGTGGTCGCGGGCGCTGACTGTTCACACACCGAGCTGCAGCCGCGCAGGCGGCGTCATATCATTATGGTTGTTGACAAATTAAGTGTGGTATTCACACACAGACTTCCACGCTTATTAGATTATGCACTATTCAGCTCTGATAAGAGACGCAATACGCTCCATTCGTGGGATATTCCTTTATAATGTCCTGCAGCTGTGATTATGGCGCCTTTGAGTGCGAGAATTTTAGCATCTATTAATAAAGCTGGAAGGAGTAGACCTATGTTTGTGTGATCAAGATGTTCCCTAGTTGGCAGTAGAAGCGCTCTTGGCGGATCTTGACAGACTACGTACTCGATCACGTTTGTTAAGCAACGCTCGGTCCAGTCAGGTGTCGGATGGGTGACTGTTAAAGTGGCACTACAACTGAGCGCTTCCGTGCTTCGGAGGGCACGTTAAACCGTCGGTCCCAGCTGTTGTCATCTGATAACAGTCGTTAAGCCAACTTAGAGGCTTTACAGACGGATTGATAAACTCTAACACCAGAGATGGCCACTAATCCTCATACGATAAGAAAGAAGAAGAAGGCAGGAGATGAGGGTTCTCCCGTGAGCTAACAATAATTATGCTAGTAGCAGGATGACCAGGTGGCAGCGCACGATAATTCGTGCGGGGTCAGCGCCCGCGCCGCATGATATTTGCGAGGGGTACGTATCAGAATGTCTAAGGTTAGAATGTCTAAACTTAAAATGGCAAAGTTCAAAATGTCAAAAATCAAAATGCAAATCGTTTAAAATGTCAAAAATCATTATGTATAACATCATAATAGCAAAATTCAAAATGTCAAACGGTTCAAATATCAAATTAGTTAAAATATCAATGGTCCAAAAGTCAAACGTTTACAATGATTTGAAAACAACAATTCGCCTTTTTTTTCATTTATCGCCTTGCAACATTTTGTGAGCAATTCTTTGTAGTTTAAATATTTAATAACCCCTCCCTAAAGTTTGAAAGTTAGGAGATGGATACTTTTTTTTTAAATGGTTAAAAAAAAAACAAAAAAATTGGAAATTAAGCAGGGAAGGCTAAAAATGGTGGGGAGAGGGGAGGGGACGTACGTACAAAATTTCGCACGTAAAAAAAGTCGTTTCTGGCGCTTCGCCGGCCGCTACCGCGGCACGCGCGCTGGGTTCATGTACACCTAACATGCTCGTCGCTACGCTCCTCGCACCTATCATGTGACCTGCGGTCCTTTAGTAGTGCTACCAACCTAGTGCGCCGCTATTAAACGTCAAAAATTACGACACAAATCTAAAATTGACATTTTTCCTAGAAAATCTTAATTTTCAGATTTATTTTCTCGCGTATTATTTGGTTTAAACATAAAATTTCGTATGCGTGTTCCGTGTGCGAGTTTGATTTTTATATTTGTAAAAATAGGTAGCTTCACATCCTCGCGTCGCGTAGCGTACTATTACTGATTCGTTTACTTATTTTCACTTTATAATCGAGATAAAGGTAATTAAATCAAACTCCCATTCAGTGGTAGATAGCAAAAGTAATTTTTATTTTTATAAAGTGGGTACCTCAAACGAAATTAATCCTCGAAATTACACATTTGAAAACTGCTAGCGCCATCTATTGGTCACTAAGCAAACTACACACTTCAACATTATCGCCCACCAAAGACAAATTGTGACCTATTTGTCTTTCAACTATACAAATATAAAAGTTTAAAATAACAAAATGACCGCAATGGGTACTTAAAACTTATATCTAGGTAACAATTTGAACGATTTTCTAGAACGCCTCAAATACTCTATTCCGTTGCTAATGGAAGCATACACAACTTAGAAATAGGACGTTTAAATGTTCCACCTTTTGTTTTAAGAGTAATTACTCTAACTAAATTGTCTCGCCCGGGGTGGATTGCCATCACTCTGCCATAAAGCCATCGGCAAGGTGGTAGTCCGTCCTCTTTCACCAAAACAACATCGCCCACCTGAGGCTGAGGTTGCTGTGAAGACCACTTGTACCGGTTTAAAAATTTGGTTAAGTACTCCTGAGACCATACCCTCCAAAAGTCTTGAAACATTTTTTGGGTGTACTGCCATCGTCTTAAAGAACCAACCTTGTGAGACTCGTAGTTTTGGTCAGGAGGAGTTACAACAGGCTCCCCTATAAGGAAATGTCCAGGGGTTAAGACAGTAACATCTTCGGAGTCATTGGCAATAACTGACAGTGGTCTCGAATTGAGACAAGCTTCTACTTGTGCAAGAACCGTTGACATCTCCTCAAATGTTAATGTCGATTGTCCAATTATCCTTTTTAGGTGGTATTTAACCGATTTCACTCCTGCTTCCCATAGACCACCGAAATTTGGGGATCGAGCAGGAATGAAATGCCAGTTACAGTTGTTGCTAGCTACAGTTTCGGCCACTTCCTGTAGCATGGATCCGTTTTCGGATAAAAAAAGTTTCTTTAGCTCGCTGGCTGCTCCAGTAAAATTAGTTGCATTGTCGCTCCATATATCTGAACAGTGACCGCGTCGGGAGACAAAACGCTTAAACGCCTGCAGGAAACCTTGAGAACTGAGATCAGTGACCACTTCTAAGTGTATAGCCGTGGTTGCCATACAAACAAAGAGGCATATATAGCCTTTGTGGGATTTATGGCCCCGTCCTTTGGCTGTTCGGATCTGAATCGGTCCCGCATAGTCTACGCCGCTACATTTAAAGGGACGCATTGGAGTCACTCTCGCAACTGGCAATTGTCCCATCAATTGGGTCTGAGGTTTGGCCGAATTTTTCGCACAAGTCACACATTTCCGAAAATATTTTCGAACTTGCTGTTTCACTCTCAAAATCCGATATTTAGCTTGGATAAAGCAAGTCATCAGCTGGGGACCTCCATGAAGTGTACGCTCGTGTGCATCTGCAATAATTAAATCTGCTAAATGACACTTCGTGGGTATTAAGATGGGATGTTTCTGGTTGTAACCTAAACCAGAGTGCTCTAGTCGCCCACCCACTCTTAATATTTGATCAACATCCAACATTGGGTTCAATGAACGGAGTGGACTGTTTTTTGGTAAGTTTTTATTTTGTTTTACTAATAAAATCTCTTCCTTAAAATAGAATTCCTGATATTGTTGGATACATACATTCAGTGCTTCATTTAATTCTTGCGAGGTTAAGTAATGTTTGTTTCTCTTACTGGGTTCTAATCTGAGATTATTTATAAAACGTTTACAGTAGGCTACCACTCTTTTTAATCGCGTCAAAGATGAAAACCTCTCCCATATACCTTCCTCTAGTACAGTACAATGAGATTTTACCTTCTCTAAATCTGTGGTTATTTCTTTAGGTTTCTCATAGTTAATATGTTTACTTCGCAAAAAGTCAGGACCGCTAAACCATATATTATTGCTAGTTAATTCTGCTGGAGATGCTCCTCTGGATGCTGCATCCGCCGGATTTTCTTTAGAACCAATATGCGACCAGTGATGAGAATCTAAATTAGACTGAATCTCTGACACGCGGTTTGCGACAAAAACCTTCCATCTACTTGAATGGCTGTTGATCCACGCGAGAACTACTGTGGAGTCTGTCCATGCTCGTATGTTGCTCTTTTCAATACCTAATACTCTGGCGGTTTCTAGCATTAGACGCGTTAACAAGACAGCTCCACATAGCTCTAACCTTGGTATTGAAACTTGCTTAACTGGAGCGACTTTTGTTTTTGCGGTTAACAGGGCTACGTAAATGTGCCCACTTGCGTCGATCACTCGGATGTACACGACCGCAGCATACGCAGCTTTAGAAGCATCGCTGAAGCCGTGTAGTTCGACCATATCGCCAACTTTTGTGTGGACCCATCTCGGTATGTTAATCAACTCTAATAGCTTGAGGTCTTCTCTGTAAGTAAGCCACTCATCCAGTATAATTTTTGGAACAGCTTCATCCCATTCAATCCCTGCCAACCATAGCTTTTGTATTATTATTTTTGACTTTATTATGCTAGGTCCTACCCAGCCCAAAGGATCATAGAAACGTGAAATATCACTAATTATTTTTCTTTTGGTTACAGGTGGTTCCAGTTTTGGCAGTTTGACAGCATAGCGGAATGAGTCCTCACCACGGTTCCAGGTAAGTCCGACGATTTTTAACGTTTCATCTGATTTAATTTTTAACCCTTCCTGTACATTGTCTAATCCCTTTTCCTTTTTCATATCTTCTACTAGTTTCTCACAATTACTCGTCCACTTCATCAACTCAAACCCTCCTTTACTTAATAATTCATTCATTTCCCGAAATATCTTTAATCCTTCTTCCGTATTTTGACATCCAGTTAATAAGTCATCCATGTAATACCCAGTTAACACTCTTTCAGCTGCCAAAGGATAACTATCACCTTCATCTAGAGCCAGTTGTTGCAATGCCTTCACTGCCAGATAAGGTGCAGATGCAGTTCCGAACGTCACCCTCAGCATTCTATAATGTTTCATCTCTGTTTCAGTATTATCCCTCCAGATAATTCTCAGAAAATCTACATCCAAATTAGAAATCTTCACTTGCCGATACATTTTTGCAATATCTGCAGTGAGACAAATAGGTGGGATACGCCAACGCATAATTAGGTGCCGCAATTCCGGTTGTAAGGTAGGTCCAACTAGAAGATTATCATTAAGAGACATGTTATTTTTTCCTTTACAGGAAGCGTCGAACACTACTCTAAGCTTCGTCGTGTCCTTGTCCTCCCTTATTACCGCGTGATGGGGTAAGTATATTGCTCTTGGATTATCCAACTCTTCATTTGGTACTAACTCCATGTGATTAAGATCTATGTATTCTTTCATTACTTCAGAATATTTTTCTTTCAGGTTTTTATTTTTATTGAGTTTATGTTCTAATGCGTGAAATCTCTTTTCAGATATCTCTCTGGAATTGTCTACTCGAGGAGGATCGTTTTTCACTGGGAGTCGAACTACGTATCGACCATCATCATCCCTTATAGTTGTTTTAGTAAATATTTCTTCACATTGCTTTTCTTCTTCTGTGAACATTTTCTCTCTTTTGATTTCAGGTTCCGCCTCCAGCTCCCAGAACCTTTTGAGTAACTCATTGTCATCTATACGACAGTGGAAAACATTTATTTTCTTAACTGGTTTTAAAGTAACATTAATTTGTCCCGAGAGTATCCATCCTAACGACGTAGCCTGCGCCAGTGGCGCTCCCTCTGGACCCCTTCTTATTCCTTCCAAAAGTATCTGATTGTAAACACCTACCCCAAGCAATACATCAATACGATTTGGCGTGTGATACTCTGGATCAGCCAATACCAGGTCTTCCAGATGAATCCATTTTACAGGATCGATCTTACATGTTGGTAATGGAGCCGTTATAGATTTTAAAACAAAAGCTTCTACCTTTATTCTAAAGCTTGAATCAGCTCGCGATTGAAGTTCCAAAATAACCATAGCTTTAGAAGTTGACTCGTGCTCGCCCAATCCGGATATTTGTCCTAACATTGGAATCTTTCTCAATCCCAAGCGTTGAACAGTAGACTCAGTCACGAAGGAAGACTGTGAGCCTTGGTCCAGTAGTGCTCGCAATGTGCAATTACCTGTTTTCGACTTGACTCCTACTAGTGCTGTTGCTAGAAGAGCCTGATTGTAAACCCTGCCTGACGAAAAACAAGATATTGACTTTTCTGCTACCTCAAAACCTACTGCTGGTTCTTCAGAAGATGCAGCTGCTTCTTCTGGCATGCTCTGTTCTGCTACCTCGTTAGTCTCAGTAATAGCTTCTCCACTAGGGTGCAAAAGCGAATGATGTTTTCTTTTGCAAATACGACATCTTGCGTTGGTACGGCAAAATTTGGCAGAATGATTGCTACCCAAACAGTTGAAACATGCGTTGATGTTTTCTACGAAACTTCTACGCGCGTCGACAGTTTCTTTGGCAAAACCTTTGCAAAATGAAAGTGAATGTGCTTCCGAACAATACAAACATTTAATATTACTTACATATAGAGCTTTCATTTTACTTACAACAGGACTACTGTTGCTGGCATTTTTTCTGGTTGAGTTGGATCCGGAATCCAAAAATTCCATAGCGCGATATCTATTACTTAAAAAATCCTTAAAACTGTCGTATGTCGGCAACTCATCTGCCGCGCTGTTATTACTATTGTTAAATTCCCACTGACGCTTGGTTTCTGGATCCAACTTAAGAGTCAAAATGTGAATAATAATGACATCCCAATTTCCTACATCGACTCCTATATTACGCAAGGAAGAGAGACAGTCATTTGTGGTATCTATCAAATTCTTCAAACCACTAGCTGATTCATTTACTATATTCTTTTGACTAAACAATCTTTTTAAAGTTAAATGACAAATGTACTTTTTATTATTATATCTTTCTTCCAATAATTTCCAACATCTATCATAGTTTTCATTTGCAATAGGGATATGCCTTAAATATTGTTCTGCCTCGCCGGTTAGGTAACTTTTTAAATAGTGTAATTTTTGAACTTTACTCAAATCTTGGTTAAAATGAATCAGCGCAGTATACAAATCTCTGAATGCTGTCCATTCAGTGTACTCTCCAGAAAAGTTAGGTACATTAATTTTCGGTAACTTTATAAATGGAGATGATTTTACATTAAATTGTAACTGTTCACTATTAGAAGCACAAGGTAAGTTTACAATGTTAAACTTTTCTAAAGCTGTTTTTAAATCACATTTATAATTTAAGTAACAATCTTCCGCTTTATCATAAATTTCATTTTTTATATAATCAGACGCTAACAACAATTTCTGATCTGAATTACGCCTTAACTCCTTATGCCCTGATAAAAATTCGAACCATGTTTGTTCAATTAATTCTAACCTGCTTTCTAAATATTGTTTTGAAATACGATCCTTAGGACATTTTTTAAAGTTAGTTTGTGCTTTACAAATGCGTTGATATAGTTCCATTTGAAAATTAGTCAATGCCTCCATTGTAGATACTTATTTAAGTAGGTTCTTAAATAAAATAATTGTAACACAAAAATCAAACTTAAGTAACACAAAATCTCCTAAGTCGGTAACGCAAAAATCCTAAATACTTAACAAAAATAAAAAAAAATCTAAGTGTTTTAACTTTAGTAATTCTGTTTATTTATTTATTTTTGCACAAATTATTAAATCCTTACTAGGTACTTAAAGTATTCAATTTGATTCTAAGTTAAAATTAATTTAAAGTCCCAATAATTTGTTTTTTACGTTAAACTCTTTTTAGTAGGTACACATCAGCATTTCAGCACAGTTGAACCACGGAAACAGCTTCCACTATGTACGGCAGCATAAAGACGGTGTCAAGGTTGACATGAATAGTCTGACGTGCCGCTGCGCTGACTGTATTTAATAAAAGTTGAAAGTTACTCACAATAGCCTGAGTTGATTTCTTCTTGATATTAAGGTCAGGAATTGCTTACGTTTCTTAGCACTGCACTTCCTTTAAACACCACACAATGCAAAACAACATTGACAATAAATCACTTCACTTGTAGTAGGTATGAACCTACTTCCATATCGTCGTAGGTACGTAATTTTTATGAACTGCAACTGATGTTCTGCTTCGTTTCCTGACGCGCGCTGACTTCCAGGATAAGCCAAGCACCGTCCGAGGTCAACTTTTGACCCCTGTTGTTTACCACGTATGCGACAGCGATTCACTGCCCGTATTGACGAAGACTCAAAAAATCCAAGCAGCTGCTGGTATCCGAGTAAGAAGGACCATGTAAAAATAGGTAGCTTCACATCCTCGCGTCGCGTAGCGTACTATTACTGATTCGTTTACTTATTTTCACTTTATAATCGAGATAAAGGTAATTAAATCAAACTCCCATTCAGTGGTAGATAGCAAAAGTAATTTTTATTTTTATAAAGTGGGTACCTCAAACGAAATTAATCCTCGAAATTACACATTTGAAAACTGCTAGCGCCATCTATTGGTCACTAAGCAAACTACACACTTCAACAATATTGATGAACAACTGACAACTTACAATAACAAAAACTTTGTCATAAAAGAAAGGACTTTTGTACAGTGTAAAAGAGTGATTCTGTTTAGCACGAAAGAACTCATGCTATTGTTGAGTCAAGCTACTTTTTGGATTATGGATGGAACCTTCAAAATCGTTCCTCAGATATTCGTTCATAGCCCCACATACAACTGTGAAAAAACGTTTCCATTACTATTTGCGCTTTGTACACACAAAGAAAAGCATCATAATATGATGTTATGTTTGATTTGATTCCTGAATATTGTACAAAAATGAAATTTCATTAAATCCATTATTTGTCGTCATGGATTTTGAAATAGCTCCAGCTTTATGTTTACGCCAAAATTTCTTAACTTATTTAAATCACGCTTTCTCAACTTCAATTTTGGTGGACTGCTACAACCATCACATCATCAAAAAATGTAATTGGCATTTATTATGAATTGGTAATTTGAATATTAGACATTTAAAGTTTTGATCATTTGAATTTAGACATTTTTATTTAGGACTATCTGACCATTTGACATTTTCGTTTTTGACATTTTGAACTTTCGACATTTTAATCGTTAGACATTCAAATTTTTGACATTTTGAACTTTGCCATTTTAAGTTTAGACATTCTAACTTTAGACATTCTGATACGTACCCATTTGCGAGCGGCGGCGTTGCGTACGACGTGCCCATTGCACGAGGTACACTCACCCACTCACCTACTACGACTACTAAGTATTATAATCTCAAGAGCGTTTCGTGGGAAAAAAAATCGGATTTTATGTCTCTAAACCGTAGTCATTAAAACTGAGAGCATAATACTCGTACTGAAAGATATTGTTGAATAAATTATTATTACTTTACTCAGTTTTTATTACTACTGTTTAAGCGCTCATGGCGGAACATGACAAACTTTGTTTAGCAACGCTCAGTCTGGCCAGGCGTCGGATGGGTGACCGTTAAGTAGCATTATAACTGAGCGCTTCCGTGCTTCGGAGGACACGTTAAACCGTCGGTCCCGGCTGTTGTCATCTGATAACCGTCGTTAAGTAAAGTTAGAGGCCTTACAGGCGGCTTGAAAAATTCTAACACGAGGTGGCCATTATTCCTCATTCGATAAGAAGAAGAAGAAGACTACTGTTTGAAGAAACCATGTTTACTGATTTGGCAGTCCTCGCGGCGCCGGCGTCCTACAGTCTTGGCGTTTTATCGAGGAAAATTAAGTGTCAGCGGGTGTTAATTGAAAAAAATATAAAAAAACACCACACAAAACTTATAGTTATAAAATTTTATTACGAGTAAGCACTAGGCGCTCTCTACTCAGGCTTTCCGACAAAGAAATAAAGAAATAAGTCGTATAATACTCTCCTTATTTTTATTCAGTAACTCTACGCTAAAAGCGCAAGTCCGTGTCTGGCGTGTGATCTCACGTGCGGGGTAGACGGTGTGTAGTGTAGTGTGATGCGGGACCTGTCGTCGGCGTGTCTCCGGGCGGCTTGTAATGAGCGCCCGCCGCTAAATATAATGACTGGTGGAGATTTAATAGGTCGCGGATCAGGTAGAGGTCACTTGTCAGGTATATTGCAGCATTACAGCATACGTACGTTGTGAACCCTTTATTAAAATAGAGCCAGTCAGATTGCGGATAAAAACGAGCTGGGATTGAGTTAGAGAGAAATACCTATTCGTATAAATGATCAAATATTTTTTATTTAAAATGGTTGTTGAAACTTGTCAAAAGTCCAGCAATAGCTCTTCCGATACGAACCGATATCAGCCCACCATAAAACACAGAAATAAAATGTTCTGCGCGCCGCTATTCGTTACAATATGAAACTTTGCTGCTCTCTTTCACTGCAATGAATTCTAGTGTTTTTTTATGGTGGCTTTCTCTTTGTTTTAGACTTGGGTCAGATTTAAACATTTAAGTACTTATCTGTAAAAATCTTATAATTTTCATTTAGGATACCTAATACTACCTATAATGTTTGGACAAACTTTTTATAATATAAGTTTCGGTGAAGTCGAGTTCAGTTGTCTGATTCAAGCTGACGCAGAGAGCAGCTGCGATTGGTCCGAATTTACTCAACCAAGCTTCATAATGTTGTTACGGCGATATCCTGCACGTGTATGCACTTCCTTTGGGCGAAATCTTTAAATATGTGCTAGGAAATGTAATAATACTAGCGGCTCTATGAACCTGTAACCTGTAACCCTCGCGTTTGAGACATTATTGAACATATTTCGAAATGGCTGAAATGATATGATTTTCATTTTGAAAAATTTCGGAAAACTGAATCGATGAAAAAATTCCATATACATAATACTTAAATATCGAACATGCACAAAAAAATTCACGAGAATCGGTTGAGAGATGCAACCTATAGAGGAGAACAGACGGACAGCCGGACAGCTGGACGGACACATGAAAGCATTTTTGCAAACTCGCTTCGCGCTCGCTCGGTCAATAAAATAAACTTTATTTTAAGAATGATCATTCAGTCTTCTAATTTTCCGAATTTATTAGGCAACTAATTTACGTAAAGCTATTATATTTTCCAATGTCCAATTGTTCATTATTATTGAAAAGATTCGCAATGCGTGCGTTGCATTTGAAAAACTTTATTAGGATTAGGAACTGCAGCGTGCAAAGCAACGAGTTAACAGAAATTTCAGATAGCTAGATAATTCGGGGCCTCTTTACTAAAGCGTTAATTTATTTACATACATTTCAATCTAGAGAAAGCGGTCGTAGTATTAATTACTTGTGCTTAGTGGACATGTGGCTGCGCCAGATAACGTAATATTCAGCTCGGAGCACTCACCAGAATGAGATGAGCTGTGGATGTGGATAAGATCCAACAACAATTTATAATGTACGTCTATTTACTTTGTGTAATACTAATTTAATGCACAAAGTAGTTTAGTTTTAGTCGAAATTACACAATAAATGTAGTGCGATGCGAACAATGAAGGAGATAGTAGATATTTCACTACGTTAAAATGTGTAGAGCTACATTACGAAATACCCACTTTTCCCATTCATTTACAAATTAAACAAGGAACAGAATCGTTTAATGGGTTAAATGGCAAATGCGATATTTGTGTGTGTGCAGTCACTTGTATGAGAGGATTAACGGTTGTATGGGCGGCGGCCGGAGCGCACTGAAAGTAGGGTTGCCGATGATAATTTGATAAAGGAGGGCAAATGTGTCTAAAAAGGAGGATTTTTTGCAAAAAAATGAGGACATTTATGATTTAATTTTATTTGAAACATATTTAGCTAAGCTGCCAAGAAGTTCTTGGTTTTTTAACAAATAATTATTATTATGAAAATCTTCACATGTCATGTTTTTGAAGTTGTAAGTATTGAGTATTAACTTGCACGCACAATAGACAAAACGCAAAAAAAGAGGACATGCCCTCCTTTTGGATACCATCTGGCAACCCTAACTGAAAGCCGCTTAGCCGCAGCGGGGCGGTTGACTGGACGACTGGTGTTAGGTATTACCGGCGGATTTGTGTGAAATATGGCCTTATTATGGCGCATTACTCGGTTTCTATACACTGTCCCTGTCTCCTAGCTATAAAATATTAATATGGGAAGCTGCTGGAGACAACGATGAGCCATTGTTGATCTTTTGTAATTATTAGTCTGATAAAAACTAAAAAGACCAGACAAGGGCGAGCTGGACTCGTCCACCGAGAGTTCCGTACAAATGCTGTTTTTAGAAATACATAATCTGTGAATATTTCAACTGTCTAGCTATCACGGAACATGAGATACAGCCAGGTGACAGACAGAAGGACAGTAGAGTCTTAGTAACAGGGTCCTGTTTTTACCCTTTGGGTACGGAACCCTAAAAATAACTTTTTTTTAACTTAACTTGTCGTTTTTCCTGTGAATGGACGGTAGTTATCGTAGATTTGGATGGTAACGTATATTGCAGACTTTTCAAGGCTTTAACCCCTAATGTTAGCAGGGAAAGCTGGACCGCATACCGCAGTATTGGATTAACTTTATCTGTAAATAAACAATGATATTGTAGCGGTGGCACAATGACGGTAGAGATTAGAGGCGGCGCGGGTGCTTCCGTAGAGAGAGCTCAACCTTTTAATGTGGATATTTGCATTCAAAACGAAACACTAATTTGGTTAGGGCTGCCTGCCACGGCCAGTCCTTCCTTTGCTACATTCACTTCGTCATAACAAGTCACGTCAAAGATTCTATCTAATTATACAGTTCATGACTTTAACAACGCTTCAGGTGGTAGAAATTCACGCAAAGCTGTACGCGATACGCATATTTATTTTATGTTTTATGTTAGGTACTTGATGATATTACAGGACATGTCTTCAATTTTAAGTAGCAATCAGTCAAAAAATATGTGGTGCCGGAGTTATACATGCACTAGCACGTAGTCCAGGATATTTCACCGATGGCTGACAATAATATTTTGATTAAATAAATTACGAGGACCTAGACCAGAAGCCAGATCGAATCTCAGTAGATGGATGGAATGAATTTCTGCAATAAGTAATTAAAATTTTTAATAATTTCATAAACAAGGTTTGTCGTGTTTGATTTCTGTTATGACTTCTCCACACGGTGGCCTAAAAACCTTTTATCGTTCGTTGATGCTTTTGAAAGAACCTCTTTGAAGCATTTGTTACAAAACTGGAAACGTACGATGAATTTGCCAATATTGTGGCCAACGTGTGGAGCCGGCATTACGTTGCAACATGTTCCAAGTGGAAGGATGATTTAGATTTTCCTGTAACAAACACAGCAATAAGTTAGCGACGTGATCTCGGCCGAGGTGTGGAGTGTGTCGACCGGCCGGGTGGTGGGCAATGGTCCTGCAATATCCGGCGGGCCCGTCTCGCTGGGGGCGGGAACGGGGGGCGGACATCAACTTACAAATAGGTCGAACTCACTGCACACATTAGCGGAACGAAAGGATACTCTGGAGCTTTCTACAACTCGTGGAGGGTTGCATTCTAAATTAAATTTTTATACCACTCTTAGGTTGAAAATGTAATTAAGACCGCGTGGTCCTAGGAGGGTGACTTGTAATTAAAAATTAAAAAGAATGCGGGTTTGTTTGGGGAACCTGAAATTTTTACTAAGTGAAGCATTTTAATACTTATTACAGTGTACATTAAACTCAATGCCTACATTTAATTAGTATAAGGTTTATCTGTCGCAAAAGGTATCGACCAACACAGATTGGATCGATTGCGTTTTTGAATTCGGTCGATCGTAACAACTTATAAAATAAGACGAATAATTGCCGAAAAGTCTTTTACCAATGTAGTATAGAAATGGAAGTCTTGATGCTCAAATTCATACTCGTACTTGTCCGGTTTTTAATCAAATCCACGTTGAGCACAGAATAAAATAGTATTGTTTGAGCTTGCACGCGCCCGCGCCCACTGGGACGCAGCGAGCCTCAATCTAACTTGGGGAAGGAGTACTATACTATTATTTATTCTAGCTGCAGCGGCTCGGGCACGTGCCTGCTGCTGCGGCCGCTCAGACACTGCCACAAACTCATCTTTTTTGTGAACCTACTCTATTATAAAGCCAGCCATATCTGGAGCGTATCTCTCGGGACGGCCCGGTATGTCACTTGTATGATGACGTCAATCATATTCGTTGCTCTATCTAATCTAAGGTACTCCAAAGCAAAGAACTTTAAACGGAAATATTTTAACATCTCTATTGATCATTATAATAAGTTCAATACATTTAGTTTGGAGTTTGTGGCTAATAGAACATACACGCCTCGCGATGACAACGTGACATCTCGTTAAAAAGGTTTTGTTTTATTATTTGGAAGTAGCCTCCCGGAAGATCGCGGTTTTAGAATGCCACGTTGTCATCGCAAAGAGGTGCTCCAGTATCGTCTTTGTTGCAAATTCCAAAGGGATGTATTTAATAGCACTTTAAATTTGATGAAACCAGCTTAAAAATTGTATATCATCACTTTAAAATAATGATAGATCTATAATTTAATACTGTCACTACAAAAATAATGGTTTGCACTACAACAATTTTGTCAGCACTTTAAAATAATAACAGATCTATAATTTAATATTATCACTACAAAAATAATGGTTTGCACTATAACTGTGTCCCAACTCCGAAACCATTTAGTTTCTGTCCAACCATGTTAGACTGATCACTGTTAAAATGAGAAGGCAAGATGATAACAACTTGTGGCATAATGACCTAGTCGTCTGTTTACCAGCACTTAAGTTATAAAATTAATTTGTATGGTGAAAAGTATTAATTTTAAAGCTAAGCAATTAAATTGTAAAGTGCAAAGTATTAATTTTAAAGCTTAGCATATTTATAGTGGCAACCATTATTTTTATAGTTCATTCAATGAATTTTGAAGCTAAACATTTTAAAGTGTGTTACATTATTTTTAAAGTGCATTTATATATTCCCCAATTCCAAATAGATAATTCGGTGCGGCGTGTAGCAATAGCCGAGCTTGCAGTGCGCGGTGCGGAATGCGTTGCGGCGTCGCTCGTCCTCACGCGGGCCACAGCCGCATAGCTGGCCGTCTGCGCATGCGGCGGAACGAACGATGCCGCGAGCCGGACGGACCACTATTCACGACCGACATAATAATATCCCTTTGCTAAGAATGTTCACCTAAAATTACCTACTACTCAAAAGCAACAAAATAAGGTTTTAAAGGTCAAATGGTTATGCTGTTAAAGATTGCTCTTTCATATGATAAGATATAAACAAGAATTATTGTAGGCGAAGAACAGTAAAATATGAAATTCATGTAAATATTGTAGTTGTTACTTTTTGTGATGATAGAGCATTATTCTTTTTCTTTAACACACTGCGTATTTTGCTGGGCAAACAATTTTCGGAATGAATTTCATCACGTCCCACTTACACTCGCCAACAAATCGTTCGTTGCGCTTGCGCAATTTCCTTAAGTAAGTATATTTTTGAGGCTTGCTTGTCTTAAATCGGCCGTAAATAGCGTCAAGGCAATTCTGTTTTCAAAAGAAGTAATCGCCTGCTCTCTCTGGTTTCTGGACGTGGGTCAAGCGGTTCGGCAATATTGACACCCAACGGCATTGAATATTTCGCATATATGGCATGGCAGTGGCAGGCACAGTTACTTATTAGTGACACTGCATATAAGGCCAGGCATTCACAAAACGTGATGCGAAACTTATCCATACTGGGAGGAGTGAGTCAGGGAGGTTTGACCATAATTACTTACTGACGATCGATGCAACGGTTCTGCAACAAACGAGAAGCATATTCTCCTTCGTTCAGCCACAGAATACATAATAGTAGAAAAAATTTAGAATCTATTTAACACCTTTGAGACATAACATAAATAAAGAAAACAAAACTTTGTTTATTGCCATGTTTACACGAGCTACTAATGCTTAGTACTAACAATCACGAGGAAATGTTATGCATTTTGATCGCGGCAATTCTATTATTACCCTTGATTGAATAAGTACCGTTTTAACGTTGATGTTAATTTCGAGCTACGCCGAAGTTGCATAAGTGTCGTTTCCCATGAACCGAGTGCACCGGGCGTAACTCATGCGCCATCGTTCGTGGAAGTATGCGCGCGCGCACCACTCCAACTCGGGTAACAAGTTACGCGAAATAAGAAAATGAATTCAAAACAATTTTCGGAACTAAGGTCGAAAACACGGAAGTTTATGCAAACTAAATTATATTTGAGCAGAGGAAATTGAATTTTCGCTAAGGACTAAACTTTAAAAAAATATTAAGTGTATAAGTAAAACGTTTGGTTCACAATATTACTGTGTGTGTCCAATCAGCGTAACATATTTAATCCAATTTCGAGGTGATCATGTCAGGGCCTCAGATCTGCCATTGTGGGTGACGAACAAACGGACAGTTTTCACTTTCCACGGGGCGGCGCGGCGGATGCGCAGGCGCATTGTCCGCACTCACAATAAAATTGACCGAGTATCGGTCACATCGGCGCGCGGCGGCGCGAGGAACTGCGCTGGGAAAAAACAATCGTAAACATTACGTTTTTTTACCACAAATGTATTTTTCCACAGTATTTTATTGCTAACATTCACAAGACAAATGAGCGGCGAGTACATATTTTTTGTAATATATTACTGTGATATTATTATACACTGCGTATAAATAACCTACGTGTACGGCAGAGCAAATAATTTGGGACGGCTTTTTCACAACAACTTTACTTTATACATAAATATTGTTTTTATTTATGGGCCAACCCTCTCAATCTCAACATAAGGCACAATTCTTCTGCTAAAAAAAGGTTTTTGTTAAGGAACGTGGAAAGAGTGTTAAACCTGGAATAGCAATATTTTCTTTTACTTGTAACAAATTTAAAAGTTATTTCTTCCAAACACGAGCAAGTTTCAAGTGATCAGTCTGCCTATCTAATACATTACCACAGAGTAAGCAAATGTTAAAAAACATCGTATTTATGTCAAAGATTAAATTGTTAGAAATTATATTTTTCTAGCTTAGGCCCGGCTTACAGAAGATGTATTTCATTTAAAATCATAGTAGACTAAACTATGCTAAAAATGCTTCAGACTCCCACACATGATTTCCGACGCAAGTGAATAAGAACAAGATACAAAATTATAAACTCATCTTGTAGTGAACTTTTAAATTAATTGTTTCTGAAGTTTGTACAAAAGTGCAAATCGACCTCAGCTGCGGTATGGTTGAGGGTGGAAAATGAAACTTAAAAGTCAGGTTTATGAGGTGCCATGTGAGTAATAGTATGGAAAAGTGAACTTATAATGTCCGCTGAATCATTAGTATATTTTTATTGACTTTCGAGGTAGTGGCCCTCAAACCACACGCACTTTTTTACTTAGTTGCATTTTTTGCCCGTGACACTACTGCGTGGCACTACCAGGGGGCCTATTACGAAAATAACGTACGCAATTGCGTAACGCAGTCACTTGGTCACGATAATCGTCTACAGTTCGTCGGTTGTGGCTATTCAACACAATTTTCAATTTGGCTATCGTAGCCCAAAGACTATTGAATGAATGATGTCGGATACGCTAGAGAAAAACTGTCAAACGTACGCAATCACTTTGCGATATCGCATACGCAAGTGCTTTGTAATAGGAAACAATCATAACGAAGCACGGACGTAGCTGCGTGTATCGCATGAAACTTTTCGTAATAGACCTCCAGTTGTGTGTACCTACTACTCTAATCTTCGAAAAAAAAACATTAAACATTTTAGAATTTTAATTTATAACATGAGCACAGAATACATAACATGAGTTGCATTAGTAATCGTTGTATTTTTTCATACAATTAAAAGACTTTCAACTTTTAGAATTTTCTTTGGCACCCTAGTTTTACCGGAAAGTTTTTTGTGTTGAGAAATGTAAATTCTTAGTTTATGATTATTAACACGATATTTTGGCTTGACGTTACGTTCGTTCACGCAGCCCTAGCGCAGAATTTTATTTCAAATATATTTGGAGAATATAAAGGTAACAACTTTATGCATTGAAACGGTGTTGTAGCTAGAAAATTGTATTTGAATAATAAATTTCACATGTTTATATTGTTGAGTTCGTTGGTTGCAAGCTGCGTTGAATTATTTATGCGAATCACAAAGCGGCTGCTTGCAATTGTCAGGGAGCCAGGCAGCGGTGCGTCGGCGGATTGTTTGCGTTTCTTATTAAAAACTTCATAATAATGGTAATCATTGAAACAAATGCGAAACGACGCAGCTGCGCACGCTCCACTGCATTGCGTTCTAGCGCAGTAATTGCGTTTATTTTATTAATAGTAGTTTTTTTCGTAGTGCGCGTCGCTTGTCGCCGGTTATTTCCATATTTCCATGAGGGACGTTCCGGTACTCGACTCGGAATGCGGGTTTTATTCGTCACCAGCGGCTATTTGTGTTGCGTCTGCGCGCGTCAACTTCATGTAACAGCTCCCAGTCGTCTGTGATTTTGTTTACTATGAAACTTGTAGTGTTTCGGACGTGGGATGCATTGATGCTTTCATTTCATACACAGACGTGTGAAATATTTGCATAGTGCCTACTAAGTTGTCTATCGACACTTGTGGCACCTACGTGAGATGTCTTTCTACAAATACTGGTGGCTCCGTGAGCCCTCGCGTTAAAAAGTAGCTCAAATTGTATGTTTTTAAAAACAAATAAGTAGCACAGAATAGATATTAGTTTTTTTAACTAATAAGTTTCTATACCGTGCAGATAAATATCGCAGCCCTAGGTTCTGTCACAAAGTCACAACCTTTATTTATTTTCAAATTTCGAATATTGACCAGAAATGTTTTGATTTATAAACTTTTACTTTTTTTTTATTTCTTTTGGCACATAACAGTCATTACATGAACTTAGGTTAATAAAATAATGGTTCCTTATTGAATAGACAAGACAGTGCCGAATATTACTAAATAACATAAGTATACATATAAGTAATGGATTGTTGCTTCAAACTTTGCACCGCGAACAAAAAAGTATTGTTACATTTTTGATCATTTTCCGAAACTGCTGAAATATGTTTTTTTAAATATCTCCGCCATTTGGAAAAAAATAAAAAAACTGGCACGGCTGAAAAATTACCTATATAATAATTATCAAACCTGCTCACAAAATTTCATGAGCATGGGTTAAGAAATGCGACCTGTAGAGGAGAACAAACGGACAGCTGGAAGGACAGCCGCCGGAAGGACATACGAAATAATTTTTGCCCAAGCTGAAGCAGAGACGCTTCGCTCGCGCTTTGCGCTCGCTCGGTCAGTAAAGTTTTACACTTCGCGGTGTTTTAGCAAGGCAACAAAATTAATTATTAGCATTATTAATTATGGTGCGGTGTCCGCTGTCTCATCTCTAGACACGGTGGAACAGGAGCTCTGCCGGCGCGGCGCCCGTCTGCGCGTGGGTGAGTGGCGACGACGACGCCTCGCTATTAAATTCCAGTTCGGATAATACAACTTCATTCATGACTATTTGGTTGTATGTACTGTTGTACATTTTAATACCATGTCTATACCTAAATCGGATTTGTATCAAAACTGTCGCTATGGGAATAATATCACCGTCTGACTGTTTTGCTACGTTCTGGATGTTTCTCTGGATTATAGGAAGTTATAACTGTATTTATAAGTAGTAGGTACTTAGATACAGTATTGTGCTGACTAGCACAACAAGTTTGTCACGAATACGCTGCGATGGTCGCAGCCGCACTGCGTCGACTCCGTAAACAGGCGCACAAATCAACACGTTTGACATTGTTCACGGCATTAATGGCGCGGGAATAAATAGAACAGCTCGGAATACACGTGAACTTGTATCCGGTTATAACGCATAATGTCCTTGCTCAAGCTTTATTTAAAACGATCTTTTAAATACTAAGAAATTCTTTGTTGTAAATCATTTTTATGTAACAGGTGTTAATCCGGCAAGATTGATAAGTTCCTGGGATAGACGGAGTTTCCTTTTAATTTAAGTCATATTCATTGCGTAGGTGGGGAACAAATTCGTTTGCTTGTTGTCACCGGGGGAGGAATGCGGCAAATTATGCGCCGGCGACAGTGGGCGGCGGTTGAACGACCCGCCCGCCCGCCGCCGCGGGCCCGCCGCGAGCGCTGATATGAGCGGGGCTGCGCTTAACACCTGCAACGTCAAATCACGCAAAGTGCCCTGTTTACGATATTCGTGTGATCATACATCATTTCGCAATGAAATCGAAAGTTTTGATGTATCAGGCAGCAGCGTTTGCGCAACGAAACTATGGGTATTAAATAGGTGACCTGGTTAGTGGGGTTCGATAATTGCGCTGGTTTTGCAGACGGCAGCGAGATGTTCCGCCTGTGGGCCGACAGATGCGGCGCGTGTTGCAATCGCAATGCGTTTGATTTTGTAAGCTATAACGCCTCCCGAGAATCTTCAACTTTTGCCAGCAGCCGCCAGAATGTAGGTAGGTTCTCACCAGGGGACATCTGTTCATAACAGCTGCTATTTGATATTTCATGCATGTTCATTTGCGACGAAGACAAAGTTTCGGAATGTACAGTTAGAGACCTGATAAATTTAAACATGATAAGTTTTGGCCATTGCTTGCATCTACGTAAACAGGTAGATAGATAGACAAATATACAATTCCCAAACACTGAGGGTTCTGGGGTGGAATTGCGTAAGGTAATCGTATTCATTTGACAGTTCATATCGTATTCCATAGGCTTCGATTTGTATGGGATGACATTATTATGATACAATATGAACTGTCAAATGAATACGATTGACTTTACGCAATCACCTAGCTGTTCATGGAAGGATCAAGAGTTAATTTGGCGATCTAACATCTAGAAGTGATTGGATAGGAGTTCTGATGTAAAAATGATTTATGGGTGAGGTGTGTAGGTAAATCATCAGCCGGTCGTAAATACCGCCGGACCGGCCGACACCCGACCGGACCGATCGCTCGTCGTTGCTCGTAAACCGGCCATCTGCGCATTAAAATAAACATAACTCTACATCTACAACTGTTATGCTTTTATTTATGTTGTAATCTTCCGCTGGTTTTCGGATATCATTATTATCTATTCGTGGTGAGTAGTTGTTGCCACTACTCATGTTACACGTAAAAAAATATTGCGCTATCAAACAATTTTATTCATGAGTCATCAAAAAGAAAGAGAAGCAGTTGCACACACTATAACGTTCTCGCTATTTCTGTACTTACGATGTCAATCTATAGTAACGAGAAAAATATAACTTCACTATTTATGAGATCCTTACTTGTTTTCAAGAATGTTTATAAGACCACAGTAAATAAGCTCAACATGAACTAATGTGGAACTTTACGACTGCGGTCGTTCTACCAGCTGACAACAACAACGCCCGGTTGTGTTCAGCTGCAGAGCTTCAGCCAAGCTTGCATACAGTTTTCACACATGTGTAAAAACTATGTATGTATACATTTACTAATACCTACAGGGTCATACTAAACTTACCTTTCAAGGATGTGTCCAGTCCATGAAACTAAACAACTTTCTCCAAGAAACATAATGTCGAATATCGTCATAAAATTTTGGTCATCCCATCTTCGATCATGATTGAAGCATTCCATACAAATTGATCACGTGATCTCTTTGATTTGTATGGATAGTCGATTTACTTTTTACATAATATTGGGCCCTGTGTTTCTTTGAGAAAGTTGTTCAGTTTCAAGGACTGACTGAACAAAAACACATCCTTAAAATTTGGATGGTGAATACAAAATGACCCTGTATGTTGTAATTGTGTTTTTGATCGTCAAACAAACAAAGAGGTGTCAGTGGAGAAAATCATTGAACGTACTAAGTGGTACTGTGGTTTCCAATCTTACAGCTTTCTTGAATATTATTGTGGTTTATTAATAACGGTATAAGTGGCAGAAATCCATGTTTACAATAGCATTTCATTGTAAAATTGTAAACAATACCATACCTACTGTTTATGAATGAATATTGTTCGGCGCGAATGATGTTTTATTACGATAACAGGAAAATAATAGGCGCCGCTGTTAGGTACTTATTCACTGGATTACCTCATATTGTTGATATTAATACAAGTATGACTAATTCATTATTATCATGCTAGCAATAATAACCTACCATTGTTATTTTTTTAATTGTAAAATTAATTGGCGCAAGCATCATCCCAAAAACATAATCATTTTGAAATATCTTTGTCTCATTTTGTAATTCTGTGATAAACTTTACCAGCCTAGATATTTTTTTTTACTTATTGTAATTGACGGGAACGCGCTCAGCCATACCACAGTGTCTTCTGTTTATCACGCAACGTCAATTTGTTCGATAAACTGATAATCGCATGAATTTCTGTCGCGTCGCGGCGTCCGCCCGCCCAGCCGCCCAGCCGCCCACGCGTGGGTCGTCTCGGCTCGCCCGGCACATATCTACAACCTTACCCACATTTAATGAAAATGTGGAATCTGGAAACCCTTACTTAACTGATATCGTTGCTTTCTCGCACTGTTTGTGTGAACGGGTCGATCTTATCAGACAGCTATTGGATTCCTTTGTCGGCCGTAAGGGATATCGGGTAGAAAGCGGTGTCCTATAGAGGCAGTTAGCAACTTGGGAGGTTTCACGACGGCTATTATAAGCACTAAAGGCAATGGGGAATTTTGCCGACAAGCGGTGAAAGTTACTTTCAGCAATCTATAAAGGCATTACCACGTCCGGCGACGTCCACTGGAGGCGGTGAGGCGTGAAAGTAGGGCTGCCCTTTCGCCGGATAAATCACTTACAAGTCGCTTTGTACTGTAATTCCTTGACAATTGGACGTTAAATTGTAATATCTAACGTTCTCACGCTCTGTACGGTCACCTCTAGATATCGCTCTCACTGGGACCCGCTAGAGCTTAACCACATTCTAACTGTGCAATGCGGGGAAGGTAATTTTATTCAAAAAGTTAGACGAACCCATTATAAACACTAGCTTCCGCCCGTCTTCGTCCGCGTAGTATAAAAAAACATTTTATAATATTATTGTTTGAGAAAAATAATACCTACTTACTTGAAAATCTATCGAGTTGCAAAGCTGACGAGTTAAAAATCTGTCAAGTTGAAAATGAGGGGAACAATTCCCGAGGAAACCTTTGACCAGAATAAATGTATACTATGTTTCAATCCAGTTTTTGAACTATCTGTGAGCCAAATTTCATCCAAATCCGTTCTGCCGATTTTGCGTGATCTAGTAACAAATATCCAAACATGCAAACTTTCATTTTTATTATTTATTGGTAGTAGAAATAGTAAGTAGGATATATTAGTAGAATTAAGGTTGGTGCAAAAACTTATAACTTATTGTCTCTAGATACGTGTGTGTGTTGATTTAATGAATCATCAATGAAAATTAATAAATTTAATGAATGAATGAAAAAAGTGCTCGTAATGCAAAACTTTATCGATTTTGGCCGAATCGAAATAAATACGCTGATATTAATGTTTCGCGATTTGTACACGTGTCCTATTGTTTCACTATTGGTACAATAATTGCGAGAAATTGCGATTCGTGTGGAATTATACCACCGGATTTCTTAAAGTGCAAACATTTGAAAATGCCACTGTATTTTGCAGCAATAAATTACAACCAACAATGGGTACGGCACGGCAGCCGCTTTATGGTGTTCATAGGGAGCTGGTCCCTCCGATAACCCGCCGAAATCACTTGTATGCGAAATGCGAACATTAACAATTGAGGGGAGATTCTCGGCGGGTGGCGAGATTTAATACACAACCCTAATCATTTGTAATCTGCGAGGGATGGGGCGCCGGGCGCGTGACACACTCTCATGCAGATGCAAGTGCGACGACCTCTTCTCCCACTCGAATCGTGACTAGACAAAATAAAATGCGATACAAGTTTTGATATTTAAATAAATAAATAAAATAAATATTTGACAACATCACATACATTGCTCCAACTCCAAAGTAAGTAGCTAAAGCACTTGTGTGATGGAAATCAGAGATAACGGTGGTATTACAAACACCCAGACCTGAGCCAATTCAGAAAAGTTAATTTTCTACATTGACCCAGCCGGGGATCGAACCCGGGACCTCAAGAGATGGTGACGCCTTGAAAACCGGCGTACAAACCACTCGACCACGGAGGTCGTCGAATATTTAGTCAGAAAAAGATATTTGACGTTTTCTTTATCACCAGATAAGGTGTTTGTAAGGAAATAATAGGAAAGACATCTTGTAAAAATAACAATAGTGTATAAATAAATTCTGAATCTGAAATGTATGATTACAAATCAATTTTCGAAATCTAATTGAAATTTTAAATAAGACCCCATGATCACATTTGATTGGACACAAAAACACTATTACATTTGACGTTTGTTTGACTGGGTGAAATCAGGTGGAGGATTGAATATTCACATTTCGGCTAGACTCAGACACAATAACCACACGGTTGATGACTGCGCAGAATCAACAGTAAACAGTGGGAGGCAACGGTGGTGCCTGTTCACAAGCGTCATGATGAGTAGTGACGTGACAGCTGGCCGGTCAAGTGACCAGCGATATTTAATAAACACCTTTAGATTTCCGCCAACTCGCTCGTCAATGTTTATGGAGCATTCAACAACAGCCTCAAATAACGAATACAATTCCTTGTCCAATTACTGTCCACTTATCCAGCCGTATGGTAGAGTATGGGTAGCAAATACAGTGTTGGTCTTTCTTTATAAGTGCATAAATGAAAATGAGTATAACTATGCTTGATTATCAACGGGATATTTAAAGTTCTTGTTTGCTACTGTGAACAAAACGTTGTAACTTTTGAACTGAACGATCAATCATTATGAAACAAACCATGAATAATAATAATTGGAAACAATTAGGTCGTCTTAACAAAATTTATACCTACCAATTGGTCTGTCTTTACAGAGTAGCTTCAACTTTCAATTCAACTTGCGTCACACGCAAGCAATCTTGCCTTCAAACCATGCGGTTTCCTTTTAAGATTTGACGTTTTCAAAACCGAGTGCTTTTCCTTATAAATATAAATAAATAAACTCTATTCTATTCTATTCTTATTTGACGCTTTTTTGAGAAGATAGGGCATGTGCTATTGAGTGCAATGAGGCATATACCTACCTATGTAGAGCAAGAAGAACAATGCGACTGTATCGAGAGTTCAAGACACACCATATTGTCTACTACGTCTTTAAAAAGTTGTAATTCGGATATACTAGCACAAAAAAATCATTTTTAAGGCGTTCACTTGATTTTTATAATAATAAATTGACCAATATCTTACGTACTCATTTATATAAAATCTTGTTTATAACATAATGGTACTGTAGGTCTATTTGTGTTTAATATTTGTTACTTTTATTGTTAAAGACTGTTTGTTACCTAAATAAATAAATAAATAATAAAAATGAGTAAACTCATGTGATACTTAGTATATGAAATAAAACACTTTTAACGGATGCTAGCGCGGTTTTATTGAAAGCAGCTGCAAAGGTGCCGAAACGTCGGGAAAATCAAAAATCAAACCAAATACCAACTAATTACCAAAGTAATTTCAATAAAACCGCGCTAGCATCCGTTAAAAGTGTTTTATTTCATGTCTAGTGAGCGCGTAAGCTTGAGAAGTGAATACTTAGTATATTTAGTTCAATGTGGTAGAAGTATTATTTGGTGGAGGCCTGGGTACTGTTGGCAGTTGCTAAAGTTAATTATACTATCCGAGGGTTAGGAAGTGAATTAGAATTTCATAATTTAGATTCTATCCAGTATCCAGTGGAGCATAGGGCAGGCGAGGGGACGGGTGGGGCGGGGCGCAGCGTGCGAGTGAATAATCCGAAGTAACCTAACCCATGGGTTTCGCAGATTAGTTTAATTCGACGTCGGCGACACGTGGTGAGCGGCCACGGGGTGAGTAGGGCCAGGACGGGACACACTGTACTGACAGTAAAGTTGTTATCAATGGCATACGCTTCATATAAGGGATGAACTAAAGCATTGAAGCGTCAATTATGTCACTTCACTTAGGTACCTCATATCATAACTTACGAAAAGTTACTGAAGCCAATAATTAAGGAGTAGATAATCAATGAATGCTATCAATAGAATCAGATTCCACTCTATTATCGCAAACAGAACTCGAGAGTTACATTGGCTATGATGGATCGTTCGGAAAAGAGTTAGGGTGCCCTGCTCACTCATTCATTGATCATATTTCAGTGTTTTTGTCGAGTCATGGATGAAGTACCTAAGTGGTTGTAGAAATTCGTAAACATTTCAACGAGCAAATATGAAATATTTAGGCGCTACATTAATAACGACGCCCCGTGAATATTGATTTCACTGTAGTACACATTAGTAATTCTAAATAAATAATAAATAAAAATGCTTAAACAATTTCACACAACGCCATATAGCCCCAAACTAAGCAAAGCTTGTAATATGGGTGCTAAACAACTGATATACTACTTATATACTTTTTAAATATATACTTATTAAACATACCATACCATACCAGACCCGTCACAGAAATTAAAATTCAACATTTCAATTTCTGCCCGGCCGGAATCAAACCCGTTACCTCTTGCGTGGTAGGCGGCATGTTAACCACTGCACCACTCAGGTCGTCAAATGACGGTAATTGTAATTTATCGAATTATCAAGTAGTTGGGCGGTAGCATCTAGTGGCCGACACTATTAGAGAGTAACGAACTACTTGGCCGCCTAGCCGACATGGCCGCCCGACGCGGGGCCATTACGGAGGCAGTAAATCTCGAGATGCTGCAAAACGCCACTTTATTGTTCCTACAACGATTTATTTGAACTATTTCCGAAGCAGCATCGATTAAGATTAGTTCACGCAAACAGATACGCACTTCATCAATCACTGGCTCAGTTTTAATGGCTAAACAATTCAAGAAGAGAGCTAAATATTTCAGATTTGCTCGTTGAAATGTTTACAAATTTCTACAACCACTAAGGTACTTCATCCATGACTTGACAAAAACGCTGAAATATGATCAATGAATGAGTGAGCATTGCACCCTAACTCTTTTCTGAACGATCCATCATAGGCAATGCAACTCTCGAGTTCTGTTTGCGTAATAGAGTGGGTGTGCTTTCTTACAAATATTTGTTTTCAGGAGGTGGGTATTGATGAGCCCAATAATGAGGTGACGATAGAAGTATTCGAGTAGCCGCATTCCTAGGCGTGGTGTGGCTCGTGTCTGCGCGATGCGGGGGTGGCTGGGTGCGGAAGCAATTAGCTGCAAAGGGGCTCTCGAGTGCTACAAGTGCGAACGTGAGAAGCAGTCCACAGCCAACAGCCTTAAGCTCATACTCCTGACGCCGTTTATTGCGTGCTCATGAGCGCTCAGGCAGTGAGGTAATCGCTATGGTTAGTGCAGCATGCGGAGTTGTATTACATAATTAATTACTCGTTAACATTCATTGCTGCTTGTTGCACATTGTTGCTGTTCCAATGATAAATAATTGATACAATTAAGGCAATATAAAAACCAATCATGTTAACTAATTAGAGATAAAAAGGCACATCAGACGCCGACATGCGGAAATCACCAGAAATATATATACTTATTTGAACTAAACTATTGCGAGTTGTCACATACTATTACATATTCTGTGTTTTCACTTCATTAGGTATTATGCTAAGTGCAGTTTCTTGGCACAGGTCCATTGTGTAAGGCGGCCCCCACCAGCAGTTTTCTTCGACTGTGTTTCGCATGCAAATTATCGTCTTGAGAATTCAAAGCATCGCGCGACCGCACCGAACGCTCTGTCACGCGATTTTGAAAAAAGCAGGCTGGATTCCATGCAAATGACAGCGATTGGAGATATTATTTTGGGAACTCCATTTATTTTGTGCTATCGCTTTTGTTTTTAGCATTAATCGGGGTCCACAGATTGTTAGGAGTCCACAAAACTGGCTCAGCGAATACATGCAAAAATATTCGGTAACTATGAGTTCAGCAGAGATACCTAATATAATTCAATCTCAGTTCCGAAAACGTTTGAGAATCGAAATGGACAAGGATGTTTCGCCCATTCTTCGTATATTTTCTTTCCGTGTTTGAAATGATCTCGTCGCAAATTCAGCTATCGTTACATTTCATTTTATAACTTATAAGGAGCAACATTACGCCCTCGGCTTTCGTGCTATTGTATCGCCGTTGTATAGAGCGACTGCGGCCGTCCACCTCGGCCGCGAACCACGCGTTGAATTAAATTTACATTAAAATTCTATTAAGCCTCAATAATAGTGCTGGTTAACGTATTTTGGCTTTTTATAGCCTCATATAAAAGAGTTAGGTTTTATTACTACAATCACTATTCACTGCGGTCTCATAAATCTCATTTACGTAAGTATAATAATCATGATATACCTACACACAGATAATGGAATGCAGATACATTTCAAGCATACTGAAGCCAAAATCTGAATTGAACCACGGTATCTGAATCTGAATTGTCTCCGTCACAACGACCAATGTTATAAAAAAATTTTTACTAGCTCTCTAGCTAGGTTTTTTCAAACTCTAAGTACCTAGGTAGTTCAAATAAATAAACTGTGACTTTTAATTCAGTAGAAACGACGTAGCTTAAAGCAACTTTTGATGAAGCTTTTACGAACGTCATGCACAAGGACGGGTGGCGTGAATTAAGCTCTATGTTACGATACGCTATGCACTTGATTTATTCAGTGCATAAAAGGACCAAACATGGGGATGACCAGTGCTGGGACACTTTCCGCGTCTCCCTCACCCACCCTGCCTGTAAAAGTTGCGCAGCTGTGAGTGAAGGCTATTTCACTTCACTTGTGGCCAATTCACTCAGCATACGCTCAAAATAACTTGAATAGAAATTTCATATGCTTGCATTGCAGATCTGAAGTTTTATTAGGTGGAATCTGAAACGAGAAATCCGGCAAACTTACGAATTCTGAGGCGCGAGGGCATCAGAGAAGCATAAAGCTTTGTGCAGTATAACCAGGGCTCTGTCACTCCGCGCGCGAGTCTGAAGCGCTCGGCGTCCTCTGAGAGGTCAAATTTCATACATCAGAAAAGATAAGACCTACGCCATAGAAAGAGAGGCAACTACAAAGTGAATGTTTTGGAGCGAAGGGAGCGCTGTGCGACCTGAATTGCACCTTATTGTGTCGTAGCAAGAGTCGCAATTTATTTAAACGATATTGCAGAGTGCAACTTCTGTACGCTAGTACTATTATCTATTCTGTGGACTCTGTGGTATAACTAGCAAGCCTTAACGAAGTTATCTAGAAGCTGCCAATTAAAAACAATACAAAAACTGTATCACGAAAAGAAGGATGCTTTTTAAATTTCGTTAAATGCCTTAATGTTTCACGATTGTTCATATTCAAAAACCAGCGATGAGCGAGGAGTAGTTAAATTGATTGTGTAGGTAGGTAGGTATTAAATACTTATTTGACCGAGCGGGCGAAGCGTTTTAGTTTCGAGATCACTTATAATTTATAATTTGTTACACCTCTACTAGGCGTTCTAAAAGTTACTCTAGACTAGGGTCTAGAGGTCCCATGAGGTTAGGAAAATAAATAACGTCAAGTTAAAATAATGTAGTCGTAACAATATATTTTCGTATGCACGAATAAATCTCTGTACGGGGTCATAAAGGGTGGGTATCTATTATGTAAGACCCGACGGATAGTGGAAGTCGCAAATAAGTCAAATTCGCTCGTAAATAGCCGGCACTACAGGAGGCTTTTAATAGCTCGGTGCGCCAGAGCCCCGCCCGCCGCCGCTGCCGCCCGCCCTGCATATAGATGGGGGTTTTATTCGCAGGGTTGCCCATTAGGGATTGTTACAGAAGTCTAAATGAAAACTGCTTGCTGCTTATAAACAAGTAATTTGTGGTCGAAAACATAATCTCAGACATCAAAACAGTTAAATCTTAAAATTAGTTTGTCATTTTATGAATGCATTAAATTAATCGATCAATTGACATTGTACTCGTACCTACTGTGAATATTATACTGATTTTTTTTTATTAAATAACTTTATGTGTCTGTTTTAAATTGCTTAAAATCACTTTTTTTTCTTTTTTTTAAATAAATATTAGCATGCCTGCCTACATTAATAATTAAAATAATTATAAAACCCGCCTGCATAAAAAGACAAGTCAACTGAAAAGATGGAAACAAGATTAAATATTAAAGGCAACATGTCATAATAACTTAGTAATTCAGTCGGAGGCATATAATTCAAATCATTCATAATGTCACTTTCTTTATTTGTATGTGTGTTTGTATGTAATATTTTTTATTACCTCATATCTTTCAAACGGTTGAACGGATTTCTATGATTAAGATATCGTTAGTTTTGTCTTATTATGCAGGCGGGTTTTTTATTTTTTTTTATTTATCCCTTTTTAGTTATTATATATTGCAGTCATGATTATACGTTTTTGAAATCCTTATGCCCTTTAATATGATACCCATATTGCAGTATTTAAAAAAAAAAAATTTTTCACTACGTATAATAGCACCGTACAGCCGCCATGTTGTTTTTTTTATAACGCCACCTTCTTAAGAACACTTGGGCTGACAAGACAAATCTTACGATAGGTATCTTAATCATAGAAATCCGTTCAGCCGTTTGAAAGATATGAGGCAATAAAGAATATTATATAGAAACATACAAACATACTTACAAGATACGCGCGAAAAACATAACCCTTTTTTGCAGTCGGGTAATTACAAACATACAAGATACGCGCGAAAAACATAACCCTCTTGCAGTCGGGTAAAAAGGCCAATACTTGTAGAACTGCTAAATAGTATTTTTGTACCTTATCAACCTGTATGTATTCGCAAATAAATGATTCTATTCTATTCTAAAGTTCCCATGCAGCCCTAGTTAAGCCGTGTTCTTGCGAGGTTGCGTCTATGTGCTGGCTACGAGGCGTCCTTGTGTCGTAGGTCGCGGCCGCCGCCGTTGCCGCGTCTCGCCGCCGCTCATGGCCTAACCTTAACCGCCCGCTGTTTCACGCAAATTAAAACAAATAAAAGCTCCTGTTGCTACTACCACTTTTCCTCGCACTAATTAAAATTTCTACATTTGCCTAATGAAAAAAAATCGAGAGAGCAATTTCGACGCGTTGAAAGCAACATAATGTTAATTAAAACAAAGCACCGAATGTGTAGCCTGTGAGTATTTAGTACAAACATACGATAGCTTCCATAATATTTTATCTAACTCGTGTCAAAAGTTCTGCAATATCATTATCAGGTAACGAACAGTAAATATAGTAGCAGACCGTTGTGATTAGGTACGTTTTATGGGTGATCGGCGATACACTGACCTAATTGGAAGGAGCGAAATCGCCGTGACTCATAAACGGTAATAGGAGCTCAAGGATAGTAACATGGTCGAATCGAATCGAAAATGTTTGTAGAGGACGTTAATGAAGTGCGTGGGAGTGTGGTGTGGATTTGCATTTTGTGTGACAGGGCACGCGGCTCGTGGCGATGGAGTGACGGAGTCTACGTCGAAACTTAAATCAAAACGCAAAGTGGCGTACCTACCTACATAGTTGTCTGTTGATTGAGTGATTACATTAAAATGTTCTATGATTCTGTCATGATCACTCCACAACAAAATAAGTTTAACATCAAACTTGCTATAAGATCAGCTGGTTTTGTCTGTGCTGGCGCCCCGGGCCGGCCGTGTCTGTGACTGCGGAAGCCCGGCCCGAACTCGATTCAGCACCAACTTTCAAACGCCAATTATAGTGGATTGCTGTGGCCTCAACAAGCCCGACCGATTGTGATGGATTATATCAATGAAACATAAGTAGGATTACGAAACTCCAACATTGACTTCTTCAAGAATACAAACGAATGGACAAGTAAAAGATTATACCGACACTTTTCAACAATATAAAAACCTGAAATACTTTTAAGTAAGTAATTTAATTATCTGTCCCAATCTTCTATCAAGAATACCCTAGATGTCCGGTCAGAGTCTCAAAAATGGCACCTCAAATAGCGTCCCACTTACAAACTAGGCGCTTATTTTGCACAAAGTAAGTGTTTAAAGATGTGATTTTGTACAAAATAAGTGATATAAAATGTGAGTTTGTACAAAATAAGAGGTGATTATGTACAAAATAAGCGCGAAGATTGTAAGTGGGACGCTATTTGAGGTGCCATTTTTGCATACTGTTTTAGTTCGTGAAGCGTTATCTAGGATATTCTTGATCGAAGGTCCCAATAAATATTTTTCAGCATAAGCATACCTGCTAGGGTTCCATTGAATGTTATTATTTCTTCTTCTTGTTCCCACGAATTTCGAAAGCTTCAAATTAACTCTGAGGAGTCGGAGAGATAGTGTATTCGTAACTTCTGAGCATTTTATAGAATTTAGCAATTTTCATGTAAGTTGTTTATTCAAGTGTAGAGCATCTGTGTTGTTGTTACACGAATGAAAATCACCTCATTATCATTAACTTGCTCGGTGGAATACAAAATGATTAATACTGAAGTTGATGGGAGCTGTGCTGCGGCCGCCCACTCCGAATAAACAATTTCGATGAATAATTATCTGTATTTTGTATAGGTAATATCTTCTCTTATTTCTAGTTATTTTGGGAAAAACATTTAAGTTTCTGGGGTTCATGAATAGTTAAAGTAAAAAATTTCGCAAATATTGCCAAATATTTTATTAAGATGTCGTCGTACTTAACTTAGTCATTAAATCAAAAAATCATTTATTCAGTCTAGGCTGTTACAAGCACTTGTGAATGTCAAAGAAGCTACGCCATCGGTTCGCAGACCCTGAGCGGGAGACCTTGTAACGAGAAGAACCGGCAAGAAACTCGTCAAGGGCTGCTTTTTTCTCCCTGTATATTTCATACAGAGTCGTCAACATTGAAAAATGAGCTCCACATTTAAAGTGAGGTCATTTTCCATCACAATAATTAACAAAAGTTTGTACACAATGGGTAGGTAGGTTGAAATTAAATACCTACTACATATCGGATAGGTAATTGTGAGAGTAAATAACTTTCAACCAGTTGAGAAATCAGTAATCACTATGTCTGCTACTCGAAAGTGCACCTAAGTAGGCAAAATTTACCAAAAAATACTTGAGACAAGACATAAAAAATAACAATAAAAAACGCAATTCTTACAATTCAATATGCGTTAAGATAGGTACTCAGAAGCAGACCCATTCCCACTGGCAGCACCCGTTCACGAGCATGACGCGTGGACATTAGCCTGTTTTATTGCCTCTACTGCTGGAGAACAGCCCTTCCTTCCGTATGGGTACATAAAGGAGCATGGGTCATGTCATAATCCACCACGCGGGCCCAATGCGGATTGGTAAGTGTTAACGACTTCGAGGAGCTCGAGATAAGTAATACCTTTTTTTTGTCATACATAATCCATCCAATGACTACCACAAAATTGCAAGGCGAATGCTTCACTTGAATCTAATCAAAGTGCTATTTGCTGTTATCACAATAATAATGATAGATAGGTAATATCCGAAAGAACAAAGAATTTTTAGTAATTCTATAAAGCCAATTTCGCTTGTAATATCACGGTCCAATGAGAACAAGGTTTTGTTATTATCGAGTTCATTATAATTAACTAGCGCTAGCTAAAGAGTGGAAACAGAAAATATTCGTTTGCATTAAACTCGTAGATATTCTTACATGGTTCAGCTGCTGCCTTCCAGAAATGAAAAATAAAATGGTCATAGAACTGTTCAAGTGACTTGTCTTGAGTAGGTATTCCTATTATATAGTAGCACCATTAATAAAGCCTGGAAAATGTTAGGCTTTTTAAAGCGAAGTTGCAAGAGTTTTCACAACTCTAAAACAATTTCGTGCCTTTACAATTCCCTGGTGCGCTCAGTATTGGAATATGGCTCATCTGTCTGGAATCCTCATTATAATATACATAATAACAGACTAGAACGTGTCCAGCGCAACTTTACTAAATTCTTAGCTTACAAAAGCCATAATTGTCCATATCGTGCGAGTTATCAAAAACGTCTTGAGCATTTAAAGATGGACACTTTAGAGAAACGGAGAAAATGTTCTGACATTTTAATGCTTCATAAGCTTTTGAATGGAAATATAGTAGCGCCTGACTTACTAGCCGAAATTAACTTCAGTGTACCAAGGAGGATCCCCCGTCAACCCATTACAAAGCCCTTCGCAAAGGCAGTATATCGTACTAAATTAGTAGCACCCTTGAATCGTCTCATGCAAGCCTGTAACGAAGTCTCTGATGGCATTGACATCTATCACCATTCATCCAGTGCATTAAAAAACATTTTAACGTCGTACTCATTCACAGATGGTCCCTAATAACATCATGTAATTATTAGTTTTTTTTTTATTATTATTTTTAATTTTCTTTTGATTGCATTTATGTTCAATTACTTTTTTGTTTTTAAGTATTTGCATCCTTAATTTAAAAGATACTTAGTATAATATTAGTTTTATCTTAGCACTTTGCTTGTACCTACCATTGTTTAAGTCTTAAGTGTTGTATACGCCTGTAATAATAGTTCACACAGTCTCATAAGTAATCTTTTTAATCTATAAATGTTATGTGATATTGTTGATGGTGTATCTAATAAATAAAAAAAAAAAAAAAAAAAAATATACCGTATTCCCAGAATGGCAGGATAATTTTGCTGATTCACAAATCGCCCACCAGTTGGCACACTACCACTAACTTGGCGCTATAGTGTAGATGTAGACCTGCGAAGCGATTTTTCGTAAATATCCTTCCAATACAATTTGGTTTTCTTAAATCTTTAATTCGTTTAGGTACCGTCCGACTTCTATAATAATTATTTATTAGTACGAGCCATTTTTAGATATAATTTGGAATAAATGAGACAATCGGAGATATTTGCCCGTACAAAGGTCTCCAGCAGCAGTAGCGCCACCAAGCGGTATACATTTTGTGTCATCCCCCCATTGCGTAGCGACATTACAATGCAGTTTTAGTGTGTGTAGGTAGGTATATATCGCAATGTCGGCTGGCTGGAATGCGAGTGAAAGTGGCGGCCTCCGACGCACGCGCACTCTCCGTCGGCACTTTCTGGCGCTTGCGCAGGTACATAGGTACCACGCCGCTCTGTATGTAGGTATGTATGTGTGACGATTGTCTCTTGGCAGTATTTTAATCACTTCTGCTGACGATTGAATAACCGGTTGATATCCGCAACGCAACCCATGAAAACTTACAACACACCAGAAGGAATAGGTAGGTACCTACTAGGCTACTACACTACATATAGTTTATAGTTTTAATAGTTTAATAGTTTTATTTAGAAAAAGTTACATTGTTGCACTTAGTATTGTACGTTAATGACCGCAAAAGTTATAAAAACTGTGTCGCAGCACTAACGCCCGTCTCCGGTAATAACAGGGACAGCGTTCCAATAAATAAGTAACACAAACTCACTAATTTTGATAGATAATAGTACATTATGAGACAAGTTAGGTTAGACAAGGCTGTGGGTTGCAGCCCGAGCCGCAGGCGAGGGCGTAACTCAGCCGAGTGTGCAATAAGCAAGAGCTCACGAGTTTCATACGACGTTTTTCAACACATTTGCGAGGAAAAAACAAAGTAATATATCACAAAGCAACAAATATGGCAAAAAAAAATATGATAATTATGGAAAAAGGCGCGGATGTTTTTTTTTGTTTTTTTTTTCACAGGCTAACGCAAGATTTTTTTGCGAACAAAGGGGTGAGGAGCATACAGCCTTCTACTAATACTTCAAAATTATAATTTTAAGTGAAAAAATGCAAATATTTTAATATTTTATTACAAAATATTGTGAATTATGAATAATTTGATAATAATTATATATTTATTTGACTTAATTAAGGACTTACACATTTATTTAAGTGTTCCAAAAATGTATACGAATTTTCAGCAGCATAAAACCTCTTTGTTGTCAAAAAAAAAATAACTGTATTACCCGGCTAAATTGGAAATGCTCTGTTTACTCGCATAGAACTTGCAGTAAGGTACTAATTTAACTTTGTAGGGTTAATTCTATTACGAACTAGTGTTTTATATATTATTGCACGCGTTTGTTATAGCTCGGTTTATGGCCCTAAAAGCGATGTATTAGGGCTCACGTTACGAGCAAGTGTGTTGAAAATAAAATTATACACTGACTGTCTAAAACACAGTAAAATAAAAACTTAACAACATTAATTTTCAATGTGCTACACTCTTATTTCTAATGTACTACACAAATGCCTCACTCAATATCTACGTGTTGAATTGTAATTAGTGTGTAGTAAAATCAAAATAAAATGCTACCATGAACGTATACCTAATACCTACCTACCCTACAAAACTAATGTGAAATTACTAGGAGGAAACACTAGCAACTACCATGCGAATCACATCGTGTCTAGCCGTGCACTGGCGACGCAGCGCAACAGGCGCAGCAGGCGCAGCGTGGCATATAGGCACACGGCCCTGTGATCCTTTGAAGCTGTCAAATCTTATTTACTAGTCGCTCCTGGAACAGTGGTTTAAATTATCCTTGCGGAACGGGATTTAGGAAAACGAAGAAAATAAACATTAATTGGCATTAAAGGCAAACTTATATGTAGATAATATGCATAATTTTTTTTAATCAAAATCAAAATTGAGTAATGCGTGAGAAAATCAACTGTAATATTGAAACTTTTCTCTTGCGTTTTTTTCTCGTGATATGGGTAGTTACTTGAAGTTAGCACGCATCAGCTCCCGCCGAAAACGCTCTATACAAATATGTGACGTCACTTGTCATTGTCACGTTTCAGTGTGTTTCAGGCGCGTTTAATATGGAGTTAGCCAAGAATCTTCAATTATCTCCTTAAATTTTACGATTAAGTACATATATGTCATACAAAATATTATTTCTTATTCGATATGCTATCTGACTGTTAAGTGCATTATATCCGAAAATGAAAAAAAAACGTTATTTTCCCCGGATTTCATCGTGTGTTAAAACTAAAATATTATTTTTTTTAATATTTTTTCTGTTCCATCATGTTTTTACAAGTGTCCGCAGCGATCAAGCTCAAATTTATCAAAATCGGTAACTTGTGCTTATTCCCTAATTCAATTTTGTTTTTGAAAATAATTAGTCTTATGAGTCATATTATCTATTCTGTGGCATGAGTGTAATTTATTCCGCTAACTTGATAATATAACATACAGTCTATATTTAATAATCGCTCCATCTATAGACGAGTTCTCGGTAGTTTGAGTTCGAGTGTGTTATGAAAGCTTGATAAAGAAACTGACTATGGTAATGTAATTTTTACAATCGTTAAATTATGGACATTGCTAGTTCATATGCCACGCGTTCTGAGAATTTATTATGCTTACCACCTGATACTGTACTGTAATATAATATGTCGACATAAATGTTGAAAACATTACTGTTACGGAACTGTGTGTCTATCCGCTCATTCAATAAGAACCCACATTTACTGTATCTATCGTCACTATTGTTTATTGTACAGTTTCTAATAGTCTAATATACAAGCAATAAAGTATCACTAAATGCGACTTTACAAAGCTTAATAAACTAGACTTTCTAAAAGGCCTTTGTAACAGAGTATCTACTTAACAGAAGTGGAAACTTTGTGGATTGTGTGGACTATTCAAAATAAACCATTAAGTATGTGTTTTGCCATCGACCCGTTTACCACAACATCAAAAAGTTTAGCATTATCAAGAACGAGACGTCTGCATCGTAAAATGTCAGACGAGTTTTTACGGCGTGTTGTGAACTTGTGTTGTGAAGCGGCGCCCGGCGGCGGCGCCCGCGCAGCCCTCTTCGTCTGCTGGTTTCCCGTATTTGAGTCATTCATTTGTCGACTAATGTTTGTTTAAAAAATTCTTAAATAAACCGTTAATTTTTAAGCACCTATATCTAAAAATTAAATGGGGATTTCTGACCACGTGAATGAACAACTTTTACTATGGGGCCAACCACGGAATCTCGAAAAAAAAATCAGCTGTTCCATAGAAAAGTACAACATCGACTCGACTATAATAAACCTATAAGTAAATTAATTCGCAAACATACAACTTACATGATAAAAGCACAGTAACGTCTATAATAGGCAGCGATAAGGGTAAGTAATATCACGTAATGTATGTTGTATTATGTTAAAGTTGAACCTTGAATATAATTTATTATTTTGATGTTTATGTCATTTTTATGCCTAAATTGAATAGAGAGGATAGGAAATTAATAAAATTTATCGGTAAATTAAGAGACGTCATTAAAAACTTTAAAGCTTTCGCGTAACCATAAAATCAACGAGACTCTGGCACACTTCGTTAGTCTTGTTTTGGCCCAAAAGTTTTAATCATGTAAATCTTTAAGTAATCATTCATACAGAGAAGAGCCTTGAGCAGCGTCGATGAGGCGCGCATTAACATGGGATAAGCAGCCGGTTGGGCCCAAGTTGCGCCGATATATTGCAGTAATGAGCCGGCCCCCGGGAGCCGGGACCGAGGGATTTAGCCCTGATTGATCGCTTTCTAAGTAGGTAGTGAACTGTTTACAATTTAATGATTTGAAACGAAACTGAAGTTTTCAGTAATTTTTCGCAAAATTTATTGACATGAAATTACATAACACAATAACAAATAAATGTGTGATACTTATAGGTACTAGCTGATATAGAAATCCTGTTTTGCGCAAAAAAGCGAATAACAAGAACACTGAGACTACGATCCACTCGTCCTCAAAGTCCTCGTCCTTTTCTCGCTAAGAACATAATTCTCATGCACAGATTGTAGCTAAGGTTCTATAGTTTATTTACAAACAATAAATGTCATTAAAATATAGTTTGTTGTAGTAGTAGTAGTAGAGTTGTACTATTTTGTGCTCTGTGGTAGTAAGCAAAAGAGCAAAAAGGGCTAGACACTTTTGCCGCTTGACGTAGTGCGACGTTACGTCTGCGTAAAATGTTTACATATTGTACTTTTCGCTGATCCAGCATTTCTTCGTCATTCGTCGATTGCTTATGTAGCGGTATGATCGCGCCGCTGCTGGTCTATTATAACTACTATGAGAAGGGGAATCGAATACAGTGGAGCTGAGTGCCGCTGTCGCCGTTAAAAGTAACAAAAGGCTAAGCACTAAAGTGTCACCCACCCTCCACTTGTAACGGGCACGGGCGCCGCAAATCAAGTTACGCTGACACTATACTCTACTACTGATTGAGATAACATTTTTTCCTTGTTCTGTGGAGATGATAGGGATGGAGAACTTTAGGTAACATAATATAAGTATACTGGAATACGGTTACTTTTTACATGGCTTTAGTCACCCGTGACCACGGCGACTGAACAAATTGAATGAAAACCAAACTTTACATCCTTTTAACAAAAGTAAGCTAGTATTTTTTTAATAATTTCATTTATATTTGACCAATCAAACAAACGTACCGAGTGTAGTTCTATTGAGATTTACACCTTGTTGTCCTGTTCGAAGATGATGAAAACTATAACGAGTTGCAAGAGAAAAATCTAATTTAAAGTTAGTCATCATTATATAGTAAGTTAGAAAATACTGTTGTAGGCCTCCTTATATTACAAACCCAATTTGATGTGTAAATAGACGAAATAATGTCGCAAAATAGGAGGCACTCCGGAGGGTCGGAGAGGTTGACATAGTGTGACCTCCTCGCGGAGTATCTCGAGTCCTCTCCAGCGCTCGGCTCGAGGCTCCTTGCCTTGTCGTGGGTGGTCGTTATTTGAATATTATGTCCATCGATGTTTCAACAAGCGGCTACAAAATACCTATAAGCCGAGGCACGAACGAGTATTGGATTTGTCTCCTCAGTGCCGTCTTCGACTGCCCTAGTTGTTATAATAGGGGTTGAAGTATGAAATCGCCAATTTTTTCTCACACACAGAGGCTCATTATCTTCTACTTCTGGTTACTGTTGTTATTTCGAATTATGATCAAAACAGCCCGCTATTAGCAATAACAATATTTCAGATTTTTTTTCCTGAACGTAGAAAAGTATCTTAAAAGTGGCTCCTTTCTTTGTTAGCAGAAATTAGTTGTAAATTAGCCGATACATTTTTTTTTCACTTCATACATATGTACATATTGTAAATAAAAGTTATACAACATTAGCGTTCATGGGTATGAAAAATGCAAATTCTTTAAAATTCTCCATACTAAACGGCAATATGCCTTTATTAGAGTTGATACAAAAGTTAGTCAATGGAATTTATGAATGCTCAGCCTCAGTGCCTGCAGTATTTTATTATGAACGACGTAGACTTTCTAATGCAAAATACTTCATTTGCATATATTTCCGCATAATACATCAGCGAGGCACAGTGCGCGGGGCATCCTGTCGATGACTGCAGCTCTAACTTAACCGGTTACTTAACGGTTAGTTAAAGAGAGTTATCAAGAGGTTCCGAGACCGTTGAACGCGGCTGGTGATTAATTCATCCGGGAGCTAAGTCCCTCTAATTGCCGGCCTTCCTGCTCTGACTTATGAGCAATCATAATAGAGCTGATTGATGTCGCTCCCACCAAATTGCATTACGCTCATGACATTACCTTGGTTTGGAGAAATTAAGATGTAACTTAGTTGCTCTCTGCTGGGTATAATTTGATAATAATTTATTTATGCCTAAGCACTGAATACATAATAATGTAATTACTTTATCCTTTCTTTAATCATAATAATAAATGCCTTAAGTAATTACTTTACATTATCCTTACCACAACCTAAAGACTAAATACTCTTAAGAGGCTTTATGCGCTATACTAGCGCCGCCAATGAAAAAAAAAAACCGTAGTGCTTAAATAGGCGCTAGCGTAGCGCATAAACGCTCTTAAGGCGAGGCCAGTTCACGAAATTTACTCTTTCACTATGTCTTTAGAATAAGGTTGAATATTGCATAACTTTAATTGACGCTTCGCCAGAAATTTGACGAATTTTAGTACATTTTTATTGATTTCTGAAATACTGGATCATTTAAATAAAATGTACTTGGTTATTGTGTTAGATCGATAAAAAAACTATCCTTTTTGCATAAAAAATCATATCACTGTCGTTGAAAAATTACGAAATCTGACGATTTGAAATTTATTTTTATAAGTTTTTATGGTGTTATTCAGGATTTTTTTACAGAGTTACCATGCCATTTTTCAATATTCTGTTCGGTTACTTTGCTTCTTTGTTTCTTTTTCAGTCTACAGTAATTTTTGTGAAGTAGAATCTTACATCAGTTCTTCACATTGGAAGTTCAAAATCAGACTTTTCAGCAGATCGTGAACTGGCCTCGCCTTAAGGCTGTGATCTCTACATAGTATACTCTTATATTTCAACGTGACTAATGCAATAACATGTCCTACACATTTCTTTCCATTATTTTCAGTCGGTCAGATTATAAAAACGTCATACTTTCAAATGATCCTTATCTTTTAATTAAGGATGAAAGTTTATACTTAATGAAAATCATACTAATTACCGTAATAACCTCATTAGATATTTCAGGAATTAAATAGATGTTTGCTCGATTTTGAGTGACTGGCAGATTAATTAGTCGAGGGGAAAATAACTATTTGAGAAGGAAATCTCACACTTTGAAGAAATAAGTAACGACTGCGTGTAAACATACCGAGTTGACATTACCGACTGGTCCACATTAATTACTTAGGCAAGATTAAATGAAGCATTACTTCAGAGGTTCCGGGTGATTAACGGGCAACTCTTCCCGCCCCGGGTCGGACACTTCGGAACTTCGGACGCGCCGACTCGGACGAAAACGATTTGTCCCAGTTCCAACTCAACTTGTTGAATCTGAAGTTTATTAAGATTTATTATTTCCGTGAAACTGTTTACTGCGAAAGTGGAGTATTTAGATTTACTTTCGCTGTTTGTTGCTAGGTTGCATTCAGATGATAACACACGACTCGGCCTCAACCCGAACTCATCTCAAACTCAACTCAAACCTTGAAATATTACACCGCTTGGAATTTTGAGTCTTATGACCAGGGACCGGAAAATCCCTTCGTGCGTTTGGGATTTTTGTATTTACAGAATGAAAATAAAAAAAATACGATAAATAGATTGTTTGCTCGAAACCCTATTCGATATGCAAACAAAACAATCATGAGAATACGAGATATCGTACAAACGCTACAAAAATGTCGGGTCGGAAAAAATATTGATACGATCGATGATGTTAACCATTTTTAGGAAACGAATTTGTATGACATTAATTACTCACTAAAAATATTTTTCATTTCTCATATTCGGAAAGTGATGTATATTTGAACTGAGCAGCGGGTCCAAAACTCTTCGTTCCACCCTAGGGTGGAAAAGTAATTTAAAAATAGAACTGAATTTGGCAATGAAAAAGTTTGCAATAGTTAAAAACAAATGGTTTAAAAAAAGTTGCAGCCTTGTAGGGCGCATTCACGAACAACAGCAAAACACGGTATAAACAGCCAGTGCAAAATTAAAAACATTGGGCGGAGCGGCCGGCGACGCGACGTGTTTCAAATTTAAAATAAGAAAAACTATAAAATATTGGAGGGAGACTTACCTAACTCTGTGACTTTGAGCTGTGTGTGCCGTATTAAAGTTTTGTGTTGATTTTGTATTTACTAAAAATGAGTTTAAAACTAAAACAAAAAGTTCAAATAAAATAAAAGAAACATTAAAACTACGCTGTAATTCGCCTACAGGAAACAACTACTTCAGGAGAGTCTCTGCCATGGACTTACCGTCTTATCAAAGACCAAAGAATATCTCCAACTTTTACAGGCATCCAACAAAGCCAAATCTGTCATCATAATAATTTATATCAAACTGTAAATATTCCAAGCAAGAATTTAACTTTAAATTTCACAAATTGTTCTAATTTTTCTTGGTTTTTAAAGGTAAGTTGGTATAGGTAATAATTATAAGGTCTACCAATGTAGTAACTAAGTAGGTACATGTTTTTATTAATAAACATTTTGGAATAACTAAGACTTTTTTTACTTTCCTGAAATTCGAAATGAAAAGTAGAGTGTTTAACACGGGTAAAAGTCATCAATTCCATTCTCGAACTATAGCCGCCCTCGCTGTGCTCGGGCGTCTAAATATCTCGAATGGGAATAGCTTCCTTTTGACCCTCGTATAACAATCTACTATTTTTTACCTGTACCTAAGTATTTTGTATTAATTTGATCAACATGAAGAAAAATTCTGTCTTAAAGATAAAAACCCCGGTAATCTTCATCTAGATTTAAAAAAATAGAAGAAAAATTCGTCTTTCGAAACCGGTTTCGGACAAGGATCAAATTTTCCTCATTCGTAACTGGTTACGAACATACGGTTTAAGGAGATTTATAGCATGTTCTTCCTAGAATGATTGATCGTGTGTATGCACAGGAGTAGCTAAACTACACGACACGATCTGCTACACTTTCCAAGAAAAGGTTTCGTGTGTCAGTATACTTGTAACAAGATTGCTTACTTTAACTAACTGTAACTGTAAACTATAAATATAAGCAGGCACGTCTAGGTATGATTATAATCGTTAAGGCGAGGCCAGTTCACGATCTGATGAAAAGTCTGATTTTTTAACTTCCAATGTGAAGAACTGATGTAAAATTCTACTTCACAAAAATTACTGTAGACTGAAAAAGAAACAAAGAAGCAAATTAACCGAACAGAATATTAAAAAATGGCATGGTAACTCTGTAAAAAAATCCTGAATAACACCATAAAAACTTATAAAACTAAATTTCAAATCGTCAGATTTCGTAATTTTCAACGACAGTGATACGATTTTTTATGCAAAAAGGATAGCTTTTTTATCGATCTAACACAATAATCGAGTACATTTTCAATAAATGATCCAGTATTTTAGAAATCAATAAAAATGTTCTAAAATTCGTCAAATTTCTGGCGAAGCGTCAATTAAAGTTATGCAATATTCAACCTTATTCTAAAGACATAGTGAAAGAGTAAATTTCGTGAACTGGCCTCGCCTTAAGCATGATTTATTAACAGAAACACGTGCGCAGAGTCCGCGACAGATAAGAGCATTCTTTACGAGTTCGTTGATAAACCATTAAAGTGTTTTATTGTTACGAGTTTGTAAGTGCTGCTGCTTTAAGAATCCAATGAACTTCTAATCATGTTAATAATGTCTCGTAAAATTTACGTAGGTAACAACCATTTAATTAACAAAATTACTATAGCAGTTAAATATTCCGGTATTAAAATTCTATTAAAGTGATGTTAAATTCTTGCTTCGTTTATCTATCGTCTTTTTTCAGCATATTATAAAGTTCTCAATTTATTTTAAAATCAACTATTAAAGCTGAAATATTCGTGGATGAGTTGCAGCTGTGCTCGGAGCTCGGTGCAGCGGCGGCGGAGCGTGAACGCACCGATAGGCTCCGCGACGAGGGTTACCAGACGGCAGGATTTGTCCTGATCCGGCCGGACTTGGAAAATGTCAGGCTTTTTTGGATTATTCACATTTAGAAAACAAATCTTAGAAATTAAGAAGCTGTTATCGTAATTACTACGTAAGTACGTCGCACCGTGTGGGCGGTTTATATTATATGTAAGGACTTTTTAGTAGAAATCAGGCTTTTTGTCATGATTTTTAGATATACCACCTGGTAACCCTAGCCGTGACGCTGAGCCAGGGAATTATGGACCGAAATGATGAGGCTTAACCACGCTCAACACGGCTAAATGAACAGCCTTTCGCTTTTGAGTGTCGGCTGTCGGCCTTAAAGCCATTTTGGCTTAAGCTAGCCTTCTCAAATCACTGGTTCACATTAAATAAACAAATAAAGTAAAGTATGGCCTTATTGATGTTCAGAAATGTCACAAATCCAGTTATTCTACTGGCACAATTAAATGTAGGTAGTGATTACTGTGGTATTGGAACGATTCGAATGCCAGAATAACGATGAGACTGTTGCCGATCAATAAGACGCAGCAAATTAACTCCATAATGATAAACAACCTTATTTGTTGCTTAATAATGAGGTACTTATACATACAGTTGTTTTAATGACCGGTCGAGAAACATATGGCTGCGATATACAGAGGCCGGAATGTAGTCGATAATTAGCAAATACCACGACACACACGGTTCGCGCAGAAAGCTGGTGGGCCTAGTGAAATATACGATTTTGTATCACTTATGATATAATAAACATGATAGCAAACGTTTTCTGCACATACCGAGTGTAACAAGACTCTCAACGTAGCCGAGGTCTACGTATTCTGCCCATCATCAGTACCATTTTTGTGGTTCAAAATTATCGCTGAGAAACTATTTTAATTTTTGGTGTTATAAACGCATTGCATACATTACCACGCAATATAACGCGTACAATAGACCGCGCCTGTGAGTGTATGCTACACAGCTGCGTGCGGCCGAGTTGAAAGGCAGCGTTTGGCGTGCTCATGAGATACATTGAGCGATGACGTTTTGAAGCCATTATTTGTTACGAAATACTTAAAAAAATTAAAATGTTTCTTTGGACAAAAATTTGAAAATAACGAAAAAAATAAGAATTCATACAAATTTAGAAAAAAAAAATGACTTTGACCTTCAATAACTTCGTGATTTCCCAGGTAAGTAAAGTTTAAAAGACAAAAAAATGATCCTGATGATGGATGGAATGCGTGGATTTCAGCTTCGTTGAGGGTCTTTTTACACCCGTTACACCTACGCATGTGAAAAGCACGTAGTGTGACGCTTTAATCATAACTTCATAGAATATTCAACATAATTTATAGTTAATTACTCACACTCTCATCCCAAAGGAGTTGAGCAAAGTTTTAAGTAATACAAGGTAATATAATATGTTATCCGTGTACAATGTTAATAAAGCCACACCTTACAAATGCTTGGGTTGCGATATTTTATTTTATTTCATTTTATTTTATGTTTAGGTACACCAACAGCAAAGCATAAAAGAGTAGGTGAAAACAAAACAAATACAAAAATAAAACATTGGAGAAGTGTGCTTGCCAATAACAGGTAGGTATACACAAATGCGTCTACAGCCAAACTTAGAACAATCTAATTAGAATATTTGGAAAAAGATAAAACGATATATGAGTTGTCAAACAAGATAAACCAGAAACTAAAATGTGTCGGGTTGCTAGCTTTAGATTCTCACCTAAACCTAAGCTTACGGAAATAATAATAATGTACCTAATCATTCGAATCGTAAATCCGACTTTAAAATCGACTTTAAAATTTTCACGTGATGATGAGCAACTAGATAGATAGATAAAAAGTTTATTTGCTAAAACACACACATTCATACAAATAACATACGGCAACTATACTTAACGAACAAAGGGAGATTTTAGTTTTGCTACTTAGTCCTTACTTAGTGGGTTTGAGTGCACTGAAAACAGAAAGCACAGAAAGCGACTCAACGAGAACCGGTCCTCCCGCGCGAGTGTAATACAATTGCTTGAACATCAACTACTAGGATTCTGCGATTCGTATTCGATACTTTATTTCGAGGCAACACCAATATTTATTTATTTATTCATGAAAAACAAACGGCATTTATTATATTAATTATAGATAGGGAAAACTAGAACAAACATGCCTTTATCAGTTTGCACAGATCTTTGGAATTGTTAAAACATCTGACGCAGTCGTTAGTTTCGTAGTCGTTTGTTTCATGTGGTTAATTACAGATTATAAAATAGTAATAGTATTAATGAGAATAACGCTATATCATTATTATCTCCCGGGGCAGCCATGTTTGTTCACACGGAAAAGATTAATGAGACATAGTTCTAACAATACACATCAAAGTATAGGGCATTCCTTATTTTACGAGTGTTCTGTGTATCAGAATACCTATTACAGATTAAAATGAATACATATTTTTGTTGCTAATTGTTTCAGATATTCGTCCTGTCTTTTGTTTCATAAAAATGTAATAAGAAAAGAATGAAAGCGTGAATAAAGCAATAAAGTCCCGCACAGGTGCGTCGCGGGAGGGCGGGCGGCGGCGGGAGGGCGGGCGGGCGGTGGCGGCGGTCGCGTGTTGTGTGAGGAGACCTTAAACTTAGCTTGTGCTTTAAGCAACCAAATGTTATCGTAGTAATATCTCTGCAAAGTGAAAGCATGAATAGAATACTTACGCATTTGGTACCACTGAACTAAGTACAGTCAGCAGCACATCAGGCTAATACATGTTGACCTTGAGATCGCCTTTATGACGTACGTAATAAGAGCTGTTTTCGTAGTTCAACTGTTTAACCCAGCGTGCTATCGTGCGTACATTATATATCTCGGTGTTGGGTATGCATACCTATACCTTTATTCTTACATTAAATAGGCTAACTCTTGCCACATTCGAGAACCATAAGGATAAGAAGAGGCCGAAGATGAAGCGAGCTTGCCCAAAAGAACTTTCGTGTTCTTGACTTTTAGGACATATTATTATGATATGTTACTTTCACTAAATTATCCTTCCAAGCTGGTAACTAAGGAGTGTTATTTCCTCTGCCCTTAAGTCAAACGCAATTAGCAATGTTTGTAAACAAGCTGATTACGAAAGTTTCCTGGTCAACGGAGCAAAATAGTTTGCTAGAGAGAGAGAGAGTAAATCTGTAAAAACGTTGGAAAACCGAGCGCTTCTAGCGAAGTTACGGACCACTTTTATTAAACAAATTAAAAATGTACAGTGAGTTGAAGTAGCCAGAATTACTTAGAAAGACTATTTACATCAATGACACCTCACAGGAGCTTCATAGACCCACGGAAAGCGCCTAATCGACGATAGAACCTTTTATTGGCGTAAGTGCCATTCTCTAAAATGTCCCAAATTGTTCAATATGAGCTCCGTAAGGGCCGAACCCGCACTTCGTCTCACTAAGCTCGATTAATTACGCGGCCACGTGACTACTTACTTTGTTACACGCAGTATATGGCTACGATTAAAGGACAGTAATTTATTATGTTACATTACAATTATTTTAGGCAAGTTTCCTGTTAGGTAGAATCGAGCCTTCAAGTCGCGAGTAAATAAAAGCGCGTTTAATCGTAGATCGCATCACCACCGCTTACTAAAGCGTGGCGTGGATAGTCTCTTAGAAGTCGTCAAGCGCTTGCCTCTCTCTCATAAAAAACTTTAGCTACAAGGGCATTATGAAAGGGACGATGAAAACAAAGATAACAAAAAGAATTAAAAACCTTATAATTTTATTTCTTGTGTGCATGACGTGAAAAAATTTAATTTTAAATATACAGAGCAAAGTAAACTAATAATTAAAGTAAACTTTTCACAGCATTTCTGTGCAATATAAATTGTATGAAGATCCGGGTGTGTGGTCTGTTTGCAGCGCGTTATCACCTGACTTTAGCCCAGTGCTGGGATTACAGTGATAACATTAGGGATAAGCGCTACACACACACTAAATATTTGGACCTCCTGCTGGTTGTAAACATGGATGCTGCAACTATCCAAAACAACACGAAACTACTAAAGGTGTTATTTTACCTAATATGCACAACAAAATCCTGATTTTGGTATTATTGTTATAAAATTTAATTATTGTCACTTTAGTTAGAGTGTAAACCTGCTAACTTCAGGGAAAATTTTATACAAGGTTATTTTTAGTTCATTGAAAACCAACTTCGAAATCACGAAAAAAATCAGCTGTTCCATACAAAGGTACAATGCCTACTCCATCGAAATGTATGTAACAGCTGATTTCTATTGGCGATTTCAAGGTTGGGCCCATAATGAAAGTAGTCCAGTTTGATGGTCTGGATCAACCCCACAAGAGGTTTTCAATGAACTAAAAATAATCTTGTAGAGCAGACAAAAACTTACAGTAATTTATGTTTTAAACAGTAAAGGAAAGTCAAAGTTAAATAAGCTTTATTCAAATAAACTTAATTATTAAGTACTTTTGAATCGTCTATATTTTCCTACCACCCGTTCCAGACTTTTTTAGCTGACAAGAAGAACGGGCGCAAGAAACTTATCAGCTGTAACAGCCATAAGTAACGATATTTACGAACTTGAATATATTGTTAAGGAGAAAAGTATACTCCCTATAAATTAAATTTCCTTAGCTAAACAAAAAATCAAATAAAATAAATTATTGTAATGTTTTTTGTCTGCACTATAAAACTACTCTGAAGGAGCTAGCAAGTTTACACTCTAACTAAAGTGACGTAATAATTAATGATAGTAATGAACAAAACAACATCACGGGTAACTCAGTTAACTATAGTTACTAACAAGGTTAAAAAGCAATTAAGTAAAAGTTTTACGATCTTCGAATTGTTTACTTTCCTTTGCCGTTAATTTAGCAGCAAAAAGCTTCGAGCAGAAAACCTTTCATTCTTTCTTTAAATAAAATCCCTGAGTCAAACCATTTAATTAAAGTTTTCATTAATTAATTACAAGGTCAAGACTCAACAATTTCGTGTCAAGTCTCAGATGTGTTGAAGTTGAATTGCTTTGAGGCGGAACACTTACTTATTTAAGTTGTGACTGTGAACATGAAACTAGGCCTAAGTTGGACGTTAAGTTGTGAACTAATGGACATTCGTAGTTGTCGGAAATGTCCTCTTGCCCCCGATTGAGTAACGGAGATGGTTCCGCACAAAATAGTTGAGCTTTAAGTTACGCAAGTGTGGTCCTATGAGGGTGCGAGTCAGAGCGAAAGTTTTGTCATGGTACAGAAGTGTTACAGCTTAGAATAAAATTCTTCTTACGGTTTCTCCCTTGTCCGTCCGTCGGAGAAAATAATTAAAAGCTTTCTCTAAGTATTTTATGAAGCAAAAATTACGATCTAGTTTAGCTCGCCTTTTGTAAACAACTCAAAAGTTTGTTGTCACTTCTAAATGGGTACGTTTCAACTCCAGGCAAAGTTTGAGTTTCTGAATAAATCAATTAATAAGTTTGCAAGTTTTTAGAAACGTTACTTTTAAGTTCGATTGCTTATCGATGTACTCGTATAAAATTAATATTTTCGATCAAACATTGGTCTTATTTTGTGTAAGTTACAGATGACAAATGCCAATTGATTCACTAAGTACCTATTGTATTATTATATAATTATATTTTGTCTATCGACGCAGTGATCGAGGCGAAAAATAATTGCAAAATAAGTTTTTTCGCGATTACGTTTGACATGGAAAAATGCTCTCAAAAGAATGAAAGCAACGAAAACATATACTTTACTAATAGATAAGTAGATGATTTTATACGAACCCGTATGTTTCACATTACTCAGCATTTATATGAACAACCATATTTGTGCAGTTATAGATAGACTGATAGCATTAGGTAGGTACCTATACCTAACTATTATATTCGAATACCACACGTGTTCCTTTCACGCCTAATTTATGTCCTGCTTTAACCCGTGTGTTAGGCGCTTTTATTTAATTTTATAGTACTGTAGAGGCATTTTCATAAAATTTAAAAAAACAAAATGTTTGCATGTGAAATCCAAAAGTAAGTGACACCTACTGTTTAAAGTAATGTCTTGTTTTCGAATTTCGGGCGTAATTTACGAAATGAAAGTGGATAATGTCTGTAGTTAGTGTCAGAGGCCGTAATAATCATCGCATGTTCGTCGTTTGAGCGGAACCATAATTATTTGAGGTGGTTATGGCGGCGGGAAAGTGACCAGTGTCCCGAAGCCTTAAAATGATAGCGCTGGAGTCATTCAACCGATTTTTTCTTGCTTTTTTATATCGCATGTTCCTATTTTTCGACATTATTCGTATAATCAACTGATTATTTATAAATAATTATTACCTATTTCGTAACATCGCTCTTGGCGGTACTTGACAGACTTTACTCGATCACGTTTGTTAAGCAATGCTCAATCCGGCCAGGTGTCGGATGGGTGATCGTTAAGTGGCATTACAACTGAGCGCTTCCGTGCTTCAAAGGGCACGTTAAACCGTCGGTCCCGGCTGTTGTCATCTGATAATAGTTAGAGGCCTTACCTACAGGCGGCTTGATAAACTCTATATACACCAGAGGTGGCTACTATTCCTCATTCGATAAGAAAAAGACCTATTTCGCTTAACTGTTTGTTAAAATAATTGCCACATCGTAAAGAAAACAAACAACGTAATTGAAAACAAAATGATTGCCAATTTTAAAGAAATCCTCATATTATGTCTCTCGTTACAAACCATTATTTAGTTTCCCGGACGTGATTTTATCGTTATCCGCTTCGGAGGACGCACATTAAGGCTTTATAGGAAACTCGTCGATAGTATATTGTACACATATTACCGCCAAATGGGGTCTACCGAATTTTTTCTTCGTGCGCGTGAACATTTTGGAAAACCTCTGAAGATGAGGCTATCAGGCTACGGTCGGCGGGTAATAGCCATCGCGCCTGATATTGGGCAGCTGTGCGCAGTAATAAGGATTTATTGAACAATAGTAAGTATAAACGACAATATTCATTCGTAGTTTTTTTTAGGTAGAATTCATTAAAATCATCAAGATTGTTTTTAGAAAGATTGCAATAATCTCGAAATTACTGTTTACTGAAAAGCTTTAACAAATATTTCGTGATTTTTAACCGACTTCCAAAAAAGGAGGAGGTTCTATGTTCGTCTGTATATTTGTTTTTTTTTTGTGTATGTCCACCGATTACTCGAAGACGGCTGGACCGATTGAAATGATTCAAACGTTATTACATTAGGTACACTCCCAAGTTGGTCCCATTTTTTAAAATTTGGAAATCGGTTCAGTACTTTTCAAGTAATTTTGAAAAAAGCACGAAAATAGTATGATTTTGTGTGAATTACCTCGATGATTGGTCGTATTACTTCTTTGTTTATGAACTGAATAAGATAATTATTTTTTTGTTGGAAAAGGGATATCTTAAGTGTAGTTTTTTAACCAACTGTGACGTTTTGTCGTTTGATAGTAAATTATCCATTTTATTGTTATGATTTTGAGTCAAATTGAAATGATAAAATAGTAGTATTTTAGTTTAATAACTTGGCAACACCGTTTCCCGCCATATTTTCCCGCCATTTGTAGTGGAATGGGGAGGTAAGTAGTGGGGATAGGCGGCGCAACGGTGAACGAAAGTCAGTTGCGAGCTCAGTCACTGTTCAACCGTCGGGAAAAGAAGTAGTTAGGGAAAAATGCTAACGTACTGTTGCTATAACCTAGTTTATAATAATCATAGTGTATTCCTGTGGAGAAAGTAAAAGTGATTCACCGTTATTATTGTAGTTTCATTACACGACTTAAAAAAGGAGGTTCTCAGTTTGACCCGTATTTAAGTATGTTTCTCCGCGATTATCTTACGTTTGGCTGAACCGATTTTTCTACTTATTATAATATACCTTTTAGAATAAAAAAAAGGAATTTGTACTCCAGCCCCACCCGACTTCAATAGACGTATTTTTATTATTACGAATATTATTTCTTGCTTTTTAGAGGTAGGTTTTTTGAAGTCGGTTTTTTGTTTTTTTTTTAAACAATTTTTTAAAAATAGTTTTGATCGCCTAAAAAAGACAGACCTTTAACAGAGTAATACCTATGAATCTACGATTGAACTGTGGTTGGAACAAAATCTTCATAAGATATTGTTACGAAAGCTCCTTTTTAAGACAGCCGGCTGGGATTGACTGTTTCTGTGTTGAACATCGAAATATTTTTAGCGTCTTGAAGTAGCATTCTCGAATTTTCGATTATTTGAAATCTCGGAATATTGTTTTCATATCTATTCTCATTCTTCGTAGTATACCTAGTAGTTATTTTATTTTTATTTTATTTTTATTTTCGAGGAAAACTTACAGCAACTCTCTTTCTCTTCCCTTATTTGGGTTCAGAATAATGTTTGTTAATAATATAAATAGATAGAGACCATAAAAAAATAAATGCGTTTAAGTGTAATTCTGCTACAAAAGTGGTGTTTATGGGGTACAATGGCCCCCTTGGTTGCGGCACGATTGCGATCCTCCCCTCTCCCCTCACTGCTGCAGCTGCAGTGCGACAGACGGACTGTTAGATAAATGTACAACTCAACTCAACAAGACGCAATCAGTTCTGGTTTAGGTACGTCCTTCGTGTCAGCTAAACAATCTTTGTGTAAAAATTTGTCTGACTAAAACGGCGAGGAATTGTCAGTTTTATTAAAAAGGTTAACACAAACTGTAGGGCGTAAAATCCAAAACTAAGACAGAAAAGAAATTGTGATATGTAAATACGTCCTTTTCACAATTTTTGAACATTCTTTGCAAAAATGTTAGCAAACCATTTTTCTCTCTACTTAAATAGTACATTATGAGACAAGTTAGCTTAGGTTGTTCATTGCGCACAAGGCTGTGGGTTGCAGCCCGAGCCGCAGGCGAGGGCATAACTCAGCCGAGTGTGCAATAAGCAAGAGCTCACGAGTTTCATACGACGTTTTTCAACACATTTGCGAGGAAAAAATAAAGTAACTTACCACACAGCAACAAATACGACAAAAACAAAATATGATAATTATTATGGGAAAAGGCGCGCAGGTTTTTTTTTTGTTTTTTTCACACGCCCAACGCAAGAATGTTTTACGAACAAAGGGGTGAGTGAGCATACAGCCATTACAGCCTACATCAAAATTATAATTTTAAGTAATAAAATGCAAATATTTTAATATTTTATAACAAAATATTGTGAATTACGAATAAAATAAAATAAAAATAAAATAAAAATTTGACAATAATAAATATTTTTTTGACTTAATTAAGGACTTACACATTTATTTAATCCAAAAATGTATATGAATTTTCAGCGGCATAAAACCTCTTTGTTGAAGATTGTTGTTACTAAAAAAAATATCTGTATAACCCGGTTAAATTGCGAATGCTCTGTTTACTCGCATAGAACTTGCAGTAAGGTACTAATTTAACTTTGTAGGGTTAATTCTATTACGAACTAGTGTTTTATATATTATTGCACGCGTTTGTTATAGCTCGGTTTATGGCCCTAAAAGCGATGTATTAGGGCTCACTTTACGAGCAAGTGTGTTGAAAAATATATTATTGGTCACTACTAATACATTCCTCCGATTCCAAAGTAAGTTGCCTCTTGGGTTAAGGAGACCAGAAAGAACGGTGGATACACTCACACCAAAGACAATATAAAAACGAAACGAAACTAAGACTGGGATCGAACCCAGCACCTCAGAGATGACGACACCTTAAAAACCAGCTTGCAAGCCACTCTACCACGGAGGTCATTAAATTGTTTGTTTTTATCATAAGATTTATAAATCTAAGTACTGTTCCAATTCGAAGCGGAAAGTCAAAAGATATTACGAAACTAAATTGTCTGTCGAATGGTCACGCAGTGGTGGTCGCGGTCACACGCACCTTGCCGATTGTGATGTGACAAAAACAGTCTGTCCTCCGTCACCGGCGCCAGCGCAACATTCACATAGCACTGCACGGCACGACCGATGATTTGATGCAGTGCTACTCGAAATATCGTACATTAGCGATGATTATTCTCGATGCCGAATCCCATCCCGTCCATTTCTAATCAGAAACTGACATTAACTGGTCACTGCCGAAAAAATTAAGTTTATGGAGTTCCATTAGGTTGAAAACGGGACTTTTACAGCAATAAAGCTCTTTAATAGCTTAAAGGGAAATAATTGTAAGAAACCGTTAAGTTATCATAAAACGGAAGTGTAACAAATTAGTACGTCTCCAGCGAGCTGCAACAGTGTACAAAATAATGACTTAAAGCGCCGCCATCTCGAGCCACTTCCGGGAAGCTGCGTAGGTAAGGGTATTCGTGCGTACCGCAGACACCGTTATCGATACCGTATTATTGATGGTGTACTTTAATAGTACCTACCACATAATCACTATGCATCATGTTTGCCTTAAACGCACTTGTGAAAGGTCTTTTTAACTTCACTAAAACTACGTTTAATGTTATGTGTTGCGGTTTGCTGCAGAACTAAAGGGTAACGAATAGGTGGAAAGCGAGTAATGTATGCTGTACACTACGTTTGTGTCAATGCGTGGTAACAGCGCGGTAATCCGGTAGGAGCAGTCCCGCTACTCGGCGTAACGGGTACGGTGCGCAGAAGCAGCGAGTTGTGCGATTTGTCGCTGGGAGCTGTCACGCGTCGTCGCCGTCACAGGCAACTTATGTCGTCACATGTTACACGCTGTTGGTGCCCGCCCGTGAGCAGGTAATAATGCGTGATAACGATGCTCTAGTACGATCTAGAGTAGAGCATTGACTCTATCATGACTCCACTTTAAAAATAGCCGAAGTGGGGCTAAACTTTAGCCGGCTAAAACTACGTGTAGCCGATAGCTGTTGGCTAAAACTGGTGGAACTGATCTACTTTACTCCTGAAGATCCCGAATACAGGTCAGAAATTTAAGACGAGCGCAAAGCGCAGCGGAGCGTGAGCCTTAAATTTAGTGGTTATTTTATTACGGACAACTGAAAACACTTTTTTAATACTCCATAAATTACTTTCAAGAACGCCAGACCTAGTTTTAACCACCGGCTACACCTAGGTTTAATCTACAGCTATCGGGTACACCTAGTTTTAGCCGGCTAAAACTAGGTTTAGCCGCACTTCCGATATAAGCCGTAACATTTATATACATAGAGCTGGTGGTAGATAAGCGGTCTAGATAAGACGATTGCTGTTTTTGATAGATTGACATGAATCACTCGCGTGACGTAACTCATATCCTATTAATTGAATAATCACAATCTTTGTAAAAATAAAGATACCGAGTCTTCATCACCATTGAGTTTGTTAGCCAATCAATTTTGATTATTAACCGCCATCGTTGCAGACGGTAGCGGGTGCGCGCGCGCCGGTTCTCAGAGGCCAAGCCAATTAGTGGGATCGAACCTCCAGGGACGTCGTGTGTACTTGATAGCATGGTTATGTTACCCTCACTTGGGTACGTCCACTTTTTCAGGTAATGCTATGTGTTGCATATTAAACAAATAAATGTCTTAAGTCCTAACCAAGAATAATCTAACAAAAAGAAATCCTGAATACTGATTAGAATACTTCTTCCACAAGTATTAAAAAACAAATGAAAATAGGCAAATAAAAATAACGTCTTTGAATAAGAATAGTTTGTGAAACAAAATTATTCATGTGAATCGTTTGAAAATAGCTCTCTTAAATCTCCAGACAATTTCACGATTTTCTTGTACTAAAATAAATATTTTTGCTGGAGACAAATTACATGCTGTCTAAATATTTTAGGGTTCGCCGGCTGCCCAGCGACAGACACTCGGCGTCGGCATAGAACGGACGTCCATACTGTCGACTCTCGAACTCTCGATATAATAAATGGGCGTCTACATTTCTGTCCGTCGCTCCATTAAAATGATTATAGAACGTGGACGTCAAATGACCACGGCAGTTATAGCACAAGATTCAAAAGACTTTGCATTTAACTACGCAGTTACAAAATGTTTTTTCTCCGTACCAATGAAAATACTGAAACAAAATATTTCAGTTCGAGCAGATGTTTGACATCATTTTTATGTAGCAAATCAAAGGAAAATTTAAACCTTTTTTATTAAACGCATTAAAATAACATTTTCTTAAAGAGCAGCCAAACGCCAAAGTAAACAATTACTAAGATTGTTATAATATTTTCACCTTGAACGTGGTTTACATTGTCTGGATTGCGGATAGCTCGTGTATTATTTTTACCGATCATCCAAACATTTATATCATGAAGCAGGTTGCTGGATCTAATAACGCTGGCTCCTGGGCAACATTGAAGGATCCCAGGGGAGTTACTCTATTTCTGAGTGTCATTTTGTGGGATAAGATTCGACGAAATAAATAATTTTATTAAAGTCTACGAAAATCAACTTCTGAGATTAATTTTCGAATTCGACCTGAGTGGTGCAGTGGTCAACATGCCGCCTACCACGCAAGAGGTCCGGGTTCGATTCCCGATCGGGCAGAAATTGAAATTATGGATTTGAATTTCTGTGACGGGTCTGATTGTTACTATGTATAATAAGTTTATATTTAAAAAGTATATAAGTAGTAAATCAGTTACTAGCACCCATATTACAAGCTTTGCTTAGTTTGGGGCAGATGGCACTGTGTGAAACTGTCCAAGCATTTATTTATTTATTATTTATTATCTGGCTGGCGGCATATTTTGTGAAACTGAGCGATAGCAATTGAAACTGTGATCGAAACCACAATTTTTCTGTTACAGATCAAGGGATACCTAGCTCTTACTTGGCTGCCGCACTTGTACTATGTATTCTGTGCTACCGCTACTAGTTAGGTGACGAGTGACTAAATTCAATTCAAATCTATGCATTTAACCTAGTATAGTATTATATTATCTGTGATTTAACTAAGTTGTTTCAACTTTAATGCTGTACCCGGTCCCTAAACGATCTCGAGCTTAACTACGAATAGTTCATCTGACTTTTATAAACATTCCCAAACTACGGCAAGTTTCTATATACAAAACATAGTTGAGCTTTTACATAAAGGCTTTTAAATTTTAGAGGCTATATGTCTTTGTATACGTAATTCGTAAAGATGATCTTATCCCGTCTGAGCTGCTACGGGGGCGAGTCGATTTTTTCTAGTATTCTTTCAATTACATAAATTATCTTAAAATAAAAATAACATTGTGAATGCCCAAAATCTTAAAAGTTCAATAATCAGATGCTCAAGTAATTCGTAAAGATAATAAATAGTTAATCATAAAAAAATATTAAAAAATAATTCATAATAGTTATTTCTCAGATCTGGTGAAGCAGTATTGATATAATAGCGGCTATAAATCTAATAGCCAGCTCTATGTAATAACACGGCCGTAGTGGTCGTGACCGCCCGAAGGCTGTAGTTACGGCGGTGTAATGGGCGCGATTGTATCTGCGCGGCGCAGGCGCATGCAGCGCGCGGCGTCATTATGCTGCCAACGCGCAGTTTATGCGACTATTGCATGCAAATACTCATAAGTGTGAATGCTTAAGTAACTCTGCGATATGTGCAAAACAGGAATACTTGTTTTTAATATTAACTAAGCACTGTGATAGTGACATACAAATAGGTGCTCATTTGAAGCTGGGTGGCAGTTATTTAAATTTTGTCTTTTAAGAAAAGTAATATAAGCCATTTGTAAATGGCATTGGAAAATCTATTTGTTATTCTATTGTTTATATTTGACTGTAAATCCTCCTACAAGCAAATAAATAAATAAATAAAATCTTAAATTATTGCGACTGTTGTTTTTATTTGTGATTTTTTTGCAGTTTTTATTTAGGTTCAGAAAGTTTATAAAAATTCAACCAAATGTTTATAAATATCAATCATTTACTCACACTACGAACAAAGACGCAAATTATATTATTAGTCAGATCTCATGTTACAGATTAGAAATTAAATTTTGTAAAAATTAACCTGACCTCCTTTATCTTCGCCAGGATCGTACAAACACATTTTGTGGTACTTTGGTAACACTGAATTTCCGAGATTTTTAATATGAAGGACCGAACGCTAGACACACTCTCTAACAGCTAGACACGTTTCCTGTGATAACTTAGATAGCACACATGAAAATAATTCTCTTAAAGTAAATAACTGTAATAAGTATAAGTCAATAATGATATGTGATGAAATTGGAAAAGACCTTGGCCACTTATTCCAAAAGTACCTGGGAGAAAACATAATAAATTATTGCATGCCTGGTTTGTCAATGCATGATATTATGAGCAAAGTTATCTCTCTTGACGTTAGTGAAAAAACTAATTTAATTATATTGATTGGTAATAGGGGTAATGTAAACAAAAGAGATTTAATTGCGTATTACAACACATTGTGCAGCTTAAAAATAAATAAAGTTGTGTTGTTTACATTACCTTATAGTCAGTGTTTGTCACAGGAAGAAAACTATATTAGATATAAGCTTAATATGACATTAAACACTATGAATTTTTATCAAAGCCAGAAATGCCATATAATTGACATAAATAAATTATTGAGTAATTTAATTTTGACAAAGGATAAATATTATCTCACTTATCATTATAAGAGACAAATAGTTTTATCGCTATTATTTTATTTTAAATATTCAGCCAAAACCTTGGCTACCTCAACTGCTTTTATTGAGCAGAATAATTTAGAAATTAATATTTATCAATCATTGGAAACTGTTCCAAATAATACTAATTTAATTCATTTAAATTAAATGATCAGACAATAGAGACACCCTCTAGCCTAGTAATGACAGAGGAAAAATCAGAATTTTTCACTATTATTCACCAAAACATACAAAGCTTTTCCGCAAAAGAACTAGAATTAAGTTTATTTATGGACTATAAAAAAGTTGATATTATGTGTATAACTGAGCACTGGCTTAAAGATCATGAATTAATGGTAGGTTTTGATAATCATAATATCGCAAGTTCATTCTCTAGGAAATTTGCCTCCTGTGGAGGGTCTTTAATTATTTTACAGAATGATTTGAAATTCAAAGTACGAAATGATATTGTGTCTCTCTCCATTGAAAGACATATTGAGCTCTCTTGTGTTGAACTTGACCATGAAATAATAATATGTGTATACAGACCCCCCACTGGCATCTACATGGCATGCATCTACAGCATGGAGGATGCCCTAAAGTTGACATGTAAAAAGAATAAGAAAGTTGTTGTGTGTGGTGATTTTAATGTCAATATTTTAGAAAACACACCAATAACTAATAGGTTTCTAAATCTGTTCAAATCATATAATTTAGTAAATATTTTTTCAGAACCAACTCGCATCACCCCTACCTCAGCCACTTGCTTAGACAATATTTTTTGTGATTGTGATTGTAATGTCGTGCAAAAATCTATAATACACTGTATTAAATCTGATCACAGCGGACAGTTGGCCTCTCTTGAGCGCCATCATGTTCCAGCTAAGCATAATGTTTTGTGTAGACCTATCACCAAAAATAAAATAGAAAGTTTTAAAAATGATATTATAAATAAAATGGGGTACCTACCCAATAGTGATGAACCCAATGTTTTATATAATGATTTGTTCAACTCTATTAAAGATGAGTTTGATAAAAATTTTAAACAAATATCTGTAAAATCAAGTGTGCCAAAAAAAAAGTTTAGCGATTGGGCCACACCTGGTATTTATAAAAGTAGAACTAAGCTGTTTGAATTATATGAAGAAAAATCTCACTCAAGAGATCCCATGTTTATTGAGTATGTAAAAAAATACTCTAAAACTTTTAGAAGGGTTTGTGCTTTAGCAAAGGCCAAACATTTTTCTAGAATAATAAACTCAGCAGATAACAAAGTGAAAGAAACGTGGAATATCATTAATAAAGAAACCGGGAAAACAAAATATAAGGACCGTAGTTATACATTAGAAGTAGATAGTAAAATAGTCAAATCTAACGAAGCGGTAGCCAACACATTTGAGAATTTCTTTTCTAGAATACCTGGTGAAACTACTGAAACTCTTAACTCGTCTTCTAGTCTTGCTATTACCCTCCTGAAGTCAAGTGTTGATCGGTGCAATAACATATTTAACTTTAGACATATCAACAGTGACATAATAATCAAAACTTTTAATTCTATTAATATAAAGAAAACAGAAGATCTGTGGGGCCTCTCAACCCATGTTATAAAATCAATAATTAATTCTATTGCGCCTCTATTAGCATTTATCTTTAATAAATGTATCGATCAGGGAATCTTTCCGGATCTAATGAAATACGCAAAAATTATTCCTCTTTTCAAGTCTGGAGACAAAAGTAACCCTACTAATTTTAGACCTATATCTATTCTACCAGCGCTAAGTAAAGTTTTTGAAAAAATTATTTATGGTCAATTATTAGGTCACTTTTGCACAAACCAAATACTGCATAAAAAACAATTTGGTTTTTCAAGAGGAAAGTGTACAACTGACGCTGGTATTGCACTACTAAAACACATATTTGATGCTTGGGAGGGTAAACAGGATGCAATCGGTATTTTCTGTGACCTGTCAAAGGCATTTGATTGCGTTAGTCATGAAACATTATTGTGTAAATTGGAGCATTATGGCGTCTCAGGGATTTCATTAGCACTCATAAAGTCATATCTATCGGCAAGAATACAAAAAGTTGTCATTGGGGAAGCAACGTCTTCGGGTGCTTCCATAACAATGGGAGTACCCCAGGGATCGATTTTAGGTCCATTACTGTTTCTTATTTATATCAATGACCTCCCTCACTATACTAAAGATATGTGTGAGACAGTATTGTTTGCTGATGATACCTCTTTAGTCTTTAAAGTTGACAGAGGTAGTTTGTGTTCGGACGAAGTAAACAATACTCTTTCTAAGGTGGTGCACTGGTTCACTACCAATAATAATTTAAAACTTAATTCTGATAAAACTAAATATATAAAATTTTCCCTACCAAATGTGAGGCAAGTTACTTCACATATAAGCATAAATGGCGAATCAGTCGAGTTGGTTCATTCCACAAAATTCTTAGGCTTAACTTTAGATTCAAATCTTCAATGGGATCCTCATATCGATGCCTTGTCTAATAAACTTAGTTCTGCCGCCTATGCTGTAAAGAAAATAAGGCTTTTGACTGACGTTGAAACGGCAAGATTGGTGTATTTTAGCTATTTTCATAGTATTATGTCCTATGGTTTGCTGTTGTGGGGCTCAGCTGCTAGTATTGATAACATTTTTATTCTTCAAAAAAGAGCAGTGCGCGCCATCTACAATCTACGGTCTAGAGACTCACTTCGAGAACTGTTTAAAGAAATCAATATACTAACCGTTGCATCTCAGTACATCTATGATAATATAATGTTTGCAAGAAAAAATTTAGACACTTTTAATAAAAAGCGTAATGTGCATAACTTTAATACAAGAAACAAGAATAAACTTGCTGTTCCAAGTTTCCGATTACATAAAACAAGAGGCTCTTTTTTGGGAAGATGCATTGCAATGTATAATAAGATTCCATGTAATATTACAGAATTACCATTAGAAAAATTTAAAGATACTATTAAATCTATCCTTATGAGCAAGGGCTATTACAAGATTCTTGATTATTTAGATGACAAAAAAGCATGGGAGTAAATTGCTTTTGTATTTACATGTTTACTTAGATATGACCTTTGAAATCTGTGTTTTTTTATATTAATTGTGTTTGGTAGGTAACGATATAATAAATTGTAAATATCGTTACTTTTGATGAGGCTGATAAGTTTCTTGCGCCCATTCTTCTTGTCAGCAAAAGACGTCCCGAATGGGGTGGTAGGGGAAAAAAAACTGGACGATTTTAAAGAACTTTTAATAAGTCTATTTAAATAAAAAATATTTCATTTCATTTCATTTCATTTCAGACTAGATTGAAATCCGACGGGCAGCCGAGTTGCAAAATAATCCATAAGATAAATTGATGTCACCGCTTGATCGTATTTTCAGTTTTTTAGCAAGATTCTCCGCTGTACGCCGAGCACTTACCTTGAAAAGATTGAAAATGACATTTACTCGACACTTGCATTTTGAAACAAACCAATTTCAATGACTCGACACTTGCATTTGTAACAAACTATAACATGATTTACGAAAGGCATTATTTCACTATTAGTCACGCGGGAGCTTGGAGGGTAAATTGTCTCCAATGGTTTTACCTAAAAATTTATTTCGACTTTTTGGGATCAATCAGAAAGGGAGAGGTGGATGGCAGCCCTAAGCCCTCGTCTGCTTGTCATGCGGGCACCACGGAGCCTGAATAATGCGGATCGCGCCGCTTCAATGAAAATTTATGGCAAAACGTTGCATATTCAGACGAGCACAACTAATATATGGCTACATGAATAATTATAAGTAAGTTACATAAGAAACATTATTGCATGCCCAGTAAAATGGTTCCAGTTAACGCATTGACCAAGAAGAGGATGCAAAAACAGTAACGAGTCAAGTCACGCGCTATACTATGTAGAGATAGAAAATATGAAAAAAATAACACAACACATTTTCTAAGTAAGTGCTAAAATAAACGATATAATTTGCAGTTGACTGTGTAGTATTTTAAAACTTTTATTATGTAATCGATAATTTCAAGAATTTTTTAAGACTCTCAAACATTTAAATGCGAAGTCCGTGTGATTACAATAATCTTATGCAATTGTACATGGTCTTGGTTGTGTCCGGGAAAAAGTTGGACACAAACATCTAAGTTACTTCGAAAGTATATTAAGTAGCCATTTAACGTTTTCCTCTATCAATACTACCTCTAAAATAGCCTTTTTTGCTTGGGAAGATAATAAAATAACTTTTGTTATTAGATTTTTAATGAATTTTTTTTTCGAAACCTTAATACCGTGAAACACTTTTTATAGTTTCAGTAAAAAAGTTTTTGTAACTTTTTGGTTAAGAAATTTTAAATATTTCACAGGTTTTTTTGCAAAAATTACTGTGTACTTATGTAAAATGAGCAAATCTTTATGAGGTTTTGTTTAAATTATTGTTACATCGTTTGAGTTCACTACTTCAACAAGTGAAGTATGAGTTTATTTTTCTCGTCAGTGTATTATATTTATGGATCGGTGTGAGGCCGATGCGTCCGTCGCCGCCTGCGCGTACGCAGCCAGATCGTTGACCAATACTCTTGTTGTACAAATGTAAATATATAATTTATTTACGAGCTTGCTCCAGATACTTACCGGCCTTCAATATGGGTCAGAGCGCGATCAAACTGTGGTTTGGGAATACTAAATATTGGGTTTTTGTTATGTTAGATTTTCATCGCGTCGCATTTTAACCCGATTTACGTAAACACATTATATTGATGGTGATTTCATATTGTCTAAAATGTTATAGAAAAGTTGGTTCTTGCAAATAAAACGTATCGTGAAGCTGTGATGTCTTTTAGTCAGTAACAGCAGTTTAACTATTTTAGATAAACAATACAATCTCAATATGGATACAAATGCAACTTTTGTTCCTAAAAAACTTATGAGTCATCCCTTCATAAGCTTTATGCGTAACTATCATTGCTCTATTTAGCAAGAAAACATAAGAATTTAATTTATTGTTTAATTTGGCCAATAAATACAAGCATCTACTTAAATAAAGCCCAAATTCAAGGATGTCTCAGACAATAAGTCGGTCGTGACGGCCGCCTAATAAGCGGACTCAGGGCGGATCCGGAGGCATTACAATAACTGCCGCCGCATTAATGATCGCCGCCCGCCCTCTGTCACCTATAGGTTACAGGAGGCCCACCTAGAAGGTGACAAATACGCCAAACTATACTTGAACTGCTCGGTGGCGCAGTGCTTTAGCGCCTGGCTCTGCTATTTCGGAGGTTAAGCAAGTTTCGGAAGGGTCAGTCATAGGATGGGTGACCAAAAAAATAGTATCTCGTGCTTCGGAAGGGCGTTGGTCTCGGCTGCAGTCGTTAACACCCACCAATCCGCATTGGGCCCGCGTTGTGGGTTATGGCCTATCTTCCTTTATCCACCCATAAGGAATGTGCCCCTCCAAATGGGGACATTGAAAATGGCTGATGGTCATACTTGAACTGTTTCACAACTTGACTAACGGCCAAATACTCAAACGTTCCCTAAAGTTAAGGAGACCTTAACTAAAGATTTTAGCAATGAAGCCTTTGAGTATTCGGCCGTACGTAAGGGCCCGTTTCACAGATTTCGGAACATCTAAAAAGACCTATCGTCTGGTTTCATAAAAAAATTGAAGTTATCTGACGTGTAATTTAATTTGTCAGAAACTTATCCACAACCAACGTATGAAATAGGCCCTTATTCTAATAAAGTGAGCTTACATAAAGTTTTTCGTTTGTAATTTTCTTAACGGGGTAAAAAGAGACTTTCACTGTATTAGAAGGCTTAATATCTGACGGCTAAGAAACATTTTCATTTTAGAAAAGCAGCCGGGCCGGGCTCAACCGCCAGGATGGCAATATTATATCTTTACTTACTACATTATTTATTATTCAACCTTCATTGTTTTACGTCATTTAGTTAAAACATAGTGCTTTTCTTGTGGTACTTACCCAAAAGAGGCTAGTCTGTTTTATTCACATGAATACTTAAGTAATTGTACATCGATATTTACTTCGAACTATTTTCGTTTATAGTCTTCTTAGCCATAACTCTCAAAGGTGAAATGTAATACAGAGGGCAGTGTTAATCGATTTCAAATGAGTTTATTTAAGGAACAGTAACTACGATTATGTCTGTTTCGCAACAAAGGCGGCTTTATCCATATCGGCGTGGTCCAGGGGCCAGTGACCCCGCACATCCGGCGCGGCTGCGTGCGCGTCTTTGTGCCCGTTGTGCCCGGGCACTAGGCCACTTCCTTGGGCCTGCTCGCTCATATCCGCAGTGCACATCACACCGCCCCATCCGTTGAATAGGTACTTGGACCGTGAAAGAACTCCAAACTTACATTACAACGAACAAAGCTGATAAGCTCAAAAGAAGTATTCAACATTTTTAATAAAGAGCTTTTAGTTCTCGCAGTAGGTAACTTTGTTGTACTTGCTGTCAAATTACAATTGAAGAGCGGTCCTTGAGATTCGCCTACGTCGCTAGAGTTTGACATTATCAAGAAAGGGGAAAAAGTTTTTATTGAAAATTTATGTGCATAATGTCGTCATAAAGCATGGCTACAAAGTTTATTGAAAATATTGGAGATAGTACGGGTAATAAAACTAAATAAACAACCCGTCGTAGACTTAATTCGCCTAGACAGAATTAAGGACCTATCATTCTTTTAAATATATTGAGCTTTAAGATCTTCTTTTTCTTGTCAGCTAAAAGACTTCATAATACCCATTATAAAGTCTTTTAGCTGACAAGAGGTAGGGTTGTAGGGCTGGTAGGGTAAAAGATTTGACGATTTAAAAATGCTTATTATGTGAGCTCATTTAAATAAAGATGTTTTCATTTCATTGCATTTCTTCTTTTGTGGCTTTGGTGTCGCAGATCATTTTCTTCCGTTGTACACATTATCATGTCTGTAGGTAAGTACTTCAAAATTTATTGAAATAACAAAACATCAAAAGGCGACTTGAGAGTTATCTAAATGATGGAAGTAAGCCAGGCCAGACGGCTGCGCGTCGAGTGATAAGCTATAACAGTGACATAAAATGAAAAGCCTATCGGCAGCCGCGAGCTCGTTACTGTAATGCGCCCGCGCCAGATCGTGCCGGCACAGAATACCGTCAGCCGATGCGTCAGTGGTGGGAGCGTCGTATCGTCGGCGCCGGCGCCGGACCGACACTGTTGCCCTTGTATGTAGTCAACAACATGTTACAAAAACACCCCTAACCCCAATGCCTTTTACTATGGGACCAACTCTGAAATCGCGAAAAGAAATCTGCTGTTTCATTCAAAAGTTAATAAAGAAAATAGCAAAATGTATATAAAACAGCTGTTTTTTTCCCAAGTTGTCAGAGGAAATAGAGGATTTCCTCTATACCTAAACACATACTGTCGGAAAAAATAAAAAAAACATGTTTTCGAATAAGTTATAAAATATCTTAAAATAAAATTACCCTACGAGACGCTATTACGATTTTATAAATATTTTCGTTGCGACTCTACATCAATAAACATCATGGTTGACACATTGACTAATGTTGACATGACACCCACGAGTTTCCAAGTATTTTGACAGAGTTTATAGCGAAATATCCTTGAATAACTTTTATAAAACCACATTTATTTATAGCGGTCCCTACTGATAGTATTATTTTGTTTGCTGTTCGAGATGTGTCAGTCGGTGCGGACGGCGCGTGGCGCCTCGCCGGTACAGCTAATGAAAGAACGTATGGTATTGAATTTGCATTATTTTCCGATTTAAAAATTCATAGCTAAAAATGTCTTTCACATTATCTGTCATTTCACGCAGTTGCATTTAATTCCAAAAAAGAAAAAGTTTCTTGAAAGGAAGATTCCGAATTACTATGAACTTCAATTGAATATTGGAAATAATAAAATGATTGCATTCCATCGCAGCCACAAACTTCAGTGACACAAGACAATTTATTGGTCCACTGCACTGGGGGATTTGAACCTGTACAATAACCAGATTAACTAACCGTTTGAATAATCCAGTACCTAAATAGTTAAGTTTTGAATTTAATAATTTGATTAAGGCTGTTATTGTCCTTTAGTTTTTGTGAAAAATCACTTATTCCAAGTTCAATTTGTTCATTTAGCCAAGAATCAAGAATCAAGAATCAAGAATCAAGAATTTATTTGCTAGAATGCGGTACATAAGGGTCTTAATATATTTCATATTGTCACATCACATTCACCAGGAGCTGGCATGCAAAATATAATAGTGATAAATATAGTATGTCAACATTAATATCATTCAAATTTACAAGTCAAATATTATTATAAAATTATTAGCACTTAAAATTAATTAGCCATTATGTAGAAAGGTTAAAACAATAGAGCAACGGCAACGCGGCTTCCATACAAGCAGTGTTGTTCTAAGGTTAAAACAAAAAGAAGTAGGTAATCCAATTCTTAAACTTTTCGTGAGTACCTACAATGTTGAAATAAATATTTTTATGGATTTTAAGCTGAATTGATACTATATACTTTACTTATGCAAGTACTTATTTCAGGCAAAATATAGCTACTTAAGTATATGTAGCAACAAGATTGTTGTACCTATGTTTTACTTCTATTTGTGTTTTTTATTATTTAGTTTTGGAAGTGTGTTATTATTATTTTGTACTCGTCTTGGTTTTCATTGAATAATTTACGTGCCGGTTGTACCGTGAAGTCCGTAAACGGCACATTTGATCGGCAGGCTGACGCATTGATGGAGTCTACACAAAAATACTCGCGCCCTACATCGCCGCCCACGCGCACGCGCATCTGTACCGGCCACGTACGAGTACCTACACGCGCCCTTCACCCACCACTGGTGGGCCACCAGCATCCACAATTTACCAATCGAAGTACACCACCAATCGCCACATACTTAACGCTTAAATTATTTGGATTGACTTTATGACGTTTTTTGTCTTTGTGATGTTTCAAAGAAGAAAGAGTTTGGTCAACGAAAGATGAGACTCGGTTGGAAACGGAACTAATTTTGCGCCTTATTTTAAGGTTCAGTTTCCAATAACTTTACCTCTTAACGTTAATTTAACAGGTAAAGCAGCGCCACCAATTCAATCTCATCTTTCGTTGACTAGACTCTAAAAGCATAAATAAGTACTAGGAGAAACTTAGGAGTGTTAAAGAGAGAGACCAATTAATGTTTTTCAAATTCTTATTGCAACTTTTTTATACCAAAAACCCTTGGTATAAACACTGGGTTCAAACATCTCCTGTAACAATTATCTTTCCTTTATTCGTTGCTTCTTCAAACAACTTCGAATTGGTTTGATAAGATTATGAGATATTGATTATGTCCCCCGTGACCACGGCAGCTGCAAAGGTGCCGAAACGTCGGGAAAACCAAAAATCAAACCAAATACCAACTAATTACCAAAGTACTTTCAATAAAACCGCGCTAGTATCCGTTAAAAGTGTTTTATTTCAAGATTATGAGCTTAATTTAGTCTACAATGTCATCGGAAGTTTGATCTACTAAACTGGACTTAATTGTGTTCAAACAAACAAGCGCGGCTGTCATGCCAAACAGGCCGTGTTTACAAGGGAACCTTGAAACTTTTATTATAAAGAACTGGGAACTTCGCCGAAGTCAAGTCGCAGAGATCAAGGCCCGTCCAACCGTCTCGTACAAAAATGTGGACGTTTGGGACGCGTGAATTTATTGCGTTACACGCCGGAGACGATCCGAAATGAGGCACTTCCTGAATCCGTGGGCCGGGCCGGGAATGCGGCCGACGTGTCTAATCTAAATCACTTGGGCCACAGAATAAAATAATATGGCGTCTTGGGCCGGAAACGCGAGATCTTCGCGCTGACACACGGCCGAGTTACTGGCTAACTAACACACGTGAGTGCAGTGCAGGTATATCGGGTGGCATAATTCTTTGAATGTGGATCGGGCATTATATAGTCTACTTGACATTCAGTTCGAGATTATGTTACATATTCTTGTAATTAGCGATTGTTAGTAGACTATTGTAGAAAATGAAACTTAACTCAACAATTAACTAAACTTCAGAAGAATAATACATTTAAAATGTATCAATTTACGTTCATAGTAGATTATACAACAAGTGAAAAAAGAGGGAATTTAGTTCGAGGGAGTAAGTTGGATCCCGAGAGCAGCGAAGGATACAAAGGACCGAGATGAAATTTTTTTTTCACGAGTTGTGTACTCTACTTTTTACCATTGACTGCGAGAAAACAAATAGCAGTACTAACACGCATAGTATGTATAGTTATCACATTTTTATTATTTAGAAGTTTTCCAATGACATAAAACAACCACGCTAAGAGGGAAATTACATGATCAGTTTGGCATCAGTCCATTCCATCAGTTTGTATAGACATTGAATTTTTACAGACTAAAGATCGTACCAGAGTGATGCAAGACTGAACATCTAATCTCCCTCTAATATGTAGAAAATAAACCTAAGATGAGACACTAAAAAGGACCTAATTAATTTGGCGAGATATTATTTTGAAAGGAACCCAAAGATAAGACACTAAAAAGAACCTAAATAAAATTGGCGGGATATTTTTTTTTAATTTATTTGTATAACTATGGCTTGATCTATGGAATAGCTCCATACTTTCAGCACGTTTTATTTTTTTTCTACATAATTCATACGATGCGCGCTTGTTCCAAATTCAAAATATTTTTATTCACTCGGTGAATAAAACAGCGTTTTATTCACTCTTACCGTTGAATTAAACGCACTTTTTCGAGTGGCGATGGTAAAAAAGAACTTATGCCACCCGATAATAGCTGTTGGGCATAAGAAAAATAACGAGTTCTTCTAAAATATTTTAACTGTTTGAGTGAAGATTGACTTCTACTTGACTTTGTCTGGATAACATTTAGTTATAAACAACGTGTTAACAAAATAAACTCTTAATGCCGAAAATAGTAAATAGGGACCATCAAACTGAACAACTTTTACTATGGGACAAACAGCAACAGCTGATTATTGTTTCGTGATTTCAGATTTGGTCCCATAGTAAAATTTGTTCAGTTTGATGGTCCTTATCTACCATTTTCGGCGTTATTTTGTAACATGTTGTATACAATGAAACACATTATAACATATGTCGAACGGTCCACCCAATCTCTGCAATCCCAATGTCTGCAGGCCCCGCTAATCAGGCTCATCAGTCAGCCAGATTGGCACAAATTGGATAAATTAATAAAAGGATACATACTCCTTTGTCTGGTCGTCGTACGTGAGTAGCTAACTCCCGTGAGCATGCGGCGACGGCGGCGGCGGGATAATGCGCTGTTGGGTGGGTTGGGTACCTACTTATTTCATCATAGGTATACATTCATATTGTATTAGCATGTAGCAATCATGAGCTATTATGTGTTCTGTGTCATGAGTTTATTTATATGGCTTAGATTACTTTTCAAATATATGAGTATTACGAGTATAAATAAGCTGTTTACTTGTAATAGGTGAGTAGCTCAGTATTTAATAAACGTTTTAAAATATCTTTAAGTAGGTAACTAATAGTACTTACTTAGTAGCTATGATGTCATACATACAAATCTACGCGATTTTTGGTGTGCCCATCATCAATGTAATGCTTTATTTTTGATAGGTACTTATTTAAATGAAGAAAAAAAATGTCTACGGTATTATGTGTTTTTTGGTACCTACTCTGGATTAGTATTAATGAGGTTTCAACAGTTACCAAAATAGATGAATTATAATTCGATATCTTAAGTACAAAACTAAATCATAGACTGACCATTTTCTTATCAAAAACCAAATAAACGATATAAGGAGTTGCATTACTACTAAGATTCCTAATGTCAACAAATGAACTCTGCAAATAGACTGTTTGTCCATGTCCATCAGCCATTTTTGATGTGCCCACTGCTGACGCACAGGCCTTCCTTATGGGTGGTAAGGAGGATGGGCCATAACCCACCACGCGGGCCCAATGCGGATTGGTGGGTGTTAACGAATGCAAATGCAGCCGGGACCAACGGCTTAACGTGGGCCAGGCGCTAAACCACTGCGCCACCGAGCTCCAATAGACTGTTTACTATTCTAAAATAGTGGGCACTACTAAACACACATTTACTTATGTGAAAGTACTTTCTATGACGGCGACCTTCTCAGATCGAGTGAGTGCAAGAGGCTCGGCGTCAGTATTGTCGACGACATATTTCCGTATCAACAAACAGCTGGGGTCAGGACTTTTCCGGGATGAGTGGGGTATGCCCGGGCCCGGGCAAATACTGCTCGTGACATGAGAGCTTATTAAACTCGGCACACATTCGGTGAGAACTGTCAATAATACATGCTTCTTGGGTAAGTTGATGTAGCGCTAACGACTATGCAAGTTTCGGTCATGGTCGAAAACTTTGTTAACACTTTTCGTATTTGGTGGTCACTAATTACATAGAAATTATTGTTAAGGCGAGGCCAGTTCACGAAATTTACTCTTTCACTATGTCTTTAGAATAAGGTTGAATATTGCATAACTTTAATTGACGCTTCGTCAGAAATTTGACGAACTTTAATACATTTTTATTGATTACTGAAATACTGGATCATTTATTAAAAATGTACTCGGTTATTGTGTTAGATCGATAAAAAAGCTATCCTTTTTGCATAAAAAATCATATCACTGTCGTTGAAAATTACGAAATCTGACGATTTGAAATTTAGTTTTATAAGTTTTTATGGTGTTATTCAGGATTTTTTTACAGAGTTACCATGCCATTTTTCAATATTCTGTTCGGTTAATTTGCTTCTTTGTTTCTTTTTCAGTCTACAGTAATTTCGTGAAGTAGAATTTTACATCAGTGGCCCTACCATGAGTTGATGCAAACTGTTCACGTTACAGTAAACTATCGTTTTGTCTCTTTCACTCGCACTGACTGTGAGCAGTATATCCGATAGTTTACGGTAACGTAAACAGTTTGCATCAACTCATGGTAGGGCCACAGTTCATCACATTGGAAGTTCAAAAATCAGACTTTTCATCAGATCGTGAACTGGCCTCGCCTTAAAGCCTAAAGCAATAAAGGATAGACCAGACTGCCCTATCGCTAAGCATTGGAGCCAGATGCACATGTACGTACGGGTCACGTCAATATTTGAATTAAAATTAATTTGTCGTTCGTTTTGTTTTAAAGTTACTAACATAGTCTAAGTAATACTAACAAATATGGATGTAATTTAATATCTGAAAGAAATATTATCTTATTATTATTATTATTATTTATTAAACCTCTTCATGAAATGATAATAAAATTTTTCATCAACTTTTCTTTCATTGGTGTGATGGTGTCGAGTTTTCTTCAAAATTAGGTAACGTTATAACACGTATTAATTAAATAATTCTTATGTGGCAGTGCCCTATGGCCCTATCAAAAAAAAAAAAAAAATCATGAGTTTATGCAAACTGTTTTCGCTACCGTAAACTATCGTTTTCTTCCTTTCCCTCACATTAACTGTTTGCAGAACCTATATCCAATAATTTTCGGTAGCGAAAACAGTTTGCATCAACTCATGGTAGAGCTACAGAATTCTGATAAGATTTTACTAAGAGACTGATGAACAACAAAGGCTTCAATTGCAAAACATGCAACTATTATAAATAGTCCACCAGGCTGGACTGGACTCATCGTGGAGTAAACACATAAAGCTGCAGTGCACGATAAGGCAGCGAGCTTCGTGCGGCCCGTCGCGGCTCGCGCACGCCGCAACCGTCTGGAGCGGATGCACTCACTGTGAACGGCCGACAAACTGGCCGAATAGGGCTGCCAACCATCATTACTATGAAGTAAGTTTTTATGCACAACGGCGCAATATAGTGCTTGGCCTTCACTTCACCTGATGTTACGTGACAATAAGGTCGAAGGTGGAAGCGCACTACACCCGGAATCCTCATCACTGAGCAACTGGTAATCTTACCTGTAACTGCCGGAACACAACAATTTTTAAATTGTTGTTATGGCGTCAGACTTAGGTAAGATGGTGGTTGCTAGCTAGGCGGACTTGAAATAAGCCCTACCACCAACCAAACCGAGTACAAATTCTACCCCCCCTGGAATGGAACTCGGGACCCCTGCGTCTTACACGGGTGGGTGAACCACTAGACCACAGAGGCGGTTATAGTTTATGAAAAAAATTGCGTCCATAATTAATTATCATCCTGCGATGCGTTACGCGGAGATTTTCCTCTGGAAATCTGCAGCTGTAAGAATTTTTGGCGAATTATTGCCTTAGTTAGACTGTCTGTTCGGATTTGAACTCGCCTAAAATGATATTCGGTACCCAATCTTTACTATTTTTTAATATAGTTTTTCAGAGTAAAAGTTTCATTCTGTACGGGCACGTATCAGAATGTCTAAAGTTAGAATGTCTAAACTTAAAATGGCAAAGTTCAAAATGTCAAAAATTTGAATGTCTAACGATTAAAATGTCGAAAGTTCAAAATGTCAAAAACGAAAATGTCAAGCGGTCAGATAGTCCAAACTAAAAATGTCTATGTTCAAATGATCAAAACTTAAAATGTCTAATAGTCAAAATACATATAATGACGTAAAGAATTTACTTACCTATGCCTTTCTTTAATTTAGGTACCTAATTAATTAAGTAAAATAATTGCGTGTTAACCTCTGTGTCTCCGCCGCACATCACCATAGCCACGCCGCTCCCTGATTCGGTAGCCGGTGCCAGACACTGATTCAGAAGCCGCCGAACAAAATTCACCAATTGAGTTTGAAATATATTTTTTTCTGGCGCTTCGCCGGCCGCTGCCGCGGCACGCTCGCTTCGCTCGCTCGGCTCGCGCGCTGGGTTCATGTCAACCTAACATGCTCGTCGCTACGCTCCTCGCACCTATCTCGTGACCTATGGTCTACGGTTTCTAAGTTCCAGTAGACTAGTTTAGGCTCATTTCCGGCAGCTAAATTTGCTATAAAGCATTTCAGGCGAAGCCCAAAGACCTCCACAGACTTAATTAACCTCAAAGAAAGCGATTCGTTTTAAGATCCAACCCAATTCAAATAAATCATTGTGAACTTTAGACTTAATGACCATTGATATTTTAACTCGTCAAGTATTTGATACGTTTGATACTTTGAATTTTGCTATTTTGAAGTTAAACATAATGATTTTCGACATTTTAAACCATTTGAATTTTGATTTTTGACATTTTGAACTTTGCCATTTTAAGTTTAGACATTCTAACTTTAGACATTCTGATACGTACCCTTCTGTACAGCATGTCTAGCTAGCATGACCTCAGAAACGCGATATGATGTAGCGATTTAACACGTTTAACTGTCAAAAGACAATGGATTTTGACAGTTGAGTATCGATAAAACGCTATATCGCGCGATATAAATCATGTTACTCTGCCTGCCTAGCATGACCGATTTATATCGCGTGATATAGCGTTTTATCACTTTTACCTGTCAAAAAGACAAAGGAGTTTGACAGTTGAGTGTCGATAAAATGCTATATCACGCGATATAAATCGGTCATGCTAGGCAGGCTGGTCATGCTAGGGGGCATGGTTTTGCTGACAATATAGACTCGTTTATGCGAAAGTTGACAACCCTTACAGTTTCCAGTGTCAACAGCGACGTCTGCGTGCGACTGCATCGTTGCAGTTTGCTCCATCAGCAACTTATTGTCACATCCACTCTGATCCCAACTCCCGTCAAATAGATTTCCTTTATGCTGGAAAATGGATTTTCCTTATGAAGGGGCCATAATAGGAAAATATGGTTTGCGCGGGCCATATTTTTATATAGAAAACGTAAAGTTCTAGCCACAAAAAACATACGTCAAGCTAAAGAGATTATAGTTAGTAGTTACAAGTATTAAATTGCGTATAATATCATCAAAAGCGCTTGTCGCGGGTCATATTTTAAGCGTAAATAATAGAGGAAACGTATTGAATTCTACATCAAAATACATTTTAACGTACTGTGCAGTTGTTCCAATAACTTTTTTAAGAAAGATAATTGTGCTAAAGGTAATAATTGAAAAACAAAGAAAAACATCGAAAAAGTGCAGAAGTGAGGTTATTTTCCATACTCTTTACACGTAAAGAAAAAGACAGAGACAAATGATTTCGCATAACAGAGCCTTAAAAAAGAAGATCTTTAATAGTATTGCTTCAAGTTTTGCTCGATTAAAACGATGACAATATTAAAATCCTATAAAACTTATGTAGAAATTGTGATTTTTTGTTTGTTTTCGGCTTAAAGTATGTCTTAGACACCTAACTTGGAAATGTCATGAAAGATTTTACTTTCGACCATTTTATTCCTCAAATTGATTGACTCTAAAGGCTAAGTGATTTATTTAAATGCAGTCGAATTTAAGTGAGTTTACTCAGTTAAGTTTGTTTCTTGTTGGTTGACAAATGTATATTATGTTCTTAACTCGCAAATTTTTTAAAATTTCGAACATCTGCTATCTTGCTGGTTAACTTTTTTATTATGTAATTATGAAATTTTTTAAAGAACTTTAATCTTTAAAAAAATCATATTACGTATTAAGTTGGTTAACTTGATGATTGGTAATCTAATCAAAAAGTAAACGTCGGATTTAATGATGAAATAACAGTTTCAAAACAGAAAAAAATATTATAATAATTTATTGTTTCATAATAATCAAGCTATCTTCTTTACAATCAACACCAAATAACTTAGTATAACTTTGTAATACGTAAGTAGGTACTTCATGTTTGTAGTACAATGAAATTCAAACCAATGTTGTATGTTATTTCAACACCTTTTTATCGTTCTGTAACTCTGTTCGTAAGATAAATGGTTCCGATGAAATCGTTTTAAGAATCTAGGCGACATGTGCCCAATTATGGGCTATCGCGTCGCCACCATGTCCGACTCGCGGTCGATTACTAGCGCGATCGGTCGCCTCGTGATGTAAGCTCCTGGATTACCGCGAACTTCGAACATTTCCGATTTAGGAAGAGACGTCACAGACGGTTGTTTAACCAGTTATTAAAACTGATTTACAGAATCTGCGAATTGTCGGAAAATTTAAGCTGTTTTGCTAAATGCTAGTGACTTCTCAACGAGTCTCAATTAAACCAGTACAACAAAAGCAATAGTAAATGCACAACTCTTGACATACTTGTACTAAATTATACCCAAGTAAAATAAGAAAGGCAGAAAGTTTTCCATTAATCAAGCTTTTGACATCACATCAATCGATCAAGCTGTCATACTAATGAAAGTAATGAATACGACATTGTAATTAGCGATGATTTATCAAGATGGCGCCGGACAGATGCGCGGGAGCAGCGACCAAGGACACGTCTCCAGTTTTATTGTTTTTTTATGGAATCACGTTTGAGGAGTGATTCCCATGCTCGTCGGCGAGTGATTTATGATGTTGAAGCCGACTGGTTCGCGACTCACGCGCAACCAGTCCATTTCCGCTCCACTCACATTTAACCATAACTCATTTTATTTACGCGTTTTACAATTAAATATATACTTGCGCAAATCTACAATGATAAGCGTTCTCAATTTGAAGGTTATCCTCAAACTACAAAAAAAAAATACTTTCTATAATAACTTATTATCAAGCCTAACTGACACCAAATTGTAACTTTACTATAAAACTCTCTTTATTTTCGGTATAAAGGAAGATAGCGTCCAACGGAGTTTTTTAAAGGACGTATCAAAAATGACTTTTCTTACCTCCAAGATAAATGCCAATACAGTGTCAGTCTCAGTAATTATCTGGTAACGATATATTCAAGTTTGTAAATATCGTTACTTATTGCTGTTACAGCTGATAAGTTTCTTGCGCCCGTTCTTCTTGTCAGTTAAAAAAGTCTGGGACGGGTGGTAGGAAAATATAAACGATTCAAAAGTAGGTACTTTTTAATAATTAAGTTTATTTGAATAAAGCTTATTTGACTTTGACTTTGAATCACAAAAGGAAATCCGAAAAAATGAGGTAAGGTCTCTTTTATTAATATAAGGAATATTTTTAATGTACTACTTACTTTTGCTCCCAAGCGCTCCTCTCAGCCGGATGTAATGTTTAGTTTAACTGCGCATAACTGCAACGATGTCTTTGACAATACATGTACCTGTGTTTCAATATCACGCACTCACAGTATTAGATACCTAGGTGTTATTGTTGATAGCCTAATGTCGTGGTCCGAGCATATTCATTCTGTTGCAGTTCGTATCAGAAAGCTTATCTTTGTTTTTAGCAAGTTAAGAGCTATTGTCGATCCTGCCACCCTCAGAACTGCATACTTTGCTCTCGCCCAGTCTATTATGTCGTACTGTGTAACGATTTGGGGTGGTTCTGGAAAAACCATGATGTTGGAACTTGAAAGGGCGCAAAGGGCCATCTTGAAAGTTATGGCCTTCAAGCCAAGAGGGTTTCCCACTAACTTAGTTTATGGCTATTGGGAAGTTCTCTCTATCCGTAAACTATTCATACTACATGTAGTACTACGCAAACATGCGCTATTATCGTTTGACCCGTCAATTTTGGCCAATAAAAGAAGAAAAGATATAGTCTGTCAAATACTAGCATCTCGTTTGGTATTGGTGAAGCATCATTTTGACTTCATATCGCCCATTTTGTATAACAAAGTGAATAGAAAGCTTAATATCTTTCCTCTTTCAAAATACAAATGTAAAACCATGTTATACGAGTGGCTTCTTGGCCTGGACTATGATACAGCTGAGTCCTTGGTAAAATAAATATTTTGCAAACTCATGCACACTTATTCACACACACATACACATACTCTCTCACACACACACACACACACACACACACACACACATACACACACACACACACAAACACATACACACACGCATTTACATATTTTTTATTTTATTTTATTTTTTTCTGTTTCATATTGTTATTTTAGCATTAAGTTCAAATCATGTCTGTAATGCCTGTCTAATTTGAGGTGGGCGCTAATAACTGTAACACAGTCTTATGACTACAATGGTTGTTAACGCTAATATGTTTTTGTATTCATGTCATGATTTAAATAAACTTTTATTATTATTATTTATTATTATTAATGTATTTTTTATGGCACTGGTGTTTGGAATTATAAGATAAGGAACTTTCATGTCCCCGGCAAGTGCTAGTCGTTGAAAATAGCACTGCAAAATTTATCCTTTCCATTTTAATAGGTAATAAAGTTTAACTATAACCATAGGCACTATAGGACTATTATTGTATTATGTGCCATAGGACATAAAACTTTGTTGAGTGATAACCTTATGATATTATGTTACTCTTGAAATTTGATACGAGCTATTAACCTCGCATAAGAAATGTCTACGTTTATGATTTTCCGAATTTCGGGTTTGTTACTTCAAGTGAACGTTTTTAAAACAGTGACACCGAAACTAAGATTTGATTCTATACAATGTGTTACAAAACAAGCCCTAATGCCGATTATGGTAGGTAGGGACAATCAGAACAACTTTTACTATGGAACCTACTCTGAAATTGCGATAAAAATAAATGGCTGTTTCATACATTTTGATATTTTCGTTATAAATTTTTGTATGAAACAGAAGATGTTTTTTCTCAATTGGGTTGTTCAGTGTGATGGTCTCTATCTATTATAATCGGCATTAGGGACTTTTTTGTAACACGTTCTACAATAATTGGTTAATTGTAAAAAATATGTCCTAATTCCATTTCTGTTACTTCTTTATATCGTGATATCGTGAACTGTATAATGTTAGATTTAATTTAATTCATGATGCTATCGACGCATGACATGATTTAATATGTATATCGTTAGTTAGAGGAGCTCGATGGCACAGTGGTTTAGCGCCTGGCCCAGCGATTGCGGAAGTTAAGCAACTTTCGCAAGGGTCGGTCATAGGATGGGTGATCAAAAATTTATTATCTCAAGCTCCTCTGTGCTTCGAAAGGCACGTTAAGCCGTTGGTCCCGGGTGCATTTTCAGTCGTTAACACCCACCGATCCGCATTGGGCCCGCGTGGTGGGTTATGGCCCATCCTCCTTATCCATCTATAAGGAAGGCCTGTGCCCCAGCAGTAGGGACATCAAAAATGGCTCATGTCGATCGTTAGATCGATATACGCATTTTGTGCAAACGCTATAGGTATCGGAGTAAAACAAATGAAGTGAGTTACCTATTTATCGTCGAAGTTCCCGTGGGAGGTTAAGGCTGAAGTTCACCAACACTAAAACAGGTGAATAAGTTTTAACAGTCTGTTTTTGACGTTTTTTTGTATGGAGAAAATGTCAAAAACAGATGGTTAAAAATTAATCGGTTGTTTAGGTAGTTGGTGAACTCAGGTCTAAGTGTGTCCGAGAATTGTTCATTGGATCGAACGCTCCTTCAAATAATAATTATTCTAATTTAAGTGCTTGATTGGACAATCATCGCATATTAGTCTGTGGAGAAAGGTTGTCCGTCATCAGCCATTTTGATGTCCCCACTGCTGCGGCACAGGCCTTCCTTATGGGTGGTAAGGAGGATGGGCCATAACCCACCACGCGGGCCCAATGCGGATTGGTGGGTGTTAACGACTGCAAATGCAGCCGGGACCAACGGCTTAACGTGCCTTCCGAAGCACGGAGGAGATCGAGATAATAAATTTTTGGTCACCCATCCCATGACCGACCCTTGCAAACGTTGCTTAACTTCCGCAATTGCTCGGAAAAGTTGACGATAATATAATAATAATAATAATCTTTTTTTTTTCCTTCTTTTTACATAATTTGTGGTAGGTACAGTCTTATTTATCCTCCTTTTACTAAATACAGTAAATATTACAGCTGGTACATTATACTGGGAAAACCCGTGTCATAAGTACCAGCAACCTTCCATTTGCACTAATTGACGATGATATTGTCTTGATGACTATGTAAATTCGACATACGCTTACGAAACAAGAAATTCAAAGTAGTTTTTGTGTAATCAACAAAAACCATGATGATTTGTTTTCTATTCATCAATAATAATATTTAAATTCAAATCATTAAAATTTGATTTAATACAGTGATATTCAAATTATTATTTAATGCATTAAAATTTAAATAACTTGAATGGGTTAGAGAGAACAAATAAGTTATTTTAAAATTAAATTCACCACAGTTTTAGACACAATAAACTCAAACTGAAGAAAACCATCTTTTAAACGAAATCTCGCAGTGGAGTTGATGTGGCACTCTTTCATGTTGTTCTTTCTTTTCAAGCCAGCGCGTGGGAGTTTAAATTTTAAAAACAAATCCCTTCAGACTTTAATAAAACGTCGAAAGAAAGAAGAAGAGATATGCGTGTGAAGTATTCTCTAAGGCAATGGCTTTTACAAAGTCCGTTGTCCAAAACTAGTTTGCTTGTATAGTTCTCCGCGCGGCCGCCGCGCCGCAGGGCGATGCCCATCGATTAGGCATACGCGAGATAAGTATGTCGGAGGCTTAGCGGAGGTCAGCGACCTCCAGCAATCTCTATGTCCGGAGATGTACATACGTATTTGTGTACAGAATCTATTATAATAGTTTGGTAACACACGTACGAACACGCGACGCGCGGAATAGTAAATTGAGTGAAAACCTTTGCTCAAACTGTGCGTGTTCTTTATTTGCCAATTCTTTTGTAAAATACAGATGTGGGGAGAACACAACTAGTACGCGTATAGTATAGTAAATAATCTAAATCAGATGGTTTGCTTAAAAACCGTTGAATGACAACTTTAAAGGTTTCCCGTAGTAAAATGCCTTAGGTATCTAATTTAAGGAACTTTAGTTTTTTTAATGTTGATCTGAAACGAAATAAAAAAACGTTAAATTACTGTTAACTAAGGATTCCAACCCGACGAAACATTATTTGCATTTCATTTACAAACAAGATAATGAAACTTTTCACTCACTATTTGGTGTAATTAAGTCACAAGTTAGTTAGACACCTATACCTACGTGAAACTGATTTGACTATTGAACAAATATTAGCTATGGGTATTACTTTATCAATTTTGATGGTTAGAATATCGCTAATCTCTGCTTTGTTTAGGGCCTGTTGATACGTAGAGCTAAGCCCACACGTGTATTTATGGGTAATAGATTTCTAAATAGTTGCGCAGGCGCACCTTCTCGTTGGTATTCCGCGTCCACCGCGGCGCGTGAGTTGCGCAGCCCAGCGGTGGGAACGCATCACTCAATATTAATACCCATCATCACTACATGCTAATCAGTCTGCGAAACCAACCCACCACGCATGCTAAACAAACCTTTTTGTTTACTTATTTGAATACAGGGTTATTTGTAAAACATCAAATAGATAGGTACCTCGCTGGAGTGGATTACTAAAAACTACAATGTTTGTTCTACGGCCTTCCGAAAAACACACAAAAAAATTCGACCTTTTCATACAAAACTCGATCAGCTATTCGGACGTTTGTACGAAAGTCGAGTTTTTTGTCTTTTTTTTCGGATAAGTCGTAGAACAAATTGTTGTTTATGATGTTAGTACTACTATCTTACTCCTGCGAGGTGTACAGCGATATGGCTACTCTCGCAACGAATCTAAGGTACCTTTACCACAACCAAAAAACTGGTGATCAAACTTTTGAATCTGACAATGAGGTTGCTAAAGTTTTTGAAGATTTCTTTGCTAGAATACCTGTAGAAACTACCAGTACTCTTAGTGCTAGTGCCAACATCGCTGTCTCCCTTCTGGAGTCTAGTGTTGATAAGTGCAATGAAAGTTTTTCCTTTAAATATATAAATAGTGCAGATATCATTAAAGCTTTTAAAACAATTAATGTTAAAAAACAGAAGATCTTTGGGGCATGTCAACAAGCATTATTAAATCAATAATTGATATACTAGCCCCCTACTTGGCTTTTATTTTTAACAAATGTATTGACGAAGGGGTCTTTCCTGACTTAATGAAAAATGGTAAATTGATTCCTCTTTTTAAATCTGGGGATAAAAGTGACCCTGCTAACTTTAGGCCAATATCTATACTACCAGCACTTAGTAAAATATTTGAAAAATTATATATTCCCAATTATTATATTACTTCACATACAATAATATACTTCATAAAAATCAGTTTGGATTTTCCAAGGGTAAAAGTACTACTGACGCTGGAATTGCACTTCTCAAACATATTCTTGACTTTCACAATTTTTAAATTTTCAACAGTAATAATAATAACACTTTATTTTAGATAATCTCCGCGTTTCATGTTGGGTTTCCCAGAATTACAAAACATTGTTTAAATTGTTTCTTCAGGTTTGCTATTCCGCGTGTGGGTGACCTTCTTTGTAACGAGTTAATCATTCCGGGGCGAACCCTGAACCTTCTGCGTTGAGGTCGCAAACAAACGGCTTTTAATTAAAAACAAAAGAATTAGACAAATGTCAAGCGTAGGTGAGAGGTAATGTGGTATTTACATGGGCGACTAAAGCACAACTTTCGTCCCACGGCGAAAACTGACCGTGTAAATGGCAATTCGGCCGGTGACTGAACAAAATTATCTGATCCGGACTATGTTATAACATAAATTGTAACCTTGGTTACGCCATCAACTACATAACAGCGACGCCATCACCTGCGATTCAATTTTTGAAGCGACTTGCTAGATGACTAAAGTCATATTTTCCGGAGGATAAAAAAAAAGGTGACTGAAGTCGACCGTCACAGGTGACTAAAGTCGACCCATGTAAGAGCACGCACATGGCCGGTCCTTGACTCCGGTGGAAATGGACCGAATCGATACTGGCTGGACTGCAGCATTGTGCCGCAGCCGCGCCGCCAACGCCACGGTAACGCCCGTCCTATTTATAGACCCACGTCACTGGACGTACGTGACTGCACTTTGATTCGGAAATAACTGCGTTTGTAATCGTAGTTTATTGCTTAGAATGCAGTTTTGTAATACCGACTGCTGTACTTTCAGCATTTAGTAACGAACGGTATATACGGCTAATTTGTACAATCAAACAAACTTAACAAGTTTGTTCGATTGAGATGATACGCCTTGTTGTCTCGTCCGAAGATTATGAAATGTGGCGACATGCGACAGCGAGTGCGCAAAGGCGATACTACAAGTTGTGAATTTCATCATAGAAGGCAGCGAACTAAAATCTATGGAAGTGTAATTGCCAACAAATATTGCTTAAAAAATGGCACTACGGGGCCGAAAAGTACAACCCGCTCAGCTTTAGTCGGGCCAGCTACTCACCCTGTGACTGACGTTAGTGTTCTTTTCAATAAATTGCAGTTTGTATTGTAGAGAAAAGTAGAAAGAGAGAGTTTTTTAGAAATGACGTCCTTTTTTGTCAAATAGTGTAAAAGATGCAAAGGAGGCAGTAAAAAGATGCAGAAAAAACGTATCTTATTTTTTCGTTTAAGTATAGAAAATATCTATAAGTATACAAATTACGGTCGCTAATAAGCAACCAGTGTTCAGACGCTTTGTGCTGCATAATAAAATGCCAGCATTTTTAGCTCTATCCACATAGTTGTACTTTACGTATGGTGCCATGTTTTGAGCAGAATGCTTATTCCATAGATTTTAGTTCGTTGATAGAAGGACAAGGCGTATAATCCCCAATTTCTATATTGAAGAACTAAGTATCCGTTTGCATACGGACGGTAGAATTCTGACAAATTCTCTACTAGCTATCTGTTAGAATTCTACCGTCCGTAAGCAAAACGAATCTTTTCAATAGGAACCGGGGCTAATAAATTATGTCCTTTAAATCTGAACTAGTTTACAGCGTTCCATTATCACAGAATCAAATGGAATAGCATTAGTTCTGAGTGTGGGCACAGCGGGAGCGCAATCTATCGCGGCTACGGTCAGAGGTTTTATTCTCGAAGGTGCTAGGTGGGTCACGTCACGACACGAAAGCTAATCGATTTCACACCAATATAAACCACCGCCCACCGATTTTGCTAGGTATTGGAAATTTGATAGATTTAAGGTGACAGAAGAATATATTTTTAATAAAAATGTCTTGCAAGACATTATTTACTAAGAACAATAAAAATTCGTTATCTTCTTTTCAAAAAGTATATAGGTCCTCTAGCACACACATCTGGCTAATAAAGGAAAGGAATATCATTACCTCACGCACTCTATTTTTTTGAATTTCCTTTTGGATGGACTATGAAACTTTCTATTGACACATCAAAATCTCTGTGATCATAAGATGTTATTATAGCCTATTGAATAAAATAGGTTTATTTTAAGAACAGTTTCGCTTCTTTGTTTTAAGCTTAAGTTAGTTAGCGGATGCCATTAATCACCGCAGACACTTTCTCTCGTCCCAATTTTGATAAATTAAACCTCGTAAATGTCTTCAACGGCTTAAATGTCATCAGCAAATTGCGGTTTAACTGCTGTTACACACAAATAAGTTTTTAACTGACATCAATTTCATAAAAACTGCTTGATCATTGTAATTGTTGAGTATTTTTATTTTAACTATGTAGTTATATCATTGTTTTTCTTATTTACCGGTTGTGCACCCTACAACACAAAGTCCCCACATCACCCTAAGGTTGACTGGTAGAGAATGCCTAAGGCATAAAGTCCGTCATTGTACAATTGTGCATAAAGAATTAAATAATAATAAATAATAATACTAATCATTAAGTGAATAGTGAATCAATTTGGTATTACGAATACACGTATAAAGTCAATACACTATGTAGGTTAAAGTGCATATATGTAGGGGCACAGGCCTTCCTTATGGGTGGATAAGGAGGACGAGCCATAACCCACCACGCGGGCCCAATTCGGATTGGTGGGTGTTAACGACTGCAAATGCAGCCGGGACCAACGGCTTAACATGCCTTCCGAAGCACGGAAGAGCTCGGGATAATAAATTTTGGTCACCCATTCCAACCTGTGCCACCGAGCTCCTTCCCCAAAGTGCATACTGCAGTTTATCTCATCTTGGTATAACTAAGTGGTGTGATGGAACTCAAATATAACGGAACGAGTCGGAGGTTTGTGTTGGTAATGAGTCCCAAATCAACAAAGGGAAGAGTGACTCGATGCCGTTACTCACACCTGCACGACACACAAAGAAATGCGCACGCGCGCCTAGGGCATCCAATCCCGCATGTTATTTGTGATCTCGGTATTTGCGGGACCGATGATTTACGATCCCGCGGGATCTCGGAATTTGCGGGATCCTGCAGGTGTAAGATGAGCTGCTTATTAAGTGTTGTGTACAGATGTGTTTTCAGTTAAAACTTTTCCGATAAACTAAAAGAAAGTCCAAATTATACTGAAAAACTAATTCAAGCTCAATTACACCAAAATCAAGCAAACAGAATGAACATATCAACAGCGCGGCGCATGCGCGGGACAAGCGCGCGGTCGTTCGCCAATCAGTCATTCAGTACTCACGGGCCAGGCAGCGCTTGCAAGAGGTTTCTATGCTACTTTCTAGTCCCGCAAATCCCGCGGATCCCGCACTGGTCATCCCGCTCCTTGCGGGACTGGAAAATGATGCGGGATCACGGTATTTCGAGATCTCGGTATACCGAGATTGGATGCCCTACGCGCGCCTATACTTTAGAACCGTGGACTGGGTGACAAATCGTAGGTTTAAAGTGCCTGTTTTCTTTGATCTCTTTATTTCGTGTCACGTCGATCTAAATCTATCGCGTCTTAATCAAAACATTACGATAATTATTATTGTTATTACTAATCCTGTAATGGCGTCTGTTTGTACATACATCACCTTTTGAGCAAAACCTTGATAGAGCATCTTGAGACTTAAGGCGAGGCCAGTTCACGATCTGATGAAAAGTCTGATTTTTGAACATCCAATGTGAAGAACTGATGTAAAATTCTACTTCACAAAAATTACTGTAGACTGAAAAAGAAACAAAGAAGCAATTTAACCGAACAGAATATTGAAAAATGGCATGGTAACTCTGTAAAAAAATTCTGAATAACACCATAAAAACTTATAAAAATAAATTTCAAATCGTCAGATTTCGTAATTTTCAACGACAGTGATATGATTTTTTATGCAAAAAGGATAGCTTTTTTATCGATCTAACACAATAACCGAGTACATTTTTAATAAATGATCCAGTATTTCAGAAATCAATAAAAATGTACTAAAATTCGTCAAATTTCTGGCGAAGCGTCAATTAAAGTTATGCAATATTCAACCTTATTCTAAAGACATAGTGAAAGAGTAAATTTCGTGAACTGGCCTCGCCTTCGAGAGACAGTTATGCAACAATAATTATTTTAGGTGCTAACTACGCAAATCTGTCATTTTACTAACTAAACTTAACTTGAATATGCAGATTGTAGGCAAAATTGTAGACAAAGTCAAACGTATATAAAAAAAGATTTATAGCAAACATTTTTATTGATTTTTAAAATAATAATTAAAGTACATCTGCATACATAAAAATACTAAGCAAAGCTATCTTCACGCTATAGAAATTAGAAGGGTTTGACAGGTTCAAATAAGAAACATATTAGAGGGAATATCAGATAGGCATATTTGAGATTTTGAGATCTTTCATGTGCACCGGTTGCTCAATCCATATGCCGACCCTGCAGCTTATCGCTTCCATTAACACTCTTGAAGGTCACCTCGACTAGTCTGACCTTTATCTGCAACGACCTGGGTGTAAATCAATTGTTTCTTATTGTTTTTTATGTTGTTATATAAAATTGCCCCTACCTAATGTAAATTTTATTTGGTACTTACATCTACAACTCTGTGAAATATAATGTATTGTAAAGCATATATTAAACGCAAATAAACGCCTAGCAATCAAGTGCGAAAATGAGGTTGTTTTTTTACGCACACCATAATTAGCAGTATTTTTAATGACATGTAATTACCGCTGATATAGGAATAAGTCGAAATAGATCTATCTTTTTCTAAGTGTTCTGGATTTATCAGTAATTCGAAAATACGACTTTTCAGGGTGTTCTGGGTTTGATTATTATCAGTAATTTGAAAATACGACCGTTTCCGAAAAGTGATAACTTACAATACAATCGTTAGATCGAGAAAGTTCTAGTTTTAATTGATATGATCAGGAATTTCTTCACGGATCGACTCTGCATCTCTCGTCTGAGTACCTACACCATTAACCAAATTGGACTTTAATCCGAAGACACTTTTACTTGCATCAAAACAAAGGAGAAAGTAAACTAGCGTTAGCAGCGGCACCCAAGCCTCGATTGCTGATCGCCGAGTAATCGCGTGACCGCATTAATCTGCTGACTCAGCTGCTGACCGTCACGTCCCAATAGCGTCTCGTTTTAACGACGAATGCACAAAAAGCAGACGCAGATTAAATACATTAATGGACGCAAGCGCACATTATGGCCGCTGTGATATATTTCATGTCGCACGTAATGTTTCCGCATGCTGTGTTATTGCACATTGTGACATTCGTGACAAAATATGGCATTGAAATAGAACAAGTATGGATTTAACAGCTTTTGTTTTTTATTTTGGGTTAACATTTTGCCTTTTTGATTAGAAGGTGTTTCTTTATTACTACAAAATTGATTAACTTTGTTTTTCAAGTGGTCAATTGTTTTCAATTGTTTTTTTTGGACTAACGTTATTATAGTGAATCTTTTGGGAATTCTGAGAATTTGTAATTTCTTGCATAATCAGTAACAAAGCTTTTCTGGTACAGAGAGAAAAACACGAAAGTGCCTTGTAATTCAGACATTGTAGTGCGCTCGAGTGTGACGCCGATGCGGCCGCCATTATAGTTGATCAGCATCATGGACTCTGGAGATCTGACCTTCAAATTGAATAATAGATAATAAACGAAGAAAAGGCTTACATTCTTGTTACACATTCGATCAATAATCGATTATCGCGGACAGTTCTGTCGCAACGCGGAATAATCGTAATTCGGTCGTAGCAGTAAAGCTGTTCCAGCCACCATAAAACATCCGCTTCACATCCTAAATTTACATAATATCGTAATCCAGAGTGAACGCGCACTCGAAGAGTTATTGGTCCTGCGGCCTCGACTCCACGATGTCAACAAGGAAACAACATAAAGTATGTTTATATATTTTACATTTACACGTTCAAGTTACGGTCGATTTCAAACAATGATTATAACTCAGATGTGAAAACATTATCATTCTTGCGGATAGGGTTTAACAACATCAGTTTGACTTAAAATACCACTATGACAGTAGGTAGGTAGGTACTAGTTGTATTTTTAATCATTAAGTATTTACTTCTCAAGCTTACGCGCTCACTAGACATGAAATAAAACACTTTTAACGGATACTAGCGCGGTTTTTATTGAAAGTACTTTGGTAATTAGTTGGTATTTGGTTTGATTTTTGATTTTGATCAATAGAGATGATGGTTGGAAAATTCCACCAGCTTGTGACCCCATCATTCACAAGCTAAAGCCCCAAACACACACTGTAAGATCTAATGATACGGTTAGTTCCTTTTGCAAATTAATTAATTAATATAAAAGACGGAGGTCGACCTTCCTCTCCAAATTTCTTTAGCTATTTCTTTCTTGGAGGGGCCTCCCAATTTTATAAAATGGTAATAAAAGTTTCAGTAGATTCTCTCTTTTTAGAATATAAAATTAAATCAAAACCAAACCAAAACTTAAACTAATTACTACTACCACAATACTATTTTATATTTGCTGGAAACGAGGTAATAGTTTATTACAATGTGTTGAAAAATTCAACAAATATAAAGATAGCTGTAACGTTGACGTAACTGAGTTTCCCGACAAGCTCAATATGTCTTATGAATTCTATATGTAGGTAGGTATATGCTTTATATACATAGGGATATTGTTTAACTGTGTAAAATGGTGTTCTTAATGGAAATGTATTTCACGACATTCAATTAAAAGTAGACAACATGTTTTTTTTTACTTCGTACAAACAAAGTATTTTTTGGCGGTTGGGCCAATTACGTTACCGCAAAGCCAGAAAAATAAAAGCAACTCTATAATTGACATGTTTTCATTTTTTACAAGGTACCTAGGTATCATAAATTAAAAACATTTCGAGGTTTTTCAATAAAAGTACCTACGTGTCTCTTGTTTTCGTCAGTAATTTCTAAATAACAAATAAAAATACAAGACAACAATATTGAAATGTTGTCAATGGGACATTATTTCTGGTATAAGAAATAATAATATGAGAGATCCTGTAAGTTTCTTAAATTTAGATATAGGTAGTTCAAATTAAAATTAAGTTTATTAATGTGACTAAGACGGTTATAAAGAACCGAGTGCTCTTAATAAAAAGTCGATTTAGCTAGATAAAGCTGAAAGTCAGGAGGCGGTGCCGATAATAGAGGAAACGCCGCCCGGGAGTGGCAGCCCTAATCGAATTAGACCTATACACGTTAGTACTATTATATATTCTGTGCCTATACCTAGTTACGGAAAATGCCAGCTGCGGGAAGATCCTTATAAAACTACTGATAATATCATTTTTTATTGATAGGTTACGAATACTTCAAATGGATATTGAAAATTAGTAAATGGACATTACTTCATAAGTAATGTTTTGAGTACCTACCTAATAAAGCCATACTTTTGAATCGTGCAAATTGTTGATGTAAATTCGTTCCATAAGCGATCTCCTCCAATAAGGAAAAATTTAAAGAAAATTATATGGCGACTATGGCGTATATATGATATTGAATAAAGTGCGTAAAAATTTAGCTACTCTTTGATCAGTAAATAAAATACCTATCTAAAAGGTATAATTAATATTGTTTCGGTAGGTATGTACATAACAGTTTTCGTTTGATTAATCAAGTGCGGAACGAAGAAAATGTAATATGAGTTTCTTTGTTCAGATAGGAATCACGAAGTATTTCAATTGTAACTGTTGTTGTGTATTTGTTTTGGGAACTCAGCAATAATTAGATTGATGTATTTCAAAGTCGGTTAAAAATAAAATAATAATGGACAAGTGTGTATACCTAGTAAGTATATTGCTTTATGATTTACTTCACATAATACGTTTTTGCCTATTTTCCTGTAGCCAGCTGGTCCTGGCCACATTGTGGTCCTTAATGTCCATCTAGATGGGCAGACGACATCACACACATAGCTGGTCGCTGGCTGACACTAGCAAGGGACAGGGACGCATGGCAATCTCTGGACGAGACCTTCACCTGAGAGGGGTTTTTGCCAAATCATAGAAATGGCAAAAATAATAATAAATTTTTAATATTTATTTTAATTAATCAAATTCATTTTATAATGACATAATTACCTATATAATTCAATTTAATGCTATGTTGTAATCAATGTAATTTAATTCAATTTAGTTATGTAATTATTTTTATGAACTCTTTTTTAATTTGGAAGTTGGCAAGAAATAAAAGGGTTTTTATAAGAGAACTAGGTATTAACTTTTGTTAAAAAAAATTACTGCATTCAAGGATTTTTGAAAAATCGCCTACATCAGGGATGCACAGACTTATTGAGGCCATGGGCCACTTGGGTAAATGATGAACTAATGGCGGGACACCAGCACAACATAAAAACTTAAACCAAAATAAAAATTGTTTTTTTTTTCAATTAACGATTCTATATTTTTGCTGGCGGGCCACTAGCATATTGCCGACGGGCCACCGTCTGTGCATCCCTGGCCTACATTAATCAGAAATCCAACCCATGAAATATAAAAAAAAACGTTTTATTTTTATGATACCGATTGAAAAGGTTAATAGGATATTTTTTTCTTGAGTAACCACAGCATCTTAAAAAAACCATGAATAACATTTCAATTTTAATTACCTACCTACTTATTTTCTATCATCGTATGAGATTATAATTTATTTATTACCTATACCTACTTAGATAATAATTTTATTTATTCCTAGAAAATATTAAGATCTAGTTGTATTGTAACCTGAATAATGGGGCTAGTAAACGATTTACAAGAAACTATTCTTGCTAATTATTGCTTGTCTTAGAGATCACAAGCAGGCGCGCACAAAAGGCTGTTGTGAAGGCCTCCGTGGAAGCCTTCACAATAATTAACTATCATACCTTCTTTGACCATAGTTTCTAGAGCAAGTACAGTTTACACATAAACAACTCAAGGCAAAATCTAAAGCATTATAGTTTTTTCGAGTCCGTAATAACTTTAAATATTAAGGCAGTATAATAACAAATGATGCTAAATGCGCTTTAGACATCAAAACTAGAATAGCAATTGCAAAACAAGCCTTCCACGGGAAAGGATGTATATACAAGGCCAAAATCGCTTAAAACATAAGAAGACGGTGCATCAAAACTTTCGTATGGAGTATGCCCTCTATGGATGTGAAACTTGGACAATGACGCAGAGAGATAGAGAAAGTTGGAAGCATTCGAGATGTGGTGTTGGAGAAGGATGGAGAAGATAAGCTGGACTGAGATGGGGACAAATGAGGAAGTACTGAAAAGAGTAAATGAAAAACGTCAGATATTGAAAATTATAGAAGACAGAAGAGGTAGAATGATCGGCCACTTGATGAGACACGACAAATTTATTACAAACATTATAGAAGGAAAAATAGAGGGAAAGAGAGGAAGAGGAAGACCAAGAAGAGCCTATATGGAACAGATCAAAGAGAAGGTGAACGTCGTGTTTTATCAAGAAACCAAGGAACTGGCTTTGGACAGAAACGAGTGGAAGAAGCTACACAGACAAGAGCGCGGCTCTTAAGTTAAAACGAGAGACTCCGTGAAAATCGCATAATATATTTGTTAGTTTTAATATTTGAAGCAAGTGCTTTACTAGTCTGATGTAACTTTGCTTTACTTGTGATCATGTTTGCTACGTGATTATTCTATAGAAAGATGTCTTATTGATATTTAGTAATTGTTTGTAATCAATTGAAATGAAGAGCTTTCAAGTAATTTATTATTAATTTGACTAGGTACTTATTTCAATGAGAATTTTGCGATGTTACCTAACTGTTGACGACACAGTTGACGTCATAATGGCTTTATCATTTCAACCATGCTCATTTAAGGCTTATGAATATTAAATGTCCGCCTATAAATAATACAAGGTGCTCAAAACAATCTGGAGTTTGTGCTTCGATTAGACCTACGATGAAATACTCTTTCAAAATTACAAAATATATGTTTGCCTATTTATTTTAAGATGTGGTCCTACGTAGTTTAAAGTTGTAATGTCTATTTTATATTATTTTTCCATACAAAATTTGAACCCCATTTTCACTCCTTTAGGGGTCAAATCATGTCCACCATGTTGGACTTCAAAATAAATGTCATTTTTGCAATCGTCATCCCAGAAAACCCTAATAACTACATCCATATCTATTTTTGTTTTTTTTTACCCCTTTTCACCCCCATTTCATCCCCATAGGAGTTGAAATACTAACAATAACAATATACGTTGCGATAGATTTCCATCCATAAGCCTAATTTATAAATTTAGCGATTTTTACTTCGAAAATTAATGGATTTTCTTCAATACACAACTTCATACCCCTTTTGACCCCTTCGGGGGTAGAATTTTGAAAAACGCTGAGACCCGTATTTATTTATTTTCAATGGTCAGTCTAAACACAAAATTTGAAGATCCTAGCTTCAAAACTGAGGGACTTTCATACAAACTTTAATCCCCTTTTTTACCCCCTTAGGGGGTGAATTTTGAAAAACCCTTTCTTAGTGCACCCCTGGACCTCATAAGGAACCTACGTGCCCAGCGGTTTGGGCTGTGCGTTGATAGATCAGTCAGTCAGTCAGTCATTCAGTTTACGATTTTATAAATATAGATATAGATTATAGATTTTACAAGCGATTGTCGATAAAAAGCGCTAATTGACTAATGTCGCCTGCCAAGTCGCTCCATGTAAATACCCCATAAATAAACTAAAAAAAAAAAAAAAAACAAAACAAAAACAAAAAATCATAAGAGTGTGTCAGCAATTCAACAAGTTTCTTAGTCACTGTAAAATGTAGAATATTAAAAAATAACTTATTAACAAAGTAACGTTGTTCCAATTGTGGTACAGTCAGCAACGAAAGTAGCTTAGCATTTTAGTACTTTGTCATAGCCACTTTTTTGATTGATGTTTAAACATCCTGTAAAAATAAGTTGCTTTGAAAAAGTATAAAACCATAAGCTTACACGGCAGCTCGGTGTGTGAACTCGGCCAGTTATGGCCCGACCAGGAAGAGCTTGGTGGCGGTCCGCCAGCTGCCACCGAAATGTACTGTTGAAGCTGTCACTTCGATGCTAATTGGTACAGTTAGTACGCAGGTAGTGAATTATTGACGATTACTTATTTAGCTCGGTGGCGCAGTGGTTTAGCGCCTGGCCCAGCGATTGCAGAAGTTAAGCAACGTTTGCAAGGGTCGGTCATGGGATGGGTGACCAAAAATTTATTATCTCGAGCTCCTCCGTGCTTCGGAAGGCACGTTAAGCCGTTGCTCCCGGCTGCATTTGCAGTCGTTAACACCCACCAATCCGCATTGGGCCCGCGTGGTGGGTTATGGCCCATCTTCCTTACCACCCATAAGGAAGGCCTGTGCCCCAACAGTGGGGACATCAAAAATGGCTGATGGACTTATTTAGCACTGTTTTGGAATCTTTTGTAGTCCATTAACACAAATACACTTTTATTGCTTTTTTTGGTTGGATTAGGGATATGAGGGTTGATGGAATGCGTAAATAAGTAGTCAACACACGTGTGTACACGTAATCAAAGTCGACAGGATCAGATTCGAAGCGAGACATGCCGATTATTTTATTGCGCCTCCTACGCTTGTAAAGGACAACAAAGAGGATTGACAACAACATTGACAAAAACCAGTAGGTCTTCGAGCATCGCGCCTTCGTCCCGAAGCGTCTGGTACAGAAACGCGTCTTACTCCAAGCAGTAGGTAGTGAAACTAATAAATAATTTATACTCAGATTGAAACGTCTATATGAAGAACTATATCGTTATGTAATAGTCAACTTATACTTTGAAACATTATGATTAAAACGACATAAAACAAGTTCTAATTTCATCACCGACGAAAATGTTTGCACCGTAACATATCTTGTAGCTACAGAGTTATGGGGGAACTAAATCACAATAAATAGCGTTGCTAAACTTTAGGTCCCATTACGCCGCCTTGGCAGAGTGAAACCGATAGGGTGTTTAATTAAACTGAGAATGGTGAAAGTCGATAGTTAATTGATAGGTGCCTCGTTTATATTCACGAGCTTATGTTGTAGGAAACAAGATTGATTATTGCATAATAGTGTAGAGATTGATGGAGTGCCGCGTACTCCGAAACGATAGAAATAAAATCGTAATACTTAATAGCGTTTGTTTACGATAATTAAATCAAAGCTAAATCCGCCTAAAAGACGCTGTGATGGTAGACTTTTTGTCCATTATTTCGATATTGGTTTCGCTTGAAATTAGAAAAATGCGAGTCGAGAGGCGTACGAGAATTCCGTGGTATTCGATTATACTCTAAGTAATTCTAATTTATCCCTGTAATCATCAGGCGCGGATCCAGCCCTCAAATAAGGTTGTGGGCACAGAGCCACCCGAAAATCGGCCAAGTGCGAATCGGAGTACGAACTCGCTCATGAACAATCATGACTCATGAACAGTGCAGTAAACAGCCTTTTCTGCGCCCTGTGCGAGCTTCTGTAACTGCGCCCTTGTTTTTATTTAAGATATTATCGGGTACACCAGGGATAGCGATAGGGATAGAGGAAAACGGCCGCGCAGCGCGATTTTTAGTCAGTTTCATCCAGTAACCGTGTTATCTTGCCTTTTTATAGCAAAAAAAAAATGGCCGCGCAGTGCGATTTTTTTATTTATTTATTTATTTAATTCTTCATGCACATTGTACATAGGCGGACTTAATGCCTTAGGCATTTTCTACCAGTCATTTTTAGTCAGTTTCATCCAATAACCTTGTAATCTTGCCTGTTTATGGCAAAAAACAAAATAGTAGTTTATGATACTGATGCATAATGAGGGATATTAAAACATGAGTGTGTGTTTAAAAACCGAGCCGTAGGCGAGGTTTTTAATAGTATCACACGAGTGTTTTAATACCTAGTTATGTGCAGTTTCATACACTACTTTATCTACACTCATACATTTGGGATTGAACCTACTAAATAAAAGATCAACGTTAGAAAAGAGAGAGAGACTTTGGTTGTATTAGCTATGTACCTACCTTGTAATACAGTCATTTCCTTAGCTGCATCTAAAATAATTTTGCAGTAAATTTTTTTTTACATTTAGCAAGAATAAAAACACCTACGAAATTCAGTATAACAAAATGTAGAAATTGAAATCAAAATTCAAAACTTTTTTTGTAATGCTCTAATTGCTCTAAAAATGGCGCGCATTCCATTAGAAAAAAAATGAGATGAGTGCATTCATGCAAACTAATCGCAATAAGTCATCGATCACCATAGAGTGCATTTTAATCATGGAAAGTATGTGGGAAAATATCGTTGTTTTTTTTTAATATCACGGCACTACCTTCTTTCTGGATTTGCCCTGTATCGTAATGAGAAAAAAAGTTATTTTATGATGCAGCTGACTGCATCGTAATGAGTTTTTTTTTTAATTTTACCTATTCACGAAAATAAAGTACGTATTTATATAACCTTTTTTGAATTCATAATTGGAACATTACGTTGTGAGTGTAGATAAAAAAAATTACGACGACGTGACGTCACAAGTCGATTAGTGTTGTGGGCATGGCCATAGTGCCCATAACGGTGGATCCGCGCCTGGTAATCATAACTACAACAAAAATGAATCTGGACTCTTCCTTTAGTTCCAAACTCTGCAAATGCAATCCTGGGTGGATTAATAATGTCCGGATAGATTAGTATACCATAATACACAACAGTATTACGGCTCTAGCCTCTTGGCTCTGCTTCTGTTTCTCATTCCGCCTACGAGACTTTCTTGTTTTATTTATTTATCAAATTTAACTCCAAAGCTTTTAGTATATTTTACTTTTAAATTGACAATAAGTAATAGAAAGAAAGGCCTCAAAAGGCGTATTTAAAAATAAATACATTAGACATTTAAAACCATTTAGTTCTTTATTATTATTATTACAATTGCACCCGCTTTTTTATCTCTAAAAGTTTAATTTCAATGAACACGGTATTTATCAGCGAAGCCCTGGAATATTGTGTTCTTGGATCGAAGGCAAGTATAAAACTCAATATCAGGCCTTTTGTTGCCTTTTCATTTTTGCTTTATTTCTAATCGTGACGCTTCGTATTTCTTTTGATTCAGTGAATTGATTGCAATGAAATAAAAAATGTATTGTTCCGCAAGATACACAGTATATTTGTATGTAAACATTATCACGATTAAGTTAGCGCTTTTTACGTTATTAGCGCACAAACATACAGACAGACAGACAAACAGATAAACAGACAAAAATTCAAAAAATGTTAGAAATGGGTTCTTCTGGTTATTATTAAACACCCCAACCATTTCAAAATATTTCCTTTGTACAGACACTACTTTTCTTCAGCTTTATTATATGTACCATTGGGGACCCCCCCCCCCCCTTGTCAAAGCTATAGCTACGTCCGTGGTACTTCTTCCAGCATTTTATACAGTGTGCAAATATGCTTGTAAAAATACGTTAGATAGAATACCATGTAGTAACCCCGGAAAATTATTATACCTAAACCACAGAAAACCACAACTTTTTTGAATATTTTTTTTCCTTTTTATGATAAAATGCATCCCTTGATCTAAATTGTGTTTTGTTTTTGCCCATTAATGGGATGGGTTATCGAATTATTCTATTTGCATCTAGGGTGGTCATTTTGCATTTTTCCATACAATTAATTAAAAAAAAACAAAATTTCTCAGCCATGTTGCGGTTTTCAGGGCTCAAGTTTAATAATTTTCCAGGGTGCATGGTAGGTATCATCTTACCATATTCGGCTTTATAAGGCTATTACCAAATAACCTGTATATTATTGTCTTTGATGGTGCTTAAAACATTATTAATCAAACTCTTAAATAGTTCTAAACTACTTAGAGTGCGTAGAGGGAAAAGGGGTCACGATGCGAGTAAGTGATCAGCCAAATGAACTCAAATTCTGAAAGTTTCCAGTTTCAAATCTTATACTAATCAAACTAGGTGCTGACTTAATTAAGTCAAAATTGAAATTAGGACAAAAAAGCATGTATCTTCTTCTTCTTATTTTTGTTTTGGCAATCTACTTTCCTCTTGGAAGTAATTTTTGCTAGTGTCAAGTGTTGAATAGTTCAGTGGTAGATATTGTTTCAATTTTCATTAGATTGCAGGTGCATCACATTCCAATGCTGCTTGGAGCATTCGGCACAAAGTATATCAATCAAGGCCAAGACAGTTTCTCGGTTAGTTCTGCCGAGGTAGCCACCACTACAATAAAAGTCTCAGCATCACACAACCAAGATCGCGCCTATTTCAATTATCCCACATATTGTTCAGTTGCGTAGACACTTGTACCACAAAACTGCACCGATTTTAAGACACAATATCCACTATAAACAATTTGCAGATAATTAAATAAAATAGCCACCGAACTGAACTCGACGAAATGGCCGTTATAGTTATCGTCAAATGATAATGCTACCTATTTTGTCACGTAAAACATGTCAAAGGACGTCTTACATACTGGCTGGCAACCTCTTTATTTGGCTAGTACTTTAACAACCTTGTTATTGGTGCAACTCAGCCGTAGTGTAAGACTTATTTAAAGTTTATATTTTATCACCAGATGATTATATTTTCTCGTGTGCCCCGCGGCAAATGTGTAGTATCCCACAAACAATCGACGATTGGAAAGACATCTAGACGAATACCGCTAGAGTTTTAGGTTTCAAAAATATTAAAGTTTGTTTTTTTTCGTATATAGTTTCTGCACCATTAAGGTAATGGTAAGGCTAGGTAGGACCAGGTAAGACTGATACATGAATTTGTGTCATTTTGGGTGGATGCATAAGTGACAATTTAGGTTTTTGTCTTTTTTAACACTATCAATCGAAAAGAAAATTAAAGTTGAAAATTTTACTTTCATGATGATTACGAAGTCATAACCGATGTACATGAGCTTTTTGTGTCATTTTTGTCCACGGGAACACTGTTATTTAACTGACACAATTTGTGTCGTTTTTATCAATGGAATCTTATATCAGATACAGTTGAAGTTAAAGTTACCGTTACCTACTATAAGTCAGTTTGCACTGGACGAAAATGACACAAATTAGATTTGTACACTACTCAGGCTATCTTAAATACAATACCATTGAGTTTTTTAACTTTAAATCAATTTTGTCAGTTTTGTGTTCAATTATTTATATCGACGACAAATAATTGAATTTCTAAAGATGCATCAGCTAGATGTGACACAAAACGCAAAAATAAACGTTTTATATGCAAGTCTGTCGACAGACAAGATTTCATAAACTTTAGAATTTTTTAAGGTTATACCCTCAAAATAACATATTGGTATCGGTCTAATCGTATGAACGGACGAGAATAAACGTCCAAGCATTTTCAACTGGATTGGATACCGTGTTTGTTTATGAACTACGATGTGGGCGACACACGACATCGCATGCGAAAGTTTCGCCAAATAATTGAGAGGCTGCGCAAACATTGGATACGTTTTTGTTTATGAACTACGATGTGGGCGACACACGACATCGCATGCGAAAGTTTCGCCAAATAATTGAGAGGCTGCGCAAACATTGGATACGTGTTTGTTTATGAACTACGATGTGGGCGACACACGATATCGCATGCGAAAGTTTCGCCAAATAATTGAGAGGCTGCGCAAACATTGGATACGTGTTTGTTTATGAACTACGATGTGGGCGACACACGATATCGCATGCGAAAGTTTCGCCAAATAATTGAGAGGCTGCGCAAACATTGGATACGTTTTTGTTTATGAACTACGATGTGGGCGACACACGATATCGCATGCGAAAGTTTCGCCAAATAATTGAGAGGCTGCGCAAACATTGGATACGTTTTTGTTTATGAACTACGATGTGGGCGACACACGATATCGCATGCGAAAGTTTCGCCAAATAATTGAGAGGCTGCGCAAACATTGGATACGTTTTTGTTTATGAACTACGATGTGGGCGACACACGATATCGCATGCGAAAGTTTCGCTAAATTATTGAGAGGCTTCGCAAACATTGGATACGTTTTTGTTTATGAACTACGATGTGGGCGACACACGATATCGCATGCGAAAGTTTCGCTAAATTATTGAGAGGCTTCGCAAACATTGGATACGTTTTTGTTTATGAACTACGATGTGGGCGACACACGATATCGCATGCGAAAGTTTCGCTAAATTATTGAGAGGCTTCGCAAACATTGGATACGTTTTTGTTTATGAACTACGATGTGGGCGACACACGACATCGCATGCGAAAGTTTCGCCAAATAATTGAGAGGCTGCGCAAACATTGGATACGTTTTTGTTAGTTACACAAACCGTTCTTAGTGTTTCTTTGACATCCATGCTGCAAAGAGTAGCTTTTTTTCTCTTTGCATAGTGATGATCACAATGTGGACAGCCTACGAGTCGGCAAGTGCAAGGTTTGTTATTTCAGTCAAAGTCAAAATCAAAATTGCTAATAAACTTTTAATACCTAATTAAGCACCTATGAATCATCAATATTTTTCTACCACCCGTATAGTTATCAGACTTTTTGAACTGACAAAGAGAACGGGCGCTAGAAACTTATCAGCAGCGATATTTAGAAACTTAAATATATAGTTACCAAATGTTAGAAGAGATGTTAGAAAACTACAAAAGTTACTTTGTATCTTTTGAATTTCTAATTTAAAAATTCATGAAAAGGTAAGTATTCAGTACCTAAATTGCGACTATTAAAAGTAATAGTTTGAACAATTTTTCGATCGCGTGCATTTGCCCTATTTGTTAAGGGTTGGTAATTGTGCAAGAGTTTATAAAGTTTTTCTAATTACAACTCAATTAGACATGTCCCGTTTTGCCGGTATCGGGAGCGGGTAGCGGTCGTACCGGTTGCGGGAGGCCCGGTGACCAGGTACCCCGTGGGTAGGGTTACCAGATGACAGGAATTTTCCTGACATGTCAGTAATTTAAGGCATCAGGAAAACAGGGAAAATCTGTAGTTATCAGGATTTTTTTAAAACCCCAAAAAATGTAAGTACTTAAGGCTCCGTTATGCGGAATCGCTTGTCTCTGTCTTTTTCTTTATGTGTAAAGAGTTTGGAAAATAACCTCACTTCTGCACTTTTGCGATGTTTTTCGTTGTTTTTTCATCATTATCTTTAGCACAATTATCTTTCTTGGAAAAAAGTTATTGGAGCAACTACACAGTACGTTAAAGTGTATTTTGATGTAGAATTCAATACGTTTCCGCTATTATTTATGCAAAAATATGACCTGCGGCAAGCGCTTTTGATAATATTCTGTTTTTTTTTACAATCATCTGTGAGGTTTATATGCAATTTAATACTTGTAGCTACTAGATAATCTCTTTAGCTTGTCGTATTTTTTTTTTGTGGCAACAACTTTATGTTTTCTATATCAAAATATGGCCCGCGCAAACCATGTTTTAAAACCCCACCCCTAATTAAAACATAATTTGTTAATTATTTTGGTGAGAAAAAAATATCCAACGTCAACTAATTTAAGAATGTACCTATAGATGTAGGTGTACAAAGTGTCAGGAAATCTACTGAAAAGTCAGGGAAAAAGTCAGGAAATCTTATTATTAGACTGGTTAGCTGGTAACCCTACCCGTGGGAACCTCCGCGAGTTCCTAACGGGCCAATCGGCCTCCGCCCCAATCGTGTCAGATCTGCTGCGATGTACGAGGAGGTAACTGTGTTTATGGCTAATAGCATTGCAATAATAGTGACCGTTTAATCACACGTCCACTTTTTATGATTGTTTGAATTTATTATCGATGGACACTAATCTACCTACACGATTATCAGACAGACGTGTCACACACACAGAGAAAGATTACAACTGTGTCTAATATATTTTTTAAATTGAAGGTACGATACAAATATTTTAAAGGAATGTGTGATGATTTGTTAGTGGTCTTTCACCTGTTTAATATTATTGGTTGTCTACATCTCACCATGGCAGAAATAGCAAACATTTTCATCAGGAAACCACTATGTAACTAAATATTTAAGGCCCCGAAAATCTCAAACAATCGCCATTGAAATTCGAAAACAGCAACATACGAGTACTTAAACCTATACCTATATGATGGTGTCTTATTTACAACCTCCAAGTAACGGCTTCAATAAAGGGAATCACTTGAAATTCAAACGGAATGGAATGCTCTGAAAATGTAAATGACGAGGTGTTAATTTTTTATGTGAATTCGAGATGAAAACTCATCACGTCGTCGGCAGTGTTGCCAAGTCAGACGATATTTGCAATTTTGTATAAATAAAAAAAATAAAACAAACGATGTTTTTTGGGAAACGTCGAACTTAGAATAAACTCAAACGCACACACGTACTAACGCAAATTTTATCAAGCCAGTGCTCAACTTCAATTACTTAGTTTAAAAACCGTCTGCTACACTACCAAGTATTTGCGTTGTAGTTCACCAACACTAAAACAGGTGTCTAATTTTTAACCGTCTGTTTTTGACGTTTATTAGTATGGAGAAAATGTCAAAAACAGATGGTTAAAAATTTATCGGCTCTTTAAGTAGTTGGTGAACAGTTCTCTATTCACTTTTTTTTCTTCATTACTACTTTGCACTAAAAACTTGTCAACTGAACTTACTTGGCTATCAAAATAGGGAGAAATCAATTCATCACAACCTGGCAACACCGGCACTATATCTTCAACCTTATTTGCGCGAAGGAGTTCCTATGACGCCGCCACCTAATGAAGTATGCCGGTGAGCCACGAGAGTGTGCCACGTGAGTGTGCCACGATATCGCTGACGCGGCACGGGACAATTTAAAATGTATGGCGTACGACAATTTTGCGCTTTTTTGTTAATAATCAGTAATGTTGGTATATACTTAAAAATATACTAATACTTAATATCATTGACATACACTAAAAAAAAAATTAGTATGATTGAAACCAATCCTTAAATATTTGATGGACTTGAAAGCAAGTCGTATTCAGTCTGGACTGAACGGATGGTAGGAAAATATAGACGTTTCAAAAGCGCTTAATTTTTTAGTTTATTTGATTACGTTACGTAGATACTTTGACTTTGACACCCATCGTCCGAAATCAAGTTCAATAATTTACATTTCATATTATAGGTCGCAATTCTCAACCGATTCTCGTGAAAATTTGTGAGTTTGTTTCGATATTTATATGTTTTTTTTGTCAATTCAGTTTTTGGAAATTTTTCAATATGTCAGACATATGAAGAAAATAATTTTTCAGCCATTTCGAAAAAGTTCAAAATGTCACAAACGCTAGGTCTTCATCTCATATAACCACTATGAAATATATTATTTAGTGCAGCCTATTTTAGTTACAGCTGTACAATTTAGTTACATTACACAGAGAGTGAAAGCGCCGCTTTGTGTGTGTGAGTGATGATGATGATGATCCAGCGTGTTTCCTTCCCGCCTTTGTTTCCCGCGGCATTGACCCGAGTCGAACCGGTGACCTTATTTTGTACTAATGTCACTATTATGTATTCTGTGCTATTGAGGCAGATTTTTGTTTGCGAAAGTTTTGGACAATGTTCCACCTCTATCATAGTTTAATCGTGATCGGAGTTTAATCGTTATACCTACTAGGTACTGAGTTCACTTTCAAAAATATTTAGGTAAATATGATATTTTTTAATTAAAAATCTCTACTCCAAAGGGAGTTAAAATCTGAATAAATATTTTATCAGCGGTTAATCTTAAAACAGTTTACTTAGTAATTGAACAAAAAATGGTAAAATCTCGTGATGTACAAGACTCGAGTCCTCCGAGTTCTTTTGTCTAGAGCTCGGAGTCGTTTTACAGGGCTCGCCTCGTTTGTATGAAGCTCGACGACTCGGGAGTCTTTTTCAGAGCTCGAGCCTTTTTCAGAGCTCGGCCGATTTCGAGCCATTTTCACGGCTCGAGCCTTTTTGAGAGTTCGGTCGATCTCGAGGCTTTTTTACGGCTCAAGTTTTTTTCGGCGCACTACACTAGTTGTGATGGGCTGCTGATGAATGAAGATAAGTAGAGCTAAAGCACAATAGATTAAGCATCTACGGTGCTCTTTATAACATAAGACATTCATCTTTTTGAGTTCTAATTTTGGAGACTAGAGTCAGATTTTCAGGGCTCTGTGAGCTCGATAGGCTCGGCTTTAATATCTCCGTAAATAATAATACTATAAATAATATTATTTACGGATATATTAAAGTCATAAACATAAACTCTAAGCTTTTTATGAGGCTCGCGTTCATTTTAAGACTCGAGCTTTTTTGAAGGCTCGAGCTCTTTTGATAGGTTCTAGCTCATTTGAAGGCTTGAAACTCTTTTGAAGCCTCGAGGCGTGGCTCAGAGAGCTCGTTTCTCGACTAGGCTTGGACTTACGAGCCTTTTTTTTTTTTTTTTTTTTATGCCGAAGGAAAACGCTTTTATGCGCTTCCTCCCCGAAGGTGAGCAGGGAGGGGTATGTGGGACTCGCCAGGAGGGGACCGCAACATTCACCGTTGCGGCTCTCTCCACGACTGCCTCCCGGACTTACGAGCCTACCAAGCTCACCGAGTCCTGCCAATCCGAGTAGAGTCTTCAAAAGTAGAACTCAACGACTCGAGTTTTGTACATCACTAGTAATATTTCCCGCAATGGGAGAAAAGTCGCAGAACTTCAGTCAATTTCCTTCATAAGTAAAGTACCAAATTGTAATAAATACGAGTATCTTAAAATACCAAATAATATCGTGATGTGAATACATCAAATATCGGAAACCTTCATAAAAATAAATGCAATTACCCGCGGGTTATTTCTGGCGCGCGACAGCTGGAGAATTGCGCGGGAAAATAGCCGCCTAGTTACCTCCATTTCAGGAATATCATATTTTGCGCGCGAACTCACTGCCGCCTACTCGATGTGAAACTAATTTCAAACTTGGATCACGGCCGTTTTAACTTGTTCGCGCGACTAACTGGAAAATGACACCATGATAAAAAAAAAATACCCCCATAAAGTTAACTATAGGTATATTAACTAGGTATATTAACCTAACTAGGTAGGTATATTAACTTTATGCTTTACCCTATACCATGATTATGTTAAAAAAATCAAGTGCAAAACTCTGAGAAATTAAAATACCTAGGTACCTACCTAGCAGCCAAAATGAAAGCTACGTTAATACTAAGGGCGCCAATTTTATGGTAAAAAGATGGAGCTTTTTATTTATCTATTTAAATAAAATTCACAGTCCTGACTCCTGACTGACTGACTGATAAATCAACGCACAGCCTGAACCACTGAACCTAGAGACTAGCTAGACCAGCAGCCTCGTGCGAGGCCTGCCACATGTGGCAAACATCCTGCCTCGCGAGGCAGCGCGCTTGGTGGTGATGGGGATCCGCCTCATCACATAAAATGGGCTGACCAGAATAGAGTAATAGAGAATACTTTTTATCCAGGTTACCAAAGGATTTTTTCGATGTCCACGCGGAAGAAGACGCAGGCGGAAGGTAGTAAACTAACATAAATTCTCTTCGGTTGTCGAATCAGCAAATCGTGATTCGTTTACGAATAAACTAGTTACGTTGTGTTAAAATGTGCGTGTACAAATTCTGTAGGCCTACAGCTTCATCGCAGTAACTCAGCGATCGCATAAACTGATCACTTCTAAACCAATGGACAGATCGTCGCTCGGGATAACGCCCCGTAATTTTAGCAGCAATGTCGGCATCATTAAAGGTTAGTTTTACTGGTAGTAGAATGCAATTTGTCGCACTACATCGGTCACATCGGTGTAGGTGTTATGATATTACGCTGGCTGCGTTTGGAAAACTTTGTTGTGTTAGAAAATACAAACCAACATTAAATTATTATGTTATGATATGTCCATCAGCCATTTTTTATGTCCCCACTGCTGGGGCACAGGCCTTCCTTATGGGTGGTAAGGAGGACGGGCCATAACCCACCACGCGGGCCCAATGCGGATTGGTGGGTGTTAACGACTGCAAATACAGCCGGGACCAACGGCTTAACGTGCCTTCCGAAGCACGGAGGAGCTCGAGATAATACATTTTTGGTCACCCATCCCATGACCGACCCTTGCGAACATTGCTTAACTTTCGCAATCGCTGGGTCAGGCGCTAAACCACTGCGCCACCGAGCTCCTCCTTTTTTTTGTTATGATATAACAGACAGTAATTACATATTCCGTGTGCATAGGGGGTTTGATACCTAAGATCAACATTCATTAGGTCAAAATTTACTACATCAACACCACTAGATCAACAGTTAGGTGATATTTATATGTAGTAAACATCACCAAATTACGAGATCAGTGGATCATAAGATCAACAGATTATTAAGGTATTCATTTACGGGTATCAATAAAATTTGTGTTCGTTCACACTGACTTGAGTCTGTTGTAATTCTAAACTGGATTAAATCTATTAAATCCGATAGTTTTAAAGTGTTCCTGTTGTGTTCATGTTAGTCGCAGAAATTACCTCCTATTTTTGTGTGACGTGGTTCCTGCTGTTTAAATAAAATCTTGGCTAAATCAATACAAGATAAAGACCATCGTTTAATTGCTACCGCCGAATATTTTAACGACTGGCAAGATGGGCGGTGATACTTTGGTTCAAGTACCACAATCTTAGTCTTTGCCCCAGTTCTTTATTAATACACAGACATCATGAAAAACATCGTTGTTCCTTTGTATCGGCCGGCACTTTTATTCGATGGTATCCCGAAGATTACGACGTTGTAAAAGAAAAGATTCCCTTTTGATCCGCAATATTTTCCATTTGTATTGTGCTTCTAAATAATTCGTTGATATTCGAGTTTCGTTTTACGTAGATTTTAATATTCTGGCTTTATGTTCCAGATGGAGATTGGCTGAGAGAATTATGAGTACTTCGAGATTTATGTTTCATATTATCTTTGTCTTGATTTTATAGTTGTTAAGGCCTTTTCTGAGTTTTGTTACTGAAATCAATGTTAGCTAGCTATCAATTTGCTGATGGAACTAAGCAATTTTGATTTCTTAATTTTACAAGTATATTCTATCTATATATATTCTATTGTGTAAAAATAGCATTGTGAATGCAAAAATCTCAAATTTAAAAATTATATTCTATCATACAAGGCTTTGTCTGGAAGTGGTCCCAAGTTCGTCTTTGTTTAGCCATAGAATAGAATAAGTGCTACCGTACAGAAATGACACTCTCCGCCCGCCCCAGAACTAATTACCTCACCCCACCCCGCGAGTTCGTGTGCCGAATCGTGTGCTCGTGTCATGTCTGTCAACGACAACTTTAATAATTTGATATTCAAAGCAATGCGTCGTAACTGTTTAGTCCACTGACGTCCATTATACAAGTAGGCATAATGGACGTCAGTGGTTTAGTCGTGTTTGTCAACTGTCTAGGTATTTTGAAAATACAAAGCAATGTGTTGTAACTGTATTTACCAAAAAGTTCGAATTATTAATTGAACGCCGCTCATACAGTCAGTACGGTAGCCCTAGACTTACACACACAGTTGCGCGTGTACAAAAACGTCATCTGACATCATCTTTCTATAATGCCGCGGTTGTATGGAGTGTCCGAGGTGTTGTTTAGGTAAATACGAGCGCAAGCTTTAGCGGCGAACCCCTGTCGTGGCACGACGTATGTGTTGGCTTACTCCAGTTTCCCCGGCCTTCGTTGCGCGCCAGGTCGACCATGACGGACGACCTATTGTGCCCCATGAGCATGGAACAGTAAACACGATAACAGTACTCTTTATTGCTGTTCTTGGTAGCATTCATAAAGTGCAAACTTCATTTGAAAGAAACCGTAGCCACCCGTAGCATTCTCGATCGTAACAATCGAAGCTGAAACTTTAACTTAATTTACAATACCTATCTAACACTTAAATGCACAGTGGTACTCTTGAAGAAACTTATAAAAATACGAATTAGTGTCTTTGTAGCTAAAATAAATAAATAAATAAAAATAAAACGAATTAATGAAAACTACATACCGAAGTGCAGTTCACCGCGCACTGAACCCGTCACACTCGAGTGCGCTGCGCCGCCGGAGCACATAGTAATTGTAACCTGTACCAATAAAAAAAACGGGTCGAATTGAGTACCTCCCGGTAAAGACAAATTATATAAAACTAAAACTATACGAGACACACTGTGACTTTAGACACTTAGCCACAGAAAAAAGTTTTACGCAAAAGCACAGATTACTAAATAGTTAGGTACTATGTGCAAAAGTCAAGACAATAGCTCACTGACCTGAAGTTTTTTTTTCTATAGAGGTCAATGCAATAGCTACTGTCATATTCATTCAGAATATAAAGCTATGTCGAGAGATTTTATAGGCTAGGTGCATCCCAAAAAAAAATTGAAGCGTCAATTAACTTCTTTGGATGGAAAGTTTTTTTTTATAAAATGCTCTTTACAGTAACTGTCATGGCGTAGAACAAACAAGCGACATATTTTAGTGGTCGGCGACATGAGACGCGGCCGCTACGCGCAGCCAGAGCGTGAAGATGAGCGGTGACGTTGGGGCTTGGAAATAATGGAACCAGGATAAAAAATTATAGCTTGAAGAGACGGATCTTTGGGGTACAATGTGCTGGGCGCGGGGCATTGCAGGTTTCAATCGATCATCGATATTAAAACGATAATTGAATTATATTTTTTTTTCACCAAACTTAGTCGGCCTTATCACAGAAGATTTTAAAACACTGTTTAATTAAACCCTGTTTTAATGTGTTGCCGTCTCTTCCAAACAATATTGTCAAAATATTGACAGCATCACATTAAATGTTGAACAGTGTTTTATTAAAACCTTTTATGGTAAGAGTAAGATTACTACCAATCCAAGGTGATAATACAAGTAATTAATTAACTTTAGTCAGAAGTTAATAGTTCAAAGAAATAAAAAGCTATTGTACCTATTTATTTACTTTTGTCACAAATAATATAATAGACAATGCAGCCCTTGTGAATTCACTCTGAGTTATCGTATACATTTCAAATTTGTATTTAGGTATTACTATCAGGGATTACTCGTGCGCTCGCTTCGAACGAACAGAGTCAGCATTCGAAATATGACATGTGGTGCATTTCAAGACTCGATGCAACGATACGCAAAGTGCTTTAGTACTATTATTCATTATGTGCTTACTAAGGAGGCCAATTTTATTGTAGATTTGGAGAAGAACAAAAGCTATGCAAAAATCAGCCGCTTGTTGGTTGAAATACACAGTGACATATTATAATTATAACTAAGTATGTTGTTTAAAAACATAGGTAGGTAGTAATACTGGAGTGTTACTACTGTGTACTTTGAAAATTAATAAATCACACGTGGATTAATTGTAAATTCAACTTTATTCACACGAAAAAAATTTATTCAAGAATCGAACTAAAAAAAATAAAACTCTACGAGAAGAAGTGCTGACTGGAAAATCACCTCATATGTTACTGATAAAGACATCTGAGATAAAATCTGTGAATTAAATGTAATGAATCACATTCGAGGCGGGTGACGGCTGATAACAGCCATATCAGCTGTGCTTATCATCATCTCAGACAACGACTACTTCAGAAAAGGTAGCAGTGTTTCATTTGTAAACTGACTGAAAAGAACTGAGACTGCGAAGATGTAATGAAAAAAAAACAAAACAACCGCGAGAAAAGCTATAGTTGATTATTTATTATTTCCGAAACATTTCACTGTGAGCTGTGAGTCTGTATTGCCAAAAAGTGATGTGAGCCAACCCAGTCTGACTCTCAATTAAAAATTTAATTGTCTATGAAAACTCAATATTTAATATCGAAGATGATGTTGTTGAAAGTAGTTTTATTTCTGGTGTCGATGAGTGCGAGTGTGGGCAGCAGGATCCTGGTGGTGTTCCCGACTCCTGACAGGACCTACAGCCTCCTTGGAGGCTCTCTGGTCAGGACCTTGCTGAGCGCGGGACATGAGGTATATAATAATATTGGTTCCGAGTTCCGCAGAAGGTCACTTTGTTACAGTTATTTTCCTTTTTCTGTAAATATTTATTTCTTTCAAGACATTTTTACATTATTGTGTATTTTATTCTTAACATTAACTATGCAATCGTCTCTAAAACTAATTTAAAGCCAAATGCTTTTGTACAGCTGAATTGAATAATTCAAGCGAACTGCTTATAAATCGGGAGAAATTTAAAAGTTAGTTTTGCCGATTTGGATTTTCTAAAATAAACAAACAAAGCTCTTCAATAATATTTAGATTTCAAATGCGTACCTAAGTTTGTTCATAATTAACTTGACGTTTCTGACCCTTGTCACGACCTTGGACACAAAAGCTGTGGTGCAAAGGTCCATTTATTTATTAATTGATAAAACAACCAGCGATGGGCTATATATTATACCGGGTGTAACAAGACCCTCAACGAAGCCGAGGTCTACGTATTCTGCCCATCAGCAGGACCATTTCTGTTCAAAATGATTGCTGGGAAATGATTTTAATTTTTGGTGTTAAAAAAGCATTGCATACATAACCACGCAATGTAACGCGTACAAAAGACCGCGTCTGCGAGTGAATGCTACACAGCTGCGTGCGGCCAAGTTGAAAGGCAACGTTTATGTGCGTGCTCATGAAATACATTGAGTAATGACGTTTTGAAGCCATTGTTTGTTACGAAATACGTAAAATTCTGTAGACATAAATAAGGAAATAACGAACAAAATAAGATTTCATAAAAAAAAATAAAAAAAAAATTGACTTTGACCTTCAATAACTTCGTAGCTATTGGTTTCCCAGGTATAGTTTAAAAGACAAAAATGATCCTGACGATGGGCGGAATGCGTGGACTTCGGCTTCGTTGAGTGTCTTGTTACACCCGTTATAGAGATACAATATATAGCGATACATTATCTTAAAATAGGGCAGTAGAATCAAAGTATCGGTATATACAACAGAAATTGAGGAGATTCGTATGAGAATAACAGTAAACAACGTTCGAAATGTTGCTTTTAATTTAAATGGCGGTGGGCGGAACACAGCCAGAAGAACCGATGTGTGTGGTGTAGGAGTAGTTGTGTAAATAGACGCAAAGAAGTCACAAACAACGTTTTCGTTTCAGGTCACATACGTGACCGCGTTCCCCAAGAAGCCTGCCACAGAGAACCTTACCCGCATAGACATAAGTTCCAGCTTCGATCGCGGGGCGGGTAAGTTGTATAACTAATATAATTTTTGAGTTCGTGAGACATTTCAGTGTACGGAAATGAGCGACAACTGAAAGTCACTGCACGTTGGGTACGTATACTAAAACGCGGATCTTATCACACAGGATTTTGTTTGAGGCTTTTGTATTATTCATCATAAATTATGATGATTTTAAATAAAAATATATAAGTACTTCTTACCAGCAGATACACCCACATCGGTGAATTCGTGTTTTTGATGCTTAAAGGCCTTGAAGAATGCTAAAACAATATCATTGCCGCAAAGTAATTGCATTTGTTGAAAGTGTGTACTTTTTTTCAATACGATACGATACCAGATATTTTGTATACGCGATACGCGGAGTCAAGATGAGTTACGAAATTAGAATGGTATAACAAATTAAGAATTATAGAAACCTGAGGTCCTTGAATAATTTCAGCGTATGAAAGGCTCAAAATCTTGAAACTTTCAAGTAGCACTTGATGTTGCACAAATCACCACTTAAATTGTTTATCACTAGTAACACACCGAACGCAATAAATACAATATTATGAATTAAATTAGTTTATTCATTGGAGCGACGCGGAATCCAAACTGACGCGTGTGACAGACAGATCACGGCGAACAGAATATATTATTTTCTACCCCTCATCGAAATTGTAAAAAATATAACATTCCGAAATATACACCAAACGGAAACCAAATACCTACCTACAATAGTTTTTATTGATAAAATGTAAAGCACACAATTGACAAAAAAGAAAAATCAATGCATAGGAAAAACGTTTGAACGTAAAACGTAAAAAAAATGCTGCTATATTTTTTGTGCAACTTAGTATTATACAGATAACATAATTATACTAGGTAGTGTATGTAAGATAATATAATATGGTATGTAGCACAAAACGTAGTGATTATTTCCTCTGTGGGTAGCACCTACAAAATTGAGTTAAATGTCGTGGAGATGGCAGCCCGAGTCATCTGTCATCTCCACACAGTAGGTTTTTTGAATGTGAAGAAAATTATATGCCCGCCGTCCCTCGCCTCACCCACACGTTAACTTATTTATTTTAAGTTTGAATTTGATCCTTACGTGACATGAATTCACATTTTGTACTTCTTCGTGCCAGATGCCTTCAGACTGGATCTTCACACCTTGCCCCTGGCCCCGCTCACGCCCTCCCGAGCTCAGCAGCGAGGAGTGGAGGCCGCCCAGCGCGCGCTGCAGCACGAAACCATGCGCGAGCTGATGGTAGACCCAGCGGAACAGTTCGACGCAGTCATCGCACATTGGGCTCACAGCACGCTGCTTGCTCCGTAAGTATAACAATAATAATAAATAATAAATTACACTTTATTGCACGCAAAAAAAAATACAGAAAGAAGGACAGTTACAGAGAAAAAGCATACAAGAGGCGGCTTTAATGCTAAGCAGCAATCTCTTCCAGGCAACCCTAGGGTGAAAAAATAAATAAGGATAGGACTAAAAGGGGAGTGTAGTGCAATTTATGAAAGGAATAGTTATTAGTACTATCTATTATGTATTCTGTGGAATACCGACTACCACATAGCTCTATATTAATAGAGATAGGTATTTAGCGAGGCTTAAATTTAAATTAACTTTGTAAGTTGTAGATATTATCATTGATTATTTTAGATCAGAACAAGAAATAAATTACATTTACGTTTAATACAAGAAATAAAGATAAACTTGCCGTTCCAAGATTTAGGCTTGCAAAAACGAGAGGTTCATTTATGGGGAAAGGCATAGCCTTTATTAATAAAGTTCCACAACAAGTGATTGATCTTCCTTTGCATGAATTTAAAAACCATGTTAAAAAAACGCTCATGGGTAAAGGTTATTATAAAGTTGACGATTATCTTAAAGATCAAAATGCGTGGAAATGATGTAGGTAACACATAACTTGCTAATATAAGTACTTTATTGAAGTAATATAATAAGTCTATGTTGTTGCCAATAATTCTGTCACCCTTTTGTAATTATGTTACCCTGGTAACGATATATTCAAGTTTGTAAATATCGTTACTTATGGCTGTTACAGCTGATAAGTTTCTTGCGCCCGTTCTTCTTGTCAGCTAAAAAGGTCTGGAACGGGTGGTAGGAAAATATAGACGATTCAAAAGTACTTAACAATTAAGTTTATTTGAATAAAGCTTATTTCACTTTCACTTTCACTTTCATTTGATATAAAAAAATGTTTAAAAAAAAACAAAAAACCGACTTCAAAAAACCTACCACTAAAAAGCAAGAAATAATATTCGTAATAATAAAAATACGTCTATTGAAGTCGGGTGGGGCTGGAGTACAAATTCCTTTTTTTTATTTTAAAAGCCCCACCCGACATCAATAGACGTATTTTTATTATTACGAATATTATTTCTTGCTTTTTAGAGGTAGGTTTTTAAAGTCGGTTTTTTGTTTTTTTTTTAAACAATTTTTATTTTTTTTTATTTTTAGTGTAGGTACCTAGTAGGTAAGGTATATTATATATGTAGAAAAAACGGTTTAGCCAAACGTAAGATAATCGCGGAGAAACATACTTAAATACGGGTCAAACTGAGAACCTCCTTTTTTAAGTCGGTTAAAAAACTACACTTAAGATATCCCTCTTCCAACAAAAAAATAATTATCTTATTCAGTTCATAAACAAAGAAGTAATACGACCAATCATCGAAGTAATTCACACAAAATCATACTATTTTCGTGCTTTTTTCCAAATTACTTGAAAAGTACTGAACAGATTTCCAAATTTTAAAAAATGGGACCAACTTGGGAGTGTACCTAATGTAATAACGTTTAAATCATTTCAATCGGTCTAGCCGTCTTCGAGTAATCGGTGGACATACACAAAAAAAAAACAAATATACAGACGAACATAGAACCTCCTCCTTTTTTGGAAGTCGGTTAAAAATAATAAGGCTAACTATACAGGCTATGTTAACAGTAAATTGCAAAGGACTGGAGATAATAAAGTTTATTTACCTTGACTTTAGTCTATTTTTATTAGGAAGTTAGTATTTTATGTGCTGATTCTGAATTTATATCTTCCATTGAGAATTACAATATCAGATAAATAAGTATTGGTCTTGTTTGGTGTTCCAATGAACTTGGGGCAAATAAGCGAACGTTTCGGTTTCACTATCCGCAATTAAATTAATTTTAATTGCCAAAGAATCCAGAGCACTCTCGCAGCCTCAGCAGTCAGTGGTGCCCATCCGTTAGTTAATTTAAAGTGTCAGGAAACTGGTTTCAAGGCCGGAAGCCTACGACGCGTCAATTTCAAATATTCATTGGAAGCAATTTACATTATCTTCAAAGATTATTTACAGCAAAAGTTTTGAAGGACACTGAAACAAAAGCAAAATGTAATGGCAACTATTACCAATTATTTGCAATCTGTAACATCCTACCAGCAAGCCTAAAACATAAATTACTATTTTTAACTAATAACCGTGGCTGTCGGGAGCGTCTGGTTTCCCTTCAACACAGCCATCACACTAGATCCGTGGCTAGGGGTAGGTATGTTGTGCCGAGAGTTGATAATTACTATGGAGACCGAACACTTAATAAACGGTTGCCCTATTTGTTGAATGCACTTCCACAAGAAATAATTTGTTTAGAAAATAAAAACCACTTTAATAATAAGTTAAAACAATATTACTTAGATAGCATAATATATAGTCCTTAATATAATACTTAGTTAACTTCAATTATAAATACTTACCACAATAACATCAATAGTCCGTTGCATGTACTTAAATTATATAATGTTAGGTTATAATATTATTATGTTCTTTTACTTTTCAAATGTTAGTGAGCTCTTCACTCGCAGACAAACCATGGAAATGGTTTTGCGGGGAAAAATAAATGTAATAGTTAATAAGTAAATTATATAATAAATGAAATTCAATTCAATTCAATTCTTAATAATTTTGGACTGCTTAATTAATGATCGAAATTGCTGTTATTAGGCTGGATTTACAGATCTTTGGTGGTTACTTACTTAAAAAAACGTATAAACAAAATTCTGCATGTACGCCTGCAGAAGCCATTAGATGCACGAAGCGAAGTGCTTATCTTTGTTGGGATCCTCCGGGGAGATTGTGCTGTGATCTCGACTGATGGACTGGACTTTCAGAAGGCACGTTAACCCGTTGGTCCCGGGTGCATTATTGCAGTCGTTTACACGCAATCCGCATTGTGCCCGTGTGGTGGGTTATGGCCCATCCTCCTTATCCACCCATAATGAAGGCCTGTGCCCCAGCAGTGGGGACATTAAAATGTCTGATGGTCACCGAAAACAGCCAAATCTTTTAGCACAGCAGTTAAAGAAATAAAAATGTCGCCGAAAAATTCAGAATTTGAAGTGGAAATGGCAGATTTTGAAGATGATGAAGACTCATCGGATAAAGAAGAGTGGGACGAATCATCAGAACGATAATTTGTAATTAATTTGTATGAATAAATATTTTTAAGGGTTTTTTTGCACTTTACGTTATATCGTACGACCGTAAACGAGCGAAAAAACTGTCTAAATTAAAATAATTTATAATTTTAGGTTTATTTTGATCAAAATAATGTCAAATATGCAGTAAAATATTTTTGTCCAACTTTTTGGCCCAAGTACCCCTATGTGTGGCGCGGTGCGTCTGAAATGATGATCATGAAACATCTCACATGTAGACTTGGTGCCTTGTACGAGTGTCCCCTGATCTGGTACGTGCCGGGGGACGCGTGCTGGGGGGCCCTGCGGCTGGTGCACGAGGAGGCGAGCCCCGCATTCAGCGTGGGGCCACACTCCACCGGGGCCCCGACCTTGCCCTTCACTGTCAAGGAAAGGGCTTTGCAGCTCTGGCGGCAGGTTTACTCTGCAGTTGTCACACGGTAAGAATGGTTCAACGGCTGTTACTCTAAACCTTAAATAATGATTTGACGATAACGACTAACATTCAACTTTCAAAGGTCTATCAAGGAATGGTCTCCAATGGGAATCTACTTTGGAATATTTGCTGGAGAGATTTTGAGACTTGCGATATTTGTAGAACTTTGGTTGTGTTTTGTTGTGTGTGGTTTAGCGCCTGGTCTAGCGATTGCGGATGTTAAGCAACGTTCGCAAGGGTTGGTCATGGGATGGCTGACCAAAAATTTATTATCTCGAGCTCCTCCGTGCTTTGGAACGCACGTAAAGCCTTTGGTCCCGGCTACATCTGCAGTCGTTAACACCCTCCTATCCGCATTGGGCCCGCTTGGTGGGCCCGTCCTCCTTATCTACCTATAAGGAAGGCCTGTGCCCCAGCAGAGGGAATATTAAAAATGGCTGATGGATAGTGAATGTGCCTTTCTCATCCTACTTTATTAATTAAGTACCTACTTTAGTAAATTGAAAAAATATTTAAGCTTATACACTTAACTAAATCTTTTGGCATACATAAATGTACCTAAGTTAAATTTCACGATAACTTTATATCTTTATATGTAAGTATAATAATTCTAGGGAACTATAGGTCTTTAAGTAGGTACCTACATCATGTTTTTTTTTGCAATATGTATAAATGTGTGACTGTTTGTTCCTCAATAAAGAGAAAAAAAATTGTTAACAAATTGCTATAAGACTTCTAGTTTTCCCATACAGCTACTACACTGATTTCATTGAGCTACCACTATACGAGTCGGTATACGCGGAGCCACTGCGCGTGCGCGGGAGGTCGTTGGCCCCGTACGAGCAGGTGGTGGCCAACGGGTCTCTGCTGCTGGTTGACTCCCGCCCGCCGCTGGGGCAGCCACTGCCGCTACCGATGAATGCCCGCCTGGTGGGAGGACACCACCTGGAGCTACCACTCAAACCTTTACCGAAGGTTGGATACTTTCTTTATGCACAACGGGATAGTGCATGGCCTTCACCTCACCTGATGTTAAGTGACAATAAGGCCGAAGGTGGAAGCGCACTAATCGTCATCACTGAGGAATTGGCTATCTTACCTCTAACTGCCGGAACACAACATTTTTTAAATTATTGTTATTGCGGTAGACTTAGCTAGCCAGGCGGACTTGAAATATTCCCTACCACCAACCAAACGGTTTGTACAAATTGTACCTCCTAGGAATCGAACCCGGGACCCCTTACACGGGTGGGCGAGCCACTATAGACCACCGAGGCAGTTTAATACTAAAATTGTTGTCCTGATCATGGGCTTAGTAAAGTTCCATAGGAAATTTCCTAGGATTTGTATTATAACTACTCGTAAAGTGAATCAAGATTTTACTGAAATTTAATTTGGTATCGTATGTGTGTGCGTTTCTAGTATCTGATTTGTTATTTATGTATTAAATTATGTTGTAATGGGCAGTCAAGTGTTCAGTTCGTGGTAGAGCGTCGCTCGCGCTCGTAAGTGCTCACGTGCAGGCACTCTGCGCAGGCGCCGGCCGCGGCGCCGCGATATTGTCTGTTAAACACTCTTCACGATTGCGGCTGCAAATAAAACTAATCCTAGCATGTGACGTCATCACAACGATATTTCCGATTGATTTTGACGCCGCCAATCACTGGAAAGTTCTGGTGCGGTTTTACTGGCGAGAAATGTTGCATGTTTATTAGATTTCCAACGGAAATGTTCGGTGTTAGTATTAAAAAAATAACTTTGCGGTTAGATAAATACTGCAGATGCTCGTATAACTGTTACCTATAATACTGAAATATGTTTAAAAGTCTGACTATGGAATGATTTAGCGGAACAAAATAACTTTAAAAAGTGACTGCGTCTACTAATAGGAGTCCTTTAGGACCATAATGTCCACTTCTTAAAATGACCACTTCCCAAAAGGACCACATCCCAGAATGACCATTACAGTTTATTGTCTTCAACAGAAATTCCAAGCATTTATGGACGATGTGAAGCACGGGGTAATATTGATGGACTTGGGCGCCAACGTGAGAAGTGATGACCTTCCGAAGCACGTGCGGAGTCGGCTGCTGGAGATGTTCGAGCAGCTGGAGCAGGTCGTGCTGTGGCGGCTGGACGCGCAGCCGCCGCACCGGCCCGCTAACGTGCGCGTGCTAGAGAAAGCGCCCACACTAAGCATCTTATGTGGGTAAAGAACAGAGTGACTCATTTTTGTCCAACGCAAAGCCCCCTACTTAACTGGCCAAAATACATCGTGTTTGAACCTACGCTTAAAACTTAAATATGAGGAATAGACGATCATGTTGCAAACTTATTTAAATCACAGACTGATGTATTTTATGGAACTGACAAGCTTACGGCAGGTAATTTCAAAGTTTACTGCTTATTTTAAAGCTTTAATAGCTATAAACGCATAGAATGTTGGCCATTTTAGTGGGGGGGCAGATTGCAAATGTTAAAATGTTCCTGGGGCCTAATAGCGCTAATTTTCAACGATAAAACCAAAGCTAAATCGTTACCGTTTCAGTTTCGTTTACAGAAAAATACTCGCTTTAGTTTTGTTAAAATTGTTGAATACTCTGCCTAAGGAGTCTAGGATTACAATCTGGGACAATTTAAGTCAAAATTATGAAGCTAATCCAAAGATTTCTAGGTAAATATAACCTAAATGACAACGTAACGTTTTTGGTTTTATCGTTCAGAATTACCGCGATTGGGCTCCTGATTAGTCAGTGTCAGTCAGCGGACGGCGTGGCTTATTAATGAATGCACAGATTTCTGTTTTCTATCCAGGCCATCCAAACACATCAATCTTCATCACGGATGGTAGTTCCCCTTCCTTGATAGAGGCGGTGTACTGCGGAGTGCCTGTGCTGGTGGTCCCTCTGGCCGGAGACCAGTTCCTCAACGCAGACCTGGCGGTAGCTCGAGGCTTCGCTCGCAGGGTCGACTTCTCCCATCACTTCGCGTGGAAACTTCAAGAGGCGGTTGGAGAAGTACTCGCTAATATCAGGTAAGTACTGGCTGATGAAAGCCTTATGAAAATCACACTATTCTTCCAAAATTTTTGAAACTAAGGCAATTATTGTTCTAAAATTTCTTGACTTTCCTTAAATACATATTTGATAAAAACTTGTGTGTTGTGTATCTCTTATTCATCCTCTCCGATTCCCCGATCTCGACGCGATGGCTACCGACTACCTACTCGTAAATAACCTCATAAAATATGCAAGTTTTAAGAGAACAAACGTGGTCTTTTAGTATTATCTGCTACTACTACGATACTTTTAAAATCATTGGAAGCTTTTCGTATAACAATAATACTTTGTTTTTTTACGCTAATCAATATAATCACTGTCGGCCCAGAGGTATCACAGATTGCCTCACCGAGTACAGACAGACAGCAGAGTCAAGTCAGACATTTTTCATCACCCATCGTTGGAAATAGCCCATACTTCATTAGTGCTCGCTGCGCCCGCGCACACATAAGCCGTGCGATGACAACATGTATTTAAATAAATTAAGGTTATTCAGTGCCATGTCTATCAGTTTTCACATATTTATCACTGACCCATGCGTCGAGAATCACTAAGATTATTATTTTTTTTCTACGAAGTTCCCTATTATTTATGCGCGGATGTGAGAAATAGACTTTTTATCTCCATGATATATTATTTTTTTTATTAATATGTACTCTGAAAAAATATATATTATTATGTAGCATAAATATATACATAAGCAAAGATACTGCTCGTTCATCTGCCATAGTTTCGCTTCCGGTTATTGCATTGGCTAAACCGAGTGATTCAATCCGGTATGTACGAGTATAAAGTGTGAATGAATGAATAGAAACGTGTGCTAGCATTTTATATATTTTTTTATAATTGAAAAGAAAGAAAGAAAAAATTGCTGTTCATAGAACCACGATGATCAGTTTTTCTCTCATCCTGGACATTATTTTACCAGCAGCTACCGCAGCAATGCAAAGGAAGCTTCCAGAGTCTTCCAGCTCCAGCCATTGCCAGCTGAAGCCGAGCTGCTCCACTGGGTGCACGTGGCCATCGTCACCGGTGCTCGACACCTGCGCTCGCCGGCGCTGCAGCTGTCACTCGTCGAAAGACTTTATCTTGATATTTGGCTGCTGGTAGGACTGGCTCTCTGGTTCTTGACTAAAGTGGTCAAAGTTATTAGGGTCCACATGACAGACTACGACTACGATAAGAAAGATGATTAAATATTTAAAAAGATTTAAGCAGTTTTATTAATTTACAGTTTATTATCCAAGGGAATTTGTATCATTTGTTTTGTTCTGTGATCAAGTGATGTTCACACGTCACCGCGTCAGATCGTCTTCGTGTAGTCTTCAGTGATATATGAGAACCATCTCACACATGTATATTATTGTCACAAACAACAAATGTTATGTGGTTAATGTACTTTTGATAACATTAAACATTTTAGAGCATTTCGAACTAGCGAGACCAGTTCACGATCTGATGAAAAGATAGATTTTTGAACTTCCAATGTGAAGAACTGGTGTAGAATTCTACTTTACAAAAATTACTGTAGACTGAAAAGAAACAAAAAAACACAATAACCGAACAGAATATTGAAAAATGGCATGGTAACTCTGTAAAAAAATTCTGAATAACACTATAAAAACTTATAAAAATAAATTTCCAATCGTTAGATTTTGTACTTTTCGATTTTCAACAACAGTGATATGGTTGTTTATGCAAAAAGGTTAGCTTTTTTATCGATCTAACAAAATAACCGAGTACATTTTTATTCAATAAAAATTCTGGCGAAGCGTCAATTTAAGCTATGCAATATTCAACCTTTTTCTAAAGACATAGTGAAAGAGTAAATTTCGTTAACTGCCTCGCCTTAAAAGTTAAATAAATGTATTAGAATGAACTTTGAATTTTCCGAGCCGTGCATCGCATAGTACAAGCACGTAGTTCATCGCTTCTCACATTCGCCTCTCTACTAGTCTGAATGATGGCTAATAAAAAAGTGAGAGAGAGGTTCTCAACTAATACCGCTGGCACTTATAATTTATTTCCCTTTAAATTCCACGGTTCATTTAGCATTATCCACTATACTAGCTAGGCCGTTAGTTTTAACAACTGCTTTAGCTATAAAACTATTGTAATGGCGGTACTAAACACGAATATAATGGACAACTGCTGGAAACACGTATTAAAAAAGTTCTGATTCTATATTTTACAACAACACGCAAATAGTTACAATTACTTATTTGGTTTTATTATGTAGCTTTTTATTGGTGAAATGACGTTTGAAATTAGAAAAGTATTTTCGGAGGTTCCTGAAGAGTTTTGAATCTGTTTGACCTCTATAGATTTAGAAAACAGATTAATAAAAGCACACGGAAGTCCCTCGTTTAAAGTCGGTCGTCAGGTCGTAAGGTGTCTCGTCGAGCATAGATGGACATCGACAATGATCGACAGAGATCGACGGATAGCAGACGACACGCGGTCGCTGAGTGAACTTGAACTTGCCCACTATTAGGCGCCGCCAGCCAAAAATAGAACTCGACCATAGACTTGAAATTCATAGTGTCCATCAGCCATTTTTGATGTCCCCACTACTGGGGCACAGGCCTTCCTTATGGGTGGTAAGGAGGACGGGCCATAACCCACCACGCGGGCCCAATGCGGATTGGTGGGTGTTAACAACTGCAAATGCAGCCGGGACCAACGGCTAAACGTGCCTTCCGAAGCACGGAGGAGCTCGAGATAATACTTTTTTGGTCACCCATCCCATGACCGACCCTTGCGAACGTTGCTTAACTTCCGGCCAGGCGCTAAACCACTGCGCCACCGAGCTCCACCTCCTAGTCTTTTGCTTACATGAAGGTTCTACAAAAATTTAGGTAGAACTTTTGGATAAATGCATTGATAATACCTATTAATAAATATTTTGTTCAGACACCGTTAATTTTTAAGTATATCTAAAAATTAAATGGGGATATCATACCACGTTTCTGAATATGAACGTGCAGTTAAAAGTTAAAAATTAATAATTTGAAAATGTCGGAAAAAATCTTGATTAATCGGCAAACTCACAAAAATAGCAAGACGCGTGCGTAGATTCATTCTTTTCATTATTTACGTAAATCAAAAATCAAAATCAAAAAATCATTTATTCAGTCTAGGCTGTTACAAGCACTTGTGAATGTCAAAGAAGCTACGCCATCGGTTCGCAAACCCTGAGCGGGAGACCTTGTAACGAGAAGAACCGGCAAGTAAGTTAACCGTAGGTAAACAAGATAGGTAGTCTCTTTTAATTGAGCTCTAATTCCAGAAATCAGTAAAATTTTGGGACATAAACAAACCTCAATATCTTGATTGACCAATTATTAAATATTGAAACTTTTAACTGTACCTACATACTCGATTAGAAAAGGGAAAAGATACACATTTGCTGCAGCCCTTTTAGAAATGTCTTATAATGAAGGTACAGGTTCATAACTTTTTATTTTCCACTTAGTTTAACTAATTTATTGCTTTATTTATATATTTTCATTACATTTATTCAAATGAAATTAAAAACTTTTAGCATTATCATATAGGTAGGTAGGTATAGTTTCGACAGTTTAACAAAATAACATAGTTTTAGACAAACGCTATAGTTAATCGGTTTCACTCAAACACGTCACTCGGAAGGTCAGTCTCATCAGGCGCGTCTGTGTGCGCTGTTATCTAATCTGTGGCGTCTGCAAACAAATCGTCTCAATTGTTACGACCATTTAAAAGTTAACGAGTAGGTATAATTCGCGTATAAATCACAATGCATCTTCGTGGACCGTCTGTGAACTGAGTTTAATTGGTAGTAGGTACTGCTGTTGTCTGTACTAACTAGGTATAATAATTAAGCTGTGATATTTTATGATTACTGCTAACAATCAGCCTTCGATCAAGAATATCCTAGATAACGCTTCACGAACTAAAACAGTACGCAAAAATGTAAATTCAAATAGCGTCCCACTTACAAACTTGGCGCTTATTTTGTACAAAATAAGTTTATTTTTTAAAAAAACCCCATCTTTTATCACTTACTTTGTGCAAAATAAGCGCCCAGTTTGTAAGTGGGGCGCTATTTGAGGTGCCATTTTTGAGACTGACCGGACATCTAGGGTATTCTTGATCGAAGCAAGCAGCAGTCATAGTTACAAATGAACCTTATTCAATATCAAGAAATGATATCGCTTGAGTATTATCACTCAACACTGATCCTTTATGCTTTATTTTTTAAAATTTTTGCTCCTATACCGAGGAGTTAATCTGGATTGGAAACAAACTCAAAAACAACACGAGGTAATATATCAATTGTTCAATAATTGTAATTTTATTTTAAATAGCTTGTAAAGAAATTGAAACTGAAAATACCTCGAAATGAATAAAAAAATGGCTTCAAAATTGGCATTGCATGCAGCATTATAATGTACAATCGATAGCATTAATGGGGAAATAAGCCTTTGATCTTGAGGTAGGTATGCTTTGTTAAGCAAATATTTAGCTAATAACCTTAACTAATAAGCTTTGACTTAGATGGATACGAGTAGATATCTTGTAAATCATGTATTCTGTGTAACACAACAAGCGACTCCTTTTAAACATCGCTATATTAGTACTCTATACTCTTATTTATTTATTTATTTATTTATTTGCTTTTAGGAGGATTTACAGTCAAATATAAACAATAGAATAACAAATAGATTTTCCAATGCCATTTACAAATCCCCACATATAGGTTTCTAAGTAGGTTGCATTAACTATCTATAAGATTTTGGCAAGTGGGTATATCTACACTTCTTCCTCACAATAAAAAAAAGATAACAATGAAGAGCTATTTAAGAGTTGAGACAATAGTTCAAGAATGCTTAATTTAAGTTTATGTGAATAAAGATGTTAGACTTAATTAGACTTTAGTTACTTTCTCCTAAGAAAAAATCGTTAGAAAAGATATGCTGGCACAAAACAGGTCAATAACATGGGTCAGTGGGTAAACAATAGAATAACATATAGATTTCCCAATGCCAATTACAAATCCCCACATATAGGTTTATAGGTAAGTTGCATTAGCTATAAGATTTTAGCAAGTAGGTATACACTTTTTCTTTCCAACAAAAACAAAGGATTACAATAATGAGCTATTTAAAGAGTTGAGACAATAGTTCAAGAATGCTAAATTTAAGTTATGTGAGGTACTTAGGGCTTAGGTTAGGTTTACTGAATAACTAGTTCCCCCAGGCACCCGCGAGAAATTTATACCGTCAAGCATCGCGGGTGCCTCCAGGCACCCAGAGATCAAATATTTTGCCAGGCAATATTTTGCCTTATTGTAAATTAAATAAATCTTGGATTTAAATTTAATGTTCTGTGACATTGGGCGGTTTTCCACTTACCGGCACGGCGACGGGACGGCGACGGCGACGGCCCGGCGACGGCTGCCGTGGCAGCATAAATGTATGAGTTTATATGGCACGCTTTTCCACTTACCGGCACGGCGACGGGACGGCGACGGCCCGGCCCGTTGACCCCCACCGATGCCGCCGCCGGCCGGCAAATCTGTGTGTGTTTTGTATACGTACGTAGCCGTGTGCGTGCGTGTGTGCGCGCGCGGGGCAGGGTTCAGCCTGTACAGTCGCGAACGCAACCTTATTGTTGACAAGCTTACATTTGAGGTCGTATGCACTTATTTTGTATGAAATGAACTACAAACATAAGTTTGATATTGTTTTTTATGTGATATAAATTACAAATTACCATATTTAATTTTTTTATACTTACAGCATATTACAAGATATTCTTATTATTTATACCACAACATAAAAGTCATTTGTACGTAGGTACATTATTGTAATAGTTAGGTTAATTGATAAATTCCAAATATAATAAAAATTGGTAATAATTATTAGTACCTATATAGTTTCAACTGTAGATTTACAGTTTTTTCGATATCTTTTTTTCTTTATTGTGCTAGCGCCATCTATTCTATTCGCTGCATAAGCCATACCAACACAGTTTTGGCAAACTCTACGGTACGGCATACGTAATATTCAAATTCAACTGATTGCACAGATGGCTTTAGTGGATAAACTGTGTTTCGATCGGTGCGTTCAGTCGAAAACTGTTTTTGAAAAAATTTAGTATCCTTCTTTTGGATTGTTTCACATTAATTCTCCAACAGATAATTAAATGTTTCTTGAGTCATTCGAAAATAGTTAAAGAATTGCTTATTGTTCATTTTTAGTTTATCAAATAAAGTATAGTAAGAACCCTTTAAATACCTAAGTTTAATAAGTGGATCGACCCAAAAATTTACTTTTCTACGTTGTAGATATTTTCTCCTTAAATGTAAAAGGTAGAGCAAATAAATAGTACGACGACTAGACGAGGACATTTTTAAGTCTTGTAAAATTGGCGTGCGTGTCTGTACTGAGCGTAGCCCGCGCCGTCGCCGTCGCCGTGCCGTCGCCGTCTAGTGGAAAAACGGAGCGCCGGCCCGTCGCCGGGCCGTCGCCGTCCCGTCGCCGTGCCGGTAAGTGGAAAACCGCCCATTGGGCCTTGACGGATATTCTTTTCAATGACGTATCTCGCGGGTGCCTGGGGGAAACCGTCGCGCTCAATAGGTTAAACATCGCTATGTTAGTACTTTATACTCTTAGGTTAGGTTTACTGAATAACTAAACTTTACAGTTACAGTCTGTCACAAAACAATTAAAATGTTTCGTCTACATGGTTGGTTACTATTACTATCTTTCACCTAGGTGAGGGGCTGCATGGTTAGCAAACGGAATAGCTCACACTTAAAAAAGCTTTTCAAAGCGCCCATCAAAACACATTTAAAAATTAGATACACGCAATAAAAACTAACATTCCAAATCCTTATGTACGAGCGGAAGAGAAACTTGTAGTTTCCTAACAAGTATAGCCATCGCCATCGGCGCCGGCGCAGGAATCGCCCGATACCATCGTAAACCGATCGCGGGCGAATGGACTCCGGGCATAAATAATGTTTAATCGAGATCTCGCTTTCGAAACGGGCAGCTGCATAAAGTTAGATAGATACGAGAGAAATCGGGAGAAATTTATTAATCCCTCTAATAAGACCGCCTCAATAAAGTATTCTAGTATCGCTGCAATAAACATTGGTTAATCGGATCAATCGACGCCTTTTCTGATGTCGGTATTTAAAGACGAACTCATAAGACGGAAATGAATGAAATAAGAGTAGAAATCTTTCTCTGCGTTAAGTGAATAATAATGTTATCATTACGCTAAGTGCCTAATCTCTAATCTTCCTTGGGTTGAGGACAATTTCGTATCGGTGGTAGAGCCGTGATTAACACGTTTCTTTTCCTCTTCACGTCACATAGTGTTATTATTAGGTACTTTGTGATAAAGCTCACTTGAAGAATTACAAATTCTCTTCACAGCAGTGCTGAGTTTAATCCGCCAGTTAAGCATAAAGCCAGAATTTACAATTCAATATGACCTATACCTACGAGTTGCACAATATATTATTTTTTTAACTGTAACTAAGTTAACTAAGCTCTATGTGCCTATAACACAGAACAGATATAAGTACTAGTACTAGAAGATCTACAGCGATCTACTTATGTTTAATAGGAACCAGCCCTGGTCTTTATTAAGTATCCATACACCCAATTGAAGCTTGATGAGCTTGAGAACTAAACGAACTCATAACTCCCGGATGCAATAGCTTTCTCATTGTAATTTAGTTGTCATCTCAACTCGACAGTTTAACTAAGTAACTCTAGACTCAACTGATTCAGAAATAATAGTGTTTGCTTATTTAGACGAGACTTTAGGGCAAATCGTTCATAATCTTCAATAACAATTTTGAGTGAATTTCACTGGAAGCTCCCATTGTTTGTTTACTATAATAACTTTATTATTTGCAGACACAAGCAAATATGATGTTGTAAATTGATGAATACAAATAATTGGTTGCAAGTTATTAGTTACAAGCTCAAACTAAAGAGTTTTGTCGGTAGTTTTTTTAACAGTAAGTAGTAAAGATTGTGTGTTTTGATAAAGTTTATTTCACCTATAATAAAAACATGTTGAAACCACCATGCACACTTTACTATAAAAATAGACGCCATAATGTAATTCCAAGTTCAATATTTAGACGTTTCATTGAGCAAAACACGGGCTGAGTAAATACGTTTCTCCCGTAAATTGCGCAACCGAAGCCGAAGTAAGTCCGACTTTAAATAAACGATCCAATTCGATCACAATTTACAATCCAATTACTGCTGATTTCTCGCATTTTCGAGTATCTTCGTTTTCCAGCCGTTTTCATACAATATTATCATCCCAAATTAATACAAAATTATATAAACAAGAAAGAAGAAGAACACGAATATGAAAATAAACTCACTGCGAGAAAGAAATAATTGATTTTCTGCTGTCACTACCTAATTGCGTAAATATAGATTTATTATGTTAAAGAACTCAAACATTTTTATAAGCTTTCTTGTCATTTCTTATTTCAAAACATCTCCTTAAGATAAACAAAAAAGTAATTTATTCATCCTGGTATACACTTTAGGGGAGCTCGGTGGCGCAGTGGTTTAGCGCCTGGTCCTGCGATTGCGGAAGTTAAGCAACGTTCGCAAGGGTCGGTCATGGGATGAGTGACAGAAAAATTATTATCTCGAGCTCCTCCGTGCTTCGGAAGGCACGTTAAGCCGTTGGTCCCGGCTGCATTTACAGTCGTTATCTAATCCACATTGGGCCCGCTTGGTGGGTTATGGCCCGTCCTCCTTATCCACCCAATAAGGATGGCCTACTGTGCCCCAGCAGTGGGGACATCAAAAAAAAGAATGGCTGATGGATACACTTTAAAAGCACTCCATCATATCATACATTAAACAAAGTAATTGAAGTAAGTTCTTAAGCTTGTGTATCCAACTACTTACCTAGTTTCCAGCTTTAGGAAAGCTCTTAAGATGGCAAGTGTTGCTGGAGAGGAAAACGTGCGGCACTTGCGGCTGGAGCACGCTAGAGGCTATTCGCGGCGCTCGTAAACAATGGATGTGGTGCAGTGGAACAGGTCGAGCGGCCGAGCGCAAGGCACAGGCGGCGGCGGGCGAGATGGTGATGCTTATATATATGGCAAGTGTTAGTGGAGAGGAAAACTCGCGGCTGGAGCACGCTGGAGGCTATTCTCGGCGCTCGTAAACAATAGATGAGGTGCAGTGGAACAGGTCGAGCGGCAGAGCGCAAGGCACAGGAGGCAGCGGGCGACAAGGCACAGGTGGCAGCGGGAGAGATGGTAAAGAGGAAAACGTGCGGCACTCGCAGCTGGAGCACGCTGGAGGCTATTCTCGGCGCTCGTAACCAATGGATGTGGTGTAGGTCGAGCGCCAGAGCGCAAGGTACAGGCGACAGCGGGCTGGCGAGATGGTGCATATACATACATATATTTTAGCTCCTTCTAATTCTAAGCTTTGAAGTGAATATTTTGAGATCACGATGAATCTTAAGTTACACGCTAGTCTTCCTATTTTAGGCAATACCTAACATAACAACATAGTTAGGTAACGTGGAGTGTTATCAAATTAAAAAGCCGGCCAAATTAAAGCATTATGTTACAATGTTGTAAATAAGGGTCTGTCAAAAGCAACGAGTTATTTATTGACAAACACTACAGCAGCCCTCAAGTCAACTACTTCTCACTTTTGAAATCGCTGCTAGTTTATTACTTGTGGCAACGACAACGCAGATGCGCGGGCGCAACTGATCCAGTTCACCGTGTCCCGGAGGCTTGGCGCGGAATTTGGAACGTCCACACTTATCGCCTGCGCGGACGCCTGCGTAATCCCAAGGAATCAACACTTTCAGGGATTCACATGAAATTTTACGACTGAGTTATCAATGAGAACGAAAATAGAGGCTTAAGAAAAAACTATATCTACGAGTATGTAGGTATACGGACGGATGCAGTCTTTCTTTACAAAGTAACTTATGCCGGGCTAAAATAGTACCTAACCATAACAGGGAAATTTATGTATATTATCCTACTTCTTGACGTTGCGAATATATGAATCATATTGCTATAGTAGATTGTTATACAAGACGCTAAAAGTACCCATTGCATCGAGGTATTTTTATTCCCGAGCTTTAGCGAGGGAATAAATAGAAACCGAGTTACAATGGGTTTTAGCGTCGTGTGTTACACTATACTTTTCACTACGATTGCGAGAAAATAAAATACAATATTAAATAGTTTATACCTACTTACTTACTTCCGTAAACGAATCCACTCGTTTTTCTTTCCTCCACTTCATAAACTTTTTGTACAATATTTAAATAAATGATTTATGCTTGACGGCAGAAGATTAAAATTATTTCTTTCCAATTACGGTCACACAATTCAATCAGTTTGTAATTATAAAAAAAAATCTAAAAATTTCGCGCCATGGTACCTTTTTTAATTTCTGCTGTAGCAGCTAAGCAACACAAACACGCATTCTACGATTCACTCTGTACACAGAGTTTAAATAAGTCTATGATTTTACCGAAGAGATGCTTTTAGTTCCATTTTCAAAAATAAGAATGAGAAACTGGGGGCCTATTACGAAACTTGATCACGATAGTCGTCCGCAGTTCGTTGGTTATAGTTATTACAAATATTTTCAATGTAGCTATCGTAGTCCATAGTCTATTGAACGAATAATGACGGATCCACTAGAGAGAAACTGTCAAATTTACGCAATAACTTTGCAATATCGCATACGCAAGTGCTTTGTAATAGGAATCAATCAGAACGAAGCACGGACGCAGCCGCGTGTATCGCATTAAACTTTTCGTAATAGACCCCCAGTATTAAGTCGAGCGAGTTTTTATTCGTGATTATGAATAAAGACTTTTTCGTTTTAGTACGCTCATTGGTAATAGACAAACATTAAAAAAGAAAAAACTTTATCCCCTAGGGCTTATTATGCTATTTTATCTCGACTCTTGTACGTTACAATGACGCACTTTTTGAGCAAGAGGAGTGAAAAATTACTTTTACTGAAAAATCCGCCTGCATAAAAAGACAAGTCAACTGAAAGATGGAAAAAGGTCATAATAACATGCAGTCTGCGGCATGCATAAAGAAAGTGACATTATGAATGATTTGAATTATATGCCTCAGACTGCATTTTATATTTATTTATTTTTTATTTTTTTTTTATTTTTTTTAGTTATTCTAAATTACGGTCATTATATACCTTATTGAAATCCTTATAATATGCCTGACACCCATATTGCAGTATTCTAAAAAAAAAATTTTTTTTCACTATGTATAATTAGCACCGTACAGCCGCCATGCTGGTTTTTTTATAACGCCACCTTCTTAAGAACACTTGGGCTGACAAGACAAATCTAACGATATCTTAATCATAGAAATCCGTTCAGCCGTTTAAAAGATATGAGGTAATAAAGAATACGCGCGAAAAACATAACCTTTTCTTTGCAGTCGGATAATGAATAAAAATTTACGAAACTTATGATTATCAAAAGACAATCAAATGATTGACGCAGTTGCGTCACAAGCATATTAATAATTTAAGACATCAAACTGACAAAACCATTTTCCTACAACGATCGGTCATAAACTTTCAAGCATTAGTGCTCCGGCACAGACTATATAATAGTACCGGCGCAGATCGCCTGAAGTGGGTATCGATAGAATTACGCGGGAGTTTGTTTACGTCATCGACAGCTCGCGGAAATCCATAACCAAAATAGAGACACGCGTGGATCTAACGACTACTTACCTACTGAGTACATGCGGCATAAGCCACACATTATCAAAACGTGAATATCGACTTTTCAACTGCTACATTTACCACACACCACGACGTAAAAAACGAAGTTTGATAAGTTTCATCAAACGAACGGCCCAACTCTAGGTTATAACCTAGAGTTGGGCCGTTCGTTTGATATATATACTATTTTAAATTGTCTTACAGTTACAGTAGTTGTTTTCTCAAGTTTGGGTTCTCAACCCAGTTAAATTCCCCTCCCCTCCGGACCTCTGAGGAGATCAGACGTGCTTTTTGCATATTCGTAAAACAATTTTTCTTCTATTTGTAATTAAAATTAAATTACAATAATCAAGAATAAATATTAGGAGCGCATAGGAAAGTGGAAGTAAAGCAAGTAATGCAGTGAAGACACCGCTTTGGACACGCACACACTAACTGCCCACGTGAGTTTAAACTACAGTCCTATGTAACAACAACACAGAGGTCTCATTGTAGTGGACAGACAGCGGTTTCGTTCGGAAGCATCGCGTTACCGACCAGCGAACGCAGAACCCTGAGCTAGGCTCTGTGAGCTCTCTTTATACCGGACGGATACCTGTTTTGTTTGAAATCGTCGCGACTGACCAGTAACTGCTGAGCCCCAGATTTACCTGTACGTTTTAAACCGCTTTAGCTTATTAGCTCCTAGTACTATCACGAACGAAAGTTTACTATACGCATCATGTCGATGTCGATAAGACACTCCCCCCCTTCCTCCGCCGCTGCGTCGGCCAAACCGGTCACGCAAACGCCTGTTGCATCGGCGGCGCCTGCGTCTGATTGCGACTCACTTGATGATTATGTATCGCAGCGCCAAAAGCGTAAGAGGACGAACACCACAGACGCGCAGCTGGCTAATTTCATGTCGGAGATGAGAAGTTTGTTCGTTAGTTTAAGGGAGCAGCAAGATGACAAGCTTAATAAAATTTGTACCACGATCGAGGAAGTGAAAACCCAAAATAGCGATATTCGAACTTCCATTGAATTTTTGTCGAATAAGTATGATGCTGTTTTGGAACAGGTTAATACTCTTAAGGCGGAAGTCTCACAGAATAAAAATTATATCGCGTCGCTTGAAGAAAAACTGGAAAAATTTGAAAGAGGCTCCCGTGCTACTTGCATTGAAATAAAGAACATACCCGTACCCAAAACGGAGTCAAAAAATTCATTATTGAAAACAGTAACTGAAATCGGTTCTCTTCTTTCTGTGACAGTACAGCCACATGATGTAAAAGACATATTTCGTATAAGCTCCAGAAATTCCAATAATAAGACTATGATAGTGGAATTATCGAGTGTTTTTGCTAAGGATGCATTTCTAAACGCTCACAAGAGTTACATTAAATCGCAGGGACGATTAACCACGGACAAGCTAAAAATTCCTGGACCTCCTGCACCTATCTTTATTTCTCAAAATCTTACAGCAAAAATGAAACACTTATTTTATCTTGCTCGGGTCTTTGCCACCAGTAATAATTACAAATACTGCTGGTCAACAAATGGAAAGGTTTTTATACGTGAGAAGGATGGTGCCACTCTTTTTTGGATTAAAAATGAAGCCGATTTGCAGAAACTTGTTAAACAAAAGTGACTATTTTTTATTTGCTTTTCCTGCATGCTTAGTCTTTTTATTATACTTAGATTATTTTCTCTAAAAATGTTGTTACATAATTACTATCATTTAGTTTTGTATCCTGGAAACTTTTTATTGTTACACATACACACACTCACACATATTCGCTCTTTACACTCACACTCCTACAATCATACTAGACACATCACACTTGTCATTTCGAAAACTTATAATGCATTAAAAAACGCAACTAAAATCAGTGACCTTGAGACATCTTTTATAAATATTTATATTGGTTCGTGTATACCTTGTTATCTAAAGGACGTCGATTATGGATGAGCTATTAAGTATAAATTCGGAATTAGACCATGTATCTATTTGTACTGCGGATACTTGTTCGCCGGAAAACTCGTCTAATTACTTGCCTAATATACGTCATACTCTGAAGGTCTTTCATGTAAATATAAGGAGCATTGGCAACGGTGTAAATTTTGATAATCTGTTCATTCTGTTAGGTAGGTTCTCGTTTGAAGTTGATATTATAATCCTGTCTGAATGTTGGTTGAGTAAATGTACAATTATACCGAAAATACCTGGTTACTTATCACATCATTCTAATTTTAGAAACCAAAACGATGGGGTTGTTGTATATCTGAAAGACAACATTAATGCATCTGTTGAGGAGCATCAATTAGACGACTCAAACTGCCTGGTCATAAAAGTATCTAAAGAAATAGCCATTATTGCCGTCTATCGCTCACCATCTTACAACAACATCAACACATTTTTAGATTCCCTTGACCGTTTTTTACATTCACTTCAGTCCTTTAAAACAGTAGCTTTGATTGGAGATATAAATATACATATCACTCCTGAAAATAATAATAGTGATGCCGACAAATACCTTAATATGCTGGCTTCTCACGCTATGTTGCCTGGTCATTACTTACCTACACGTAATCAAAATTGTCTAGACCATGTGATCCTTAAGACTGATAGAACGGCTGTTGCTTTGGTACTTGATTCCCTTTTTACTGACCACGCACCAGTAGTGTTTTACGTTGGATACAATTGTGACGTAAGCAATAAAATCCGTAATCGCACTATAAACCGACTCGATATTGCAGCCTGTATAAGGGACATTGAAAATACTAATTTCTCATCGGTTTTACAGGACTCAGATGCAGAGAGTGCAGCTAAATCGTTGGTTGATATAATATCGAATACAGTCAAATCCAATTCTCATCTAGTTACTATTCCATCTAGAAAACGTACTGTTAAGCCGTGGATAACGCCTGGTTTACTCCGCTGTATCCGACACAGAGACAAGCTTTTTCGCAAGTCTAGGCGAGATCCTGCCAACGCTATTATTGCTGTGTCATACAAAAGATATAAAAATTTCTGCAATAATTTATTAAAAAGAATTAGACGTGAGTATGATCGGTCACAATTTGACACAAACAAAAACAGTGTTAAGGGAACCTGGAAAGTAATAAGAACAATTACTAACTTAAAACAAAAGAACTCCTCCGATGCTCTGTTATCCTTGTCAGGTGATCCTCAAAGCTCCGTTGATGCTGTGAATAAGTTTTTTATCGGTGTTGGTGACAGGCCAGCTAACTTTTCCTCCTATCATCCTGATTGTAGATCTGAGATTTCCTCCCAGGATTCTATGGGTTTATTTGCTACTGATGAATCAGAAATAGATTCGATAATTCTGGGTCTCAAATTAAATAGTGCTGTTGGATGGGACGGTATCCCTACATCTCTTTTAAAGGCCAGTAGGCATATCATACTTCCAATATTGAACCATGTTTTCAATCTTTGTCTTACAGACGGAATATTTCCAAGTGTTTTTAAAAAAGCACTAGTTCATCCTATTTTTAAGAATGGTGACCGGGATAGTGTCTCAAACTATAGACCCATTTCTGTGCTTTCTATCTTCTCAAAAATTTTGGAAAAATTAATTAACAAAAGATTGATTAGCTTTCTAGATACTAAACAAATTATTTCAGCAAACCAATTTGGCTTTAGAGTAGGAAAATCAACCGAGGACGCTGTTCTCGAACTAACTGGGTCTTTAGTTAAAAACCTCAACAAGAATGTTAAGTCATTGTGCCTGTTTTTGGACATTTCGAAGGCTTTTGACACTGTCTCCGTCCCAATCCTACTACACAAACTTGAACACTTGGGGATCCGTGGTTTAGCGCTCAATTTGTTTAAAAGTTACCTCTGCGGCAGAAGCCAAAGTGTTACAATCAATGGTATAACTAGCGACGAGAGATCTGTCACTTCCGGAGTTCCCCAAGGTAGTGTGCTTGGGCCCACACTTTTTCTTGTTTTCATCAATGGACTATGTCAATTATCCCTACCTAATTGTAAAATTGTGACATACGCTGACGACACAGCGCTTCTTGTCCATGGGCAGGATTGGGAGGAGGCTCGTGCTTATGCTGAAAGTGCTCTTGGAACAGTCTTTTCATGGCTCTCAAATAATCGACTCCTTCTTAACCTCACAAAGACTTGCTTCGTGACTTTCGCTCCTAGACTTAATTCCCAACCTGACAGCACGTTTAATATATATGCACATGATACTTCTTGTCCCATCGCGGGCAATCCCCAGTGTACTATTTGCAATTGTTTTAAGATCCAACGTTTAAACCACGTGAAATATTTGGGTGTAGTCGTTGACAGTGTTATGTCATGGCATGAGCATGTTCAGTCAGTATCCTCTCGTATCAGAAAGCTGATCTTTGTCTTTCGTAAACTGCGTGGTAGTGCTGATGAAGGCACCTTAAAGATGGCCTACATAACTTTAGCTCAATCGATACTGAGTTATTGTATCTCTGTATGGGGCTCCTCGACAAAAACCAATTTCATCACGCTGGAACGGGCTCAGCGAGCAGTGCTGAAAGTAATGGCTTTTAAACCCATCTGGTATCCAACTGTAAAGCTATATGAGCTTTGGAAAGTTCTTTCTGTACGTAAGCTTTTCGTTTTACATATTATTTTACGTAAACACAAGTCTTGTAGCTTGGATACTGAGTTAGCTTCGAATACCAGAATGTCTAATAGAATATTTAAAGTCGAAAGTTGTTCTACCAAGCTGGCTGGACGACATTATTTATACCTTAGCGCAGTCCTATATAATAAAATTAATTATAAACTGCGTATTTACAGCTTATCTCAACGCGAGTGTAAGAAAGTTTTGTGTGAGTGGTTATTTAGCCTGAATTACGAAGATGTCGAGTCTCTTGTTTTACATTACGAATGACATTTAGCACGCACGCACGCACGCACACACACACACACACACACATACACAACACACACGCACACAACACACACACACACACACACAAACACACATACTAATTTTCATTTGCATTTATAAGAAAGTTTGTTTTACATTGTAAGTTCCTTCTAGATTCAACAAATTTATTTTTGTGTTTTACTGTTATAATTCTATAAGTTCGAGGTGGGCGCTAATAGCTGCGACACAGTCTTTGACTAATGTGGTTATTAACGTTAATTTGATTTTGTTAAAAATGTATAGACACAAATAAATAATTTTTGAAAAAAAAAAAAAAAAAAAAAAAAAATAATGTAACATTTAAATTAATTAGAATCATTAAGTTTTGATTGGTGTTGTCTCTTTCATAAAATGATCAAAAAAATATAGTTACTAAATACTGAAAGAACTCCAAGTTCTCTATCGCTGTGACAGTTTATGGCGCCTTTAAAGTTGATATCTATATAAATTCTCTTTTTCAACCTTGATATTTACACACTCCACTCCTCCTTTACTCCTCCTCCATTACTCACGCCTTGATGTTTACAACTTTTATAATATTAAGTTGGAAACTTAACAACAAAAGGAATTAGGTAGGTACATACTTTACGCGTACATACATACTCGTAGATGTGAAAGTAAATAAGTTTGTCGGATCCTCACACATAATACATCAGTCATCAGTCTCATTTGCCACTCCAGCGAGTCCGTCAGAGACAGATTTCTATCTCTTTTCCGTCATCAGAAATAAATCTGTGGATTCTCTGTGACTCTATATATATAATCATTGTCAGTCCCTAGTGACTTCTGGATTGTTTTTAACTGTGGAAATTGAATTGCAAAAATAATACAAAATAAATGATTACTTACATACCTACTTACACATTAGCACAGTCAAATGTTGGAAACGTAGGTAGACAAAAATAATATTTTAAAAGATTTTTGCATTAGGTACTTGTTTTAGAGAAAAAACGACTCGTCAGCTGGTCCATCGATACAAAAGTTGCAAATCCTGAGTCTATTATTATTTTAATTAAAATATGTTAAAAATTATGTTACCTACTATTGCTTGGTCAAAAGTACATAATATGTATTCATTTCTTAATAGAAATACTTTATTGAATTTAGATTACATTTTGACGAGTAGGAATTTATTCATTACGTAGAAAGAAAGCTCAATATAAAGCTTTGAGAGTGACCATGCTCAAACATTTCCCAATCCCCTCCTTCATATAAAAAAAGATAAAAGTGTAGAAAAGGAAGGTAGTGGACCCCCACAGTAAATCCTCAGTAGACGAAACTTTACAGTAAATCAAATCAAAAATCAAATCAAAAAATCATTTATTCAGTCTAGGCTGTTACAAGCACTTGTGAATGTCAAAGAAGCTACGCCATCGGTTCGCAAACCCTGAGCGGGAGACCTTGTAACGAGAAGAACCGGCAAGAAACTCGTCAAGGGCTGCTTTTTTCTCCCTGTATATTTCATACAGAGTCGTCAACATTGAAAAATGAGCTCCACATTTAAAGTGAGGTCATTTTCTATCACAATAATTAACAAAAGTTTGTACACAATGGGTAGGTAGGTTGAAATTAAATACCTACCACATATCGGATAGGTAATTGTGAGAGTAAATAACTTTCAACTAGTTGAGAAATCAGTAATCACTATGTCTGCTACTCGAAAGTGCACCTAAGTAGGCAAAATTTACCAAAAACACTTGATACAAGACATAAAAAATAACAATAAAAAAAACGCAATTCTTACAATTCAATATATTCAATCAAATAATTCAATATGCGTTAAGATAGGTACTCAGAAGCAGACCCATTCCCACTAGCAGCACCCGTTCACGAGCATGACGCGTGGACCAGCCATCGCTTCGCTCAACCATATTTGAAGGAACGTAACGACCCGCCCCACACGACACCACCGCAGAAATGATTAAAGAGAGCATGACATACTTAGGCTACTCGCCTTAAGGCGTCGTCGAATCAAAAAGCTTACAATAAGTTTTAAGTAGGTAGGACAATTCCCTCAATTTTCACATAGAATAGAAAAATCTACGACCAGGCTGTTTTATCAATTAAATAATCTTTAACGGTATAGTATCCTTTTTTGAGAAGACAATTTTTTACATGAGACTTAAAGTTTTCAAATGGTAAATCCAAAATATTACTTGGAATTTTATTATAAAACTTTATACCAAGACCTATGAAAGAACCACGGACTTTTTCTAATCTATACTGAGGCATTACAAGTTTGTCTTTATTTCTGGTATTCCGATTGTGCCAATCACTATGTTTTGTATATAAGTTAATATTGCGACGCACGAAAAGTATGCAGTTTAATATAAATTGAGATGCTGCTGTCAATATACCAATCTCTTTGAATCTATCCCTAAGAGATGTTCTAGAACTTAGTTGATAAATAGCTCTTATTGCTCGTTTTTGTAAAACAAAAATAGTATTTATATCGGCTGCTATCCCCAATAAAAGAATACAGTATGACATAATGCTATGAAAATAACTGAAATATACTAATCTGGCAGTTTCTTCATCTGTTAACTGTCTAACTTTTCTAATGGCATAGGCAGCAGAGCTGAGCTTGCCAGCCAGAGCTGCGATATGCATATTCCATTAAAGTTTACTGTCAAGAGTAACACCCAAGAAAACTGTAGAATCGAGCAAATCTAATTTCTCATTATTGATAACAATTTCAGTGGGATTCGCCTGTACATTAGGTAAAGCGAATTTAACACATTTCGTTTTCTTAGCATTAAGCTGGAGATTATTAACATTAAACCAAGCAAGAACCTGCGAGAGTGCTTTGTTCACATCGTCAAAATCAGTTTTATTCCTGTCAACTTTGAATATTAAAGAAGTATCATCTGCGAACAAAACAATATCACAGATTTTTTCTGCAAAAAAGGGTAAATCATTTATATATATTAAAAATAAGAAAGGGCCCAAAATGGAGCCTTGCGGAACGCCCATTTTTACATGAGAACCTGACGAACTTATTCCATTGATATTAACTGTTTGAGTCCTGGAACTGAGATACGACAGTATTAATTTTTGAGCATTATTTTTTACACCGTAATGATTCAGCTTCAACAGCAGCGCAGTATGATAAAGTATCATAAATGAAACATAATTTTTAAATTATCCAAATGGTTTTTTTGGATATTTGTAGATAGGTTTTGGTTCATACTATATTACATCCCTGCAAAGTTTCATCGACTGAGGATTTAATGTTGGGGTCTCTATACAAAAGCTCGCTTCATTTCCAACACTATAACAGCAGTTTACCGGTTAGTTATGTAGTGAATGTACACATTTTGGGCATCACAAAATAATACAGATAGTAAATAAAAACTATAATAACCTAATGAATTTTGTAATATCTATCTCAAATATACATCGTGCAAGTTACACCTAATTTAAAAGGTTTCTTTTAATCTTCAAAATGATGCATATGTTGGTATTTTGTTCCTAATTTGTCCAGTAAACGATATATTTCTGGTGCGCCTAGCGTCAAACGGTTTTCCAGAGTTTCTAAATTACTTTATTCCATTATTTTCAGGTGGTATTCTGCAGAGTTTTGTGAGAAAAATTCTATGATCGATGTTACAACACCTTTGTGACATAAGTAACATAAAATTCCTGTGATGGTAGATAAAGTATTTTATAAATTATTTACGGGAAAATGATGCTCAAACATGAGTTCTTTCTTATATGGTCCACTTGGTTATTGATATCGAATCCACAAATTATAATGTTACACCCAGGCCAGAGCTTTGGACTCATTTTCCTAGCCCTGATGTAAAATAATTGTATATACCTTAGAGCTCACTATATAAGAATAAATAAAACTTTATTTATTCTTATGACTATCATAGTCTGTTTAATGTTTATCCCATAGAAATAGCTTAAGCGCAGAAAAAAAATTCTAAGTCCATTGTTTGTCTTTACGTCATGTCCTTAAGCAATCTTCACCCAAATCTTTTATAAAATATTGATTTATGCTTTTCCACACATAGATTACGAAAGGAACTGTCAACAATTTAAATTAAAAAAAAAATAACGATTTAAGTGACAACTGTTAAATACAAAAGGATAAACAGACAATAATTATAGAAATAGGCATAACACGACCAATAGGCTAGACAGTGTATTTTCATCTCAGTTCTAATTTCAGGCTCAAGTAATAACAACTTTGTTACAACCTTTAGATGCCGAAAAATATTTACTAGTTAGGCTTACCGCTGACGGGCGCTATTTTGTAGCTGCGATAAGCGCGGCGTTAATCGCGGCGATATCGCTGCGATAAACGCGGCGATAATCGCGGCGACAATCACGGCGCTTTTTAGTCGCTGACGTAGGTTAACCCTAAAAGGCACCCGGTAATAATATTATAGAACAATCACTTTTATTATTGCTAAGCTCTATAAAATAAAGTTTATGATTAATTTATGTCAGTAATTATATACTTTTCACAAATGAAGCAAACAATGTATACGATTCAAATGTCTTCAGTACCCTTAGCACGAACAGCTATCGAGAAAAAAAACGCACGTAAAATTACTCGATAGACAATTCTCTATGGAAAATTTCATTTCGCTTATCGGCGATAGATGTCGTTGTACAAATTTCCAATACAAAATTTATCTATCGAATGATTATTTTTTGATAGCTGTTCGTGCTAAGGGTACAGATCCTTTTATCGTCAAAATAGTGTGAAGAACAAAAATTCTGCATTTACTTTATATGCGCAAATTCAAGAATTAATAAAAATTTGTTCGATACCTACTGGAAGGTTTTGACCCCGAAAAAATATTGCGAGTCGCTCGAAGTGTTTGTTTTGCAGACATAAGCTAGTTTTTGTATTACATCATTTTATGACATATTAAAAAATAATATTTTTATCCATGTTCCACAAACGGTATTTTTTATGTGTTTTAACTGTTACTGTGTATGTTACTATGATGAGATTTTGATGACATGTTATAGTGTGTTTTATATTCGCAATATACTCACAAAGCCAGAGGGCTTTGATATACCACATGGTATGAAAAAAATCTTTGTAAGTACTGAAAACTTTATGACATCACAGTTTCTACCCCCGCCATTTTCACGCTTTTCATCTTATATATTTGTGATCGGGGCATCGTATTGAATGCATCGATACCACATTTTCGTATTTTCGTGATGACTTGTGCGAAAAATAACCTCAAACCCTATAATTACCGATCGGCTAACAGTACAATAGAATATTTTATTCATGTTTTTCGAACGTTATAGTTATTGAATAATTATAATTAAATACCTCGAAAAACACGTAGTTATAATAACAACAAACGATCAAAATCATAACACGAAACAAAGAAAATTTTATCATAGAAATATTTAACAGAATGATACATGTGTCAAGCCACAGCATAAAAAGTTTATTAAAAGTCCCTATATTTTGTTTAAAAATTTTTATAATGTAGCGTCCGTTTAAAAGTACGTTAGCCTCAAATGGGTTAAATAGTGGTGGTGTGGACCTCACGGAAAATATTGCTTTGTGGGCGACTCAACGTCAGTCGTCAAACGTCAACGCACTAGTCCGCCATTTTGTAGTTGGCTATAGTGAAGAGTGCACGTAATATAGTAAAAATTCTCTCTCTGTGCACGTAATATAGTAAAAATTCTCTCTCTGTGCACGTAATGGATTTACAAAAGAAAGTCGATCTACAAAGAAAAGTGTGTGTTTTGCTATATTTGAAGAATAAAAGAAAGAAAAAAAAGTACTGGGTTAACCCAATAATTTCTACAAGAATATTAAAGGGATTAAAGGGATTTACATAAACTACTATCACATATAATTATTTTAGATTTATCTTTTTTACTATAAGTTCTATACTATAAGGAAGGAACGGTATGTTTTTACATTTTTCATTATAAGTAAGTCGAACACTATGCGGCCTAAAAAAAGAGAAATGTTTGAAAATGTGCTAACAACACTCTTTCATTATGTTATGATACCCACATGCCCTACTAGTAGCCTCACTTCAAATTTTTAAGACCCCTTTTCAATTCCTGCTGTAAAAAAAAAATCCTTATTTGCAAAATATTTGGGCAAACGTCATCTTAAACTATTCCAAATTTCAAGTTGATACCATTAATAGATAGTTATCGAGATATCCAGCTGTGACAGACAGACAGACAGACTGAGTCACACCATAAGGGTTCCTTTTTACCATTTCGCTACGGAACCCTTATAAAGAACCCATAGAATGCTTATGGTTTTTCTTTTTTTGTGTAAAAACTCGCAATAGGAAATAATACGTAAAACTTTTCGCAGATGGCGCCATTGTACTCTGTGGTAAACATTTTACATCTGAAACATCAAGTTTAACGAATTTAGGACAGTCGCATGTGGCGCCATTACTTCCTCAGTATTATCCCCTATTCCATGCCCAAAATCATCTTACTTAAAAACTGAATCTTGCGATTCTTTTACGCAAAACAGAAGTAGGTAGGTAGGCATTGTTATGGAAAACATATTTAAACGGCGACTTCTTTGATTTTCATTATTTATAAATAAATAAAATTTACTAGATGTTTGTTCTTAGACAATCCGATAGTGCTTTCAATACGATTTTATTAGCGACTAGTCAAATTCTTTAGCTAACTTGATGTTTCTTTTGTTACGTTTACGTTAAGTTTTCCATAATAATATAGGTAAATTATAAACTTATTGATAATCCCAGAACAATAATTGCCTATAACCGACCTTAGGTTCGTAGTGTGTTCCTACCTTTTTTGGAACAGGATTAAAAACTATATAAATTGGTAAGCATATCATGTAATAATAATTCTCTTACTTTTTATTGCAAACTCTACCATTACAAAAATAATTATGTCAGCCAGCAAAAAAAATTGTGGTGTCTTTTAGGGTTAAAGCCGCTTGTCACTCTTGTCAGTGTCATTTCGTGGGCGATTAGTCGCCGAGCTATGTGTGAGCTACTTTTTGTAGCTCGTGGGCGTTTACGTATTGAACTCCATATGTTCTATTCTGGGCTACAAAAAATCGCTCGGCGATTAAGCGCCCGTGAGCGGTGGCGCTTATTGTAAAATCTCAGAGCTCCGTCTATAATTACGTGTTAATTAAACCATCATTTCTTATTATTATACGTCACGTGAAACCCTAATAAAACTGTTTGTAAATGCTAATGTAGTGGCTATAAAGTTACGGCTTGACCGCTTACGCCTCGCAACAGGGTTCAACTCGGTAACTTTCCAGATGCACGGACGGACAGACAAACATATAACGTGTGATTTACGGCCGCGTTTGATGTGGCGTAACGACCGACAGACACACAGACCTATACTCGCAAACATTAGAGCATTATGTTGAGGGAGATTTATAATCTAAACACTGGTAAGAAGTCTGCAGATAAACTGACTTAATAAAAAAACGATTAAGTACTTTACTATTAGCACAACACTAGATATTATTACTGGGACGAAAAGCTGACAGGCACATAACTCAAACGAGTTTTGAGGTCGATAAAAAGAAGCAAATTATCTCCAATGTTGACACATTTGTAGTGTTTTTGCAGAGTTGGTATAATTCTCGCATATTGTTTGCCGCGAATTTTCCTGAGATATCATTTGTTTTTATTATTTCAGTAAAGATCTCAAGATATTGTTTCATCTGTTTTTCGATACATTTACATATTTTTCTGTTTGCTCTAATAATATTGACGATTCGCGGCCTAGATTCAAAGTTTATTTTTATTATCTAATACTTATATTGAAATAAGCGAACCGTTAAACTATACTTGGTTGGAAAATTATATACAATGTTTATTTGTTGTTTTTGTCGCCGTGTTGAGTCGTTTTATATTGGATACGGAAATTATTACTATCTTTTGTAGAGGACAAGCGAAAGATTTTATTAGATTGGCCCCTTACCGAATGTATGAAGATCTCTACATAACAAAATATTACCCTACTAGGTATTTTGTTACGTAGAGATCTTCCGTCCTTATTCAATCACAGCACTCGTCCAGTATTCGAAGCGTCCTGACATGTCATGTCACTAAAAAATATGGGATAGACGAAATAATGTAACATGGAAATATTTGAAACCTGGATTCCAATATTTCCAAGTTACATTTCGTCTATCCCATTTTTTGAGGTACATTATAAAGAAGGTTCCATTTTCCGACCTCAAAAATAAAAATGGATGACGTGAAATTGTCTGTAAAAAGCAAAAACCTATATTCTGAGAAACACGAGGAGATATGTATTCAAAATAATATTAAACACCTACCTAATTCTACGGTCTCTATATACAAATTTCAGAAATGTCTAAACTCGCATACTTTTAAAATGATACTGTTAAAATAAAACATTATACACATTAAGTTGACTTAGAATTATTATAAAATTTGGCCAAACAACAAAGTCTCACAGGACTAGCAAATGAAAAACTCTGAAAATGGTATTAAATATTTTCATAGTAGGTAGTTTATCTATATTACGCCTGTACACATTCCAACTCGCATTTACCTGGTCGCTTTATCCCATTTTTTATTATATTAGTGGTTATTTTGCGAGTACACTACATGTGAGATATTAATTAACAACGTTTACGTGTTAAAATTATGAATTAGCAACCTTCGGCAGTGACAATAGGCAGGAGCAGAGCGTGTCACCGCGTGTTTACAATCGGCGGGCGGGACAATGCAGTCGTTATGTCAGGACAATGATGTTTAGACATCCCTGTAACCTACTCGGAACTTGACATAACAAAGGTTACACATTCATCACGTACGCGATCAACGAAACTTTCCTATGAATTATGTTAATGCATCTATAATTGCTTTGCAATACCAGACTTTATTTAACGAGTTGTAAGATCCGTTTCCATAATTAGGAATGGAAGGAACTCATATCATAACATTATTGAAATTAGGTAGGTACTAGTGTTTAACTAAACACCTTTAATGTTTCACACCTTTAATTAACTTTTTTTATTACAATCGTTAATGCAATCAAACATGAACAACTATATTTTAGTAGATTTCTGTCGAATGCCTACCATTTACAAATACTAAAGAAAAAATATATTTTCTAATACTTACGGGTGATCAGACGAAAGAACATGGACAGTCATATTACCAACTACTAGAACACCGAAATAACTGTTGCAGATAGAACGTTTCGCCGAAATAACTAAGTACAAGTTGACTGAGATTCTCGAAAAATCTCTGGTTTGGGTTTATCTGAGTCAAGAAATTAACAACTCAATAAACAAACCGAGATGAATAAATTAGCCACTGGAATCTGATCAAACGGTTAATCCTTATAAACAACTTGCCACTTCCATACATTTTCCACGAATAACGCCGAGATGTTTGCAATTTAAAAAAATACCCGTCCGCCAAAACTGTTTGTAAAACCAAGAACCAGCGCGTGCGCAGGCTAAATAATCACCACTTTGTTTATGCTTAATCTCTTTTCACCTAATAGTTTTTCAGGAATCAAAAAGATTGGAAAAGCCCGGATTTTTATCCAAAATACATCTTACAAATCTTCAAATCTTCAGTCTTTCATTTCTTTTTCTGTAAGCACTCTCCCAATATATCCCGGTATCGTATTTAGCGTTTGCGTAAAAGTCTTCTTCTAAAGTAGAGACGGAGGTATCAGCACAAATATTATTGTATCAGAATCCAATCTGGTTATTTTGTAGCACCCGGCGGCCGGCGGCGGCGGCGGCGGCGGCGGCGGCGGCGGCGGCGGCGGCGGCAACACGGCGCAGGCGCAATTCGATTATTGATAGGGTTGCCAACATAATAACAATATTGCGGGTTTAGATAAAACCAAAACTTCTACAGGACCTCTTTTATCTCATTATTGTACCTATGTGCTACATTACCTTCCCCTGCCGAAGTAAATCCGAATAATGTATAACTAAAATACTCAATTGTACCTCAACTTAATTTAATACCTACATATTTTTAGACAAGGTGGGGACAGAAAAAAACACCTTTTAAATGCCACCTTCTCCATATTCTTATGTAGGTGTCTGTCTGTTTGTGACCGGCTTAGTTACCTATTCTAATAAGAAAAAGTAAGTTATTTACTACCATTTTTTTTTACTTTTGACAACGTTTATTTTTGCAATTTATTTAAAGTCAAAGTCAAAATGGCTTATTTTTTAATCTAAACATAACGTTAGTTTAAAAACACACCTATTAAAATATGTATTTTTAGGTACCTACCTAACTTGACAAAATGTTCTACAGTTATTATAATGATAAATAACTACCCGCGTCGCTGTAGTGCATCTGGTGTGGGTCGATGGCTTTTCTACCATTATTCGAAAGCGTTGTGCGTCTCTGTTAAACAGAGTGAGAAACAGCGACAATTCCATCTTGAGGGCGTTGTTGGTCGAGCGTTAGGACTCTGTCTTCCTGAGCCTATGGGCCAAACGGCACGCTAATATAGCAAAATTTTATGTATGAATCTTATTGTACCTATAATAATGTATGATTAATTTAATGTATTTATTTTATTAACTTATTTCAATTCTTAATTACTAACATAGTTTTTAAGGTAAATTGTTACTAACACTATCTATGGACATCGTTTCCGAAATAAACAAATTATTATTATTATAAAGCAGCCCTGTATATCTGAATTCGCTACGAAATGATTTTTCCGTTTCTTCGCATCGAGATAACATCAAAAGTCGTTTTTCATTAACTATATTTCTATTTGATTTACGACGCTTTTTTCACAGATATACGTGGTGATAATTTGAATGGAAAATATGCTTCATATTATCTGACTACGCTTATTACACCACTTACATTGACACCTCAAGGTGACGAAATTAATTGTTGTATGAAAAAAGCTCGGAGCTGAGGAGCTCGGTGGCGCAGTGGTTTAGCGCCTGGCCCAGCGATTGCGGAAGTTAAGCAACGTTCGCAAGGGTCGGTCATGGGATGGGTGACCAAAAATTTATTATCTCGAACTCCTCCGTGCTTCGGAAGGCACGTTAAGCCGTTGGTCCCGGCTGCATTTGCAGTCGTTAACACCCACCAATCCGCATTGGGCCCGCGTGGTGGGTTATGGCCCGTCCTCCTTATCCACCCATAAGGAAGGCCTGTGCCCCAGCAGTGGGGACATTAATAATGGCTGATGGACATGGACATGAAAAAAACTTTGCTTGGACAACTCGTAACATTATACCTACCTACCTACACCGTTAATATTTAAGTAAGTATGTCTAAAAATGAAAAGGGGATTTCAGACCACGTGAATGAACAACTTTTAATATGGGGCCAACCACGGAATCGCAAAAAAACTGCTGTTCCATACATTATAGTCGAGTCGATGTTGTACTTTTCTATGGGACAGCCGTTTTTCGATATTCCGTGGTTGGCCTCATAGTAAAAGTTGTTCATTCACGTGGTTTGAAATCCCCATTTCATTTTTAGATAAACTTAATAATTGGTGATTGCAGAGGTTGGTAAAGTTTGGCTTTAGGATGTAATCTCCGGAACTATTCATTCGTTTACAACGAAAGCTACTATTTGTCACTGAAATTCCCACGGTATTTGAAATTCCCACGGTATTTGAAATTCCACGCAGAGTAAACCGTGGGCGAGAGCTATAGTGTTTTATTTCATGCGTTTAATATACATCGTTGTTATCCAGTTATTTATTAAACCATTCCAGTGATGGACACGTTTGAATTTGCCTTTTCATATTCACCTTGTTCACGGGATATTTATTAGCCGTCATAAGTGTCTGCATGACTGACACCCTTTATTTAACGACTTGTCTTGAGATCTAAGGGATTCCTTCACACACACATTCCCATGTTTATTTAATTTTTATTGAGAGATTGACGTTTATGCTCATAATCATACAGTTTATTCTTTTTATTATACTTTTGTTTTTCTCTTCAAAGTTGTTTCTCGCTTTTTAATACTAACAATGAGCGATTGAGATGATGTATTTGATGTTTATTTATTCACGCCAAAAATGAATGTATTTCAATTTAAATGTGGGTGGTTAAAGCGTGACAGTTATTGACGTTAAACATCAGTGTGGCCCAAGATTAACAAATACATTTTAGTCGATCTGTAGCCTTAGCACGAACAGCTATCAAAAAAAAACGCGCGTAAAATCATTCGATAGTGCAATTTTGTATTGGAAATTTGTACAACGCCATCTACCGCCGAATAACGAAATTAAAATTTCCATAGATAATTCTCTATCGAGTAATTTTACGCGCGTTTTTTTTATCGATAGCTGTTCGTGCTAAGGGTACAGCTCTATCGAAAAAAGTAATGTGCGTAAAATCATTCGATAGAGAAATTTTGTATGGGAAATTTGTACAGCGCCATCTACTGCCGAGAAGCAAAATGAAATTTTCCATAAATAATTTCCTATTGAGTACTTTAACGTACGTTTTTTTTCTCGATAGCTGTTCGTGCTAAGAGTACTGGATATTCTGTACCCTTAGCACGAACAGTTATCGAGAAAAAAAACGCGCGTAAAATTACTCGATAGATAATTTATTAACTATGGAAATTTTAATTTCGCTATTCGGCGGTAGATGGCGTTGTACAGATTTCCAATACCAAGTTCCAGTATCGAATGATTTTACGCGCGTTATTTTTTTCGATAGCTGTTCGTGCTAAGGCACAGGGTACACTTTTATGAACTGGTACTACGATACAATCAAAGTAAAAAGTTTGTGGGTAAACAGTGTTACGTTATAAAACAAATAAGTTGACATACAAACACATCGCCAACTACGATAACAAAATTATTCCCATCTTCCTTTATTTAAAACTAGCTGCCCCGCCCCGTCTTTGCAAGGGTCTCTATTACCTACTGCGATTTAAAATGACGAAAAAGAGAAAAAAAATATTGTTTACGTCTTTCCGTACAATTTTTTAACCGACTTCCAGAAAAGGAGGAGGTTCTATGTTCGTCTGTATATTTGTTTTTTTTTTTTTTGTGTATGTCCACCGATTACTCCAAAACGGCTGGACCGATTGAAATGATTCAAACATTAGGTACACTCCCAAGTTGGTCCCATTTTTTAAAATTTGGAAATCGGTTCAGTACTTTTCAAGTAATTTTGAAAAAAAACACGAAAATAGTATGATTTTGTGTGAATTACCTCGATGATTGGTCGTATTACTTCTTTGTTTATGAACTGAATAAGATAATTATTTTTTTGTTGGAAGAGGGATATCTTAAGTGTAGTTTTTTAACCGACTTAAAAAAGGAGGTTCTCAGTTTGACCCGTATTTAAGTATGTTTCTCCGCGATTATCTTACGTTTGGCTGAGCCGATTTTTCTACATATATAATATACCTTACCTACAAGGTACCTACACTAAAAATAAAAAAATAAAAAATTGTTAAAAAAAAAAAAACCGACTTCAAAAAATCTACCTCTAAAAAGCAAGAAATAATATTCGTAATAATAAAAATACGTCTATTGAAGTCGGGTGGGGCTTTGAGAATAAAAAAAAGGAATTTGTACTCCAGCCCCACCCGACTTCAATAGACGTATTTTTATTATTATGAATATTATTTCTTGCTTTTTAGAGATAGGTTTTTTGAAGTCGGTTTTTTGTTTTTTTGAAAAAAATTGTTTATACTAGCCTTGTCCTGATAAAAACAAACAACAAAAAATTAATTATCTAATTTGGTGCAGTCGATCTAAAGTTATGCGCTTACATAGATACATATCGGCGATTCATTTTTATTTATACAGATTTTTCATATTTCTCTTATTGATATTTTATAGTAGTGTAACATAACAATATGTAATTAATAGGTGTCGACTGTCGATCAGTAAGATTGTGGCTCTCTGTGGGTGATGTATCTCGAGGCGCACTCCCGGTAATTGAGGGCCGCCGGCGTCCTGAGGGAGCGCCAGCGAATGTATCACCATTACCGCTGGACATGGGAATATACTTAAAGGAATCTTACAGATCTGGAGCGCGCGAGGATCGAAGGAAAATTCTTGAGATAAAATAAAAACATACCTATTCCGTAAGACTTTAATCACATATTTGTCTTCCATTTTAACAGCTTGATTTCAATTTGCAAAATTGTCTTTGGATACGCAATTTAAAAAATCAGAACAACTGTGTCGACAAATAATTTTATTGGCCGATTTTCCCTCCGTTCAAACATTTTATTTACCTAATTTCTTCTTTGTAAATCTTTGTCTACACATGTACACTACCGTAAGAGAGAAAAATCAAGGATAGGTATGAAAAAAAAACCAAAACATTTAAATAAGAAAAAAATATAGCCCGTAAAGGCCTAGAATTTTTTTATTATTGTTTATCAACAATAATTTCGTCTAAAAATACGATAAGATGTTGCGATAAAAAAACGTTTCGCTGCCGATTCATTCATTGTTCCAAGTGAATACACTTCTATAGAATTAGCGTTCGGGTCGGATTAAATTAGTTGCGAAATCGAATCGACGCGACGCCTACGACCAACTAGTGATGTCCAACAACCAAAACCAACCTGGGTATTTAACAACTTAAAAAAAAAATTTTTTTAAATAAATATTAAATTAAAATCCTACAAACGATAAATAATCATCACTTACAAAATAATGGTGTCCGATGTAACATTGTACCCCAATGATCTAGATTCAAGGATGTTGGTAGAGAAATAAGTTCCTCTTTATCGTCTTGATTATTATTTTTACTGTCAAATCATTCTTTCAGAAAGTACCTAACAAGACCCTCGACGAAGCCGAGGTCTACGTATTCTGCCCATCATCAGGACCATTTCTGTTCAAAATTATTGCTCGGAAACGATTACGCGTACAGTACCCTTAGCACGAACAGCTATCGAAAAAAATAACGCGCGTAAAATCATTCGATAGATAAATTTTGTATCAGAAATTTGTACAGCGCCATCTACCGCCGAATAGCAAAATTAAAATTTCCATAGATAATTCTCTATCGAGTAATAAAATTTTACTCGCGTTTTTTTTCTCGATAGCTGTTCGTGCTAAGGGTACAGGTATAGTCTACAAGACAAAAATGATCCTGATGATGGGCGGAATGCGTGCTGCACTTCGGCTCCGTTGAGTGTCTTGTTACACCCATTATGTATAATAAATAAACGTTACCCAATATCTATAATGCTGGATTTTCCAGGTGGTCACATCACTAGCAACCCATGTCGTGCCATTGTCTGGGGGTTCCTTTCATGAGTAATTGCGACGTCTGATAGGCCGATGTTTATGTAAAAGGCCCACTTTCTGATTCCTACTAACATTTGGAAGGCCCAAGTCTAATTATAGGTCTTTCCGCGTTTCAAACAATTTCTCTTTTTAATTAAATATTAAGTATCATGAACTTTTAAAAATTTGAGGCCTTACGAAAGGTCATAATTATTATTTCCCAAAGGTCAATTTCCACCGTCGTACTTTAATTGTTAAAGTACGACGATGGAAAACCAAAAGAAAAACTAAAAGAGAAAATTAATTAGAATGGGACTGAATTAAAAATGCGGTGGATACAGAATCCAGTAGCAGGAAAATTAAAAACCTTTATCTAATTATTTTGCTACAAACACTAAAAATAAAAAATAAATAGAAAAGACTACCTAAAGAAAAAAATCAATGCCTATATAAATATCTGAATATATCCGTGACAATACACAGTGTTGTAAGGGCTTGGTCTGCATGTTCTGGATGGATTGCATTGCTATGGCACATGGATATACGATAGTGAGTTCTAGCGAATTTCATAATATGATGTAATTAAATGGGAAAAACTCATAAAATATATAATTTTCAGTAGGTACCTACCTAACCTAGATACGAACATTATTGTATATGCCTGGCCAAGAGGCGTTTTCCACCGACGGATTCCGCATTCGTTTTCCGCGTTGAGCCTAGCGCCATCTAGCGTTTTATTTTGAATTTGTGTGTGAATAGTCATGTATTTTGTAGGTACCTACCTGGATTTGATGCATATGGGTCTAACTCTAAATAAAACTCGTGCGCTAGATGGCACTAAGCTAGACGCGGGAAACAAATGCAGAATCCGCGCGCGGAAAACGCCTGTGCGGCTTGGCTAAAGAAAAAACGCGCGTAAAACTTCGATAGAGTAATAACTTTGTATGGGAAATTTGTACAGCGCCATCTATCGCCGAGAAGCGAAATGACGTTTCCCATAGATAGAGAATTTCTTTATCGAGTACTTTACACGCATTTTTCTCTAGATGATAAAATGATGTTCATGCTACGGGTACAGAAGTCAAAAATCATAGTTTCATTTGTCTCCCATACATAACTTTATTTTAATCTTTATTATATCCATGCTAGTGCCATCTTGTGGGGAGTAGGTGAATTGGATTATTTTAAGTTAAAATAATCCAAAATAAAAAGTTATAATTTATAACTTTTAAACTGTACAGGAACAATTATAATTTAAAAAGATACCTACCTACCTTTTGTGCATTGAATTGCTTTTAATAAAATAATAATAACGCAATTTTCTTTTAGTACCAGAATATCGGTTGCTAGCACCATCTAGTAGCTAGTAGCATTTGTGCATTTTCTAAAGCATGCCTTCATATCGTAGCACGCTATTTATCGTATTGCGAATAAACTTACCTAGATGGTAGCACATGTTTCGCAATAAATTAACTATCAAGAGTGAAAATAACGTTAACGTACAAATTCCATTACACGGTCAATCAAGAGTAAAATAAAGTAGGTAGGTAGGTATCGATCAATTTGATTAGTATTTTAATAACTCGTAGGTGTTTGTAATTGAATTAGGTAACTTACCAACTCAAATCTCAGTAAGTACCTACCTAATATTTAAAGAATATGAGTCATTATATGACATACAATATCACAAACGCGCGAAAAACATAACCCTTTCCTTGCAGTCAGGTAAAAATAATCACTAAAAAGGTGAATAAAGTTTTTGTTGTTTTGTTGCATTTCTTTAATATCTGCTTAGGCCATTTTTACTGTAAGTAGTTAGTTGCTAATACTCAGCTGATTATTTCATAAAAAACCTATGTTTAATGTGATTATAAAGAAAAACGTTGGTGACCCAGGGGACAACCCCTATTTTTAATACAATAGCTGCGGACAAATTATTTCTCTGGGTCACCCATGTTTTTTTTTATTATTTTATTTATTAGGGCCAGTACACAGCACGATATCATTTAAAGTTACAAACACATTTTTATAAACTATTTATTAATTATTTTTGTGCAAAACTATAAGTGGGTATGATTTTATTGGCTATAAATCTAAATATCGTAATAAAAACCCTATCGTGGGGTGACAAGTAAAACTCACTAAATGACGAAAATAAACAATGGAGTACCTAATTAACATTTTAATAGGTAGCGTTTTTGACGTCAAAATTTTATTTTATATAAAAAGAAATCCATGATTATGATACTTTATTGTACACTCAAAAACTATTAACCAGTTTTATAGAAATATCGTTTTATTTAGGAATTATTAATTAAAAAGTACTTAGTGAGTGAGTGAGTACCATAAGTATTAAAAGTTATTCTACCTGTTGTGTGGCAGGAAAAATTCACTAACCTCTTTACTAATAAAGATTGTATAGCAGATGTATAGATTAGTTACACAATGGTTACTCTCTGTCAAACAATTTGAGTTTGACATTGAAAAGAAAGTGACAAAACACTGTGTAACTATACATCTGCTATACAATCTTTATTAGTAAGGCGGTAAGTATACAATGGAGTAAGGCAGGTAAGTGAACTTTTACCTGCCGAGTTCAACAAATAGTTTTGGATTTAGTGATTTTTGCTTCTTGGAATTCCGTAAAGTAATGCACCCATGCTTAATGATGACTTTTTCCTGGGATAGTTGTTGATATTTTAATGCACTTGTATAAATAACAGTTTTCAATTTTTGTACTTAGTGAGTTTGACTTATCACCCCACGCTATGTTCGGGGAGCAGTTGTAAAAAACAGAGATATTCTAAAAGTTTTCTAGTTTTTTTTAATTTATGAAATTTACGCTCGGGTCGTTTTTCCTTACATTAAAAAGTTGATTCACCCAAATACAGAGAGATACCTACTACGTTATTTATGTAGGTAGTATACAGTTTAGAGCTTTGTCATTCTAAAAGCTATAACTTTTTGTAACAGAAATCAATAACAATGACAACTACGACAAAGTGACAAAGTTGTAAACCGTATATGTACATATTTTTAGACGAGAATGTACCACTGCCATCAATCTTCATTACTTATTCAGCTCCAGAGACATTTCAGTTCTATAATAATTGTCATCATGGCTGATTAATGTCTAAAAAGGTCAAGGTCAATGCTCCCCATTGACTCGTGACGGTCGTATAATTCAGGAGTGACTGAGGCTCTCCCTCCGTCTCTCTCTACAGACCCGACGAGTCGCGGATCTGTGAGGTCTGATTGGAGGTAAACTCAGCCTTGACCGAGTGCAGCCTGTGTACTCGCCATAGATTAGGAATATAGAAGGGACATTCTAGAGACTATCACTTGTACTACTGAATACCTATAGCCTACTAATAACCTGTTTCGACAAATACATTGTATAAGGGTACGGCTTATAGTAGATTTTGTTTATTATTATTTTGGTCATGCTAATAAAAAAACCTCATCATATCAGCCGCATGACACCCACTGCTGGGTATAAGCCTAAAAACCTATGTTTTACAATTTGTGTGGTTTCCAATTGTAGCATAATTCAATAAACCTTGTAGGTATTACTAATTAACTCTTCAACGCCCGGAAAATGAGACACAATAGAAAATCTATTGTGTCTCGGTCGCCAGCGACCGCTCCGGCGTTAATGAATTAATAAACTTATAGTAATAGTTAGTATTCTTTACTATTAGCGCATAATAGTTGGATCATACTTTCAACTGCGCAGATTTTTATTTTATTTTATACGGACTGCTTCATCGAAGAGTAAACAAAATAAGGTGCCTCACCACCCGTCGCGAAAATGTAAAAACCCATCATAAACATGAAATTAAAGAAAACCACAACTTGACCAGTCTGTGAAACAACTAATCTTTGCGAAGTGCATCGTAGCCATAGCGACGCGCGCCAACAGTGCGGTCGATGACCCCAGTGGCGCGCCGCCCGCCCATCGCGACGCCGCCCGCCCGCGCGCCGCCCTGCGTATTTGTAAACAATTGTTTTACAATAAATACGGTCAGCTGTCGCAGTGTACCCGTGTCAGGGAGGATGCGGGCGTGTCGTGTGGTGGGTTAACCGGTGATAAGCGGGTAATACCCAGGTGATAACAGGATAACCAGGGGACAGCGGTGGCTTCGGGCGTGGAGGGGAGCAGGTAAAGTGGCTGTTGAGTTTTATGCAATGCAATACTTTTAGCGTTTTTTTTCGCCATTGCAAGTTTTAATTTTTTGTCTGGGATATAAAAAAGTGCAATATAAATTGATGAAACATTTAAATATTTTGGAGTAACAGTATGAAGAAAAACGTTATGTTTTTGAGTCATCTAAAAACTGATGCATTAAACTAAATTATCTCATTAGCAAAATATAATACTTTTATATTTTTTCTCAGGGTTTATTTAAAATAATAATGATTTTGCTACATTTTTATTCAGAAAAATTCATATTGGGTGCTTAAAAAGTCAAATAAGTAGCCTTAACCATGTTACATTGTTACAAAACCAAACTATCACTAATTTCCGAAACTTTCGGCGGAGTATCTTCACAAAAGTGACAATTAATTACATTAGTGAGCAGGCGGAAATGCGTCATTTCCCACCCGGACTCAAAATAAATAATAGTTAACCCTCGCGTCGCGTGACTGCGGCGCACACTCTCCACTAAATAAAATGTTACGAGAAATAACGACCCTGTTGCTTATTATAAATATAACCTAACGATTCGATCTTATTCTGCTTAGTATAATTGTGCTATTTTATTTTAGAGAACTATTGGATTATAGGTATACATAACATTTATTTTTAATTATTTGTGTAAATTGTTTTGCTTGACACAATAAATTACTGGGATTCCGATCTTCAATCCGTGATTTTTGATATTATAATAAATGAGGTACAATATTTTGAGGTACATTGATCTTTTAACTTTAACACAATGGGATTTATTGTTTTTGTTCCAAATAAGTACAAGTTAGTAGTGGAATTATCATAATTTGGCAGTTCCGTGCTGGTCGCTCCATGTCACGCTATGAGGTCCTCGATAAATCAGGTTGTATTACACGATACCATACCAGCACACTAGCCAAGCCTTTCGGTTGCTAACAACTTATGTGCGTGAGATATGAAACTAACCATTTGAAAAAGTTCACAGAAAAGATTATGCTGAAATATCACAAAGTCGAGCCCAGTAAAATTGTACGAATAAAGGGTACCTGCCTCAGACCATAGAAGTTGCCTTGGTTAGGTTATAAGGTTAAGTTTCCGCCATTATCTGAAAACTGAAAAACCGTTTTTGTTATTGTTAGAGCTATGGTCAGAGCCCGCGGTAGGCAGGACCCCAAGGTCGCAAACTTGGATTTTTCATGGAGGCCTATTAAGCGTATAACATATCCAAAAAACCGGAAAATAAAAACAAAAAAGCTTGTTTTATTACAGTGATATGCGTATCTAGTGATTTAAAAATTATTTCTTGCTTTTTAGAGGTACTCAATTTTGAAGCTTTTTTTGTTTTAATTTTTATGTTTTTTGGATTTTATTGTTTTTAGGTTTTCGTGAAAAATACTGGACCGATTTCAAAAAATGGGACCATCTTGGGAACAAACCTGATCTAATAACGTTTAAATTAATTCAATCGGTTGAGCCGTCTTCGAGTAATCGGTGGACATACATAAAATAAAACATACATACAGCCGAACAGATAACCTCCTTTTGAGAAGTCGGTTAAAAATGGTAGATACCCGACCTTTTGCAAGGTAAAATGTTTAATTTTACTGGGCTACTATTTTACAATTTTTTTTGAATACTTAGTTACATAATGTTTACAATTTAGGATGAGTTTCAGGATTGGTTCTAAAAGATAAGATATTTGTGTGATTTGTTAATATGTAGGTATTAAGATGTAACATAAAAGAAAACTCTTGAGTCCAGATTCTCAAGAAGCGTGCTAAAGCTCCACTCAAGTTTTTTTTCAAATAAACCAAACCAAAAATAAACCAACCAGATCAATATTAACTTGTTGTTCTTTAACTAGGATAACGATTAGATAATGATTGATGTCTTTGTATCATTCTTTACACGTGTCACTAATAGCCGGCGATAACCCGGCGCAACTTTGTCGCAGTTGGAATCAATAGCCGATAACAGTGGATTGGCCGACACTTTCGATAGACCTACACCGAGATCCACCCCTTGCTCGAATGCGTTGACGCTTGACGCACTTCGTTTTAGAAAGGGGTTGTTTACAAGTTTTGAAAGTTAACTTCATGTCTCCGTTTTCTGCTCTTTTCCGTTTTTAACCGACTTCATCAAAAGGAGGAGGTTCTCAATTCGATTGTATGTTTTTTTTTTATCGTTGTTCGCGCGTATCTTCGACATTTATGGACTGATTTAGATTATTCTTTTTTTGTTCGATTGAATTTTCTTGCGAGATGGTCCCATTAATTTTTTTTTCAAATCGGTTTAGTAGTTTACAAGTAATCCTGAAAATACTATGATATTAAATCAACTAACTTGACAATTTTGTTATTTATGAACCGAATTAGATGATTTTTTTTGTTGGGGAAGGGATACCTTTGTGTAGTCTTTTTAACCGACTTCAAAAAAGGAGGTATTCAGTTTGTATGCATGTATGTTTTTCCGCGATTATTCAGCTAAATGCACGAATTATGCTGAAAATGGAAGCGTGTGACCATTGCATTTGTTTTTAGTTAAAACACTGTGTAGGTATAGTGACATTGTTGGAAGGAATGAAGCGCTCATGGCGGAACTCAACAGACTAATCGTACTCAATCACGTTTGTTAAGCAACGCTCAGCCCGGCCAGGTGTCGGATGGGTGACCGTTAAGTGGCATTTCAACTGAGCGCTTCTGTGCTTCGGAGGGCACGTTAAACCGTCGGTCCCGGCTGTTGTCATCTGATAACAGTCGTTAAGCCAAGTTGGAGGCCTTACAGGCGGCTTGATAAACTCTAACACTAGGTGGCCACTATTCCTCATTCGATAAGAAGAAGAAGAAGATAGAAGGAATCATTATAACTAATTGTTATAACTTTATGGAAAGGATGAAAGAACAAATTTTAATGCAAGAGCATATAATATTTAACAATTTAATGAAATGGAAGACACTGTGCAATCGATGTGCGTAAGCTTCGAATTTCACATTAATAGGTAATAAAAATAAAATATTTACTATATTTGGATTCTTGTACAAGTCCAACGGATTGGCATACGATGCCCATTGGCGATTGGTAACGAGTCCTTGCCTGTCCAAGCCACGCTTATTTGTTAAAATTTGTTTCCCAAGAGCTCAGAGCGTATATAAGAAAGAGTTCATTCACTAAATGTAGAAAGCATTAGTATGAAGGAGTAGTTGTCCTGTCTTACGGCGAGTTATCGGGCGATGACCCGCGATGTGACGAGGCTGCGCCTGCGCCGGTGCGCCAGCTCAGTGGCTCCTTTGTTGCGACAGGGTCCATTAACCGCATTTACATTACATTAGTCAAACAAGAGATATAGGGATCAGTACAGTAGTATGACTTTTCAGAACAGAACGAAACTTATAACGTACACCTTACTTGAGTGTTGATATTTGTAACTCAAACATTTCTTTTTATTTTTAAATTTGAGATTTTTGCATTCACAATGCTATTTTTACACAATACTAAATAATATTGCTACCGAGTCACTAGTGACATCGCCGAATTTCTTCTAGTATATCCTACTCTTACTCTGCAAGACATTGGTGAAATAACGCTGGCTTGCAGCGTAAGAGTAGGATATACTAGAAGAAATTCGGCGATGTCACTAGTGACTCGGTAGCTCAGCGGTCAGAGCATTGGACCGGATATCCAAAGGTCGCGGGTTCGATTCCCGTCTGAGTATTGATCTGGTGCGAGTCGTATTTTTTCTAGTATATTATTTAGTATTTCTTTTTATTTTTTACCTTAATGAAAAATCTTATCAGCGTATCTGATGAATCAGATTGATAAAAAATATGATAGATAAATAAAATCCTTTATTTGTCAAAACAAAAATAATACATACAGGTCTTAAGAATAAGGGTAGGTGCTCATGTTTTGCTGTATAGAACAGCATACAAATATAAAATGTTCATCTTTATCATATAAATGCAACAAATCTTTGTAAAACTTATTAAATCTTAACATTTTAAACACAACTTTGCTTACAGTTTATAATATTGTTATAAACTATTATAAAATGAATCATAACTATTATTGGAAACTAAACTGCATGAAATTCAGTTATGGCATTTCTTACTAATCTGCTTTTGCTGTATTATAAAGTTACTTTGGGATTGTTTTATTTTAACTCATGTTCAGCGGAATCTCTGACAATCGGATGCTTAAGTGTCGATTTGTCTGTCAACCAACTTCTAAAATGAAACATAAAACGAATGCTCATCTGGCGCTCTCTTCCGCCACACCACTGAAATAGTTTCAGGCTGCAATACGATTGCGAGAGGGGAGAATTAATTTGTGTAAAAGTAGTTTAATTACTTTTTTATGGTGTTGCTAAGCGTTTCATCAGGTTCTTCCATGAAAATAATTAAAAAGAACTACCTACTCAAGGCATACTAATTTTAGACATTAAAAAAAGCTGCATAATCTAATGAATAAGCATAAACTTTGCTATGTATGCAACATGCATAGGCATAGGTACATATTAAACATCAACACTTTCGAGCTCTTAGTAGTAGTGCGCTCTCTTTGTCATGCTACTGAATAAAATACATTTTAAGCGAAATATATATTTTCAGAAGAAATTTAAAAGAATTAAACAGATGCATTAGCATACCCATTGCTATTCCTTTTCGCAGCTGAGGCAGTTTATTATTTAAGTTAAGTCAGTTGCGCAAGATCATCTCATCTTGAACAGAAATCGATTCGCACGCTGACCTAAAACCGGCACCGCATTTTAATGGTTTCCAAGACTTCGATTTATTTGCAATCAAGACTTTAGACCAGTTGAAAAAAGCAAGAGTAAGGATATTGGTGGCGCAAGCACTTTGAATATGCACATTAATATTACCTGAAAGTATTTCACGCATCTCTACCATCATCTCTTTTATCTCACATCTCTATCTCTTTCGCATCTCGCGTATCTCTATTTCCTTACCTAGAAGTATTTCGCACATCTCCACCAAGTCACTGCATAACTAGTAATGCCAGGCGCTGTTTGTTCACTCGGCATCATATATTTGTCATTTGCATCAGAATCTATTAGATATCGAAATTATGGTTGCTGTAGAAGTAAATATGACGTTTTTACAATAATATCATTTTTGTATTTCATAAGGTTTTGCTTGAATAAAAAATCTTACTAACCAATAGGCTAATTTTATTTCTTCGCAAAGAAGAAAACGGACATATTTTTGATTGGGAGCGATCTGAAAATGTCTTATACCTCAAGATAAAAAAATATTGATAACAACACACTGACAAATCAGTGTTTAAAGTGACATTGAAAGCAATAAGTGTGTTCCGATAGCGTAATTAATGAGTCGATAGGTATCATATGAATATTACTTATTTTATAACATGTAACCTGTTAATTGGTATCACAGTGACTTTGGTGATAAGCGTTCCCGCGCCGTATCTGAGATAGCACGCCGCGCCGTTGTGTCTGCATCTATCGATACAATTACAATCCACTACACTATGGAACAGTGTCATATCTCGACATGACACTTATTAATTATTAAGCAATTAAATTTTCAGGCAGTTCTATGTATTCTCGGGTCTTCTTACTGTCTGTCTGTTTTCATTCTTTCGTAGATGTAGCGTGTTTGTAATATCTATTTCTCTATCAAACTACATGGTTGTGTCAAACAAAATACCTTGTCTCAATTATTAACTTTTGAAATCTTTATCCTTGAAGAAAGTATATTGCAAGCGATTAGAGTTTAAACCAACTAGGTAGTTGTGAGATTGTCAACTACATAATTTTATTGTTAACTGATTAATTACTTAGTTAAGTAATTATTGCTTATATGTAGAATGCAACCAGGAAAACTTGTTGTTAGAGAATCATCCTGTCTGTTTTTTACCCAGCTGAAAATTTATTTTGAAATACCAGCCCCTACCCATTCGCTTACGAAGCATCAATGGATTAGAAAAAATCGGCTCACCCATAGCATCTCAGACGGGACTCGAACCCGAACCCTTGGGATGGCCCAATGCACCGACTAAATGCTACAGAGTCGCCAATTTGTCCCATCCATGTTTCGAAAGCGAAGCGATAACGAAGATATGCAAAATGTTACTTTAGCTGTACCTACTGAATGATAGTATACTATCACGAGCAGTCTACTGTTGGTGTTTGCCGTCATTCGCACGTGGCACTCAGTGGCTCGGTTCTGTTCTCGCCGCACGTGGTACGACTCACTAAATGAATAACTAAATTACTAAATTCGTGCGATGTCGCGCTCACACTCCACTCTAAACCAATGTGTATAAATTTATACATTTGTATTTTATAAATTTGAAGTAAAATTATGTGTATGGTGCATGTTGTGATAAAACAAAGGTATGTCATGTTTAAATTCACTATTTAATCTTAATTCTGAATAATGTATTTTTCCTGAACATTTGTTGTCACTAGAAAAAGTTTAAATCAATTAACATGGTACAAGTAATTTCTGAATTGACAAATCAACAAAAAGCCAGTAGGCATGTGATATAAACAGACTTATCAGAGGTTTTACCATGATTTAAAATAAAGTTTGATAACATAAACGGCGCTATCTATAATTGACAGACAACCAAAACAAATCAAATTAACATTGCATTTTTTTAAGTTGTAAAAAGTTAACTTGACCCTTAATTTCATAATGCGCTGAAGATAATTACAAATTACCTATTACTTAAGTTGCTCAACCTCATAGAAGTAATATCTGAACATAATTATAATAAGTCTTTCATAAATTTTGTTGTTATTAAACTTAACTTAACGATGTTGCTTTAAAACAGATGTTGATACTTACCTCAAAATAATTTAATCTGTGAGAATAAGCTAGTGTAGTATTCTAGTAATGAGTAAACTATCGAAATGTCAATAATCTTCCAAGGTTTAAGAAGGTGATTGAATAACAGCTGTTCTCGTGGTTTCGTAAATATTGTCGTGATTAACTATTTTGGAGTGAAATATTTGTCTATAATGTTAGTATAGTATAGTTAAGAATAGTCATCAATGTTATTCCCCGTCCCTAAATCCCAGCGTCAGTAACTCCTCCCTACCACGTCTCTACAAGATCGTCAGCGCGCGATAATGCTATCGTTAACCTGCTTTGGTCACCTAATGTGCCGCTTTATTACCCTAATTAAGCCGAACTAATCGCGTTAGTCCACAATCCAGAAGTTATTGCAATCTCGACCCTACCCCAATAGCAATAAGGGTGGGTGGAGCGCGTGTACATTGCTGTCGCAGGATGGTTTGCTCATAAGTCGAGCATTGACCGTGGATCCAATTATACTCCAAACTTCTATCTGTTCAAAAGGTTTTTTTTACATTTAACAACACCTGCCAATATCTTCTTTAGGGTTCCGTAGCCAAAATGGCAAAAAACGGAACACTTATAGATTCGTCATGTCTGTCTGTCTGTCTGTCCGTCCGTCCGTATGTCACAGCCATTTAATCCGAAAGTATTAGGATTACACAGTTGAAACTTATTAGGTAGATGTATTCTGTTAACCGCTTAACGATTTTAACACAAAAATAAAAAAAAATAAAGATTAAGGGGTGATACATGGAACTGAAACTGAAAAAAATATTTTTCTTCATACCAATACGTGCGGGGTGTCTATAGATAGGTCTTCAAAAATGATATTGAGGTTCCTAAGTTAATTTTTTCTCAAAGTTAACCGTTTGAAAGATAAACACTGCCAAAGTGGTAAAATGTGTGTCCCCCCTCTAACTTTTGAAATAGGTGAGTTAAAAATATAAAAAAATATATGCTATAGATCTTACTATAAACTTTCTCTGAAAATTGGTTTGAACGAGATATAGTAATTAGTTTTCGAGATATATCATATTTTCCAAAACCGCAAATATAACTTTGTCATTCATACCAACACTGTGAAAAACAAAGTTATTTTTACCGACGAAAAATGATAGTGGGATTAAATATGGTATGGTATATAAGGTAACTACGGAACCCTACGGCGCGTGGCCCGACACGCACTTGGCCGGTTTTTATAAGTTCGGTTTGCAGAGACAAAAAGGTCATTCAATTTAAAAATTATCTTATATTTAAAAATGATCTCATAGAACTATTATTTTTAAATAAATAATGAAAAAAACTAAGGTATTATTTCGTAAAAAACTCTTTTCAACTATATTAACGGCGGCGTGTTGTGTAAACTCATTACATACATATTGGCTACTGAAACCTTGACTGAAAATTTTCAGCTTTTCAAATTGAAATGTTGCTTAACTTCTCTGAAACGATTATTTCCTAACTGTAAGACACGCTGAATTAAATCTAATTACTTTTTATTTGCCAATTACAGTCACTTAAAGCGATTGCATTTTTACCCGACTGCAAAGAAAGGGTTATGTGTTTCGCGCGTATCTTGTAAGTAAGTTTGTATGTTTGTATGTATGTTTGTATGTAATATTCTTTATTACCTCATATATTTCAAACGGCTGAACGGATTTCTATGATTAAGATATCGTTAGATTTGTCTTGTCAGCCCAAGTGTTCTTAAGAAGGTGGCGTTATAAAAAAACCAACATGGCGGCTGTACGGTGCTATTATACGTAGTGAAAAAATAAATTTTTTTAGAGTACTGCAATATGGGTGTCATATTAAAGGGCATAATATAAGGATTTCAAAAAGGTATATCATGACCGTAATATATAAAAACTAAAAAGAGATAAATAAAAAAATAAATTAAAAATATAAAATATAATTTGAATCATTCATAATGTCACTTTCTTTATGCATGCCTCCGACTGCATGTTATTATGACATGTTGCCCTTAATATTTATTTAATCTTGTTTCCATCTTTTCAGTTGACTTGTCTTTTTATGCAGGCGGGTTTTTTAATTTTTTTAATTTATTTTTTTATTTATCTCTTTTTAGTTTTTATATATTACGGTCATGATATACCTTTTTGAAATCCTTATATTATGCCCTTTAATATGACACCCATATTGCAGTACTCTAAAAAAATTTTTTTTTTCACTACGTATAATAGCACCGTACAGCCGCCATGTTGGTTTTTTTATAACGCCACCTTCTTAAGAACACTTGGGCTGACAAGACAAATCTAACGATATCTTAATCATAGAAATCCGTTCAGCCGTTTGAAAGAATATTACATACAAACATACATACAAACATACAAACCTTTAATATTTATTTAATCTTGTTTCCATCTTTTCAGTTGACTTGTCTTTTTATGCAGGCGGGTTTTTTATTTTTTTTAATAAAGAGCTCAATTTGATTCTAAAGAATACTGATTTTATAGCACTCAGAAACTCTAAAACGGAGACAGTAAATTATCCAAGAAACGTCTGCAAATAAATCGGAATCATATTTAAGAATGATAATGTTGTAATGTTAATTTTATGATTCATAAAATCAGTTTCTTAAAACTTGATCTTATCAGGGAAACGAAACATAAATGATAAATCAAACTCTTGCTTATAACTACAGAGTTTTAAGGGAACTATTTATTAGTATAGTATCTACTGCAGCGTAGTATTGTTGTATGGTCGTCTGTGACTGCAGCAGAATAATTACATAATTGCAGACACAGAGGCGCGTTCCAAACCTACACTCCGAATGCAACCTAACCACAACCGAACGCTCTAACGGGCGGCGTTCCAAACATTTGAGCGTGACGTTCGGTTGACACAACCGTGTCGTTCCAAACGTCAGAGCGTTGCAACCAAACAACCATCAAAAATGCTGGTTGTAAAACGCGCTGACGTTTGTCTATAGAAAAAATGTCAATGTCATTTGACATTATTTTGTATTTTTGATGTTTTTATGTCTAATTTTTAAAATAATCATGGTATATCCTCAAAAAACGGATTTTATTTGATTTAGTATAAAGAAAAGTTTAAATTATTCGTATTCCAAATGGAAAATGAAGAATTTGTATTGACATTGACATTTAAAGTTCTTGTTCGTTCCAAACCTTAGAGCGAGTTAAAAAACAACCATATAACCGACGCTCGAACGTTCTGAACGCAACCCAGTGCAGGCAGTCACGGGGCATTTTGTATAGATGCGGTTTTTATTTTCAAATCGCTCGCATTCATTGGAATTTGTTTACGATTTCACCGCGTTGCATTGGAAGTGCAGAATGCGGTGAATGCACAAATAAACATCTTTGTGTTTCATACAATCCACGTCAAGTCGTTAAGCATAATACGAGTACCTAGGTAGGTGATGCTTTTTATCTCTATGATAATTCAGATTTCCTTTGTTTATCGATACGAAACGAAAAGTTGCTACATTCACGATTATGATTTTCATTCAGTACCACTACCATGAGTTGCTACAATAACCGAGTTACTTAACTACAGTCGATATCGAGCATCGTGTAACGTTTTGGCCTTTTGTCATAGGAATTTGGTACCATGAGTCAACAAGAGACAAATGTCATCGAGAAATACCGTAGCGACAGTAGTAAAGTTCCTCACTAGCATTTTGACGCGTGAATGTATGAGTGTAGATAAAGTAGTGTATGAAACTGCACATAACTAGATATTAAAACACTCGTGTGATACTATTAAAAACCACACACTCATGTTTTAATACCCCTCATTATGCATCAGTTTCATAAACTACTATTAATGTTAAAATTTTGAAGTCATTACAGTCAGTCTTAACATGCCAAAATATGGGATATTTACCTCATCGAGTTCACGATATCGAGAGTAGACAACTCATCGATGGTGAGCAGTCTTACTACAGATTTTACTTCTTCAAGTGACCGCTAGAGGCGCTGCTTCAATTTCCCATACAAATTGCTTACGCGGTCGATATCGAGAACGGTTTTTGTAAACTCGTGGTAGAGCCATATATATTCTGTGGTAGAGCTACAGTACTCCTTGGTTGAGTTGTAAGCAAATCGCTTCTGGCGTTGTCAGCTCTGATTACGGGTACATCCCCTGGTAGAGTCAGTCTGGTTACTAAGATTGGGCCTACAAGGTTAGGTAGTGTACGTATTAGGTATTTTGGTTTAATAGGGATGATGACTAATGAATAAAATAACGAAATACTAATAAAAATCGTAAACATATTAAACTTTTAGAGTAACTTGTATACCTCTTGGTTTTATATATTGCATATTATTATTTATTTTATGACCCTTCAAAGTTGGGTGGACAAGCCCATTTAAAAAGTATAAAATTTATTAAAATAAATGATACCTTTAATTAGTCCGTAAAATGTATAGCAAATTTGTCTAAGAAACTATTTTGATAAACACAATATCTGCCAAACAAATTTCTTACGCGTTGCATACAAACTACTTATTCGTGACGTCATAACTAGGAAGCCATTAGTATGGAGCGTTTTTGGGCGAGTCCATTTGTGTGCATTTCACACTGTGATATCTCGGGCAGTTTTCATGCTAGCGAATTAATTCTTTTACCCATGTTTCTTTTTTTGAAAGGTAATTTATGTAACATAAAATAAAAAAGTTATCATCATCCCTATTAGAACACAATACAAGTAACCCACATCTCAAAGATTTGAGCACTAACATCCGCCTTCGATTCGGTCCTCTTTTAATTCCTGTAGGAGTTTTTTGAAAATTGTTTAGAAAAAGATGAGTTGGGAACTAGGAAACCACTTCAACAGTTGTATCCCGCGGTATTTTTTACGTATCAGATTTACTAGTACTTTGCATAATTTTATTAAAGCTCACGAAATCACCTTATTCTTATTTCGAATAAAAAAAAATGTTTTTAACTATAAAAACATTTCAATTTCCGAAATGAACAGTCGAACTAAGTAGGCAATAATTATTACTCATTTTGTAAACATATTTTGTAAATTAGGTACTTCCTTTATTCTATTTAAAGCAAATTAATTTATAGAACTAGAAACCGCAAGTGTGTTATTACAATGTGTGGTGTCTATTTATGAATTACCATTGTATTTCCCAGGATAGGGTTGTGAGGAAAACCTGCGTTTATCCTCATCTGCTGGCTGATGATAATAACAGACACCAGTTCCTGAAAAGGCATTAACTTAATTAACATGTATATTTTTTTTACCTTTATCTATCAACTATAACTATATGAACTGAATGACAACGAAAATGACTAAAAGCCCCTGGCACATTTACTTACCTGCGAGGTGGACCGCGATTAGAAAAATTTACCGCTGGGTCACCCAGATGACCTTATAGGTGGACAACAGACAATGAGGGTAAATTTTCGTGATTGTGCATTTTGGTAAAAATAAAAATTTGCTTTTTTACGTCAACCTATGTAGCTTCTACAAAATAAAGGCGAACAAAACATAGTGCCCATATAAAGCACAAAAACCGATATTTCTGACAGTATGCCCAAATTACCGAATCAAGAATCAAGACTTACAGAATACAGAATCAAGACTTTAACTACAGAGGTAGAAAAGGAACCAACTTACGAATTCCTTGTCAAAATTTGGTATTACATTCAAAAAACTCATTTTGTATGGCAATACGTATTTACAATAAGTTACCAAATAATGTTAGAGAACTACCTACAACTAAATTTAAAAGCAAATTGTTTAATATTTTAATAGAAAAGACATATTACTGTATTGTTGACTTCCTAAACGATAAAATTATTGACATATTGCTGACATTTCAATAATTAATCTCATTCTTAATTTACTGATTAGGTTTTGTTTTAAATATGATTTGATGATATTATGTAATAAAATTGTATGATGTATTTAAATTTAAGTATTTGCACGTCGAAACATTCGACAGAATATGCTGAAAAAATTATAATAACAACTTGTATGTACCATATTTAGCAAACAAATAAAATTGAATTATGAATTACACACTTTACATTTCCTAGTGGAGATTGGATAATTTCCAAATTCGAATGAAACCCTATGTTTACATCCTTTGCTTATTAAATAATTTGTGTTTTATGTAATGCTTATGTAATAGTTGCTGCCCATAAATAGTGTTTAATGGATATGAATATAAACATGACCATTAGTTAGCTCATCTGTTCCAAAGAAGATCGGTGGTAAATCATACACACTACACTTGATTGCGCAAAACTAGACTCTATCATAAACTAATAAGGACCATACCTATAAATTGAATATGGTTGCAAGCATATCGGTAGTGGTTAGCGGCGTAGCAAATGCAGCAATAAAATTTTATCATAAGTCGGTTCTGGAGTGCAGACTTGTTGACCGACCTTCGCCTTGGAATTTCACTTTGGCTTATGAGTGTGGCTGATATAAATGGCTGTAATAAATTGCATTACCTATATTTGATCTTTAAAAAGTGAGTTGAAGAATAAAGATGGAAACGTTTCATCTTTATTGGTGCAAACTTTTACAATCTGCGAATTGACGAGATCACGAGAGCCTTTCTTGACTTTTCGTGTTTCTGTATTTCTGTATAAAAAACAGATGAGAAAAGGGTACAGTTTGTTTATCTCAGTTCACTTTAAGCCTTGACACAGTTACTTAGCCACTTTTAGGCATAGTCTGGTTGGAATGGAAACAAATAATTAGTACATATTTCACTAAAATTAGATTTTTCCCGTAATACCCATGTGTTGACCACAATTAGTTTACGAAATACCTGGTGTTAAATATCGGTAATAATTAAGTACGTCATATTGGTGATAATAATTTTCATATAAAACCGCTAAATTCATTCCTATGTCGTATATTTTTCAATTATCTGAAAAATACTAGGAATTCGTGACAAAAATTCAAAGTTATACAATTATTATTATTTTACATGGAATAAAACTGTGATATTTCATAAATGAACTTATGTTCCAAAAGGATTGGAAACAAGCATTTATTAAAAATTAAAATATACCGACATATTTTGTATTTATGTCTATTGAAACTTACTAACCCCACAATCCAAAGTCGTTTATATTAGAAAATCTATTTGCCACCATGAACACCAATCTCACCCGCCCTCACCGAGCGCCGCCACGTGTCGATAGATCACTCGCTCGACGTCGACGTCGACGGTCGACTGTCGACTCGCTGCTCGACATCATGATTAATTGAGTTTATCCAGGAGGAATCAGGAGATTTATATGCAGTTTGCGCTACTTCATAGGAAGTGTCTACTGAATATTTTCCCGACAGAATAGATTTTTCTTCTGAAAAAAGACAAAAAAAACAACTTTCCTTACAATAAATGTCAGAACAGCTGATCGGGTTTTTGTCTGTTTTTGGAAAAGTTGTAGAACAAAACGTGTTTTTTTATTTATTAGTTATACTGTAAATTAAGCCCGGAGTGACTAAAATATTTAAATAGTACACGTTTTTTTTGTGATAAGTACACAATAAAATAATTCAATAATTCAACCTAATGCAATAAATTTTCTCAAAAATATGAATAACACGACTTACGTCACACGTATCACAGTTTTATCCGTATTTTAGAGTAGGGACGTCAATCAAAAAACGTAACATTATTTCCTTATAATGTGTTCCCAATTCATTAAATATTTTTATGATAACTATTAATTCTGTGAACTGTTAAGTTTCCTCCTATGAATTCTAATTAGGTCCATAAAAAATAATTGATTCCGTTTCAGGAAAAAATACATATTAAAGCCAGACGGTCATTGACTTTAATTCTAACTAATGATATCGATGATTTGAATTAATTTATTTCCGAAGATGCGCTCAATAGGTAAATTGAACCCATATTATTTTTTATAACCGATTTACTTCTGCAAAGGTCTCGAGTATGTTTGATAGAGGAGTATTGCACAAATACTTTTAACTTTTTGAAAAATTATTTGATTATAAAAGCAACAGGCCGCAGACACAGAATAACTAATCCGCAGATGCGATCGGGATCCAGATTGTGTGCGTGCGCGCAGATGTCGTCGGGCGCGCCGGCAGGTGCCCGCCGCACCTGTGCGCGCGCATAATATGATGCGGGCCACAGGATGAAAGTACCAATACAGGAAACATTTAAGTATTTAAAATATAGACTTAGCTCGTCTACGCCCGCTGTGCCCTATCGGGCACAAACAACAATAGAAATCTATTGTTGTATTGTTTTCCGGGCGTATTAAAAATAAGACTGACTGACTGGGTAAATACTAACCGATTTTAGTTAGTGTTTTATATAGAGCTTTTATTTTTTGTTTTTTATTGTGTTTTTTATGAATCAGAGATACCTATATTTAATTTATAAATAATAGATTTTGAAAACCTTACTTGAAAGTAACTTAAAAATATGATACTACTAATTATTTTTACTATCACGATAATCTATTTTTAGGAACAATAACATATTAATTTGATAGAATAACTTTTGTGATAATTGGGTTACGTCTTAAAAATCAGCTCATCATTCAATCAGTATCATTACTACTTTTTGAGATAAACGGCTCTTAATACAATGAATTTTGTCAGTCTGACCTGTGTAATTCCTTTAAAAAGGTCTCACACAGTTCGGTGACAGAGGAGGCACTACCTGATACGCCGCAGCTAATAGCGTCTGCGCCCGCGCAGGTACCTAGTAGGGCAGGCAGGTTTGTTTACCATCCACTGTCTGTCATTTCTGGCAGTCAGTCATCCCCCGCGAGCCGCGAGCGATAGCCGACACATGTCTCGCTCGACTCGATGCGTCGGTCGGTGTTAACAATCGGGAAATCATCGCTGATTAAAAAAGGTATATAAATAATCTATTTTTTTTTGGCGACTTTAAAAAGGTGAAGGTTCTCAATGCTACAATACTTATTATTCATGGCAAGTTGTTTTTAATTCAACTGCGATGCATTTTGATTTAGTTGGATGTGCTACTTTGATTTGTGATTGTGATCTACCTAGGTATGAAGTCAAAGTCAAAGTTAAATAAGCTTTATTCAAATAAACTTAATTATTAAGTACTTTTGAATCGTCTATGGACTATCGAACGTGGACACTCACTGTAGAGCTGGCTCACAAATTTAAAGTCGCACAGCGAGCTATGGAAAGGGCTATGCTCGGAGTTTCTCTGAGAGATCGGGTCCGGAACGAGGTGATCCGACAGAGAACTAAAGTCATCGACATAGCCCACCGGATTAGCAAGCTGAAGTGGCAGTGGGCCGGCCATATTAGCCGTGGAACCGATGGCCGCTGGGGCAGACGAGTTCTTGAGTGGAGACCGCGTATCGGCAAACGTAGTGTGGGACGCCCTCAGACAAGATGGAGCGATGATCTTCGCAAGGTGCCAGGCTTAAATCTTGCACGTGTGCAAGATTTAAGCCTGGCTGATATATATATTATTTCAATATTTATTTTTCAGGAATGTTTAAATTGCATGTTAATTATAAAAATTACTTCCTATTACGAAAGCTACGAATTTAGGTTGGCAAAGTTCTGGAGATTAATACGATAAATACACTCGTACTTACTTACTAAATTATTTTGTTCTAAGTATAAGTTACTTTTTTCATATTTTTGTATCCATCGTAGCTTTCGAATTCATTATAATTTTTCTTTTTCAATAATGTCCAAGTAACAGCAACGATGTAGTGTAATTACATAAATGACATAATTATTGATACTTAGCTAATTTCAGTTAAGTTACCTAGTCCTTACTCAGATAATGTGAATTGCATTAGAATCCATCGCATAGGCAATAAAATGATAATTTTGTGTTAAAGAATAATGGAAAAAAAAAATATGGACCCCGTCCCCAACAGTGTAGCACTTTTTATCATATATCATACGAAAGTGCGTAAAAAATAGATCATTTTATTGTATGGCAGTAAATATGTGAATAATAAGAGAAAAAAGTTAATCATCCACAATGAATTATAAAATATTTTTGCTTATCCGCATCGGTTCGGCGAAACCAGCCCGCTCACCCTTTTTCAGTGGAGTTCCGCTTTGGTTTGAACAGCGCGTTATCCGCATCCGATTGGGATATCGTTACCGGCCGGTAGCGGATACCGCTCAGATTTGAGTAGGCCTTAAATGTTTAATAATTACGACTGAGAATCGCACTAGTCTTAGAGATGGGATATCTAATTTCAAAATCTATCGCAATCGCTTTCAATTTACAGATGGATGTAACACATTGCTGCATTTCCTTGGTATGTTTATATTTATTTTATTTTTTATTTTATTTATTGAACATTGTTACCACAGCATTTACAGAGCATTAACGCAGGTATTATTATACAATAAATAAGCCAATTACGGAAACAACACTTTGTAAACAAAATATATAAATGGTTACAAAAAATAATAATAATATGATTTTAAACAAATATTAAGTTTAACGGATTTGAAAAAGAAATCCTAATAATAATGAGAATTTCGAGATAGTTTATTAGGTATATTGTCTCATGATATGTGTGTGTGAATGTGTGTGTGTGTGTGTGTGTGTGTAAGTTTGTGTGTGTTTGTGCATGCGTGTTTGCCTCCTTCGTAAAAATAGATTCACTCGCACTGTATGTGGGTATGTAAACGTAGGCTTACATGGCGTACAAAGGTGGAAAAAAGATTAAAATATTGAAAATTGAAATTAAATCATATTAATGTCAGTGTCGTAGCCGCTAATAAAATTAGTTCGATTTGAAATTCCAAATTAGGTACCCTTTCAAATATGAATTAAATTAAAATATTTTTTGGGAATATTTTTTTGGGAACTATTTACTGTTGCTCGAGTGCCAAAAAGAAAGCATCAATGTGTTACATCTTGAAAGTGATTGCGATAGATTTTAAAATTAGACAATAGAAAGGCTGGTTTGAATGATAGGATAAAGACCCTCGCTGATGATTATATTATGAACTAGCTGATGCCCGCGACTTCGTACGCGTGGACTTTATGACTACGGCGTATTCTTCTTATAAATACGAACTAATGTAGTTACAAAAGAAAATACTCGTAGCAGTGTTATAAATATTATAATGTTAAACTGTGAATAATAATTTGTATGGAAAGCCGATTTTGTTGTCTTTTTTCGGAAAAGTTGTATAAATAGAACATACGTTGTTGTTTATGATGTTAGTGATCTACTCCTGCGAGGTTGTTGGTGTTTTACAAATAACCCTGTATAATACTAAATAATATACTAGAAAAAATACGACTCGCACCAGATCAATACTCAGACGGGAATCGAACCCGCGACCTTTGGATATCCGGTCCAATGCTCTGACCGCTGAGCTACCGAGTCACTAGTGACATCGCCGAATTTAATCTTAATCGATTGCCAAATATCTGGAAAGATATTTCAATTGAATGTCGAGGTAATTCCTCACATTGGTGAAATAACGCTAGCTTGCAGCGTAAGAGTAGGATATACTAGAAGAAATTCGGCGATGTCACTAGTGACTCGGTAGCTCAGCGGTCAGAGCATTGGACCGGATATCCAAAGGTCGCGGGTTCGATTCCCGTCTGAGTATTGATCTGGTGCGAGTCGTATTTTTTCTAGTATATTATTTAGTATTGTGTAAAAATAGCATTGTGAATGCAAAAATCTCAAATTTAAAAACCCTGTATAAGTATTTCAACAAAACATGCTTTTCACCTGTATGGGTGGTGGATGAAAGTCGACCATTCTTCGGATCTTAAACTAACACGTCTTCTGGTTTGCATTTGTAATATTTTGTCTTATCTCTGCTTAATTTGGAACTAAATTCTTTGAAGATAAACAACTGAGTAATTATGCCATAAGCCCTAATGCAAGTGTGCAGGTAGGTACAAAATGTTAATAAGACAACCAATGAAGGTGGTCATCTTAATCATCATTTGGATAGGTATGTGACAGACGGTCGCCTTAACCGGGTGCATAGTTAGTACCTATTTCCCTGTTTAAATTACAAGCTGACATCCTGCGCGTGCGCAGGGCGCATTGCAATCAACAATCGAATGCACTAACCGTTAGGATTGTTAGTCGGATCATGACACGTGCAAGAAATATGTAAATAACTAGCTTCTGCCCGCGACTTCGTCCGCGTGGATATTAGAGAAAATCCTTAGGGAACCTTCAACTAGGATTTGACCAGATATTTTTACGCATTACGGCTTCCCGTTCCAGTTCCCGTTCCCGTTCCCGTTCCCGTTCCCGTTCCCGTTCCCGTTCCCGTTCCCGTTCCCGTTCCCGTTCCCGTTCCCGTTCCCGTTCCCGTTCCCGTTCCCGTTCCCGTTCCCGTTCCCGTTCCCGTTCCCGTTCCCGTTCCCGTTCCCGTTCCCGTTCCCGTTCCCGTTCCCGTTCCCGTTCCCGTTCCCGTTCCCGTTCCCGTTCCCGTTCCCGTTCCCGTTCCCGTTCCCGTTCCCGTTCCCGTTCCCGTTCCCGTTCCCGTTCCCGTTCCCGTTCCCGTTCCCGTTCCCGTTCCCGTTCCCGTTCCCGTTCCCGTTCCCGTTCCCGTTCCCGTTCCCGTTCCCGTTCCCGTTCCCGTTCCCGTTCCCGTTCCCGTTCCCGTTCCCGTTCCCGTTCCCGTTCCCGTTCCCGTTCCCGTTCCCGTTCCCGTTCCCGTTCCCGATCCCGTTCCCGTCCCCGTCCCCGTCCCCGTCCCTGTCCCCGTCCCCGTCCCCTGGATGTGCATGTCCAGGTCTAATCATGGCCACAGTGTTGGACTTCAAAATAAATGTCATTTTCGCAACCACCATCCCATGAAACCTCAAGAACGACATCCACATCGATTTTCATGTTTACTTACCCCATTTACACCTTAAGGGAGGATTTTCAAAATAACAAAATATGTGTTTGCCTATTTATTTTTAGACATGCTCCTACCAATTTTAAAGTTGTAATGTCTATTTTATATTATTTTTCCATACAAAATTTAAACCCCTTTTTAACCCCTTTAGGGGTCAAATCATGTCCACCGTGTTGGACTTCAAAATAAATGTCATTTTTGCAATCACCATCCCATAAAACCTCAAGAACGACATCCATATCGATTTTTATGTTTACTCACCCCATTATTTACCCCTAAGTGGTTGATTTTCAAAATTACAAAATATATGTTTGCCTATTTATTTTTAGATGTGCTCCAACGAACTTTAAAGTTGTAATGTCTATTTTATATTATTTTTTCATACAAAATTTGAACCCCATTTTCACCCCTTTAGGGGTCAAATCATGTCCACCGTGTTGGACTTCAAAATAAATGTCATTTTTGCAATCGTCATCCCCGAAAACCCCAATAACGACATCCATATCTATTTTTGGGGTTTTTTACCCCTTTTCACCCCCATTTCATCCCAATAGGGGTTCAAATACTAACTATAACAATATACGTTGCGTTAGATGTCTATCCATAAGCCTAAATTAAAAACTTAGCGATTTTTACTTCGAAAATAAAGGATTTTCTTCAATACACAACTTCATCCCCCTTTTGACCCCTTCGGGGGTAGAATTTTGAAAAACGCTGAGACCCGTATTTATTTATTTTCAATGGTCAGTCTAAACACAAAATTTGAAGATCCTAGCTTCAAAACTGAGGGACTTTCATACAAACTTTGATCCCCTTTTTTACCCCCTTAGGGGGTGAATTTTGAAAAACCCTTTCTTAGTGCACCCCTAGACCTCATAAGGAACCTACGTGCCAAATTTGGAGTCTCTAGACCCAGCGGTTTGGGCTGTGCGTTGATAGATCAGTCAGTCAGTCAGTCAGTCAGTCATTCAGTTTACGATTTTATAAATATAGATAATAATATGTTACTGTAACAATCAAGAAATAATGATGGAAATGTGTGAGATGATGGATGGAAAGTATGCTAAGCTCTCTGAAGTGTTCGAACCTAACTGCATAGTGCTACTGTAAATATAATATATTTCGATGATCGATTTTTTTACCTTTTCATTTCATTACAAAGGTATAACAGGTAATTTGTAATTTGACAATATTAATTATGAGCATTATATTTATGAATTCTATTTTTATAAATAAACTGTTGCCCATATTATAATTAGACGCAAAGTTCAGGGCACCTAGTAATGTAACAATAATTTATTAATCACTATCATTGATATGATAATTATACAATAGCCAGTTGTATTCTATACATCTTATTACAACGATATAACTATTAGGAATTCTAATTATCTATTTCTTAAACGATTATCTAAGATCTGAACATAATTAGAAAGATAGCTGAAGATTTTTTTAGTATAGGTACTTATGTAATTAAATTCTTTTGATATGATTAGGTAAAAAGTTTTTGGCACGCACAGTTGAAGACTTTCTGTTGTTAAAATAATTCAGTTTTTTTATGCACAAACTCAATAAATAAATACGATACTTATGCAAATGCAAAATCTTTTCTCTTTGTGAGTTTAATATTATCGATGGGCAAATCAATGGGCATCAATTCAAAGGTCATTACTTACGTGCATCAATAGCAGATACCTGACTGATGGTAAGATAATCGAAGACCTTCGTTAGTAGTAGTAGTAGCCTTGCAAATAAGATAAAAAACCGACATAGAATAAGGATTTAAAATGCCTGTCATTTCGTAATAAAAAAATCAAATAAAACAATAAAAATACTGAAATGAAGTTCTTTTGTGCATTCCCAAGCATGGGCAGCGCTTGAGTGCTGAAGTCACTAACCTGATTTTTTTTCTATTTAACTGGACTGGCTGGCTGTATGGTTTGACAGCAAAATTTTTGTGCCTAATTGAAACGCCACTAGCGTGCGTCCAAAGAACTAATTTTGGCATTTGGCATACATTTTTGACAAGTTTGAATGGAAGTTTTAAGTTGTATATTTAATATACTATATCTATGTTGTATAAAGGGCTATCGGTATTTGCGTTGACATAAGCACATCACTAGATTTAGTACCCTGTACGCACACTACGTCCTACAGCGCCAAAATGTGGAAATCCAGTAGGCACAAGAACAGTTTGACAGCAACCAGTCCAATGGCTGAAGTGCACCGCTTGCTGGTTACTTCAAAATAAAGCTCTATGCTGCTCTATGTGATATTATCTTGATATCACACATACTCAACATGCCAAGACATATGAATATAAGATTTTTGGCCAAGACTTTTTTGGAACCGGTATTGTTTGTACTGTACGATTGATGTATGTTGTATGGTCTGTGACTGGACGTATTGAAACATATTTTCCTCTACTACATTTTTCTTATTTTCCATAACTCCCTATGGAAAAACTATGACACAGGTTCTTTTAACGCTTCATAGGCGGTCCTTGTCTATCATAGAGCGTTTTGTATTTTTACCCGACTGCGGGTTATGTTTTTCGCGCGTATCTTGTAAGTATGTTTGTATGTTTGTATGTAATATTCTTTATTACCTCATATCTTTCAAACGGCTGAACGGATTTCTATGATTAAGATATCGTTAGATTTGTCTTTTCAGCCCAAGTGTTCTTAAGAAGGTGGCGTTATAAAAAAAGCAACATGGCGGCTGTACGGTGCTATTATAAAAGTGAAAAAAAAATTTTTTTTTTAGAATACTGCAATATGGGTGTCAAATTAAAGGGCTTATTATAAGGATTTCAAAAAGGTATATCAAGACCGTAATATATAGTAACTGAAAAGATATAAATAAAAAATAAATTTAAAAAATTAAAAAACCCGCCTGCATAAAAAGACAAGTCGACTGAAAAGATGGAAACAAGAATAAATAAATATTAAAGGCAACATGTCATAATAACATGCAGTCGGGGGCATATAATTCAATCATTCATAATGTCACTTTCTTTATGCATGCCTCCGACTGCATGTTATTATGACATGTTGCCTTTAATATTTATTATTTAATCTTGTTTCCATCTTTTCAGTCGACTTGTCTTTTTATGCAGGCGGGTTTTTTAATTTTTTAATTTTTTGTTTCAACGGCACGATCAGTTTCACGCTAACAAAACAATGAAATACATGACGACATCTGGCAAGACACGATGTGTCTGCTTGGCAGTTGACGGATCTTTTGACAGCAGACACAGTGTGTCTGCTTGGCAGTAGAGCGGTTAACAAACTAATTTGCTTGTAAAAAAGGTTTACCTAACCAAATCGGCAACAAATATCTATTGGTGACTTGGGTATCTGTCACATTATCTACCTACCTATTGACAAAGGCTGTCAAAATTCAACAATTTGTCAGTGATCGATCAGTAATTTGTCAGTAATGTCATAGTAGAATCAAATGTTTTATGTTATTACATTACTATATTTATCATAATATTTTTATCATTTATGTCAATGCTATTTATTCTGTAAATTAATACCTAACGAATGATTAAAAACTTTAGTGGGACTTAAGGCTACTTTTATAAAGGAATATTCAAAACCAAAACAGGTACTTACAGTTATTTTATAATGTATAGGTACCCAATATACCTTTTTTATTATTACTATTATTACAATAATAATTTTTTTAGATACGTAAAAAGAACCAATTAAATCACTGTTTTGTATCTTATTAATTGTTATTATTTAAGCCAGACAACCAGACATTTGTTATTAATATTATGAGCAGTCTATTATGCAATTAGATGATATGATAATAAAGTTATGAAACCAAAGATATTAGAAATATCATTGTATGAAACTATTTCCTCCACCACATTGCCTACGAATTAAAATAAACTGGGTATTTCTGATCTACAATTAATTTCTGCCTTAACCGCAACTAATAAAATTATATAATTACTCGTAAACGTTGGCATTTTACTTGTTTCTATAATACTATTCTGCGAAATGTTTTGTCTTTTTTATTTCTTTTATAATCTTCAATTAAATAAATAACCAAAAGTGTATTTATTTATTAATTATTTGCATTAAAACTAGGTACCCTTTGCACCTAAATGTACATACAATTACCAATTAGCCAAAAATATCATTATATGTTTTCGCTAAGCTTCTTAATAATTATGGCCTTTCAATCTAGGACTGAGGTGTTGTACTTTTTTAAAGTTTTTAACATGATTAATGCCTATAACAAATATTATAATAATTCGGATGGATAATGGTTTTCCCGGTAGATACGGCAGTATTTCCCACTAAATACCGAAGTGTAAATAATTATCATCTTTAATGGTTTTCCTGAAATAAATGCGTATATAATGAACCTGAAGTAGATGCCGTGTCATATTCGTTACAGATGTGGTCGGAGAATGGTGTGGCATAGGTGACCTTAAGTAGAAGATGACAAGAGTAGGTTCGGGACACCATGGCTCCGGACTGCGAGGAGGCGGAGCGGCTGAACGTGGACGGATACCACCAAGAGCACCAGGGTCGACGTATCCTGCCGCAGGAACAAGTGCCAACGCTCGCCTGGGTCGAAGAAGAATTGGACAGATCAGACAGTGCCACCAATAGCCCTGGCGAAAATAGACGCCTTCTGAGTCCAAATAACCTTCCTCCCAAATCTAAGCTCCAAGCTGGGCTCACGTTAGGAGTTGCCAATGTACCCAAATACCCACAATCCACAAAATGCACGAGACAAAAGACCAAGTTCGAGAAGCGCAGAGAGAAGCTAATCGAAATACTAAAGCCGCCGTACTTCATAGTTTCGATGATCATTCTCATTGTAAGTTTGTATAATAATGCTGACTGATATTATGAACTATTTCTACCAAAACAAAAACTAATTTATTGTTAAAATTAATCACGAAATGATTGCCTTGTTCTTATCCACGCAAATGCCTAAATCCATTGGCTTATTCCGTTTATCCACCCTGAATCAGCCACCCCAAGGTGGTCATAGTTGATAGTATGATGGGGTGGATAGATGGACACGCGTTTTCCGACTAACCACCTTAGGGTGGCTGTATCAGGGTGGATAAACGGTTAAGCCAATCCATTTAAGACTTGCTGGAGAAACTCTTTGTGGGTAGGCCCCCGACAAGGTGGACCGACGATCTGGTGAAGGTCGTGGTGCACCGCAATGGGTGTCGTGCAGCTGATATGATGAAGAAACTCTTTGTTGGTCAGATCTGCATCCACATGGTGGTGCCAGAGGCGGCGCGCGCGCAGCTGGAGTGGTCGCCGGGGGCGTGGCGCCGCCAGCCGTGGCGGCTGCTCACCTACGGGTTCGTGCACGCGACCGCCGCGCACCTCGCACTCAACGCTGTCGTCGCCCTCGCTGTGAGTTTTTTTTAATTTACAGATCATGATTGACCCGGATACTTATAAATCTTCTAGAAAATTGTAACTCAATTTTTGTTGCTTTGACATTTTATTTAAAAACTCTATCAAGTTTGAGTTCAATACTTGTACATTATGTTTGCATTCTGTGGATCAATGCAATCAGTTGATTGTGTTGAACTCCAACTTAGTTTTTGCATCCATCTGCGAAAAGGAAGTAGGTAATGCGGCCGTGTCATTTTCGTAGCTGCAGTATTACTGCTCTTTCAATTAACTAATAGGCGCATAGACATGATTAGTCTCCTAGGCGATATTTGAAGTGTGCACTGTGTTGCAGGTGGGCTGGGTGCTAGAGCGCGAGCAGGGGTGGTGGCGCGTTGTGGTGGTGTGGGCGGGCGGCGTGGTGGCGGGCGCGCTCGGCGCGGGCGCGCTGCAGCCCAGCGTGCGCGTCGTGGGCGCTTCCGCTGCGGTGTACGCGCTACTCACCGCGCACCTGCCTAACGTCTGCCTCAGGTATGGCTATTATGAAACTATTTCTTAAGTTAAATAAAGTATTAGAAACTAAATGGAGATCTTATGTCTAGCTGTGGGTTAAATGTAATTGACTTAATTTAAAAAAAAAAAACAAGTTACAAACCCCAAAACATAACATCCCATAATTTACACCTCCTCATAGGCCAAATTTAATAAAACAGCAGTTAGGTATAAAGTAAATTTCCATTTAATATTTTGTGAGTTCCTGCAAAGAACAAAAAAATTTGGCATCTGTGGTCTAGTGGTTCGCCCACCCGTGTAAGACCGCAAGGGTCCCGGGTTCGATTTCCAGATGGGGTAGAATTTGTACTCGGTTTGGTTGGTGGTAGGGCTTATTTCAAGTCCATCTTGCTAGCTACCACCATCTTACCTAAGTCTGACGCCATATTTTAAAATTGTTGTGTTCTGGCAGTTAGAGGTAAGATAGCTAGTTCCTCAGTGATGAGGATTCCGGGTGTAGTGCGCTTCCACCTTCGGCCTTATCGTCACTTAACATCAGGTGAGGTGAAGGCCAAGCACTATCCCGTTGTGCATAAAAAAGTGTTTTTCATTGCATACTTACTTTCTTATCAGAAGTTTAATCTTGGATTAAACTATTCGTTGTTCCAGATTCGGCCACATCCCGCTGTGGTGGTTCCGTCCGCTGAGCGTGGTGGTGCTGGGCGCGTCGGAGGGTTGCTGGGCGCTGGTGCGCGCGCGCGGGGCGCCCGGGCCCGCCGGCGACCACGTGGCGTGGTCCTCGCACGCGCTCGGCGCCGCCGTCGGCGTGCCGCTTGCCTTCCTTGTCTTCAAAGGTGAATAGCAATCTATCTCAGAGGACCAAGTACGAGTGGTGTGCACCTCACAATATTAGTTATTCTGTGACCTCACTTGAATAGTATCGGATATACTGCTCACAGTCAATGCGAGTGAGTGAACGAGTGAAAGAGAGGAAACGATAGTTAACTTTTCGCAAAGTGAAGTTAGAACAAAACACCAACTTACTTACGTACTAGGCCCTCAGATCTCGACTGATAACGTTTTATCGACTTTATGTCTTGGAAAGGAAACCATGACTTATTCAATAACACTTGAAACTTTAAAGAGATTTTGATACCTATTTAACAAAGTCCCAAATAAATAGTACCTGGTTCTGTAGACTTCGAAACCTAGCGTTCTTTCTTGATATGTTTAACTTGAGTGCTACATGTTGCGTTATTTTATTAAAAATTGCTAATTTATTTTATTAATATAATATTCAATTTGAATACACAAAGTAGCTATAACTTAGTACCTATAATATTATTTGAGGTTTCACTAGTTTAATTGTGTGTCTTTATTCCAGGTGAGAACGATTCCAAGACGTCCGTGAAGGTGTGTCGCGGGATGTCGTTGGCGGCGCTGGTGAGCGGGTCCGTGCTCGCCGCACTGCACTTCACGCTCTGGTACGACCTTGACACCTAATGACTACTACCGTCAACTGCTGGAACTATTGTAATGGGGCCTAGATGAGATGACATCTGACCTAGTCTCAAGAAAGTCTTGCTTGATACTAGCACGGCACTAGGTTTTCTTACCACAAAAATGATTTCCACTGTAGTCTATTGCTGAAATAACTGCAATGGGAGACTGGACGTGACTACATCTGACCTATCATCGAGAAAGCTTTGCCTGCTGCAAGCATGAGGCTTGACACCAAATGCGACCACTATTTTAGTCTGTTGCTGGAACAAGTGCAATACGACGAAGTGACCACGTCTGAGGGCCTACTATAAAAAGAATTCGAGTTGAGTTCGATTCACTTAATGTTGGATCTGATTCCTGAGCTCATAGTATAACGAAGCAAGAGGAATCTCGTCAGATTATCTAGGTTCTGTTTTGCAGAGTAGACCCTAGCATCAAGAATGCTTTACCTGCTGCAAGCATGAGGAAACAGATTAGCAGGATTCTCCCTATGATCCTTAGCTCGAGATTCATATCTTTGATCACATTACCTTTAGCAGGTTTCTGTGCCTATGTGTATGTGTTCAATAGAATTTAACCAATTTTGACATAACACAAGTGCTATTAGTATGTCCGTCCGCTATTCTGAACTAGTATAGCTTTTGATGGAATATACAATTTGTACGATTTCGTACTTCGACTGAAGTAGAGATAACCTAATATTTGACCAAAGAGTCTCTAGAGTCACTAGAGTTTCTAGTCTTGTCTTAAATTGTATCCTGACTTTGACGTACCTACGGATATTCTATATCAGAAGTCGGTTCGGCCTTATGTAGACTTTTTGTAAGGGCGTAGGTACTCCTAAAGTTTTATTAACATAAACATTGTCTATTCTTTTAATGTCGTAAGGTCAACCAGTAGTATATTACTTTAATAGTTACCATGTACATATAGCTTTTAATAGTTCAATCAAACAAGCGATGGATAATCAGTTCAGTTCAATAGAATTCAATATATATTTCTACAATCAAACTTTTTCAAATCATGAAGAGTCTGATGATAGACCACACCAACAAAGGTCATCAAATTGTACTCAAATGGTTTTCAATTTGATATAAATAAACACTGTCACAATAGAAAAATACTGGTTTATTACATTGGTAAAGCTTGCATATTGTTTAATTTGTTTATACTTATTAGATTTACTACAAACAAAGGTAGGTAACTGCTACGCGTGTATACGTAGGTGGTTGGTTTAAAAGAAAAACTATTATTTTGAACAATATCTGTTACTTAATTAAATTAAGTACATAAATATAAATTTTGTTGCTTTTTCATAAAAAGAAATGTTGGAAAAACATTCTTCCAGTGTTTTTATGGATGGTGCCATTAAAAGGTGCCATATGAATTCAAGAAATTAAATGTAATGTGATTATTGTACTTATCAATTCATATTAAATTTAAAATGTTTAATTTTTAGTTGTTTAACAGTCAATTAAGTGTAAATTTGTAATTTAAGCATTAGTAGTCGTGTTTCGTGTAATATTTGATTTCGATGAAATCTCTCGTTTGTTTTGCATCAAAACGTTGGCTAGTGATTTTTGTAAGATAATATTGTGCTAACTTGTCTTTGAAGCGTCTCTGAATGATACTATTAATATTGTTAAAAGGTCTCGTAGATTTAAGTCGTTATTATTATAATTTTAACAGTTAGAGTGAATGCCGCACATATCATTGTTTTAAATCTGCTCAGTTTTACAAGCCTGTCGGAAGTGGGCACTAGAATACTAGGAATAGTTATGGGATGAATAAAGAAAGGATAACGATTAGGATTTGAGGTCATGGGATGAATACGGAATACCTAACTCTAACTGGAGTCAGCATGTTTAATAGTTCAGAGTTAACCCCTCAAATGTGATAGTCCATGTACCAAAGTAGTGTTTTTCTAGTCTAGAACTATCGACATCGAAAAGCTTTCAAAATGCAAATCACAAAAATACATGTTTAAGAAATAAATTCAGTGCTGTCCATATAACGGAATTATCAATGTTTTTATGCTAAGAACAATGAAAAGAACGACTGTGATTTTTTAAATTTAGATATTGTTACAATTACAGTGTCGAACAGGCATTTTAGGCGTAAATGCATTCCTGCTGATGGATGTTGCTGCCATCCCAGCAGCCTCATAAATTCAAATGTACCACAAAAACCACAGAATACATTATAGTCAATAACGTAGAGGACATCATCCATTTTGGTCCAAATGTGAAAGGGCCGGCCAAAAAGCAAAAGTGCTTTATTGTGATAGATTTTGTCCACCTAAGCATTTTTTATTATGGCACCGAAGCTGTGGCACCGCTGTACTTGGTTTTAAACATAAAGTTAATATACCTAGCGGAATAGAGGAACAAAGGGCTGAGTAAGCGAGATGTCACTTATCAGCAACAACGTGTGATAAAAAGAAATGAGTGATTTGACGTAACTGTGGCCCTACCATGAGTTGATGCAAACTGTTTACGTTACCGTAACATATCGGATATACTGCTCACAGTCAGTGCGAGTGAAAGAGACAAAACGATAGTTTACGGTAACGTAAACAGTTTGCATCAACTCATGGTAGGGCCACAGAACTCTTTTTCGCAACTGTTTGACAATTCGTCTGCACTATATACGTGTGACAAGTGACAAGATATGGGCACTAACACGTATATAAATAATCATTTTTACACACACTAATATAATTCAATTTCGGTTTCGTTTGACAGCTCATGTTTGTTCCTTTATTCCGCTAGGTATACTAACTTTATGGTTTTCATTGAGTTCAAAAAGTCTATACATTTTGACTACTTAAAAATGCTTAGATGGACAGAATCTATCAGAATAAAGCACTTTTGTCTTCTGGCGATATCGGCACTTTCATTTATTTGGACCAAAAATGTATGAACCATGGATGATGTCCTTTGTTTGACTTGTAACTATAGGTACTTGTGATTTGTTGGTATTGTTTTATGGCCCTTGCATTGCATTAACGTGTTTTTATTTATTTATTTATTGGGCTGTCAATAAAAATATTTGTACTACTAGGTATGTTGTGTTTCTATAAAGTCGAATCAATCGAGCAATCGAAGTTTTAATGTCTATCTAATCATATAGGTTCATGTTTGTGCTGTGAAAATAATAGGTACTAAACTAATGCTATAATATTATAGGAATAAGTAGTTTTATTCTATTTAAGTCGTTTTATTGGTTCGAATGTTTGTAAACTTCAAGATGTGGTTCTGCTAAGTATTGATGCCTGATTGATGAGCCCATACTGTAAATTGCTTTGTGATATTAAACATTAAATTAATGAAATTTTGAGAAGATTTTGTTTTAATTGTTTATTTACTCTTCACAACAATCCTTCGATATCACAACGACCATTATGAAAGTTAATCAAAGGCAAATATAGGATGAAAGCAAAAACCTACATTCAAAAAATAATTTATTTCTTAAACACAATGCCATGGGATCATTGGGATCTTATTACTAACTTTATAAAACCTATTTCTACATAATAACTTTTGTTGAGGCAAGGTAGGTATTCATTGGACAATAATAAAATTGCTATTGACAAAATTAATACATTTAACAAAACAGATATTGCATGGTTTTTTAATAAAATTTCTGTTATATGTATAAGTTTGAACATCATTGCGCTATTTGCGCTTGTTATTTTTAGAACCATGTCACGTTCATCAATTATATTTTATTTAAATGACAAGGTGCTCTATTTGATATCGGTCGTTATGTACTCTATCCGTGTATGAGATCGCGGTATACTATTGTAACTTGTCTAAAACTATTTGCTCATTCATCAGTCTTTCACTCGATCACACTCTGTACAATAAATGCAGCAGCACCGTCGTCGCTCTGCCATCAGCATTTAAGCGAGTTACACTGCACGCCGAGCTCAGTACACCAGCACTCCTGGCACGGCGTGGATAGCTCCGTGATGATCCTGCCCACCCGATACATTCGCCCGTAGATGTTGCAGCCAGCCAGCTTAAGTATACCAGGCAGTGGCAGCGCGCTGGAAACTGGCTTAACGTCATGCGTCACTGGCCGATGGCTAGAAGTTTCTTCCCTTCTTGTCGTCTCTGTCGCCTCGGTACTCCACGGTCTTTGCGTGGTAGTATATTTTATGGCGGGTTTGTAAGTGACGACTGGTCTGAATGGAGTGGTGACAGGACGAGTGGTGGTTTTTTTAATAGCCGTCGCCTCTCCCAGAACTAGGTGGTCTATTCTGTTGACAGTGTTCTGTATATAAGATTTCTTCGGAGGTATGTATGGATGAGGCATCGGAATGAACGGAAGAAGTGGAGCTTTCGGAGGAGCCAGCTTAGTAGTCGTAGTCGGTGTCGTAGTAGGCATTTTAGTTGTGATCGGTATTTTCGGAATAAATGTGCTTTTTTGGGGCCGGGGAGTAGTCGTTTCGTAATTATCACTCAATAGTAATTTGAGGACATTACCAAATGAGAATCCTTCGTCTTCGTTTTCCTCAGAGTCTGCGTACTCATCAACCTCGGGAGATGTAATGATTGTCGATGAAGATGTTGTGGATACGATTTCTGTTGAAGCGGGAGGTTTTAATGTCTCAGTAGTGATATCAACCTCTGAAATGGATATGTTCCAATTGTTAGGTCCTAGTTTTTCTGTTTTATTCGGGGGTGTTGCGTTTTTTTGCGTATCGTTCAGTTGTGTCGAGGATTCTTCACCTGGCGTAAACGTTGTATTCTTAATCGGTGAAGTGTCGTTTGTCTTTATGTTTATCAGAAGATTGGGTTTTGGTGTTGTTTTGTTACCTAAGATAGAATAAATTTAAAATCAAAAGACAATATTATCAGAAATATCAATTAACATATCAGAAGCTAAACTAATTTCTCGATTATGTATAGGAATTAGACTATTGACCATTATTTTCCTACCTTGATCACAGACAAGCTCCCCACAACACAGGTCTACAGAGTTGGTGGTGGCGGGGCGCCTGGAGCAGCCGGGCGGCACGTGGCAGGGCCGCGGCGAGCAGTGCAACTCTCCCCAAGCACATGAGCATATTGAACAAGCCAGTGATATGGAGTCGCCTTCCAAAACGTGACGACCGTCACCGGACACACATTCCCCTGTAACATTAATTTGGCAATCGGTCATAACATAAAATGATAAAATTCGAAAGTAGGAGAAGACAGTTTCTAAATTAGAATTTAAGAGCCCATGCGCAAAATTACCTTTCGTAATATCCAACTGCATAGACGTGGTAAGATGGGGTACTGGAGGTCCAGGAGGAGTACTTGGATACACGGCATAATATTCTTCGATGATACCAGGATTACCAGGTCCCTTTGGTACAAATCCTCCTGAAATAGTTTGAGCAAATCAGTATTTCATCGTCATCATAATTATTAAAACTGCTAATACTAATAATTAGGTACTGCCTATTTTTACATTAATACAATAAATAAGGAAGATTAAACTCATACCTTCTGTTTCTATAGGTGGTGAGAAAAGGTTTACCGATGGGGTTTGAACAGAAAACGTCGAAGTAGTGGTGGAAGGCAGCTTCGTAACAACGTTATTCACTTCTGGCCTATTGCTTCCTATTGCAGTAGACATTGTATAATCATGTTGAGGCAAAGCTAAATCGTTGTGGCTATTGTGATAAGTTATATCAGGTAAATCAACTTCCTGTGTGAGTGCAGGATATTTTGGGAGATCAGCTTTTTCTGATACAAACACAGGATACTGAGTGGGAGAATACACGTCTTGCCTTCGGTTAGCGTATGGTATATCTTTGGTGTCTGCAGAAGGATAATATACTGGAAATTTATCCTCTCTTTCTAACATGGAATATGTCAAAGTTTCGTCCTTGGATGAAATATCATCATCAACAACAGCGTCCGCTGCTACAAAGGGAATAATTCTGGAAACAAAGAAAATTATCAGCTGCTTTGAGTTGCATTTTTCTAATTTGAAATTAATAAATGATAATTCCAACCAATTGAAAAAAAGGAACCTCCTTAAATTAACATAAATTGTGTAATATGTAAAACTGTTAATTATAAAACCATACAGATTTCGAGCTTAATATTCATGCCATTGTACCAAATGGTTTGAAATATATTAAAAGAACTAAGGACTTAGGTATATTATTAACTTACTTCAAATTAGGTAATGACGGTGGCAGTGTTGGTTCTGTGTAATCGTAATCATAATCTCCTTTTGATTTTTTCGATGTATTTACTATGCCAACAAGGTCTATTGGGGTTGCTGCTTTTGGTGTAGTGGATAAATTGGGACCCGGAGTCGAGTGGCTGTTGTTTGTTCTCAATGAACTTGTCACATTAATGGTAAACGTTTCATTTTCGTCGAAATCACCACTTGCACTTCTGTCCGTTATTATGTCATTAGCATATTCTGTAAAGGCTTCGATTTCTACTTTACTGATGGGAGTTCTCTGGTGTATTCTAATTTTAGTTCTATCAGTGTCGTTCAAAGATATATTAAGAGGTATAGATGTGGACGATAGTTCCGCTGTACAATTTATTGTACCATTGATCATAATCTTTACGGTTTTTTCATGTTGTTCTGTAGGATATGCCTTGTCAAGAATGTCTGTAGTAGAAGGGATCTCTGTAGTGGAAGGGATCTCTGTAGTTGTTATATCACTCTTTGTTGTTGGTGTGGTTGTGCGTATTTCCTTTTCAGTTGTAAGTATAGCGGTTGTAGTAGCATTTTCACTAGGCTGTTTAGTTGTGCTTGATGGCGGTGGTTCATTTGTTTTCCTTTTCACTTTAGTAGTGGTGATGGGTTCTTTGTTAATGGCAGCGACAGTATTTTTGGCAGTACTTGAACTAGTTATAAGCTTGGTCGTTGTTTCGAGCTCCACTAGCCTTTCAGTGTGGAAGGAACGATCGTTGTTTCGCGTTGATACTAAAGCATTATCTGATATTGGAATGATGTGAGGTGTCACCAAGCCTGGAAATACAAAAAAAGCCGTTATGCAAATCTTTTATTTGGTGCAAAAGTGCAAAAAACTGTTGTGGAATCTGTCTGATATGAACCGTTATTGGCTCAAACAGCATAGTACTGATAAGAAAAACATGTAGCAGTTTTTAATATATAGCGCTCGTATTCGTTTGGCTTATTAATGATGGTAATAAATAAATAAATGAATAATAATTAGGTTACGTACCATGATGAGCGTGTTCGCAGTGGTACTGGTGCGGGCAGCACTGGCCCGGGTGCAGCAGCGGCTGGCAGCCGAGCAGCGGCGGCGCGCACGCCAGCGGCTGGCACCGTACAGCTCCGCGCAAGCAAAAGCACTGCGTGCAGTTATTCTCATTCTCTGCAGCTAGCACACGCTCGCCTTCCATTATGTGGCCACCGTTCACTTGACAATCTGGAATCGAAATATAAAAAAGATTTAAATATTAGTCAAATTAAAATATCACTGACATGGTTTCTTAACCTGTGGTCCAATGGTCCCCTAATAGTGTAATGAAAGCATACTTACGTAAGTAAAAAATGAGAATATTTTCGCTGCGCGCCTTTTGACGGCGATCCAATATTATCGCGAGAGAGCGTGCCTACGTCTATACGACGACGTGGACGTCAATGAAACCTGCGAGCCGGGAATAGCCAAATGCATACGAAAGCCAACGAGAGGATCAAGAGGGATCCAAGGGTCCGCGTGGGCTCTTTGAAATTTTGAGAGGGTCTATAACTAGAAAATGGTTAAGAAACCCTGAATGTAGGTAGAGTAACATTTTACCTAAACTAGAATTTGAGTAAGAACATCTCACCATGCACATGCTTATGATCTGGCGGCTTGGTGCTGATGCGGTCGCAGTAGTACCGCTGCGGGCAGCAGGCGCCGGGCGCGGGGCGGGCGCGGCAGCCGGGCGGCGGTGGCAGGCAGCGCGGGCGCACGCACCGGCGCGCGCCGCCCAGGCAGAAGCACTGCTCGCACGCAACGCGCGACCCCATCGCCGATCCCGCCGAGTACACGGTGCCTCCTTCCACGCACGCTGGAAACACTCGAGGTTCCATCAGTGGTCGGTCATCAAATCGGTTTTATGATCAACTGTTTATGGCAGTGGGAACGCGGTGCCGATTGTACTTACAAAATAGATTGAAATCGATTACAAGCTTCGATGTTAAGAGGATTGTCAACCACGTGGTCTCCATACAAACGGCGATAACGTTTCCCACCCTCTAAACCTTAACCTACAGCAATGAATTTTTGGTATGTTTTTGAAATGCCTAAAAACTAGGGCTGTACGTTTTGATTTTTAAAATATTCATTGTAAATTTGAAAATATTGGCACTTCTGTGTTTTGTATGACATCACTAAAATGCAAATATTTCGAAATCTATTATAGATATTTAAAAAATCCAAACGTACAGCCCTAGTATTTAGGCATTTCAAAAAAATACCAAAAATTAATTACTGTAGGTTAAGGTTTAGAGGGTGGGAAACGTTATCGTCGTTTGTATGGAGACCACGTGGTTGACAATCTTCTTAAGTAAGATAGCGCACGTCTCTTTTGACACTTTGCATGTCAGAACAGCTGAGCCAAGTAAAAATAGGTAACATAAATCGTTCGTTCATGATGGAATCTACGGTTTATGAAACTTTCTATAGATTATTTTATTTTTGCCTGAGGATCCAGTTTTAAGATTTAATGCTTACCATGCATGATAGAAGCTGGTGTGGCGATGTCGCTGTAGTCGTCGTCGAAACGCGCTACAGCTCCATGTTCCATCACTTTAACCCCATCTGCAATTGCAACAATTGGTCATAGCCTTTAGAACGGAAAATTAATATCTAAACAATTTCAGAACGAAAAAAACAGTACTAGACAAATATGGCAAAGTGAAAGTGAAAGTGAAAGTGAAATAAGCTTTATTCAAATAAACTTAATTGTTAAGTACTTTTGAATCGTCTATATTTTCCTACCACCCGTTCCAGACTTTTTTAGCTGACAAGAAGAACGGGCGCAAGAAACTTATCAGCTGTAAAAAAGTAACATAGGTAAGCAATAATGAAAACCTTAATCCACAAGTACTTGTTGTATGGTCTGTGCCTTAATCCTTTGCCGAACAATGTTTATTAACCCGGCGAGCTTGTGGTGGGGTGTGACATGCCCATGCTTTGCGCGAAGTCGTGTATTTTTCAAATTTGCCCCTCAATTGGTTTGTTGCTTCGAGTAGCTGGAGCCAATGTACTCCGCGGGGGGAGAGTGGCGTGACCGCAGTGTCGCGTCAACCGGCGCAGGAGCTACACGCGTGTAAACGTTCGTGGGGTGCGTCATACCCCGCCACATGCTCCGTGTTAGTTTTAACATATATCTACCTATAAATGCCAATTTATTAAACCAATACTTAAGAATTTATTTGTATTTTGAAATATGGTTTATATTTAGTGTATAAAATAAAAAACAGTGTATATTTATATACTTTTATTGTATTATTTATCAAAAATACTAAAACTAAAATCAACTAATTCTTTAAAAAAAATATGTTATTGAGAATCTTATATTCTTTAAGTTTTTAAAGTTGATTTTATATTTTTATTAAAGAATTAGTTGATTTTAGTTCCTTTTTCAGAAGTTCCTTTTTTTGGTTTTTGTAAATGTTATATTTTAGTATTTCTGATAAATAATACAATAAAAGTATATAAATATACACTGTTTTTTATTTTATACACTAAATATAAACCATATTTCAAAATACGAATAAATTCTTAAGTCTTGGTTTAATAAATTGGCATTTATAGGTAATTATATGTTGGGGTTTGGCAAACCCCACCACATGCTAGGTGTAACTTTTTTCACCACATGCTCGCCGGGTTAATACTACCGAAATACGTAACGTGACGTGACGTGAATGTATCTTTATGATGTCATCTTTTACTTTGTGATAATGCTAAAGGCGAGGCCAGTTCACGATCTGATGAAAAGTCTGATTTTTGAACATCCAATGTGAAGAACTGATGTAAAATTCTACTTCACAAAAATTACTGTAGACTGAAAAAGAAACAAAGAAGAACACCATAAAAACTTATAAAAATAAATTTCAAATCGTCAGATTTCGTAATTTTCAACGACAGTGATATGATTTTTTATGCAAAAAGGATAGCTTTTTTATCGATCTAACACAATAACCGAGTACATTTTTAATAAATGATCCAGTATTTCAGAAATCAATAAAAATGTACTAAAATTCGTCAAATTTCTGGCGAAGCGTCAATTAAAGTTATGCAATATTCAACCTTATTCTAAAGACATAGTGAAAGAGTAAATTTCGTGAACTGGCCTCGCCTTAATCTAAGATGCACTGAATTGGGATTATTCCACTTTGCCCCACCAAGTGTCCCTACTGGTGCCTTCTTAAAGACAGATTAGCTTTACAACCAAATTCGCTTTGCAGATTCGCTTTAAGACAGCAATGTTACAGTCGATGGAGAATGTTACTTCTATATTTTGACTTTTTATTGATACCAGGGGACACTTGGAGGGGCAAAGTGAAATATTTCCTCTGATTCCAACTGGGTCTTTTGTAATGGTTGCCAAGTTTACTGAGGTCAGTGATATTTAAAGGCAGTATACCAACCAGGGCAGTGCAGCTCTGGGCAGCAGGCACCCTTCTTATGCAGCACGTGGCAGCGGCGCGGCGGGGGGTCGGGCAACGCTGCGCAGGCGCGACGGCGGCAGGACAGCGCGCCCCCTGCGCACGCGCACTTGAGGCACGCCTCGCGCGTCATCACGCCGGACCCCTCCGTGAACCATCGCCCTTCGTACATGCAGCCTCTTGGTAGCTCTGGGACTCCTGCAAGGAGATAGTATTATTTAAAAAAACATATTGTAACAATTATTTAATTATTAGATTTTAGGCATTCACAATGAAAATACTAGAAAAAATCGACTAACCCGTAGCACCTATTTATCCCGCCTGAGCTGCTACGGGCGAGTCAAGTTTTTCTAGTATTTTTTCTTTTATATTAATTACATTGTAATAAGTTATTTATTAGGATATTATAAAGTAAGTCGTACATACCAAGAACTCTTACTCCTCGGTTACTATGTGGGACAAACCCTCCTTGTATATCTGTAAAAGAATTTACTAAGTTGATTTCAGATTATTTATTTAAGGGCTATTTCTTGAATGTTTGATTTTAGTTGCTACACTTCTATAAGATTTTTTTTTATTTCGTAGCCTGTTTTTTGTGTTTCAAATTAGATGTGAACTTTTGATAATCCAAGTAAATTAGTTTGTCGTAACAGGACACTAACTCATAGGCTTTTTATTATATTTAGCAATAATTTATTTGAGAACGGTTTGACTTAAATGAAACATGCTGCAAGTAGCCCATTTTTACGGTAAAATTGCCGTGACACTCAGGTAATGTTTTGGATAAATAGCATTTAAATGTTTGATCATCAACGCCGATATAGGTAAGTAGAGATGGTAATGTTACGTTTATATAATACAGAAAGTACCAGGTACGTTTAGCTGATCTTTCCGTAATCGATGTCCAAACTTGTGTAATAGTCTCTGTCAAACCATCTTGTATTATTGATTTTTTAGATTTTTGGCATTCAGTACCCTTAGCACGAACAGCTGTCGAAAAAAGTAACGCACGTAAAATTACTCGATAGACAATTCTCTATGGAAAATTTCATTTCGCTTATCGGCGATAGATGGCGCTGTACAAATTTCCAATACAAAATTTATCTATCGAATGAATTTACGTGCGTTATTTTTTTCGATAGCTGTTCGTGCTAAGGGTACAGAATGCAATTTTTATATTCTTCATATTGATGAAATAACGCTGGCTTACAGCTAAAACGTAAAAAGTATATTAGAAAATTTCGCCGCGCCTACTAGCCACTCGATAGCATAAATTGGTCTGTGCATTTGGGCCGGAATCCCAAGGCTGCGGGTTCAAATCCCGTCTAAGATGCTACGGTTGAGTCGATTTTCTTTAGTATTTTTCCAATATAATTATTAATCATCTTGAAGTTAATTTCCTTATTGTCCATCAGCCATTTTTGATGTCCCCACTGCTGGAGCACAGGCCTTCTTTATGGGTGGTAAGGAGGACGGGCCATAACCCACCACGCGGGCCCAATGCGGATTGGTGGGTGTTAACGACTGCAAATGCAGCCCGGACCAACGGCTTAACGTGCCTTCCGAAGCACGGAGGAGCTCGAGATAATACATTTTTGGTCACCCATCCCATGACCGACCCTTGCGAACGTTGCTTAACTTCCGCAATCGCTGGGCCAGGCGCTAAACCACTGCGCCACCGAGCTCCGTAATTGCCTTATTAAAATGGTTAATATTTATTTTATTTTGCGGCATTTGGAGATAACTCCAAACTCCGGATAATAATAAGAGATAATTAAAAACATGCTTGTTTCTTAGCGGTTTCCAACAATAATGCCCTCGCTACTACACTGGATGTTATCTAAGCTAAGTAAGTGAAGTAAAGTTAGCTCTTTGATGTTGTGGAATTAAAATTGACTCGTAGCGAATCCTCGACGAACTGAACTGATCTTAAGATCTGATTACTGATAATCGATAGTCACGACTTACGCTCGTAATGACCGAAGATCAAGTCTAGAATCACCGGCTCCGATGCTAGATATAACTTTAACTTTAAACAAAGATGCCGCTCTTTGGAAAATCCAAAAAATGTGAGTAAAGTAAGTCACCACTAAATTGATTCGATGCGATATTCTAAGATCATCTTCTACACTATTGTATTTTACCGTTTATGCTTTAAATATAACGTTATGATACGGTCCGTTATGGGTATATACTCCTTTAATTTACATTTTATTATGGCTTGGTTTATTGCTCGTATTTATTACGTAGGCACATTGGCGAGCGATGAATCGATAATCGAGCGATTGAAAGGATACGCGTGTGGGAACGCTGGCGCATGAATGAGCCGAGCCACCCACCGCATCGTAACAGTATCGCCGCCTGCGCAGATGGACGCTCAATATATGTAAGGTTAGCCATAATTCTGATGTTATTTATACCCTAGGGCTTGTGTAGATGAGAAATTCAAGAAATCACACTCTACACCAGAAAACTGACAATTTCCAGTGCTATTCTATTATAAATTCCTACGCGTCTCATTTTTGTAAATATTGTACCAATTGCATGATTGCATACTAAACATACATTGTTATGTCATTCAACTTGGAAAAATAATGGTACTGTCGTTCTTACGAATATGGTCACACTACTTACTTTTTCTCTTCTTAAGCAGATTACGAAATCAATTCCAAGTGTTTTAGATCCTAAAACCTTATTCTTTTATTTATTCTGTGCTAAAACTCCCGTCGATGTCGACAAATTCTTACAGCTAGCAGATCGTGTACCTATGGTGGTAATTGCAAAGTTCCCATGTCCGAGCTTGACCCTTCACACGCCGCAATCAACACAATCCATTGCGATACCCTCGGGGGTTTAAATGGGTTGGGAATATTGAGTTGGTTATTGATACAAATCGACGAATCTAACCAGTGTGTGAGTATAGTAAAGCCTCTTTGTTTATATACCTGGGGCACAATCGCGCTAATTTTCAACGATAAATCAAAAACTAAATCAAATAATTTCAGTTTCGATTACAGAAACATACTCGTTTTAGTTTTGTTAAAATTGGTGAAAGCTAATTCCTAGGGAGCCTAGGATGCCAATCTCGGAAAAAATAAGTGAGAATTCTAAAGCTATACTTACCATTTTTTTTAGGTAAAAATAACCTAAATGACAACGTAACGGTTATGGTTTTATCGTTCAGAATTAGCGCGATAGGGCATAGCTGACTTTTCCAAATGAGAAAGATTTAAAATCAATTTTGTGACGCAAACACAACAAATATCTGTATAACTAAGTTTTGTTATTAATATAAGTAAAAGTTACGCAAATTGAAGTTTTGAGTACCTATTCTATGATGTTGTTTGAATGGTTTTTAAAGGAGCTATGTCAAAGAAGTAGTAACTAAGAATATTTTGTTATGATCATTTTGCCGGCAAGCGGCCCTCTGTGGTTTGGTGGTGACGACGTGGGCTGTGAGTCGCTTTATTTCGCGACCACATCCCACGTGAATGGCCCATAATACGCATCTGTTTTGTACCTGCCATCTTTACAACATTCATTCTGAATACCCTTGTATTATTTTGAGACAGATCACCTAAACGTATTACTATAAATAGTGGTAACATAATTTTCATTTACTATCCAATATCCATGTTGTTTATATTTATCTAGAAAAATATTTTATAATTCTCGTTTTTCTCACTAATGTGTCAAAATCATTGAAGCATGGTTCTTCTTCTTCTTATCGAATGAGGAATAGTGGCCATCTCTAGTGTTAGAGCCCATCTAGCCGCCTGTAAGGCCTCTAACTTTACTTAACGACGATTATCAGATGACAACAGCCAGGACCGACGGTTTAACGTGCCCTCCGAAGCACGGAAGCGCTCAGTTGTAATGCCACTTAACGGTCACCCATCCGACGCCTGGCCGGACCGAGCGTTGCTTAACAAACGTGATCGAATACGATCAGTCTGTCAAGTTCCGCCATGAGCGCTTCAAATTCGTTGAACCGAGTTCAATTTTCAAACTTTTTATTGGGAATAAAATTCGGACAGATCGAATTTGAAATTCCAATCTACAAAACCTCGGACTAAAGAAACGATTCGCTTTTCATTATATTTATTTATCGGGTTTTTTTTACTATTATTATTTATATCGAAAAAAAAATCTGATTATTATTGGTATTGACGGTGTGTATGTGTGTACCATAAAGTTAATATACCTACCTAAGGTATAATAACTTTATGGTTTATTTGTAAAGTTTTTGGTTGTTCATGATTTTAATTCATTACAATTCCTATTTAAAAGGTGTAATTATTTCACCATTTATGTTTACTGTAGTTCAAGTTACACTCAACTATTTTACTATTACTTGAATAGCTTACTAAGTTTTTCCACATTTCCCCATGCCGAGCGGCGCCCGGGCAACCCGGGCAACCCGGCCAAGCCAACAATTTATAATTAAGTATGGCAATAAACATATTTCCACTGAGCCAGAGATATTTAGATATTTTCTTTTTAGCATAGACTACAGGCACAATATACAAAGCTTGTGTGATCTAGAGATGATGGTTTGTGCTACCTACAGGGTTAAGATTTAGCTTTGCTTTGTAGTTATTAAAATATTTTTCTAATAAAAAACTGGCAAAAAAGTCCGTCGTTAGTAGCATACACCCAGTATTTTAACTACAACTCAGATATAATTTCGATTGTTTATTTATTTATTCCACACATGAACTTCAGACTTTTTTCAATAAATAGGGTCATTTAAAATAACTGTAATAAAAAACTGAACGAAATCATTTGCAGTAGTTGCAATTCAAAATGAGCTTTTTGGCAAAAGCGTTAAGATTGTTAAACGTATGGCCCCTAAGTCCAGTTACCGTTTCGCAGACAATGGCTCCGATTCCCAGGAGGGACTTCCGGCGACCCATCAGTCTGGGAACCAGTCTGTCGCAACTTCCATACAAAAAAAGATTCTATGAAACGGACACGAATTTTGATGGCGACTATATTTGTCTCACTCTTCCTAATTCTTTCTCGTTCTTTGATGATAGGTCATCTGTCAGAGAAACATGGCGGCAACATTTAAAGTAGGTATTGTAACAAATAAAATTAATTTGTGTAGGTAGTTAAAAGTTTGTTTTATAATAGTTTTGTGATATTTAAAAGTTTGTTTTAATGTTTTAATTTGTTAATAGTCAAGTTAAGGTGCAGTACATGTAAATCACAATGAAGCATGTGAAATTTGTGGTTTAAAATCGGCGTGAAAAGACGATACAAAACGGTTATTTATGGCCAAATTTCCTTCAGATGGGCTACGCTGAGTAAAACATTAAAAAATATAACATTCGTTTACAATTATTGGTAGGTATTTGAATGAAATAATAAAATTTTAGTCAAAAAAATAATCTGCAGGAAAATAGAGTGGTGCTACATCATATATAAATATCGATATCGATGCTTTTAATTTTAGGTGTAAGAAATGGGCTTGGCCCAATTCTGAATATTATAAACTAGTTTAATATTTTTTTATAATTGCAATTTTATATCTGTTTTGATTTAACTCTTACTTCAGGTCACTACTATGAGCTAACGAATTAATTGGCGAAAATGCGAATTTTTTGGGGAAAAAATCTTTTTAATATTTTTTTATTATATTAGCAATTTTATATCTGTCTTATTCCAGGTCACAACTAAGAGCTAATTAAATGTTCAGCAAAAATACTTTTAATTTCATTTTTTTAATTATAATTGTAATTTTATATCCATTTTAATGTAACTCTTATTTCAGGTCACTATCTATGAGCAAATGAATTGATCGGCGAAAATGCGACGATGACGATTAATTTTGTTTTTTTTTGGAAAATACATATTTTTAAATTTTTTAGTTATTATTTCTAATATTAAACTGAACACATGCTCTGTTTTTAAATAAAAGTACTGCCCATAAGTTAAATACTTGATAATTAATTCTAACATACTTGTTTGACTCAGTACTGGTTAAAAAACAGAGTATTGTGTCATGTTAGTAGAAATTTTAAAATTATTCCTTAAGTAAAGCGCAGTTCAGTGCATTCATCGATATCGATAAAAAATTTAATACTATAAGGTCGCCCATCTCTATTTCTTTCCTGTAGGTTGGCAAAACATTGTTTTGCATTCGTTATGTTGGCTACGTCGAGGTATGTTTGATTTGACATTACGTAGATTTTTTTGGTCTATGAAGTCCCGTCTCTTCTTACGTATAGTATTGCTTTCTCTGTGCTGGGAACTGATGGCCATTGTGTGGCAGAACCTTGTCAAAGTTAGGTCTATGACACGTTAGATTCGGTTGGACATGAATCATGAAAGCGATAGCAAAGATTTTAAGATCAATTTTTTACACTTCATGATCTAATGAACAATTTTCGCTTGCATTGACGTGCATACAAATAGTACGATTACAAACTTTTAAAAATTGAGGCATTGAACGTAAATGGTAAAAAAAAAAAACAATTTACAAAATGGTGTCATGACATGAAGCCGTTCAAGACGTTTCAAAGTCAAAGTCAAAAATAGCTTTATTCAAATAAACTTTATTATTAAGTACTTTTGAATCGCCTATATTTTCCTACCACCCGTTCCAGAGTTTTTTCAAATAATTACTCTAAAAGTTTCTTTAACTATAGGTACGTGAATTACGACATTTGCTTAACAAAAAAGTAACAATAAGATAAAATAGCATAAAATAACGTTACCGACATATGTAAATTCCGACTTACATTAAACAAGACTGGCAATGCAATCTTACAATGCATTAAAACAACAGAGAAGTGGTCAATCTGCGAGCCAGACGTCCACACATTGACGTAGACTGACGTAGACTGACGTAGCATCACAATATTTTTACATCAACCCCACATACAAGGATTTTCTCACGAGAAATATTTGCAAGTCCCATTGTTGTGTCAGGTTATAAATACATACATTTAAATTGTATGATAAATTGCGTCCGTTAAAGCTTACAAATTCGTATAACTTTATCCCACAACTTGATTCAGTAAAAAAGTATTGAAATAAGAACTTAATTTTTTTATACATATTTATGCAAGTGGCATATTGAAACTATAAAATGATGTGTTTCTATAGCTTGAGAAAACTTTCCGAGTGAAAATTCGATCCAATTAAGTCATGAGCAAAATAATGATCTAGGTACAAAATAATTATTTTATTTTTATTCGTCGATAAATATTTTTACAACAAAAAACGATGAATAGTGGTAGTAATCTCAATAATATAGCTGGGTAGTACCGGCCATTGATCTACTTTAACTTCTTCGCAAGGCCGGTATTTTGTGCCTATGTGAATCACATCCAGACATAAGTATTCTCATATTCACATTGTGTATTTATTTTTCAGCCTTTTCACCTTTACATTTTCTTACGATGAATCATTTACTTAGTAACAATATTTTAAAAGCAGATTTTTAGTAAAAATAATGCTTAATCATGCTTTAAGCTGAATTTATGTCTTGGTTGCGTTCCCGTTCCTAATCTTAAAACATATTGACTGACGTCTCCTACTTAAATATCTTTCATGATTATAACTTCAAAGCTGACAGATTTTCATACAAATTCCAAACCCCTTTTTCACCCCCTTAGAGATTGAATATTCCAAAATCCTTTCTTAGCGGAAGTCTGCGTGCTAATAACTATATATTCCGTCCAGTAGTTTGAGCTGTGTGTTGATAGATCAGTCAGTCACCTTTGCCAGAAACACAAACTGTTTAAATTAAAAACTGTTCGTACCTATAACTACATTAACCCAGACTTAAATATCTCGTAGATGTATTATTTCTATGATTTGTCGAGATTTATTAAGTTTTACTAAGAAAACTTTAGTTTAAAGCTTTGAATTATCTCAATCAATGTAGTTTACTTCAAGCTCATTCAAATTTAAACTAAATCCATATCAAAAATTGTTATCTGTAGTCGACAAACCGCACAATCTCAACATTAGGATTCCGGTTTTAAGTAAACATACGCTACGTCGTCGTCGTCACTCGCTCACTCTACTGCGCTGCCGGGGCGGGCGCATCTCTACGCAGTTTATTACTTGGATGATAAGGTCTTTCGGCAAGCTTTCCTTTCATAAATTAAACTGTTCAAGTGGCATTTTGTGTTTTTCCGATCATTAACTTTTTTAGACTTTTCTAACTAAAATGCAATGGCTGTCTCCTCATATTCGTAGCAGGATCATGAGGGCTTAGAAATAATAATACATAATAAACCATGCCGAAGGTTTAGTCAGTCAAAGTCAAATAAGCTTTTGAATCGTCTATATTTTCCTACCACCCGTTCCAGACTTTTTTAGCTGACAAGAAGAACGGGCGCAAGAAACTTATCAGCTGTAACAGCCAATAAGTAACGATATTTACAAACTTGAATATATGAAGTACCTAAGTAAATACTTGAAGTGACAACGCTTTCCATAAACCTACCTTTCTAATTTACTTGAGGTTTTGTTAACCACACTAAATACTTAAGTATTACTGTTTCTAGCGATATATTAAACATATTTTTTACTAAAACGTTGAGGAATAACCATAGTAATATGTAAATCCAATCTCGAATTCGATCGTTGGACTGTCGAACTGACTGTGTAGGTAATATGTTTTTACAATATGTTCGTTTGCAAAATATTCGATATTGATTCAGTCATCAAGTTAGAATAGCAGTACTGAAAATATAGTTACTGTGTGTAACGTATTGAATGGAGCGCTGTACTAAATACGGGTGTCCGCGAGTGGCACTCGTGCGCAGCCTTTGTCATTCTAATGGGTCCCGAGCAAGTGCTGTTATATCGCTTATTAGTCATTACTGACGCGTGCCACGAAAAACTCTGCTCTATTAGAGTGTCTCAATAGGGTTCTTGGAAATTGGTTTTCTTTTTAACGGGATTTTAACTAAAATGTGCTTTTTATCTTTATTATCACTACATATTATGACCAAAGTCCTTCGCCGCGTCAGTCTGGCTGTATGTTCGCGATAAAATCAAAAACTACTGAAAGGATTTTCATGCGGACTTCACCGAATGATTCAGTGATTTCATGATAAGTTGAAGTTATAAGTACGTAAATTGGTAGTTGTTGATGATGTCGACAAAAATTAAGCCGACTGGGAGATTTTGTCTAGTTAAGAGGTCTTATTAAAACAAAGAAAGCTTTTCTAATGTTTTTGGGTGACGATGACGGAAAGATTTAATTTTGTTCTAATATGATATTTTTGTTTCCATATTTTCTTAATTCTGGCAATTATATTGGAACGATTTCGACTAGGTATTTTTGTCAAAATTTAAAGTTAACGGTAAATAAGTAAACTTTTAGACTTTATTTACTTTTACAACGTCGATGAGACGTTACGAATTAAAAAATAACCCACCGCAACTTATAACAAAGTGGAAACATAAGAATATTTTATTTTGCAATCATTCACAGTACAAAAAGTTGTAAAAATAAAAATTGTGATACACCAGATACTGCATGCAAATGGTACAGATAGAATGGAGCTAATTTTACATAACATAAACTTTACTTTTTACATAACTTAACATTTCTATAAATGCATTCGTTAGCTCCTTAGCAGAGGTATTTGGAAACCAATTCCTTTCGCAAAAAAAAAGGAAGGAGGAAGATGGTCGACGAACCACTCGCTCTCCCAGTTTTTGCGTCCGTCGGGACGCGCGGGATCCTATGCTGCTGAGCTCGAATTATTTCTCAGCAGTACTTAGTTAATTCCCACTTATATCATTATTCGGAGGTCTTATATGCCAGACAAGATGATAATTACAGTTTTACAATACCAAACGAACATAATGTTTTTATTTTTTTTATTATGTTATCAACACAACGCAGTTTTCGATGTTAAAAGTATCTAGTATTTTCAAAACACGTCTGTAGAAATTTTATTTTTGTGGGTGGCCCATATCGCATAAAACCGGTTAAAATTATGGAGCTTAAGTTATTTTAAGTGGATTTCTTTCTGCTGAGTGGTCATTTTATATGTCGTCTCAAATTGCCATGGCAACAGTCTCCTCACCCCAGGCAGAAATTCAGTCAGCCGGTCGCTTTTTTTTACAAAAAACCCATGAACATGTTATCATTTTGGCGGTTCTTTTTGTAGTCATTCTGCAGCTGAGCCATCACCCGATCGAGTGTGGTTTATTCACTTTACAAGTTAAGTATTTGCAGAATCACACTTTAGTAAACAAAAGTATATTAAAGTCTGGCGAAAAAATATTTAATACTTGTTTGTTAATTTAATAATCTAATAAAAAAAACAAAAGCACTCATCACAAAAATAATATTCGTAAAACTTTAACTAGAATAGTGATAAATTAATGAATATTTTATTTCCATTAACAAATAACAAGAAACAATCGCTCAAGCTAGAAAACTGAGTATTTTCTTGCATTTTGGTATTCATTAAAATAATTAAAATACTTATATCCACAATTATTCTGGATAGTATACCAAAATTGCGACTTATTTTTACGTTGAACGCACACAATTATTTTATTTTACAGCCGAGCCTATTGTTTCAAAATGCCTTTAATTAAATACTTACGCAGCCAAAGTGCCTCATTAATTCGTGTGAATACAGTTAACTGTGACCTCAAGAATAGTTAGTATTGTGTAAATTAGCATTCTAAATAGGCACATTCATATAAAATGTACAATGAAAGGGAGTGGACCCGCGCATGCGTACAAAAGCTCTCAATCGCGCGTTGAACTCTTTTACTAGCGCGAAAAGTGTCGATTTGTGCGCTTCAAATTATTACTTAAATGGCACTTTAGATACGTTTATTGTTTCATTCTGTGATATTTCTCATTAAAACGCTTATAATTACGTAGAAAAATAAATTTAAAAAAGGCTTGAAATACTTATCGATCAGTCTGAGCAGCGTTTTGCGACCCACATTAAAGGAAATCAAGTTAGGTCAAAATATCCTTAAAATATTCAGTTTTAAAGAAACTATTATACCTCTTCACAATATAATTTTGATACCTTTCAACTTAGAATTAGCAGAAAACCTAATCGACGTTAAAGACCAAGCAAACGAACATCAACAGAGCCTTCCATAAATTAGCTCCAAAAAGTTAAGGTCGGCAATAAAAATGCGTTTATCCTCCGCATATATCACTGGGGTCATCGACCGGGTATTTGCATGGACCTGCGCGGGCGAGCGGCAGCAGCGCGAGCGGCAGGAGCGACACGAGCGCGACGAGCGCTGCGGGCGACATGGTTGCGAGCGGCGCGCTCCGCGGTCCGGCACTCACTGCCGCTGGCCGAGGAAACACCAAGGGACTGGGAAATGGGACGAATACTGCCCCCCAAACAGTGCAGTTAATTGGACTTCATTGCCATTAGGACCTTACTTGATTAAGTGGCGGACACTTTCGAATTTACGGGGAATACTTTCAAATTAATTTCAGCTTAAGATATTCGGCCTCACGATCAATTATTAGCACTTGGTCGGATTCACAAAATGTCGGATTCTCATTTTGCCGGAAGATAGTCTTATAGAAAAGTTTACTTGATTAGCACTTGGTCGGATTCGCAAAAGGTCGAAAACCGTTTTGCATTTAAAATTTATATTTATTAATTTAAATTTATGATCCGATACAATACACGTTAATGAAATAAATAAACATACTTAAGAGTTATGAAGTGTAATCTTTAGCAATACTTCAAAAACAAAATAATCTTGTTATCCTCAAACAAACGAATGAAAATGCTTATCTATAACTAGTTGCTCTGTGAGCTGCAAACCTCGCATTTGTAATTTTTTTCGGAATGGAATACGTTTTTTTACGTTTTTTTTTAAATTGAATCGACAAAAAATATGTAATAGGTACCTAATTATCAAACCCGCTCACAATATTTTATGATAATCGATTAAGAAATGCGACCTGTAAGGGAGAAAAGCCGGACAGACATACGAAAGCATTTGTGCCCAAGCTAAAACGTAGACGCTACGTTCGCGCTTTGCGCACGTTATTCTTATTTTTTATATGGCTCAATGGCTTCGCTGGGCCCCTTAGGGATAAAAGTGCAAGCAACTCTGGACAGTCTATGGAGCTCAGGATCAACATATCCATTCAAAAGTATGCTGGGTAACCGAACTCGGAGTCCGCGATGATGCTATATAACCTAGCCTGTAAGTACAAACAATAAGGACACTACCTTACTTACTTAAGCACTGACTCCTGCACTGTTTGTATTATTCTGGTTCGATGGAACTGACATGTTTTTAAAAAAAAACAAAGTTCCTAAATAAAATAAAGAAAAAAAAAGTATGCTGGGTTTTTAACGGAAGCTTTCGTCTGTAAAACGTTTTCATTCGTACGTAAAAGTAACAATGGATGATGATGATGATGAGCTCAAAACACGCAAATTTTGATTTGTTTCAAAAATGACTGACAAACTTGCATACATTTCAGGCTTTAATATAATTTTCAAACACCATTTTCACACTACACCAAAATAACACCATTTTGAACTTTTTGTTAGTTAACACCTTTGTCCACTGATCCCTTCAATTGTTTAAAATTTCAATCTCATTGCAAGTACTCAATGGCTGAGAGTAATGAGGCTTTCCGTCGTTTGCTCAACTGGGAAGAACGGTCACCTCTTTGTTTCCTCCGGCGTGGGAGCCGAGGGCTGGCCTGCTGGCACCGACGTTATTTATGGCCACATGCGTCTGCGCAGATCGTAACTGGTCATATTTTTTAAGAGAATTTATATTTTATATCTGGTTGTCAATCTACAAAAATTGACTAGTTGAATCATTAATAAAACAAAATTAAATAAAAATCGAGAGAAAATTAAATTATGTTTATAAAAATAAATGTACTACCCACCTCCCTTCCTCATTTACATCTAAAAGATATTCTTTACATTTAATAAAATGATGAAGTTAGAATGATATACACAAAAATATACCCCTAACGAGTTTTGATCCTGCGACCTTTAACTCCCGAGGGTCATTAACCACTTGATCACTCTGTTGTAAATATTTGTAAACAAATAAAAAACAGCATGATGATTATTAGTTGCGAAAAGAATACTAAGGCCCCATAGTGCTAATTTTAACGATAAAACCGAAACCGTTGCGTTGTCATTAAGGTATTATGGACCTAAAAATCTTTAGAATTCTCATTCTTACTTGTCCAAGATTGGTAAAGGTCCTTAGCATAGCTTTCGAAAAACGAAATCAAGTATTTTTCTATAAATGTAACCTTTGGTTTTATCGTTGAAAATTAGGGTGATTTGGCCCTTACCTTGACTCCGCCCTATAGCATACTCAATACTCAATTCTTTATTTGCAACCATAATGTTACAGAGGATGGAACATTTTTATAATTAAGAGCATTATGGACCCTGTCGGGCACGCAAAAGTGTAATAAGAGAGAGGAAACGCTTAATATATAAGAAAGCTACATATACAAAATTAAATCAAATTAACAAAATAAAGTTGTGTAGATTATAATGTTAGACAAAACCAAGCATATGACTTATTTGGTTTTATGTGGTATGTCCACAGAATATAATATGAGGGCTAGCTTCATAAGTCTCTGTTCACTTTTACAGCCTTTGTTCGAATTCCACAAAAACAAAAATCTATCATCATTTTTCTGATTTAAATTGCCATGCTCTACAATTATTCATGATAATGCGTTTAATGGCGCTTTCCCGAGAACATTTAATTTTGAATTGTGCGAGGTGTAGAATGTCCTTGCAATGCGGCATCAGCACAACTAGGCGGCCGGCGCGCGGCGATTAGCGCCGCGCGTGCAAAAACGCCGCGCTCCCAGCCGCCGCGGCCGGCCCGCTGAAATTCATAACGTGCCTTCTGAAACATGGATTATTGTTTTTTTAAATAAGAGTGCAATTTCTACGAACCTGTCGTTCTATTGGTAGTACCTACATTATTATGACCGCCCTCTTACGCACTAGCGGTCAACCGCGGTGACGACCAACCGCGCGGTAATCCATTTTAATATGAAATTTCGTGGCGGTTAAGTGCGCACGATCACATGCGGTTGCATATTAAAATGGAAAAAGCGGCTAGCCGCACGGCTAGCCGCCCCGGGGTAAGCCGCCAGTGCATAAGAGGGCTAATGATCAATTGAATCGCATATTGCAGAAAGGGCCTTATTCCATTCAAGTTTACTTTAGGGAATTAAGTATTTTTTTTTTAAATTTTATCATAAACAAACTTTGGTGGACTTGTATTAACACATAATAACATTAAGTACAAAAGTAAATAATATATTATGTGTTAATACAAGTCCACCAAAGTTTGTTTATGATAAAATTAAAAAAAAATTACTTAATTCCCTAAAGTAAACTTGAATGGACTAAGGCTCTTTCTGCAATATGCGATTCAATTGTATCTGAAACGCTTGTAAATTATTTCTCTGTAATTATTTTGTATCAGGAAGTAAGCCTGGTATCCTGGTATTTCTGGTATTTCTGTCTGCACACAACTCTTCAATAAGAATTACCAATGTTTTTGAGAAAGTATGAAAAATAAATCAAGCCGCTATAATATGCACACAATACAATTGCACCGATAACTAAAAATCAAACATGAATTATTGTTTCAAGCAGTATTTACATTATTTTTAAATTAAATGATTAAAAACAGCGCTTTCATTTTCATTGTGTGTATGGAAAAGTCTTGCCACAAAAAGCGTTACGTAATTGAACAATTTTACCGGAAGTCATGAAAGTTATGAAAATTATCTTTCATGCGGGCAATAGTCATTTCGTTGAACTATTATTAGTTACCAACACGTTTGAAATATTGTAGAGTAGGTACTTTTCTAATTCATCCAAATCATAATAAACAATGTTGCAAGTTTACAACATACCGTATTTGTAGCATGAGCGTAAAAATACAAATTCTGACTTTTACTCTGATTTTCCAGCAAAGTATTGCCTGAATTTTGAATCAAAAAGTGATGCAGCACCGCGACTATTCTTAATCACGTCATGTTAGATACAGCGATTGAACAAAGAAAGTCGCCAAACAAAAATACCTACATACAGTATCGATACAATGATTGTCAAAGCTCTAATCAACGATGCTAATTATGGCTGGCGTGTGAGTCTTAAATGTAAAGACTGAATGAATAAGTATTATAAAGTTTTAACAGTTGTGTTTCAATTTGTGTTTTAAGGGGTATTTACATGGGTGAAGCCGCACAAGTTTCGCCGCACAGCTAAAAATGACAATTTGGCCTAGGCCTCAGGTGACTGAACAAAATTACCTGATCCGGTGGCCAAAACTGGAACTACGTTATTACATATGATTACCTAAGTTACGCCATCAACTACATAGACGACAGCGACGACACCACCTGCGATTCAATTTTGGAAGCAACTTGCTAGGTGACTAAAATCAACTCATGTAAATAGCCCCTAGGCAGTAGGTAGAGGAAAAAAGTGGTCTATAAAAAGTACCAGAGTACTATGTAATGTGGCGTTGACCGCGTGGGACTCGAACTGGACGCCCGAACGCACGGGAACAATTAGCCGGCCGTAAGCGCACCGTTACGGCCCCGCCTGCGCCGTTGCGAACCTGCGACTGCCGCGGTGGTGGCCAGCAGACGCACTAACCTACTTACCACAGCACAACCCTGAGGGCTTACTACCAAACAAGGATCTCGGTGTTCGGTCGATACCGTGGTGGAAACGAAAATAATAAATATTATCTAAAAAAAGTTTTTGTCTTAGTATGACATAAAGCAGAACTATAAGGTCATCCGATTATAGTGATTCGAGTAGCCCTTCTAATTTATTGTTGTCTCTATTAGATTTTGAATTTTCAATATCTTTGCATTTAGATGAAACGCCCGTCGTGGAAGCTACTAAGGTGTATCATGTAAACCCTTCGGTAATCGGAACAAAAATGATTTCCACCCCTGTGATCATACGCGAATCATGTGTGGAACAAAGACTTAACCCGTCTTGAAATAACTACTTTACTTTCAACATGATTTGTATTTGTGATTGTCATTACTGTTTATGGCTAATTTACAACTCGTCATAGAGATATGTTAAAAATAGACACGTCCCTAAGGAAAGGAAGCGTGGTAACTTTTTGTGGGAAGACATGCGGACAACGGCTGGTTATTAAATATAACTTCTGCGATTACATACTGTGTCACTTTGTTGCGGAGCAGCTGCGGCGAGCATTGCCGAATCACCATTAACATTGCGCAGGAGTCGTTTCCATATTTTTTATTTAGATATTTTTCTAAATTGCGCACTTAGCCGCGTTAACCAGTGTTAAGTACCAACGTGAGAAAATTATGTTTTCCCGGAGACCATTTATCTCCTTTCAAACATATTTACTTAATTAAATGGTCACTATAGTTAAAGACCAAAGAATTCCACTCAGAAAGTACTCTAGCTTTCCTATTAGCATGGACACGAAACACTCTACTAATTTGTGATACAGCCACTAAAGCTGTGATGCAGCTAAGTATTTATCGGCACAGCTTTCAAAGTATCGCAGAGGTGGAGATAGATAGATCATCATCATCATCATCATATTAGCCGCACGACACACACTGCTGGGTATAGGCCTCCCCTAAGGATCTCCACGACGATCGGTCCTGCACTGCCCGCATCCAGCGGCTTCCCGCGACCTTCACCAGATCGTCGGTCCACCTTGTCGGGGGCCTACCCACGGAGCGTCCCCGCCCAAACGGCCATCGGTTCTTCTCGCTATGTGTCCCGCCCAATGCCACTAGATATATAGAAGATTTTATTTGCTAAAACACACACATTCATAACTAATTCAAAAATAACATTACATACATTAAATTGTTGACTAATAAGAAAAGAACAAACAAAACAAGATTGACTTAGGTACACATAACAAAATAGAGGATCAGAAGAAGGCATGCATGTGTGTGCAGCAGCAAGAAAGGTCTAGGCTCGGTGTGTTAATTTTGCCTTTCAGCAAAACACCGAGTTTCAACCGTCACTGAGATGAAACGCGGGTACCAGCAACTGCGCTAGGTCGGGAGCAAGTAAGTGCGTGTTATTTATAACACTTGTCTAGTAAGGAAAATATTAGGTAGTTAAATTAGTAACTCGTAAACGTATCGTCGCACTTTCAGTACATGTTTGTTTAATACGCAGGTTAGGGAGGAGTACGTGATACGGGGTCAAAATGGTCATACACTAGTGCTACAATAAAATAGTGCTTATGATACAGTGCTGCAAATGTTCACAGGGACGTTGGCCGCTTTCCATCAGGATGACGGCTTAAAAGAAACCATTAACACAGTCCGCCTGATGATATCGCATTGCAATAATTCTTTAATGTCATTTTGTAATAGAGCCGCGAGTAATTTATAAATACTATGACACTTAATTAGAACAGGAAATATGTCGTTACAGCTGATCCGAAGACGCGCCAGTTAGTTTGATTTCCGATGAGTGGAAGCCATTGAATGTGGTGGTATGGTATGCTGAGATGTGAGCGCGGCACCGGCCTCCCAAGCCAGATTTACATTGATACAGTAGCTGGTGCCAGTCCCACTGGCAGGCCAGCGCTGGATCCATGTAAACGTTTTTTGGCGTCAGTCCCGTGCTGGCGCCAGCGCTGGCATGGAATAGAACGGATGAAATAATACTTTTTCATTAAAATTTTGAAAAAAAAACATCTAAAAATAATATTTTTTCGCCGTTTGGTGAGCTACGACTGTGGCTACGAAATCTTTTTTTGTGTTGATTACCGGCATGATATTGCACGATTTTAACTTGTTTAAAAAAGCAATTTATTTAAAATCATTTTACATGTCAAGAATAAGTATACCTTTTTTTCGCACATTTCGAAAACTTTGCGAGTTATGCGGCAGTACTTCTTTAAATAATAATATATGAGAGGGTTATGTTAGTGTCAGAGCACCTTTTGCGACATCCGCCACTTCAATAATCCACAAAAAAAAATCCCATACAAGTGCGCTCCACCCTACTCAACAATATCAGTAGGTATGTCTACTGGACGAATGTAAACGGTTTGATCCAGTACCCTATGCCGATCCAGCGCTGCAATCCAGTGCCGCTGGCGCCAGCTACTGTATCAATGTAAATCAGCCTATGCCCGCCGCGTTGTTTCCGCGAAGTGCGCCCGCGCAGCGGCAGCGCGGCCGGCGGCGGCGGCGGTCCTTCTAACGGGCGCGAATGACTCCGCACTATTAACGCGATAATTATCCGTAGACGTCGCGTAGTGAGGAGATTGGCAATCTGTAACAATGCACTTGTGTATCAGGATTCAGATTTCTTCAGAATACACTTGGAAAAATCTTTTAACACTTCAAAACCCGGAAAATGAGACACAATAGATTCTCTATTGTTGTCCGGCTGCATGCGTCCGTGCGAGCATTGAAGAAATTAAGCGCAAAACGAACTTTACAAAAACTAAATAAAAGCTTGTAAAAAAGCCAAACGATAATTTTGTTTCATTAGTTGTTAAATTGTGAAATATTTTAATATTAAGTGTCATTTATTTTTTTCCAAGTATTATTTTATTTCTTTTAGTTTTAAGGGTTTTAACGTTAAGGCTCGCATTTACCGGGTTCTGACTACTACCCTGCAAATGAATGGATAAAACAAATAATACATCACTTTACTCAAAATATCGTGTTGTAATGTTTTTAAGTAGTTATTGATTTCAGAATATTTTGCCCAACACTATTGGTAGATATAGTGTTGTATGCGCGCGCCGCGGACCACACGCGCGCCCGCGGCATTCCGCACTCCGTATTCCGGACCGCCCGCGTACCGAGAACGCACGTATCACGACGCATTGCCCGCCAGGCATTAACCACAATAAACACCATTTTTCGCTAGCCAGCCACCATTGTGAGAATGGACACAAGAAGCTTTTTGTCTTAAACTCTAGCCAATTATTCAGAGCATGAAAACAGGCTTTGATCAACCTTTTCGAGATTAAAACCCGACTCAAGTCTTTTTATTCAATTGCAATAATACTAAGCTGATATTTATTTATTTTTCTTTACCTCAAAACTACCTAAGAAACCGGGGGTAAATGATATCCAGCCATCTAAATGAATGGCTAGGCAAATAAGTGGGTTCAATGGTTTTCAACGTCTTGGCTGGGCAAGTCATTAAAAACCATTGATTGAAAGTTCCGTTTTCTGTCACCTGGCGCGCTGTAAGCCGAGTAGTCAATAATGGTGATTTTGGTGTTACCCAATTATTCTGGTGTTAGGTACCTGTTAGGTACCCACCCAAATAATATTTAATGAATACAAACATATTTTTGATCCCCGCACCACCCTCCCCTCGGGGGGCGGTCGCTTTCGATTAAGGTTTTGTATGACTTACAATAGTTGCGGGTCGAAACCAATTCCGGGCGGTTTTAGTCAGTCGAGTCTGACATAACCAGCATAGCACGGCGGCTATGTGGTATCCAATGAGGGATTTCCGCCTCCTTCCCCTCGGTGTCCGGGAAGGTTACTCCGAGCCCCTCAGGCTGAGAGTGAAAAAAAAAAAAAAAAATTTTTGATCTAACTATTCACCAAAGAGGATAATTTTACTATCCTCAATTTTATTGAAAATTATGTTACATTTATATTATATAGGTACTTAATTATCTATTTGGAATATAATAAATAAATAAATATTTAATTTTTTCATATAAAAACCTTTCTAATGATATACCATTCAATGCTAAAGGTGAGGTAGATCAACTCCCATAGACAATAAACCAGTTTTAGACTCTAATAACCTTTCCAAAAGTATTAACAGCAAATATTTGTCTTTAAAAGACCTTTATAATGATATGATAAGGCGTGTTAATCAACGCCCTGCTGAAAAAAATCAACAAAAAAATGTAATTTTTGACAGCCATTTGTTCTTTTATTAAAAACTTCAATAAAAGAACTACATTATTTTTATATTTTCAACCCCGCACAATTACTACGAAAGAAAATATCGACTTTTTAAAATTGAAATATTCTCATACATTTAGTATGGAGACTAACCGACGCCGACGCCATGACCACGAAACTGACTAGTATAGAAACCTGCTAGTCGCTCACCAAGCGACATCTACATACTTTTTTCCGTAGGTGCCAGTAACAAAATGCTTTGGTGGCATTACCACATAATATTTCAAAGGTCCACTAGGTGGCGTTTTTAGAGTTAAACACGCTAAAACAATAGACGACCGCTTGGCGCAGTGGCAGCAATATCCTGCTGGCTACTTCTTGAGCCAAAGGTGTTATTTTCGAATCCTAGCAGGGGCACATGTTTGTGTGATAAGCACACGCATTTGTCACTGAATCATGTCCATGACTAAATAGCAGATAGGAATAAATAATTCAGACTATATAAGCATAGAACAAGATTTGCTATATGATTTGTGTGATCGATGAATTTACTTTCAATGTATGGAAATTTTCAAAACGTGAGTTTACACAGACCCACCTTATTTTACTAGTAGCACAGCACTTCTGTAGTAAATCTAATGCTCCTGAAAAAAAATCGTTTTTGATAAAAAGTAATAATTGCTATGCTATTGCCTTAAACAAACAACTTCTGTTTGTAATGATTGTAAAAATATTTTTTCACCGCATTCGCCGTATCATGTATGTATATTAGTAGTTACAGTTAACATTAGAATGTAGACTCATGCCAATACAAAGTCATCTAATTACGTAACTAGTATAATTTGACCAAAAGTCGCTTGCACAAGACTGCAACTGCACGACCAAAAGATGATTCAAATTGATCTATTAAACCAAATTTGCTTTAGAAGATTTAGCTACGCTTGGAGTAAAAAATCTTTGATTCTTGTAACGAAAAATAATGCTGACTTTTGCGCCTGCGAAGTTAAAAGAGCGTTTGGGTGAAAATTAACTCTTTTGCGATCACTGAAAATCTTATCATAAACGAAATGCTCTTTCTACATTAAGGCTCCGTTACGCGAAATCACTTGTCTCTGTCTTTATGTGTAAAGAGTATGGAAAATAACCTCACTTCTGCACTTTTTCGATGTTTTTCGTTGTTTTTTCATCATAATCTTTAGCACAATTATCTTTCTTAAAAAAAAGTTATTGGAGCAACTGCTCAGTACGTTAAAGTGTATTTTGATGTAGAATTCAATACGTTTCCGCTATTATTTACGCCAAAAATATGGCCCGCGACAAGCGCTTTTGATGATATTCTGATTTTTTTTACAATCATCTGTGAGGTTTATACGCGATTTAATACTTGTAGGTACTAGATAATCTCTTTAGCTTGTTGTATGTTTTTTTTGTGGCTACAACCTTACGTTTTCCATATAAAAATATGGCCCGCGCAAACCATGTTTTCCTATCATGGCCCCTTAACGGCAAAGGATATTATAATATTGACAGACACTTTAGTGCACAATGTTTATTAGCTTGGTATCGAACGACAACAAAATGTGATTACTTAATTCATTACATTTTCTTTTGGAACAGTTAAAACTATAATAGTACCCCTACGTAACAAAAGGCAAGTTTTAATATAAACCTTTTCCACGTGTGATGTAAAGATCCGAAATTGCATAATTTTCTCGACAGCTTTGTCCTTTGGGTTATTCATTATTGCTTCTATTGGTCAGAAGACAATGCAAAATCAGATAAAATTAGAGTAATCTGGTATTCTATCCTATCCTCCTTATCCACCCATAAGGGTTGCCTGGGGTTGATGATGATGATAGTAATCTAGCAAAGCGCATTATTTTTATTGAATTATTTTCTTTGTGGCACACGGCACATTATTGTATGTATCACCATGTCAGTGGATTTGAATTTTGAAACATGTATGATAGTAATAATAATAAAGCTTCTTTATTTCCATACAGTTTTTTACATTTTTCTTTAAAAAAGTATATGCTTAAGTAAATTAATTTTGTTAGTTGATAATTAAAGTTGTAGAACTATGTTAGTATTTTCTTAATCTTGGTGTAGTATGAAGCCCTTCTGGGTAAAAGCCTCCTCCCTTTTATTCCACTCGTTCCTGTCTTGTGCCATCTTCATCCACTCTTTTCCTGTCATGGTAATTATGTCATCAGTCCATCGTTTCTTTGGTCTACCTACACTTCTTGTTCCCTGTGGACCTAACCATTTTGTTGTTTGTATCGTCCATCTTTCATCTCTCATTCTTGAAACATGACCGGCCCATTTCCATTTCAGTTTTAGTGCATGTTTTAAGGAATCTGTTATTTTTGTCTTTTTGCGAATATCTTCGCTTTTTATCTTTACATGTATGATGTACCGTCAAATGGCGCTTTCTCTAGTCCTGCGATTGATATGCAGCGCGCGGTGGATGGCGTAACGCGCGATAAGATGCAATCGCGCTTTGTCAATCGCATGCCAATGGACAATCAGTAACACTTATCACTTTAGTACTTTAACATAGCAACTTTTTGACAGATGTCTCACATTTTATAACAATAGTAAAAAATGATACTATGACAAAGTACTGAAATGTCAAGCAACTTATGTTTCTGACTCTACAAGTGAGTCTTTTTCTCGGCATCGATATAAGAATAAGAATAAGAATCATTTATTTGCTGAGAATGTAGGTACATGCATAATTGTTGTTAAAGAATATAAGAAATAATGATGAATTTGTCCTTACATGCGACTTTAAACACAACATCAGTCAACTGGAATCCCATTCCAAATAACACTCTACAGGATTTAAAGACACAGTTAGTTCGTTTGGTAGACAGAGATCAAAAGGGAGGTCGACACTACCTCTCCGAGTTTTCTTCAGCCAGTTCTTTCTCCGAGATGCCTCCCAATTTGTGAACTGGTGGTAGATTCAGTAGCTACATCTTGTGTTCTTCAAACAATTTAATTCAGTAAAAATAATCAAAATCAGTACCCTTAGCACGAACAGCCATCGAGAAAAAAAACGCACGTAAAATTACTCAAAAGAGAAATATCTATGGAAATTTTAATTTCGCTATTCGGCGGTAGATGGCGTTGTACTAATTTTCCATACTAAATTGCGCTATCGAATGATTTTACGCACGTTTTTTTTCTCGATAGCTGTTCGTGCTAAGGGTACAGAACACAGGTACAAAATAATTTAATAAACTTCAATGCATTTTTATAAAGTTTCGAGCGGGTAATTTCATTAAAATATGAGCAGCCTTTTTGCTTTAGTCGTCCCGTGACCACGGCCCCTGGGAAGGTGTCGAAATGTCGGGAAAACAAAAAAAACAATAAATCAAACCTAAATAATTGTAAAACAACATCTGTACCCTTAGCACGAACAGCTATCGAAAAAAATAACTCGCGTAAAATCATTCGATAGTTAAATTTTGAAATTTGTACAGAAATCAGAAATCATTTATTTGTTTTTAAACAAGGTACACTGGAGATCTTATATTACTAATTAAGTTCAGCTCGTTTAGCCATCAGCAATAGCATGCAAATATTATATTAAATAGTAATGTAAGTAATAGTTATTATTGGTATTATTGACTACAATCACAGAAATTAATAATAAAATAATTCAATTCAATTCTAAGATACAATAAAATTTGGTAATTAATGTCAATATTACACACAAACATGTCAAATTAAACAATTAATAATAACAAAATTATAAATGTCAGATAAAAAAAATATATATATATATAAGGATACACAATTAATTACAATGATTAATTAAGTAACATAATAAAAAAAATAAAAAAAATTAAGGTTCATTGTAATTTAAATATTCAGTGATACTATAAAAGGCTTTTTCGTTTAACCATTTATATAATGCTACTTTAAACCTATTAAAAGATAATTCTTGAATTAATTTAGGTATTTTGTTATACAAAATTATACACATCCAGTAGCAGTTTTTTTTAAATCGTGTGCTCTTAGGAATAATATCTGATACTAGTCTATCGGAACTTCTGGTGTTACGTGGATATACATCTTTGGCTTTCCTAAAATAATGTAAGTGTCTATCGCCGATAAGCGAAATGAAATTTTCCATAGAGAATTGTCTAAGTATCGAGTAATTTTACGTGCGTTTTTTTTCTCGATAGCTGTTCGTGCTAAGGGTACTGAATTAATAGCAATATACCTACGCGCTGTAATCCGTAAAAAATGATTTATTTCAATTTCTAACAAATGTCAGTTGTCGGACTTAAAAAAACCGGTCAAGAGCGAGTCGAGTTCGCGCACCGAGGGTTTCCGTACCATCATACACTGCAGAGCCTGCTGTAGAATAATAAAATTATTATTGCAGTATTAGGTCAGCAACATCTCTTGACCGATAGTGGAACTAGTTTAATTTTTTTTAGGTCAGGCCATCTGTTGACTTGTAGAGGAACTATTGACCTTTTTGTTTGTTTTTTGAATTTCTAAAAAAGTGTGTTATATTGAGACATCGTTTTATTTTTCATGTAATCTTTACATAAACTACTATCATATAGAGTTATTTTTTCTCTTTGCAAACTTCGGAGATAAGGGGGGGGGCGGTATTTTTTTTACATTTTTCATTATACTTAAGTCGAAAACTATGCTGGTTAAAAAAAAGAAAAAAAAAAATTAAATGTCCAAACAGCGCTCTTTTATATGATACCCAACATGTCCTAGTCGCCCCACTTAAATTTTTTAAGACCCCTTTTCAGTCCCTGTTGTATTTTTTTTTTCCTTCTTATTTGCAAAATAGTTGGGCAAACGTCATCTTAAACCATTCCAAATTTCAAGTTGATACCATTAGTAGTTCTCGAGATATCCAGCTGTGACAGACAGACACACCATAAGGGTTCACTTTTACCATTTTGGTACGGAACCCTAAAAAGGAGGGAAATGATGAAAGTGTTTGTGGTGATTGTGGTGACAGACAAACAGATAGACGGACAGACGCTGGGGTTTGACGTCACTCCTATCGTGCTTCTACATTAAAGACGAATACCGCTAGTTTTAGGTTTCAAAAATATTAAAGTTTGTTTTTTTTCGTATATAGTTTCTGCACCATTAACTAAGACTAATACATGAATTTGTGTCATTTTAGGTGGATGCATAAGTGACAATTTAGGTTTTTGTCTTTTTTAACACTATCAATCGAAAAGAAAATTAAAGTTGAAAATTTTACTTTCATGATGATTACGAAGTCATAACCGATGTACATGAGCTTTTTGTGTCATCTTTGTCCACGGGAACACTGTTATTTAACTGACACAATTTGTGTCGTTTTTATCAATGGAATCTTATATCAGATACAGTTGAAGTTAAAGTTACCGTTACCTACTATAAGTCAGTTTGCACTGGACGAAAATGACACAAATTAGGTTTGTACACTACTCAGGCTATCTTAAATACAATACCATTGAGTTTTTTAACTTTAAATCAATTTTGTCAGTTTTGTGTTCAATTATTTATATCGACGACAAATAATCGAATTTCTAAAGATGCATCAGCTAGATGTGACACAAAACGCAAAAATAAACGTTTTATATGCAAGTCTATCGACAGACAAGATTTCATAAACTTTAGAATTTTTTAAGGTTATACCCTCAAAATAACGTATTGGTATCGGTCTATTAGGTACTTGAGCACTTTTCATGTCTGGAATGTCTGACGTCAGTAGGTTGGAAGATCCAATTCAGGTTTCGTGTTGTCAATAATATACCTACTCGTGTAAGACGTCTTGAAAAAAAAAACAAAGGATCAAATAATATTTTTTTACTTAATTTTCTAGAAATTAGGTACCTACCTACATGAAAATCCAGAAAGTTCGTTTCTGATTGTTTAATCAAACAATATTTGATGGCTATTAATATACAAAAAAGCTTCAAATAATAAGCTTATTACACTATATAAAATGAAACTCGCGAGGCAGGACGTTTGCCGCACGGGCCTCGCACGAGGCTGCTCGCTTGGTGGGGACCCGCCTAATCACGTAAAAACGGCTGATCAGAATTGAATGAAATTAAAACATGAGGATTTTATCGAATGATCACGCGGACGAAGTCGCGGGCTGAAGCTAGTTTATAATATTCAAAATTGTATCCAGAGATATTAGTATCCCGTTCCCGTCCCTGTACCCGTCCCCTGGATGAGCAAGTCCAGGTCCAATCATGTCCACCGTGTTGGACTTCAAAATAAATGTAATTTTCGCAACCACCATCCCATGAAACCTCAAGAACGACATCCACATCGATTTCATGTTTACTTACCCCATTTACGCCTAAGTGGTTGATTTTCAAAATTACAAAATATAATATGTTTGCTTATTTATTTTTAGATGTGCTCCTACGAAGTTTAAAGTGGTAATATAAAACGGCTGATCAAAATTCAATAAAATTAAAACATAGAATACTTTTATTGTGGTTTAAGCTTCTTTGAGGATTTTATCGAATGTCCACGCAGACGAAGTCGCCGGCGGAAGCTAGTTACACTATACAATTTAAAACTATGCATAAGAGGAAATAGATAGGTACCGTGTGAAGCTAAAAGAAAAAATTGTATCCGTTACTAAGCGGTGGCAACACACTTTCTAGATGTCTAACATTTTGACACCTTGATCAGCACTTTAGAATATTATTTTGCTGCACGAAGATAGTTTTAGAAATGTACCAATATAGTATCTACATAATAACTTTCATTTTATAAATGATAATGATAATAATGGCCCAATCAAAAAAATATTTTTTTTGATAATAAGAAAACATGTTATTTCAAAACATTTAAGTATAGGTACCTAGAGCTTTTTAGGTTTGTTTGTTGATGTTAGTAACACCGTTTTGAAAATTCAATAAATTCTTCTATTTTTCTTGCAGGACACATCCCGCGCCACCGTCTCCAGTGCTATTATGTAAGTTTACAGGTTTTGTGCTGTGCTACCTATACGATTCAAAACGTATTTAACATAACTCGTTTTTAGTATCAATAACATACTCTCACATCACTCTTCGCTAAAATTACTTCTATGGCAGTTCTAGTACACTGACATCCTGTCAAGTGCCACTTAATTAGCGGCTGATTTCTGATAATGGGAACTTTCTTTTCCTCAATAATCTTTTACTGCTCTACTTCCTTATTGGAAGTTCCTTCATCGATATTGAGGCGTCAATTTTTATCTTCAAGAACGCTTAAGTCTCCGCAGGTTAAAAATTTATTTGATGAGTCGTCTTCTTGAGAATCTTGCGATATGCGCTCAACGATCGAGATTGTAGAACCAATGAGATTTCAGGATCTGTACCCATAGCACGTACAGCTATTGGAAATAATAACGCGCGTAAAATCATTCCATAGAAAATTCTCTATCAAGTAATTTTACGCGCGTTATTTTTCTCGATAGCTGTTCGTGCTAAGGGTACTGATACATGTAAATTATTATAAGTGTAAATTTTTTCGCCAAATGAGTTAGCATTAATTAAGCTAACTATTACTATGTAAGGAATAATGCTGTTTGTTTCCCAATACGAGATACAAGATAAATAAAAAAAATAAAAAAATATGGTACTGTGCCATGTTCTGTAATTATGGAGCAGTTTGAGATAAAGGAATAACCCAACTCGTTATTATTATAATTTACATCCTAACCTAACCTCTGCCTATTCAAATTAGTAGCTGTAGGGATTCTCAATAATTGATGGTACGTTAGTTATTTATGTACTAGATGTATTTATTATGTAGGTACTAGATAAGTAAGAAATATAGAACTTTAATATATCAAAGAAAAAAGATAATCATCATTTAATGTTATAACGCCGGTAACGTTACAGGCTTCAAACAAGTCCCGAAAAGAAATTTCGTTTAACTGCATCTAGTGGTACCTACCTACTATAATCTCAAACATAAAGTTTGTATTTGCCCAACATCAATTTGGCGGGTCCTCTCGAGAAATGTCGTGTTAATGTTTGTTAGCAAGTCAAATAAATAATAAATAAATAAATAAATAAAACTTTATTTGCTAAAAAACATGGTAATATGGTCTTAGTACACTTAAAGGGCTCATGTTTTGCTTTTAGTATACAGCATGCAAATACATTTGTTCAATATTTAGAATAAATTCATAATTATCAAGATTAGAATACTGGGTACAGTTTTTTTTAATTTTACAATACAATTCATTAATTTAATGTCAAAATAATAATCATTAGGTATGTAGATTTAATTATGTCATTAGCGTCTAAGTCAAATTATGTTCTTTCGTCAAAAAACTCTTTTATGTCATAAAATGTTTTTTCAATTAACCATTCCATTAATTTCTTTCTAAATAAATTTATATTCAGTTCTTTAATATACTTAGGTATTTTATTATATATTTGTATACACATCATTAGAACACTCTTCCGATACTTGGCTGAATGCGGTATTTCCTTTAGCACAAGTTTATGAGGGTCTCTGTGAAGTCTAGAATTTTGTTGCGATGCGTTTTTAAATAATTCCTTATGCTTTTTGATAAAAATACACACCTCAAAAACATAAAGAGACGGCAGCGGCAACAAACCCATACATTTAAAATAGGGTCTACAAGATACATCGGGCGGTATCCCACAGATGGCTCGTATGCACTTCTTTTGGGCAACAAACGCTTGATTTTTTAATGTACTATTTCCCCAAAATAACAGTCCATAGCGCAAGATCGATGCTATGTGGGCATGATAGGCTACTATCGCAGTCGCTTTATTTGTCACATTTTTAACTTGCCGAAGAGCATAAGCAAAGGAGTTGACTTTTTTGCAAACATTGTCGACATGTATTTTCCAATTTATATCTTGATCGATAGTAAGACCCAAAAACTTGGTGGCAGAAACTCCTTCTATTTTCGGTATGTTTAAATTGAAGTTCAAGTTTTTGTGTTTAGACTGATTGAAATTTATATATTTAGACTTACTTAAATTTATTTGTAAATTATTCATATTTAGCCATATTAATATTTTGTCAATTGTACTATTAATTTCAGCTTCATGATCAATTATAGAATTATTTTTTTTGTCAGATGTCACAATTATCGATATGTCATCAGCAAATAATATTATTTTATGGTCCATTACTGTTGCGAGGTCATTAATATAAATTAAAAATAAAAGAGGGCCCAGAACACTACCTTGTGGGACACCATATTTATTATCTTTGTAGTGTGATTTATGTGGCAATAATTCGTTATTCAGTACCCTATTTATAACTACACATTGCTTTCTATTACTTAGGTATGACGATAACCATTTTAGTGCAGGTCCTCTAATACCAACCGATTCTAATTTTAGCAAAAGGAGATTATGAGAAACGTAGTCAAATGCTTTAGTCAAATCAAAAAATAGTCCCGAAGTCAATTTATTATTATTTAAATTGGTCAAAATTGAACTTATTAAATCAAAAATTGCTAGAGCAGTGCCTTTATTTTTCTGAAAACCGTATTGTTGGCTTTCGATAATTTTATATTTATTGAAAAATTCCATCAAAATCTTATGCATGCATTTTTCAAACACTTTGGAAAATATCGACACAAGACTGATTGGGCGATAGTTTTTAATGTTACCTCTATCACCTTTTTTGAATATAGGCTTTACAATCGATAGTTTAAGAGCTTCTGGGAACGTCCCTTCCGAAAAAGACATATTGATTAAATGTGTTAAAACTGGTGATATTTCTTTTACACAAGCTTTAATAATTTTTGTATTTATATCATCAAAGCCTTCTGCATTAGTTTGATTTAATGATATTATTTCTTTCTCTAATTCAACCTCAAATATCGGTCTAAGAAATATTGAATTCGGTTTCATTGGTAATTTGTATTGACCTGGTTCAGTTCCATTACTAGAGCTATTTATTGAATCTATAAAATAATTATTAATAGTAGATTGTTATACAAGACGCTAAAAGTACCCATTGCATACGAGGTATTTTTATTCCCGAGCTTGAGCGAGGGAATAAATAGAAACCGAGTTACAATGGGTTTTAGCGTCGTGTGTTACACTATACTTTTCACTACGATTGCGAGAAAATAAAATACAATATTAAATAGTTTATACCTACTTACTTACTTCCGTAAACGAATCCACTCGTTTTTTTTCCTCCACTTCATAAACTTTTTGTACAATATTTAAATAAATGATTTGTGCTTGACGGCAGAAGATTAAAATTATTTCTTTCCAATTACAGTCACACAATTCAATCAGTTTGTAATTATAAAAAAATTCTAAAGATTTCGCGCCATGGTACCTTTTTTAATTTCTGCTGTAGCAGCTAGCAACACAAACACGCATTCTACGATTCACTCTGTACACAGAGTATAAATAAGTCTATGATTTTACCGAAGAGATGCTTTTAGTTCCATTTTCAAAAATAAGAATGAGAAACTGGGGGCCTATTACAAAACTTGGTCACGATAGTCGTCCGCAGTTCGTCGGTTATAGTTATTACAAATATTTTCAATGTAGCTATCGTAGTCCATAGTCTATTGAACGAATAATGACGGATCCACTAGAGAGAAACTGTCAAATTTACGCAATCACTTTGCAATATCGCATACGCAAGTGCTTTGTAATAGGAATCAATCAGAACGAAGCACGGACGCAGCCGCGTGTATCGCATTAAACTTTTCGTAATAGACCCCCAGTATTAAGTCGAGCGAGTTTTTATTCGTGATTATGAATAAAAACTTTTTCGTTTTAGTACGCTCATTGGTAATAGACAAACATTAAAAAAGAAAAAACTTTATCCCCTAGGGCTTATTATGCTATTTTATCTCGACTCTTGTACGTTACAATGACGCACTTTTTGAGCAAGAGGAGTGAAAAAGCATTTGCTATGTCAACTGGATCCGTTATTTTGATATTATTTATTTCGATTGCATTTAAATCGTCATAATGTTGTTTCTTGTGACCAATTTGATTGTTTATAATAGACCAGGTAGCTTTACATTTATTTGTACTTTTACAGATCATTTTAATGTTTGAATTCTTTTTAGATGTCAAAATGCATTTTTTTAAGATGTTAGAGTAAGTAAGATACTTCCGTCTGTTAACCATTGTTTTATTTTTGTAATAGCAATAACGTAAGTTGCGTTTCTTTTTACAGCTATTTTTTAATCCTTTGCTTATCCAAGACTGGTTGGGTTTATTTAGGTTAAATTTAATTTTAATTTGTGGAAAACAAAGTTTATAAAATAAAGAAAACAGTTCATGAAATTTTGAAAAAGCCGCATTCAGATCAGTCATCTCCAGTACATCTGACCAAGATAATGCGCTAAGATATTCTTGGAATTTGCAAATATTATCATGGCTGTAGTCTCTTTTGAAAATAAAGTATGACTTAGGCTTAATTTTAACTTGTCCCACTGGAAAGCTAATTAGTTGTGCAGTATCATGATCAGATAAACAGAGAGGAAGCACCATTGCCGATACTCCATTTATATTGCTTAGTATGTGATCAATACACGAGTCTTTTCTAGTAGGGACATCAATGTGAATCTGTAAGTTGTAATTTCGACACAAGTCTTGGAGATACTTTGTTATGGTACTAGGTTTTAGTGTGTTTATAATTTTAACTTTATTTTTATCGACATCCTGTATGGTTTTATCAACCGCTAACCGTTTCCTTATTGCATTGAAGTTAAGGAAATTTTTATCATAGTCAATACAGTCGATTTTAAAGTTTATGCATTTACACATGTCATGTAAATTATTGAATGTACTATTTACAAAATGACAATTTTTATAATCATTACATAACTTTTGAAGACAATTATTCAGATCCATTACATTAATATATTTACTATTGAAAACTTTAAGCAACATAACATCATTATTTTTAAATTCATTAAGCAGTTTGCGCAATTGTGTGGAAAGTATTTTTATATCGTAATCATTTTCTCCTACACATATTATAAGTTTGTCAGTGTCCTTTAAACTAATTTCTTCATAATTTTTCAACACTTCTGTACATAATGCATACGGTTTCATAACTCCTTCTACTGCATATTTCTCGTATTTACTATTATGTCTTGAGTGTGATAGTAACGATGATAAGTTCACGCATTGTTGTGTACTCAATATTAAAATCTTGGAACATGGACTTTGTACCTTACTCTCAATATGTTTGATGCTCTTAAAATCCATAAGTTCGTTATTTTGGTCTTGGCTTAAGATACTTATTTGTTTTGTAAGGTATAAAATTTCGCCTTCTGCTATCTTTAATTTTTTCTCCAATTCTATTATTCTCATGTGCAAGGGCGACAAATTATTTATCTTATCTATTTTAACATTAGATGAGTCAGTGTGTGCCGATTTTTTAGGTGTGGGCACCGTGTTATTTAATTGCGAGTGGCTTCCTTTTTTCTTTTTAGTACAGGATTTTAATGGGGTCTCAGGAAACGGTGACCGACATAGTAATTTCAATGTTTTATTTTCATTAAGAACATTATTTAATTGTCTCTTAAGATCATTATTTTCTAGAATAGTATTATCTAGCTCATTTTGAGTCACACTTAATTCTGTAGTTAATAACTTAAGTGATTCCTTCATTTCCAAAACTGATATCGAGTCTGAAATTGTGTAGTCCATGCTTTTAGATAATTTGCTAGGTGACACTAGAGACTCATCATCAGATATGCAATTATCAGAAAGTACATGAGAGTCTTGTATTTGAGATTCAATGCCTGTTAGTGAAGACTGTGAGTGGCAAATTTCAGGTGTTGTTTTTGGAGAAATTAGCTTCTTCCTCATAGTTACATTAGAACAACCAGCATTCGGTGTCACAGATTTTGAGCATGCATTACATTTCCATTTATTTTTGGATTCTGGCTTCATAATATAGTATAACTTTTCTGATAATCCTGCACAGTCAAAGTCGAACTTTTTCATACATTTGGTGCATAATATTAATCTTTTTATTTCAAATAAGTTTTTACATTTGTGACATCTATCCTGTGTTGACATCTTCCGGCTATTGATAGACTTTATAGTCTTTGGAGTCATTTCTTCGTACCTCTTATTGTATTATATATTTTTATTATTTTCTGAACTTTATTTATGAAGTAATGTTCGACGAAGAAAAAAGTGGAAAAAAAAAAAATATGAATAAAAATAAAAAAATAAAAATTCAAGTATGGTCCAGGTTCCGATATCGCGGTCCGGCGGATATAACGCTGCGATTCCAACGTGTAACCAACTCGGCCACACGAGCATTAGAAGTAGTGACGAAATTTTCGTATTGGTATTACTGCTGACTTAGACAGAAGCGAGACGTGGTTTGAGTCCAAAGTCCAAGTTTTTAAACGAATGATCAATGCAGACCGTTTGTGTATTTCTTAAAAGATCGATGAATATTTAACAAATACCACTTTTCACTGCTTCACTGTTCACAATTTAACTTTTTTTGACATTTTAGGTGTTTTAATTGTCCTGCTATAATCAATTTGTTGATATTTTGTCACTTTAGTTGTCACTGTTATTTTATTCCTTATTACTGAATTTTGGCTACTCAGTTTGAGGAAATAACAATACTGCTGCTTATTTATCTTGCACTACACCGGTGAATATAATCTTTTCTTCAAGGTAAGCACTTTTATAATTTTAAATAACTCGATTAGAACTCGATTAGAACAACATATTTGTGTTCTAGTGAGATGACCGTTACGTTAACTGACTTGTTGTTTGTTATCGTTATGATGTAATTTCCTCAGCAGTGCCATCGTCACTCCATGATATTAGCATAGCACCCGGATTTAGATATAAGCTATTTACACTTTAGGGGTCCGTCATAGATTAATCTCATTATGATGAGTTTAAGAAAATATCGCCATCTTCAAAAGATGAGATGAGATTTGTAGGTTTGGGTTATTCTGTTTGTTTTTAAGATTGTTGAATTGTAATAGTGAATGTTTGGTTGGTTTGGTACAAACTTTTAAATGAAATATTTTAAAAGATGATACTTAATAACATAGAAAATGATTAAGTTAAAATTACTTATTGCTGTCTTCGTATTGTGATGGCATTCGTATTATTAGCAGATGTGAGGGCCGGGCTCGTAAAACAAAACTAGGAATAAAAAATTTTGTTTCGAATATTTCTTCTAATAGATTAAGAGCGACAAGTTTTATTAGCGCACAGCGGGGACTAAGACAAATGGAGTCTTGGGTAGGCCGTAAATTACGCTCAACTGTCATACAAACTATTCAAACTGGTGAATGATGGACAATTTTAGTTGGAATGCACAGATTTCTAAGAGTTTGGTAGATTTAAATGTGTTACAGATGGGTGAAGTAGTCGAAGGAAGGAAAAAAAACTTGAGTTCTCAGAATTGGTAGGGCGGATCGTGAGAAATGGTGCGTAGGCGTCGCCGTGAAGATTGCAAGCATCAAGCTGACCAATGAGGGGTCTAAATGGGCGTAGAGCGGGCGGAGAAAAACTTCAGTAGGAATGGAAGAGATAAAACGACGATGCAACTAGCATTCGAGACAGACGCTAAGACAGACAGTAGGGCGCAGACGCTTTTAATATTTTAGGAGTGGTAGATTGGGAGTTTCGTGACTCCATTGTAACTAACTGTGTGAGAAATAAAGACTAAAGAGTTAACTATTAAATAAATACTAACTTTGTTAAGTAAATTGTAGATTTGAATATTAAAACAAGTGTAACTATTTTACAAAGTGAATCCAAACAACGTCGAGTGGGGTATGTAATTGTGTACATTGTGATTTATTTCGTGTGTCAATAAAGGTACAATCTCTAGATTAACGAGCAGAATATCGTATACAACGTAGAAATGTATCAATACGAAGAACAACTCCATTCTAGGGGTTTCTCTTTAATAACCGAATGGAACTCGGTAGAACACCTCATTTTTGTGTTGACTTTAATATGCGCAATAGTTGTATTAGGGTGTTGTGGATATAAGATATTCAGTTATTGCAATCGTCGAATATTAAATAGACGGAGGTATTTGCAAGATGGTCTACCAAATGAGATAGAAATGCAAAGAGCCGGGTTAGATTGAATTGGATTGCGTTTTCTTGATACATAGTTAACCTCAGAGATAAGGATGGTTAACGTGAAAGTATTAATTAAAGCTCTAGAGACTGTAACTTTATGTAGCCTGGTGGAATACGAAACACTAATATCTATTATGAATGTTAATAATCAAGTCTAGATTAGACTAATATGTGAAATAGTTTTTTTTCTTTCCATTTTTCAATCAATGTATCAGGTTAGTTCTATAAATGTGTTCGTATATCACTTTAGACTTAATTTGTAAAATAACTATTGAAACTTTAGTGTGTGTTTAATTAAAATTAAGTGTGAATCTAGATGACCTTAGAGAGTTTTTTCTTTGGATTTTCGCTTTCTCTCTATTTAGTGTGGTCTTAAGATAGGAGCTGAAAATCTAGCTGTCATTATATAGCAACCTATAGGTGACAGCTTAAATAATCAAACCAGTTTCTTTTGCTATTTCGAAGTTAAACTAAACACATTTAATTTAAATAAATGATATTTTTTTTCCATAATTATATGTTTTACTGCTTAGAGATAAGATTCCTAAGAGGAGGCACAGTGTGAGGCATAGTCAAACCCGTGTTAAATACTAAGAAATACTTAGAAGAACCTTTGAGCTAGTTTGTTTGGCTTCGTTTAACACTTTGCGTTCTCACACATATACCTTTCAGTTGAATCACGATTTCTATGAGCTAAATTCGTTAGATTTCAGTCTAGGTCTAGGTAGATTTCTATACATATACCTAATTAAATAAACATGGGATAGTAGGGAGTGATTAAAGACTAAGGAAGAGACTACATTCAAACCGTTGAGGTTACTTGTGTATAGGTAGTTTATTTAAACGTGTCAGTAAAGGAGTCTAGCTGCTGAATTTGGACGAGAGACACAACAGGAGCTGAGCAGAAGGAAGTATAATGTATTAGTGTTGAATAGGTATAATGTGTAAGTATATTTTGCCTCTACACAGGACATAGACATTGTTAGGTGCACTTATAGACTTGTATTTAGGATAGGAAATAGGGATAGGTATACTAGGTGATCTGTGATGGAATAGGACTTGCACAGGATGTTTAGATCCTGGGGTGTTTGACCGCTTGAGGCTGCGAGCTAGGCATTCCACCCACTGACTTTAATCGAATGAGGGCTCTTGACTATAGGAGATTATTCTCTTAGACTTGACTGAACGGGATGCTATGGCCGGTACTCGCGAGCTCAGCCTTATTGAGCCTAAAGGCTATCTGCGTGTGGATCCAGTGAACGGGTAGAAGCATTTCTGGGTCGTCGTCACATTTGCACTTTCATAGCGTTCAGCCATCGCCCGATTTGGCCAAATCGAACTTTCTCAATTAATACAAATATGAATAAATAAAGTTTACCATGGTTTTATGGGGAAAGGTGTCTAGCGAACACCTTATAAAGTAAAGTAAATAAATGTCCACATCCTGGAGATGTCTGACAAACGCTCCGCAGCGTAACAAAGATGGCTGACGTTCCCCAAATAATAAACCCCAGAAGGGTTTTTCCTAGAAGGTTTTGTAGGCGCTATTAAACGACCAGAGTGTAATCCACATCATGAGCAGACATCTTTTGGTTATAGCTTAGGTAATTAGTGTAGAGGAGAGGCGAAAGTCGCGATCAGATTAAAACAATTTGCGTTTTAATATTAACAAGCTTCGCAATGTTATTTAAAACCATAGGCCTGCGGAATGATGGATTTATCTCGATGAGCCTCCGTTCCATTCACACGCAGCTACTAAATAGTACAAACATAAACACGATTCGCAGATCACTTAGATGCCAGTAACATCGACTTTCACCAAGACCACCAAATACATAGAAAAACATTATAACTAGACGATCACATATACAAATTAGGATTTGAGCCACTACAGAAAATGATGCCGTGTCGACCAGGATTCCAAATACGTATTCGAAATAACGATACGATTGGATCAAAAGGACCAAATAATTATAATAAATAAATAAAACAAAAATAAATAAAATAAACACAACGTAGAAATCGTGGTCAGTTGAAAGGAATACTTTTACAGGGATGTTACGAGACATCGTGATGCGAAACAAGGAGGCGAGATAAATTGTGCATGGAATAATTATTTTAATTATGTGCATGGTGTGATTATTTTATTGTGTTAAACTGTTTACATGTCTTTTGAATGTAGGGGAAAGACACAGTTACAGTCAGAATTCGTCATAATGTTATCAACGAGATCGAAAGAAAAAAATATATACATACCTATTTCGTAAATTATAAAATTAAAAGAATTTATTTTTAGACAACTGTATAGCCAAGTTATTTGTTCACGGAAGACAAAAGCCTGTCTGACAAGCTTGTGAATGGGAAGCGAGACAAAGGAAACCTTAGGGTAATGTTTTATTGGTTTGCAACTTAACTGCTGTTGTCCATTGAAGTAAAATTTGACGGTTGTACATTAAAGACAAAAGGGAAGGACGTGGAGAAATCTTACCCAACAAAATAAACAATAAAAGAGTAAAATAAAAATACTTTCCAATATTATTCAAAGCATAGCAGCGCGTTTGACGATTTTGACTGTACGTAAAAAGGTTAGCATAATAAAGATGTGTGATTTAGGTGGAGACGAAGGCGGGAGCAGATTCTCAAGATATTGTTACATTTCAATGTAAGTCTGTTATCATGAGTATTTTTAATCACATGTGGAACTATCTACCTTTCTCATAAAGAACGATCTGTGCATTTAGGAGTAGGGGAAAGTTTAAATCGAAACTAGTTTGTCGGCAGTTGAGTTAAGTGACGTTATAATGCCTAGGCGCAGTAAGAGACGGGTTAGAGGTCAAGATAGGACAGGGGAAAGTCGCGAGAGTAACGGAAGCATAGGGGAACAAACGGGAAATATAGATAACATAACTTTACAACAGATGTCACAAAGAATGGATGAATTTCAAAATACATTACGGCAGTTGAGCGCGGAGCGATTAAACGAGAGGATAGAGTCGCGCGGGAATGTGCAAAATAGTCATCAGACGATTAGACAAGAGTCGATTAGCACAATAGCTAGTGGTAGTGTCGCGAATTCGGAAACTAGAAACTTATACGTCATACAGCCTTCAGTTGCGAAGCCGAGTTTTGACGGAAAACCATTCGCGAACCCTATTGCGTTTTTGAAACGATTAAAAAAATATATTAGAGAAGTGAACGGACAGGACCGCGAAATTGATATAGCGCTAGGTTGCATCACGGGACATGCACGAAAATTGATGGAGATGTACTCAAGGAGATGGAATACTTTTAGTGATTTTGAGGACGACTTTAGACGGACTTATTGGACTGAACAAATACAAGAATCCGTTAGGTATAGGTTGATTAACACGGTGTACACAAGTGAATCAGCAATTTCGATGTCCGAACATTTTGCTGAATATGTTGAGTCGATGCAGTCCTTGACCATATCTTTTAGTGAAAGGGATTTAGTAAATTCGATAATGCGTCATTATCCTTTGGATGTTCAACGGTTGTGGTTTACGAGAGCAGAGGAACCCACTATTATGAAAGGCGCGAACTTTCTTAGGAGTATCGAACAAAATGTAGTTGTGGGACAGAGAGAGATAGGTAGATATGCTAGAGAGAGAGGGAATAATCAGAGAGGTCGTTACAGTAGGACACAGACAGATTATCCAGTTGCGGCAACGATTTTAGCGGAAAGATGGCGAGGCAGAGGCGGTTCGACTCGGGGAAGGGCTCACCGACGAGGCAGGATAGGTTACGGATCATATTCTAATAGGAATACATCACGGTCGAACGTGTTGGGTGAAATAAATACTAGGCCAGCTATAACATTCATGAAGGAAGGTGAGGGGTCAACATTATCAACGTCTGTGAGGGAGGATAAAACAAAAAACTAATACCCCCTACACAAGCGGAGTCCGATCGGTTATCAAAGTGTAGGAAGGGGAATGAATGGACTTCAGAAAATAGGAAAGACGATATAGCGTATAAGATTTTAGTTAAAAATGGATGGGAGCCAGGTCAGGGTTTAGGAGCAGACGGAAAGGGATTGAAGAGGCCATTGACCGGGGGAGTGTCAGTGAGTAGCAACAGTTTGCGAGCGATAGCGTGTAGCATAGGTGTCTTATTGGAAAATCAATTCAATCATGTGATAGAATGTGACGAAGAAGGGCTTGCGTGTGATCTTTGTACAAGAATCAAGAATCAAGAATCAAGCAGGGGTAGAGAGGTTTTGTCGATATCACATGAGCTAGACGGGTCAGATTACTTAGGTGTTGATTATTCGTTGCCTAGATTACCCGAGATAGGAGTGGATGTGTACGGGATGCGTATAAGTGCATTGATAGACACAGGGAGCCAAATAAGCGCTATAACTAGGGAACTACACGATTCTATTCGGAAAGAGAGAGGTGATTTGCCCGAGATCGCTATCCCGGCTATACAGGTGCAGGGAGCATTTGGATCACGGAGTGAAAGTGCGAATCGTATGGTACTAATAGAGCTAAGTTTGGGTGGCACAATCATTGAAGCGTCAATGTTAATTCTGCATAGGCTTCCTAGGTCAATGATATTAGGATACGACTGGTTGGAACGTGTCAAGGGGATAGTGGAGTGTGGCAGAGAAAGGACGTTATCAATTGAGCACTTAGGAGTCAGGACTAGTGTCAAAATAAATTCGAGTTGCGAATTAAAACGGTTAGGCGGGAGAGACAATGCAAACATGATAAATACGATGTTAGGGACGGACGCCCAACCGGCGGTGTATAGTGAGGCGAGCGAGAAAATAAACAATAGCGGAAAGGTGGCTACCTACTTGGACGAGATGGGTTTAAATGACGAACAAAAGAAACTATTGTTACCCGTTTTAAACAGATATAGTAGAGTGTTTACCGACGAATTAGGATTGACGGACAGATACGAGCATGTTATTGAATTAATCGACGACACACCTTTTATAAAGCGAAGTTATCCAATACCTTTAGCATATAGGGAGGAGATAAAAAGAGAACTAGATGGGTTAGAGAGTTTAGGAGTTATCCGTCAGGAGGCGACACCGTGTTGTAGTCCGCTTACCTTTACAAAAAAGCGAGACGGAACAATTAGACTCTTATTAGACGCGCGCGAACTCAATAAGAAGATGGTGGGGGACGCGGGGGCGCCACCACTTACATCAGAAATCATACAATCCTTTTATGGGGTTAATTACATCAGTCTTATTGACCTCAATAATGCATATTTTCAGATACCATTACATCCCGATTCTAGAAAGTATACAGGGTTCACTTTTATGGGGAAAACCTATACGTATTGTGTTTTACCTCAAGGACTTAAGACATCGGTGGCAGGTTTCTCGAGGGCTATGGATTCGATACTAGAAGGGGTGCGCGAGTTTTGTATAAATTATATAGATGACATAGTAGTGTTCACTAAGGGGGACCTAAAGTTACACCTAGAACACCTAGATCAAGTACTGAGCAGGTTAGAGGCGGCTAGACTAACGAGTAGGAAGGAAAAATGTAAATTCTTATGTGTGGAGGTAAAGTTATTAGGACACATTGTAAATACCAAAGGGGTACAAATGGATCCGGATAGGGTAAGGGCGATATTGGATTTCCCCGCACCTCGAACCATAAAACAATTAAGAGGATTTCTGGGATTAATAAACTATTTTCGTAGATTTATATCAAAGTATAGTGAGGAGGTTAGGCCTCTGTGTGACCTATTGAAACAAAACAAAAGATGGTCATGGACACAGGAAGTAGACGATTGTTTTAAAAGGGTGAAAACTTTATTTGTAGATACCGTGCTTCTTGCACATCCAAACCCGAAGGATATATATTATTTACAAACGGACAGCTCGAATATAGGTGTCGCAGGATACATCTACCAACTAACGAGTGAGGGGGAAGAGAGAGTTATAGGGTTTTGTAGTAAATCATTATCAGAAACGGAACGCAGATGGACAGTCACTGAACAAGAGCTGTGGGCCATAATTTATAGTCTATCAAAGTTTGAAACGTATTTAAGGGGTGCTCAGTTAGTAATTAGGACCGATCATAAAAGTTTGACGTTTCTACAATCGTGTAAATTACTAAGCGCTCGCATGATACGGTGGGTAAGTTATATAGGACAGTTCAATTATACGATTGAACATGTCAAGGGTAGTCTGAACACTGTAGCTGACGTGTTGTCACGACATATAAGTGGAGCCACCGATACCTTGACTAATAAAACTGTGGGACCGGAAATGAATTTGTTTGAAATACCAACTGGACGACTCATAAAGAATAAGTGGGAAGAGATAAGAGAACATCAGGGGCGTGATCGTGTTGTTAGCGAAATAACTAAGCGTATAAAAGCTGAGAGCGAGTCTGAGGCTAGACATTACAGACTAATAGACGGGATTCTCTATAGGATAGAGATAGGTTCGGGTAGGTCGCGATTATATGTTCCCGAGAACTTACAAACGGAATTGATTACTAGTATACACGAGGAAGTAGGACATTTTGGGCGATACAAGGTGCTTGCGTTAATGAAGCGACGTTACTACTTCACTGATATGGCACGCAAAATAGGACAGGTAGTTAGGGCTTGCGACGTGTGTCAAAAATCGAAACACGCGTTGGAGGCACACTCAGGACCAATTAAGACGGTGATAGCTAGGGAGATAGGGGAACGAGTATTTTGTGACATTTATGGACCAATACCGGCAGGACGCTTTGGTCATAAGTACGTGTTTGTTATGCGGGACGCCTTCAGCAAATTAATTAGATTATACTCATTACGACAGGCGAGTGGCAGGGCCTCGTTAACTTGTGTTAGAAAATTTCACGAACAGGTCAAAATAAAGGTTTTATGTTCGGATAGAGGTGCAAATTTCACATCAAGGATTTTTGAGTCAGGTGTTAGACAGTTAGGTATCGTGCTAACGCACACCTCAATCAGAAACCCGCGACCTAATTCTACGGAGAGGGTCAATAGAGAGCTAGGAAGAATGTTTAGGACGTATTGTGAAAAATCACATTGTTCTTGGGTTGACGTATTGCCGAAAATAGAGGATTGTTACAATCAAGTTATACACACCACGACGGGTTACACACCTAACGAAATAGTATGGGGTACAGGAACTCGCTTATCTACGGATAACGACAAAATTATTGGAGTAGGGTTAGGCCTACAACAAGAGCCATTAGAATTAGTTCGGGAACGAGCGAGACAGAACATATTGAAGTCAGCCGAGAGTAGAGAATTTCATTATAACAAAAATCATAAACTAGTGTGTTTTGACATAGGTGATCTAGTGAAGTTGAAAAAGTTTGCGAAATCGGATGCATCTAAAAAAGTGACTAAGAAGTTTGCACGTTTGTTTGAAGGACCATACGTCATTGGTGCTATTCCCAGTAGCAACGTGTACACTCTAATAGATAAACAAACAAACAAGATAAAAGGGAATTACAATGCGATACACCTGTTTCGCTATTATGTGAATAGGTAAAAATAATAAAAAATAAAATAAAAGGAAAAAAATAGGGACAATGGTTTGTGAGGCGCCATACTTATGTAACAAAGGAGGCGGAGTATCGGGGTTTATTGCCTACTTGGGTATACAATGGACAGATAAGAGCTATAGAAAGGGAACGTGAGAACTGAACGAATACCGTGGGAAAGTTTGGAAATGTGGACAGATAGGAAATATAATTTAAAACGACCGTACATTCGGATGTAGGTGTTTAAGATTCTATTTAGGGGAATGTGTGATGGCATTCGTATTATTAGCAGATGTGAGGGCCGGGCTCGTAAAACAAAACTAGGAATAAAAAATTTTGTTTCGAATATTTCTTCTAATAGATTAAGAGCGACAAGTTTTATTAGCGCACAGCGGGGACTAAGACAAATGGAGTCTTGGGTAGGCCGTAAATTACGCTCAACTGTCATACAAACTATTCAAACTGGTGAATGATGGACAATTTTAGTTGGAATGCACAGATTTCTAAGAGTTTGGTAGATTTAAATGTGTTACAGATGGGTGAAGTAGTCGAAGGAAGGAAAAAAAACTTGAGTTCTCAGAATTGGTAGGGCGGATCGTGAGAAATGGTGCGTAGGCGTCGCCGTGAAGATTGCAAGCATCAAGCTGACCAATGAGGGGTCTAAATGGGCGTAGAGCGGGCGGAGAAAAACTTCAGTAGGAATGGAAGAGATAAAACGACGATGCAACTAGCATTCGAGACAGACGCTAAGACAGACAGTAGGGCGCAGACGCTTTTAATATTTTAGGAGTGGTAGATTGGGAGTTTCGTGACTCCATTGTAACTAACTGTGTGAGAAATAAAGACTAAAGAGTTAACTATTAAATAAATACTAACTTTGTTAAGTAAATTGTAGATTTGAATATTAAAACAAGTGTAACTATTTTACAAAGTGAATCCAAACAACGTCGAGTGGGGTATGTAATTGTGTACATTGTGATTTATTTCGTGTGTCAATAAAGGTACAATCTCTAGATTAACGAGCAGAATATCGTATACAACGTAGAAATGTATCAATACGAAGAACAACTCCATTCTAGGGGTTTCTCTTTAATAACCGAATGGAACTCGGTAGAACACCTCATTTTTGTGTTGACTTTAATATGCGCAATAGTTGTATTAGGGTGTTGTGGATATAAGATATTCAGTTATTGCAATCGTCGAATATTAAATAGACGGAGGTATTTGCAAGATGGTCTACCAAATGAGATAGAAATGCAAAGAGCCGGGTTAGATTGAATTGGATTGCGTTTTCTTGATACATAGTTAACCTCAGAGATAAGGATGGTTAACGTGAAAGTATTAATTAAAGCTCTAGAGACTGTAACTTTATGTAGCCTGGTGGAATACGAAACACTAATATCTATTATGAATGTTAATAATCAAGTCTAGATTAGACTAATATGTGAAATAGTTTTTTTTCTTTCCATTTTTCAATCAATGTATCAGGTTAGTTCTATAAATGTGTTCGTATATCACTTTAGACTTAATTTGTAAAATAACTATTGAAACTTTAGTGTGTGTTTAATTAAAATTAAGTGTGAATCTAGATGACCTTAGAGAGTTTTTTCTTTGGATTTTCGCTTTCTCTCTATTTAGTGTGGTCTTAAGATAGGAGCTGAAAATCTAGCTGTCATTATATAGCAACCTATAGGTGACAGCTTAAATAATCAAACCAGTTTCTTTTGCTATTTCGAAGTTAAACTAAACACATTTAATTTAAATAAATGATATTTTTTTTCCATAATTATATGTTTTACTGCTTAGAGATAAGATTCCTAAGAGGAGGCACAGTGTGAGGCATAGTCAAACCCGTGTTAAATACTAAGAAATACTTAGAAGAACCTTTGAGCTAGTTTGTTTGGCTTCGTTTAACACTTTGCGTTCTCACACATATACCTTTCAGTTGAATCACGATTTCTATGAGCTAAATTCGTTAGATTTCAGTCTAGGTCTAGGTAGATTTCTATACATATACCTAATTAAATAAACATGGGATAGTAGGGAGTGATTAAAGACTAAGGAAGAGACTACATTCAAACCGTTGAGGTTACTTGTGTATAGGTAGTTTATTTAAACGTGTCAGTAAAGGAGTCTAGCTGCTGAATTTGGACGAGAGACACAACAGGAGCTGAGCAGAAGGAAGTATAATGTATTAGTGTTGAATAGGTATAATGTGTAAGTATATTTTGCCTCTACACAGGACATAGACATTGTTAGGTGCACTTATAGACTTGTATTTAGGATAGGAAATAGGGATAGGTATACTAGGTGATCTGTGATGGAATAGGACTTGCACAGGATGTTTAGATCCTGGGGTGTTTGACCGCTTGAGGCTGCGAGCTAGGCATTCCACCCACTGACTTTAATCGAATGAGGGCTCTTGACTATAGGAGATTATTCTCTTAGACTTGACTGAACGGGATGCTATGGCCGGTACTCGCGAGCTCAGCCTTATTGAGCCTAAAGGCTATCTGCGTGTGGATCCAGTGAACGGGTAGAAGCATTTCTGGGTCGTCGTCACATTTGCACTTTCATAGCGTTCAGCCATCGCCCGATTTGGCCAAATCGAACTTTCTCAATTAATACAAATATGAATAAATAAAGTTTACCATGGTTTTATGGGGAAAGGTGTCTAGCGAACACCTTATAAAGTAAAGTAAATAAATGTCCACATCCTGGAGATGTCTGACAAACGCTCCGCAGCGTAACAAAGATGGCTGACGTTCCCCAAATAATAAACCCCAGAAGGGTTTTTCCTAGAAGGTTTTGTAGGCGCTATTAAACGACCAGAGTGTAATCCACATCATGAGCAGACATCTTTTGGTTATAGCTTAGGTAATTAGTGTAGAGGAGAGGCGAAAGTCGCGATCAGATTAAAACAATTTGCGTTTTAATATTAACAAGCTTCGCAATGTTATTTAAAACCATAGGCCTGCGGAATGATGGATTTATCTCGATGAGCCTCCGTTCCATTCACACGCAGCTACTAAATAGTACAAACATAAACACGATTCGCAGATCACTTAGATGCCAGTAACATCGACTTTCACCAAGACCACCAAATACATAGAAAAACATTATAACTAGACGATCACATATACAAATTAGGATTTGAGCCACTACAGTATTGTGGTTCAGTAGCATTCACTCCCTTTTGAAATGTTTTACTTTCAATGAGTGATTAGACCTTTTACACTTTCGGTGTCCACGAACCATTTTTGTAACATCATCTTAGTTTAGGTACTCGATTGAACTTCTTTTACTATTTCAAAAGTATAGTTTTTCACATAGCTACTGAATGACGTGTTTCCAGTATTTGAGATTATATTCAAAGCTTTATTGAGAAATAAGTAGTGTTTAATTTAAAAAATAAATCTTTTGCCGTTGGTTTTATTGGCATGTCTTTTAAACTGCTCACGGTTAGCCGCATCTTTTGGCAACGTCAAACATGAAAGTGTTCGATGAATATTCAGCGCGATGAGATTATCCGTTATTATGTCATTCACCGCAACACCAACTATTCCGAACTCTAAACGTGCACTATAAAGGCTACATTCGAATAAAAGGCTTAAAGATTTATCCGCAGTTACGTAATACAAACGACCCGTTGGACAGCGTTTGACCATTTATTATTACATATTAAATTTTTATGTACAAAAGGTATAAAAGTAATGTGTTACACAATATCACAATAACTGTAGCACAACCAATAAATTAAACATTAGTCAACAGATTGGGGCCTAATGTCCGTTGGCCCCGCGTGTGGGGGCTACTGCTGGCGACCGACCTGGTCGATTTGAGACTGAAGGTTGTTGATCACCTCGGAGGGGACCTGGTCGCCGAGGATCTCAAAGAGATTGATCCTCTGGTTGCCGGGAATTGACTCGTAGGCGGCCAGCTCGATGCCCTCTTGGACCTAGACAAGGAAAGCACATTTTAGATAATTAAAACCTTCATCCATTACAAAACAAGTTTTTAATTCTTGTTGAATACGATTGCAATATAATGTCGACACCACGTAGAAGATTCAACAATGTCCCAATCACATACCTCGATCAAAAATTAGGAATGTTTTGTAACTTTAAGGTCTGTCATTTGACTTGCTGCCCAAGAAAATTAGATACATCAAATTTTCTACTCAAATAATGCCTGTCTGAGATGACATAAGAAAGTATCTTGGGCTTGGAAAATAGGAAATTTGGACAGGATTGGTAAGATAGTTTGTTAATCTTCTAAAGCCGATATGAAGCATGTTTTACCTTCTGGATCTCAGCGTCCTTGGGGATGAGGAAGGTATTCTGGGCCTGCTTGATGGCCTCCTTGGAGAAGGCCGCGCCTTCCCGCTGCGGAGCTGCAGCTACCGCCGCCACCACAACCAGCAGCAACACCAAGGATGTCTGCATCTTGTTAGGGATAGTGGGTCTTCGGTCTGGAAGAAACGGATATCTTTAGAATCATGTTATCACTAGAATAGAGAGTGCAGTCTTTTAAAATTATTGCTGTCCAATGTTTATTAGTGAGATTGGTTTTCAATAATTATAAAATTGAATTGTTATCTACGGTAGAAAAAATATGCCCAAACAAACAAGAAACGGTCATTAAAGTGTCATTATGCGCCATACGTGTTGAAAGATAACATATATAACATAACATAATTATTTTAACTCCTGATGGTCATCACATCAAAGCTCTCTACCACAACTTAGCTGCGTAATCTGATCGTCAGATACAAGATGCATTACTCTCGTAACACGACGGGCACAAAAATATTACATAAAGCGGATGAGATTCGAATCACATTGAACACTTTTACCACTTCACATTTCACTACGAGGACGATTGAGGTGAAGGTAAAAAGTCATGAAGAAATCTGAAAGATGCACTTTGACACTATCTGGAAGGGATATAAATCCAATATTTTGAAGGGTACCTATAAACTATTGTTCTAGCATCCGAGCACAAGTCGTTAGATGGACCATTCGAAAAAAAAGGATTGAATAATCTTAGGCCTGGATAAAATTCGCATTCCCCAACTTTAGTAAAACTTTTTCCTTGTTGTCCGGATACAGGTACATAGATTCACGCGCGAACTGTCCGTCGCTGGGATGATGTGTCAGGGATAATGCTCACCTGTAAGGTTGCTCAGGAGTGCGGCGCGCGCGCACACGCCCGCCTCATATAGTGCGCCCCGCCTGCCCCGCCCCCCGCGCCACTTTCACCATGTGCGCCTGCGCAACTCCTGCTGATCGACGGGGGCCATGACATCGGAGCATCGCATTTTGGCTCAAACGTCGAACGATCACATCATTTACACATCACATACACTTGAATCTCAGTTTATTAGTATCTGAATAATCGTAAAAAATATTTTGTCGATAATCATTTTATTCCCCGGAGACGGTGATTTGATGATATATTTTTTTGTGATACTATCTCCCAAAAGATAGCACTCAACGAATCTCACGAAGCTGTCAGGGAAACAATATAGATACATAGATAATTTTGGGTAATTTTTCCTGAAATCTTTTAAAAAGCTCATACATAAAACTAAATGTTTATAGCACTTATGAACGTCTTTAAATCAAAAATCGGGAAGTTTAAGGTTGTAGATGGAGTTCTATCTTCTTTAACCCTTACTTCCTTACTAATATTATAAATGCGAAAAACCCTTTGTTTGTTTATTACGCCTTCACGTCTTAACTACCGGAACCGATCATCATGAAATTTTGCATACACGTTGTCAGGAATACAGAGAAGGCCATAGGGTATCAATACCTTTTATCCAGAAAAAATATTGTTTCTGAGGGATAGCAAAGAAACATTCAACGCAGATGAAGTCGCGAGCGGTCTACATTTTACAAACAGTCAACAAACAGTCTACATTTATTTATCCATATTTACATTACGAGTTACGATTGCCTCATTAAGTCAGCGGACAAAGTCGCGAACTTAGTGGCTCCACCACATGTGAATTGATCCGAGTATTGGCATAAACATTTTGAATAAGAGTACCTACCTACTCGTGTGCTGAGGGGATTTACGAAATCATCGAATTGTTCTCGAGGGCCATCTGTCTTCCATTCAAGGACCTGCAGCTCGTGATTAATTAAACTCTAGAAATGTTCGTGATTAATTAAAAGGGCATTCGATAATTACTTATGTACGAGTATGTGCTTGCAAGAATCGTTCATTATTTAGGTACCAGCCCCCCTTTTTTGGCCCGGGGAAAATGCCTTCGCATACCACCCCCGCGCGGGGAACACGGGAGGTACCACCCTAGCCAAAGTAACATTTGCAAATTTTCATTATTGCCTCGCTTTCGCTGTTTCGAAATTGACGTTTGTTAACGAAACCTTATGTCAATCCGATACATGTTTCGAAAATAAAGCGAAAACGAAGATTTCCAAATATTACTTTGGGTCTGCAGTGCCTGCTACTTCGCCCATTTTGTGTACAAGCAAATTGTCACGAAAATCGGTTTTCCGAGCTCTATCTCTATGCTACCAAATTAACCACTTTTTATTTAAAGTAGGTATGTGAAATTTATAAATGTAAATGCAAATACCATGTACCTACTGCTTTGACGTTATTTCAAACGAAAAATGTCGTTGTCTATTAAAAACTTTTCTAAAATACTAATCAAAAGCTACTTAATGGCGAGAACTCTACGTAATTATCTAAGTAAATATTCGTCTTCAACTGTTTGACCTTGCTGCGTGTTTTTAGACACATCGATGAAAACATCGTTGACCTCTGTCTCCTAATAAATAAACAAGTTGAAGCTTAGAAAAGCTACTGTTATGCAGAGTTTTTCATGAAACATTACTTCGAATAAGCTAGAAACAATTACCTAAAAACTAATATAAAATTACATTTTTGATACTAAAATTAAGTTGCTGGTACTTCATCGCACGTTTTGCATTTATGAGAATAACCTTTAAAAACATAACACTAATTGTTCGACAGGGTTATGTCCTCGGTATTTCTTCATTCTAAATATTAAGTTAGAAAACCTAAGTTACTTGAATCTATGTAACAGATTTGATAGGGCTTATATTCACAGATATCAATCGAATTGTTATACATATTAAGACTTAGGTCTTAAGTCTTAGTATATGTAAGACTTAAGTCTTAGGACTTAAGTCTTAGGTACCACTCCACAGCAACATTATTTTTCGTTAAGTCGCTTTTTGGCTTTTATGTTTATTAAAATTCCTAATAGGCGAAATAAACATAGGCACCAACGTTTTTTTAAACCGGTTGAAAAATTAACATGTACGTTTGAAGGCTTACTTTTGATTCTCATTCTTCGTCTCAGTTTTTAAATACTTGGCTAGCAGATGATGTTAATATTTTAGTTATTTTTCGCAGGTTTTGGCATTTGCTTGTTCGTCGAGTTAAAATTAATGAAACTAGGTAGGTACTCGAGCTGCTGAGAAATATAAAATGTAGACGTCTTATCCAAATAATTTGACTAATGATTCTTAGTAATTTAGGTAGAATAAATTTAAATACATCTATACTGTAGGTTATGATCTTATGCTTTAGCTCTGATTGTGACAGCCCAGATGCGCAGTTCTAGCGCGGAGAAAGCGAATAAAGAAATCGATAAATTAATCTTGATCGTAAATATTTGCGTTTCGTTTTACTTCTGACGCGGGACCTAAGGACGTAACAGGTGACGGCGCCTGCGCCGGCGCATAGTGATGCTCGAAACTCGAGTTGCCTCACTCGCAACTCATAAGAACACATTCTAATTTCCGACTCACCAACTTTACTATGACCGGAACTTGAAAAAAAAAAGATTTGGTATAATTAATAGGCATCTCCTATTAAAATTCGCTATTTATCTGTTAATTTCATTTAGTTTAATGATGCATTTTTTTGCACAAATACAAAGGAAGTTATAATTTTACAAATTGCCTTGAAACGAAATCTATAATTATAGTAATCAGAGCAGAGGGCCTAGCCAAAGTAACATTCGCAAATCTTCGTTATCGCTTCGCTTTGGAAACATGTATGGGATTGACATAAGGTTTCGTTAACAATCGAATTTTAAAACGTCAAATCCATACATGTTTCAAAGCGAAGCGATAACGAAAATTTGCAGATGTTACTTTGGCTAGGGGGGCTGACCCTCTAAAATTATTTAATCTTTTCGCAACATAGTTAGATCTACTATTCAAAAGCTTAAGTTTATTATCGTACCGGTAGTTAACAAACCAATCTCGTATGTTTCAATGTTCACATGTGCTTTTAATTAAATTCTATGTATTTTATAGTAATCATGAAGTAAATGATAGCTTCATGTCGAAGTTCCATCGAAAGGTTGTGTCGAATTTAATAGTTATACTTGTGAAAGGTATCATGTCTGAAACAGCATGCACGATTTCCAAAGTATTTTAGAATTACTTTGATGATTACAAAATCATTAATAATTAAATTTACAAACACTCGATAGAAATACATTTGCATTATCATTCTGTAAGAAACTTATCTAATCGGCACTGGATAGGTATAGCCTCTGATTATTCTCTACAGTTTAAGATGTATTTTAAATGGTCTCCTACAGTTTAACATATACTTTAAATCTATTCTACCTAAATTACTAAGAATCACAAGTCAAATTATTTAGATAAGACGTCTAAATTGATTATTTCTTAAAAGCTTGAGTCAACAGAACATCTCTCTTGAAAGGAGCGCTCTTTCGCTTTGTGGGTAGCTAAGCTATACTACACTCATTACCATGCAGTTGCCGAAAAATCTTATCTTTTCTGTCCACTTTCGAGAAACTTCATGCAGTTGCACCACGACAATGTGCTGCGATAGCATCACCGCCAGGGTAATTGAGGAACGTTGCGCAAGCGCCGCCGCCGAGCCATCTCGCCAGACGTTAGAGAGGCGTCATGTTAGCACGCTGCCACTGTAGCTAATTAGCTACCTAAACATCGAGAGACCAAGACCTGCTCTTTATAGTAAGTAGTTATCTCAGTTAGGTCATTTCAAAAAAACTTATTGATAGTAGTTACCACATAGTACTGTGGAAATGCTTTTCTTGTTGTTTGTTTCTTTGTTACGATTATAAGACTTAACTACTCAACCGATCATCATGAAAATTTGCATACACGTTGTTAGGGGTACAGAAAAAGGTCGTACTCTATGTCCACTTTTTCTGTACCTTTTTCGGGATGAACCTCCTTCAAAAACCCAAAAAAACGTGTATTCCCCGTTAGTATTACATTATAATTAATTAAATCTATACATATAATAAAACAGTAAATTCTAAATGTTTGTGCGCAAATAACTCAAAAACCGCTTAACGGATTTTGATGGGATTTTCAAAGTTTGGTAGCTTGGGGTTCATCTTAAAATCTAAGCTATGTTTCATCTGATTCGGGTGGGTAGAACCTGGGAAACAGCTTGAACTCTTCGTAGTACTAGCTTTCATACACTAAGGAGATCATTTAGACTGGTTGTTTATTGTTAAATCGGGGAAAAAGGGACCTACCTACCTACCTGGGGATTTTTCTATTGTCCACGCGGAGGAACGAAGTCATGGGCGGAGGCTAGTCTTCAATATGCCGATTCGCAGTAGTCCTACGATGCGCTTACCGAAGCTCGTGAGGATACCAGAGAGGGCAGAGGTCGGTGTTGCATCGCCCCCACGGTCGCTTGGGCAACCCGCACTTATGCTGCGGACACACGACACTGATCAGCCATCAATCATTATTATTTTTATTCATGTCTCACTAAGGTCGCACCTATCTACATTGTTCTGTCTCTCTTTTTACAATGCTTATTTCGAAAGAATGGTTGATTTATTTTTCTTTATTTTTTTCTTCTAAATACAAGAGACCCATGTTTAACCGCCTCTGTGGTCTAGTGATTCGCTCATCCGTATAAGATGCAGGGGTCCCGGGTTTGATTTCCAGGCGGGGAGGTACAATTTGTACTCGGTTTGGTTAGTGGTAGGGCTTATTTCAAGTCGGCCTGGCTAGCTACCACCATCTTACCTAAGTCTGACGCCATATAACAACAATTTAGAAATTGTTGTGTTCCGGCAGTTAGAGCACAGTAGCTTATATAATAGGTATACTGTGGTTAGAGCTAAGATAGCCAGTCAGTTGGTCAGTGATGAGAATGGGGTTGGTAAACTTTTCCAAAACTGTTGTGAATTATATATTTTCTGGCAGCTTTTGGCTTTGGAGTCAGGAATAACAAATTGCGGAATTATATAATGCTTCATTTTAATTTAAATAAAAATTTTAATTTTTAATTTACAGCATAGTACAATAAATCACTATTACGGCTGTATGCGTAGGTTATGCTTTTGCTCCAAAGACTTTCTATGTTGTTGCTCAAAACAAAAAAACAAAGGTATGATTACTCTTTGTCACTGTCTGTCAAATCTGTCAATCAGTTTTTTAAATCAGTAAATGCAAAGGAACTTCGTGTTCAGCCGTATGTTTGATATTTTATCGCGAGAATAATATAAAAAATATATTTAGTTAACAAGGTAAAATAAAAACATATATCATTATCATTATCATAATATCATTTTCTTTATTCTTTAAACTTGTGCTATCAAAAAAATATATAAAACAATTCTCTTCGAAAAAGTTTACCAACCCGGGTTTTTAGTTAAATTCCGGGTGTAGTGCGCTACCACGTTCGGCCTTATCGTCACTGTAAACTGATGTTAATCAGTTGAGGAGAAGTCCAAGCACTATCCCGTTGTGCATAAAAAAAACATTATAGGCACACAGAGCACTAGCTAGCCCACCATACATTGAGAAGTGTCATAACGACAGCCACGATAGGCAGAAGTAAGGGCCAAACGTGCCTTCAGTACTACTGATGCTGGTTAGGAGTAGTAATATTTTTTACGACCTGACTTATGCTATGCAAAATTGCATAATTCCCACAATAAAATAGAATCTGTGTCATCGAATAAGTTGGGGATGTAAAAAAGTACCTCTTATTTACCCTTCTATGTTTGTCTAATGATCTTTCACGATTATTCCAATTCACTATCAATATTCAAATTCAATATTTAATTTGGAAGATAATTATGGTCAATTCAGCAATATGGACATTTCAGCACCTTGGGCATTTTAGCAGCTTGGTCATTTCAGCAACTTGGTCATTTTATCACTTTGGTCATTTCAGCACCTTGGTCATTTTAGCAACTTGGTCCTAACGCCCCAAAAGGAATTTGCCGATCTTCTTTCATCTTTTGAACATTTACAAATTAGTTCGTGAGGCGGGTCACAAGTGTGTGCACACCTTTAAACGCACTTTGTCCGAGTATGTAACATGCACTTAAGCGCCAGTTTGGTGCGCTCGGAAGGTAGTGGTAAATATGGCCACACGGGTATAACCTTGCGTTTGTGTGTTTTATGACAGTTTCATTTCGGGCGTTTTGTAGTGCATTTTGTATTGAACTTCTGTTCCAGCCAATATATCAAAATATGTAGTTGCGGAGACTTCTCTCTCCCCTTCTGTTTCAGCCAAATACATTGTATCTCCTTCATGGCAGTTGTCATGTTTTTATTTTCCATTTTCGAACGCCTAGAAAATGATAGCTAATTGAATGAACCCCATGTTCCAACTATTATTTTATTTTGTCTAACTTAAATTTTAATATTATTTACAAAGAAGAGTAGCTTTTTTTAGAGTACTTACATAATTTTTTATTTTTGTATATTTATGAAAGTACCGTTTAGCTGGCATGATGCTCAGCCGGGCGATTCCGCAACGAAACTCGCAACTCACTTTAAAAGTCACCTAACTTCTCATGAGTTTGATATTGGAAATCGGATACTTAATCGTAGGATACTTTATCAATTATTATTGATTGAACATTAAAGTAATAACTACACAAGCAACTTGAAATGTCTTGCTGATGGTTGCCTTTTTGGTTACCATTATATAAATATACCTACCTTAATATAAGTAGTAATTTAGAATGCATTCAAGTATTTTCTAAGTGAATGTTTTTGTAAACCATTTTGTGTTTATGTAACCAAATAAAGTTTCATTCATTCAATTAATAACTTAGTCTATTATTATTTTATTTCTAATTATCAAACTCGTGCGAAGTGAGATGACTTTGGAAGGGAGTTACGAGTTTCGTTTTGGAATAGCACGGCAAGATACTAACGTTCTCTAATGCTCGAATAAATCAAGGAGATTTCTCAAAATTCTTTGTGTTTCTGCTTTATGCCGTTAGTGCTTCTGTTATTAGATTATCCATAAAAAGCTACATTTCTTGAGTAGCTTTTTATAAAAACAAAAAACGAGGTTATAGATATTTCAGGAAAGGGGTTCGAACATTTTGGTATAGTGGTAACCATATTTTTGAGTTTTGATGGGGATATCGCCGCGCGCTAAAACCTATGTATATCGATAGAGGATCTACTTATACACGAACAATAGAACGCTATTATTATTATTATTAGGTGGTTTATTATTTATCATTTATGGGAGTATGTTCGGAGTTACACATCATTTAAGATAGATAGATAGATTTTGTCCGAACGCCGAAGCATTGAGGAATTAATTTCTGCGCCCGATATTATCGTTTAATAACTAAGTATGTTTACTATTTACAGAATAGATTCTAAAAAATTACATGGTTACGCTCAATTGCTCTAAAGAAAATTTTAGGAAAAAACCCAGTTCACATTGACGTTATCCACTAAGTTGACAACATGAATCCTACTTTCACAAGTAAACCGTGTTCCTCAACGGTGTCACTGACTAGTTACAAGACGTGGAAATCAGACTTTGAAACTCGAGTGGTAATAATGTCGGACTGTGTCTGTCAAGTAGCCGGCTAGACGGAATCCGCATTCGGATGTGAAAGTTTGTGGGTTAGGATGTTTGTTCTTCAAAGACGCTAAAATGGCTGAACAGATTTGGAAGAAATTGGACACACAGTTTATAGCCTGGATTAAAACATAGGATACTTTTTATCACGGTCAAAGGATCCCTAGGGATTTTCCGAATGTCCACGCGGACGAAGTCGTGCGTCGTCGTGAAAAAGTTTTATATGCTAGGTTCATACGAGTTTTTAATTCTGCGACGGACCGGAACGGCTGTTCCACGCAGGAACACGCGGAATTTCTCATCAATGGGCAAAAAATGCCCTTTTTTGATACAGACGATTTCTACAATGCCATTATAATCGTAATAAAATCACTTTAGTGCAAAGAGTTCCAGTTGTAATCTTTTGCTCCAATAGCTAGTATGGGTGATTTTGATAAATGAAAAACAAATATCAGTCTAGAATTTTTAATTTATAAAAAAACAATAAATTGGATATTTAATAATACAGTGAGCACAAGCGCTTATTGCCCGGGAAAAGAGACAGTCTTCCGGAGCAAGAAGCCGCAGCCGGCGTGGCCGGCCACCCATCCCGACATCAGCCTCCCTCGAACCAACATAAATACGGCGCCATCCAGTGCAATAAATTAAAATGTGCGATCACAATCATTAATCTATACCAACTAGACCTAAATTTATATTAAAATTCATAAGGTATGGTTAAATCTATAATATCAAAGTCGATTTGTACCAAATTTTGTTACGTTTCATTTATAATTATATAAAGATCTGGCATGAGTTTCTGTTAACACATTTATACATTTATAAGATGAGTTTGTTCTTATGTCGACAAACTACTGGAGTAACGCGCCGCACGCTGCGCGGGCGCAGGCGGGCGCGGCGGGCGCGAGTGATGGCAACGTGGCCCCGCGCGCCGCGGAGTCACTTGTTGACTAGCTTGGTTGCTTACTTATCGATCACTCTACTCACGATCTCACTAAACAAATAAATAACTTATAGGCTATCACGAAGATCTATCGACTACTTCGCTTTCGTAATTTGACACAATGCGATCGGCGGCGCGTCTCGCGACCGACATGAGTTTCACGTTCCCTAACGCTAACTAACTATATTATTATAAATAATTTGTCCAGCTAATACACATAATTAATTGGACCAGCGATCACTGGTCGTCTACTTAAAATAAAAATTATAAATAACTAGTCACGAGTAGTTCCTGTCGTGTCCGGATACCCAATTGACAAGGACTAACTGACGTTTTCGATTGGGCTGCAGTATACGATTGTAAATCTAAAAGTGGCTACGTAAACTTATAGTTTCAAGAACGAAACTTATTCTCTACAAAATGCTGATAAGCTGAGGTTCCATCGACGATGCCTGACTCGGCTCTCACTGCGGCGTTGAGCTTGAAGATGTGCTTGAAGCTTCTTCTGACCTTTGTTTGTTTTCTGAATGAGCAGTCTCGGTACCAGATGATGTTGTAAATTCACTCGATATCACTTTTCCGTCGGTCGTCGCTTCCGAAGACGCTCCAAGATGACCTTCTTCAACAGCATCATCATCAGAAATGGGTTTTTCATTATTCTTTTTCATCACCACTTTCGTCGGCCGTCTCTCGACCGTGGGCACATACGATTGAGGAATAATTTCTATGTCTTTTGTATTAGTTTGGTTTTCAGATTGGTCATCTGAAACATTATCAATAATCGGTCGTCGAGTAGTTGGTTCAACCTTGTCGTTAGGTGGTGGTGAGTCAGTGAGACCATCTGACTCTTCGTCTTCTATTTCCATTACTTTTTGTTTGATAACTGGGACAGAATTTTTGGTTTTCGGGACCTCTGTTATTGAATTCAGATTCCAATTGTTATTTTTACTTTTGTAACCAGCATTAACCGGGATAAGTTCCTCAGAATCGGATATACTAGGAGCATTAGTAACATGTTGAGTTGCTGCAGGCCCCTCAGTGTGATCTCTGATCAATGCCACGTCTCCAACAAGATTTATAAGCTCGTTCAAAACATTATTATTTTTTCCTTCACCTGATTCTATAATAGCAGCGCTTTTACCTGCGTCAGGTGATATTTTAATTACCTCAACTGTATCAGTTGCAGTTTCCGATGAACCAAAGGAAGTCAAAACAAATTCTGTAGTCTCTACGTTTTCAAAAGACTGCGTTTCAGTGTTGGTTGGAATTTCTTTAGAAACCGTTATAATTTCTGGCTCAATTGGTGATAAGTTAGTTGGTATCACTTCCACTACAGTTGGTGAGGCTGATGATGATGTCGATAATTTTTCTTTTGATGTTTCTTCGTGAGGATTTTGATCACTAGTCTCTATAGGTAAAGAACTAAATTCTGTTTGAGCTGTGATTTCTGTAGCTGCATTAGATTTGGCTACAATGGTGATAGGTTCTTCATTTTCATCATTGGTGCTAAGTGAATCGTCGTTTTGAGGAGTAGTAATTTCTAATATTTTTATGCCTGGTACACTAGGGTAGGTAGGGGCCTTCTCCGATGCTGAGGTTGATTTTTCTTCTAAATCAATTTCTTTGGGTTTTTCAATATTTTCAGTAGTAGCTACAGGTGGACTTTGATCAGAAATTGTAGATGTTTCGTCGATGTCATCTAGATCTCCGTTGATATCTTCGGGGGTTTGAGACGGAACATTTAATATTTCAGTGGGAATAGCTGACCTTAGATTTAGCATTGGACTTTGTTTAGCCATTGATGTAGATGTAGAGCTAGATTCTTCTTTTTTATCAGTAACAACGTCAGATGTAACTTCTGAAATACTAACAGCTGATGTTGTTGCTTCCGATACGTCTTTTGAAGTTGTGCTTTGGCTTTCTGTTACAGCATGAGTTTCTGTTGAGGTGCTTGCTACACTTACAATGTCGTGATTACTCGATATGTGATATCCTTCTACATTAAGATCAGAAATACTTTCATCTTGGTGATTTCCCGACAGTGATAAATCATCTGGAATTGGTGGGAAAGCCGGGTTATGGTCAAAGAGAGATTGATCTTCTTCTTCTAACATAACGGCCGGCTTCACTGTAGTAGCAACAGGAATGACTTCTTGAAAAACTGGTGACGATCCCACAGTTGGCTCATTTGATGGATAAATCTCACTGTTGATAGAATCTTGTGTTGAAAGACTTATTTTTGATGGAGTTGAATCATGTGTAGTTTTTATTTCTGAAATTTCACTCGAAGACGCTATAATTTCAGGTGATGAAGATGATACAGCCCCTGATGATGAGGACGAGTGAATTTCTACTATATTAGGGCGCTCCGTTAACTCATCTTGGTTATTTGGAATTTTCTCAGATGTCGCTTCGCGGGGAATAAGTGGCGCCTTAGACGACGAGTATTCGGGCACTTCGATGCTGGCAGGTAGAATTTCCTTTATTTTAACATCAGTGATCGCTGGTATCTCGGAAACAGGCGTGATTTCCTTGATAGTTATTTCTTTCTTGATGTTTTCTTTAGGCGCAGGTGGTATAGCGCTAGCTTCTACAATATCCACAGATGAGACGCTGGTTGTCGTCGGGGCTACCCCGGGAATGGTTGTTACAGCTGAAAAAGAATAAAATCATACCTTCAATAAATATTTACACGGCAATGTAGTATGATAGTGATGTACTATCGTTAGAAATAAAAAAAAAACAGTAAGCCTGTCAACGCAGTCAACATAGAATTGAGGAGCTCGGTGGCGCAGTGGATTAGCACCTGGCCCAGCGATTGCGGAGGTTATGCAACTTTCGCAAGGGTCAGTCATGGGATGGGTGACCAAAAATTTATTATCTTGAGCTCCGTGTTCCGGAAGGCACGTTAAGCCGTTGGTCCCGGCTGCATTTGCAGTCGTTAACACCCACCAATCCGAATCGGGCCCGCGTGGTGGGTTATGGCCCGTCCTCCTTATCCATCCATAAGGAAGGCTTGTGCCCCAGCAGTAGGGACGTCAAAAATGGCTAATGATCAAGAATGTTTGGCATCAAATGGTTTTCAACCAATGTTACTATAGTTACCTCTAAGCGGACAGTTGTCATACTCGGGGCAGCAGCGGCCGGGCACGAGGCGCGGCTGGCAGTCGTCGCGGCGGAAGCAGGCGATCCGCCGGCACACCACCTCGCCACCCTGGCAGTAGCACACGCGGCACGGGTCCGCCGGGTCCACCAGCTTCTCGCCGTTGCCATACGTTCTACCGTTTTCCTCACATTCTGAAATTATACAAATAACACGTTCTTATATACTTTCGATTCCAAAAGAAGAATCATAGTTCCTATTTTCGTTTCACACCCATAAATCCCATAATAGACACAGAGTTTGGCCCACTCCAAAGCAAATAGAGTGTTTATGATTAAGGGAAACAAACAGCATACAATATTACCTTATAAACTATGATTAATGACTATTACAAAAGCTAAACAGTTTCCGCAACAGGGGGGCCTATTACGAAAATAAAGTACGCAATTGCGTAACGCAGTCACTTGGTCACGATAATCGTCCGCAGTTCGTCGGTTGTGGCTATTAAACACATTTTCAATTGGCTGTTGTAGCCCATTATACTATTGACCGAATAATGACGGATCCAGTAGAAACAAACTGTCAAATTTACGATATCACTTTGCAATATTGCAAACGCAAGTACTTTGTAATAGGAAACAATCAGAACGAAGCACGGACGCAGCTGCGTGTATAGCATTAAACTTTTCGTAATAGACCCCCAGGATATAACATTTCAATCAAGTTATCTCAAATAAAATATTAGGTACGTAGGTTGAATTCAACCGAACTAAGGTTTTTTAACTAAGTGCAGTAATATCAAAATTGATGTGATGGATGTTGAGAGTATCATTAATATCTGTGCAAGTTCTTTCTCGGAGGCTGAAGTGGAAAATTTTATCAAAAAGAAAGAATGAAAAACTTATTGAATAGACTTTAGCATTCACAATGCTTATTATTAGTATTTTTCAATTATATCAAGTATCTTAAAGAAAAACTTATTAATTTCATTAAGATAGATAGCAAAAGCTCAAAGTAAGTAAGTAGTTTTATATTTTGTGCCAAAAGTCAACAGCACACAGGGCTACCAAAAAAAAGAATACAATCAGTTTTATGACTACTGCCTTTCTTTTTTCAATAATATGTTCGCACTCATTTCTGGATTATTCTTGTTACATTCTTTAAGTAAATAAATTCTTGGGATTAAATTAAAGTGCCTGGTAGCCGTTTTTTTTAAACAGACTACAGTAATGAAATCTTCTATATTAAACGATTCTCGTCTCTGTCTCACATCTGATACTCCCACGTCTAGATAATCTCTATATTTACGTAAATGTAGCTATTTAAAATGCGCTACAGCAGCGGCAACAAGCCTTATGGGACTATTATTGGCCATTAGCCAATCGAAGACTACATAAAGGCTTCTAGTAAGGAATATAAAACTAACCAGGAACTGACTTCAAGCAACGAACGGTTAGTCGATAGATCGTTGACAATTTTTTTAGGGTTCCGTACACCAAAGGAAAAACGGAACCCTTATTATCACTTTGTTATCCGTCTGTCTGTCTGTTTTAAATCATGACACAAACCTACATATCGTATCGTATTCGTGGTTGATAGATGTATTTATTTCATGGTAACTTAGAGAACAGGCATAATAATTGTCGCGTCAATGGCGCTTGTAAAATATTTTGTATGAAAACTTGTAGTCAGCGCAGCTACCGCACCGAGTCGCATCATTGCAAGTTTCTTCTCACCTTTATTAGAAGGCATCTCAAAGTAACGCGGACCCTCACGATCAGAAATTATTTTAAGTAAACATACTAACCACTTCTTTTTTATCCTCAAAAAACTTCACAACGTGATAAGTTATCGTCGATTGTGCAGTTACGAATACTCAAGTTCTTTGGGCATATATCCAATAACGAGGAACCGATGGAGAGACTCGTAGTACAAAGGCGAAGAGACCACGTTGCCGCTCTCCGACTCGTTGGATCGTCCTCATTAAGAAAACTACGCAGTCGACCGCAGTACAGTGTTTTCGCAACGCTGAAAGTCCACAAAAGTGGAGAGACATCGCACGTCGTGCGGCCGCCCTAGGAGCGAGTGGCGACAGCGAGCCGCACGCAACCCTGTCCATCGACAGCCACGACCACGCTGTCAAGAGTGCCCGACTAGGAAGATGAACTAACCACATTGGTAGGTGGGGCAGCACTGGTCGGGGCGGTGCAGCGCCTTGCAGCCGGGCCGCGGCTCGCAGTGCTGTCGCGAGCACTTGACGTCCCCGCTTGCGCAGGCGCATCGCTCGCACGGCCCCGAGCCCGGGAACTCGTCGCCGGGCATGTATACCACGTCTCCTACCGCGCAACTACCTGTAAACAATAATAATAACCATTAGTCTATACATCAAAATTTAGACTTGCTTTTTGGTGCAGTGGTAGTGAACCTGAGGTGACCCCACTATGAAAAAAGCCTATTGCGTCAAGTGTTTAAATTGCGTGATGAGCTTATACCATTTTAAGTCATTGATATTTATGATTAATATATTTTAGACACCATAGTACAATCTCTTAGTTTGACATGGTGACTGAATATAATTTTTTTCATTAAAAAATGTTTAATCATTTACCTACTCGTCACTGGGGAATACAAGTTGACATCACTGATAAGTATTCAAGATCATCAAATCAAGTAGTCAACATATTGCGTTCAAAATAAACAATGTATCATTGAGATTCAAACAGCAACAACTACGTACGTGTGGGTAAACCCCGTTGCCTCCTTGTCTACGCTTAGAAGTATTAGGTAAAACAATCTTTATCATTATCAGCTATTTTAATGTCCACAGGCCTTCCTTATAAGGATAATAATCAGGCCCAATGCGGATTGCTGGGTTAACAAACGTATGTTACATGACGCAACTTTTAAATATGTTGCTGTTTTTAGAAATCATAAAATTTTCACAATAAGTGGTTTTCACCCATGAACTCAATCATTATTGTGCATACGTTAAATAAGTAACGACTTCATAGAATCAAAATTGTGTATGACCTACCTTCCTTGTGGCCGAGATCTGAGCTGGTAACATTCGGTAAAGGGCCTAAAGGACCTGAAATAAAAGAAAAAGTTATTAAAGTAACAATTCAAAATTTAAATCGATGATCTTCGATAAAGTTAGGTCTGGCAGACGTCGACTTTACCGAAAAATGTGTTTTGCCATAAAGTTAATATACTTAACGTATATTAACTTTTTGGTTTTAGTATATATTAACGTAATGAAAACAAATGAATGATATGTTTTTATCTGTATCTAGGGTTGCCAAACTGTCTTTGGCGAAATATAGTATTTTTTTAAATTAAGCTATAAAAATATAGTACACTTAAAAAAAATATAGTATCTACCTATTCACTTCTCAAGCTTACGCGCTCACTAGACATGAAATAAAACACTTTTAACGGATACTAGCGCGGTTTTATTGAAAGTACTCTGGTAATTAGTTGGTATTTGGTTTGATTTTTGATTTTCCCGACGTTTCGGCACCTTTGCAGTTTGCTAGTATCCGTTAAAAGTGTTTTATTTCATGTATAGTACCTACCTATTTAATAGGCAAATATTTTTTTTACTTATTTTTAAAAAAAACTATATTTTTCAGTTTTTGCATTTTTCAACAAGTTTTGGATAATTTTGGAGTCTTTTTTGTATCTTTCGCTTTTTAATCGCACTTGAATTGAACCTGACGCACTTTCGTCATCGCTACCACTTTCCATAACTAATTTATCTAAGACTTGAGTTATATTTCTCAAAGACAGAATAATGTTATATTTTCCAGATGATTACCAACAAAATCTCAAAACAAAAATAGAGCAGACCAACCAATGACCAAACTATCGTTTGAAGCTTTTGAATTTGACATTGATGCAATAAGACAGATACTTTCAGAATTCAGCTATCGAATCAGTCAAAATGCACGAAAGATTTGTTTCTTAGCGTTCGATGTTAAAAATATAGTATTTTAGCGTACTATATATTTCTTCAACAGTATAAAGTACGCAGACCCGAAATATAGTACAATACTATATATTATAGTACGGTTGGTAACCCTATCTGTATCATTCATTTGTCTACATCACATTTCACAAACGAGACGATTTGGTCGTCCGTGTTTAGGGTTGCCAGTTGCCACTCAATAGAGTATTGTAATCTATTTCGTGTAGCAATCTACGACAGCAATAGAGTACGCTAAAATACTCTATTTACTTAACTCTTGTGTAACTATCGTAAAGAAAGACAAATATTTGTTAAAAGTTGCAAAAAGTTACACAACGTAGGTATGTTTTCTGGGATAAATAAGTATAAAATAAATAACGTACTCTTTTTTATGCTGCGTACATTATTTTTGTTCTACCTAAATGAAAAAAAAAACTCTATTTGCATGAAAAAAGGAACACATATAATAACACATCCGTCTTTCCGAATCATAAGTTATCACGGCGGCCCACAGCTTATTAATAAATTGTATATGACTGTAGGTAATATTACCTATACGCTTATCAAAAAATTAATATTTAATGAAAATACCTTCCTCTTCTCTACAAAAGTAGATTTATTAGTAGTAATTATTAGTAATTTATTTAATATAACATTAGTCATCTATAAGGCTACATCCCCTTTCTAACGAATTTTAACAGGTTTTTCATCATTCCAATAAATCATATTTCACAGCGTAGAATCTACTTCACAAAAAATCACTTGATTGAGCACTGAGTGTGCGGCTTAGAAAGTGCTCGGAAAGGTCGAAAGATATTTCAAACTACAGCCCTTCAGCCCCCGCCCGCCGGAAAAACTCCGCAGATGTATGACTAATTGCACGCCGCCCGCCCCACCGCCACGCCGCCCGACCGAGTTTCGTCCGCCGCCCGGAGCACGCTGAAGTTCTGTACCGCCGCTGGCGACGGACGCCCTCGCATAACTAATGGCCTCCAACGACCCCATTATACTCTCTTCAGCTTTAGAATCTTTTTGGATACACGAAAACTTTGACAAATTTGTTTTTATTTTTCTCCTTTCTCCACTGTGATGGATGTTGGATGTAGCGGCATTTTTTATTTATTTCGACTACCTTTGCTGACAAATTCAGCTTACACAATTTAAAATGAATATAGCATCCATCATATTTTTGTTATATAATATACCAGTCTATAAACGTCAAGATGTGGAAAATGAAACGTACTTTATTACTTATTTTAATTTCCAGCGGAAAATCATGCCTAACTTTTTAATAGCGCAGTGTAAAATCAATTACAGCGATTGATTCACTATAATTGCGCAGCACAATATACTAAACAAATACCATAACAACCTCCACAGTCCACATGCATTGAAGGCGTGCATAATAGGTAAAATTACTGGTCAATATGGTTTTATATTAAGCTCTTCTTGGTAGGTAGGTATCATAAATTATATTTTCAGAATAAATTATTATGTTTATCAAGTGGTGTACAGCCAAATTTTTGGCATGTGGTGACACTGTCTCCACAGCACTTAATTTAAATTTCTTTCACGTATGTGCCTGTATCTTTGTTAACAGCTTTCATTGCCAAATATTGCGATTGTGTTCGGTGTAAATCAACTCGGCTGGATCTTTCGATTCCGTTCGCGGCTCCGTTTTGTAACAAATCAGGCGACTAGTTTACACAATGACATTTACCACAATGTCGCCATGACAGATAGGTATTCCATGCATCACACGTGCTACATTTTTTGACGAACATCAAGATGTCTTACAACTTTGCACTAATTATTAAAGTGGACAATATTACGTGCTTTCGCTTTGGTTTTTTATTCCTTTGACTGTATATCTTTGCTCTTGAAATTCCAGTGCATGTGATTATTCATAATGGATTAAGATAAAAATTATAATGTAACACGACCGTATAGTTGACTTATTACTTTTTTTCCACAACGGGATAGTGCTTGGTCTTCACCTCACCTGTGACCCTACCATGAGTTGATGCTAACTGTTTACGTTACCGAAAACTATCGTTTTGTCTATTTCACTCGCATGACTGTGAGCAGTATATCCGATAGTTTACGGTAACGTAAACAGTTTGCATCATCTCATGGTAGGGCCACTGATGATAAGTGACAATAAGGCCGAAGATGGAAGCGCTTAGCGCACTACACCCGGAGTCCTCATCACTGACGAACTGGCTCGAACTTACGTATATTTTAAAATTTGTCGAGCTTCGTGGGCTTAGATAGATTTTTTAACAATCCTATTATTTAAAGTAAGTACCTACCACGGCCGTCACGCCAAACCCAAGAATTTTATAGATTAAGTATGATTTTAAAGTTCTTGCCAAAACCTTAAGCATAGATTATTATTGATTGACTCGTTAGCCAATATAATCTCAAGTACAAGGCGTTTCCTGTGAAGCGTGAGACATAAGTCGTGTGGCGGTGTCGCGTGTCGAGACCTCGACCTGCCCGGGGTCAGTCAGCTGAAGGGCGGCCTTCAGTGCCTCTGTCACTTCTGTACAGATCTAGACCACCTGTTTCAACTTTCTTTACGTTAAAACTAAACATCCTACTTGCTCATTAAATATTTCTTTGTAAATGTTAAGGCGTTGATTTTTATTACCTTACTTTTTAACTTTACTTGAAAAAAAGATTACAAAACTATGGTACATAGCTTTACGCCAATTAAGGACCATAGAAATCTTATCCTGCCAAACAAAGTCTGAATGTAATGTTTATAGAGAAAAAATCCCTTTCAACTAAGATTTTGAGCATGATCTGTTTAAGTCGAGTTCTCACTTCAGGTCAGCGACCGGCCTCGACCCGATTTTGAAGGTGACTGACCTTCTGCTGCCATTGATAACACTTATGGACCGTGGAAACTTAACAGTGAAATTTAATTTTTTCACGTATACATATAAGCAACCGTTTACTTGGTGGAGAGGGGGACTTTGACTCTAACTTTTGCGCTTCAAAGCTAAATATTTCGCAAAAAAAACCTACAATATTTTCAAAATACCTATTTAACGACACTCCACATTATGAGATTGTCGAGTTTTTTTTTCATTTCCTACTTTACATGTAGAGGTACACAAAAAAAATATTTTCAAGATTTTATTCTACCACTTTTTTGGCGTGATTAATATACACATTCGTTCCAAATTACAGCTTTCTAGAACCTAGGGCCTCTGAGTTGAGCCGCGGACAGGCAGGCAGACCGACAGACGGACATGGCGTATAGGGTTCTTTGTTGACTAACTACGGAACCCTAAAGAACACCTATAAAACCTTTTCTACTCAACCAAAAGTTAGTTCGTAGTTATTGACTAACTTGCATCTGCTGTAGGTAATCCTACTAATATTATAAATCCTACTAATATTATAAATGTGAAAGTTTGTGGGTTTGGATGTTTGTTCCTCAATCACGCAAAAACTACTGAACGGATTTGGTTGGAATTTGGCACGCAGATAGTAGATAGTCTAGATTAAAACATAGGATACTTTTTATCCCGATATTTCCACGGGAACGGGAACCACGCGGGTGAAACCGCGGGCGGCCGCTAGTTGAGAATAAACAGAACTCGTTAATATGAAACTAGTTATTGAAAAAAAGCAGTAAAGTTTCAGATTGGCAATCATTGAAGTTGTGATTAAATAGCAACACGATAGCAATCACAAAAACTAGGCAGCAAACTCAGGTGATCCCAAATGCAAAATAAATTCGACGGTGAGCTAAAACCCTAAACTGCTTTAATTTATCATAACTTAATATACCAGCATCATTAGCTGACCTCAACCTAAGGCATCGACCCCAGGGTCACAAATATGAGGCGGGTAAATAACGAGCGGCTCCTAGGCCGAAGGCTAAATGTGCCCGTTACATCCCCAGGGGGCGAAATCTCGTCGCCTCACCCCCTATTAATTAATGAAAATCACTTTTCCTGTGACACTGATGAAGACAGACAACTTTTAACGTGAGTTACGTTAGTATTCGAAACTTAATGAGCGACACTAACAAAAGATGCCCACAAACTATACACTCAGCCTGATTGATTGATAAAATTTTCCAAGTTATTTATTTATTTTTGTTTGTGGAAATGTTGCCAGTGAGGATCAACACGACAATTGAATAATTATCAATTTTGTATTTCACGTCAAATACAATATCAACAACTGAGTAAATTTCTGTTTAAATTTCTCAAATCCATTAAGTAATGACAAAATTATTGAAGTTTTTAAAAATTGAGTTTAAAAAACGCGTCCGGCATTCGATGACGTCACGTGCCACGATCGCCCGAACAAACACCCGCCGCGCCGTTGAGCGGCGAACGCGGCTGATGACGTCAACAGCGAGTGAGCATTTTTGAGAATGCGACACGAAAATCGCTCTATCTTCGTCATTTTTGGTCTAATTTCAATAATTCTCTCACTGAAATAATTGACTTTAATGTGACTGTAACTACATATTTAACTAAAAACCTCGTTGATCCCTATTGAAGCCAAGTATAACATTCGATGTTTCCGTTATCCTCTTTGGAATAAAACACTTTGGTTGTGAGTCATTGTATTGGCAATAAATTGTCCAAGAGCTGCGCTGTCGACGAATCCTACGATACGTGTTACGAGTATTTTTATAAACTATGATTCATTTCTAGATCGCTCTTTATTAAAACATTATATAGGTACCTTTATCATAAAAATACCTTTTGTTTTATGAATGAAAAGATGAATCACAATCGCTTGGAATTTAATGTAGGCTTAATTTCAATTGTCTTAAATTTTCTAGGTTTTAACATTATGCCATTTTATAAAAAAAATATTTGTATACAATAATTTACATGAATTATCATAATTCATATCATGGTTGATTTTTTTGCCTTTGTATTTCACGAGAAAAATTTAACTGAACAATAAGGCTAAGCGTCGCTAGGGACTTACATCTTAATTTACTGCATTGTTTTCAATAAGCTTGCTTGTTTATCAAACTATCAGAAATGCATCTATTTAATGAATTGATCTATCTATATGATTCTACTTTTCATACTGCAAAAGAAATAAAAAGGGCGCTCCGTTCAATTCCAAGAACGTCATGACCGTTATGGCAAACGCTCGAGCTCGAATATCCCGCACAAGAGTTTAAATTGACTCGCAGTCCATCGATGGCTTCCAGCACTTTTTGCATTCGAGTCTGTAAGGTGAACAATCAATGCATGTGATCGTCTGATACAGGTGTCGTGAGTCCTGGGCCGTGGTAGGTCGGGGCTAGACACGGGCTGTCACGGTGGATCGATAACTCTCGCCCACGCCCAACGGCCCAGACAGACTGCCGCAATGTCACTCTTGTTTGTTTGAGACCAACCTTAAACTTCATGACGTCACTTATCGAGAAAGTACTGTGTCCGAAAGTTGTATACCTATATAGCTTCTTCCTATGGTCCGAGTGGTACAAAGCAAATCTTACGTGATTAGTTATGCTCTTCGATCAGATACCAATGCTCATCAATTTACAAGCTAACATTAAAAAAGTGCAACTTTATATGATAAAAAAATCTCAATCCATCGACTAATTTCGTCTCCATCGATCAAAACGGGCCGATTTGATTATTGAAATAGTATTTTATTTAAATGTTGCAACTCGGCCCTCGCGGGTCGTAGAGGCTATATAGGGCCGATATGGGAACGACTCTGTTAGAGAGTGAGAAGTGTTAGATAAACTAACTGGTCTATAAATTGTAAATAAATATAGATTAAAAAAAATCATATTATTATATTGGTCTATTTTAAAATTTTAGGGGAACCAGTACCGTTTATGATTTTACATTATTATGTAATTTGTAAGTAGACAGGATTTCTTGATTAGTTAATTTTCATTTTTGCCTATTTCACTGTTTTTATTAATAAATCAAAGAAACGTTAAATGGCAAGAAAACTAAGTATTACATAAATGCGTGGCGTGCGCTTTCCCAGTGTGATGTAAGTCGGTGTATTAACGTATACGTAAACTATTCAGAAAATTGATTGCGTTGTAAAATAACAAGGTGGCATAAAATAATTGCGAGCGTGGCGTCTCGGTGCGCGACGACGACGCGACGGACGCACGGGTGCGCAGGCGCCACCGGCCCCACGACGGTGGTGACGATGCCCCCGATGACGCGACGTCTGTCGTCGTCGGGAATACGTTCCTTTTATTAGGGTCGAGGAGCTAGGAAATATCCCTGCCACTTTTCATATTAGGGCTGAAACTAGTTTTAATTCTTCCCCTGAAAATTTTGTGAAAATTATATGAACGATGGTGATCGTTTATTACCATCGTATCGTAGGTGGATCGAACTATGTTCACTTGAGTACCAATTTGTTTTTGCCAAAATATGTGTTTTGGTACCTACATGAAATGTTTTATTTTTGTATTGAAAAAGGATGATTTCTGCACTTGAATGCCTAGCGAGTAGATATTCCTATTTGTGCCATTATAATAGTATTATTTAAAATTGAACGATAAAATTTTCTCACGTAGGTAGCTAGCTATGTATATAATAGTATATAATATATATACCTACATACCTTAGTACAAGGCATATACTAGTTATATTATTGTGTAATATAGGTATTTATTATATAACTATATGCTAACTTTAAGACCGCTGATAAGCGTCTGAAAATGGTGAAAATATTTTTTCAATTTTGAAACTTGATGGAGTTATGGTTGAACTTAGAACGGAAATGGAATGGAATGTAAATGATTTAATTCAAGGAGAAAAACAGCCCATATCCGAACTTATAGTATGTACATTTGTCTTTTTGAGTTTCAAAATAAATAGGGAATTGGATTTTCTTGGTTTTCCACGTAAGATGTATGAAGCTTGCACCAACCCTGAAAGGTATTCCTTCGGGAAAATACCTTTCCGGCCCTACACGGGGTTTTTCTCCGGTAAATATATTTCTGTTATCCTGCAGCACAAAATTGTGATTGACGAGACTTACAACATAATAACATTACATATATCTAACCTTACTGTAAACATACCTGTCTACTTACCTTGTGGACGTACAAAATAATGCTGCTGTGAGATAATGTTTTTGTGGAAGATTTTATGTTTTCGTAAGTTTTATTAATAATAATCTACAATCGAGTGTATTGTTTTCTTCAGTCTAAAAAAGTCAATTTTCTTTTTTGTTACTTTCAACATTATTGTAAAATATTATAATAGGTGTTGAAATGTGTTCACTTCTTCGCTAAATTTAGCTTACACGCTGCTGTTTATTTATAAGGTCAACAGATTTTATCCTCGAACCTAACAAAACCTTGTTTAGTCAATGACTAATAGCCGGATAAAATACTTTAGTCGCTATTTTACTATCGCATGACACGACAACGTTAGTAAAGGTTATTAACTAGACTTATTTAGGTTATAGGTTTCATAGAAACAATAACAATATTTAAAAAAAAAAGTTTTTTTTTCTTTTAATATTTTTATTTGAATGAAGATTCCGACAGATATTTTCTTACATAAGAATGGTAAACGACTTGAAAATAATACGTTATCATTTATATTTTGTTACTACAGCACTAGTGTTTATGGTGAAGTTCCTTCCCAAAGAAATATTCAAAGATCAGGACCAGAATTAAAAGTTTTAATTGAAGTGGCTTTAATCTTTGATATATTAAAAAAATAAGGTGTTAAAAAGGGTATGAGTCTTAACAAGCGTTGTTAACGTGATGATTAATTACCCGTAAACCGGGTAGGGTTTAGTTTATTTTCGTCGCCTTTATGCTTACCGCTGACGGGCGCTATTTTGTAGCTGCGATAAGCGCGGCGTTAATCGCGGCGATATCGCTGCGATAAACGCGGCGATAATCGCGGCGACAATCACGGCGCTTTTTAGTCGCTGACGTAGGTTAACCCTAAAAGGCACCCGGTAATAATATTATAGAACAATCACTTTTATTATTGCTAAGCTCTATAAAATAAAGTTTATGATTTATTTATATCAGTAATTATATACTTTTCACAAATGAAGCAAACAATGTATACGATTCAAATGTCTTCAGTACCCTTAGCACGAACAGCTATCGAGAAAAAAAACGCACGTATAATTACTCGATAGACAATTCTCTATTCTAATTTCATTTCGCTTATCGGCGATAGATGGCGTTGTACAAATTTCCAATACAAAATTTATCTATCGAATGATTATTTTTTTGATAGCTGTTCGTGCTAAGGGTACAGATCCTTCTAACGTCAAAATAGTGTGAAGAACAAAAATTCTGCATTTACTTTATATGCGCAAATTCAAGAATTATATAAATTGGTAAGCATATCATGTAATAATAATTCTCTTACTTTTTATTGCAAACTCTACCATTACAAAAATAATTATGTCAGCCAGCGAAAAAAATTGTGGTGTCTTTTAGGGTTAAAGCCGCTTGTCACTCTTGTCAGTGTCATTTCGTGGGCGATTAGTCGCCGAGCTATGTGTGAGCTACTTTTTGTAGCTCGTGGGCGTTTACGTATTGAACTCCATATGTTCTATTCTGGGCTACAAAAAATCGCTCGGCGATTAAGCGCCCGTGAGCGGTGGCGCTTAATCTCGCAGGGCTGCCACCTTCATTAACTAATTACAGCCTCCTGGAGCACAACTCGTTAATTATCACCCCTAGCTACCTGAAACCTTCGCCCTTGCTGCCTAATTGTCATTAGATATAGAACATACAAGAGAGGTCGTAATATTATGCTCCCAATAATTTCTATCTACGTTACAAACAAAAGTAAGTGTAACATAAAAGTAAGATGTAACATAAAAGTACCTGTAAATGAATTTTCTACCAATTAATTGCGATTTTTTTCCAGGTTTAGAATAAAAAATATTTTTTCCTTATCACACTCGTTAACTTCTTTTTCCTTAAGGTAAAAAATTATAAATTCTTTTATTTTTTCTAAATTGTTGAATAAAATCAAACACTTTGGAAAGCCATAACTTCATAATTTTTTACCTACACAATAATTTTAATATAAACTGACCTACATTGCTATACACGTGTCTAAACTGAAGGCCTTATGAAGTTGTAAACTGTAGATTATACATAATAATCATTTAGGGTTATTAATATGTCCCTTGGTGTTCAATCTATTTATATAAATGCTTGTTTGCCACTGTTGACGTATATAAAGATGTATGTATGTACAGTTACCATTCGTCACTAACACGAATTCCATTTGGAATTCCTAGGGGTACACTATGATGGCAGAGAATTGGGTCAGTCCAGGATCGAAATGGCACGTACCTACTCTGGCATAGGTATACTGTCCGTGAGGAGCACTTCGGCTAATACGGGCTGCGGCCGGTCTCAGAGGTCAATTTCCGATGGATTCCACTTATTAATCATGTATACGTAAGCAATACGAAACGTGATTATATTTATCGATATCAAAAATAAGATGAAAATAAAGAAAAGCGGTCGGGTTTTGTTTGATATCAAATTAAATATGACTTTTTGTTTGTCTATCATCAGATCGGATAGAATAACTTAATGTTCCTGTGGTACTTCGCTTCACGAATGTCAGGATTCTGTGATACTTGCGCTTACGAATGTCAGGATTAATTGAAATGCAAACATTATTATACTAGGGGGTCACAACAAGTTTGGTAACGATCGCGTTAGTGGCTGACTCTGGGTTCACAGGATGGAGGGGCACTCTCTGATGCTAAATATGTCGGTCTGTTTGCGTGCTCCGATTTCTTCGCCCTTTCTGGGCGGTTCGGGTTCGAGTTAGAAACTCCTTGCCCGGGCTTCTTCTCGCGGGGCCACTACCCCGCGGTACTGGGAGCCGTCCTGGACGGCCGTCACTTGACGATGTGGGGTGTGCTCTCAGGATCTGGCTGCGCAGCCCTCGGCGCGGTCAGCCCACCGGGTGGGACCCAAGTAGTTGCGTTCTTTTTATATGCAGGCTGACAAATGTGTTATCGTTACCAAAAAAAACGATAAGGTAAATAAATGGCTGATATAGTAAATAGTCTATATCTCAGTATCTCTATCCTCCTAATTTATTATAGTCTGTTTCTTATTAGTTCTTTCAATTTCGACTCTCGTCCTTCCCAAAGCATGATCAAATAAGAATAAGCCAGTTTTAAGATGAAATAGATATTTTTAGACCTCCAGGCAACACCGTGCAATTCCCATGCTAGACAGCGGCCCGTCAGGGAATGCGGCGGCCGGGACCCGCCGGACGGCATTCCTCGCGTGACTCACGCGCCGCGCGTCGCCGGACCGAATTGCTTATTAAACTTTTGACACACTCATCATTGTTTCGCTACAGCTGGAACGAAAACTACTGACGTCCTGTATACATTACGACGCCGCGCCGTTGAAAGACTTCATCTGTAAATATCAATGAGTCGACTTGGAGATGTTACGTCGAGTGTAGACTAAGACTAGTGGCTCTGTATAGCATCTTTCGAATATCTTTCTTAATGACTGAAATATGATTTTATAAAAAAAATATAGAGCTGTTATAGAACCCGCTGACAAAATTTCACGAGAATCGGTTGGAATGCGATCTGTAAAGGAGCACTAACGGACAGCCGGACAGAGGGAAAGCGGGACAGCTGGACAGATATACGGAAGCATTTTTTCCCAAGCTGAAGTCAATAATATGAATTTATAGATATCGAAACAACCACTGACGTCAGTAAAAACCAGCAACAAAACTTGACCAAAGCAGTGACTGAAAAACACAGAATCATACAAATTCTACAAAACTTTTGATTTCAAAGTTACGGTCAGCATAAAGCTACCAGTTCCCACGAGTCGCGAAGATTCAGTAACGTATTTTTAAGCATTACTAAAAATTAAATTCGATCAATTTTATATCAACCGGCCTCCGCATCGAGTGGACGAGTTCAAATATTGCATAATGATTGTCTTCCACGTATTTGAAGGATACCAATATTTGCGTAAATGAGTCAACTGAGTGGTGGTGGTGTCAGGTTCATGTGTCACTGTCAGGCAGGACACGGTGAGTCAGGCTGATACTCTGAACAGCTTGATGAAATAACTGCATTCTCTAACTCAATTGACGAAGTTATGACGGAACGGAAGGGTAACTGAGATCGGATTAACGGTAGGTATTTAATTTAAAGTGCAACTTTTTGTAAATATTTTGTAGATGATCGATATATAATTTAATTTTGTTTATTAACTATAATAGCACCTTTCCCCATTAACGAATTATTTTAATACTAGCGACCTGCCCTCGCTTCGTTTCGATGTAGTGTGGTATTTGACACCATGTATTGTACATTCAAACCATTCCATTGAATCACTCTATCTATTAAAAAAACCGCATCAAAATACGTTGCGTAGTTTTAAAGATTTAAGCATACATAGGGACAGACAGACAAAACGACTTTGTTTTATGCTAGTGAAGTTATCGTACCATAATTATACAATCCTTACTAATATTATTAATGCGAAAGCCCGTTTGTTTATTTGTTACGCCTTCACGTCTTAAATACTGAACCGATCATCATGAAATTTTACAGACACGTTGTAGAGAAGGACATAGGGTACCTTTCGTTCAGAAAAAGTATGTTCCCGAGGGACAGCAAAAAACTTTCCATACAGACGAAGTCCCGGGCGGCCGCTAGTTTTATAATTCTAATTACCTATTATTTTTCTTCGTAGGTACTCAAGGAATAATTTTGGAACAAAATGTTATTCTTTCTATTACAGGAGCTCGATTGGGAATACACGTGTATGTACTTAAATAGCTCCAGAAAATAATGAGCCCCAATTCGCAGCGCGGCCTGGGAGGCCTGGCCTTAATCGAGGCCTGCATATTTTATTCCGGCCTCCTTCGGGAACATTTTACTTGTGGAATACTCGATGAGTACCGAACTGCTTATTACGCAAAATGTCAATCAGTAATTTAGTTCTGAACTAGCGACCGCCGGTTTGGTATTCAGTTTGTCGCTCGACTGTTAGAAGGTATTGGTTTAATTAATCTATTCCTTTCATAAGCCATCTCTAGAAATACTAAATTTGAGTTAAATTTATGCTGAAGTATAAAAAACGTGATGATTTCATAAAATGTCAGTACAAGATATTAATTAATGTATTTATACATCTCTGCACACGATTTAAAAAAAAACTGCTACTGAATGTGTATTATTTTGTTTAACAAAATACCTAAATTAATTCAAGAATTATTTTTTAATAGGTTTAAAGTAGCATTGTATAAATGGTTAAACGAAAAATCATTTTATTGAATATTTAAATTACATAATCTTTAATTTTGAATTTTATTATGTTACTTAATTAATCATTGTAATTAATTGTATATCTTTTTATTAATATTTTTTTTTTATCTGACATACTTAATTTTGTTATTATTAATTGATTAATTTGACATGTGTGTGTGTAATCTTGACATTAATTGCCTAATTTTATTGTATCTTGGAATTGAATTATTATATTATTAATTTCTGTGATTGTAATGAATAATACCAAAAAAGACTATTACTTACATTATTTTTTAAATATATTTGCATGCTATTGCTGATGGCTGAACGAGCTGAACTTAATTAGTAATATAAGATCTCCACTGTACCTTGTTTAAAAGCAAATAAATGATTTCTAATTTCTGACTAACAAACAAAAAATAATCATAATCATTTATTGTGAAACATAGGTACATACAGATGTCATAATACATTAATTGTTCAGCTATGTCCTGCCATGATAGCATACCATGAAGGGTAGATATATTATATAGAATATATTATTATCTTTTTACAGGATGTTTGGTAATAGCCTTATAAAGATGAATATAGTACATAGGGTATCGTACCTTGCATACAACCCGGAACACTATTATAATATAAACCCTGATAACCTTCACTTTTTTCTTTTTTTTTCTTTTTATAATAAACTTGCATAGTGGCAATCCTAGACCGAAATTGTGTTTTGTTTTTGCCAATTAAAGGGATAGATTTATCGGATACAATAGTCTGTTTACGTCTAAATAGGTGTAGTCCTTTTGCAGTTTTCCATACAATTAAAAAAACAAAATTTCTCAGCCACGTGGCAGTTTATTACCAAACAGCCTGTATAATCTGCATGTTTTTACAATCAAGGCATTTTAAAGTTCCTGGTTACGAACGTCATCAACTTAGAATTTAATGAATCACACTCGTTTTCACCTGCCGAAAGTAAACACATTAACAATAGCATATTCTGTGACAATAGTATCTAATTTGGTCCGCAATATATATCGCTATTCTTGTATCAAATAACCACCACATACTCGTACCTAAATTAAATTATCAATTTGCTACCTTATGTTCTCTTTAAACCTAGGTTACCTAGGTAGTTCTAAAAAAGACTGAGTGTAGTTCCTGCAACCTGATAATTATAGGACTCGCTCTTTTCTTTTCTTTTAGTTATATTAAGTGCTTCAAGGACTACTGAAATCTAGTGCCTAGTGTAGGATTTATTTCTTCGATTCTTCGTTTCGATCTTAGTTTGTAGATGTGATTGTAATTGTAACAACAATATTACATTACTGAACATTTTTGTTCTACTGATTTAAGTGGTATATAGTATTTAAGTAATCCAGTGTATATTATGTAACTTTAACATCAGTTATTTTTTTATATTTGATCGTTTTCTTATTTACTTTCAGTAACATAAATTCAATACGATATCTTAAAGCCGTTAATAATCACATATTTCCTTAAATACGTAACCCATTGTGTAACCACGGTTGCAGAAATTAATTAACAAATCAGCACAGTTGATGCGAAATGTTAGTATTGGATCGATCCTTTACTTACTAATATTATAAATGCGAAAGTCCGTTTGTTTGTTTATTTGTTTGTTTGTTACGCCTTCACATCTTAACTACTGAACCGATAATCATGAAATTTTACATACACGTTGCCAGAGGTAAAGAAAAGGATATATGGCACCTTTTATCCCAAAAAACGTACTGTCCCCGAGAGAGAGACAGTGACCACGCAGATGAAGTCGCGGGCGGTCGATAGTCTACTATAATAGTAACATTTCTATCCGATCAAATCAATGTCATCGATTAACGTTATCGGTCGTATCGATTCACCGCCACTTCCGGGAAGTGTCCGAACGCGACCGACACTTGAGAGTTTGAGTGACACATCTGTCGCCAACAATCAAGTCGCCGAACCTTAACGGATCTTAAACCACTTATTACATAACGCTAACGTTCAGCATTTCCAATGATTTTGATGTCGTTTTGTAGATAATATTTCTGTGTGTTAGAATAATGCAAAAAAAATGCAAATGAATATCTTAGTTTTTGAGATATGTAAGAAAAACAAAAAAGGAACAAAATTTCAAAAAAAATATACAAAGAAATTTTTTATGTTATTTTGTTAGTTGTGGTATTATTAGCCAAAGAAAAGAATATTTTTTCTAAAATAAATAGTCAAACTCAAAATGGCGGCACCCCAACATGTTAGTGTTTTTGTCGATAAAATTACATACGTGTATTTCATGCCTTTAATTATCGCTAGTACAAGATCAGAGACACTGTATTGCTGCTTTTATTAATTTTTCATGAGAGACATAAAGAAAAACTAAAAATTTTGCTGCGAGCTTTTCTTTTAATGATGAAATGAAATAATTCTTTATTGCTTTAAATTTGTTTCTCACATTTAACCAAATAACATTGGTATGCAAATTAGAGATGGGTCTTGAGTCTGATAATAAATTAAATGTCGCGAAATAATCATAAATAAAATAAAAACCAAATTAAACCATAAAAATAAAAATAATTAAATCATGTCCAAAAGTAATAAACGAATTGAAATGAGACCTAATACATAATATATATATAAAAAAAAAATGGTTTGATAGTGTTCAAATTTTGCAATTAATAAATTCCTTAACGCTATAAAAACATTTGTCAGTCAGTAATCGATACAACGCACATTTAAATTGTTTCATTGATGTCCACCATCATATTTTGCATTTCACCTTTTACCTACTTACGGTAAGAAAAAAAGAAGGAATTTCACTACTTACCCAGAGCAAACTTTTGGCCTTGAATGAAGCTGTTTAAATTCAGCGATTCAAACCTTTGTACGAATTTTCACGATATCGTATCGAGCCTTTTACAGTAATACCTACATGTTGAAATTATGGTTATTAAAAATCTGCAAATAACAGCATCCGATTTTTCATCTAGTTAACTATTTGATTGAATCAGGCGTCACTTGGCGGAAGTCCCAAACCATTTGCTTGCGGAAATAAGCTACATATATTTTTTTCAAAATGATCTAGTTAACGTTAATTTCGTTTTATTTACTTGAGTAAGTATAAATAAATCAAAATCTAAGTAATACTCGCACGTATTATACAATGTGCAAACTTACCAGCATTACAATATGATATTAGACTAAATCCTGCGAGCAGCAGGCACATCCTCCGCGGCAGCTCCATGCCGCCTCCAGACCTGCAACAATCAAATATCATATATAATCATACATGTTTATTATATACACAAACATTAGGTAGGTACAGAAATGTATGCTTTGCCTTGATATTTTGAGATGCAGGGTAAAATACAGTACATTTTAGCACAAACTGATATACCCAAGATCAACTAATTATTGATTTAGGGTATTTATTTAAAAAGCAAATGAGTATGATGACTTCTTAAACAATTTGTATTAACAGGTTAATTACAAAATGCAACTTAATCGACTCAGGTGACCGTTACAATGAGCCAATAAGCCTTTAAAAACGTCGAAATACGTCGTTCCCATCCCGACTTCTGCCGCATACAAATTATCTAATTAAATACAAGTCAATTAGCAATGACAAGCAAGATCGAGATCTCCAGAGAAATATGCAAGGGATGCGCGGAAAAAAAGGATGCGCTGGCGCAGGCGGCCGGTCAGTGACCCTGACTCGCCTGGCAACAGCCATTATCCTTAATGCACTCGACTTAAGGTTGGGAATATAATAGGCCTCGTCATGGGACTAGAGTCATGGTAATCCTAGACCGATTAACGATGTTGTAAACCAACGCTTGCGCAGGAAATTATATCGTTATCTTTTAGCTTACGATTCAATTACAGGCGATGGCTTCGTTACAATTATACGTGATTATTCTCTATTCACAGTAACCACTGAGATACATAACCTTTATTGTTGATAATTTGATGGTGTCAAGATTATTTCAATCTTTATTAGATTGTTCTTATAAGCTATTTATTTAAACCATTTCGTAGAATGAAATAGTTGCGATCAAAGATCAAACAGAACAGAAATTCCACCTACTAAAACATTAGCATGTTCGTCTACCATTATAGCTATTTGTACAAAATCATGTTAATTAATTTTATTCATTCCATTAATGCAGTGATGGATAATCTAATGGCCGCTCTACACGCCACCATTAAATAACAAAAGCATCCAAATATTGGGAGCATGCCCTCGTTCCGCGACAAAGACGAGCCATCGGTCCCATTTCACTTTCGAATTGATCACAACGATGAGTGACAGATGATCCCATCGCATCGCCGCCGCCGCAAGGAACCGTGTCAAGCCGATTGATATAATTTGACATTGGTCGCCGGACATCGCCGGTCATTTTCCAATCGCCCTTAATACGATGATCGCCGCAGACGGCCGACTGTCTCCAAACACTTCCGTGTGAAAGTCGCACTGACCCTGGCTTTATTCACATACTTCTTATAATTCTTTTTAATTTCATAAATATAGCTAAGGTAGTGTGCTTCTGAGTATAGGTCAAGCGCGTAGCTCGTTTTGCTTAATGCAAGTGCCACTAAGTCAGCTGATGTAATGAGTTCAACAAACTGTTTCCTTTTTAAATTCTAGGAACTGCCAACTGCTACTCTGCAGTCATGAAAACGATAATTTCTTATTTGTTACTCTACTCTTTATTTTCATAATGTTTTCCTGGTTTGATCATTAGCCATTTGAAATATTCTTTTATTTGATATCAATCTTTATTTAAACTTATTAGAGAAGCTATAGGTATCGTTTTTTTTTGTATCCATAGACTTCCTCTAAAATGCTGCTAAAGAATGCTAAATCTGAACTTTTGAAAATAAAAAAACACCCACTTTGAATAAGAAAAATGTACAATGAATATCCTATTATAGGAGTTTCAGCTACTCAGAATTACAAGGAAAGTTAAATACAAGATTGAGTCAGTTGGACGTGAAGTATGTTGCGAGATGTAACGGATAGCAGCGGGTCTGAGAAACGAGTTAATCAGCGGAGCAGCCGTTATCTCCGCCCGGGTGCCGGATCGGGTCCTTACGACCGGGTGCCGGCCTGAACCGGCCGGGTGAAATGGTGCCCATCACGCTGGGTAATCTAATTGAAAATGAGTTGGCTGCCTCAAGTAAGGACACTATCTTTCGTTGTCTAAGTTAAGAGACATTACTTCTTGAAGTCAACTCAAATGAGTTTTTTGTTATCTAGTTTTGCCATAAGAGTACAATCCCGCATTCGCTAGACGATATACTGTCTAGTTAAAAATAATGCATTTATTAAAAACATACTGTACAATTACAATGTAAAAAGAATGTCACAATAATATCAATGGTACTTGCTTGTGGGTCATGGTGAGGCTCGTCAATAAATCATATAGGAAAATCGGAAACTGCGACAGTAAATGTCAGCTAACGCCAGTGCACAAGCATCCGCCCACAAGGCTTATGAAGATGCAATTTTGGAAATCTTATATTCTTTTGTTTGTATCTCTCATCAAAACGTTATTTTATTTTATAGGATATTGTTCAACTCCTTAGACGCGATTAAGTGCTCTGTAGATATGTTCAAGATCAAGTTGAACTAATAATATAATCCTTTGATACGCTATTATAGCTAACGCGATGAGAACAATATAGCTCTTAGTCACGAACCGAGTCACGTGCGAGGGCCCTGACCCCTTATCTAATCGAGAAAGCTAATTGCAAACGCGAAATTAACAACTTCTGTAGCTTAAGTATTTCTAAACAATAAAATCTGTATGATTAAAAATATCGCAAAATGAGACTCTAGTCACTTGAATCTTCATCATCGGTCATCAAAACATTAATTCAGTCTCATGTGCGCTATATTTTTATTTTACAATAATTCCGCTTTTTAGACGAAGGCTCTACAAAACCTTTCTCAAAGAGGACTACCAAATCTTTCTTTTCAATAACTTCTCATGAAAAACAAAGGAACGCAACGGTCATATAATTAAAAAATATCACATATTATTATTAATGAAGCAGTGTGTAATATAATTGTTACTAACAATATGTAACGACCATATAACCGCATGTAAAACATCTCTTTTTAGAGACTACCTCGGGCCGGTTCGCAGTACGCCATTGTATGCGCCGGCACAAGACGCGCGCGCATGCGCATGTTTGCACAGCCTAATTCCAAACGCGACATGATACCAACTGGCCCCGTACTCCAACAGAAGCGATGCAAAACCAGATGTTGGTTTAAGACAATAAAATATAACACCATCATGTTTATTATGAGAAAAATAAACGTGGAACTTTGAGGATGTGTTTATTTCATGAAACTAAATAACTTTCTCCAAGAAACATTCAGAATGCTCTCCCGAATTTCGTTACAAAATTTTGGTCATCTCATACTAAACTAATCACATTAATCTCTTTGATTCATTTAAATCAAAGATCGTTTTTTTTACATATTTGCCCTTGTGCCTTAGAAAAAGTTGATCAGTTTTATAGACTGAAAAAATTTGGATGGTTTTAGAATTATCCTGTATAGTTCGAAAGAATTTGATATTTAATTTCTTGATATAGGTTTACATTCTACGTCGAGTCAATAAATGTTGTGTTGTTCTCTTCTCCTTTCATCAAAAGTCACATTTAGCTCACGAGAGCTTGAAATCTCTCTCAAGCGAGAGATTAAACTGTGGTCAAGGTGTCAAAGTAGAATGTGTTTACGGAATAAGTCAGCTGAGCCCAACCTTCCTCGTGACGCTGACGTTCGCTTCTCGGAAGCTGGGCGGCACAAATGTTTGGGAAAACCCCACGCGGTTCCGTTACGTAGAAACCAGGTGAAGTCGCGGCGACTTAGGGTTGATTTCATTTCAGCTTTTCAAACGCTTTAAAGAAGTACGCCACTCACTATAAAATGTCTTGGAATCATTAGATTTAGTTATGTTAATGAGTGTGATGGATAGCAGGTGTGATGCCAAGCAGGCAATAGGTACTCCCGGTGCATGCCGTACGTCGACCCACTCCTCGCAATCTGTAGAAAACATCACTTGGACTCGCTAAACGTAGGGCTGACGGACGGCTTATAATTTTTACAATCCACTGTATTTGGATCGTACTCTTTCTTTGACATTTATATTTTAACTAGCGGCCGCCCGCGACTTCGTCTGCGTGGAAAGTTTTTTTTCTATCCCCTTTGTTCTTTTGTAACCCTGACAACCTGTATGCAATATTGCATGATGATCGGTTCAGTAGTTAAGACGTGAAGGCGTAACAAACAAATAAACAAACGGACTTTTGCATTTATAATACTAGTAAGGATTTCTATAATTTTTGTCGATTTAACTCAGCAGTAATTTTGCGCAAAGTTAAAACTATATTCTGCCAGTATTTTTAATTAAGTTCTTTTGGCTTAAGATAAATAAGATACGATATTAATTCAAAGTAAATAAGTAAGTAACCTCAGTGTCTCAAGACCAAAGTCTATGAACAGTGTGTGTTGCCAGTGATGACTTACGGCAGTGAAACGTGGTCGCTAACTATGGGTCTCATAAGGAGGCTCAAAGTCACCCAGCGTGCAATGGAGAGAGCCATGCTCGGCGTTTCCCTGCGTGTTCGAATCAGAAACGAAGAGATCCGCAAGAGAACTAAAGTAACCGACATCGCTCGAAGGATTGCTCAGCTGAAGTGGCAATGAGCGGGACACACAGTGAGAAAAAACCGATGGCCGTTGGGGCGGAAAGGTACTGGAATGGCGACCGCGCACCGGACGGCGCTCCGTGGGTAGGCCCCCGACAAGGTGGACCGACGATCTGGTGAAGGTAGCGAGAAGCCGCTGGATGCAGGCAGCGCAGGACCGATCGTCGTGGAGATCCTTAGGGGAGGCCTATACCCAGCAGTGGGTGTCGTGCGGCTGATATGATGATGATGAAATAAGTAAAGGATCTTTGAGGGCGGTTATTCCCAACAGTGGGCGTCGTCATGCAGCTATATGATAATGATGATAATAAAATAAAGTAATGTTAACCGTAATAGTAACCTATGTTTCTCAAACAACATTGTAAAAAAATAATATAAGTATTAGTGGCAGCCCTGAGTAGCGGTGTAAGATGGCGCCACCATGTAATCAGGCGCAAGAATGCGCTCCCGATCCGTTTTTTACGAGCGATCGGCGCTTGATTAGAAATTGCGGTCCATTTTTTGGTAGAGGCTGCGGTGCACCGCGAGTCGGGGCGAGTTTGTTCACCCTCGCATAATGTCATGAGGTTCACTGGACTCTGCATCATTTATAGGGCAATCGACTTATTTTAAATAGCGTATCTACCGTTTTACCGAGGAGCTCGGTGGCGCAGTGGTTTAGCGCCTGGCCCAGCGATTGCGGAAGTTAAGCAACGTTCGCATGGGTCGGTCATAGGATGGATGACCAAAAATTTATTATCTCGAGCTCCTCCGTACTTCGGAAGGCACGTTAAACCGTTGGTCCCGGCTGCTTTTGCAGTCGTTAACACCCACCAATCCGCATTGGGCCCGCGTGGTGGGTTATGGCCCATCCTCCTTACCAGTCATAAGGAAGGCCTGTGCCCCAGCAGTGGGGACATCAAAAATGGCTGATGGACAACTACCGTTTTGAGATTGGAATGGCTTATCCATCTTCTAAGGAAAAAAATGACGACTGATTGGTTTTCCAACGTTTTCAATTTGATATATTGAAATGAAACTGATATCATTTATTTACTACCTACCCTAATTTTGATAAACGGAATGTTATAATAAATATTAACTTAAAACCTTAACATAAAAATTAAAGAAACGATAATTGAATAGCTTATCGTTTCTTTAATTTAATGCCTATTTCAAAGTTTTTTTTAGTTTAGTTCTTAGTTTTTCAAAGTTAAATGCATGTTTCAAAACTTTAAAGAGTAACGGCTGTAACTTGTTACTAACCTAACTTATTAGTAAGTCCTTTATATTATGATTTGTCAATGCCAGCCACTAAATATTTTTCTAACCCCAATTTGCTTAGTGAATTCGAAGATATCACGTGTCAGAACTTGCAAATAGATTGTTTTACAAAGTATGTTCAAAGATATCGTTAAATATTTATGTAGGTTATTTGAACGAAACAAACCGCTTACGAACAAATCAACAGACACATAGTAAGTTGTCGTCTACAGACACAGCAAGTATAAAGTGAGTTAAAAACGTTGAAAAATCATCCATCTTTTACAATTTATAAATTACGTACTTTTTCTTAAGAAAAGACTTAAACGTCGTACTACGTTCCTCATTAAGGTTTTTACCTCCCGAAACTGCCGTTACTTCAGAAGGTTACGTCAATCAACTACCAAATTGATATTAATTATCTGGGAACACGTTAAATATAAGCCGCGAGGTAATCCGACAGGGAGTGACAAGCAGAAAATCCCCTTAAAATTGCCGAAAAAGTGTTCGACACGGTCATCCATCACCCCGCTTGACGACAAATTGATTGAACGCCAAAAACAACCGGTTTTCTGGAGATATTGGGATAAAATTACTTTAAAACATAGGTATAAAAGGTCCTGCTAGAATACCAGCGTTGCTGTGACACGTATGTGTCATGGCAACACAAGCTGAGGTAGGTCCTAGTTAGCCCTAAGACCTGTTTTTTTTTGTGAAATTTTTAGCTTTATTTAATTATTGTAACGTGTGGTCTTTGAGTTAATAAAAAAATTCTCTCTCTCTCTCTCTCTCTGTATTTAGACTAATACCAAGGATGTTAAACTGTAAAATATTTTTCAATAAATAAATACAAATTTAACCTACTATGTACTTATACAACAAATAAAATAATTTCTGGATTTGATTGATTCATTGTGACATTTGTATTATTTTTTGTAAGATTATTAAACAAATATTACATTTTCTTTTCTCTACCTCACGCTGTTTTTACTTATTTGTATAACAAAAGTATGAAATGTAACCATTTATAGAAGATAAACAGTACCTACGTAACATTTATTGTTGTTTGCATTATAGGTAGTCGATAGCAAACCAGCCGACACGAGTCGGCCGACGACGTCATCCGTTTGCACAGACTGTAACGTGTATTGCCGAAATGCTATATTCTACATCAACGAAACAATGCAAACCTGTCATTAATGATATATTTTTATTAAATCAATTATTAATATTATGTTCTTTCTGTCAACATAATTTACATAATAAAAGATATATTATGCAAATGTCGTAAGATAATAATTCATTAAAAGATTTTCTAAGAGAAAAATCACATCTAAAAAATCTGTACTTATTTTTTTAAATAATATTTGATTTGTTAATTTTTTTTTTATTGTTCTATTATACACGATGTCTGAGATTTTTTTCAATCAAGAGTAATTTACTTTCCTTCCAATTTCTACTTTCTTTGGTAAGTTTTACTTAGCTTGAATGCTCTATATACCCATTAGCTGAGTGTTGCCATATACTGTGTTATATCACTGGCACGCCCCGTGGTGTGGATATAAGTTTCCGTTAATTGCCATAATTAGCGGAGGAAACCGTCACACCCTGTAGTTTTATTGCGGCGGAGGCGTGACGTCACAGACGGGGTTTGGTAACATTATTCAACTCTCGTAAATTATGTTCACATGCAAATGCAATTCTTGCATACAATGCAATGATCATCACATCACACAAATTTACTTTGCAAAAAAAATGTGTGGCTTCTAGATCCGGACGTCTCAATTTTTAGGAAATCAAATTACATTATTACATAGATTACATTTAGTAAGAATAACGACCTAATTATTCCTTTTTTCAAATCATTTTTGAATTTCAATAATTTATAATATTGTTTAATTCTCAATTATGCTGCAACAATCGTCAAAAGCAAATAATTTTTTTATGAGACAAGCTACCATACATACATAGCAATGTAGAATGCACGCAATGAACCAACTTGCATAGGGCTGTCTCATTGCCCGTATGTGGTACAAAGGCATATTTATAACGCTCTTGGTGTTTTTACATTATTACTTGACACAAAAATAAGAAATTGTATAACGTAAAAATACGAATAGGATGAGTCATAATCATAATAAAAAATTGAACCTATTGTACGACTCAGTACGTAATATATGTTATGTTATAGGTATTACTCAAAGCACTAAAGGATTCAATGCAATACCGAACTGCAGAAAAAAAATGAAAGACAAATGTCCCGATTTACCTTGAAATCTTTTTACAGCGTGAGGTAACCCTGGGCCTGACTCATCCCGCTCATGATCGTGCGCACTTTTTGTCGCTTTTTTCCTCACAAGCCAAACTAGTTTGCGAATTAGGGCTGGCCACAAATAGTTTTATTTACTTAGATAATAATCTTACGTTCCGATCGATGTTCTGTTATTTTCGAGGAAAAATAGATATGCTAATCATAATGGTGATATATCTGCTGATTTACATAAAACCATCTGGGTGTTTCATATAGGAAATATTTGCGGTGTTGTGGTTCGTTTCGCAATAGTAAATTAAATTACGAAATTATTGACACAAGTTTAATAAATCTTTAAGCATTAATACGATTGTATTCTCTAGACGAAGTTGGATGTTTGATGACCTTATATGAAATATACCGAATGTATAGTTTTTTATTTATTAAAAAAAATATGTGCAATGAGTATTTAAAGATTAATATCAGTTTAATATCAAACAATGTCGAAATTGCAATATAATTACATAAAACTTCTAAGAGTATATTATTAAAATCAAATAGGTACTCGTAATGATATAACTAATTAATCAGCATGTACTAAAGTAGCAAAGTAAACTGCAGTGTCTGATTTCATCAGTGCTTCATTTTACAAAAACAAATAATTAAAATTATTTGTGAGCTGTTTTCTAATAATTTGTTATTAGTCATCAATACGAACACCATTAAAAATGATCACACATTCTTTAGGTCAATATTGAATCACGATTTTTAGCACAGAAAAAAAAACTTCTTTGTTCTGTGATTTTTAGTCTCACAGTTACGAAGTTTTACCGCGCATCTGTGGACTTATCCTAACCGCGTATCCGTGTTAAAATCGACACATTCGCAACTAGGGGACGACTGTTTGCATAACTTTTGCACATGGCTCGGAATGTGGCCCTAACCACAGCGATGACATATTTTTGTATTCTTAAGAAAATGTATGGAAATATCTTTATAAATTAAATGAAATAAAGTAATGCCAGACTTGGCTCCACCTTGTCCATCAGCTATTTTTGATGTCCCCACTGCTGGGGCACAGGCCTTCCTTATGGGTGGTAAGGAGGATGGGCCATAACCCATCACGCGGGCCCAATGCGGATTGGTGGGTGTTAACGACTGCAAATGCAGCCGGGAACAACGGCTTAACGTGCCTTCCGAAGCACGGAGGAACTCGAGATAATAAATTTTTGGTCACCCATCCCATGACCGACCCTTGCGAACGTTGCTTAACTTCCGCAATCGCTGGGCCAGGCGCTAAACCACTGCGCCACCGAGCTCCTCGGCTTCACCTTAGATCTCATATATGTGGGACGCAGGCAGGGAAATAACGAGACCGTCGTAACAATTAAACTAATTTATTTGAATTTTTGAAGAGCACAGTACAGCAATGCAAAACGTCCTAGCAGCCATTGTTAAAATCGCACATCCGTCATTCTCTCTTTCACACATTCATTCCGTCTCTCTCTTACACAAAGGCAATGGTGAATGGAGTTGCCAGCCTACATATATTTTTACGGGAGAGTCACGGGACTTATTTTTACATAAAAATTTTGATGAAGTTTCATATTCTCAAGGTAATTATAAGAAATAATTTATTTTAACTTTCACTAACTGTTTGCTTAGTTTAAAAGTTCAAACTGTTTAAGGCACTACCTCATAATTGATAATCGTCTACTTCCTTATTGACAAAACAAAGTCACCTGGAACTTTTGTCTTACAAAAAATGGAAGTATTGAAATTCCTGACCTTTGTTCAAATATGTGAGAGCAGGTAAAAATACTGCACTAGTGATGATGCTCAGTGGGCAGCCCTAGGCAGGTGTACCTGCTCTAATGACGGGACGTCTTGGAACAGCCATGTCGTTTTTGTGACGCCAGAATTCCTCGGGGTTATTACGACACATTGGCATAAATTAGTTTATAATTTTTCAACACACTTGCTCGTAAAGTGAGCCTTATTACATCGCTTTTAGGGTCATAAACCGAGCTATAACAAACGCGTGCAATAATATATAAAACACTAGTTCGTAATAGAATTAACCCGACAAAGTTAAATTAGTAGGTACCTTACTGCAAGTTCTATGCGAGTAAACAGAGCATTCCTAATTTAGCCGGGTAATACAGTAATTTTTTTTTTGACAACAAAGAGGTTTTATGATGCTGAAAATTCATATACATTCTTGGAATAAATAAATGTGTAAGTCCTTAAATAAATATATAATTATTATCAAATTATTCATAATTCACAATATTTTGTTATAAAATATTAAAATATTTGCATTTTGTCACTTAAAATTATAATTTTGAAGTATTAGTAGTAGGCTGTATGCTCCTCAACCCTTTGATCGCAAAATATTCTTGCGTTGGGAGTGTGAAAAAAAACAAAAAAATAAAAGTGTTGTTGTTTTATTGTGTGTCTCAAATAAACTATTTTTCTTTCTTTCTTTCAAAAAAAAACTTGCGCGCCTTTTCCCGTAATTATCATATTTTGTTTTTGCCATATTTGTTGCTGTGTGATAAATTACTTTATTTTTTCCTCGCAAATGTGTTAAAAAACGTCGTATGAAACTCGTGAGCTCTTGCTTATTGCACACTCGGCTGAGTTACGCCCTCGCCTGCGGCTCGGGCTGCAACCCACAGCCTTGTGTGCAATGAGCAACTTAAGCTAACTTGTCTCATAATGTACTATTATAATTTTATAACACACATTAAATATTACGACCACTAACCGTTAGAAGAAAAATGATCGCCTGTAAAAACTCATGAGCACTTGTCATGACAAGTGACAACCCATTTTTGCAGGGTTTTTCAGGGTTTTTCCTAAAAATTACTTCTAAAATTGTATTTTTCATGGTTTTCCTAATATTGGTACTATTTTAGTCCTCTGTTTCATTTACTGGTTTAATGAGTAAAATTAAAATTTTACAACTCCATAGATTTCAGTAAAGTCACTAATCATTTACATATTGCAAGTTTCCTGATACAATTATAAATTATATTATTACCACCATACATACAAAATTTCTATTAGGTACAGTAATTATTTTCATAATTAGGTATCAAAAGTGTTATTAAAAACCACCGCGCGTCTTTTGTTTGAGACATGTACAGTTGCCATCAAATATAGTGTAGCAGACAAGGTGACCAAATACTTAACAGTTATAATAAGTTCCATACACTACAGGTTACCGTACATTCATTACTTTTTAAATATCTGAGCAAATTTTGTGTGTTGTGTAAGTTGTGTGTATAAAAATTATTGGCATACTTGTATTTAATAAAATAAGTACCTGCTTACTGTAGGATTATTAAGAGTAAAGTTAATTAAAATAGTACGCACATGAAATCAGACCTTCTTCACCTTTCTATTATGTGGCAGTGCTCTTGTCAATGACCCAGTTCTGCCCATTGTGGCGTACAGCATACGGACACACCACACACGCCTCAAAACTTACTACATCTTGGTCCATTATTGGGACAAAATTATGTTTTGTTGGAGCATAAAACTCCTTGCGTGTGGACTGCGTTATTCACATACCCGAAAAATAATCATAATGTACATAGACGTAAAATATTCTACTAATCAAAGCATTGTTATTGTGTTAATTTAAGAATCCAAATAAGTAACTGAATCTTGCAATTTATCCACTTAGGTATCACACCTTTTCGCCTTTATGCGCTTTTCCTTTATTGACATTTTTTTTCTTTTTGTGTAATTTTGTTTTATTTAGGATTTCCAGATGGGACCTTTTCAGGGGTCGTGCGTGGTCACGGGACCACTAAAGCCACAAGTCCACCTTTGTTTGTATTCAAGTTTTCTTCATATTATCCTGGAAGTTATTCGAATATTACTTTTGTTAATTATTGAAGAAAATCTTCACCGTCAACAAATAACTGGTGAAAAGGCTCGTAAAACAAACATTTGAATGATAAGCCATATGTCGATTTGACTCATAACAGTCATCTTATGTTGAACTTAAATACCTACAGCGTGCCATCAATGATAAACAGTGCCATTGTTGGTCTTCGATAATTAGCGGTGTTTCATAGCAAACTAAGACATCCGACAACACAAACGTCAGCCTTGAAGGAATTATGACCAAAGTCTAGTATTATAATGTAGTAGCGGCCGCCCGCGGTTTCACCCGCGTGGTTCCCGTGCCCGTGGGAATATCGGGATAAAAAGTATCCTATATTTTAATCTAGGCTATCTTCTATCTTTGTGCCAAATTTCAACCAAATCCGTTTAGTAGTTTTTGCGTGATTGAGGAACAAACATCCAAACTTTCACATTTATAATATTAAATATAGGTATTAAGATTTTATTTTTTAGTCAAAAAATTACGACAAGTAGAGATATATAAGGTACAAGTAGAGATACTTATGTTGTTACGTTGTTATGTTGTTATGTTGTACTTATGTTATGTTATGTTTTCACATAAACCAATGGCAGAGTAACTACTACCTGAAAAGCAAGATTCAAGAACAAGTAAGGGAGAGCAAGCATCTTACTATCCATTTAACATCTAGCTCAAGGAAGCGTTTAGCCGGTGACTTTAATGGCAATTACATTAATGACACACGTCGGGTTCCCGTCCGCGCGTCGTCGGCGCGGGCGCAGGTCGCGTGCGCACGCACGCACCGCTGCTCTGACGCAATGACACGCTACTGACCACGTTTATGTTGGAAGATGCAAATGACAGCTGTCAGAAAGGTAGCTGACATAGATTGGCGCGAACATTTAAGCAATTTAAAGCACAAAACACTGAAAAAAAACGATGTAAGTATACCTAGTTTATGTTTTTGAAAATCGATCGGCTTTTTGTACCTACATAATTACTATTTTTTTCTTAAAAAACATTTTTGTTCACCAATCCCATGACAGACCCTTGCGAAAGTTGCTTAACCTCAAATCAGGGCCAGGGGCTAAACCACTGCGCCCGCGAGCTCCTTCTTAAGTTTTACATAAAATGTATGTTGTCTATGCATTAGATAGCTACATTCAAAAATCCTTGTTTAAAGCTTGTAGTTTCCATCTTATTTCTTGACAAATTATTTTATAATTAATTGCTATCTTTTACATAACGATATAACTCAATTGTTTATTGCAAGATGATAAACAATATACTTGTTAATTTTGTAATGAATGACTTATTACTTCTGAAACTATTACCCAATTTCAACTCTCACATTTGCGTGTCTGACACAGAACCAAGACCAACAAATAATACGTTTAAAAATATCTCACAAGGTAAAAAAACACTACATTGCCGGATTTAAATAACGTTAAGAATGAGTCAAGATCTAAATTAGAAACACAGAAACAATGGAGACGTCTCCACGGAAGCAGGAAGTTCTCATCACTTCAGTTAAATTGCTTTATTAATGTTCAGGACTTTCATGACTTCAATATTAGACTTTAAGAGCGAGTGTTAAGAAACGACAGATTTGTATGCATGCACACATCATCAGGTTTTAAGGTTTTACAAAAATAAACTTTAAGTACATGTGACAAGGAAAAATCTGCGACAGTCGAAGCCAGCACAAATCATCCGACACGCGGCCTTCAGCGAACGCAAAGTGAATCGAAATGAACCGAAAAAAAATCAGATTTCCTCGTCTTGCCAAACGAGAAGTATCCAATTTACTGCCTTCACGTTATATAACCGATTTTATTTATGGGACCCGTAAAAACGCTTCAGAGAAATGACCTGTTTTACGTTAATTTTTGTTGATCTCCTGAACATAAATGGTTATGTGATCGTAAAGGAAGTTTTGCGACCACCTATAAATAGCGCGTTATCGGTTAAATAAATGTAACTATAAAAGTTAACGGAATGTTTGGAAGACGTTAATAGTATTTATCAGCTTATAAATTGTGATTTTCAGAACGATAAAAAATTATATCACGAGCCTAACTTAACGTAGATCCATCGTCATTTACCTTGTATCTTCTTTGACCTTGTCCATCAGCTATTTTTAATGTCCCCAATGTCCCACGCGGGCCCAATGCGGATTGGTGGGTGTTAACGACTGCAAATGCACCCGGGTCCAACGGCTTAACGTGCCTCCCGAAGTACGGAGGAGCTCGAGATAATAAATTTTTGGTCACCCATCCCATGACCGACCCTTGCGAACGTTGCTTAACTTCCGCAATCGCTGGGCCAGGCGCTAAACCACTCCGCCACTGACCACCTTATCCCTATTCTTTGACCTTACATTATCACAACTACGAGTGTCATAAAATGGTAACAAAATATATAAAATATTTCCTATATTTGCCGTTCAAGACCCTGGTTATGCAAAAAGTCACTGATGATGTAGTTATTAGCGCCTGAGACAAAGGCCGCGTACCGCCTGCGCAGGCGCACGCAGGTCGGCCGGCATTGAGCGCAGCCAACGTGGCCAGGAGTGCTAATTGTGGAGGAAAACCCAGCCTGCTTCCTGGGACGTGACCAGCGCCATAACAGAAGTTCTATTTCTATGGGTTCTACTTTTAATACTCGTATGTCAAAAACAGTCCCATTAATTCCTTTATCTTAAACTGGCAGAGCAGAGATAGGTGCCTTCTCTTCTTCGTAAACGTCATGATAACTGAAACTTTCACATATTAATATAAATGCATAGTAATTTTTGTACACAATAATTTGATAGGAAAAGTATGTAACTATTTCTGAGACAAATAAACTTTTAAAATTTTTCTTTAGTCTTCCGGCTGCTTATTACCCGCTACGACCATGGGGGTCTCGTGATCACCGAAAAAGAGGTAGATAGGTACAGACGACCGCACGTCGCAATGTTACCCCGTCGCGACGCGGTTGGACGCTGGCGATGGAAAATAATCGTTGACGATGTCAAGGCACCAGCGGAAATAAAAACCTCAATAACCTTTGCGGTATCAAATCAAAATATGAAATTGCAATGATAGTTCAGAAGAAGACAAATACAAGATGAAGAAAAGTGTATTTAGTAGTGTAGTATCTATTGTCATTTGCTCAAAGAACCAATACCCACTTATAAAATACAATTATTATTCTTCAAGTTCAAGATCTATTTGTAGCGACTTACACATCTCTTTCTTCCCAATTAGACAGTTTTTCAAATATTTATTTAGTTTGCACTTATAATTATAGTTAGATACATCTTGTCATAATCAAAGATATGATTTATTAAGCTTCTACTAATATCGACATGATTTTTTAAGCTTTTACCAATTTTATTTATCCGATCTAAACATGGTCGATGTCCGATCAACCAGCATTGACAGTGATATCCGACGCTGGTTATGCGCAGGGCGTCGCGCGGCGGCGTGCGTCGCCCGCGCACATTATCATACATTTTACTTTCGAATGGTCGCGGAAGGCGCTCACGCATGCAGATGATGCACCCTCACCCAACTAAACTAATTGCCATTGTAGAGGCGTTACTTACATACAAGTGTTACAATGCAAAACAATTGTACAACATCGAATTTAGTATTAGGTGTTATGAATGTCCAAAAGTAATCCGCGGAATAGGTTTCAGTAAATTTGCATTTTGTGAATTCTTATTTATGACGTCTTATATAATTTGCTATTTAGCATATAAAAGGCATAGCTGAAATTATATAAAAAAATGCACTGTCCGGTACCCGAGTGTAATAATAATTGATAGCGACATGACTGAACACATCGATATGATGAAATAAGAAGAATTCATTGACGCTTATTTATTATACTGGAATAAAGCTATTTAATTGAATAAGAATAGACTGCATTAAATAATTTGAAATCTGAAGAAAAGATATTAAAAAACGGCCTGCTTATTGTCTAATTTTAAAAATCTATCACAATCGCTTTCTTTTGACAGATTGATGTTGATACACTGCTGCATTTCTTTGGTAAGTTTTTATTTGTACCAAAAAGAAGTATCAATGTATGATGATGATTTTGAAATTAGACAATTAGCCCCCAGATTGCAAAAGGTAAATCCAATTACAGTACACCCATAGACTTATTATTTGGAAATCATTGATTACACCACAGTTTTTTGATTCGCAGTGATGTCAGAGTTTTAATTTTTCAAGTTTTTCAAAAATTTATGTTGGTCATAGCTCTGAATTTTTTAATGAAAGTACAACAGTAGGTCATCCAAAAAGCTCTAAAAAGATCATTCTTAAATTCGCCGTCATTAATTATGCACTTAAACTAATCGATACTTTCTAATGAGCATTTTTGCAGGCGATAAAAGTGAATCGTCGATCGAGCACAATGTAATGGGAGCAAATAAAAACTGGTTCACGATCATTAGCGCGGCTCGTGGGAGCTGCTAGCTTTTTGCTGACCGTAACTTTGAAATCAAATTATGTTTTGTAGAATTTAAATGACTCTGTATTTTTCAGTCAGTGCTTTGGTCAAGTTTTTTGCTTTTTACTGACGCGAGTGGCATCTCTTTCAATATCCTTAAACTCATATTACTTAGGTACCTATCTTACCTTTAGATACCGACTTATACGATAAGGGAGATAAATCTTGAAACTCGTGTCTAAGTGTGATCATCACATTGTAGAATAACCTTTCCCCGATAAGACTATTCCTTCTCCTACTGGATGTAAAAGACAATATTCGATTTGACTAAATTAATTACTGATGTTTAAATAATGAATAAGGAATCCTTATCCTTACTAATAGTATAAAAGTGAAAGTCTGTTTGTTTGTTTGTTACGCCTTCACGTCTTAACTTCTGACCCGATCATCATGAAATTTTACATACACGTTGCCAGGTGTACGGAGAAGGACATAGGGAAGACATAAGTTTCATCCCGAAAAAGTATTGTTCCCGAAGGATACCAAAATATATTTCCACGCAGACGAAGTAATTGTTTTTATCACATCTCTTATTTTTTGTTTTTTTTTTTCAACATTTGATTGAATCAGGCGTCATTTGGCGGAAGTCCCAAACCATTTTGAAAAAATAATTTTGTGCAAGGTGTGTTGCTGTGTTGCTAAATGCAGGTATTATTTTGTGGTGTGCATGTGCATATTTTTGCGGGCGGGCGGGCGGTGCATCTTGCATATTTTGTTTGCGGAAGTAAGCTACATATTATATTTCTTTTTTCAATTTTTTTTTCAACACTTAAGATTTGATACCCAAGTATCTATCAACATGACTATAAATCGATTTGGATTTATTTGATTAGTTCGCACGCAGACTCTTGATTGACGTGCGCTGGCGCAGGTGAAAGTGCGCGAAAGTACCTGCGTACCGCCATAACATTGATCGACATGACATATAGAATAAGTAAAATCAATCACCAATCACATAATTTTATAGCCTTGAAAATAACAGAAATTCTGGAATTTGGAATGATTTATACAGCAATCATTATAACGTCTCACGTTTTATCATCAATTTAATATTTGACAGATAGACACTACATCAACACCCAAAATATCTAGATGCGAAGGTCTATAATTCGCGGATTATTTGCAACTATTTAGGCACTTCGTCAATAAGGATCAGTAATGTTTTTTTTCAATACAGTTGCTCGAAAATGTAAGTTTACGATGACAGTCGAGCGTGCGGAAAGTTGATTTTACCGCACGCCGTGCGTTTTCGTTTACGGAGTAGTACAGCGTGCGGAAATTTGATTTTTCCGAACGCCGGCGCCGTGCGTTTTTGTTTACGAGCGTATTTTTTAATTTTTACTAGCTTCCGCCCGCGACTTCATCCGCGAGGACAGTAGAAAAATATTGCAACCAGTTTAAAATGACCCCTTTAGTGTATGAAAGCTAGTACTACGGAGAGTTCAAGCTGTTTCCCTGGTTCCACCCATCTGAATTTGATGAAACATAGCTTAGATTTTAAGTTGGACCTCAATCTACTAAATTGTGAAAAATCATCAAAATTCGTTTAGCGGTTTTTGCGTAATTCGCGCACAAATATTTAGAATTTACAGTTTTATTATATGTATAAATTACAATTTCAGCAGTACCTATAATGTTTTCTCGCAAATGTATTGAAAAACGTAGTATGGCACACGGTTGTTAAGGTTTTTTAAAACTCCTTACCAACCTTGTATCATAAACTACTATTGTTTAGTGGCTTATCAGAAAGGTTATGCCACCTCATGATTAACTGTGAAGAAATTTTTGCGATATCTCTTAAACCTGTGAAGTTATACGAGCTAAAACATGCTAAAACACTGTTATTTTGGGGGGTCCTTATGACGTCATCGCGACGTACGCGAACCTTATGCCGTACTTGATAAAGCACATATTGCATTGAGCTTTGGCATTTCCTTCAAACCCTTAACAACTCAACCATTTCTAAACGGATTTCAAAAAATATTTCACCAAGTTTCATTTCAGCTATTAATATGATTTTATATTATATCAATAAAACTATAGGATTCAAACCTGTAACTGATCCTTATTGGCTTCCTATCCTATCCATAAAATGACAAGATTTCTGTTGATCTGCTTGAAATTTCAAGATTTCTCCTACTGTTTAAATAGGTGTTATTTCAATAATATTATTTGAATGGTACAAGGTAATAATGATATGGATGTTTTTTTTTTTGTTTTTTTTGGTATGGGCATCATTTGAAAGTCCATCGCAAATAGTTTAATAGTTTCGTTTTTATCAGAAATACACACAAAAAACGCTTTTCGTCTCCAACTTATTAACCGTTGAAATAGGGACAGACTAAAAACGACGAGGGTTCGTTAAAATAACGGTAAAAAAACTGCGAAAAATGATGAATGTTAGTAAAATATTGATAGTTAAAGGTCCAATATGTTGCTTGCAGCATTTAAATTCGTGTTATTTCATCGTTTCAACAGTTTTCTTTGAAAAATTGATCAGATGTTCCATATCAGTAACATTAATTACTTTTTTGGTGCTTTTTGATTGTCATCAAATTGACATTCATCATTTTTCTATTGGATTATTTGGACTTTTTTTTCATTTATTTTTATGTTCAATCCAGAGTAAAAAATTAAACCCTTTTACATGATTTTTATTAGGTGTAAGGCTAGTGTTGAAGAGATACAATGAGTCTGTGAACCTAAAAATAGAATTTTCTTGAAATAAAGTAAAATTTACCTCTTTTTTCTCTTGTATCCTTAATTTCTCTTCTATCTTTCATTTTATTTCAGCAATATTTTAAACTGAATTATAAAGGTATCGACAGAGTTTTTTAACGTGCTACAAGTACCCCAGCGTTGACAGGCCTATCCTATATTTGCGTGTCTCTAATTGCATGCAGTTTCCTCTTCCTCCCAGCGGAACAACTTACTGTACAGTTACGTCTAAAAATATGTTTACCGTTTATAACTTTGTCACTTTTTGTAGCTCCCATTTGTCATTGATTCCTGTTCAAATAAGTATTAGCTTTAGAGTGACAAAGTTCTTAACTGTATACATACATATACTCATCAACTTTGTCTAGGGATACAGGTGTTATTTTCATACAAACGAGGTAACTTTGAAGCCTTGGTTTTCTGCCAGGGATGTACCATACTGTGATCTGATGATTATGATTATGAGATTAATGGACATGTTTAAAAAAACCGCGAAAATAGCATGAAAATGTATGGAAATCCTGAAACTGAGAACTCTGACCCATCAATCTTTTAGAATGCTGGTCAGATCAGTTAGGTGTGTATAGCGAACTGAATCTCTTCCATTCACTCCCTGGATAGCCATCATCAGATCACAGCACGGCACATCCCTGGCAGAAAACCAAGGCTTCAAAGTTACCTCGTTTGTATGAAAATAACACCTGTATCCCTAGGCAAAGTAGATGTGTATTTTTATATACGTGACTGTTCCATTATTATTATCTTGGAAATCACTAGGTAATCAAATTACTACGTTATTAGTTAACCTCCTCTAAACATACGACTTTCCCTTTTGTTTTAAACCTGTATTGAAAATGTTTACTACCAAACAACAGAGTACAACTTGCGAGGTTTTGTTGCGAAGTAGGTACGTGAAATCTTTTCCTGCCTTTAGCAACCTCTTTTTCATTGCTAATTTCGTATAAACAATTTCAATATATAAAGCAAGCACTAAATAGATGAAAAAGAAAATTGAGTTTCACTCGTTACCTTTTTTTACACTAATAAATACACAAAGCAACAATACATTTCAAACAAACACAATAGAATGAAAAGATTCGTTTTGTTTACTGCGTCGTAAAGAATTGTCTGTTTAATAAAATTTACGTGGAAGCTCTATTTTGTTCTCATTGTGCTCGTGACAAAGCCATAAAACAGATGATTCGAGAGCACGTGGTAGTGGCCCGAAGGTGTTTGCTTAAGAAAGGAGGCAACTGGGTCACTAGTCACAGGTGCTAGACTTCCAAATAGCATTACATTAACTTGTCTTTAACTTAACACCCAGCTCATCGACAGAGCGAACGCGAAGCGTCTCCGCTTCAGTTTGGGCAAAAATACTTTCATATGTCTGTCCGTTTGTTTTCCTTTATTTCTGATTCTCGTGAAATGTGAGAGTTCGACATTTATATAGGTTTTTTGTCAAGACAGATTTTTAAAAAAATCGAAAAAAAACACATTTTAGCCATTTCGAATTTTTTTTCAAAAATATCACAAACGTGTTGTCGACAGCTCTGCTTACAACACCAATAGTTTATATTTGGCTGTAAGACAGTGAGAGCTTGTTGTATGACGGGGTTCCCTGGCTGTAACAATTAAAAAAAAAAAAAACATTTATTTCAGACTAAGTTTGTGCATATAAATAATTGTTTAGTGACATTTTACAAACTATGTTAAACCTCATAAGGTGCTTATCATTTAACCATTCGCAAAAAGTATTGTCACTACACATACACACACATCAGTATTTAAATTAATTATCATAATGTAAAAATAATAAGTACTTATGATATATGTTTATCATTATTTAAAAACTTATCATTGATGTAATACCGCAAAATAAAATGAACATAATAATACCAATAAAAAATCATAAGTACTTACTTATGATGTATGTTTATCATTATTTAAAAACTTATCATTGATGTCATACCGCAAAATAAAATGAACATAAAATGTAATACCAATAAAAATTACAGGTAAGATATTGCATGATACTTTTTGCAAATGATTCGAACAACAAATCCGTGAAAATATGCAAATCTGCCTCTTACTTTAGTATGATGAAGTCGTTTAATTTTAACACCTAACTATAACAATACTAAACATGCGGTATAGAGATAATAGGACGAGTTTCATCGCAAGTATAATTATGATTGATATCCAATCTATCAGCAACAGAGCAAGCGGTAAATGCTAAAAATTAAAATTATACTTATACTTCACCAACTGACGTGGTGCTAAAAGACCTATGTCGTCACGTAGCCCGTCTAAGTGCCTATACCTATGGTTTATTCAATTTCGTCTGTGTCGCCTTCCTAGATCTTGGGTAACGTAATTCTATACGCTTTATCACTGCTTGCGGTGTAAAGTTGCGGTACACGTATCTTTGTAAGCATAAAAGTTGTAATTTCACAGAATATACTCGAGTCGTACGTTAGCTTAAAGATTTCCTAAGAAACTATCTCTTAGATTTATAACATTATAGCCCAGTCAAATTCAACATTAAAAACACAAAATGCGATGTAAAGCTGAATTTTTGGTATGTTATGTGTAAAACTACGTTTTGCAAGCAAAAAATTTTTAACAAATGTATTGACGAGGGGGTCTTTCCTGACTTAATGAAAAATAGTAAATTGATTCCTCTTTTTAAATCTGGGGATAAAAGTGACCCAGCTAACTTTAGGCCAATATCTATACTACCAGCACTTAGTAAAATATTTGAAAAAATTATATATTCCCAATTATTAGATTACTTTACATACAATAATATACTTCATAAAAACCAGTTTGGATTTTCCAAGGGTAAAAGTACTACTGATGCTGGAATTGCACTTCTCAAACATATTCTTGACGCTTGGGAAGAAAAGCAGGATGTAATTGGCATTTTCTGTGACCTTTCTAAGGCATTCGATTGCGTTGATCACCAAACACTATTAAAGAAGCTAGAACATTATGGTGTCTCTGATAAGTCGGTTAGGCTTATGAAATCGTATTTGTACAATAGAACTCAGAAAGTAGTAATTAATAGAACTGAATCTACTGGAGCCCCCATCAATATGGGTGTGCCACAGGGATCAATATTGGGCCCATTGCTGTTTCTAATTTATATAAATGACCTTCCCAACTACGCGAGTAATTTATGTGAGACTGTACTATTTGCGGATGATACTTCTTTAGTTTTCAAAGTAAACAGAGGTAATAACTGTTCCGACGAAGTAAATAGTGCCCTCTCTAAAGTTTCACACTGGTTTAATAGTAATAATTTAGCACTTAACCCCAAAAAAACTAAATGTGTAAAATTTTCTTTACCTAATGTTGAGAAGACAAAATTAAATATTAAATTGAATGACGATAAAGTAGACTTTACTGAGAGTACAAAATTTCTAGGTATTACACTAGATTCTCGATTGCAATGGGATCCACATATTGAAGCCTTGTCAAGTAGACTTAGTTCAGCGGCATTCGCTGTTAAGAAAATAAGGCTTTTAACTGATATTGAAACGGCAAGGTTAGTATACTTTAGTTATTTTCATAGTGTAATGTCTTATGGACTGCTATTGTGGGGCTCAGCTGCCAGTTTTGAAAATATTTTTGTACTCCAAAAAAGAGCTGTTCGCGCCATATACAATCTACGGCGGAGAGATACCTTAAGAGAATTGTTCAAAGAAATAAATATTTTAACTTTGGCAGGCCAATATATTTATGAAAATTTAGTTTATGTAAGGAAACACTATGATTCATTTGATAAGAACAGCAACATTCACCAGTTTAATACAAAAAATAAAGATAAACTTGCCGTTCCAAGTTTTAGGCTTGCAAAAACGAGAGGTTCATTTATGGGGAAAGGCATAGCCTTTATTAATAAAGTTCCACAACAAGTGATTGATCTTCCTTTGCATGAATTTAAAAACCATGTTAAAAAAACGCTCATGGGTAAAGGTTATTATAAAGTTGACGATTATCTTAAAGATCAAAATGCGTGGAAATGATGTAACACATAACTTGCTAATATAAGAACTTTGTTGAAGTAATATAATAAGTCTATGTTGTTGCCAATAATCCTGTCACCCTGTTGTAATTATCTGGTAACGATATATTCAAGTTTGTAAATATCGTTACTTATGGCTGTTACAGCTGATAAGTTTCTTGCGCCCGTTCTTCTTGTCAGCTAAAAAAGTCTGGAACGGGTGGTAGAAAAATATAGACGATTCAAAAGTACTTAATAATTAAGTTTATTTGAATAAAGCTTATTTCACACTTTCACAAAAAAAGTTTTGCTACTTGCGTAATACTGCAAAAAAAAAACAGTTTTTGCAGTTCAATTCAAAAACCATGGGCTTTTGACAATATTGCTACTATCATTTTGAAAATTATGCTTAAAAAATTTACACTCACCGGCACATCTAACCGCCATCTAACATGATGAATTATTGATTTATTTAAACATAAAATAGCTTTATTTATTAAATATTTTGGTAACCGGTCTAGGCGCAGGCTTGCCTAGACACAGCCTAGAGCACTGTGCAGTATGGTTACGTCATAGAAAAACCGCAGAAGCTGCCTACCGCACTAACTGACCAAGTTAACAACGGTTATGGCCGCTGACATTTCGCTATTGATTATGCTATTGCTTGTCGCAACAGATAATCGAAAAGCTTTTCGAAATTTCAAAACAACAACATCTCAGTTACCAAATTAGAAGCAAAGATTATCTGAAAAATATTGTTAAAAATTTACAGCAGGTAAAAAAAAACTTTTTTTAAGCCCCGCGGAAAAATCAATTTTAGGCTGTAAACCCAAAAATTTCATATTCTTTCACTGTAAAAGTGCTACGACTCAACTTTTTATTTATATTGTGTAAAAGACTCTTTTTTTCAATAGACTTTAAATAATATTAACCACGGTTTAGTTATTTTTATTTTGTATGTGAAACCATAACATTAAGAGTTTTTGAGAACTTGTTACGCTACAGGACAAGAAATTTTTTTTTCAAGTTTCCACGGTAAGGGACTTCCATATTGTCATTAGCAAAATAAAAAATTAGAAGGAGGATTTGAAAAGGTAATTGTAGCCACGTGAATTGTCGAAAGAATATTAAGATTTGCAGTTTAATGAACTGGGTAGGTATTCTAAATAATATCAGTGATAGTAAATGAAAGTAAGGTCAGATAAAAAGGCCGAATGTGTACAGCGAGATGGTCGCAGTGCGCAGGCGCCGGTAAAAGTGTGCCGCGGTGAGTCACCACCGGCGGCTAACGGACTGCACTTCGAGACCACTCATATTTGCCTTCACGCACTCACCATATTGCGCTACTCGCTAACAAATAATATTTGAAAAAAAAAAGACATAACTAAACTGATTTTCACGAACTTCAAAGACCATTATATGCTACTACTATTTACTAACAACAGAACGATAATTACAGTAAGTAATCTACGCAAGAAAAGTTTTATTCCGGATGTCTCGTTATTATGTACAGATACCATGATTTAAGTCTTTGCTTTTGGCACTTAGACTGGTGGCATACGAGAATACCTACAATAAGGATGACTTAAAGTCATTCGGGCCACCTGGGTAGAGGCCCAAATCAATAAATAATATAATTTACGTTTGCATATCTGCATATCTGAAAAAATTAGGACAATTCAAAAGCACTTAATTTTTAAGATCCTACTTGAATTATCTTTATACACAGATCATCTAACAAATACTTTTTTAAACAATGACAAATCTAGCAGGTTAGCAATAGTGACCCCATTTCATATTCTGTGAACCCTTGTTTCAGAAAAAAATAATATTTACGACGACTCTAATAAAACAGAAAGTGATTTTGATGTATGAACTGTGTTTCGTGAAGACTATAATAAACTTATGGGGACGTGACTTCGCATGCATCACACAAATCTATCATCTCTATCATAATAATATATCTGATATAGGCTCAGACAAAAAAAGGTCTGGCAAGTCCACGAGAATCCTATTTGATAAAATAAAATGTAGAGATGCTTTAAAATTAAATGCAGATGATTCAATACACTGCGATTACTACTTCATAATATTTAATGGTATTATTTTTTTATATCTACTATAACATTTTTACTGATGTATAGTTTTAGTAAGATCGTTGTGGATCGTAAATGCATTTTTATCGGCATATAAAAAAAACACAGATTTTACAGTCCCCGCAAGAATCGTAGCATTGAAAATAAAAAAAAATACGAAAAACCAAAATCAAAACAAATGCAAAATATTTTTAAAGTTACCTAAGTAGTACCTATTTAAAAGCGCCCGCTGACTGCCTCGACGCGGCCGAAATATTATTATCCGATTTTCAAAATTCCAATGAATGCACTTCTCGTCTACTTCTGCATCTTTTAACACTATTAACATGACGATCGGTCAATAATCATAGAAGCTATATCACTTTTTATGTACGGAAACAGTCGTTTTTCTACAATTCCAAATCTAAAGGGACCACCTACAGGTCACAATTATTAACCTATTTCAAAAGTTTTTAGCCATTTTGTAGCCAAACTAATACACTAGGACCCTTTTTTTATTTTTTTCTTAAGTCTGTTTTTTTAAATATTTACAATTTAGTAAACAAACCGAATTTTGCATAATTCCAAAAAAAAGTTACCAGTAGATTTTCATAATTCAAACGTTCACACGTGTCTCAATAAATTCCTCAACTTTTGGTACTATTCCCATCTCGATCTCGGCCAAAAATACGTTTTAGGCGATTTGCATCTGATAACCATTTTCAGGTAAAAAGATTAGTTATGGATACAATAATTTTATGAAACTAGATGTCGCGGAAGTTCTTCAGCTTTAAACTAGCAAGGGTTATAACGTTATAAGTAACAACCCGCAAATGCCTCTACTCTTAACTAAAAATAGTGACAATATAATAAATTACTGTATTTCTTCATTATCAAATCATAGTATTTTAGGCGAAAAGGTGTTAAAAAAGGTTACCAGATCAGTGCGATCAAAATAATGAATTTTATTAATAAAACTAGAACAAAGGATTATTTATTATACATGTATGTATATCACAATCGTATATGTTTTGACGACAGACAAAAGTTGGCTTTGACGCGGATACGCGAAGCTCGAACAATGGGGCTCGTTAGTTCGACTCCTTATCGAGTTACTGAACAAAAACACCAGATGTAGCCCCAATCACAGGTCAGGCACCAATCTGCTCACTCATTAGTTGTAAGTTTACAGCATAGCACTTTTAATTTTTATCATTTTAGTGATCAGCTCATGGTCACTGGTGCTGGTCAATCCGTTGCACTTGGTGATAAGTGAGGTTTAAAGGTGGATTAGGTAATGTGACAATTCTCAGTTGAAGAATAAGTGATACTTCTCAGGTGAAAAGGCTATTATGACAATGTTTCTATGTCAGGTATTAACAATTCTCTGCTAGACTGTATTTAACCTGTATTTAGTATATGAATACTTCATTACTCCATAAGAACCTTAGCATAATGATTTTAGTCAACCGTCGTCGTCGGTAAACTGAGATGAGCCTAACAATTTCCTAAACAGTTCACGTGTGATCAGAACGACTGTTCAAGAAGCAACAGTATTGAACAGAAGCGGTCGCGCAGTGGCCACTGACTGACGCAATGAGCTAGACTCGACACTTTCACTTCCACTCACAAAGGCTCCAGATTCTGGTAACGGTAAGTGTGTAATCCATTAAATTCCACATAAAGCGCGACAAACAATGGCAGGGCTGCCAACTGGCGCTAGCGATGGTTGGCCATCCGCTTTTGTGCTATCTATTTGTCATGAACCGTGACCGAAAAGTTCTCCAAGCAATATTTAACCGCCTCTGTGGTCTAGTGGTTCGCCCACCCGTGTAAGACGCAGGGGTCCCGGGTTCAATTCCCAGGGGGAGTACAATTTGTACTTGGTTTGGTTGGTGGTAGGGCTTATTTCAAGTCCGCCTGGCTAGCTACCACCATCTTACCTAAGTCTGATGCCATAACAACAATTTAAAAATTGTTTGTGTTCCGGCAGTTAGAGGTAAGATAGCCAGTTCCTGAGTGATGAGGATTCCGGGAGTAGTGCGCTTCCACCTTCGGCTTTATCGTCACTCAACATCAGGTGAGATGAAGGCCAAGCACTCTCCCGTTGTGCATAAAAAAATTGTTTGAACAAACTAACACGAAGGTGAACTGTTGAACAAACTTCTAGACAATAAAACAAAATATCATATCAAAGATAGTGAATTACTCCTACTGCTATACTCTACCGACCCGCATTGTCCTATCCTCTCGGCTTATCACACGCAATAATTTACCAAAGCAACATACTCTATACTCGAACTTAATGAGCCGTGTGAATGTTTGATAGCTAACAATAGGCTACAACGTGTTACAAAATGACCCCTAACGCCGAAAATGGGACCAACTCTGAAATCGCAAAAAAATAATCAGCTGTTTCAAGGTTTCATGAATAAATTATTAACGAAAATGAACAAAAATGAATAACGAAAATATCCAAATGTATGAAACAGCTGAATTATTTTCGCGATTTCAGAGTTGGTCCCAAGGTAAAAGTTGTTCAGTTTGATGGATCTACCATATTATATTATTGTAACACGTTGTATTTAAGGCCTCAAGAAAATTTTACTAGTAAAATTATTCTGCTCTACTTCTTTAAAGGTGACAACCCTAGCTGTCCCAATTATACTCCAACCGTCAGTATTGGCAATAAACATTTTGCAAAAACGCCACGAGCCTCCGGTTTCGTCCCAACCCAACCCGTAAACTGATACCGACGCGTTACAACATTAGCAGCATTCCAGGCCCTGATATAACGGCCGTCACATCACCACTTCCAGACCGTAAAGACAATACTGGTAGTAACTATATCACTTTATGGTACGGTATACGGTGAATCTAATCTAATATTATACCAAATGAGTTTGGGACCGAGAATATAAAAAAAACACATAACATAGCGTTTTGCTTTAATTTTGCTAATTGAGATGAGACCGAGTAAACCATTGATTGAATTAAGTCATTGAGTGAGGAGCGCCTGACCCAGTGGAGTCGGTCATGGGATGGGTGACCAAAAATGTATTATCTCGAGCTCCTCCATGCTTCTGAAGTCACGTTAAGCCGTTGGTCCCGACTGTATTTGCACTCGTTAACACCCACCAATCCACATTGGGCCCGCGTGGTGGGTTATGGCCCATCCTCCTTACCACCTATAAGGAAGGCCTGTGCCCCAGCAGTGGGGACATCAAAAATGGCTAATGGACAATCCTAAATACTAGCGTTTAACTAAGGTTTTGCTTTGATATTGCTATTGAGATGAGACCAAGTAATTGGTCATTTCAGCACCTTGGTAATTTTAGCACCTTGGTCCTAACGCCCCGAAAGGAAACCATTGACATTAATGAGATACCTACATACATTTTTTTCATTACAGTTTTTTACAAAAAAAACATCTGCCAAACGGCTCAGCAGTTTGTCTGCAGTAGTTCTCGCCTTAGTTTTAACTTTTAACCTAAATGTACTACTTACTATAAACATAAATAACTTTAATTTTTTAACATCGAGAATATTAACTACCTATGCGGCATTGATAATAGCGCAATTACATTTTCAATACCTTTGCTAGTTGCTAATGTACGAACGATTTCCATTTCCGAAATTTTTCGAAAAAAAAACAAGAAAGTAAGGTATTTCAGCCATTTCAAAAAATTATCAAAACTGTCACAAACGCGAGGTCTACAAAGATAAAAAAGTTATTAAAAATATAGAACTTAACCTTCTCCGTATTTATGAGATCCTGGTACTTTGGTGATGTATTGTATTACGAAAAATAAGAAAAAAAGTTATTCAAAATATATGAGTCATTTTGCAACTTTGGACATTTTAGCACCTTGGTCATTAGGATCCGAAAATATTAGTAATTTTGCAACTTTGGTCATTTCAGCACCTTGGTCATTTTAGCACCTTGGTCCTAACGCCCCGAAAGGGCTCACAGACAGAGCCACTATACTAAATAAATAATTGAATGTCTATTATTATTTGAAAGCATTTATGAAAACGAGCGAACTTGAAATAACTATGCATAGTTCTGCCCGGCTGGACTGGGATCTAAGATGACTGAAACCCGACCCGACTGTAACTGCATGGTAAAGGCCGTTAGACATAATCTCAGCGAATGAACACAAAGCTGAATCATTCGTGACTAATCCTCATTTCACTATTGTTGTAGAGTGGAAGTAATAACGTTACCACCTGCAGGATTTTGCACACCACTTGATCTGTTCCGTTTCAATCTATTGTAGACTTCCGCAATGTTATTGTGGTTTCTAATAAACTTGATCTAAATTGTCTTTAAAAGTATTGTAGAACTGTTTTTGCGACATGCACTCGACGTCAGATAAATCGCACCTCTTCGAAAATAAGTTTAGACTTGGCCACCTGCTTTTGATCGGAAACTGAATCTCAGTAATTGATTCCGTTCGACGGTTCCAACGGTTTTTAGAGACTGTTGGCTATGTCCGAAGGGGAAGAAGTATATTTATAACAACACTTACCATTAAATTAGAAGAAATTTTTGAAAGGTGTGATTTTTCTGACGCCAAGTGTATTTCGTCTTGTGAACTTTTGATAATTACTTACTACTTCTAACCTAAGACTGAATGATCAGTAAATCGTTGTATCTTCGATTGTTTGCATTATCTTTGGAGTGCAATGCCACCTCCTCGGCGTGTTAGAATGAGGTGTCTAGTGCGTGCGTTGTTGCCATGCGAAGCACTTGCGATGCGTCGCCGCGTCGGCGCCGGCGTCGTTTCGACAGCGACCGGCAACCGGCGCGGGCGCATCGCCCAGCACCATCATTCCCGATTCTCGCGACACGCCGACAATTACGTTGCATAAGCAACACATCCACTTCGCATTCATTGCGCTTTTTTACTATTTAATTACATAAGCTACATTGCGTCCACTATTCACGTATTCGTAGTTAATTTACTGCGAGCTAGTTTCAATTATTAATATTCGCTTAATCTGCATACAATGTAAGTTCATGGGGGATCGGCGCGTCCATGAGAGTCTGAGGCCAATGAGTTTAGCTCATGCTAAACTCATTGGCCTCAGACTCCTCTGCATGAGGATAAAGTGAAAAAGCAGGTGAGGCAGTGTGCACATACAGCGCTCTATCTAGGGCGCTGGGCTAGATAATGCATCTACAGATTGCATGGGATTTCAGCTAGTGAGGAGAGATGGTCACGGCATCGGTGCACGGGGACGCCAGTCAAGGAAAACCGGCCTGACTCACGCGGTGCGCACTCTGACACTTTTTGCGACGATGATACAACTGGTTATCGTATTGTTTTTTGACGTTCAGTGAAAAAACGAAACTGAGGTCATTGCGTCACTAATTAAAATTCTTTGCTGAAGGAGCGCAGCCTTCGGCCGCGTCCAGGCAGCGCGTTCGACGGCTGCGTTTGTTATTAAAATAAACATTAGCATCGTTATGACACAACGGTATCCACTGAGGTTTTTGCTTGTTATAAATTAAGAATGTATGTTATTAAACATAATTAAGTACTTCTCATTATATCCACTAACGATTTTGTGTAATATGTTTATCGCAATTGAATAATAGACAAGTCCTATGTATTAACATTCTTTGTGTGAAATATTGTAAAATGCACAAAGGGATCTACAGAATATTCACGGAGCACGAAGGGTTCGTTCCTGTTTTCAAAATAGGAACGAAATTGAATGCAAACATATAAGTATATATTCGCAAAGTTTTTCCGGATGAAAAACGCCGGTCGCGCGGAGTTTGAGAAAACATCCTGTGTTGATAAAGCGTACTTACCGTGTCATGGGTGTTGTTGTGATTAGTAAACGCACCAGGCAGCACAGGTGTAATATAAATATGATCACAGCACTACGCGGAACGGGTGTCACGAGGCATGCCGAGCGTGCGGGCGCGGCGGGGTCGAGTGCGCGAGTGCGGCGGTGCGGCGGCGAGCGGCCCGCGGCGCGCACGGCCGCCCCGCCCCGCCCTGGGACCGGCTGCATCTCATCTCCTCCGAAGCCTCCTGAAAAGTGCTCCACTTTTTGCCAATGTGTACACTTACATATCACAGGCGCCAAAGAATGGCGCATCTTAGTTAACATGGCCTACAAACATTTCTTCATCTATATAAGTAGAACAATTATCTAGCTACTACATTATTGTAAGATATTTCAAAAATAAAAATAAAGCTATAAAGGTGACTCTACTTTATGAATACGTAAATAAACATCGTAACAAATTGCAGAAAAATAAGAGTTTATTTTTCTGCAGTTCCTGAATGGATGCTAAGGTAAGAAGGAAATTGGACGATTCAAAAGTACTACTTTTTTATAAAACACGTTAAAATATAATAATGACATAATTAATTATGTTTGTAGATAATATGCGTACGGTTATAATTATTTAAATAACCATAACCAAGGAACAATCGACAGGAAATCAACAGGAAACGATGAAACGATGAAACTGTGGGTTATTCTAGAAATACATGAAAATCGGTGAGATTAGGATAAACTTAATTTTGTGTATGTAGGTACTTAGTTATTTTTACAATTCTGATAACGTTTTTTCCTCGAACAAATATTCAACCTTGATGACGCATTTTCCTACATGGAGATGGGTACATAAATCAGAAAAACCAAGCGATATCACGTAGGTTAGCTAAGCTACTGCTTCACTTGAGTTGTTTAGGCAGTGTTTTAAATTAAACTTGTATTTTAAAGTACCTAAATACCCTAAAATACTTATACTTACTTTTTCATTTTCAAAAACTTTTTTTATTGTTTACATCAATTATTATTTATTAGCCCCATTAAAATTAATTTGAATGGGTGAAAACGTAGACGCAATAAACTAAAATGTTTTTTTATTTAAGTAAACCGTATTAATAAATGTACAGGTACACCATTTCATAACATTTAAAAAAACATAGTAAGTAGTAGAATCGTAGCTTAAAAAAAGAGAAAAAAGCACATAACACTCATACAATTTGATAAGTTAAAATGATATTAGGATGCAATTTTAAATAATGTTACATTTTTGGTCACCCATCCCATGACCGACCCATGTGAACTTCCACAATCGCTGGGCCAGGCGCTAAACCACTGCGCCACCGAGCTTATATCCTTCATACGTTACCTAATCGTAACTTAAATCCAATAATATAGTAACTAATCTAATAAAATATGTCGGAAAATTGAAACTGTTTTGTACTTATTTAGTATGATTGGAGAATAAAAATATTTTGGCTGTTTTAGTTGCCTCAGTTTTGACAGTGCGCTTTGTAAAGAACTATCGTTCTAGGTGTTATCATTCTAAGCATTGAAATGAAAACAAAAGATATCTACGACAAAAGTTTTTTTATAGAAACCACAGTATTTGTTGTTTGGTCTGTTAACAACGCGTTAGACATCCCTTCCTATTAAAAAAAAGACCTTTAATATCTCACAGCGTTCATATATTTTTTTACTTTCATTCAACTTTCTCAATGACTTATGATTAGCTATATATTTTTACCCATTTTTCGTATTCAATCCATTAAATTAATGATAGCTTAATTCAAAATGTGGATTCAATTACGTTTTTACTTGTTACAAAGCAGGTAACTGACTTCAACAGTAAATGATTGCATACTTCAGTAAATTGCACATTCAGTATATTTTTATGATGCAGAACAAATTAAATTATACAAACCAATGATTTTTCATATAACATCCACTTGTTATTACATATTTCAAGACTTTACTTTAAAAACAAGATGATTACACTCCTTTTGTTCATAAGAATAACAAACATTCTACAAGACTCTACCGTTACGCAACACATCATATAAAAAGGAACATACAATTGATTAGTTATTATAATTAATTTGAATTCCGTCCACGTAGATTTACCACCTTTAATCATCTATAGCTGATATATTATCACATCAGATTTAGATGATCAAAGGCTTTCTCTTTCAAATCTAGATTTATTCCAGAAAAAAAGCTAGAAAAAAATGCGAGTAGCCAATGGGGTTGGTAAACTTTTCCAAAACTGTTGTGAATTATATATTTTCTGGTAGCTTTTGGCTTTGGAGTCAGAAATAACAAATTGCGGAATTTTTATAATGCTTCATTTTAATATAAATAAAAATTTAAATTTTTAATTTACAGCATAGTACAATAAATCACTATTACGGCTGTATGCGTAGGTTATGCCTTTGCTCCAAAGACTTTCTATGTTGTTGCTCAAAACAAAAAACAAAGGTATGATTACTCTCTGTCACTGTCTGTCAAATCTGTCAATCAGTTTTTTAAATCAGTAAATGCACAGGAACTTCGTGTTCAGCCGTATGTTTGATATTTTATCGCGATAATAATATAAAAAAATATATTTAGTTAACAAGGTAAAACTTTACTTGTATTTTAAACATCTGGGTGTATAAATATTCTCATTTCTATAAATGTTGTGCACAATTGTAATTGGACATAGGCATGCATTAGTTTTAAATATTTTTTCCTTATTGTAAGTAATTTTGTCTGATGTCTGTTATTGTGCCGTTCTAAATAAAATAAAATAAAAATAAAAATAAAAAAAACATAATATTATTTTCTTTATTCTTCAAACATGTGCTATCAAAAAAAATATAAAACAATTCTCTTCGAAAAAGTTTACCAACCCCATTACAACCACTACTGTTATAAGCTTCCAGCTTTCAATACTATACTCTAGCCCCCTTACTAATAAAGATGTAATGTATAGTTACACAGTGTTTTGTCACTTTCTTTTCAATGTCAAACTCAAATAGTTTGACAGAGAGTAACCATTGTGTATACATCTGCTATACAATCTTTATTAGTAAGGGGGTAGATATTTACAACATACCTACCTAATACCTGAGGAATGTGAACAACTCTAGTAAACTACATGAATGGGTCTTATCTAGTATAAGCGTATTATATAAAGCGGACACTAGATGCACCCAAGTATAATGCTACAGTGACGATAGGTGTTTATCTACGCCGCTATGCACGTGAGAAAAAACTAGTTTCATAGAAATGTAGTAGGTAGGTATGTCTATGTGTTACTTATTATTTATAACTGAATAGTCTATAACACACCACTCACCAGTGATGAGCAAAAAGACAAGATGTGTGTCCGTGGTGAATACGTCTCTGTCACTAGCACAGGAACTACGAGAAATTGGTCGACAAATAGGGAGAGGACTCTGGACCGTGAAACTAAGCCATTTTTATTGTAGAATGTTCAAGACATAGGTACTTAGTTGTTTCTATTATGTTGTGTATATTTCGTCACAGGCGACCACGCGCTTACTTCTGGGCAAAAACTGAAAATCAGTGCTTGCGAAGATTAAAGCAAAGATATCACTCAATTTTTGCCTTTTTCTGTCGATGCGGTCTAGTTATTTTTTCTTCTTTATAAGTTATGTAGTCAATTATCATCTGTGTACGTATGTGATGGAAATAAACGAATAATCTATCTATCTATCTTATGTATTTCTAATCGCTATGATACTCGTATAAACTATAGATCTACGAAATAAATCGATAACTTTCCCCCGGGAACAGTTCTATACGCATCTATCAATGTGTTTATGTGCATAATTGAATGAATTATAATCGATTGTATGTGCATAATTGAATGAATTCTAATTAATCGATTAAAATTCTTTTGTATGCTAAAATGCTATTAAATGAAACTACACGTTAATAAGCCAGAACACATAATAAATATGTATTCTTTCATATTTTAAAATGGTGAGATAGGTTAGACCACAAAAAGAATTTGTGTTGGACTACGAAATATCAATATACCACCTATCACTGACCTGATTTTTTTTTATATATGCAGGTCTACTACCTATAGATACCATTGACTGCTAATTGTTTTTTATGTTAATATAATCAAAATTTAACGTTCACTTTGTTGTGATTTAGAATATTATTAATGAAAAATAGTACTGAAATTGTTGTCAACTGTATTGTCCTTTCTAGTTTGCCGGAAATACATTTTATTTGAAACTAAAACTAGCTCAAAACGGTAATTAATATGTGATATTATTTTTGTTATTTTGTAAGATTAAAAGTCTATTTAATTACACTTCAACAATTCCCTTTCTCATTTCAAATTAATATTCTTGGAAACGGATACGGTAGATATATTTTGTATCGATTTTGTTAGATTTCTGGAAATAGATTTTATTTGCAACAATATGTAACTAAAACTTGCTCAAATTGGAAATTAATGTATTAATTTATATTTGCTATTTTATTAGATTAAAAGTCAATTTAATTACACTAAAAACAAAATTATCTTTGTTACTTTAAATTAATATATTCCGGAAACGGATACGGTACACATAAGTGGTACCAACTTTGTTAGAAGCCATAATGGTTACAATAAGTTTGCTGTAAAGTAGTTTTAGATTGTAGAAGCATTCTTAGTCGAGACGCCTTAGTGTAAGGACTTACCTATAACTGTGGAAGGAAAATAAAATAGTGAACAGACTACTGAAGTTTTTATTATAAGTCAGAAGTGCTACGAACCACGAGCCGCCATGCCGGATGAAAATTGTAAGTAATATCATGACACGTTATATTTATTGTAAAAGTGTTAAGAAGCAGTCTGAAAAGAACTTTTCCCTTTTCCTGATATCCTGTTTTTAGACATAGTATAATCCTCGCTGCAATTTATTGATAAATACTTAACGATCGAACTCGCCGTTCGTTGAGGCAGCATAGTTACATCATGGAGTTGGTGATAGAATTTGGTCGAGGCAACACTTCGACAATTCTGTTTAGACGCATTTGACGCTTTTGGTTGGGGCAACTCTCCAACAGAGTATTGATGCAGATATTTCATGGTGTGACTAGGCTAGTCTTGCGATGTCATGGCTGCTGTACATGGGCGCGCTTGGCCAGAGCTACTCTCTGGTAGTGTTACTTTGTGCATCAGGCTCGATGTCGACTGTATTTCGATCGAATTTTATTTTCAATAGATTATCATCTGCATTCGATTCTTTTGGTCGGGGCTACTCTCCGGCAAAGCAATCGATGCAGTTTTTAAGTAATTTAACTGTAGTAGGATTGCGTGCGATGCTTTGACTGCTGTACATGTTAAGTTTGGCCAGAGCTACTCTCTGGTAGCGTTGCATGTGCATCAGGCTTTGCATCGACGGTATTTCGATCGGATCTTATTTTCAATCGTTTTATACTCCGTAATCAGTGCTTTTGGTCGGGGCTACTCTCCGACAGAGCAATCGACGCAGATGTAATATTAGTATCCTTGCGATGCGTTGACCGTTGTACATGGTGCGTTTGGCCGGAGCTACTCTCCGGTAGCGTTACTTGTGCATCGGGCTTCGCATCGATGGTATTTCGATTGAATTTTATCTTCGATAGTTTTGTCCTCTGTATTCGATGCTTTTAGTCGGAGCTACTCTCCGGCAGAGCCATCGATGCAAGTATTAGTAGAACCTAACTGTAGTAGCTTGCGATGCTGTGACTGTTGTACATGGGGCGTTTGGCCAGAGCTACTCTCTGGTAACGTAACTGTGCATCAAGATCGGTATCGCAATTGTCATTAGTTTTTCCCTATTCCTATCCTCTAACCAAACACAACATCCAGATGAGATACTGCTGAGTAGATACGGCCATGTAGGTGTGCCGAGTAGATACAGCCATGTAGGTGTGCTTAATAGGGCGGCCATGTAGGTGTGCCGAGTAGATACAGCCATGTAGGTGTGCTGAATAGATACAGCCATGTAGGTGTGCTGAATAGATACAGCCATGTAGGTGTGCTGAATAGATACAGCCATGTAGGTGTGCTGAATAGATACGACCATGTAGGAGTGCCGAGCAGATACAGGCATGTAGGTGTGCAGAGTAGATACAGCCATGTAGGTGTGCCGAGTAGATACAGCCATGTAGGTGTGCTGAGTAGATAGTCCTACAACTCGTGCACTACATTTGCGAATGAATCTAATATTAAACAGTTTTGAAATAGACACTTTGAAACACATATTATTATTATTTGAAAGGATATGAAGTGCTTGAAAAATAAATTCCAGGTGGTACGGGAGGCTTCACACCACCACGACAGAGTAGGCGACGCCGGCGTACATCATCGAGTGATGAGGAAGAGATACCCGCAAAAAGAAGGCGATCTTCAGAGAGCCTGACAGCGAGCGATTTACTGAAAATTATAGCAGCACTACAAGATGGTCCAAGTAAGAGTATGAATTCTACAAATGTAATTCCAGAATTTGATCCAAATAATAAATCACAGGATGTTGAGCGATGGTTGAGGAAGGTTAATGAATGTGCAGTTATTTACAACTGGAACGAAAAACATACGATCCATTTTGCCTTACAAAAATTATGTGGGCTAGCGAAAAAATGGTACGAGTCTCTTCCATCTCTCAACTTCACGTGGTCGGAATGGCAATGTAAATTAAGAAAGGCTTTTCCCAACGAAGAAAATTTTGGTAAATTGTTAGAAGAAATGCTAAACCGTAGGTCACGCCCTGATGAAACTCTAAAAGATTACTTTTATGATAAATTGTCACTCCTTAATAGATGTGAGATTTACGGTACTAAAGCAGTCGATTGTATTATCTATGGAATTTATGATAACTCTGTGCGTAATGGAGCGCAAGCTCTTAAGTGTAAGGAACCAGAAGATTTGTTGAACTTTCTAGCTTCTCAGAAATATAATACAGTCAAAGATAATTCGCGAGCCTTGGCTGTTAATTCTTATAGAAAGAGGGATGTACGTTTTGTATCTAATAACCAGAATAGGCCTTCGACTTCTATTAGTAAAAGCAGTGAATTGACGTGTTTTAATTGTCAGGAACGTGGTCATTATTATACGAATTGTACGAAACCAATTGTTAAGTGCATTAAATGTGCCAGGATCGGACATAATTTTGATAATTGTTTGAGAAAACCTCTCATTTCACACGACAGCCCAAGCGAACAATCCAGTCAAAAAAAGGTAATGACAATTGTTCCTATCGCAGGACTACTACAGTCTAATAATGATATATCTATTAAAAATAGTGACGCTAACGATGTGTCTGCTGTTAAGTCTCTCCCTCCAGTTGAAGTGCCCCGTGATTTGAACAGTAAATATTTCAAAAACGTTTGTGTTAATGGTAAAGTTTTAAATGCTTTCATAGACTTCGGGAGTCAATGTAGCCTTATTAAATGTTCGGTTGCTGAAATGTTAAACCTTGAACAAAATACCGTTAATTTGCCAGCAATAAGGGGGTTTGGAGACTCTGTTACTAAGCCGCAGTATCAGTCTACGATCAAAATTAGAATAGACGAAATAGACACTGAATTGATCGTTTTGGCTGTCGATGACGCGTTTTTAACAGAATCTTTGCTAATAGGACAGGACTTTACTGAACAACCTTCCGTTTTTGTTAAAAAGGATAATGAAACATTATTTTTTTATCATGCGCCCCCACATGAATATTCAAATGCCACTTTGATTAAGCTATTTGTTGAGAAGGATACTACTATTATAAAAGGGGGGTTGGTAGAAGTACGTTGTAAGGAACCTTATTCTGGTGATATATATTTCGATGGCGGTACTAGGATGAATCCTAAACAGGAATATCACCTGCATCAAGGGTGCTATAGGATAAATGACGGTAGGTCGGTTATGTTTGTGACTTCCCTGACGACATCTCCCTTGAACTTTAAAGCCGGTACATTAATTGCTAGAGTCAATTCTATAGCGGAGACTAGAACACTAGTCATTAACGCTGAAGATTCTCCTAAAGAATTAACGCCTCTCAATCTGTCAGAAATACAAGTTGGGCAAGATTTAGGTCATGAAACTTTAGAGAGACTAAAAAATCTTTTATTGGAATATAGGGTTTGCTTTGCTCAGAATCTTGATGAATTAGGGTGTGCTAAAAATACAGAAATGAACATAGAACTTCATGATAAAACTCCGGTAGTATACAGGCCCTATAGGTTATCTCACCACGAACGCCAGAAAGTTAGAGATATGGTTAGTGATTTAATGAAAAATGATATTGTGCAGGAATCAAAGTCAAACTATGCCAGTCCTATACTTTTAGTTAAAAAGAAAAATGGAGAATCTAGACTTTGTGTAGACTACCGTGCGCTCAATAACAAGACGGTCAAAGATAAATATCCACTACCACTTATAGATGATCAAATTTCTAATTTGAGTGGTAACAAGTTTTTTATTACTCTAGACTTAGCTTCGGGCTACTACCAGGTACCAATGGGAGAAGAAAGTCGTCACTTAACTGCGTTTGTTACCCCGGACGGCCATTATGAGTTCAAACGCATGCCGTTCGGGTTAGCAAACTCTCCCGCAGTCTTCCAGAAGATGATTAATAATTTGCTAGGTCAACGTAGATTTGATTCAGTGCTGGCGTACATGGACGACCTTCTTATCCCATCGACTACAATAGATGAAGGTTTTTGTAGACTAGAGAATGTCCTGAAATTGATAAAAGAGGCCGGCCTCACTCTTAGGTTGTCGAAGTGTCGCTTCTTTGATAGACAAATTGAGTACCTCGGTTACGAAGTTTCGGCGGAAGGTATTAAACCTAGTGCGAGAAAAATAGCTGCAGTTAGTAATTTTCCCACCCCATCCAATGTTCACGAACTTCGGCAATTCCTTGGTCTGGCCAGCTATTTCAGGAGGTTTGTAAGGGGCTTTGGTGAGATAGCTAGACCTCTTACCCAACTTTTAAAAAAGGATAGCCAGTGGCAATGGGCTACGGTTCAAAACAATGCGTTCACCTCATTAAAGTCTAGCCTTATTGATCGTCCCATTTTGGCCCTTTACAATCCGAACCTGGAGACAGAATTGCATACCGATGCTAGTTCCTTAGGACTAGGTGGCATCCTTATGCAATGGCAGACTCAACCAAGAACCCTTAAGCCGGTAGCATATTTCAGTAGACAAACTACGCCAGAGGAAAAACACTTTCATTCTTATGAGTTAGAAACTCTGGCTGTAGTTTGTTCTCTAAAAAAATTTCGACCATATATTTTGGGAATTAAGTTTTCGGTATACACTGACTGCAATGCGTTGAGAACTACACTTACCAAAAGAGATCTAATTCCTCGTATTGCACGTTGGTGGCTGCAGATTGGTGAATTTGATTTTGATATCCACTATCGTCCTGGCTGTCGAATGAGCCATGTAGATGCTCTGAGTAGGAATCCACCACCTACTGATAATCCAAATGATTATCATAGAACGTTGAATATCACCACCGGTAATTGGGTAGTAACTCTACAGGTTGCAGATCCAGAACTACAAAGAATTATTAGAATTCTAAAACCAAGTACAGATGAAGAAAGCTCGGACGTTAAGAAAAACTATGCATTTAAGAACCATACTTTGTATAGGAAAATAGGTGATGAACATCGATTGGTTGTCCCAAAGAGTGCCAGGTGGCAAATCTGTAAGGCCAATCATGACGATATTGGGCATTTTGGATTTGCAAAAACCCTTCAACGCATCCAGAGCCAGTATTGGTTTCCTAAATTACGACGTTTTGTGAAAAAGTATGTAGCTGCCTGTATCGATTGCGCTTATAACAAAGATAGTTCGGCAAAGAGGCGTACAGGGTTTCTGCATCCAATCGAGAAGGTTGAAAGGCCATTTCACACCCTTCACCTGGATCATTTAGGTCCATTCGTTAAAAGTAAGTCTGGTAATTGCTATATACTAACGATTGTGGATGCGTTTACCAAATATGTCTTTGCCAAACCAGTCAAAGATACAAAAACAAAGAATGTGGTGAAAGTTTTACAAACTTTGTTTAACGACTTTGGAGTTCCATCTAGAATAATTTCGGATAGGGGAACTGCGTTCACATCTAATCAGTTTAAAGAATTTTGCAGCACAAATAATGTTAAACATATACTCAACGCAGTTGCTTGTCCCAGAGCGAACGGCCAAGCCGAAAGGTTTAATCAAACCATACTAACCTCTTTAGCTACTTTAAACTTTGGAAAGGACGAACGCATTTGGGACCAGCAATTAGGAAGAGTTCAATGGGGTATTAATAATACCGTAAATGCTACTACAAAAAAGTGTCCATCAGAACTGTTGTTTGGGATCAAGTTAAACTGTCCTTCTGATAATATGCTAGTAACTGATGATGTTCAAAGTATTTCTGATAGTCCTCCATCAACATCCTCGTCGTTAGACATAATTAGGCACGAAGCATCAGCCAACATTGTTGAAAGTCAAAAACGTCAGAAAAGTTACTATGATTCTAAAAGATCACCTGCAATCACATACTCTCTTGGGGACCTAGTTAAAATTACAAAAACTAACTTTTATAACGACGGGAAAAGTAAGAAACTAATGCCCAAGTTTATTGGCCCTTACAAAATAGCCGAATGCTTAGGGAATGACCGGTACAAAATTGTAAATGTCCCAGGTTTCAATAGCAAACGATACGAGAGTGTGGTAGCGTCAGATAGGATGCGTCCTTGGATTCATATTCAAGCTTTAGAGTTGGACAAAACTTCAGGTTCCGAATCGCTTTCATCAGACTCTGATAGTGACATGGAAACTTAAATGTAAATAGTTAGCAACGTAAGTTATTTTATGCTTTTAAGTATTGCTCAATGTTTGATTGCCATTACTTGTTTGATGTATTCTTATCAAATACAAAAACTTTATTCGTTAATTCATTAGCATTATTTACAAATTAAAAAAATATATATATGTTGTAAACTTAATAATGACGTAGTCTCTTATATTGTTCAATATAATGTAAATTTAGATGTAAATAGTTAGCAATAGTTATTTTATGCTATTAGTATTGCACAACGTATTATTGCCATTACTTGTTTGATGTAAGTAATTAACATCTTATTAAGAATAAAAACATTATTCGACAATTCATTAGCATTAACAAATTAGAAAAGAATATGTTGTAATCTTAATTAATTATAAAACTATAACGTACTTAGTTGCTTAAATTGTTCATTATAATGTATCTAGTCGAGTGTTGTGATTGATAGATGCGTACTCCGGAGAGAGTACGCTATCGGATGGCCGAGTGTTGTGATTTAGAATATTATTAATGAAAAATAGTACTGAAATTGTTGTCAACTGTATTGTCCTTTCTAGTTTGCCGGAAATACATTTTATTTGAAACTAAAACTAGCTCAAAACGGTAATTAATATGTGATATTATTTTTGTTATTTTGTAAGATTAAAAGTCTATTTAATTACACTTCAACAATTCCCTTTCTCATTTCAAATTAATATTCTTGGAAACGGATACGGTAGATATATTTTGTATCGATTTTGTTAGATTTCTGGAAATAGATTTTATTTGCAACAATATGTAACTAAAACTTGCTCAAATTGGAAATTAATGTATTAATTTATATTTGCTATTTTATTAGATTAAAAGTCAATTTAATTACACTAAAAACAAAATTATCTTTGTTACTTTAAATTAATATATTCCGGAAACGGATACGGTACACATAAGTGGTACCAACTTTGTTAGAAGCCATAATGGTTACAATAAGTTTGCTGTAAAGTAGTTTTAGATTGTAGAAGCATTCTTAGTCGAGACGCCTTAGTGTAAGGACTTACCTATAACTGTGGAAGGAAAATAAAATAGTGAACAGACTACTGAAGTTTTTATTATAACTTCATGTTGCAATGTCATAGGACAAATTTTCTCAAAAGATAAACAAAGATTTTGTTTATGATCTTAAAGCACAAAATTATGTTGAATTATAAATAAATAAAAATTGTGGAAACGAATAAAGTTCTTTGTATTATGTATTTTAAATATGAATTTCGTAAAGCCATTGTTTCATTTGAAAAAACCTGAATATTTTGCTGACTCATGTCTATTTTGATTCTTGGCCTAGAAATAAAGAAGGGTTTGAAAATTTCCGCGCTCTGAAGTTTTCGGTGACAATTCACCAGAGCGCGCTAGTTGTAAATAAAGTTATGGTCAGTAGGTACCATTTTTTTCTATGGAAATGTGGTAGTGACATATTAATCTGAAGCCCTCAGGCGCACGTGCCGGTGATGTGGCGTTGGACATAATTTATTGAAGTCTTCGAGTATCTGTAATTCGACAGAGCTGCAGACAGACGAATAAAGAGCGACTCATTTACTAAACAAACAATTGTTAAGTGGCCATCTGTTTTTTTTACTATCTTATTCGTTTTGTATTTCATTGTCTCTTGTAAATTTTGCTTTTGAAATTATTACACTTTAGTCACATTTGCTTATCTAAAAGGAAAACAGGAAAAAGTATTTTATTTTAGATACAGTAACTCTATAATTTGCACTGTGTATTCTTTAATTTTCAATGTTAGGTCTAATTTATCAAAAAGTAGTAAACTTGAACTAAACTCTTATCAAACTCGATCTTTAAAGATACACATTATAGTACATTATGAGACATGTTAGCTTAGGTTGCTCATTGCGCACAAGGCTGTGGGTTGCAGCCCGAGCCGCAGGCGAGGGCGTAACTCAGCCGAGTGTGCAATAAGCAAGAGCTCACGAGTTTCATACGACGTTTTTCAACAAATTTACGAGGAAAAAACAAAGTAATTTATCACACAGCAACAAATACGACAAAACAAAATATGATAGTTATGGGAAAAGGCGCGCATGTTTTTTTTTGTTTTTTTTTTCACAAGCCCAACGCAAGAATATTTTGCGAACAAAGGGGTGAGGAGCATACAGCCATTACAGCCTACTTCAAAATTATAATTTTTTGTGATAAAATGCAAATATTTTATAACAAAATATTGTGAATTATAAATAATTTGATAATAATAAATATTTTTTTGACTTAATTAAGGACTTACACATTTATTTATTCCAAAAATGTATATGGATTTTCAGCAGCATAGAACCTCTTTGTTGATACTAAAAAAAATGTATTACCCGGTTAAATTGGGAATGCTCTGTTTACTCGCATAGAACTTGCAGTATGGTACTAATTTAACTTTTTATAGGGTTAGTTCTATTACGAACTAGTGTTTTATATATTATTGCACGTGTTTGTCATAGGTCAGTTTATGGCCCTAAAAGCGATGTATTAGGGCTCACTTTACGAGCAAGTGTGTTGAAAAGTACTTTACCAATTACCAGAGGCATAAAAGTTATAATTAGAATAAACAAAATTTGACAAAATCATTGATAAAACACTTTTAACGGATACTAGCGCGATTTTATTGAAAGTACTTACTTTGGTAATTAGTTGGTATTTGGTTGGACTGCGAGAAAAAAAAATAGCAGTCCCTATAGTATTTATAGTTGTCCATCAGCCATTTTTGATGTCCCCACTGTGGGGCACAGGCCTTCCTTATGGGTGGTAAGGAGGACGGCCCATAACCCACCACGCGGGCCCAATGCGGATTGGTGGGTGTTAACGACTGCAAATGCAGCCGAGACCAACGGCTTAACGTGCCTTCTGAAGCACGGAGGAGCTCGAGATAATACATTTTTGGTCACCCATCCCATGACCGACCCTTGCGAACGTTGCTTAACTTCCGCAATCGCTGGGCCAGGCGCTAAACCACTGAGCCACCGAGCTAACTAAGAGGGAAACTACATGATCAGTCTGGCATCAGTCCACTTCATCAGTTTGTATAGACTTTGAATTTTTACAGACTGAAGATCGTACCAGACTGATGGGACTAATGCAAGACTGAACAACTAATCTCCCTCAAATATATAAAAAAGATCCCAAATATAAGACACTAAAAAGGACCTAATTGATTTAGCGGGATATTTTTTAGAAGAGAACCCAAAGATAAGACACTAAAAAGAACCTAAATAAAATTGGCGGGATCTATGGAATAGCTCCATACTTTCAGCACCTTTTATTTTTTTTTGTACCTAATTCATGCGATGCGCGCTTGTTCCAAATTCAAAATATTTTTATTCACTCGGTGAATAAAAACGCGTTTTATTCACTGTTATCAATGAATAAGACGCACTTTTTTGAGTGGCGATGGTAAAAAAGTGTTTTATTTCATGTCTAGTGAGCGCGTAAGCTTGAGAAGTGAATAAAATCATTGATATCAATATTAAGCATGAAAAACTAATTGAAAGCAGAATCGACTTCCGTCATTCGCGTCATTCGTGAATGATTTGATTTGAACATAAACACAATAATGCTAATTATACCCATTTACGCTAACTGCAAAATGTCGTTTTCTATTTCTCTATTCCTTTCATTTTCATCATTCTAGGTCAATGGGAAATATCCCAAATTTTTTAAAGTCGGAAAATACGACATAAAATGGAAGTACTTAAATTATCGTTTTGTGATTATACATCTTAAGAGGATTGTCAGGCAAGCGGTCTCCATACAAACGGCGATAACGTTTCCCACTCTCTAAATCTTAACCTACAGCAATGCATTTTTGGTATGTTTTTGAAATGCCTAAAAACTATGGCTGCACGTTTTGATTTTTTAAATATTCATTGTAGATTTGAAAATATTGGCACTTCTGTGTTTTGTATGAAATCACTAAAATGCAAATATTTCGAAATCTATTATAAATATTTAAAAAATCAAAACGTACACAGCCCTAGTATTTAGGCATTTCAAAAAAATACCGAAAATTAATTACTGTAGGTTAAGGTTTAGAGGGTGGGAAACGTTATCGCCGTTTGTATGGAGACCGTTTGCTTGACAATCCTCTTAATATTTATTGCAATTTTACCTCTCATGCGTTCCTAAGAAAAAATGCTTTGAGTAAGGAACCTTATAAAAAGAAGCATGCTTTCACGCCCTTTCCGCTCCTGTCACCACTCAAGGCGATTGCAAATTGTATAGTTTACTTGACATTAGTAGCGAGTGCGGATATGCTGGAATTCTCCACGGCAATCCGGCGCGCGCGCCGAGACCAATCTTGTTTGTGGGTGATTATACGCCTGTTACACCTGAAGATTCAGCCTCCAAGCATTATTCAAATATTTACTATTGGTGTGAACATTAGGTATTTGACCATTGACTTACAAAAAGTAAACTAATGGCTCTGTAGAGCTGTAGGCCTCGCGTTTCTTACATTGTTCGAAATGGCTGAAATATGATAATTCCCCCTTCGCCATTTAGAAAAAAAACGAAAAAATTACTAGAGAAAAAACCCGCCAAGTGCGTGTCGGGCCACGCGCCGTAGGGTTCCGTAGTTACCTTATACCATACCATATTTAATACCACTATAATTTTTCGTCTGTAAAAATAACTTTGTTTTTCATAGTGTTGGTATGAATGACAAAGTTATATTACGGTTTTTGAAAATATAATATCTCGTTCCAACCAATTTTCGTTGAAAGTTTTTAATAAGATCTATAGCATATATATTTTTTGATTTTTCACTTACCTATTTCAAAAGTTAGAGGGGGGACACACATTTTACCACTTTGGCAGTGTTTATCTTTCAAACGGTTGACTTTGAGAAAAAATTGTCTTAGGAACCTCAATGTCATTTTTGAAGACCTATCTATAGATGGGTATCTACACGGCACGTATTGGTATGAAGAAAAATTTTTTTTTCAGTTTCAGTTCCATGTATGGGGAGCCCCCCTTAATCTTTTTTTTTGTGTTAAAATCGTTAAGCGGTTAACAGAATACATCTACCTACTAAGTTTTAACTGTGTAAGTAATCCTAATACTTCGGAATAAAATGGCTGTGACATACGGACGGACAGACAGACAGACATGACGAATCTATAAGTGTCACGTTTTTTGCCATTTTGGCTACGGAACCCTAAAAAGCATAATTTTAGGACCCCCTCACAAAATTTCCCGCTGCCCGGACAGGACGGACAGCATTTTTGCTCGGTCAATTGACCAACAGGATTTATAAATTAATTAAATTATTAATTAATAAATCGGTATTAGTAAAATATCTTACTTTAGTAGTATAGTGCAGTTTAAATAAAACTATCGTGTATCCAGGATTTGATTGAATCAGGCGTCACTTGGCGGAAGTCCCAAACCATTTTGAAAAAAGAAATATATGTAGCTTACTTCCGCAAACATGCAAGATGCACCGCCCGCCCGCCCGCAACCATATGCACATGCACACCACAAAATATAAGTGCACAATACCTGCATTTAGTAAGACAGCAACACACCTTGCACCTTCACCAATTAGGCTACTCTACACGTGTTTCGCCCCAACCCGGAGCATCCTCAGGAGTTAGATAGAAACCAACACCGAATGTATCCAGGATGCTGAAAAAAGGCTGATTCTTCTTCGGCTTCTTCTTCTCGTTACAAGGTCTCCCGCTCAGGGTTTGCGAACCGATGGCGTAGCTTCTTTGACATTCACAAGTGCTTGTAACAGCCTAGACTGAATAAATAATTTTTTGATTTTGATTTTTTGGTCACGAAATATAAAAACATTCAAAAAAGCCTAATTTTGTAAAATGATGAAACTGCGAGAGAAAATACAGTAAAATTTTTAGTTTTAGAATGACAGTTCTTCAGGCCCAGATATTTCAACCAAATTAGTATAGAGACGACCTTTCGTTAGTTTTTCATTAAAAAAAATAACTTCACTAAAGTATCTTGATAATAATTAAATCAATAACTAGCTTCCGCCCGCGACTTCGTCCGCGTAGATATTCGGGAAAAATCCCTAGGTAACCTTTGACCGGGATAAAAAGTAAGTTTTTGTACAAGCTATAAACTATCTGTGTGTCAAATTTTATCTAAATCCGTTCAGCCATTTTTTCGTGATTGAGGAACAAACATCTAAACCCACAAACTTTCACATTAATAATATGTAGAATCACATAAAGTAAGGTATTTTATATCTATGCACGTACCTCTATATTTGGGCCTCAGCCTCTATATTTGTATCGTTATATAAAAACTTATTTGTATCGTTATTAAATAATTAGCTACATTCTATATTTCTAAAAAAATCTAAGAGATTTTTTCCATGGAAGCCATACGTCCTACTGCCAAAAAATCATTTAGCGATTGGGCATTGTTAATTTTACTTTATTTCTCTGTGGAAATACCAGAAACTTTAGTTGAAAAATTCGATTCAATCTAGACAATGAAATTTTAAAATTGCGGATAACAAGAGTTTTCCGATATCTATTTTCATTCAAAAACATGTTTGTCATTTTATAAGTACCGCTATTATGTCACATTAAACTACATTAACAGAAAGTGCTGGAAATTGCTGGTGAAGATTGGTCTTCACCAGCAATTTCCATTTTGTGAAGAAAAATTAAGCTCTCAGATTAGTCATCGAATGGTGGCTCGCGGCGCGTGCGCAGGCAGCGTGGCGCGCCATGGCATCTTCTATTGTCCCGCGTGACACTCCGCTCCGTGGAGGCTGTGACGTCATTGTCGACGGCCGCCTCATCGGACAAGCATGTGTCAATCGGCACACACATCACTGGGAACCTCAGCCGCAACTTAATGAGGCTGCGTGACTGCGTCAACATTATTGTACGCCCCAATTTTCCTCGTTTAGTTTGACTTCGTGAGATCAACTTTTCTTATCATCGTAAGTTTTATCATGCAGATCAAAGGTTTTCAATCCGGCATTAGCTTGTCAAAAATTTTATATGTTTTAAAATTAGTTTAGTGTATAATGGAATGTATTCCTTGTGTTGCGGCCCGCCGAACCAAAATCGAAGTATTCACGGCCCTTGATGTATTTAGAATGGCCGATTCACTATCATATTTATCGAAAAGGGAGATTTATGTTACAAGATATGTTTTCACATTGACAATATACAAAAATCTCATACAGTCTACGTCCTACGAGTTCCTGATACATTGTTAACAGAAAAATATTTTATGAAAGTTTCAGGAGCTTGTAGGTTCAATTATATAGCTTCAGTACTAAGTATTTATTAGTTGCGTTGATTGCTAATTATACTAAAATTAAAATTCCGTCACTTAAAACAAAAAGCCACTTCGTCAATAGTAAAACTTAGTTTTTACAGTTTTCATCAAGTAGTTTAGCATAGTCCGGCCAGGTGTCGGATGGGTGACCGTTAAGTGGCATTACAACTGAGCGCTTCCGTGCTTCGGAGGGCACGTAAAACCGTCGGTCCCGGCTTTAAGCCAAGTTAGAGGCCTTCCAGGCGGCTTGATTAACTCTAACTATTTCTCATTCGATAAGAAGAAGGAGATCATGTAACTACAGCAAAATTTAGAACGAAAAAAATAACAACATTTCAGGTAAAACCATCTTACGTAATTTTAAATAGAACGTATAACAGCCCCGTCAGCTGTTCACTAGAATTCAGTATGGTCGCATCGCATCACGCCACCTGCGAGCTAAAACTCGGTCAGCAAACATATCGGATATACTAAGTATGATCTCTTTCACACTTATGGCAATAGAAAAAGTCGACATTGCATTGTCAGATTATCGACATCAAGACCCAGCAGACAGGCTAGTGACCTAATAAGCACGTGTATGTGACTGCACTTTCCATGATCACGCTACTTAATTGCACTATAATTCAATATTTGCAGCGTCAAGCAATATCGCAACACTATTTGAAAATATTTTGTATTGTGTACGTATTACGACGAGTAAGTACCTATGTACAGTAAGATGGTACTGGTATTAGATATTACGCCGCGAACTGTGTGTTTTAATAGAAATTGTTACTCAATGTGTATAAAAATCTACAATAAGATACCAGAATCTATAAAAGCACTCCCATTTAATAAGTTCAAGATGACTCTAAGGAAATGGTTGACTCAAAATACTTTTTACTCGATTGACGATTATTTAAAATGTTAAATAAATGTATTAAATTAGAATCTTTATTTGATCTTAGTTGTAACGTAGCTGCTGTAGACCTAAACTTATGTATCTAATATTATTTGTATGCCAAATTTTGGCTAAATGTGAGAACTTCCTAACTTATAAGTACCATCTTTGTAAAACCATGTACACATACATACATACCACAAAGAAATGATTGAATTGAATTGATGAAAATATTTTCTGAGGGCGCTGCGATATCAATTATTTATTCATTGAAACTTTTCATACGTTATTGCCCCTTTGGCCGCATACGAAACCATATGTTCCGTAACCAGTTACCAATGAGGAAAAATGTTCCTTGTACGAAACCGGTTTCGAAATAAAAAAAAAACTTTCTCGCTATGGCACCGAGCCATGAACAACGGGTATTAGACTAAATTAGTTAACGACAAACCTAGACGTAGATAAAAATAAGGTACAATTAGGCCTGACGTACTAGACGTAGATACAAATAAGGTACAATTAGGCCTGAAATCCCTATTCACCGATGACAAAACCTAAAGTTACTTTTCGGTTTTCATTCTACCGTGTCTGACTATGTTAATTAAGACTAAAGAAAGATATACTTAGCAAAGATTTTTCAGTAGACAAACATCAAATTCCATCGTTTTAAGTATTTGATTGAATCAGGCGTCACTTGGCGGAAACGTCCCAAACCATTTTGAAAAAAGAAATATATGTAGCTTACTTCCGCAAACAAAATATGCAAGATGTACCGCCCGCCCGCCCGCAAAAATTAATTCGGTGTTGGTTTACGAACGATCTAACTCCTGAGGATGCTCCGGGTTGGGGCGAAACACGTGTAGAGTAGCCTAATTTGTGAAGGTGCAAGGTGTGTTGCTGTCTTGCTAAATGCAGGTATTGTGCACTTATATTTTGTGGTGTGCATCTTGCATATTTTGTTTGCGGAAGTAAGCTACATAATATATTTCTTTTTTCCGAATCCCTCGTTTTAGTTTTTTCCTCATCGATACTTCGCGGTCCCCTGCTTAAAATGAACTTGACCTTGCATCGTCAAACTGTCTGAAGGGTAATTTTATACTCTTCTCAATAAACAGCCTAATGTTTAAGCAAACAAAATATAAAAGCACCCTCGCCCTTATTACTTCGCCGGTTGCCGGCAGCCGGAATTTATGACGCATGAATTGCCACACGAAACCGGCTGGTTGATTTATTAGACCCCGATGAACGCACAGGACAGCTATTAAAAGTGTCATCATGCTGAAAATCTGTGTTATGTTTTTTGTTAAAAATGTCCTACATGTATTTTTTTACAATTCAATTTTTACAGTTTGAATAATTCTAACATACTACCTAGTCGGTCTATTTAAAATAAAAAAAAATCAATTTCACTTTAATTTGAGATGAAAAAATAAACTTTGCTTTTCAGATTATTATGTAATTTTATTCAGTAATCCCCGTTATATGAACTCCAATTTAACACAGAATAAATTTTTCAATACAGTTGCTCGAAAATGTAAGTTTACGATGACAGTCGAGCGTGCGGAAAGTTCATTTTACCGCACGCCGTGCGTTTTTGTTTACGGAGTAGTACAGCGTGCGGAAAGTTGATTTTACCGCACGCCGGCGGCGCCGTGCGTTTTTGTTTACGAACGTTTTTTTTATATTTCTACTAGCTTCCGCCCGCGACTTCATCCGCGTGGTCAGTAGAAAAATATTGAATTAATCAAATATTTAGAATTTACAGTTTTATTTTAGATTTTAGATTTTAGATTACAATTTCAACAGTACCTGTAATGTTTTCTCGCAAATGTATTGAAAAACGTAGTATGGCACACGGTTGTTAAGGTTTTTTAAAACTCGTGACGATTTTAAACGTCAACTCGTTTTAAAAACCTCCTTACCAACCTTGTATCATAAACTACTATTATCTGAATTAGTATATTCATGAGATAAAACATTACTTTTCACGAAAGTTTAGTTCTGCTGAAGCTTAGGTCTGAAATAGTTTTGAAATCGGTATAAAAGCAATAAATTAAAGTAAAGCTATAGATTTTAATGACATAAGTAAGATAACTTTTCAGGATTTTTTCTTGTATTGTGTTGTGACAGTATTCTGTAAATAACAGTTTGAACTACCTGCGATTGCGGGTAATTTTCAGATACCTAAGTACATCATTTGATAATAATTTCATAGCAATTCTGTTATTTTGCTACCTGTGACCACAATAACTCACGTGAGGATGATAGCACTAGCAATTTATTTAATTAAAACTGTTATTGTATGTCTTATTGTTTGACCTATACTTAGAACTATAATGATAACCAATAACTATCTCAACTTAGGTGGAAGAGGGCCACTTCTCAGTTTTATTGCTGTCCACGGAACAATGTCTCTCAAACTTGCAAGATTGGTCGTTATTCGAAAACTTGTACCAACAGGAAATGAGTTATCGAAGCTTTGGGCCACTTTTGGGGGGCTGACTGAGGTCGCAAGAACTTAACAGCACTTACACGTAGGTACAAATAGGTACATCAGACAGAGAAAGAGGTACCTTTGGAAAATAACGAAAGTAGCAACGTTATTTTTAATTGTTTTGCTTTTGTGTGGCGGAGTCATCAACGTGACGATCATGGCTTCACGGTGCTACAAAATATACGTTTCTTGATTCATGAAAAAAATTATCGCAGTTTTTTTTATTCCTACGATAATATTTACAAAAGACAAGTAAACAAAACCTAAATATTCAGGAAAGTACTTTTAATAAAAATTCAATGCAAAGTGCTTTTCTCATCATTTTTCAAGTCTATGACTTTTTAATGTAAACAAGTTGTTAGTGACGAGACAATTTCCTCCAGGAGTCGTCAGCTTCCAGGGCGCAGGGGCGCAGGGGCGCGCGCGGGGCGGGCGGCATCTTCCGACTAAGGCTTTCCAATAATAAATAGTCGATACGATTTGATAAATAGTCTGACAGTTCCATCAATTTATGAAACATTTTTAATCTTTTGAAATGAACGAAAAAAAACTGGCAAAGTGCGTGTCGGGACATGCGCAGCACAGTACCTATGGGTTCCGCAGTTACCTTATACAATAATCATTATGACTATAAACTCATATTGTTAAGTAGGTAGGTACTTACTGATTTACGCAACTAACGACTATAACTACTATTCAATAAAAGTTCTACGAAAGCTTTTCCAATATAAACTATTTTAGCTAGGTAGCAGTGATAGTTTTCCTTTTAACTTCACTCATGTACAAATAAATACAGTACAGTGATAAAATTCAGGACAGTAGTCGTAGCCCCTACTGCGCGTGGCCCAACACGTACTTGGCCAATTTTTTTATATCTTTTTAGTCCGGTTTTTATACTATAGAGGTACAAGTACTTTTAAAAACGAGTTTTTTTGTTTTTTTTTTAGGATTTTTTTTTCAGGAAATGACATGAGGTTATTTCTAAAGTAGCTAATTAAGGATACTTAATTACATTTCACCTTACCGAGGATATTGAGGTGTTACAATAAAAAAAAACCGTAAAACTTATTAGGAAACAACTTACAGCTTTTTAATTGCATCCAAGTTGATTTGTCTTTATTTAAAAAAACATATCGTTTTGCCTAATGAAATTCTAATTGAAAAATCTAATACCGTTTTTTTATACTACTATGTCATGTCATTATATGCCTCACAAAAAATATTTCCACTTTGTTCCAGTTTCAGCGTAGCAAAGCGCCGTACAAAATCGCAGATTACACACGCGCGTGTAGATCGCGAGGTGATCGCTCAGCATCGCTGATCAGGCGCGATGGGCCGGGGCGCCCTGCGAGGGCCCCCGCCCCCGGGGTGGCGTATTTCCTTATCCGTATTGAATTTGTCCCCTGATCCCCTCCTTGCTACCAATGGAGTACGTTTTTGGAAATCTAAATAAGCCGCGTAAAGCACTTCGATTTCAGCCCCATTATTAGACAAAATCAACATGGGTGTATGCATTTATTTGTATGAAAAAATATCTCCCAAAACGAATTGATTATGTCTACTGGCCTGGGGTGATTAACAGAATAAAGTTATAGTTATCAGTATAAATGCCAAAAACCGTAGTGAATTGTATTTACCAGTAAACTTTGCAGTTTAAAGTAAAAGAAATAAAACCAAGTAGGTTGGTACATATGCCAGTGACCTTGAAAGTTCGCGATAAGGTCAGATTTATTTCAAATGTTACGTTAGTCAAATCAGATTTATTTCAAATGTTACGTTAGTCAAAAAATACAGATTATCTGGAAGATCATCAATGCTTCGTAGTCCCCAAAGTGGTGTTCAGTAATTTTAGCGGAGCGTCATACATATGCGCGTGCATCTATGACTTTTAACCAAAACGAAATTTTTTTACAAGAAGCCTAATCAAGCTAGGAGATGACGAAATCGATTCATTTTGGAATAGCAAAACTGTATGATAAAGTTACACATAAGCGTATTGACTTCTTCCCCCCCAGTTAACGAAGCGGTTACGGTGTCGGAGAAGATAATATACACGAAGAAATTTCAGAAAAAACGTGTTGATTTTGTCTACTGATGGAGTTAACGAAATACGCCCCTGGGCGCGTATCGATCCGCCCAGCCCCCGCCGCCCGCCCACTCCACACAATATTCATAAACTATTGCCGCACTATCAATCGCCGGCTGATGGGCACATCACTGTAAAATATGTGCTATATTAATATTATAAACCGTGCTATTTTTATCTTACGTTAGCGATTAGTGTACAAATTCCATCAAATTTATTCACGTGACATAATTAGTTTCAAATATTTTGACAAAATGGTGATTTTGTGGTATTATGCTATCAAAATCCTTACATATAGGAAATGCTTTTTGTTATTATACTATATTATATACTAATAAAATCACCCATTTGACAGAGTAACTTATGTTTTTAGTGTTATGTGAGTGTTCGAATTATAGAGATATATTTGATTTTACAACACCACTGCAAAACATTTTACTTTTACAAAAACAAATCCGAGACAATCGATTAAAAAGTTTTAGTTTTTTAATATTTATTGAATTTTTAGATTTTAGGCACTCATAATACTATTTTTATTAGTAGGTATTAAGATAATTATTATATTAGAAAAAAAGTAGATAAAATCGACTCACCCGTAGAGCTTCTCTCTAATTTTATTCCGAGTCAATTTTTTTCTAGTATTTTTTCTAATATAATATTTTTTTTATATTTTTTCACATTGACCCAGTAAGTGATCAAACTCGGACTCTTAGACAATAGTGACACCGTGAGTTACTATTAACTTACTATCTTACCTATGGCTTGTAACTGCCTTATTCCCAACTAAGCTACTAATGACATTTTTAAATTTGAGATTTTTGCATTCACAATGCTATTTTAACACAATACTAAATAATATACTAGAAAAAATACGACTCGCACCAGATCAATACTCAGACGGGAATCGAACCCGCGACCTTGGCTTGCAGCGTAAGAGTAGGATATACTAGAAGAAATTCGGCGATGTCACTAGTGACTCGGTAACTCAGTGGTCAAAGCATTGGACCGGATATCCAAAGGCCGCGGGTTCGATTCTCGTCTGAGTATTGAGTATCTGGTGCGAGTCGTATTTTTTCTAGTATATTATTTAGTATTGTGTACTAATGACATGTTTTATTTACCCTTCAGGGACATTTTCATCGGAAATAAAATATTAAATTAAAGTTTAAGTGAAAATCTATTACTTATTGCAATTGGATCCGATCTGCTCGCTCAACATTATTGTCTATCGCGATTCGCGCGACAACCGGGAATCCCCCGCAAAACGCAAACTATGCAATGCAACCATGCAGTGCAACCATGCAGTGCAACCATGCAATGCAACCATGCAGTGCAACCATGCACCGCCCGAACGCTGAGACTGCAGATGCTAAACACTGCAAACTTATAGTTATAATAGACAAAAGTATAACAAAAATACATTATTACGTGATTGATAAATTAACTATGTAAGTAATTAATCAAAACTGACCTAGTTACCTCAAATTGTATTGCTAATGCAATAACTTCAGAAATAAAACCTGGAAATAGTGTTTGTTCGATTTCACGAGAAACCTTTTAGAAAGAGTCTGGAATACATTTTAGATGTTTCATTCAAAGATTATTTTGTGAATATGATATGTTGGCCTCGTAGTTACAATGAATAAAGTTATTTTTAAGTATTATACATAATAAATAAATGCTTGGACAATTTCACACAGCGCCATCTAGCCCCAAACTAAGCAAAGCTTGTAATATGGGTGCTAGACAACTGATATACTACTTTTATACTTTTTAAATATTTACCTTATATCCATAGTCGCGTCCCAGACCCGTCACAGAAATTAAAATTCATCATTTCAATTTCTGCCCGATCGGGAATCGAACCCGGGACCTCTTGCGTGGTAGGCGGCATGTAGACCACTGCACCACTCAGGTCGTCAACATATATAGTAATTGTGATTGATATAACAGTGGGCTTCTGTAATATTGTACTAATGTGGTCATAGCCACGGCTAAGTATAAGTACTTACTTAATTAAAATGTATAATTCTGCTCATGAAACTAATGAAAAGTACCAGTAGGTACTCGTACCTATAATTTATCGATCAAGAGATAGAGATTCTGCATAAAAAATAAGGATAAGAATTCTGTTTTTTTTGTGCATTGTGCTTAATAAAATGCATTTAGATCAAACTAGTGGCCGCCCGCGACTTCATTTGCGTGGAATTATTTTTCTATTCGGCCCATAAAAGATTTTTTCTTAATAAGAAAAACTATATCCTTTTATGTACCTCTGACAACCTGTATACCGACTTGACTACACAAAATGATAATGATAATCGACTGAATAGTGAAAACGAAAAAGCGTAACAAACAAACAAACTCACTTTCGTATTTATCCATTAAAATATACGATACTATAGGCGTTATTAAATCGGTATCCGTTTACATGATTTAATAGTATAATGAAGCATATACGCAGTTTAAATTACAGAAGTAATTTCAGGTAATTATATTTGACGTATTAAAAGGCGAAGCAGACAAATCAACATGAATTCCTTGGCAGCATGAAGTGGCTAGTGCTACTGTTGTATTTAGGAGTAGCTTCGAAAGTGAAGGGGCACCAGAATGTGACTATAGATTATGCCAATCGTCAACTTCGACAGTTCAAAACGGAACACCCCGTAAGTTAAATTTACATTCAATAAAAAAATATGTAGGTAGTAAAAAATGTATAAAATATGCTTACACGTATTTATTTTGATTATTTAAACGTTACTTATTCAAATACCTACCAATGATTAAGTTTTCCTTTTTTCAGCTGCCCATAGGCGCGTTGACTACCACAGGTGGGCTCCCGGTTGACGTAAGACGCACCTTAAGTATTAACTCAGATGTATTTGAGAACGACTATGCCATAGATTTGCAGTTTCATGATAATTTCGAAAGAATACCAGAGAGAGTGGTTCATGCCAGAGGCAATGGAGCTTTCGGCTACTTCCTAGTAACTCACGACGTGTCCAAATACACCTGTGCTGATGTATTCAATGGAATTGGAAAGAAAACACCGCTATTCGGAAGATTTTCTACGGCCACACAACTTAGAGGTGGTCCTGAACTTGGAAGAGAAAATAAAGGTTTATCCATTAAAATGTACACCAAGGATGGTAACTTTGATCTTCTCACCTTGCACGTTCCAGTATTTGAGTATCGTGATCCAGTTGATTTTAATACTTTGGTTCACGCTGTCAAACGAAATCCCAAAACAAATGTTCCCGACTTTACAGCAGTTTGGGACGCAATAACGTTGAGACCAACATTTCTTCATCCTTTCCTTTGGAGATTTTCTGATTATGGAATTCCTTACGGCTACAGAAGAATGGACACTTTTGCCTTTCATGCATATGTATTAAACAACAAACACGGAGAACGATTTTTGGCTCGATTCAATCTAAGAACGGAAGCAGGCTTAGCCAATCTTACTGGGGCTGAGGCTCAAGCTATAGCGAGTCAAGACCCTGATTTCTTCACGAGGGACGTTTATGATGCAATAGCGAATAAAAATTATCCGTCTTGGAGAATGGAATTGGATGTGATGCCTTTGGAACATGCCAAAACACTTGACTACAGTCCATTTGACATAAACCGATTGTGGAAAAATGGCACTTATAAGACAGTCACAGTGGGACGAGTAGTTCTGGATAAACATTCGGATAATAATTTCAGAGACGTCGAACAGAGCGCTTTTAATCCTGCGAACTTGGTACCGGGTATTCCAGGGCCAGTGGACCTTATGTTCAAAGCTAGGCGAATAGCATACCGACACACTCACGCCAACCGTTTGGGGATCAATGCCGAATATGTAAGAATAAATGCACCGAGGTACAAAAAAACATATACCCGCGATGGCAAGCCCCCAGCAAAGGATAATATGAATGATGTTCCAAATTATTACCCAAACTCATTCAGTGGACCAGTGCCGTTCGTCGATGAGAGTCGCTCCAGTGAGAGAATAGTAGTATTTGAAAGTAATGCAGTGGATTTCGAACCCTTGTCATACTTCTACAACCATATTGTAGAAAGTGACTCGCACAAGCAAAGATTAGCTTTTAATATTGCTAATACGCTTATCAATGTAGATCTAGAAATTGTAAATAGGTCAATAACAATTTTAGGATATGTGGACCCAGATTTAAAACGAAGAGTGTCCAAAAGTTACAGAGAACAGAAAAGGTTAGCTGATGCCCGTGCAAAGCTAGATGCCAAAAGGAGATATCAACCCATCGCTGAATGTATAAGTGAGTTTACACAGCCGATGCACTAAGCGCAAAAGTAAATATATCATAAGCTATCAATATTTAATTAACTTTGAATTGATATGATATTTAACGTGTATTTGTCATACATTTATGGTTACCTAAGTACTTTCTTTACTTCTTTGTATTAGGTTTTTAAGTTACTTCTTGTTTAGGAAGCATAATATTAATAGTGCTATAATGTATTATGCACTTAAAACCTTAAAACCTCCACCTGGGCCAAGTTTTTAATTTCCAAACCAAGATTTTCGTTTCATTTCTTTATTTCACTATTTCCTAAAATTTGTTAGGTAAGAACATAAAAACAAAACACCAGATATATGAATATTTATTCTTTAACAATAAACTCCAGACGGCAAAGAACCTATTACAAGAACCGGACAAGGGCGAGTCGGGCTCACTCACAGAGGGTTCCGTACAAATTTGTAGGTACTTTAATAAAGACTAAGTATCTTTATTTTCTTGAAATTAATTACAAAAGTATACCTAATAGTATTCAGACTTTTTCCTGTACACTTGTAGTGACGATATTAATTGCCAAATTCCACAGTTCTAGGTCAACCCTATGAATTTTGATAGGGAATCAAAATTCAAGAGTGTTCAAATATGCGTTTTTGCGGCATAAACGGCCATAAATCTTCTTTTTACGTAAACTTAAAAGATTTAACAGAAGACTTTACAGCTTCAAGGAACAGTGGCCCTACTATTAGTTGATGCAAACTGCTTACGTTACAGTAAACTATCATTTTGTCTCTTTCACTCGCACTGACTGTGAGCAGTATATCTGATAGTTTACGGTAACGTAAACAGTTTGCATCAACTCATGGTAGCGCCACTGTAGGCCTGAGTATGTGGTTTAATTTTCGATACCTCCACCCGTTTCCGAGATAAAGGGTCATGACAGACAGGCAGACGGACACAAAGTTAGGCTATTAGGGTTCCGTTTTTTCCTTTTGAGATACGGACCCCTCAAAAGCATCGCGATAAGCGTACGATGTTCGTCCCATTCCGTTAAGTTTCAAAATTAAGTAATCTCCTATTCATAAATTACAAACGCAAGAAAAATCCGTCGGAGCTGCGAATAATATTTTGTATACAGTTGTGTGTGATTATAAAAGTTGCTTACGGATTTTTCTTGCGTTTGTAATTTATGAATAGGTGGATAAAATATGTATAGTACCTACATCACTGTTAGTCAGTGGATTTTGGTAAAAAATACTATTTTACCCGTCGTTGGTTTTTTTTTCAAAATTACATATAAATTTTTCTTTTTATTTTAGGTTATCTAGGTACTCCAAATGGGAAAATGATTAATGTAGCGCCAAAGAACCACCGCCGATAACTTACAAACCCATTACAGAAAACCGTATCGAAATCAGTTTAGTAGTTTTTTATAACTTCTCAAGTGCGACTCATCTGGTTGCTGCAGCGCCCCCTGGTGGTCAACCACCATGAAACATGTCTAAGAACCTGCTCCGAAATGAAACATTTTGAATGCAAAAAACCGCATTGAAATCAGCCCAGTAGTTTCCTAGGAAAATGGTAAAAGACAAATATACAAACACACTAACAACGTCTAACCCCAAATCGCCTCCGTTGCAATCCGTCCGTTCCGTCGTCGAGAGTAAAAATAAAAATAGATAGTTAAAAATTAATATGTGAACGTATTTTAAGTTGTTAAAAGTAAGCTTTTAGGTAGCTAAGTAGGTAGTATAGATAACCATACTTATTAATTTACTGATGACCTCCGTGTTCGAATGGTTTGTACACATAGATATATATAGTATATTAAATTTGTACACCGGTTTTCAAGATGTTGCCATCTCTGTGGTCCTGAATTTGGTTTGACCCCCGGCTGGGTGGGTCAATTTAGAAAACAAACTTTTCTATATTGGCTCAGATCTAGGTGTTTGTACATAACACAAGTGATTTAGCAACCTACTTTGAAATAGGAGCAATGTTTTGTGATGTTGTATAATATTTAGTAATAGGTACCTACTCGTAGTACTCGTAGGTACAATAAAAAATTGGGCATGGTCAATAAAATACTAGTTTAAGTAGGTAAGTATCATGTTTTGCTAAGAAATAAAAGAAAGTTTAGATGTAAGCTAAGTGACAGTTCAAATAGGTACAAGCACAGAACATAGAATTTTTTTTCTTTGTTCTGTGGGTACAAGGACGTAGACAGGGCAGGGTTGAGGGTTTAAAACCATACCTTCCCCCTCCCCTCCTCCCCTCTCCCCCCGAAATGCCTTAGAAAACCTACGGTTTAATACATAAGTAGGTACTTACTTAAGTACTAAAATATTTTCGACTCTTTTCTAGATCTGTAAAAAATGGATTCCACGTTTTTCAAGACGAGTGAAATCGAAATCTATTTTGTGTTGTGTGCTTATTTTATTTACAATGAATTTCTCCTCCGAAGTGACATCCAGTGGCTACGGTCCTGTTCAACTATATTTATAAAAATCATTTGTGTAAGCTACCCCAATCTAATGTGAAATTGTGAACCCTAATTGTGAAATGTTAATAATTATTACAATTTAAATTTCTCTCTCGCATTGCAACGCCCTCACAGGGCGTCACAGGAACTGTACTACTACCTATGTATCATCTTCTTACTATGTGACAAGCAAAAGAATTATGAAGTATGAAATACTCGAACTAAATATTTACGTAGTCTTTAAAAAAGTTAAATAAATAAACAAATATTAATTTGTAACGCTAAGTTATTTGTTACGTTTAGATCTACTTACTTTCGTAGTTGATTGATTGAAATAATTGATTTGTCATTGAAGTTGATGCATATAATTACAATCAAATAGCATTACGTGTTAGGAAATTATATTTTTTTATAATTACGCCTATTATTAAAGCGAATTATTATGAGCTAGTAACTACACGTAGTACGCCACGTGATATTTTAGATATTTCGCGCCTGGTCACTGATCCTGGGTATTGTTTGTATCCACTTGTCATTAAAATATTAAGACTATTTTAAATTGCATAATTTTGTCAGTTCAAAAAAATAAAACGTTTTACTTGTCTTACTAACTGTACCAAACGTTTATAACGTTTAAAATTCCATACAAAAAAAAGTGGGACGAGTTGCAGAATAGAAATAATATAATCAATTTGATTTTCATCAACTCGTACTAAATGGGCCGTAGGCATGTGGAACGAGTTCGCGAATCACTCATTGGTACTATGTACGTATGGTATTATAACATGGTGTACTTAATTATGAGCCCTTATTTCATAAATTTTTTTATTCATTTGGGAAACAAACATTACATTACAATGCAAACATCTCTTTTCCCGATGTTATTAACTTCGCACAGTCAAAACATAGGTACTTAGAAAGTTTTTCATTTGTAATTGCGGGACGGATGCGCGTCCGGACTGATGTGTATAATGTTTAAATATATCAAAACAGGATATATGTCTCAAATAATTAACTATTATGTACTTACTTAAATTTTGTGCTAGTAAATAAAACAAAATATAAACAACTTGTTATAATCCGTCACCCTGAGTGACCCTCCTACTATAGTGTCATAATCCTTTTAAAGATTCTTCAACTTTAGGATAAGCTATTTTCCTTTATTGTTGTACTTAACAGAAATAAACAGTCTTTTTTTGTTATTTTTTATTTTATTGGACTTTCGAGTAGGTACCACTCCTGAAAATTCAAAGTTCTCAGACATTTTCAGTCTAAACATATTATGGAATTTAAGGTTTTATTTAGCATGCTATGCTGTTCAAAAAACGGGCCAAGTGCGAGTAGGACTCGCACACGAAGGGTCACATGTCACATACCAAAAAAGGGCAAAAAAAAACGCTTGTTGTATGGGAGGTAGCCCCACTTTAATATTTATTTTATTCTGTTTTTTAAGTATTTGCTGTTATAGCGGAGACAGAAATACATCATCTGTAAAAATTTCTACTGACTAGCTATCACGGTTCATGAGATACAGCCTCATGACAGACAGACAGACAGACGGTCTTAGTCCCGTTTTTACAAATCCTAAACACAAACTGGGCGGGCGGCGGCGGCGGCGGGCGGCGGGCGGCAAGGCGTTGGGAACGAGCGGAGCGCGAGTCCCTGCACTCCCAGCGCAGCTGAGGGCCTGAACTAAAAGTAGGTTAAGTATAAGTTATTTCTCTTTCTCGTTGCTCGAGAGTTATTCGAGAGCTGTAAGCTTTTTTCATAGTAGAGCATAGGGTTACCACTTTTGTGTTCACAATTCTTTTATTATCAAAAAAAGCTGCTTATAAGTCTTTGATAGATGCCATATTAAAAAATTCCTTGTCCTTTTCTGTACCCCTAAAAACGTGTATGCAAAATTTCATGATGATCGGTTTAGTAGTTAATACGTGAAGGCGTAACATGGTAGGTATTAAAAAGTTTCAACAAAAAATTTAAAAACTTTTTTTTAATGTTAACTTTTTTTCTAATTTACTTGTTGTGGTTGTGGTGTGGCATATTGTGGTGGCAGAGGTATAATCTCCATTCTGCTGTTACTTTTGTACATTTGTGAAGTCGAAGAGATTTTACTTTTTTTTTAATTTTCACGCAACCGAAAATTCTGAACTTTTTCTATTACTTAAGGGAGCTTATTCCTACCTATAAAAAATATTCAGCCAATATTTTTAACATGGAAAATGTTTTTTAGGTAGGCCCCCATTTTCGCTGAAAGTGAGATTCGCCCGTGATACTCTGAGGTTTAGGGCCACGAGGACGTATAAGGGCTCAAAAGACGCGGAATTTGAGGGGCTTTAAGAAGATGTATAAAATATTTTGGAAAAGTCAAAAACTTTTTTGGAAACCGAAAAATCGTATGTTTTCACAGAAAATTTCTGATATCTCGAGAACTGGGCCGAATTTCAAAAATATGAAAAAAAAAACACCTCGGCATTGAACCAAGCACCAACCAACCAACATTTTAGGTCATGACACTTTTTTCGATATTGGTGACGGTTGAGGCTGTAGAGGTGCCCTTAGCCACAAGGTTACACACATTACAGTTTGTCCAAGAAGAATGTCAAAATTCCTCTGTGGTCAAATCTGCCTGCTTATAGTCTAATTTTCAAAATCTATCGCAATCGCTTTCATTTGACTGATGGATGTGAAACATTGCTGCATTTCTTTGGTAAGTTTTTATTTGTACCGAAAAGAAGCATCAATGTATCACACCCTGAAAGCGATTGAGATAGATTATGAAATTAGACAATTAGCCCCCAGTTTGACTACTAAGTTTGGCCACGAGGAAGGAAGGGAGTTTTGCGCGGCGCGAGGTGCGATATCACGCGGCGGGCGGCTCGCGTGCTACGAGGACGTATGAGCGCTCAAAAGAGCGGAATTCGAAGGACTTTAAGATGTGGTAAAAATATTTTGGAAAAGTTGGTTTTGAAAAAATATATTTTTGGGGCGTTTTACTGAAAATTGAATTCGACGGGTTTCCGCGTAATTTCGGTAAGCGCGCTCCTTAGATGCGCGTCGCGTCGCTGAGTTGCTATGGCGGTTTGGTTTGACGTATTTCTTAGAAATCTTAGAATTTTTTATAATATTTTAGGTAGTAGTACCTACTACCTTTCAATAAAATAGTAATGTTAATAACAATGAAATATTTTTGTACTTATGAATTTCATACACACGAATCAAAGAAAAATAGATCCAAAATTGTTCATGGCTTTGCTGTGATTTACAAAATACAAATACAAAATAATTATTTTCAAAAAATTACAGGTAAGGGTCATTTACATTGGACTCCTCCCTTTATTGCTCCTCTGCGGCGTTTATTTAAAACTATTGTTAGTACTAATTCAAACAAAGGAATATATTTTTTTAAAATTCAATAATCTATAACAGGTAGATTCATTTTCAATGCCCTTTCAAATCATGTAGAGCACGAGATCTGTGAATTTTTTAGAACATTTCCCCATGCGAGCTCACTTGGTACACCTATTGTTTGTTTGCATCAACATTATTATGAGTTTATGAATTTTGATTCCCTTGAGTGAGAGTGTTGAAATTTTCGTTTTTTGCGGCATAAATCACTTTTATTTTTTTAAACTTCCACAGTTTTCGATGTCAAAAAATTCATGATGTTTACGTGCTACGGTTAGACCGTGCCACGAACATTGAACATATATCGAGAGAAAAAACGAGAAAAAAATCTAGAGTAATTTTGTGGAAAATTTATACAGCGCGCGTCAACTTACGCTGAAAAGAGAAATGAAATTTTTCATAGACATACTGTATCGAGTTCTTTTATGCGCGTTTTTTTTCTTGATTGATGTTCGTGCCACGGGTAATGACCTCAATGACTGGCTACCTTAATCTTATACCTATGCGTTATTAATTTAGAATCCGTTTACATGATTTACTGAATTCATTAAGCAGTTTTTAAGCAATTTAAAATTAATTTCAGGCGTAAAACTACAAGGTAGGTAGGTAAGTATAATTATTGCCGAACCTATTAAAGGGCGTTGTAGCCGGATCATCATTTACTTCTCTGGCATCATGAAGTGGCTAGTGCTACTGTTGTATTTAGGAGTAGCTTCGAAAGTGGAGGGGCACCAAAATGTGACTATAGATTACGCCAATCGTCAACTTCGACAGTTCAAAACGGAACACCCCGTAAGTGATCATTTAATAAATAAATACCTAAGTAGTAATAAATTAAGTAAATGTGCAAACACGTATTTAATTTGATTCAACGTAACATATCCAATCAATCAATATAATAATAATCAATAATCAATAATCATTTATTTTAGTCAAACACGAGTATACATAAAATGTAGATGCCAGGGTTTATCGGTGTCCTTACATGTTTGGCCCTGTAGGGCATACAAAATTACAATGTCAATTAATTTAATTATTTGTTATATCAACAAATAAAAATAGTAGGTATCTTACAAGCATGATTGATAATAAGGAATAAATGTCACTTAATGCATAGGCATTAAGTGAAACTATAAAAAACTTTATAAAAATAGTTTTATAAAGTTACATGTCAAAATCCTCAAAGCTTAGCTAGACTCCTAGGTGGTCAGATAACAAATTAAAAATTAATGTCAAAATAATATAAATGTCAAAAATGTCTCCCCTGTTTTATAAGCCGATGTCAATATTAATTGAAAAAAATAATGATTATAATAATAATAAATTAAATAGATGACTAATTTACATCTTTACATTATAAATTAGGTAAACCTTTATCTGATAAATAGTCACTTAATCTATAGTAGCATTTTTCTATAAGGAAATTCTTTAGTCTTAGTTTAAATAAGTTTAAGTTAAGGTCTTTCAAGGCTATTGGAAGGTTGTTATATATAATAGGTCCCATACAAAAAAAACTATTACGCTTAAGTGCCGTATTTGCACTACACACACAAAGCTTTGTCTTTTTATTTTCTCTTATTCTATTACTAACATATGACTGAATTTTGAATAACTCTGGATTCATTTTCACAAACACAGCTACTTCAAAGATGTATGAACATGGTAGTGTTAAAAATTTGTGTTTTTTGAAGTAATCTTGACAGCTATCAATACACTTTAAACCAAACATTGATCGTATTATATTATTACCAAATATATTACCATTATATATTACCAAATAAATATAGTAAGTACTCCTTTTTTTCAGCTGCCCATAGGCGCGTTGACTACCACAGGTGGGATCCCGGTTGACTTAAGACGCACCTTAAGTATTAACTCAGATGTATTTGAGAACGATTATGCCATAGATTTGCAGTTTCATAATGATTTTGAAAGAATACCAGAGAGAGTGGTTCATGCCAGAGGCAATGGAGCTTTCGGCTACTTCGTAGTAACTGACGACGTGTCCAAATACACCTGTGCTGATGTTTTCAATGGAATTGGAAAGAAAACACCACTATTCGGAAGATTTTCTACATCTACAGTATCAAGAGGTGGTCCTGAACTTGGCAGAGAAAATAAAGGTTTATCCATTAAAATGTACACCAAGGATGGTAACTTTGATCTTCTCACCTTACACGTTCCAGTGTTTGAGTATCGTGATCCAGTTGATTTCAACACTTTAAGCCACGCGGTAAAACCAAATCCCAAAACCAACGTTCCCGACTTCACACAAGCTTGGGACGCAATAACATTAAGACCAACATTTCTTCATCCATTTCTTTGGAGATTTTCCGACTATGGAATTCCTTACGGCTACCGAAGAATGGACATTTTTGCTATTCATGCATATGTATTAAACAACAAACACGGAGAACGATTTTTGGCTCGATTCAATCTAAGAACGGAAGCAGGCTTAGCCAATCTTACTGGGGCTGAGGCTCAAGCTATAGCAAGTCAAGACCCTGATTACTTCACGAGGGACGTTTATAATGCAATAGCGAATAAAAATTATCCGTCTTGGAGAATGGAATTGGATGTTATGCCTTTGGAACATGCCAAAACACTCGACTACAGTCCATTTGACGTAAACCGATTATGGAAAAATGGCACTTATAAGACAGTCACAGTGGGACGAGTAGTTTTTGATAAACATTCGGATAATCATTTCAGAGACGCCGAACAGAGCGCATTTAATCCTGCGAACTTGGTACCGGGTATTCCAGGGCCAGTGGACCTTATGTTCAAAGCTAGGCGAATAGCATACCGACACACTCACGCCAACCGTTTGGGGATCAATGCCGAATATGCAAGAGTTAATTCACCGAGGTACAAAAAAACATATACTCGCGATGGTAAGCCCCCAGCAAAGGATAATATGAATGATGTACCAAATTATTATCCAAACTCATTCAGTGGACCAGTGCCGTTCGTCGATGAGAGTCGCTCCAGTGAGAGAATAGTAGTATTTGAAAGTAATGCAGTGGATTTCGAACCCTTGTCATACTTCTACAATCATATTGTAGAAAGTGACTCGCACAAGCAAAGATTAGCTTTTAATATTGCTAATTCGCTTACCAATGTAGATCCGGAAATTGTGAAAAGGGTATTAAAAATTTTAGGGTATGTTGACCCAGATTTAAAACGAAGAGTGACCGAGAGTTACAAAGAACAGAAAAAGTTAGCCGATGCTGCTGCAAAGCTAGATGCCAAAAGAAGATACCAACCCATTGCCGAGTGTATAAGTGCGTTAAAACAGCCGATGCACTAAGCGGAAAAGTAATCAATATTATTATAACCATAATACTCTTTCTGTCTTTTACGTTTTCACACCTAGACCGCTGGATAGATTTTAACGAAACGGATATAGATAGAACTTTGGACTATTTTGTGCTTTTGGAAAAGACATAGGATAATTTTTATCCCACTGCTGGGTACGGGTCTCCGCCCGCACGATATAACCTGTGGTCTACGCGGGCAAAGATGCGGGATGAAAGCTAGTATGTTATAGTTTAATTCATTTATTGCGTGTGATACAAGCTTAGAACAAGTAAGAACTTTAACAATATTTTATGAAAAAAAAAAAGAATAAGTTTCCAAAAAAATATTTAACTTAATTGCAATAGATACTGTTAAAACAAAAGAAGAATAGTAAAAAAATAGTTCTCCGCTGTAGACAGGATTCGAACTTGCGCGGGTAAATCCCATTGGATTTCAAGTCCGCACACCTCAGCTACTTCTGTGTGGTCAAAATAGTAAGCAAGAGTCGTAAGTAGAAGTACACTACACTACACTATCTATAGCTTCAACCGATGTTGAACAAACAGTGACGACTCGTGATGAGCTACATAACCACAGAATATATTATACTCTTAACGACATAACACTAAACTTGCTATTGGCATCACCTTTTATGCTACACAATAATGTCATTACAATATTTTAAACATAGATAATTTAACAGATTGAATATTTAATGTTGATCGATCGAGGAGAGGCAAAAGAATTTGCATACGGGATAACGGGACCAGTCCAATCATTTTACCTCAATACTAAAATCATGACTGCCGAAAGGAAAGGAGGATTTTAATGTAATTCCATTTTTTCTTACGTCTGAGCGCGGCGTCTGAACTAAAGGAATTGATCGCAACTAGACATAAGCAGGTTATCAAGACAGGCCGAGACACGGTCTAGCTGAGGGGTGGCTAACTGACCGGACGAGTCAAGCTGATAATTTATAAAACATTTATAGTATGAAATTAAAATTAGGCAACCCATCGAGCCTATGTCCAGCAGTGGGTGTCGAATACCTACTTCATGCAATAAGGCAAAGTTAATCTAGTCATCATAGTGTCACATCAGCACTTCAAGAGTATTCGTCACATTTAATTTCCGCTAATAATGCCAATAATTATATTGGTAAATGTCTGGCAGAAAAAAAATCATAACAATTTACAGTGTCCAGTACTTGCCGCCCCTGCCTGTGGCACTTCTTTAAAATCCTTTGCTTTGCTTGATACTGATGAAATTGAGGTTGAAAAAATGATCATGTGTTTGGAAGATGACTGTGCGGTGATGACTGTGCGGTATTATTTTTTTCGATATATTTTGGTACCTCCTCTGACTTATATTTTTCAAATAGTTTATCTACAGGAATTTTTTCCAAATGTATAAAAAAAGCTGTAGGTAGTTGTTCCTGTATACAGGGTTATTTGTAAAACACCAACAACCTCGCAGGAGTAGATCACTGGCATCATAAACAACAACATTTGTTCTACAACTTTTCCGAAAACAGTAAAAAAAAATTACTTTTCATTCAAAACTCGATCAGCTGATCAGACATTTGTATGGAAAGTCGAATATTTTCTCGAAATCTAGAACAAAAAGTCAAGTTTCAAATTGCTGACCCATATCATTATTACCATCTTTTTCTAAAATATTGGAAAAAATATCAATAATAGGTTACCTAATCCGATTCATAGAAGAAAAGGCGATTTTGTCTAAATATTAATTTGGTTTTCGACTTCAAGTATCAACTGCTGATGCCGTACATCATTTAACAGCAGATTATATTGTAAATAATTTGGACAAAGATAATCACACAATTGGAATCTTCCTGGATTTAGCAAAAGCATTTGATACGGTGTCTATCCCTATTCTTTTGCGCAAGCTTGAGACTTTAGGCATAAAAGGTACACAGCTGAAACTCTTCACGAGTTATCTCGAAGAAGGTATCCAATGTATGAGAATTGGAAGTGTCCTCAGTGATGAGCAGGATAATACATACTTCGGGGTTCCGCAAGGGAGTATTTTAGGGCCTACCCTGAAATAGAAATAGAAATAGAAAATATTTATTTGCCACAAACATGTTTCTGATTTACATCAATGATCTTGTAATATGAAGCTAGATCATGGGATGATCATATCTTACGCTGATGATACTGCACTTCTTTTCGCGGCCGCCTCGGAAGAACAAGCATACAATACAAGGTATGCGCAACGAGCATTCAATGTTGTTAATACTTAATTGGCTTCAAACTAATCTTTTAACACTATCTATATTAAGTTTTCAGTACCTAGGTAAACAATGTTTTCCTAACACTAACCAAACACTACATGCACATATTGTGGAGTCCATACGGATAACCAATGTATGTACCCCGAACCGAAATTAAAGAAACAGATAAAACTAAATAATCTGGGTATTACGAGAATATTAGATAAAACTCTTACTTTTAAGCCACGTCTTGCGGTTTTAAATAGCAGATTATATAAGTTAATATTTGTATTCAAAAAGTTACAACATATTGCTGAACCGACAATAATCAGGCAGTTCACGTATTTTACACTATGTGAATCAATATTAACTTACTGTACCTGTCATGAGTATCATGACATGGGGAGGTGCAAGTAAAACATTGGTACTAACCACAGAGAGAGCACAGAGAGCGATTGTGTCAACTTCCCGCCTTTTTCTATTTCATACTAAACATCTGTATAAGTCTTGTAATTTGTTAACAGTTCGACAATTATTTATAATGCACGTAGTATTAATTAAAACAGCACTCAGCAGTTTCTTTTAGCCCTGACATACTTAGTTAATAAAAGACGCAAAGATATTATAGTATGCACTCAAAGTTTCTATTAATTATGCTTTTACAAGAAAATTCTAATTATTCCTGGGCCCGCTGCTGAAGGTACAATTCGTATAGCATTAGCAAACATCTACCCACTTAATTATAGAAATTATAAGATCAATTTAAAAAAATATCCTACAAAGCATGTCCAATGAAGATACAGAGAGACTATTGGTTGTATTAAAATAGTAGGTACCTACCTAACTAAATTGTATTTTTATTTAAGTAAGTTTTAATCAAAGAATTTGTAATGTAGGTATATTAGTATTATGTACCTACCTACTTTAACTTAAACTTTTGTAGAAAAAAAAACTTAACTAATGAGTTACTGTTAGTAATAGTGATTAAAAATTTTTTTGTGAATATTATTAGCTCAAACCGTTTGAAACACAGGATTTCCTAGTTCAAACAAATGTCTATGTAAACCTTGTACAAAAACATTGTATCTGCACCTATAGAAAATAAATAATTAGGTATTCTATTCTATTCTATTCTACTTTAAATACGAACCGTGAAACTGCTACTTACTTTAACAAATACTTGACTCGTAAGGATTTAAAGTAGGTACCTACCTCAACGATATATCAAACTATATCGTTGACCTACCTATTTGAATTTGCGCGTAGGTCTTGACATGTCATGAATGATCGTGACACAGTTCAGTGTTGAGGAAACTTTCCGAGAGATTTCAGAGAGACGCATGAAACATTCAATAGGAGCGCAGTTGTATTGCAGTGCAGCGGAGTGCAAGCGCCATTGGGGCGCACTCGGCCCATATGAAATCCCTGCACTAATGCACACCCCTGTACCCCGTACCATGAAAATACGATGTCGCAGTCGAATTATTTACGACTGCAAATTACTTACTTAATGAGGATCGTCTAACAATAACAGCAAACAATTTGCATTCTGTTCGCGATAAACTCAAAAACTACTGAACGGATTTTCATGCGATTTTTACCAAATGAAAGAGTGATTCCTGAGGAAGGTTTGAGTGTATAATAAATAAGTTGAGGTTTTATGTAAATTGGTAGAAATATGTCGACAATCGTTGAAGAAGTCGGCAAATTGGTAGAAATGTGTCGATAAATTGTTGAAAAAGTACCTAGGTACTATAGGTACCCATTATATTAACTTTTTACACCATACCATTTAAGGTGGTATATACCCGGAGCGAAAGTGGCGCCGCGGTGAATTATATTTACTTAATATTATAATTCTAATACACAATTTTAAAAATGTTTATCGTGGAGATTTTAGGGCCGACAGTCTAGTATTTTTAGAGGGTATCGTTATATTCCCTCGTAGTCACTGCTGGAAGTAGATAGCAAAACTGCTAAAAGTGGCCGTTTAATTTTGACACGTTTTCTATCTACTTCTACGAATGACTACGAGGGCATGTAGTGATACCTTCTAAAAATACTAGACCATGGACCCTAAAATCTCCACGATAAACATTATTCAAATCTTTTTCTATTAATAACTTATTAAATAAAAAACCTCTGAGGGCGCCACTTTCGGTCATACTAATCGCTAAAAAATCGATTGCAAATTATCTGCTGAATGCTCCAATAGTCCGGAAAATTTCAGCGATTGATGGCAATCGGACGACATTTTTTTCTATCGCCCTTGATTTTCGATGAGAAACAGCTACTGTACTTGCAAGGTAGTTGAAGCATATTTATGTCGATGTACATGACTGTTTGTTGTCATTAAATAAATGAAAAAAAAAAAAAGTTTGCTGTCAGTTGTTTTCTGTCAATCATTTTTTGAAACTCTAATTTATTAAAAAAATATTGTGTCTTAATAGTATTAATTGACTGCAGCCCGGTACAATTTTATGAACATCCTCCTGATGCGGCCCGCAAGCGAGTCCCAATAACATTTCAAATTGGGATGATGACAACTTTTTTTTATTTTATGTTACATAAATTACCTCTCAAAAAAGAAACATTGATAAAATAATTATTTCGCTAGCATGAAAACTGCCCGAGATATCACAGTTAGAAATGCATACAAATTATCTACCTACCACGCGTTCACTTCATCTTCAACTAGGCGGTAGGCCTAAGAAATTATACCACAAAAATATGCATTACGCAGAATGCAAGCGATTAGTCAACAAGTATATAATGACAGCGTTTTTATGGAATTAGGGAATTGACAACATTTCAAAATTTTAAGGTAAGTAGGTACCTGTTTTTATGAATATAATGAAAATTTATCGTTTTTTAGGCAACACGTATTTACACAATACTAAATAATATACTAGAAAAAATACGACTCGCACCAGATCAATACTCAGACGGGAATCGAACCCGCGACCTTTGGATATCCGGTCCAATGCTCTGACCGCTGAGCTACCAAGTCACTAGTGACATCGCCGAATTTCTTCTAGTATATCCTACTCTTACGCTGCAAGCCAGCGTTATTTCACCAATGTGAGGAATTACCTCGACATTCAATTGAAATATCTTTCCAGATATTTGGCAATCGATTAAGATGAAATAGCTGTATAATTTTTAAATTTGAGTTTTTTGCATTCACAATTCAACAAACAATTCTCGTAGTCGAGTCGTATTTTTTCTAGTATATTATTTAGTAAAAAAAAAATGTCTATGATGTGTTGTCCATAGGGATGTAGGCACGCCAGTATTTTATATCGATAATAATGGTATTTTTGTTTATTAAGAGAACCCTACTAGAACCTACGCGTTCACTTCATCATTGCCGCTACCTCCCGGCTCGCTTCGTCATACCGCACCCCCTGCGTCGCCTTTCTAGTACGGCTAGCAATGCAAAGCTTAATTTTTGTTTCTGTTGATTTAATCATTACGTTCGTTATTTGTGTTGTTATAATGATTAAAAGATTAAAGTTCCTACATAATAGCGAACCTAACTTGTTAGATAAATAAATGACACTCTTTGAACAAGAAAAAAATTAAAAACAGTTGAAAAACATGATTACTTTTTTGTCAACAGTACCGTTAGCTGTGACGTCATAACGGTCGGCGACGGCAATGACGATGTTAACGCGTAGTACACGCATGTTACTGTGATCCATCAGTATTTAATCATAAAAGAATTTGGGTTGCGTTCCAAACCTACACTCCGAGTGCAACCTAACCACAACCAAACGCTCTAACGGGGTTCCAAACATTAGAGCGTGACGTTCGGATGTCACAACCGTCCCGTTCCAAACGTCAGTACCCTTAGCACGAACAGCTATCGAGAAAAATAACGCACGTAAAATTACTCGAATCTCACAATTTTGTATGGAAATTAGTACAGCGCCACTACGTCCGTAAACGGAACTAAGATTTTCAAAGCACGAACCATTTTGACATAAGGTATCGAGCAGCCTTCGAATCGAGATCGAATAGTAAAGTTATAACTTGTATGGAAATCGGTAGCACGAACCCACATTTGACATACGGTATCGAGAAACTCGCAAGCTGGCTATCGACAACTTATTCACTGACTTTTTTTCAGTGAGAGACATTTCGAGCGACTTTGTATTATTTATTATTCAATTATAAAAGCATGTATGTAGTAACTACAATTAAATTTGAGAACTATGACATGGCCGCTGAATTATCCACAGGCAGTATTACTTAAATTGTTCTCATTAGACATAGAAATTTGCAAAATAAAAATCTCGTCATTTAACGCTATCCACGGTATCGCCTAGATCCACCATACCTACCTACCTATATTTTAGCAATAGGTATTTTAGAACTTACCTACAAAACTCAAATAAAACTAGAGGATACGGTGTTATATACGTATAATATTTGTTTTCAGCCATAACATCACACAGTTAGCACACAGTTAATTATGTTTCAATTAGGTATTTAAAAAATAAGACCTTAGGTAACTATGAAGAATACACTAAATATAACAATGCAAACTTAATAAAGTCTTTAATTTTGTCGAATCTTCACACTTTAAGCACTTATTCCGATGAAATTCACATTGCATAGCACGTTCAAAGGTTTTATTGTTTATGTGTAAACAATTTCTTATTCATTGACGATAATCCATTGTTATTCTTCAAGTTTATAGAAAACAACAATTTGATGAAATTATGACACATTGTAGTTTACTCCTAGGTCATAATTATTCCCTCGCGTAGGTACCTAGGTATTATTAATTGTTAGCCGACACAGATAAATCATTTTAGACAAAAACAACATAAAGAATAAATGCGGCTTTCTATTGTAGGTTATATTTTTCATTAAATCACAGAATGAGAAAGAAAGAGAGAAATAATTGAGATACTCTTCTTTTTTAAACCAATCACGGGCATGGCGCGCAAAGGTGCAATGACCGTTCAATACCATGGGCAAAATCATGCACAGTTTATAAATTATTATAATTATTTGCAAATTAATTAAGGTTATTAAAGGAAATAAATATTGCAAATAAATTTATTATTAATAATAAGAATAATAAATGTAAAATTATGATGATGATGGATTTAACTTCAATAATTTCCACTACGCATTGTAGGTATTATGTATTATATGTAGGTTTATTATATTTTGGTATGTATATAGTATATTATATTAGTTACATTTTATCATATATTTATGTAGTTATTCGAGTTTAGTAGGATTATTATTATTACTTTATTAAATTTGCACACGTCCAACTACCCAATCACATTTATCTTAATTCCTGTCCATCCCAAGGTTGCCTGGAAGAAATCGCTTTTTAGTGATAAGGCCGCCATTTGTATGTCTCCTTTATGTTTGTATTGTTACTTGTTTGTTCTGTGTGTATACAATAAAGAGTATATAAATAAATAAATAAATAAATAAATAAATAAACAGCTTGATTGAATTATAATTTACATATATAAGATATAGACAAGATAAAGATAGATATTTAACATGGCTACTGAACGCACCTTGCTTCAATTGGCTTGATAATTGGATTGTGTTACATTACGTTTAAACGACGTAACTTTATGGTCTGTGGAATTTACTATCGAGTTAACGTAACCCAGCTCTGTAAAATTCGTGCTGCCGATTTTGCTAGCTTTCGTATTCGAGTAGTATTTTTTTACGTGCGTAAGATTTCTCGATAGCTGGGGGTTTACCATCAGCAAATAAGAGGCCTGCTTTTAAACTGAATTCAAAAGCAGGCCGTAAAAAAGACTGCTTAAGGCCTGCTTTCATACTAACCGTTGAGATCATGGTACGAAAAAGTAAAGCCGTTCAATATAAGTCCTGCTATAAGAGCTCATAGTAAGGCCCCTGTTCGTGCTAAGGGTACAGAGCGTTGCAACTTTTTAACCATCAAAATGGATGGTTGTAAAACGCTCTGGGGCCTTACTATGAGCTCTTATAGCAGGGCTTATATTGAACTGCCTAACTTTTTCGTACTATGACCTCAACGGTTAGTATGAAAGCAGGGCTTAAACCGCCCTGTTTAAGGCCTGCTTTTGAACTGAACGGTTTTGTTATTTGCTGATGGTAAGCCCCCAGACGTTTGTCTATAGAAAAAATGTCAATGTTAATTGACATTATTTTGTATTTTGATGTTTTTGAGTCTAATTCTTAAAATAATCATGGTAGATCCTCAAAAAACGGATTTAATTTGATTTAGAATAAAGAAAAGTTTAAATTATTCGTATTCCAAATAGAAAATAAAGATTTTGTATTGACATTGACATTTAAAATTCTTGGTTCTGAACCTTAGAGTGAGAAAAAAACAACCAAACAACCGCGCCCTAAGGCTCTGAACGCAACCCTGTAAGGGCGCGGTCCGCATAGCGATAATATTGATATTATCGCGAATCCAAATAAATGCAGTAGGTACAGAAACCCTAATAGTGTAATATATTGAGGCTAGATACCTACTAAATTTGGTCGGATTCGCGCTAAAATCGATTCTTATCGCCATGCGGACCGTAGACTTGTACTATTATGTATTCTGTGCATTGGGTGCATTCTGCGGGTCTACCGGCTAAAAATAATGAAGTTAATGTTAACTGTAAGTATGTGATACATTGCTTCTTTTCTTTGGTAAGTTTTTATTTGTGCCAAAACAAAGTAGCAATGTATCACATACTTACAGTTAACATTAACTTCATTGTTTTTAGCCGGTAGACCCGCTGGCAGACGCAGGCTACGGTCACAGATATATTAATATACTATATCTATGGTCACAGAATACATAATGCCCAATGTCAACTGTCAAAGTCAAAGTGTTTACGTTTTCTTCTTTCGGTTTTTATCAAAACAAGAAATTAATTAAAAACTTTAATTTGAATGAGTAAGTAAATTACGCAACTAATTATGAAATTATTGCTTTTGCCTTTTCATTTTAATGTTGTAGGCACTTTTTAATTTACTGTGTGATGTTCAGATTATTATATTTATGTATAGATTATATTCTGAAAATTAAATATTTTAGGAGAGTGTGTGCAAGAAAACAGTAGAGAATCAAAAGAGCATCATGCACGATGTTGGAAGGACTAGTGGCTTGGGTTTTGAACAACTATCTGGGGAAATATGTGGAGAACTTGAACACCGACCAGCTGAGTGTGGCTCTCCTATCTGGTCAGTATAAATTTCTTGGGAATCTTAGGCCCGTATTTATAAACCGCTCTCAACGTCGAAAGCATACTATTGTGATGTTCTTCTTAAAGGAACAGCATCTCAGGCATGATATCATTATTATTATTTCTGTTATCACTATTTGTTACTTGTCTTGGTTCTACTTTCCATTATCAGACCATGATTTTGGGGGGAAGGGAGGGGAGAGGGGGCAACCCCTCCCTAAAGTTTGAAAGTTAGGAGATGGATACTTTTTTTTTAAATGGTTAAAAAACAACAAAAAATATGGAAATTAAGCAGGAGAGGCTAGTTTCTGGCGCTTCGCCGGCCGCTCCCGCGGCACGCTTGCTTCGCTCACTCGGCTCGCGCGCTGGGTTCATGTACACCTTACGCTCGTTGCTACGCTCCTCGCACCTATCATGTGACCTGCGGTCCTTTAGTAGTGCTACCAACCTAGTGCGCTGCCATTTAACGTCAAAAATCGACACAGGTCTAAAATTGTCATTTTTTTCCTAGAAAGTCTTAATTTTTAGAATTTTTTTTCTCACATATTATTTGGTTCCTAAACATAAAATTTTGTATACCTACGTGTTCCAAATCATAAGTTCTTTACATAAAAAAAATATGAATTCCAAACTCGTGGTCTGATAATGGAAAGGTGAGCCCTTGTCTTGTCTATGTAATTTTATTTTCAATTTTTCTGGTATTCACCAGTCCAATATGGGAATATACCTAAGTAAAGATATTTTTAAAACATTCATAATTCATTTATTCCATAACAAAATAATTTGTGTCGGAAAACATACAAAAATAAAATAAAATAAAACTATAGTTCGTTCGGGTTAACTATAGTAGCCACCCTCGACTGCGTGGACAGTTATTAGTGCATTCCTTGAGAACAGTACCATTTTACTGGATGAAAAGTACCCTAAACTAATGCTAAATTTCATGATGATCAGTTGAGTAGTTGGGATGTCAAAGTGAAACAAACAAACAAACAAACAAACTTACTTTCAGATTTATAATATTAGTAAGTAAGGATTGTGCTGATAAATATTTGAGAAGTTTAGTGTAATGTATTTTTTTGTTACACAGGGAAAGTAGAATTAGAAAATTTGCCACTAAAGAAAGATGCACTACGACACCTGGGCTTGCCGGTGGAAGTCAAAACAGGCTTTATTGGGAAAGTGCAGCTGCAGGTGCCGGTCCGCCAGATTCGCTCGGCACCATGGCTCATAGCCATAGAAAAACTCTATGTTGTGGTTACCCCCGTCAATCTGGATGAGGTTGGTATATTTTTCGTTTTGTAGTTGACCGAGCGAGCGCAAAGTATCACCTTGGGCTTTTTTATATATTTTTGCCTAAGGTTCAGCTTGGGCAGAAATGCTTTCGATGTCTGACTGTCTGTCTGTTCTCCTCTATATGTAAATACAATCTCAAATGTACCAGGTACTCAGTCAAAAGATAATAGGGGCCTCTATATGGTTTTCCATACAAACGAGATAATTTCTGAAAGGTATCAATATCAAATTCATATAAAATCAAATTGAATTTATATTGAAAAAACCTTTCAAAAAATAGCTCGATTGTATGGAAAATCATATAGTGGCCCCTATATTCTTTTGAGCAATATATTGTAATAGTGAAGATTATAGTAAACTCTTATCGTTATTGTTTTTGTGATATTTTCTGCATCCACAATATTATTGTAATGTTAGTGAATGTAACCAGTTGTAACATTTTCAATCATAAATAAAATAAAAACTTGCATATAATTTCTTAAATACGAAAATTGCTTATCTCTACCTACTGTATTATAGGGAGCAGATTATTTTTGCTCAGGAAAAATGCAGGATCATTTCCACTTACATCAGAAATCAGAATATTTATTTGCACAATATTGTGTAGGTACATTGCATTGAGATTGATGACAATGTTTCTAATAAAGTTTCAACAATATTCTGCCTTAAGTCTGTAGGCATGCAAATGTTTGTAAGTGTCAGTGTCATTAGGCTAACATCAAGCTTCATCCTGCCTCAACTACACTCTTATTCAGTATTGTTTATCTTGTCTTCTATAAGTGGGACAGCGAGGTAGAAGCGAACATCGAGCACGAGCGCAAGGTGGCGCTCCTGGACGCGCTCGAGGCGCAATGGCGCGCCGAGCACGAGGCCAGCGACGCCGGCTACTACGCCACCTCGTACTCCTCGTGGCTCAGCTACGGCACCGGCCTGCTCGCCAACATCGTTGAGAACCTGCAGGTAACACACTACTGTTCTTATTTGCTTTTGTAAGTTAAATTGTCAACCGGCCGTTTGTACACCAGTTCAAATTCATACTCCTATCTAAATATTAATCACTATCAAACCTTTGGACCTCTAAGCCAGTGGTTCCCAATTTTTTCGAATAGTGTTCCGCGTAACCCTGGGGTTCCGTAAGAGGCTCCCACGAAAATTCAAGTAACTAAATAAATATTTTTATGAAATAAAACACTTTTTAACGGATACTAGCGCAGTTTTATTGAAAGTACTTTGGTAATTAGTTGGTATTGCACCTTTGCAGCTGCCGTGGTCACGGGGGACTGCGGACCGAGCTATATAGTATCCGTTGAAAAGTGTTTGAAAATCCGTTGAAAAATGCTAACACTAAGCCAAAAAACCTAAGTATGGTGAGATTTCACGTAAAAAATAATGTTACAGTTAGTTTACTTCTTACTTGAGCTAGGGTTCCGCCTAAAAACGGTGAACCAAAAAAGGTTCCGTAGCCAAAGGAATTCGAGAATCGCTGCTCTAAACAGCACACATTTTTACAAACCTTTAAATGTTGTTTTAGCTGAAACTATATGACGTGCACATCCGTTACGAGGACGCTCTAACGTGCGCGCCGAGCGCGTTCGCGTGCGGGCTGACGGTGGAGGCGCTGACGGCCGAGTCGTGCGACGAGCGGTGGCAGCGCGGGTTCACGCTGCTCACCGACGCCGACGGCTGCTCCTTCAAGCTGCTCGAGCTGCAGCAGCTCGGCCTATACTGGGACCCCGTCGTCCTGCCCAGCGGAATGTTCGCCGGGTGCGCAGTCGCTGAACTTACTGTGAGTTGTCTTGTGATATTTGTTGAATTTTATGCTGACGTGTTTTTGTTGAATCTTATTCTAATGTGTTTCTCATTGTCCAATTCAGTGGTTAAGAAGATTGATGGCTAGTCAATACCTTAACTACGAAAGCTCTTCACATAATAGGGAATATTCATATTTTTTTGTATCAAAATCAAAAGTATTAAAGTTTAGTTTTTTACATTAGTAAATTTTGCGTTTAAGAACCTACAATAATTATGTGACATACTTTTGTCATACATATTATTTCCTATTCGATATTCTATCTGACTGTTAAGTGCTTTATATCCGAAAATGATTATAAAAATATCGTTTTTTTCCCTGGATTTTATCGTGTGTTAAAACTAAAATATTTTTTTTTGTTCCATCATGTTTTTATACATGTCCGCAGCGATCAAGCTCATTATCAAAATCGGTAAATATGCATATTCCCTATTGTTGTAAAACGTGGTGATGTACTCGTGCAGGAGCGCATGCGCCAAGCGTGGGCGGCGCCGCACCGGTACCTGGTGCGGCCGGCGACGGCGCGCGCGCGCGTGCGGCGCGAGCGCTCCGAGCAGCCGCTGCGCTCGCGCACGCGCCCGCGCCTCGCCGCGCACCTCACGCTCGACGCCGTCACGCTCAACCTCGCCTCGGTAACTATGTGACGCATTGTTGCAACTATATTAAATTGTTTTTAAAAGATTGTGTTACTTAAATTTTGTGTTGTGTTCATTAATTACTTTTTGTAAATATTTATGATTAATTAAATCTGAAAAAGGCAAAATTGACTTAATTTACTTTTAAGGTCTCTACCCACTGCACCGTACCATACCATGATCGTGCCAAGAACGTGTCAGACAAAAAAATATTCTTTGTATTGAAAAGTATGACACTATTCCCACTAGAACGTTCCGTCACCGGCCCTGCATAGACAGAACGTCAACAATTGTCGGCGAAAATATTTTGCCGGTGCTGACACGCAAGGTTGTCGAGCCGGTAAATATACGGGTTGTAACCGCATATGATCACCGTTATAAAAGCAAAATGAAACGGATTCCTATCGGTTATGGATGTAGTATACGGGCACCGTATACAACGGCCATCATACGGGATGTATATGGACACAACGCCGTCTATCCTTTTTAGTGGCCATAATAGAGCGTATCGTGTTGCTTTTCGTGTCTGATATGTTCCTAACACGGTCATGGTATGGCACGGTGTAGTGGGTAGAGAGAGACCTAGAAAATAAACATTGCTATTTATTATATTGTACTTGTATATTGAAAAAAGTTAAGTATAATAATGGTCACGTGTGTAATGGGTCAGTGGCAGTACAACGGCATGGTGGGGTGTATGACGGGGCTGGCGCAGATCGCGCGCGTGCGGGAGTTCCGCGCGCTGCGGCCCGCGGCGCCCGTGCGCGGCCACGCGCGCCAGTGGTGGCTCTACGCGCTCTCCTGCCACGTACCCGATCATCCCTGTGAGCACACTCGTTCCATTTACACTGCCTATTTAATGGATGTATTAATGATTACATTTATCTCTCCTTGCTATAATTAGAACTAAAAAAACTATACCAGCCAAACCTATTCTTTTCCTTACAGAACGCTTAGATCTCATCGAGTATCGAACTTTATTGTCTTAGAGATGGCCGCACAGGTCTCGTTCTCTCGTTCTTTAAGCCAATCAGCCTCGTGAAATAATTGTTGTGTTAGGGACGGAGCCCCGGCCGACGTGGGAGTCGTGTTTAGAAGCCGCGCGCGCCACGCGGCAGTACGTGGACGTCATCGCGGGCATGCTGGCCAGCCCGGCCGCCGCGCTGGCGCCCGCCCGCAAGCGCGCCAAGGACGAGTTCGAGTGGCGCACGCCGCTGCACATACTCAAGCCGCTGCGCGAGGTGGGTCTAGTGTACTGCACTTACGTAATGGCCCATAAAACAACAAAAGTGCGGATCGCAGCCGTTCTATCAATTCAAATTTAAAATATTTTCCTTCTGTGCCTTTTTAAACGCAAAGCTAATGCAAACAGTTCGCATGCGACGCCAGCCAGGGCGTCACAGTACACATACAGAGCATCGTGGGCATGCTCCCCAGCCCAGTACGGTTTATTATAATGTTAATGTCCAATACAACTAGGGCATCACCAGCCAATCACTTGTGTAATGTTCTCTCAAAAATGTTTTTTTTCTACGTCATTCGCTACCCGTACTACTTGTAAACTCACGTAGACTTACATGTTATCACCACGGTCAAGTTGACTAGATACTTCATCAAGCTCGCTAAAACTTGACTTTAGATTTGATCGTGTATTTAGCGCAATAATAATTGTTCTACCTATATTATTTTTAACCATAATTGAATCACTAGGTCGCCATGCGAAAAGTGCCAAAATCAACACCGGCATCGACGCCGGAAAAACCAGGCGGTTCGGGGCGCAGCATGCTCGTCCACTGGTTCCCGCAGTGGTGGGGGTGGTACGGGAACCCCGCCCCCTCTCCTGCCGTCACCCCCACCCCGTCGACGCCCTCCCCCACCCCCGCGCCCGAACTAGAAGAGGAGATACTTGACGTACTCGCCGATTCGATAGAGAACAACACACTACTCAAGAGGGACACGGTCTTTGGGAAGTTCGAATTTGAACTGCTGAAAGGCAGCCTCAATCTGTGCACAGAAGACGAGACTGATATCCAAATAGAGTAAGTTTATTTGATGAAATAATTTATCACCGATTACAGTTACAGACAGTAGCATTCTATTTAAAATTATGAAGTCACCGAAACATTTAATTCTTAAACACGGCGTAAATCACTTAGATCAAAGTCTAGTAAGAAATAGGGCTATCGATCACCTCAAATTGTGTATCACCGTTCCAATCACGAGCCATCGCGTGTATTGCGAACTTCTCGCTACAGAGCTAGTGATCCAGGATCTACAACTTCTTTATTTTACACTCGCTCTTGTACCTCGTTTCATAATCCTGACTATATCCGTCTGAACTTTTATACATTTTAATGGGATAAACTAAGAAACGAATGGCGCCACAAGCTACTGTCCCAAAATCGTTTGATTGTTTCAACAATTTTCAAATGTAATTTTCGTCGGGGTCGGGTCTCCGCTAGCGCCTATTCTTTGCACGTGGAATTCCATTGACAGGCGTATTAAAGTATTATGTAATTCGGCAGGTCGGACAAGAGTAGCGAGTCCCCGGGCGTGGAGCTGCAGTTCTCCAGCGTGCGTGCGTGGGTGGAGTCGCGGCCACGTGGCGCCTCGCACGCGCTGCACGTGTCGCTCGGCGCCGTGTGCGTGCGCGAGCGCCTCACGCCCGGCACGCTGTTCCCGGTCCTGGTCGCGCCGCAGGTATAGTGCTGCACTAGTGTGTATAGTGCGCGCGTGGGTGGAGTCGGCGCCTCGCACGCGACGTATTTTAGTTTGTAGTAAAGATTTTAAAATAAATAAATTGGTATGCACGTTTTGGTAGGGCATGATCCGCGAGGGGCTGAGCGCGATGGGCGCGGCGGCGGCGGCGGGCATGTGGTGGGCGCGCGCGCACGCGCCGCCGCCCGCGCAGGACCCGCTCTTCCAGCTCACCTACGAGAAGAAGCCCTTCGGCGTCAACGCCGACTACAGGTCAGTGCGCCTACTCGACACATACTGACTAATCCATAGAGTACACTATTATACTAGAGAGACTAATCGACATCGACCTATGTCGCGCTGTGATGTTATGGTCATGTACCATTACAGTGGTCAATTCTTTCTTCTTGGGTGATAATGGGGAAATGGATCCAGTAAAAATAGCGATCCGTTTTACAGGCCCGTTTTATCGGATCCGTTATTATTTGGCGATGGCGTATGTAGTTGTACGAACGTGTTCACACACAACACAGATACTGTATGTGTACTGTATCCATAATTCCATAGCAACAGATCCGATAAAGCGATCCTGTAAATGCAGTGTGAACATCACATCGTATGGCGACAGATCCGTAAATACGGATGCGCTGTGTGAACGCACGGTAACTTTGAAGTCTTAGGCGTCATCCTAATTAGCTACGATCGTACGAGCAAATGGTACGTTTTCGTCGCGCGGCAAGGTAAAACACACATTTCTTGTGTCAGGTTATGGGTGAAGTCAGCATCGCTGGAGGTGGTGTACTGCGCGGCGGCGGCGCGGTGGGCGCAGCAGTTTGCGTGCGCGCCGTGGGAGGCCGCGCGCCCCGCCGCGTACGCGCACGTGCGCCACCACACGCGCGCCACGCTGTCGCGCCACTGGGCGCACATGATGCGCGCCACCACGGTAAAAACACCTTATTTATGTTACGACTGACTGGCTTAATTAGCAATTTTATTAACGGCTTAGCCGTTTCGTTAAACGGCGTTTAATATGTGGCCTAAATGAAATTTAGCCGATGCGTCTAATACAAAATTTAATGAACTGATGTTTAGATCGTTGATAACACAAATCATTCTCATATTTAGAATTTATGACACAATCATTGTTTATTTGGATCAAACAATAAATTACGAACAATTACTCATAATTGGATTTACTTCACCTTATATTTTAGGTTATAAACTATCTATGTGCCAAATTTTAACCAAATCCGTCCCATCAGTATGATATAGTAGGACTTTACAAAAAATATATTTTCTCTTAGCACTTTGCTTGTACCTACCATTGATTAAGTCTTCTTCTTCTTAGCGTGTCGACTCTGTATATAATTATATTTGTGAGGACCAGAACTCAGCCACTGATATATCATTATCAGTGGCCTTGTAAAGATCCTCGCGTGTGCAGGTGTTGGGACACGCAGGGCATGACATAACATGTGCCATTGTCTGTAGGGAAATACCACACAGACATGCGCGACATTAAGTCTTAAGTGTTGTATAGTATACACCTGCAAAAATAGTTCTTAAAAGTCATGTTATTTTTATTTACAAATGTTATATGATATTGTTGATGGTGATATGATCTATTAAATAAAATAAAAATAAAAATGTGTATGTCGCAGGGCGAGCGTCGGTCGTGGCAAGTGGAGCTGGACATATCCGCGCCGCAGATACTGTTCGTGGAGGACCTGTGCGAGCGCGAAGCGGCCGTGCTCGTGGTGGACTTCGGTCGGCTGCGGCTCGCCGACGCGCACGCGCACGCGCACGAACACCGCGCCGACCACCAGGCCGACGACCCCGCCCTAGTTGACGACGAAGGTGATTACGACCTTTTATTTATACGAATAGTGGAATTTGATTAATTTTTTGTTGAAGACACTATTTTGATAATATGCTTGCCGCTTTCTGGAATCGAACTGACAATATTGTAAAACTATCTTTGTGCTAACAGTTTTTATCTGACTAGACACTACTCTGCATTGACGCCTATTTCTCGTTACGTTTAACTATTTGGTACACGCAACTAAGGGCCTGCGCTCACTGACGGCATGGCACGGCACGACACAGCACGCTTCGGTATACCCTGCGGCATCCCGCGTCATTCACAACACAACACGCTCGTCCACCGGCCGCTCGCGCTAGCCGTTGAGATTGCTGCCCTGTCGGGCCAGATTCAACTTTATTTTAATTACTTTGCACTCACATTTCTTTAACAGCCTGAAGTGACATTAGCGTCTCACGTGATACAGTGGCGTGCCGTGGCATCCTGTGGAATACCGCGACGCGTCGCTGGATGCTGCAGTTTGTCGCTACATTTCACAAGATATTACCTATTCTTGTTAAAAGAATGTCAGTGCCAATTTAGCACTGAAATTCTTAAGGTCGAAAATCATTTGTCCACCAAACAGTTATTTGCTGTGCCGCGTCATTCAGTCAGTGGACGTAGGCCATTATTCCTGGTGTTTCCTTTGTCAGAGACGTTCATGACACCGTGCTCGACGCCGCCGGGCAGCCTGCTGTCGCCCGCGTCGCCGCCCGCGCCCGCCGCCGCGCCGACGCACGCGCTCGACGCCGCGCGCCTGCACTGCAGCCTCTACGACAGGTCGGTGCTAGCGTTGTAGCGTGCCACTGTAGCGTACAACTGTCCAACAGATTAAATTATTATATTGATGCTTTTTTGTGATCATTCTTACAGTCAGACAAGAAAATGTCAATAAAAATTTATATACTAAATAATATACTAGAAAAAATACGACTCGCACCAGATCAATACTCAGACGGGAATCGAACCCGCGACCTTTGGATATCCGGTCCAATGCTCTGACCGCTGAGCTACCGAGTCACTAGAGTGACATCGCCGAATTTCTTCTAGTCAATTGAATGTCGAGGTAATTTCTCACCATTGGTGAAATAACGCTGGCTTGTTGCGTAAGAGTAGGATATACTAGAAGAAATTCGACGATGTCACTAGTGACTCGGTAGCTCAGCGGTCAGAGCATTGGACCGGATATCCAAAGGTCGCGGGTTCGATTCCCGTCTGAGTATTGATCTGGTGCGAGTCGTATTTTTTCTAGTATATTATTTAGTATTGTATAAAAATAACATTATGAATGCAAAAATCTCAAATTTAAAAATTTATATAGATTAGAAGTCTGACATTTCCGCCCCCGCAGATACAACATCGAGCTGAGCGACCTGCAGATCCTGGTGGGGCGCGCGCGCGACAACTGGAAGTACGCGCACACCAAGAGCTCCTCCACGCTGCACCTGCTCGACCGGTTCAGCATATCGCTACAGGTCCCACTTAACATCTAACATTTTTAAGAAACCTGTACGGTCTTACACCGCACATTTTTACCACCGATGTTACTGACCGAGTGAGCATCGGTACGTCTAATTTAGGTCGCGCGTCAGCACTTTAAGTTAACCTTTTTTATGTAATTATTTAATTTACGAGATTATTATTGGCTACGGTCGAGATAAGACCCATCTACTTTAAACTACAAACTTAACTAGCAACTAACTAACTTTAACGTAATAAAAGTGTAAAGTGACGGATTTCTTTCCTTTATCTTCACATCTGAAACAACTTCAAGCCAGCAACTAACTAATAAACTTTACAACTACAACTTTCAACATTATCCTGTACGGAGTCCGTGGTCAACTAAGCGGACCTCCTACAAAACCTAAATCGTATTCTTAAATAGAAAGCAGAAACAAAGACTACTAACTAGGATTCATACAAAGAAAGACAAAGTGGTATTGGATCAGTGTTTTTTGCGGCGTTCTTTTCCCTGTATAAATCCCGGTGGCGGCGCGAACATGGAGCGCTGAGCGAACGATGCGCATAAAGTCATCCTCAGGGTAGAACGGCGTTGTGCGCTGTGGCGCGCCGGCCGGTAGAGGTTTGTTTTCAACTGCGTGCTCATTTAAGGCGAGGCCAGTTCACGATCTAATGAAATGTCCGATTTTTGAACTTCCAATGTGAAGAACTGACGTTAAATTCTACTTCACAAAAATTACTGTAGACTGAAAAAGAAATAAAGAAGCAAAGTAACCGAACAGAATATTTAAAAATGGCATGGTAACTCTGTAAAAAAATCCTGAATAACACCATAAAAACTTATAAAAATAAATTTCAAATCGTGAGATTTCGTAATTTTCAACGACAGTGATACGATTTTTTATGCAAAAAGGGTAGCTTTTTTATCGATCTAACACAATAACCGAGTACATTTTTAATAAATGATCCAGTATTTCAGAAATCAATAAAAATGTACTAAAATTCGTCAAATTTCTGGCGAAGCGTCAATTAAAGTTATGCAATATTCAACCTTATTCTAAAGACATAGTGAAAGAGTAAATTTCGTGAACTGGCCTCGCCTTAACTACTTTCACGACGATGGCGCGTGAGCAGGTCGGTGTCTCTCCGCGCTTAAACTTTTATATTAGCCTACTGCTCGCGGCCCACTCCAAGAGGGCCATTGTCGAGGGATATCACCGCGCCGACCGAAACGCACGGCCGCGGCGTGTGCAAGCGACGAGAGCGCAGCGCGTGAACGTCACCAACGAAACGAGTCAGTCAAGCGCCGAATGCGAAACTGCATGCACTTCGTTTTTGATACTTAATTACTAACGTACCTACCTACCTACCAAAGTTTATTGTATTTTTTGTATACATATTTACATACTTAGTTGTATCGAAGTTCGAAATATGGCACCAGTAAAGAAAAAAGCTAAAAAATACTATTTTTTTTTCACCCATCCCATAACCGACCCTTGCAAAAGTTGTTTAACCTCCGCAATCGTTGGGCCAGGCGCTATACCACTGCGCCATCGAGCTTCTCTAACTATGGACTCAATACGTATGGATTCAATACGTTTGGTGTTTATTATGTTTTGTGTGTGTAGGCGGAGCGCCGCGTGGTGGCGACTAGCGATCCGCAATATCCGTCAGCGGCGCTGCGCGGGTCGCTGCCGGCGCTGGTGGTGCACCTCAGCGAGCACAAGCTGGCTGCCCTTCACGCCGTGCTGCCGCGACACACAAGGTGAGGGACACACATTATACCAACACCACAGATAGTACTACCGTACAGAAAGAACACTCCACGCCCCGCTCCAGAATCAATTACCTCACCCCACCCCGCGAGTTCGTATGCCGAATCATGTGCTCGTTTAGTCGTGTTGGTCAACTTATTTTGATATTCGAAGCAATGCGTCGTATCTTTATTTATCAAAAAGTTCGAATTATGAATTGAACGCCGCTCTAACAGTACAAACAGTACAGTAGCCCTAGACTTACACACACACAGTTGCGCGTGTACAAAAACATCATCTGACGTCATCTGTTTATAATGACACGGTTGTATGGAGTGTCCGGGTAAAACGTAGTGATTATTTCCTCTGTGTGTCCGGGGTGTGCCTACACTAAACTACACTAACGTGGCCGTGCGACCTCTTTCTCAGAGAGTAAAATAATATTCCACTGTCAAAATCCGTTGCCTTTTGACAGTTAGGCCGGCCACACACAGACGGAATCCCGTTACGGAATTTCGATAATGTATGAAGATTCCGTACGGAAAAATCCCGTATGTGTGTGGTAGTCAATAGTTTGGTATGGATTAGCTGCGTTCGGAATCACGTATGTACGGAATTCCGTAACGTGATTCCGTCTGTGTGTGGCCGGCCTTAAGTGTTGAAAAATTTCTAAGGCCGTGTTCCGAATCACGCTGACAGCGCTGTTAGCACGAATCCGACCAAATTAAATAGTCGCAAAATATTACACAAATAGGGTTTTTCTGTACCTACTTCATTTAATGGATTATACGCTATCAGTGCTATTGGCGTGATTTGAAACTAGGCATAAATTTTATCGCGATTCGGTTGTCATTTTAATCCACTTCCCAATATAACATGCTGATGTGAAGATATGTCTTATTGTGTGGTACAGGCCACGCGAGGCGGCGGGCGCGGAAGCAGCGGCGGCGGCAGAGGCGGAGGACGAAACGGACAATTCTGAAGCGGAACATTCCATCAGCGCCAATAACGCCACGCTATTCATGCTACAGTTCGCCATCGAACAGATGTCGCTAGAGGTAAGCCACCAGTCTTCTTGTAAAACTTGAAATATGAATCAATATTTGTCTTGTTTACTTATTTTTTGTCTTTTTTGTATAATCTTCAGTTCCTTAAGGATTTCACTATGTTTCTGATTAGACCACGCTCCTTAATTACGAACTTGTAATCGATAAAAGATGTGGGATAACGCAGTAGTTTCCAATGGCATTTGATTGACTTAGGTATCTTCATACTCGTGTTTGTTGTAGTTTTGATTAGTTACTTTGTATGTTATGGCCATGGCCTTCGTCCTTATGGCAATGGAAATAGCATCTATAGGGCGCTATTGACACTCAATAATTTTATTACATAAACTACAATGTTCAGTCACAGTCACAGAGGGTGCTCGTTAAGGCAGGATCTCTTCACCATATTTCATCGAAAATGGAATTACTTCCGCCGAGTAAGGTGTTCGTGTTCGGGGACCGCGGTTCAACTGTTGGATGTTGGAATTTTTATTCATGCGAAATACTTAGAAAACTTAAATATCGTTAGAGCTACCGCACATTGAGCCACTGTACTAGTCGCGGCCACTGAACGCGGTCATAAGCTGCGGGCGAGTTGTTTCATACATTTTATATAGTATCGGCGCAATCCGAGCGTTCGAGTGACCGCGTTCGAGCCACAAGCTGCGGGAGTCGCCCGCGCTCGCTACTTGTGGCCGCGATTGTCGCTCGCATCGCGCGCACAGGCACACTCGGCCACAGTAGCCGGCGGCCACTAGGCCACTAGCGGCTACGATTGGTGACTGTGTCTAGTGGCTTAACTGAGCCACTAGTGGTCGCGTTTAGGGGGCGTCCTAGTATCGCGAAAGAACTGGATTAAATTAAGTTAATCATTTTTCTTACCAAAATATGACTAAATCCTAAACAATAATATTTATTTAAATAAATTCAAAGTAAGCAAGCATGGATTAACGTAATGAGGATCAACACGACAATTGAATATATCAATTTTGTATATCACATCAAATACAATATCAATATCTGAGTAAATCTCTGTTTAAATTTCTCAAATCCATCAAGAAATGACAAAATTATTAAAGATTTAAAAAGTGAGTTTATAAAACACGGCCGGCCCTTGCGGATCATGCGATGACGTCACGTGCCACGATCGCCCGAACAAACACCTGCCGCGCCGCTGAGCGGCGCACGTGGCTGATGACGTTATCAGCCAATCGTGAATTGGGGAGCGTTTTTGAGAATGCGACACGAAAATCGCTCTATCTTCGTCATTTTTGGTCCAATTTCAATAATTCTTTCACTGAAATAATTTATGTTGATGTGACTAAAACTCTACATATTTAACTAAAATCCTCATTGATCCTCATTACACTAGAAATACGCATTTTGAAAAATCTCACATGAGTTTTATGGGGTGTCGAGCCAAATCTTACGACATCAATCTCACCAAGGGGGGGGGGGAGGGGGGATCATTTGTGGAGAGGGAACACCGCAGGGGGTTTAGCAGGTAGGCCTTCGTACCGGACCCGGCAAGGCCTTGACCGAGAGTTTTATATTCGTATTCAATGTAATAGAAGACGAATGTAAAGCTTTTGGCGTTGGCTTGTCGGACCATGTACGAAGGAGAGTCCTGGACTCGCCGGATTTACTCCCAACATCCGGAAGTCTATAAAAGAGTCCCCCTGCGTAAAAAAAAAGGGGGGGGAGGGGGGTCGAAAAAACGCCAAAATCACGTTACGTAATTAATGGACGCCCCCTTAGTGGCCTTGACTAGTGGCTCAATGTGCGGCAGCTCTAAGTCAGGTGTCACTCGCGCGTAGCTCAGGGTCTGAGAGTGTGGTGGCGCAGGTGCAGTCGCTGGGGCGCAGCATCGCGGAGGTGCAGGTGTGCGGCGCGCGCGCGTCGCTGGCGCTGCGGCCGGCCGACGTGTCGCTGGCGCTGTCCGTGCACTCGCTGCTGCTGGTGGACGCGCTGCAGACCTACGGGCCCGACTTCGAGCTGCTCGTCGCCAGCCACAAGCATCTCGGGTGATCTATCATCCAACTATTCACTGTTCACACTCTTACCTCTCCATAAAAAAACTGTTTTCATGAAATTTCTTAATTAACACTATTGACACAGAATATATATAAGTACTACCGTACAGAAAGGACACTCCGCCCCGCCCCAGAATCGATTACCACTACCCACCCCGCGAGTTCGTGTGCCGAATCGTGTGCTCGTTTAGTCGTGTTTGTCAACGTCAACTTATTTTGATATTCAAAGCAATGCGGCGTAACTATTTAGGCTGAGTTGCACCATCTTGACTTAACCTTAACTTCAACAGATACAAACTTATCTGAGCCAGTGGTCAAAAGTGGAACTAAAGTGTTATTACATATTGTTACCTAGGTTACGCCATAGACGACAGCGACGCTGTCATCGAGTCAGATATGTTTGTATCTATTTCGAGTCAGATAAGTTTCTTGCGCCCGTTCTTCTTGTCAGCTAAAAAAGTCTGGAACGGGTGGTAGGAAAATATAGACGATTCAAAAGTACTTAATAATTAAGTTTATTTGAATAAAGCTTATTTCACTTTCAGTTATTAAAGATATGGTTAAGTCAAGATGGTGCAACTCAGCTTTTTGTGTTTGTCAACTGTCTACTTATTTTGATATTCAAAACAATGAGTAACTTTATTTACCAAAAAGTTCGAATTATGAATTGAACGCCGCTCAAACAGTACAAACTGCACGGTAGCCCTAGACTTACACACACAGTTGTTGCGCGTGTATAAAAACGTCATTTGACGTCATCTGTTTATAATAGCGCGGTTGTATGGGTGTCCGGGGTGTGCTATTGATTAAAATACATAGACTCTGACTTGTTGACAGGCAGAATCTATCGTCGTAGACATAGCTTAAAGTTAAGCGAAAGTCTATCGGTGAGCCGCTGGTGAACCATGGAGTATCTTAAATATGTTTAACTAAATCGCATGATATAAGAGTGAAACTAGTAATAACGATGTGTGTGTTGCGCAGTATGGACACAGCGTCGGGCAGCATCCTGGGCTCGGAGCCGACGTCGCCCACGTCGCCCGCGTCCCCCGACCCGCGCCGGCCCGCGCCGCCGCCCGCGCACCCCCGCGCGCTCACCAAGGCGCTCAACAACATCGCCGGTAACTGTTATAGAATACATTAACCAAATGCTGTAGTGATGGAAGAAAGCCGCGACAGGCGTATGTGCGGGAGGGAGAAAGAAGAGGCTGCTAAGCCCCCGCCCGCACCGCGAACCTACCCAAGACTCAATACTGCACTTGCAGTCAAACTATATGAACACACATATACTCGTACCATACCCTACCTCCTTCCTTATAATGTGTACTGAAGAACTACTGACAAAATCCTCAAATGAAACACGGTAAAATAATGAGATAAATCTGTTCTAAAAACTTTTCAAAATGTATGGTATGAGCCAACCAATCTGTGGTTAGAAATGTATGTGTAATTTTATCGTACTCGCGTTCAAAACTTTCATTCGAACGAGCCATTACTAGACATACTTTTTTAATCTTCTGTCAATATCTCCATGCCTCCGGTTGCCTGGACGAAATCGCTTTTAGCGATAAGGCTGCCATGTTTAGCACTGTAAATTTTATTGTTAATTCTTTATAATGTATGTTCCTCTTGTTGTTAAAAAATAAAGTATTATCTAATCTACTTTTCTGCTAAGGCTACCCAGAAGCAGAGCGCGCTAATTCTCCCCCCACGAGCGGCGAATGGAACAGCTCAATGTTCACAAGCGCTACTAGCGCGGGCGCTAGCACTCCCTTCACGGGCGGGGCGCCGGGCGCCGGGGGCTGGAACTGGGGCGCCGCGGGGCCCGCCTGGGCCGCGCCCGGGCTCGTCGACTCGGAGGCACTTATCGCTATCGATCTGTGCTTCGTCAAGGGCGAGGGGGACTCGGAAGACTTGAGGATAGCGAATATATCGTTTAACAACCTTGATATTATCGGTAAGATCTAGTTTTCAGTCAATTTTTTTTTCTGTTTAACTGAAATATCTTTATTCATCTTTAGGAATTTCGCTCCAAAGGAAATAAACACAATACTGTAAAAATGCCAATATGTCGATCTACTTTATTCTGCTCTTTTCTAATTTTCTATGAGTCACCATATAAAATCATCTTAGGTCGTTGATTATTTTACATTTCAATTTTATAGAAGCTGTCATCTATTATAGTTTATAGTTTTTCCGATGTATTTTGTGAACTTAGTAAATCATAATTTGACATTGAATGCATTCCAGCATACTAATCGCTAAGTCATCGATCGCCTTAGAGCACATTCTAACCATAGAAAGTAATAAAATTGAACTTTAAAACAAATTACTTTCCTACATATATTTATCTCTTCTCAGCTACCTATTGGTAGCCGCAAGGCTCCATTTTGGGCCCTTTCTTATTTTTAATATATATAAATGATTTACCCTTTTTTGCAGAAAAATTCTGTGATATTGTTTTGTTCGCAGATGATACTTCTTTAATATTCAAAGTTGACAGGAATAAAACTGATTTTGACAATGTGAACAAGGCACTCTCGCAGGTTCTTGCTTGGTTTAATGTTAATAATCTCCAGCTTAATGCTAAGAAAACAAAATGTGTTAAATTCGCTTTACCTAATGTACAGGCGAATCCCACTGAAATTGTTATCAATAATGAGAAATTAGATTTGCTCGATTCAACAGTTTTCTTGGGTGTTACTCTTGACAGTAAACTTCAATGGAATATGCATATCGCAGCTCTGGCTGGCAAGCTTAGCTCTGCTGCCTATGCCATTAGAAAAGTTAGACAGTTAACAGATGAAGAAACTGCCAGATTAGTGTATTTCAGTTATTTTCATAGCATTATGTCATACTGTATTCTTTTATGGGGGATAGCAGCCGATATAAATACTATTTTTGTTTTACAAAAACGAGCAATAAGAGCTATTTATCAACTAAGTTCTAGAACATCTCTTAGGGATAGATTCAAAGAGATTGGTATATTGACAGCAGCATCTCAATTTATATTAAACTGCATACTTTTCGTGCGTCGCAATATTAACTTATATACAAAACATAGTGATTGGCACAATCGGAATACCAGAAATAAAGACAAACTTGTAATGCCTCAGTATAGATTAGAAAAAGTCCGTGGTTCTTTCATAGGTCTTGGTATAAAGTTTTATAATAAAATTCCAAGTAATATTTTGGATTTACCATTTGAAAACTTCAAGTCTCATGTAAAAAATTGTCTTCTCAAAAAAGGATACTATACCGTTAAAGATTATTTAATTGATAAAACAGCCTGGTCGTAGATTTTTCTATTCTATGTGAAAATTGAGGGAATTGTCCTACCTACTTAAAACTTATTGTAAGCTTTTTGACTCGACGACGCCTTAATGCGAGTAGCTTTAGTATGTCATGCTCACTTTAAACATTTCTGCGGTGGTGTCGTGTGGGGCGGGTCGTTACGTTCCCTCAAATATGGTTGAGCGAAGCGATGGCTGGTCCATGCGTCATGCTCGTGAACGGGTGCTGCCAGTGGGAATGGGTCTGCTTCTGTCTGCTTGTACTAAGGGCGTCGTATATTTATATTTTTTTTTTCTCTGTTTGATGTTATCAATATGTATGGCACTTCTTACTCAAAACATAAAACTAATAGGCAAGTAAACCTTGTTTTGATTTCTCTTTTTTTTTTATTGCAATCATTTTGCTTTCTATAGTCAGTAGTTTTTGTAAGTAAAGGCCTATGAAAAGCTTTTGGATATTAGTTTTCAATTCAGTGCCTTAGGATGGGTAGCCTAAGTATGTCATGCTCTCTTTAATCATTTCTGCGGTGGTGTCGTGTGGGACGGGTCGTTACGTTCCCTCAAATATGGTTGAGCGAAGCGATGGCTGGTCCACGCGTCATGCTCGTGAACGGGTGCTGCCAGTGGGAATGGGTCTGCTTCTGAGTACCTATCTTAACGCATATTGAATTGTAAGAATTGCGTTTTTTATTGTTATTTTTTATGTCTTGTCTCAAGTATTTTTTGGTAAATTTTGCCTACTTAGGTGCACTTTCGAGTAGCAGACATAGTGATTACTGATTTCTCAACTAGTTGAAAGTTATTTACTCTCACAATTACCTATCCGATATGTAGTAGGTATTTAATTTCAACCTACCTACCCATTGTGTACAAACTTTTGTTAATTATTGTGATGGAAAATGACCTCACTTTAAATGTGGAGCTCATTTTTCAATGTTGACGACTCTGTATGAAATATACAGGGAGAAAAAAGCAGCCCTTGACGAGTTTCTTGCCGGTTCTTCTCGTTACAAGGTCTCCCGCTCAGGGTTTGCGAACCGATGGCGTAGCTTCTTTGACATTCACAAGTGCTTGTAACAGCCTAGACTGAATAAATGATTTTTTGATTTTGATTTTGATTTTATCCTAAACCAAAGGTTGTCTGGAAGAGATCACTTCCAGCGATAAGGCCGTCTCTGCCCACCATAGATTTAAGTTTTAGTTTATGATTGTTTATTTTATAATGTGTGTGTGCAATAAAGTGTTTATCTACTTTCAATGGTTAAAATTATACTGTGGTGATCAATGACTTAGCGATTGGTCTGCTGGAATGCACCCATTGATTGTACCTCGTGATGGGTGTAGCGAACCAGGAGACGATAGTGGAGCTGATAGGTTTCGCGCAGCGCGTGGCGGGCGCGCGCGCGCCCAAGCCGCCGCCCACCGCGCCCGCGCGCCCCGCCGCCGGCCCACACGCGCACGCACACTCTACCGACGAACCTAAGGTACACTATACTTTTCTAATGTTCTCAATAGCTCAATAAATTAATTCGGTTGGACTGTATTTCGTTGCGGTACATATTCGGTAAACTGTAACTCAAGTTTACTCCATAAGTAATTCGGTTCGACCGTATTTCGTTGCGATTCATGTTCGTCAACTTTAGTGAAAAATGTTAATTTTCATCGAGTAATGCGACGATGGTTTCGGTCGAGTAAACAGGTTACGCATTAACCAACGACTTTGATCGGATACGGCCTCCTATTCTTTTCCAAGTCCATAAATTGTAAAACATAGGCTGCGAACGCACTGATAGGTGCCTAGATAATAATACATCCAGGTTACTTGGTGACTGCACTGGTAGGTGGAGTCGCTAGGATAGTCGCATTGGTATCACATCCTTTGGTTGAATGCCTCGCACCTACGATACATTCTAGGTAGCCGCCTGGATATATCGATGCACCTAGCATGCAGTGCGGCCGGTTGCGAACATTTGTGAACGTTTTTGCTTAGTTATATTTCTAGGCTAGGCACCTGACGGTGCGGTGGCGGCCTTAGAGATTTAAATTAAATAATTTGTGGCGCTAGTTACGACCTCTCAGTTCCTTTGAATGTGTGTGGTAAACAGCGCATGTGTTCCAGCGTTGGGTGCGTACGGAAATTACATTCGACTTCCACCGGCTGGGCGTGCTGCTGCTGCGCGCTGCGCTGCAGGACGGCATGCCGGTGGCGCGCAAGATCGCCACCGCCACTGTCACCGAGGCCAAGATACAGGCCACGCTCGGTGAGCATTATACGATACTAATAATATTTTCAATCACTTTTTGATATATTTTTTGTTGTACACGCGAAAGCTGATGACCACCACCCTACATCCTTTACACGCGTACTATTCCATAAGAAGCTGTTAGGCTCTAGCCCTGAAATGGAACTGAAATGCTAAAATAACCAAACCTAAACTTGTACCAATGAATCGTGTATCGAAATCGCCGAAATGTTTCATTTCTATTAACTTTTTGTTAATTAAGGGCAACCGCATATTATAAGGAATTTCTGTCAGAAAAATTGTGAAGGTCGCCGGAAGGCACTCGGTGCATACATTTTGTATTAGACGCCGCACACTGTTAGAATAGGGATGTTGACTATTTTTTTATTTTATGTTACATAAATTACCTCTCAAAAAAAGAAACATTGGTAAAAGAATTAATTCGCTAGCATGAAAACTGCCCGAGATATCACAGTGTGAAATGCACACAAATGGACTCGATCAAAAACGCTCCATACTAATGGCTTGCACGCTATGACGTCACGCCGTGCTAGTTTGTATGCAACGCATAGGAAATTTGTTCAGCAGCTATATTAAATATTGTGTTTATCAAAATGGTTTCTTCGACAAATTTGCTATACATTTTACGGACTAATTAAAGGTATCATTTATTTTAATAAATTTTATACTTTTTAAATGGACTTGTCCACCCAACTTTGAAGGGTCATAAAACAAATAATATGCAATATATAAAACCAAGAGGTATACAAGCTACTCTAAAAGTTTAATATATTAACGATTTTTATTAGTATTTCGTTATTTTATTCATTAGTCAACATCCCTATTATAATTTTTCTAACAGTGTACAGGGTCTTACAGTCTACACAATGTATGCATCGAGGGCCTTCCGGCGACCGTCACAGTTTTTCTGACAGAAATTTCATACAATATGCGGTTGCCCTAAATTGTCTGACCGACGCATTGTTGCCGTTTGCACAGACGGCAGCAGCGTGGAGGTGGGCGGGTCGCTGGGAGGCGTGCAGGTGGTGTCGCTGTGCGAGGGCGCGGGCGTGCACACGCGCGTGCTGGCGGCCGGCGCGCCCCCGCGCCCCCCGCACGAGCCGCTGCCGCACCACCCGCACCACCACGACAAGGCGCTGTTCTTCACCATCAGGCGACACGTGCACCAGCCTGACGACGACGCGCCACCCGGTAAGTAATTAGTTATGTTAAATTAACATTTGTCTCTGTCTTTCTCTTTACGTGTAAAGAGTATGGAAAGTAACCTCACTTCTGCACTTTTTCGATGTTTTTCGTTGTTTTTTCATCATTATCTTTAGCACAATTATCTTTCTGAAATAAAAATTATTGGAGCTACTTCTGATGTAGAATCCAATACGTTTTCGCTATTGTTTACGCCAAAAATATGACCCTACGCAAGCGCTTTTGATGATATTATTTTATTTTATTTTATTTATTCAGGAAATATACAGTCATATACAAGTTTTACATGGTTATAATAGTTTACAAATAGACCAGGCAGTTCCATAAAATAATTACAAATACTGAGTCTGTACAAAGGTAGCGATTAGTACAGTATAGCATAGCAGTAAATTTAACATTAGGATTTTATTATTTAAGGGGTTCTTTATTAAATACTATTTCTCCCACTTTTCGTTTAAATGTTGATAGCTCTAAGGAAAAAATGTCAACATTTTTCAATTTTTCATTATAATATCGACACGAGCGTCTTATAAATGTGTTATAAATGTATTATGTTTTTTTACAATCATCTGTGAGGTTTATACGCAATTTAATACTTGTAGAGAATCTCTTTAGCTTGTCGTATGTTTTTTGTGGCTACAACTTTACGTTTTCTATATAAAAATATGACCCCCGCAAACCATGTTTTCCTATTATGGACCCTTATTGGTCCAAGTCTATGGGCACGAAAATGGCGAGGCGACGCGACGGTGGAGCGGCGGCGTTACATGCAATAACATCGACAGTATAGGTGACGCGCACAAAACAAGCGGTGTCAGGGTCAGGGCGGGGCGATCAAGCGATGCACGGGCGGGAGGGGAGCGACGGCGGCGCGGAAGTGACGAGAACAAACTATATAGTTTGATTTAGTTGCTCGCGATTATATTTTAGTTATTGTTACTCTAACGCGAATAACCGACCGACAAGTTTCGTGCCCATGCGAGATACTACTTTTTATTGCCCCGCCCCGCGCTGCAGTGCAGCGGTCGCCATCGCTCGGCCGTCGCCATTTTCGTGCCCGCAGACTAAAGCCGCGATTACATACGCCGATTTAGCTTACCAATTTCGGGTTGCCACTCGTACTTGACAATAAAATATTGTATAATAAGTACGATTTTAAAAGTGAATTTGCCCTATAACGGAAAGATAAACATTGTATAAGATTGGAGATGAGAATTGAAAATAAAAAGAACATAAACAATGTTGACCTTTGCGTTATTTGTTTAAATTAATTGTTAAAATTTAACTTATTATACGGGTGGCAACTCTAAATTGGTATGCTAGATTGGAATATGTAATCGCGGCTTAAGGCGTTCAGCTTCTTAAAGTACGATCTACACTTCGATGGAGCTAAGCTGAATTCTATTAAAATTGCATTTGTAAATGCAATGGGCCTGAAACTTTTTCATCCAACATTGTGATCTTTTTCACTTTCTGTTTTCAAGTCACCTGAGAAAAATAATAGAATTACCCAAACCAGTTTAGTCTTCTTTCCTACCTAGCTGGATTTTGCATTCCGCATTATTGAGGTGAATCAAATGCTATATGTGATGTCCCTCCCTTGACATCTTGCAGAGAATTATTTCCGAAACTCAATCTTCTTACGTTACCGTCCATGTATATTCTGGAATGTTGCATTTTCGTTAAGTTGCATCCATATCTATTTAAAAAGAAAGATAATTTCAAAACGGCAAGGTACCGCGGCAGGCTATTGTTACCCATGATGCAAACAAATTTGTATAAAAAGAACTGTTATGCTAGCTGTATAAGAATTTATAATAAGTTACCGCATTCCTTAACAGAGCTCCCTTTAAATTTGTTTAAAAGTAAATTATTTAATTTTCTTGTTCAAAAATGTTTTTACTCTGTTAAAGAATTTCTAGATTATAAAATTAACACAAATATTTAATTAACAATTACTTGACATGATCTATCATAATGACATGATAATAATTCTAATAATAATAATTAATAATTCTAATGATATAACAATTGTGTAATATTCACATGCCCTACGTTGGCAAGACAGATGAACTTTATAAAAAATCAGACCTATGTGCTTACTCTGTTTTCAGTGAATAAATAATTTCATTTCATTTCATTTCAAATACCTATATAACGAATCGATTTTTTTGATGTTTTATTCTTTGCTTTGAAACCTTATTAACTGATAGTGGTTGTATTTAAATCAAATCGGAAATTATACTAACTATAACAGTGGTATCGGCGGAGGTGTCCGTGCACGTAGCGAGCGTGTGGTACACGCACTCCGGAGCGCTCCTGCTGGAGCTGCGGTCGTGCCTGACCGAGTTCAAGCGCTACCTGGCCAACCTGGCGCGGTCCATCCGCGCCGCCGCCGCCGACATGGCTATCACACTCGTGCACCCTAGGTACGTGGGGTTAAGGTTCAATGTAGCGTGTATGGTATACATTATTGGATATTTTGTCAATAAAAGTGGAAAAACAAAAACATTTAGATCAAAGTTTTACAATATTAGCGGTCGGATTGCAATAAGCTATGTCTTCCAAACAACATAATAATATAAATAATTTTGTTAGCTGAAGCTCTTAGCTGTTTTCAAAGCGATCTGGCTACGCTAGAGCGACCGGCGTCGCAGTGAGCATTTTCCTTATAAATTTAGTGTGTGCTAATTAACCACTGTGCTTCGCTCTCTGTTGCATTTCGAGCATACAATGAAGACAGACTTCGCTCGCCGCGCCGCGCCGTTATCTCTATTACGTGGCCGGCCATAAGAGTGTTGAAGTGTAATCAAAGTATGTTTTCTCCGTTGACAGAGGCGAGAGTTTATACTCGAACCCGCGCATATCCGCGTCACTGGAGGGCGTGTCGCCGCGACGGCGCACCGTCAGCCTGGCCGCCTCACTCGACGAGCCGCCCGACCTGCGCCCCGACCAGATACAGCTCACGTAACTATTACCAAACACTCATCATTCTGATTCAGCATAGATATAGATAGCGCTCACGAGATATACACGACGTCTTGCGCTGCCCAAATCTAGTAGGTAATTTTTATGTGCTATGTTTTACCAGTTGAATTTTTAATGGCATTCTAACTTATTTTTATTTTATTTTATTTTAATTATTTGGAAGACCAACAGCTGAATTTAACACAGTAGGAAGCTTATATAACACTAGGAAGCCAATTACAGGTCCTCACCGATAGAAACAATTTACAAAACTAAGCACTTATATTACTAAATATTCAAAACGTTTACTAAAATGCAAAAGTGAGTTTGTTTGTAACGTTTTCAAGTCTTAAGTACTTACCCAATCATCAAATGTATACACGATGTCACGTTTGCACACAGAAAATGATAATGGGGTAGTAAAGATAAAAAAATATTTATTCAAAAGGACTTAAAAATTAAGTGCTTTTGATTTGTCTACATTTTCCTCCGGTTCAAGACTTTTTGTAGTCTAGCTAGAGGCATTCTCGATTACATTTAAAAATTTCTAATTTTGTGTAATTTCCCTTCGTACTCAGCTGTATATACCAGAAATAACTTTTTTCGACGTAGTGTTGAAACTTATAACAAAAAGTTCAATGATATAGATATCTTTTGCAATAGCCTAACTGTCTATAGAAAGTTATTGCATAATAAGTTGTCAATAGCACTTTGATTATTAATAGTAACTTGATGATTTATTGTACATTTTCTAAAGCACTAGACTGTGTATGTTTATGTTAGTACTTACTTACTTCCATAACACTAAACTATGTGTAATTTTATATTCTTTATGGATCTATAGGTCTATAAGAAACTCATATTTTTTGTATGCAATACCAATGTATAAGACTGTTTGTATCCTAAATAAAAAAAAAAAAAAAAAAAAAAAAGGAATTTTGTGCGCGCAGCGTGAGCGTAGAGCTGGAGTCCCCAGTGGTGGTGGTGCCGCGCGCGGCGGACAGCGCGCAAGTGGTGGTGGCGCACCTCGGCAGGATGAGCCTCAACAACACGCCCGGCCCGCCCCACCGCACCTGCTACCGCGTGCGCGTGCGCGACATCTCCCTCGCCACGGTACGTGCGCATGCCTCTAATCAAGTTCATTAAGCAACTTCAAATTTCATCATAAATTCGTGGACCTACTGTAATTAATTTTAGGAAACGCACAAATCTTGAACATTGTTTCATTCGAGGTTTTTTGATGTTAAGTTTTGATTTTTTAATTGTATATTTTGCTTTCCCTACGTTTCGGCATCTTTATAGCTGTCGTAGTCACAGAGAACTAAGCCCCTCCTCACACGAGTCGTAAGCGTAGTCGTCTCGTAAACGTATCGTCAAGCGCAACGAGTACGAGACGAGCAGAGTTCTACACACGAATCGTCGCGTAGACGTAGATATTGTTCCAGAATATAAACTAGAGCTTCACGTTGACCGAAATTCATAACCAAACGTATAGAAAGTATTTTCTAGTTTTGCCTTTTTACGCCAGTACACTACGACTATCGTATTGACAATAAAAATCTCATACGATACGCTGCAACACCGTTTCGTGTGCGGACCTTGAAAATGTTACGTGCTTGTATTGCTCTCGTACAACGCGTGTATTACGATACGTTTGCGCTACGACGCCGTGTGCAGAGGGGCTTAATGAGATGAGTTCCCCAGTTGAAGAGGAAAAGAAGGTTGCAAAATCAACACAAATAAAAAAACATTGCTTTATAGCTGGACGTGGGCGAGAAGCTGAAGAGTCACCGGTTGACCGCAGAGAACTTGGAACAGATCTACGACGTGAGCTGCGGCCAGCCCGTGCTGCACAACACCGCGCTGCAGCTCGCGCTGCACTGCGGCGAGGCCGAGCGGCACGGGGACTCGGTGCAGCAGGTAGATTAAAATGCTGGGTAGACTAAAAAGCCGAGTGCTATATGTTTTTCTGTAGTCTGAATATACAATTTTATTTTAGTTTGGCGAAAGGAAATTAACGAGCGTTGTTAGGAGATATATTTGTCTTAAAAATATATTGGTTATTTTTGAGTAGCCTGTAAGTCACATTACACATCAATTTTCCAAAATGGAAGGTCATACGCAAAAGTTTTCGCTGGTGGCGTCATTGTGCTCTGTGATAAACCCGACCGATTTGATTGATTGGTTAAATAAATACGTCGGAAATGACGTTTGACATTTGAAACAACTTCTCAAACGATTTTAGAATAGATAAATTTTTTAGTAGAAAAAATACTAGAAAAAATCGACTCATCCGTAGCAGCTCAGACCCGTCTGCAAAAATAGTAGTGTGAATGCCTAAAATGTAAAAAATCAAGATTTTAGAATAGTCGCTTATGGCGCCATTAGTTCCTCAGTATCACACCCTTTTGCTGAATATCAGTTTGTAAAAGTGTAACTAAATAAAGTGCATGTTGTGTGCAGTACGAGGTGTCGGGCATGATCGTGGGCGGACTGCACGTGACGGCGCGGCGCGAGCAGTACGAGCAAGTGCTGGAGACTGTGCGCTGGGTCACCGCGCCCCACGCGCCCCCGCCCCCGCCCCCGCCGCCCCACGCGCCGCCCGCCACGCAGGTTAGTGCAGCAGCACAGAATAGATAAGTACTACCGTACAAAAAACACAAAACACAAGTGAGAAGAGGGCCGCCACGCGCCCGCCGCCGTACTAGCGCGGCATCTTACTGCCCAAGCAGGCTGGTATTGTCTCTTAAAACAGTAACAATGTCGAATCGACATTACTGTACCGTGTACGGATGTCAAAATAAAAAAACAATAAACAATTGTCGTTTTTCATATTATGATATATGTTACGCAGTTCATTTAAAAGAAGACAACCCTAACGTTGCGTCGACAGAAAAGGTAAGAGCACGCTATAGAAAGAGAAGTAACTACTAGGTGATCTGCGCGACCTGAATTGCACTTTATTGTGTCTGAGCAAAAGTCGCTATTTATTTAAATGACTTTGCGGAGTGCTGCTTCTGTACTTGTACTATTAGTTATTCTGTAGCCCCGCCCCAGAATCAATTTCCTCACCCCACCCAGCGAGTTCGTGTGCCGAATCGTATGCTCGTTTAGTTGTGTTTGTCAACGTCAACTTATTTTGATATTCAAAGCAATGCGTCATAACTTTATTTACTAAAAAAATCGAATTATGAATTGAACGCCGCTCATACAGTACAAACTGCACGGTAGCCCTAGACTAACACACACAGTTACGCGTGTTCAAAACGTCATCTGACGTCATCTGTTTATAACGGCGCGGTTGTATGGAGTGTCCGGGGGGAGCAAGTGCTGGAGACCGTGCGCTGGAAATTATTTATCGTTTTCTATCAAATTCGTACTCTTCTTCTGTCCAAACTGTTAATCCCTGGTCAAACAAACAACGAACCGAGTACGTGGCAAGGCGTTTTTATTTTGTAATGAGCGATATCGCTCGAATCTAATCACACACGGTTCCCTTTCGCATTTCTATGTGACTAGATTGAAGCGAGACCGTATATTACAAAATAGGAACGCCTCGCCTCGCCCTCGGTTCGCTGCCTGTTCGACGGGGGCTTTAGTGAGTGTGTCTCGCTAGGTGGATGGCAGCAGCGGGGCCCTGATAGAGCCCGCAGTGCCCACCTTGCAGCTGGACCCCGCATTGCGCGCCGCAGCTCTGGCCGCGCCCCCCACGCCGCCCGCCCCCGCCCCCCACGCGCCACACCCCGCGCTACTCACAGGTATTACGTACGCTACTCATAGGTATTAATCAATGGCAATCCCCAGGCCCTAACCTAACGAATTGAGCTACTGGAACTCCAAAAGACGATAATATATCATTTTTACCATCGCCACTCAAAAAAGTGCGTCTTATTCATTGATAACAGTGAATAAAACGCGTTTTTATTCACCGAGTGAATAAAAATATTTTGAATTTGGAACAAGCGCGCATCGTATGAATTAGGTACAAAAAAAATAAAAGGTGCTGAAAGTATGGAGCTATTCCATAGATAAAGATATAGTTCTACAATTAAATGACAAAAATAATCCCGCCAATTTTATTTAGGTTCTTTTAAGTGTCTTATCTTTGGGTTCTTTTCTAAAAAATATCCCGCTAAATCAATTAGGTCCTTTTTAGTGTCTTATATTTGGGTTCTTTTTTATATATTTGAGGGAGATTAGTTGTTCAGTCTTGCATCAGTCCATTCCATCAGTCTGGTACGATCTTCAGTCTGTAAAAATTCAAAGTCTATACAAACTGATGAAGTGGACTGATGCCAGACTGATCATGTAGTTTCCCTCTTAGTTAGCTCGGTGGCGCAGTGGTTTAGCGCCTGGCCCAGCGATTGCGGAAGTTAAGCAACGTTCGCAAGGGTCGGTCATGGGATGGGTGACCAAAAATTTATTATCTCGAGCTCCTCCGTGCTTCAGAAGGCACGTTAAGCCGCTGGTCCCGGCTGCATTTGCAGTCGTTAACACCCACCAATCCGCATTGGGCCCGCGTGGTGGGTTATGGCCCGTCATCCTTACCACCCATAAGGAAGGCCTGTGCCCCACAGTGGGGACATCAAAAATGGCTGATGGACAACTATAAATACTATAGGTACTGCTATTTTTTTTCTCGCAGTCAATGGTAAAAAGTAGAGTACACAACTCGTGAAAAAAAAAATTTTTCTCGGTCCTTTGTATCCCTCGCTTCGCTCAGGATTCTACTTTTGAATCCCTCGCTACGCTCGGGATTCAACTCTAGAATCCTTTGCTGCTCTCGGGATCCAACTTAGTCCCTCGAACTAAATTCCCTCTTTTTTCACTTGTTGTATAATCTACTATTGTCCGGTGTTTTTGAGTCTCTATTCAATAATGAAATAATGATTCACTAATCAGTTTAGATTGTTTAATGTCTAAATCAACTGCTCAAAATTATAACAATTCTGCTAACAAGATTGAAACGAAGACTTGAGTCATAATAAAATCTGTCAATCGTGAACCATAAGTCGGTATCGGTAGCTCATGAAACAATACAAATAAATTGAATTTACAGTTGACCATTTTAATGGTAGATACTGACTGAGCCAAAGAAGGCCACAACCTTCTCTTTTAACTTCCTTATTTTTATTGAAATAGAGATAATCATTATAATAATAATAATAATAATAAAATCATTTAATTCTCACCATAATCCTTACAATTTTACATAAATGTACTTAAACTAATTTAGCAGTAGGATTTGACAGATTATGGTGGACTGATACCTGAACTAGGTAATACCTGTATCTCAGGTTACCAGCCCCCACCTTGTAAGAAGTATTACTAAAGAGCTAAAGTGAACACTAAAAAGAGAATTAAAAAACAAATATTTTCAATTAATACTATGTAGGTAAGTACAGTAATTATACTTTTTTTTTTTGTTAGTAAAACTTAGTATTAATACCTACGTGTGAAGTAGTGTGCATTTGAAGTAAGTGTACGTTTAGTGTAGGTAGGAGTACATTATCGCGTGGGTATGCGCCTAGATGGATGTGTGTGCATGGACGCGCGCTCGTATATTTTTTGTGTGCAACAGGCTTGGAACAGGGTATGGTTCAAGTTAGAGGAGATAGTTTTATTCCTTCTTTTGTTTTTATTTATTTTTCTAAATATATAATTATATAAATATATTTTAGGACTTAATTCATGTATTTTATAAACTATTCTTAAGTTTCAATTTTAAGAAGATTCTCAGTAGCATCGTAGTTGAGTTCTAGTAGAATATTTAGCATATCTTGTAAATTTTATTTTTATCGTTTATGCGTTTATAAAGAAATGTTCCCATATTTATTAGCTGTCTTTTGGCATTAGCGTTCGTTAACCTAGTTTGTACGCAGCACAACATGAAGATGATACAGTACAATAAGTTAAATGATGTTGTGTTGGATACAGTTCAGCTGGAAGTGTGCTCGCTGAGCGTGGAGCTGGTGGCGGACCTGGGCGCGGGCGCGCGCAGCCTGGTGCAGCTCACCTTCCGCGAGTTCCTGCTGCGCCACCGCGCGCACGAGCCGCACGAGACCGGGCTGCAGGTTACGACAGTTTCCTTCTTAAAGCTCTGGAGAAGCCTACTGAACGTTATACGGCTCGACGGACTAAATCTGCTGAAATGCAAATGAAATAGGGTGAAACTTGACAGACTGATTGTACTCAATTACATTAAGCAACGCTCGGTACGGCCAGGTGTCGGATGGGTGACCGTTAAGTGGCATTACAACTGAGCGCTTCCGTGCTTCGATGGACACGTTAAACCGTCGGTCTCGGCTATTGTCATCTGATAACAGTCGTTATGCCAAGTTAGAGGGCTTACAGGCGGCTTGATAAACTAACACCAGACGTGGCTACTAATCCTTATTCGATAAGAATTTTTTTTTTTGCGTATCAGGTGTCGCTGCGGTCGATCACGATGGAGGACCTAACGCAAGCGCCGGGCTCGCGGCACCGGTTACTGCTAGTGTCGCAGCTAGCGCCCGAGCCGCCCCGCCCACGCGCCCCGCTCCTCTCGCGCTCCTGCCCCGACCTAAAGGCGCCCGACATCATCAAAGTGCCAGTCCCCCCCGCCCCCGCTACGATGCGGCGCTCCGGGTCGCTGCCCGCGCAACTCAACGTGCTCGATGAGGTGAGATACGTCTCGTTATTGCTAGTGTCGCAGCTAGCGCCCGAGCCGCCCCGCGCCGTGCCCCGCTCCTCTCGCGCTTCTGCCCCGACCTGAAGGCGCCAGACCCCACCGCGCCAGTCCCCGCCGCCCCCGCTACGATGCGGCGCTCCGGGTCGCTGCCGGCGCAACTCTACGTGCTCGATGAGGTGAGGATTTTTGATGGAAACCCCGCTCCTAGAAGTATGAGTGGGGCCATATCACATTCCTGACCGTATTTTAAGGTAGCTGATCATACTAAGCCCGTGTATCTTTTCCCGTCCCGCCGAATATATGATTCTCCGGGTTGTTGACTGGGTAATAACGTGCTCGATGAGGTGAAATACGTCTTGTTATTGTATTTGTTCTTCTTGTCAGCTAAAAAAGTCTGGAACGGGTGGTAGGAAAATATAGACGATTCAAAAGTACTTAATAATTAAGTTTAAAGCTTATTTGACTTTGACTTTGTATATTGGAATTCTTAGGCCCGCTTATCTCGCGTTCTCGGGTGCCCAAGCCCTACTACTATCCCCATTAACTCCGATCCGACGAGATTACGACGCTCGAAGTCGCTGCTTGCGCAACTCAACGTACTCCATGATGTGAAGATTCTTGATGTCTTTGTCTCTTGTAACTGAATACCGCAACCTATGGTACTCTAGCACCCCACTCATCTCTCGCTCGGAAGCAGACATACCGCAACATAAGTGACACTATGGAATCTCTAGGTCGTTGTTAATACAATTTACCTTTGATAAAGCGAAATTTTATAAAAAAAAGTATAATGGACACGTTTAATTTACGTTACGTTGTATTAAAATTAACAGCTACGTCGCAACAAACGTGACAGCAAGTGCGGCGTAACGCCGCCATGCTCGCCAGAATGCGCGCCCGATGAAACGGACGCGGATGACGCGAAAGCGGAGGCGGACGCGGAAGCGGAGGAGGAGGCGGAGATGCCGCCCGACGACAACCTCGTGTGGGTGTCCGTGCACACGCGCGACCCAGAGCATCCGCTGTTCGAGGAGAAGTACAATAAAGTATGTTAAAGATCACACACTGCCACGCATCACGCTGCGTCATGCAAAGTTTTGTATAAATGTTTCACGCCCAGATGTGTCGTTAGTATGTTAAATCATGCGTGGTTTCGAAACTCGGCACTTTATGTACAATTTTAATTTGCAATCACTCATAGGGCATCATGGTGCGTGGCAGTGAGAACTACGACTTGAAAGATAGATTTTTAGTTAGATATAATCTATGCTAATGCCTGGTTTATACGGGGTCAGTAATATGGTATTACAGTAATCCAGTCCAGCGCTGACTTGCTACTGGGCTCGTGTAGACACAATTTTAAACCCAGTCCAGCCCGTATTACAACCTCTTAAAACTTGCCAGTTTTCTGAATGGCTATCAATGCGTCCCTTTTATTTGCAATACAGCTAGAAAGAGATGTAACTAATATAGCAATTCATAAACCTAGCAGGTTTTAAGAGGTTGTAATACCCTGTGCTGACTTCTCGCTCGCAAGTCAGTCCAGCTGGCTAGCCACCTGTTTTGTTTTTGGGCACAGTACGATTTACTGCCGATCGTGCTACATTAACCCAGTTACTGGGTCCGAAATTCTGAGTCACTGGGTCCAATCACTGACCCCGTATAAGGCTCGATGTTCAGAGTATGCAGCACCTTGTGACCTTATTGTGTCGTAGATCACGAAGCTGACGAAGGTGGAGTTTAACTGCCTGGACCTGGTGGTGAGCGTGGACAGCTGGGTGGCGGTGCTGGACTTCTTCGGCCTCACCGGCGATGAACTACCGGACCAACAGGAGCCCAGGCCGCCGCCCGCCCAAGCAGGCGCCGGTCAGTACACACACACTATAATCATTTTTTCGCCATGTTCCTTCAGTTTCAAATAACGAATCGTTCAATAGTTTCGCTATAGTTATTGTGATTAGTTTTTGTCAGTCGAATTTATTGGTGAAAAAGTTGTTTCATAGTAATTTTCAATGTTCAATAGTAAGTTTAGCGTGTTTGGCCATCGATTGCAGCGTTTCTGTAACTTTCGTCACGTCACGGTCAGTTTTCAGATAGGTTCTCCTATACGTTCTAGAAGGCATGTTAAGCCGTCAGTCCTTACCCATCCGGTTTCTCTCTACGTGGGGCTATTATTATTGGCTGACGATGAAATCCTTTTAAAGAACGCTGGATTTCTTACAGAGTCGTCAGAGGTGTCCGCCGGGTGGTGCACGCGCACAGAGATAGTAGTGCGGTCGCTGGGTGTGGTGGTGGTGCGCGGCGGCACGGCGTGGGTGCGCGCGCGCGTGTGGCGCGTGCGCGCGTCCGCGCAGGCCGCCGCGCCGCCCGCCGCGCCGCGCACCGTGCGCGCCACGCTCGCCGCGCTGCGCGTCACGCACCTGTCGCCCGCGCACAGGCTGTGGCAAGATCGCCTGCGCACGCACGCCGGGAACAACGCGCTCACCCTGCGATATACTAGGTGACGTATTTGCTTCACGCCTGTAGCACACCTCCGTCGCAAAACAATACCAGCAAAACCGCAGTAGTTTCGCCTTGGCTTGTCGGTTGTACGACAAGCGAAAGGGATGCGGAACAGCCTGTTTTAACCTAACGCATACATTTAACTACCGGGTGTAACAAGACCCTCAACGAAGCCGAGGTCTAATGTATTCTGCCCATCATCAGGACCATTTCTGCTAAAAATTATTGCTGGGAAACTATTTTAATTTTTGGTGTTAAAAAGCATTGCATACATTACCACACAATGAAACACGTATAACAGACCGCGCCTGCGAGTGTATGCTATACAGCTGCGTGCGGCCGAGATGAAAGGCAACGTTTATGTGCGTTCTACTTCTCATGAAATACATTGAGTGATGACGTTTTGAAGCCATTGTTTGTTACGAAATACATACAATTTTGATTATGTTTCTGTAGACAAAAATTAGAAAATAACGAATAAAATAAGATTTCATAAAAATTTTGAAAAAAAAAAATTGACTTTGACCTTCAATAACTTCGTAGCTATTGGTTTCCCAGGTATAGTCTAAAAGACAAAAATGATCCTGATGATGGGTGGAATGCGTGGACTGCGGCTTCGTTGAGGGTCTTGTTACACCCGTTATGATACCACAGCCGAGAGATAGTCTTCACTCTCGGCTGTGATGATACTATGTCTTTCACGCGCGATGTCACCGATCGGCTCGGACTCCCGATCACATTTACATTGTGCTTTCGCGTCATTATTATCGCAGCGGAGGTGTGCTAACCGGCTTCATATCGATCGTCTAAAATGAAATGCTTCTTTATAACAATAATACATTACTGCAGCGGCACGCAAGACCGGCATTGAAGGACGAACGTGAAAATGTGGGCCGAGGCGAAGCCGAGGCACACATACGTAAGTCCATCAATGCCTAGTTGCGGCCAAGGCTTGTATAGTACTTTTCTCAAATAATGCGCGGAAATTCATACCAAGAAGGTATTTTTAACTTTTAATTTTTATTTCAAATTAAAGCAAAAAATTTAAAAAAGAAGAAAGGAGCCAGTTTCTTTATTTTTTTGGAATGTGCACATCAAGGCCTTTCATTTGATACCCATGTTGAAAAAAAATATTTTTTTCCAGTTTTTTCGTTTTTTATTTTTTTTCCCAGTTTTTTTCGAATGTACTCATCAAGGCCTTTCATTTGATACTCATATTACCTATGTATTAAAAAAAGTTTTTTCTTTTTTTTTTCCTTTTTTTCATATTTTTGGAATGTACTCATCAAGACCTTTCATTTGATACCCATATTACCTAGGTATTAAAAAAAAGTTTTTTTTCTTCGTTTTTTTTTCATATTTTTGGAATGTGCTCTTCAAGACCTTTCATTTGATACCCATATTACCTAGGTATTAAAAAAAAGTTTTTTTTCTTTTTTTTTTCCTTTTTTTCATAATTTTGGAATGTGCTCATCAAGGCCTTTCATTTGATACCCATATATACCTAATATTAAAAAAAAAATTGGATTGTGCTCGCTTATCAAGGCCTTTCATTTGATACCCATTATTCGTGATTCATTGAAAAGTTCGCTCCATTTCTGAATTACACGTGCGTAATGAGTTTTAATAGAAACATTGCCGGTTAGACGCCGGCAATTTTTGTATGAAAATCCATTATTACACGTTAGTAATGGATTCTCATACTAAGATTGCCGGCGCGGTTTAGGTCAGTCCGTAAACTCCGATTTAGCACGAAGAAGGTTGTCAAAATAATGATCGAATTTCCAAGCATGTTTGAGAAAAAGTGTATTTTGATGTAGAATTCAATACGTTTCCGCTATTATTTACGCCAAAAATATGGCCCGCGACAAGCGCTTTTGATGATATTCTGTTTTTTTTTTACAATCATCTGTGAGGTTTAAACGCAATTTAATAGGTACTAGATAATCTCTTTAGCTTGTCGTATGTTTTTTTTTGTGGCTACAACTTTTCGTTTTCTATATAAAAATATGGCCCGCGCAAACCATGTTTTCCTATTATGGCCCCTTAATAGCAATCATGGGCGTAGCGACGAGGTACGGGCAGGGAGGAGCTGCTTTCTCCCTTTAGACGAGCGGTCGTTCGCTGGTAAACTGTAATTCTGACAAGCGTCATAGCTTGCGACGCTTCATAAAGAAACTTAACAGGCTTGGTAGCAATGCTTGTGCTACAGACTGAGCAGCAGTGAGGCGGCGACGGAGGGCTGCGAGTCGGTGGTGCAGGCGGAGGTGGGCGCGGCCACGTACGTGCACACCAAGCGGTTCCTGCACGAGCTGTACGCCTTCGAGCAGGACTTCAGCATGCTGCGCCGCGTCATACTGCAGGCCCGACGGAAGGTCAGTGCTCCTCGGGACCTGATGCCTAATAGAGCTTAATTAATAATGAACTTAATTTTATCCGCCTCTTTGGTCTAGTGGTTCGCCCACCCGTGTAAGACGCAGGGGTTCCGGGTTCGATTCCCAGGGGAGGTACAATTTGTACTCTGTTTGGTTCAAGTCCGTTTGGCTAGATACCATCATCTTACCTATATGACGCCATCATAACAATTTTAAAAAATGTTTTGTTCCGGCAGTTTGTGGTAAGATAGCCAGTTCCTCAGTGATGAGGATTCCGGGTGTAGTGCGCTTCCAGCTTCGGCCTTATCGTCTCTTAACATCAGGTCAGGTGAAGGCCAAGCACTATCCCGTTGTGTATAAACAAATAGCGTAGCATGTTTGGTAATGATTGTAAAATAACAACGGTTTATAAAGTTATCAAAGTAGGCAACAGAACTTTTCACGGAATATTCAGATATCGTGTTACAGACATAAATATTTTTTTGTTTTGACATAGTTGTCTGCGTCATGTTTATATTATAATTGTGTTTTCGCTAATCTTTCGTCGTTATTTAATGTTTTTTGATTACTTTTTGCTACGTAAAAAGACGTAGAGCGTAGAAAGTTTCTATGCACGTTCTTGCTAGAAACGTGACACAAGTCTCGTTTATCCGTGCGCAGGCATACATAGACATTACTTAAAGGCAGTCTCAGGCCAAACCAAGATATAGTATCAACTCCTTGTGCAAAAAACAAGTGATGAATAGAGGTGGGTATGGGTGGAAATTGTAAGGGTATGGAGGGTAGTAAGATAGAGCTATTCGTGGGAAGGTCAAAGGGAACATCTTCCTTCGGGCCGGGTGGTATTGCCCGGGGACCGCGGTCCAACCAATTTTGGTTAGAAGTTGTATATATGCTGAGTCGCTGAGTGAACTCCGTTAGCGAGATGAAGGTTCTCCATACTTCGAGGTGCTATTCGATACTAATCTTCTTGTTCCTTCGATACTAGCGCCATCTAGTAACACGGTGATGAATCTTGTTGCAACCGTGTGTCGGTATGTGCGAGGGGTACGGTAGATGCCGCTACAGACGAAAGCGTTTTCTAATACGGCCAGAGCGGTACTTTTGTATAGAAAACACAGGCTTTATTTTGTGGTGCAGGTGTCGCTGGGCACGGGGTCGGTGGGCGGCGGGCGCGGGTCGCGGCGGCGGCTGCAGGTGTCGTGCGCGGCGCCCGTCATCGTGCTGCCCGCGTCGGCGCGCGCGCGCCCCGCGCTCGCCGTGCACCTGCAGCGACTCACACTCACCAATACGTTCAAGAACGTCACCTCGGATGATGGAGGTCAGTCGCCTCAAATGGGAGGATGTCATAAAATTTATCCAGCTTGGTAGCGCTACTGCTGCTGGAGACCTTTGTATGGGCATTTACCCCCGATTTTCCAATTTATTTTAAATTATATGAATAAGGGTTGATACTAATAGATAATTATTATTGACGTCGGATAGTAAATGAATTAAAGATGAAGAAAACCAAAATATGTTGTTATTCGGCCTACGCCGCAGGTGACTGAACAAAGTTATTTGATCCGGTGGCCAAAACTGGCCATACGTTACATATTGTTACCTAGGTAACGTCATCAACTATATAAACGACAGCGACGCCACCACCTGCGATTCAATTTTGAAAGCGACTTGCTGGGTGACTAAAGTCGACAGTCACAGGTGACTAAAATCGACCCATGTAAATAGCCCATGTCTTAAAAAAAATATGTAAAAAATCAGAGGGCCTAGTGCGAGTTTATGATTTCACATTTCGCTATCGAAAACTATAGTCTTCTCTTTCACTCACGTTGACTTCATAGTCAACGTGAGTGAAAGAGAGAAGACTATAGTAGTGCTCATGCACTCTATCCGATAGTTTTCGATAGTGAAAAGTGAAAACGACAACTTACACTAAGCCCTCAGACATCTTCAATTTCAAATCGTACTGGAACGACAATAACAACGTAGCCAAACAATTAATACTAACTTATACAACTAACTCACTAGGCTACGCTTGGCGTTACTGGCAATATTCACATGGAATCCTTCTTCTTTTTCGTGCCTCTCCAACTAGTGAAGCTTGGCAGTCAATTCCGCATACTTTGTCTTGTCCTTGGCAAGGCGAAAGAGTTCGGCGGCACTTGTTATTCCCGTCCACTCTCAAATGTTTCGCAACCAAGACTTTCTTCTACGACTAGTTCTTTTTGCTGCAACTTTTCCCATCATAATTTGTTGCAAGAACTCGTATCTATAAATATATTCATATTATATTCATCTCTACTTGTGCTCTCTCATTTTACTCGTCTCTAAATTAAAACACAACTATGTGTGTATGTGGCAGGCGAGCCAGAGCTGCTAGAGGTGCGCTACGTGCGCTTAGAAGGCGCATCTTTGTGGTGCGCGCGCGCCGGCGGCGGCGGCGAGCGCCTGCAGCGCGTCGGCGCGCCCATACTGCAGGCGCCCGCGCACATCACCTTCACCGTCGAACTTAACGTCACACAGCACACGCACAACAGTTTGTATTACTCAAAATCTACGATTTCTGTATTCTTATAGTGACTGCAAACATTTTTATAACCCCTAAAAGTTCGTCTTGTTGATCACAAATGTGTCACAAATTGTTTTTAATTACCAATACTCAATCTTTTCTATAAAACTATAGCCTACTGTAATACGTATTAATACTGTAGGGCATAAGAATCGGAATCTATTGGTATCAAACGCTTTAATTAGCAGGCCATCGTAGAATATTCTGGTGGGAATATGGACGTTCATATAAGAAATCAAATTCTTTTTTTTAGTTTTTCGACTTCTATTTAGCAGTTAATAGCAGTTAATAATAATAATAATAATAATGCTTTATTTCAGAATACAAAGTTCCATAGTCATTCATTCAACAATCATAATCTTAATAATAATAATAATAATTACTTGGCCTTGTCCCGTAAATGACACATAATACCAGCGTAAGCTGAGAAAAAAAAGAAAAAACTAAATAATAATAATAATAATGTCAATTAAGAATATTACAAATTAAATCAATGATAAGTTGTACAGTACTTCAAGATAAAGAATGGGCTCGGTTAACTTCGTGTTTTTGCGTTTCTTAGAAATACAAATAGAAAAATAAAAAATGACGTTGACGTTTATTTCATTGCAATAAAGTTAAAATTATAAATGACAAGTCAAGGCCAAACTACTTTTTGTTAATTGTCTTTGCTTTCGACGATTGTTTCCGATGTTTTCCGATAACCATTCTTTATCTTGAAGTACTGTGTATTTGTTATCATGATTTCGGTACGTAGTTCCAGACCTGAAAGTGCAGGGCACACTGGCGACGCTGCAGTGCGCGCTGGACGTGTCCCAGTACCGGCTCGTGCGCGGCGTGCTCGCGCACAACCTTGGCGAGTGCACGCACGACCTGGCGCCCGCGCAGCTCCCGCCCGCGCCGTTACAGGTACTACATCCGGCTCGAAGGACCAGTCATATCAGCCTCACGTCACCCACTGCTGGGTATAGGCCTCCCCCAAGGATCTCCACGACGATCTGTTCTGCGTTGCCCGCATCCAGTGGCGCACCAGATCGTCGGTCCACCTTGTCAGGGGCCTACCCACGGAGCGTCGTCCGGTGCGCGGTCGCCATTGCAGAACCGCCCCGCCCCAACGGCCATCGGTTCTTCTCGCTTTGTATCCAGGCCACTGCTACTACCAGTAATATACAGTCCTTCAACTTCAACCATTTAGTTATTTTTCACGATATATCCAATTTACTTTATTTATGTCCTATGTCCTATATTCTTATGCAGTATGCCTATAACAATACAAAAGACAAATATTTTTTTTACGACAGCACTATTTATTTATTTATTTATTATTCGGTGAATCATCAGCTTACACAACAATATCTTTAAATTACAAAGTATAAACTTCAAAACCGGCCAAGTGCGTGTCGGGCCACGCGCCGTAGGGTTCCGTAGTTACCTTATACCATACCATATTTAATACCACTATCATTTATCGTCTGTAAAAATAACTTTGTTTTTCGCAGTGTTTGTATGAATGACAAAGTTATATTTGCGGTTTTGGAAAATATGATATATCTCGAAAACTAATGACTATATCGTTCAAACCAATTTTCGTTGAAAGTTTTTATCAAGATCTATAGCATATTTTTTTTTTAGATTTTTCACTCTCTTATTTCAAAAGTTAGAGGGTGGGGACACACATTTTACCACTTTGGCAGTGTTTATCTTTCAAACGGTTGACTTTGAGAAAAAATTGTCTTAGGAACCGCAATGTCATTTTTAAAGACTTATCTATAGACACCCCGCACGTATTGGTATGAAGAATTTTTTTTTCAGTTTCAGTTCCGTGTATGAGGAGCCCCCCCTTAATCTTATTTTTTTTTATTTTTGTGTTAAAATCGTTAAGTGGTTAACAGAATACATCTACTAAGTTTCAACGGTGTAATCCTAATACTTTCGGAATAAAATGGCTGTGGCATACGGACGGACAGACAGACAGACATGACGAATCTATAAGGGTTCCGTTTTTTGCCATTTTTTATTTTATTCATTAGGGAAACTTACTGCTAATACATTATACATAGAAACATACACAAATAATCACAAGCTAATAACAAGTTTCCACAGGTAGTTAAAAATGTAACATAATCATAATTCGAGAAGTTTACGCGTGTCGTTATTTTCAGTATTTTTAAGTTATACAACACACAGATAATACATAAAAAAGAAAGAAAAAACAAACTCAGTTACATACCCAGGTACTACCCATTATCTCAATAATGTCCTCAATAATCCTAATACTTTCGGAATAAAATGGCTGTGACATACGGACGGATAGACAGACAGACATGACGAATCTATAAAGGTTCGGTTTTTTGCCATTTTGGCTACGAAACCCTAAAAAGCTAATAATAGATTCACACGGTTAGCGTAACGTAAGTATAGCTAAATCTAATGTGAGCTTAAATCTAAATTAGCATAAATCGAACTATCTTTCGTTTACTAAGTTTCTACAAACCACTACTTACATTATCATACGATCAGAGTGTGAATAGAGTATGTTCGTGTACAGCAGGTGTGGCGCACGAGCTCGCTGCAGCTGCAGCTGTCGGACGTGTCGGTGCGCCTGCGCGCGGCCGGCGCCAGGCCCCTCGCCTGCGTCAACTTCATCAAGTCGCGGCTGCTGCTGGACACGTACTCCGACCTCGGCCAGGACATCGACCTCGTGTCGCAGGTTCACTTATAAACATTGAATGAAATTGGTGATCCGGCTCGAAGGACCATGTCCCTCAACGATGTAGTTGTTTTCAGAATGTGCTACTTATAACAACGCGCGCAGAGTAGTTTTTGCGTATTGAACCGACCGTGTTAGAACTACTACTACTTACACTACTTTTAACTTTAAAATTGTTCAGTTACGCTTGTTTTTTGAGAGTACCAAAGTTTCAAAATTAGCATATGAATTTTTGATAACTATCGTACTAGACGTAATATTATTGCGTGTTTCCCCCTCCAGGAGATCCTGGTGAGCGACACTCGGTACTCGCACGAGCCGGCCAACCGGCGCGGCAATGTGTTCAGCAACATCGTGCAGCCCATGCCCGAGCGCCGCCACACCGTGCAGCTGGAAGTGCACGCCAGGTGTGTACACGTAAATTTAATATCTCGAAATGCTCAGTATTATCCTTTGGCCGATCACAGACCCCAAATCGTCATCAATACCACATGAATGGAGAACCGCTACAACGTGTCACAGAAGTCAGGGACCTGGGTGTACGTTTCACTACCAATCTGAATTTTAGGGTACATATTACTAATATTTGTAAAAAGGCATATCGCAATTTGGGATTAATATTACGTTTAGGGAATAAGTTTACAAATGTTGGGGCTCTGCGGGCGCTCTACAATGCGCTCGTAAGAAGTCATTTAGAGAGTAATGCAGTAATTTGGTCTTAGATTTCGTAAAATTTTCTTGGTTTACTTATGTTTATGTCCATCAGCCATTTTTGATGTCCCCACTGCTGGGGCACAGGCCTTCCTTATGGGTGGTAAGGAGGATGGGCCATAACCCACCACGCGGGCCCAATGCGCAATGGATTGGTGGGGGTTAAAGACTGCAAATGCAGCCGGGACCAACAATTTAACGTGCCTTCTGAAGCACGGAGGAGCTCGAGATAATACATTTTTGGTCACCCATCCCATGACCGACCCTTGCGAACGTTGCTTAACTTCCGCAATCGCTGGGCCAGGCGCTAAACCACTGCGCCACCGAGCTCCCTTATGTTATTAATCTGGTATATCTGTTGTGTTTGGCAGAAAGCGCGGTTTTTCATCTGCGTATACGATCCTGGTGAACAACATGCGGCTGATGGCCATCCTGGACTGGTGGGAGGCGGCCAGCCAGTTCATCTCGCAGGGCCCGCTGCACGTGCCCGACGTGCATCAACACACGTACGTACATACACGATCCTGGGCAACTACATGCAGAGACGTGATCAGTGCTAAATTGACATGCGACTGTAAGTCTAACGCAGGAGTGATCCTTTTCGTAATGTTTACGATTGTACTTTTGTTCTAATGCAATTACGTCTGTATGGAGTCTAAAAGTGTAAAGTCCGTTCGCTTAGATAGTGTCGGTACACCCGCAAGCACTTGTGTTCAGAGACAGGAATACCGGTAACAAACAACACCTTGTGAACAAACCTTTCACTACGGCACTACTATATAAACTGCCAAAATCCAAATTTACCTGCGGGTGTACGCCGCACGCGGTATCTTTTGTTTATGCGGCGGCATCCTTTGACAAGAAGCGACACGTGCAAAGGCGGCGCGATAAAAGGGCGACACTATCTAAGCGAACGGACTTTTTTTTTTATTGGTCTGTCTTTAGCGAGGAGCAGTCGGGGGGCGCTGCGGGGGCGGGGGCGGGGTCCTCGGGCGAGGACACGATGGAGCTGAAGCTGAACGTGACGGACTCGCAGCTGGTGCTCGTCGAGGACGCCTCCGTGTGGGACACCAACGCCGTCATACTCAGGGTACGTGCCGCACACACTGCACGTTTTAGGGTGGATGGAAATTCAAGTGAGGGTTCACAATTCGTGGGAAGGCGTCTATAAGTAGGAACTATGGTTAACCACTGTCTAGTTGTCTACTTTAGTGAACTTTTTTGCCACCTTTAAATAGTTGTAAAAGTTTGCTGTTTACAAACAGATGCGTCCAGCTTTTGTCGTTTGTGGAAAGTGTTTTAGTGCGTCCGCTGCGTTAAGCGAAATCCCGGCTCAGGACGACATGGATTCGAGATAACTCATGCACTGCAAACATCTGTCCGTCATAAAACCAGCAATCTATATTCCCTCGCCGTGGACCCGCGGCGGCATCCCGCCTAACGCAGCGGACGCTCGCAAATGAGATTGTGATGTGATTTTTAAATGTGTCTCTTTTTCCAGAGCACGACTGTGATAACGTACCGTCTGTCGGACCCGCTGAAGCCGGTGTCGTGCGAGCTTAACGAGCTGGAAGTGTTCTCGTGCGTGCTGGGGCTCGAAGAGGAAACTGCGCTGTCCATCGTGGAGCCCGCCGCGCTGCACGCGCACCTGCGCGCCGACCACGTGCTGCACGTATGTACACGTGACTGCACGCTCATAAACTGCACGAACTGAAGGTGTTCTAGTACGTACTGGAGCTCGAGGAGAAAACCACACTGCATGTCTTGAAATTCACAGTGCTACCAGAAAGTAAAAAAATAAAATCAGTTTTTAGGTAAATATTGAAAATCACATCTAAATCCGCGTTAAATCTCTTATTGATAAAAACGAGCTACCGTCATTATGAGCCCCCCATGAACTCAATAAAGCTGTTTTCTCCCTGGCAGGTTTCGATGGGCACGCTGAACCTGCGGCTGTCGTACCACGACATGCGCATGTTCGCCTGCATGCTGCGCTCGCTGCCCGCGCAAGTGCGCGCCGCGCTCTCTAGTGAGTATTTGCTAATCTCAATAGTAAAAAAACAAACATTCCGACGAGCTGAGAACCTTCCTCCTTTTTTTGAAGTCTGTTAAAAAGCCACGAAAAACTATTTTATTTTAATTATTGCTATTTAAAAAATACCGAATTTATGCCGTTCTATATTCATAATATCCTCCTGCCCTTATAACAATTTATTTGGCGTCGGCGTAGCATTTCTTTTCCTTCCATACATCTCTATCACTCTTCATCTCAAAGTTACTTCCTTTCCGGCTATATCCCCTTTATACAGTCCATCTATCTTTTATTCGGCCTTCCTCTTCCCGTATATCCATCCATCTTCATACTTATAACCTTTCGCGTAACATGCTCCTCATTCCTCCACATTACGCAGGACAACCGGTTTTCCTCAACTTTTCCGCTATTGGCGCCATTTTCAAACTTATGTCATTCTATATTATTCTTTGTAAAAGTAACTTCGGATTAATAGCTTCAGATTATATTCAAGTTTGCTTTAAGAGAAAATTCTTCTCTTGTATTAACACTAAGCTCAACTCGGACTTCACTTATTATTTTTCATCAGGAAAATTACTACCGAGCTCTGTAGAAGAAGATGCGCCGGCTAACAGCGTACACATGAGGTCCAGTGGGCCCACTAATTCGACTGACCTAGACTCTGAGAAACAGAGTAACATACAATGTACGGGTCCCGTGAACCACCCGGGGCACACGGGGCCCGTGGGGAATGTGGGGACCACTCAGGGCGGGTGGGGCATGTACTGGCTGCGTTCGCAACCACCGCCCGCCCCTCCTCCCCCTCCGCCTGATAAGTCTTCCATATGGCCACTGAAAGCGGTTCAGGTAACTTTAAAAATTTCTTATTTTGATATTATTTCAACGATTTTTTTTAGACCAAAACTGTTGATGGTAAAATAAAACCTTTTCGCCTGTTTGTTTGATGGAAGGATGTTTTACTAAGTTGTTAATCATACTGTTAGGTATAGTCACGAAACAGAAAGACTCTGAAGTTAAGCTTAGTACTACGCGTGCTCGAGCAACGCATGTACACAGACAGATCTCACCAACCGTCGACACTGCGTCTCGCACTTGAACTCGTTTGAGATTCCAGTTATAGAGTATCGGTGGGAGGTGTCTATGTGTGCGTTGCTTGAGCGTGCATAGTACTAAGCTTAACTACTGTCTGTACTCTCTTTACTGTAGTATTATGTTGATTGTCAGGTGAGCGCAGACTGCATCACGCTGTGCGTGATCGACGACTGCCTCGACTCGGATGTGCCTCTTCTGGAAGTGTCACTTGGGGAACTGCGTGTAGAACAGGTGAGGCACTTTTTATAGCACTTCATTTTATAGTTAAATTCATATAAGACGTCTTTAGTAGTTTATAGCTCCCTTACATATTTGTTTGAAGAGTTCAATTTGTAGGTTAACATATCAATAAAAAAAACTTATAACTATGTCAAATTCAAAAAACAGCATAGACACTTTTCCTATATTTGCAGCCACATGTTACAAATGCTCTGCCGTGCTCGCAGGGTCGAAACCCTTTTGATTTCGATCTACGATATCTCGTATTCTATGATGTTATGATTGTTTATTTGCATATCGAATAGGGCTTCCCTATCAAAGAATCTATTTATCGTATATTTTTTTTATTTTCATTCTGTAAATACTAAAAACCCAAACGCACGAAGGGGTTTTCCGGTCGCTGCGCACTCGGTGCGTTGTGTAGTCTCGATTCCCCTATTTTTTTGCCGCTGCCGCGTCGACTTCATTCGAAAGCTTTTATTCAAATTAATACATCGTGAAAATTTTGTCATTTAGTTCCAGCAGTGGGGTAGTTCCACTCATAATTTTTTGACAAAACGAAATATCTGTGCTTTCACAAAAGCTGCGCCTCGCAACCGATGAATTTGACAGATTTAAAAATTCACGCTTGCAATGACATATCTTGTTGTAACTGCGCTTCAATAAGTCGCGCAGAATGTATTAAATATCTTGGCATTGTAATTGATGAAAAGCTTTCATTCAAACAACAAGTCGACCTTCTATCTAAGAGACTGCGTAAACAAATCCACATCATGCGCTTACTTCGAAATTCAGCGGAGAAAGGTCTCCTGGTTTATATCTACTTCACGCTATGCCAGTCGATTCTAAGCTACTGCATTCCAGTGTGGGGAGGTGCATGCAAAACAACTATGATACGTCTGGAGTCTGGAGCGAGCACAGCGATCAGTCATAAAGGTCATGCATAAAAAACATCGACGGTACCCCACTACTGATCTATACCGGGAGGCTGCTGTATTGAAATTTCGACAAATATACATACTGAATGTTTTCACAATTGGACACCGTACCACGCTAAATTCCCCTGAATACCACAATTTGATTATTCAATTCAATTCATTTATTTATTAACCCTTTGTTACATAACGCAACCTAGGTAAGTCAACATTTACAATAATATTACATAAATACATTGAAAATTGGTTATAAAAATTTCATATTCTATTAAAAATGTATAAGTAAAATTATTTAAATTCATTCCAAAAATTATATCTTATTAAATTTAAAGTTTAAAATAAAAAACGTGTTTTCCAAATTCCTCTGACACAAGTCAAAACATCTTTTGCCAAAAATCACCTCAACTTTAATAGTAGATTGTTATACAAGACGCTAAAATGACCCATTGCATATGAGGTAGTTTTCTTCCCGAGCTTTAGCGAGGGAATAAATAGAAACCGAGTTACAATGGCTTTTAGCGTCGTGTGTTACACTATACTTTTCACTACGATTGCGAGAAAATAAAATACAATATTAAATAGTTTATACCTACTTCCGTAAACGAATCGACTCGTTTTTTTATCCTCCACTTCATAAACTTTTTGTACAATGTTTAAATAAATGATTTGTGCTTGACGGCAAAAGATAAAAATTATTTCTTTCCTATTACAGTCACACAATTCAATCAGTTTGTAATTATAGAAAAATTCTAAAGATTTCGCGCCATGGTACCTTTTTTTTTATTTCTGCTGTAGCAGCTAAGCAACACAAACACGCATTCTACGATTCACTCTGTGCACAGAGTATAAATAAGTCTATGATTTCACGGAAGAGATGCTTTTAGTTCCATTTTCAAAAATAAGAATTAGAAACTGGGGGCCTATTACGAAAATAACGTGTCGTCAGCCAGTTCGTCAGTTGTAGTTATTACAAACTTTTTCAATGTAGCTATCGTAGTCCATAGACTATTGAACGAATAATGACGGATATGCTAGAGAAAAACTGTCAAATTTACGCAGTCACTTTGCAATATCGCATACGCAAGTGCTTTGTAATGTAATAGGAAACAATAAGAACGAAGCACGGACGCAGCTGCGTGTATCGCATAAAACTTTTCGTAATAAACCCCCAGTATTATGTCCAGCGAGTTTTTATTCGTGATTATGAATAAAGACTTTTTCGTTTTAGTAGGCTCATTGGTAATAGACAAACATTAAAAAATAAAAACTTTATCCCCTAGGGGTTATTATGCTATTTTATCTCGGCTCTTGTACGTTACTATGACGGACTTTTTGAGCAAGAGGAGAGAGAATGTACCGTAGCCGTAGCCAAGGTTAAAGTATTAACATAGCTACAGAGTCTATCTTACGCAGAAACGGAAAGCTTACTGGAAATAACTCGATAATAAAAACACACTCGCACACACACAAACACACACACACACACACTACACATGCATCCAACTTCAGGTGTTATTATTACTCTTGTTACTAATTTACTAGTAGTTTATTATTTTTGCCACTATTATTACAACAATTTAGTTTCCTTCTTTATTCGCCCGCTATAACACTACTATGTTAACTAAATTTTTGTTAATTATCGTTTTATTGGCTTCCACGATACAGGCTTGTGTGTGGTAGCCGCTGCTAACTGTTTTAAGTGTGCGTTTTATGAATAAAGATTATTTCTATTTCTATAATTACAAGCTACTTTTACTATGGGGTCTAAAACACGAAAAAAAAATCAGCTGTTCTATATATTAAGGTCGAGTAGCTATAGCACTTTTGTATGGAACAGCTGATTTTTTTCTCGCTATATCAGAGTTGGCCCCCATAATAAAAGTTGCTTGTAATCATGAGGGGAACCACCCCACTGCGGGAACTAAATTATTAAAATTTCAGCATGTATTTGAATGAAAACTGTGACATATTTGTAACTTATATCAGGATCTTCGCAAAGAAGAGGAGGGTCTAGAAGACCCGCTGCTGGTGTGCACGCCGGCGGGCCCCGCGCCCGCGCTGCTGGGGGCGGGCGCGGGCGCGGGGGCGGCGGGCAGCGGCCGGCTTAGTGCTCTACTGTCCGCTGATTACTACAACCGCATGCTGTCCGGCTGGGAGCCCGTCATCGAGCCCTGGAGGTTAGTGCCATGTCACACCTCAGACACTCCATAGAACCGCGCCATTATAAACAGATGACGTGTTTGTAACGCTAGGGCTACCGTGCAGTTGAGTTGGTACTGTATGAGCGGGGCGTTCAATTCATAATTGCAGATTCGAGACAAGCTGGGAGAGCAGCCTGACCAGGGACCTGTGCCCGGGGCGCGTGCAGGTGGAGGTGCGCGCTACGGAGACGCTCGGCGTCAACGTGACGTCCACGCTCATGGAGCTGTGCACGCTCGTGCGCGCCAACTGGGCCGCCGACTACTACGCGCCGCACGATCAGGTCAGGCTACTTGGTGATAGTTTGTTGAGGCTCGTCCCATCACTAATATCGATAAAAAAATAGAACGGTGACATTGACAACCAACAAATTCATGAAATTCAAGGAAACGAGTCATGATAGTGACAATAGCACACACATACGACACTGCCTCAACTCGAGCCGTTCAATACGTTTCTTCTGTATTTTTTCGTGTCTAGGATTTTATGGACACGCCGTCTCCAAGTTTTAATACATGTGCTTTTACTACCTTATTTAGAATCATAATTTTTATTCACAACGGGATAGTGCTCGGCCTTCATCTCACCTGATGTTAAGTGACGATAAGGCCGAAGGTGGAAGTGCACTTCTCCCGGAATCCTCATCACTGAGGATCTGGCTTTCTTACCTCTAACTGCCGGAACACAACAATTTTTTAATTGTTCTCTTGGCGTCAGACTTAGGTAAGGGTGGTGGATAAAATGAAATAAAATGAAATTCTTTATTCACCGAAAACAAAGTAAGCACATAGGTCTGTTTTTTATAAAGTTCGTCTGTCTTGCCAACGTCGGGCATGTGAATATTACAAAATTGTTATAACATTACATTACATTATGTTATGAAAAAATCATGTCGGGTAATTGTTAATTAAATATTTGTGTTAATTTTAGAATCTAGAAATTCTTTGACAGAGTAAAAACATTTTTGAACAAGAAAATTAAATAATTTTCTTTTAAACAAGTTGAAAGGGAGCTCTGTTAAGGAATGCGGTAACTTATTATAAATTCTTATACAGCTAGGATAACAGTTCTTTTTATACAAATCGATTGATGATGATCGGAGAACGATCTTGATGGGTCGGAAGTCGAAAGGCGATAAAACTGCGTGATTCCTCCTCCAAAAATAAAGGTAAGATGGTGGTAGCTAGCCAGGCGGACTTGAAATAAACCTTATTACCAACCAAACCGAGTACAAACTGTACCCCCCCTGGGAATCGAACCTGGGACCCCTGTGTCTTATACGGGTTGGCGAACCACTAGCTAGACCACAAAGGCGGTTGCAGAGCAAGGAATGTGATGTGATGTTGTCATATAGGAATTATTTATTGATTATTGTATCGTGTGTTTAGTGGGGCGGGCAGGAGGCGGGGCAGTCGCCCAAGGGCAGCCCGGCGGGGCACCGGCGCCGGTCGCCGTTCGTGCCCTACGCGCTGCGCAACCACGCCGGACACCGCCTCTGGTTCACCACGCTGCTCACCACCGCCAACGAGTCAGTTCACTACGCAGCTTTTTAATTATTGTCTACTTTTGTATTGACATTCTATTCATAAGTTTTTTTATAAAACGCATAAAATATATTGAAGAATGCTTGCAACTGTATCATAATCATAACGGAGGCCTTAATTGTTTTCAAACTTATGTTTCAAGTTGTATATTTGTCAGGGTGTGTTCGCCGGCGATGTGGTCGGGCCCGGACGACTCGTGGGTGATGGTGCGCGCGGGCGAGACGGAGCCGTTCTCGTTCGGCGGGCGGCGGCGCGGGGCGGCGCGCGCGCACACGCTGCACCTGCTGGCGCTGCGCCTCGACGGCTGGGCGCCGCCCGAGCCCGTGTGCGTGGACCGCGCCGGCGTCTACTTCCGCCACCTCACGCACACGGTCAGTACTGCACCGCTGCACCTGCTGGCGCTGCGCCTCGACGGCTGGGCCCCGCCCGAGCCGGCAATTATATGCCGAGGCCGTAAATAACTATGATTAACGACTTCGAAAACATCAAATCGATATAACTATTTTCTCACTATCTGAACAGCTTAATTTTACCGTATTGTAACACCGAACTGAATGTAAATATTTGCCCCCCAGAAAACCGGTAGCACCGCTCGCATAGTGCTGGAAGTATCTCTAGAAGGTTCGGCGCGCAAGTTGGTGACCGTTCGTTCGGCGCTCCGGCTGGTCAACCGCCTGCCGCACGCCGTCGAAGTGCGCGTCGACCACAAGCCTACGCAAGGTCAGTGCACACCACAGATCACCCCTCAATAGATACCGCATATAAAGCAACAGACGCGCACAATACACACTTGCTTTAGTTAGTATAAATTACTGTGTAGATTTTTTTACTGTTATGCCATATTTTTGATAACTTGACTTTCTAGACCGTTTTTAATATGAAGAACCGGCCGATACCAAATCGTGATAATGGGCGCACTTGCATACTTCTTCATACTGATTAAAGGACCCAACTATAAGCCGATAGTTTGGTCTATAGTCTGCGAGAGCTCTTAGACTTTCCACATCATTTCACTGCACAGGAAGCCATTTCAAATTAATTTTGATTACAAAACCATTCTCGAAATTGATATTAACTCTGACGTGCTTACGGTTCATAGACTCTGGTCGGGGCTGAAGTCGTGCCTCCAAGCGTGCCCGTTTTTGCGAGCTAGCAAGTATTTTATTTTATTTTAATTATAAGTAGATTAAGCTAAAATACTAAGACTAAGTATACGGCAAACTTAAAAGACTATTTACCAAAAAACTCGCTGCTCATTAGTCGCTTCAACGATGCAACGCTAGTATTAAACAGGTCAATGTCAAACTACTTGGAGATAAATTAAGGCGAGGCCAGTTCACGAAATTTACTCTTTCACTATGTCTTGGTTGAATATTGCATAACTTTAATTGACTCTTCGTCAGAAATTTGACGAATTTTAGTACATTTTTATTGATTTCTGAAATACTGGATCATTTATTAAAAATGTACTCGGTTATTGTGTTAGATCGATAAAAAAGCTATCCTTTTTGCATAAAAAATCATATCACTGTCGTTGAAAATTACGAAATCTGACGCTTTGAAATTTAGTTTGATAAGTTTTTATGGTGTTATTCAGGATTTTTTTACAGAGTAACCATGCCACTTTTCAATATTCTGTTCGGTTAATTTGCTTCTTTGTTTCTTTTTGAGTCTACAGTAATTTTTGTGAAGTAGAATTTTACATCAGTTCTTCACATTGGAAGTTCAAAAATCAGGCTTTTCATCAGATCGTGAACTGGCCTCGCCTTAAAGCTAATTATTAAAGTATGTGTTGTTCGCGTCTGTCGCCTTGTATGCGGTATCTATTGGGGGGTGATCTGTGGCTGACGCTGCCCGCTACGACGCTCTAGCGGCTGGACTACGACGCACCACACCGCTACGGAACATGGCTATGCGTTATTAGTGCTACAAACATTTAAATACGTTCGTGCGACAATGAAAATATTTATTTGCAATTAGAACCGCTGGTTAGCTTTTCAGTTAGGTATATTGATTGCATAAGTTACCGCATTTGACAAGCTTTATTAAAACGATTTAATAATACGAACAAACACTGATATGCTCCTAAGGTGTAATTTAGAAACATAATTAATTTTAAGTCGGTTGTATTTATTTGCCCAAAGCTCATTGTCATTACCTCTGTTATTTTAAACATGTTCTATTAACTTATAGTTATATAGTCAGTTGTTAACACACACCAATCCTCATCAGATCTCCGTGGTGTCTCTTAATCCTTATCCACTTATAGAAAGTCCTATGCCCCCACAATGTGGAAGTTTTCTTAAGAAGTTAAAGCTAGTTTATTAGAGTCAAAAGTGCGGCGAGGTGAGTATGAGTAACCGCTAGGGTTGTACGAGTATTGTGGTGTGGCTATAGTGGTGGGCGGCGAGAGCTCGGGCGCGGGCGGCGCGTGGGCGGCGGCGGGCGGCGCGCGACTGCCCCCCTCCCGCGCCGCGCCCCCCCTGCTGCGCCTGCTGCACCCCGTGTTTGTCAACTGCGGTAACTCTGCCATCGCGCTCTAGTTAGCTTGCCATTAATGACTTACAGGCTTAGTTCTTTCCAGTTTTTTAGTGTGTAATGTAAGAAATTTTAAGAACCTCATTGTAGTTTATAGGTATAAAACTTATTATTGTTTTGATAAATATGTTGATAGTATGTTTCATTAAATTTATTCACTTTTTTACCTAGCTTTTTGATGGTACTTACTGTATAATACTTTAGTTAGAGCATATTAATAGTTCTCCCGTAAACTTATTGAATTTGACTTAACTATATCAAACCCTTTTTGAAAATCTTCATCTTTCGTCATCATACTAAATTAATGGCGATTTTATTTGATGGCAATACAACTTTTACCCCCCCACACAAACTCACAAAAAGTTACTATGATCCCTAGGTTATCACTAGTTGGTATAGAACTGTCAAAGATTGCGTTCAATGGTGGGTGTTTGATGCGGCACTATACCTATAATAAAGTGAACGAACCATTCCAATTCAATCCGGTTTATATCCTTACTAAGGTCAATGGAGTGGCAGCAGCGTGCGCGTGGCGCAGGTGGCGGCGGGGGAGACGTGGGCGGCGCCGCTAGCGGAACGCCCCCACGCACTGTGGACACGCCCCCTGCCGCGCTCCCCCGCTCCGTCCCCCTCCCCCGCGCCCGCCCCCACCGCCATCGACTGGCGGGACGCGCCCAACAACACTGCCTTGCTGCACTACGAGTGTAGAGCGCCACCAGATCACGTATATAGGTAAGGTGGCGATCTTTGCTTTGGTCATCGTAAATCGTATACACGATGAATTTTTAGGTATATCTAAAAATGAAATGAGTATCTCTTCCCTATTCTAATCGAGTATGTACAGTTAAAAGTTTCAATTTAATAATTGGTCAAGTTATTGAGGTTTGATTGTGACCGAAAATTTTACTGACTGTATTTAGAATTCATGTCGTAATCAAAAGAGACTATCTTTTTTGCCTACGTAAATAATGAAAAGAATGAATCTACGCACGCGTCTTGCTATTTTTGTGAGTTTGCCGATTAATCAAGATTTTTTTCCGATATTTTCAAACTATTATTTTTTTTACTTTTAACTACACGTTCATTTTCAGAAACGTGGTCTGTACCCTTAGCACGAACAGCTATCGAGAAATCTTACTCGCGTAAAAAAATACTACTCGAATACGAAAGCTAGCAAAATCGGCAGCACGAATTTTACAGAGCTGGGTTACGTTAACTCGATAGTAAATTCCACAGACCATAAAGTTACGTCGTTTAAAGGTAATGTCACACAATCCAATTATCAAGCCAATTGAAGCAAGGTGCGTTCAGTAGCCATGTTAAATATCTATCTATATCTTGTCTATATCATAAATATGTAAATTATAATTCAATCAAGCTGTTTATCATCATAATTTTACATTTATTATTCTTATTATTATTAATAAATTTATTTGCAATATTTATTTCCTTTAATAACTTTAATTAATTTGCAAATAATTATAATAATTTATAAACTGTGCATGATTTTGCCCATGGTATTGAACGGTCATTGCACCTTTGCGCGCCATGCCCGTGATTGGTTTAAAATAGAAGAGTATCTCTATTCTTTCTCTCTTTCTTTCTCATTCTGTGATTTAATGAAAAATATAACCTAAAATAGAAAGCCGTGTAAAGCGATTTGATTCTTTATTTTGTTTTTGTCTAAAATGATTTATCTGTGTCGGCTAACAATTAATAATACCTACAATCGCGAGGGAATATAATAATATATAATAATAATATTATTATGACCTAGGAGTAAACTACATTGTGTCATAATTTCATCAAATTGATCTTTTCTATGAACTTGAAGAATAACAATGGATTATCGTCAATGAATAAGAAATTGTTTACACATAAACAATAAAACCTTTGAACGTGCTATGCAATGTGAATTTCATCGGAATAAGTGCTTAAAGTGTGAAGATTCGACAAAATTAAAGACTTTATTAAGTTTGCATTGTTATATTTAGTGTATTCTTCATAGTTACTTATGGTCTTATTTTTTAAATACCTAATTGAAACATAATTAACTGTGTGCTAACTGTGTGATGTTATGGCTGAAAACAAATATTATACGTATATAACACCGTATCCTCTAGTTTTATTTGAGTTTTGTAGGTAAGTTCTAAAATACCTATTGCTAAAATATAGGTAGGTAGGTATGGTGGATGTGGGCGATACCGTGGATAGCGTAAAATGACGAGATTTTTATTTTGCAAATTTCTATGTCTAATGAGAACAATTTAAGTAATGCTGCCTGTGGATAATTCAGCGGCCATGTCATAGTTCTCAAATTTAATTGTAGTAACTACATACATGCTTTTATAATTTAATAATAAACAATACAAAGTCGCTCGAAATGTCTCTCACTGAAAAAAAGTCAGTGAGTAAGTTGTCGATAGCCAGCTTGCGAGTTTCTCGATACTGTATGTCAAAAGTGGGTTCGTGCTACCGATTTCCATACAAGTTATAACTTTACTATTCGATCTCGATTCGAAGGCTGCTCGATACCTTATGTCAAAATGGTTCGTGCTTTGAAATCTTAGTTCCGTTTACGGACGTAATGGCGCTGTACTAATTTCCATACAAAATTGTGAGATTCGAGTAATTTTACGCGAGTTATTTTTCTCGATAGCTGTCCGTGCTAAGGGTACTGATATCCCCATTTCATTTTTAGATATACTTAAAAACTAACGGTGTATACGCAATTTTGTCGTATTTGAGATGCCTAACTAAACCGTTTCCGCCGCTATGAATTGATGGTCGCTTTGTACATTTCTGTGTTTAATAGTCATCGCCACATTGCGTTCTTCTTGAAATTTTTCGACCTGGTCCAGTCATCAACGATTAATTCTCACCTTAGATTCTGCTGCTCGATCGTGCGCGAACGTTTCCCGGCCGACCGCGGGTCACCCCTGGCGGGGCACACGCTGACGCTAGTGCCGGCGCTGCGGCTAGAGAATCTTCTTCCAGTGGAACTCCAGTACCGCTGCGGGCCCACGCCCGCCGCCGGCGACCCTGCCGCCGCCGGCACTCTCGCCGCTGGACATATCAAGCCTTTTCACGAGGTTCGATGCAACTTATTACAGACAAAGATGAACTTGCAAAAACTAGAGGTTCATTTATGGGGAAAGGCATAGCCTTTATTAATAAAGTTTCACAACAAGTTATTGAATTTAAAAACCATCTTAAAAAAAAGGTTTTTCGGTAAAGGTTATTATACAGAGTAGACGATTATCTGAAAGATCAAAATGCCTGGAAATGATGTAGTTGTAACTTTTTTTCCAATAATTATGTTGTGTATTTGGGAACGATATATTGAAATTGTAAATATCGTTACTTTTTTCTATTAAAGCTGATAAGTTTCTTGCGCCCGTATTTCTTGTCAGTTAAAAAAGTCTGGAACGGATAGTAGGAAAATATAGACAATTCAAAAGTGCCTAATTATTAAGTTTATTTGAACTTTTTGACTTTGACATTGGCGGCTCGGAGCATCCCGCGAGACGATGCGCGAAAATTAATGATTTCTTCCAGGTAAACGTAGAAGAGGGCGTGGAGTTATCCGTACGGCTGGAAGGCTTCGGTTGGTCGTCGTCGTTACTGGTGGGCGGCGGCGGCGCGGGCGCGGGCGGCGGCTCCTTCACCGCGCGCCTCAAGCTGCGGGACACGCGCGCGCGCCGGCTGTACTTGACTGCGAGAGTCTCTACCTCCATCACGGACGCGCTCATGGTACGTCCTGCGGGCGCAGCGTGACGAACTAGACAAAATATTTGTCTACATCGAAATTAAATAAAACACTTTTTGACGGATACTAGCGCGGCTTTATTGAAAGTGCTTTGGTTATTAGTTGGTACTCTTATTTGGTTTGATTTTTTATTTTCCCGACGTTTCGACACCTTTGCAGCTGCCGTGGTCACGGGGGAGTGAGGCTGCTCGTGAGCCTACCCTCAAGTGAAGATTTTTAAAGACGTTCAGAAATTAATATTTTAATTGGTTTAAGTTAATGTTATAATTTAATTTTGTGTATTAATTAATGCTGAAAAGAGAGAATCTACTGAAACTACCACCATTTCACAAAATTGGGAGGCCCCTCCAAGAAAGAAATGTCGAAAGAAAACTTGGAGAGGAATGCCGACCTCCATCTTTTATATTTATTAATTTATTTGCAAACGGCAATTATTTGCACTTATTTGCAAAATTTGATGCGCGGTCGCGGCGCGCTGCTGGATGCGGGCAACGCAGGACCGATCGTCGTGGAAATCCTTGGGGGAGGTCTATACCCAGCAGTGGGTGTCGTGCGGCTGATAATGACGGACGATGGGGAACCTAGACTGGGGGAGCACGGGCAAGTAACGGAGTGTCGGTCGTGTCAGGTGTCGGTGTCTTCTTCTTTTTATTTTTGTTTTGGCAATCTACTTTCCTCTTGGAAGTAATTTTTGCCAGTGTCAAGTGTCGAATAATTCAGTGGTAGATATTGTTTCAATTTTCATAAGAATGCGGGTGCATCGCATTCCAATGCCGCTTGGAGCATTCGGCACGAAGTATATCAAGACAGTTTCTCGGTTAGTTCTGCCGAGGTAGCCACCACTACAATAAAGGTCTCAGCTCCACACAACCAAGAGTGCGCCTATTTCAATTATCCCACATATCGTTCAGTCGCGTAGACACTCGTACCATAAAACTGCACCGATTTTAAGACAAAATATCCACTATGAAACAATTTGCAAATTAAAATAGTCACCGAACTGAACTGTACAAAATGGCGCCAAAAACTCAGGTGTCGGTGTCGGCGGCGTACTGGCTGGTGAACCGGTCGGGGCTGCCGCTGGTGGTGCGCGCGGAGGGCGGCGGCGAGGCGGCGGGGCAGGGCGCCGAGCACGAGGCGGCGCGCGTCGTGGCGCCGCTGCTGTTCTCCTTCGCCGGCGCCGACCAGGCGCCCACGCTCGCCGCGCGCCTCGGGCACGCGCGCGCACACAACCCGCAGGTACTGCATTGTGGCTGCCTTTTACATGTACTGTAACTTCAGATCAAAGTATATGCCGATACATGGACTATACGAGCTGCCTTGCTGTTTCATATCTTGGTCATTCTTGGTTCAAGATGTTTTACTAAGTTTAAATTACCGTAAAATAAGGTGAATAACAACAATTTCTTGGATTCAACGCTTCATATCTTAGTAAATTTTTATTACATGTCAATAATATCTCATGAACTACATGAGTTACAATGCCTTTATTCTTGTTGTTCATCCCAAAAGGAATGAAATTAAAATAAGCATGATATTCGCTAAAATATGCCCTGTCACCTGCCATGGGAGGTCATTTGCAACAGTTCATTGTGGACGGTTGAAAAATACCCAGGGAACCTTTGACCGGGGTAAAAAGGGTCATATATTGTAATCCAGTCTAAAAGCCATCTGTGTGTAAAATTTCATTAAAATCCGTTCAGTAATTTTTGCGTAATTTCTACATCTGGCCTAAGAAATTTCTGAACATGAACATTTTTTCATATTTTTTGGAGCGGCATAACTAAAACGAACTATATTTAGCTACTGCTACTCTGTAAAACAGGTTGTTAAATATAAGTTATGTTTTAATGGAATGTCGAGGGTACTTCCTCACATTGATGAAATAACGCAAACTAGCAGCGAATGATGTAAAATGTACTAAAAACTTTAAATTAACCTACTAGCGATAGCAACTCGGTAACTTTTGTGCGGGTTCAAGTCCCGTTTGAAAAGATACGGGTGAGGAAAAGGATTTTTTACAGTATATTGGTTGTTGCGAATGACCCCATATCTCCCTAAAACTTTAAATTATCTTTCTAAAAAGTTACTAGAGATGACGTTTGCTTTTATTACGCAATATGCTATACTACCTACCTAACCCTAACTACGCAAATGTAACATAAAGAAGCTGGTTATCATAGTTTCTGTGGTTGAAAATTGCAAAGTTTTTCTCCATCTAATTCGGCTATCACATGTCGACAAACTTTGAAAACGAAATTGCAGCGAAAATAGGCAACACTGACAAAAGAAAGTGTTACGTACTTGGAAAAAACTTATAAAAACATTTTATCAATAAACACGATAAAAAGGTTATTATTTTGAATGTTTGTTCCTTTTTTCTCGAAACTGTTGTTATTCACCAGTTCACCACCCAGTTACGAACTACCTCAGTTTACCGGTACTAAAAAAAATGCGTTACACATTCATTGCATGCACACTATTGTTTCTTTCAACCTGTAACCATAATATGTTTATTCCCCAGTGGTGTTCCCCGTTCGGGCTGGGCCCGGGCGTGACGGTGAAGCGTCTCACGTGCCGGGGCGTGGGCGGGGGCACGGGCGAGGGGGAGGCGGGGGAGGAGCGCGAGTACTGGGTGGGGGTGGAGGTGCGCGCGGGGAGGGGCCGCCGCCGGCACACCAACGTCGTCACCTTCGCGCCCAGATACCAGCTGCACAACAATACGGGGTACAGGCTACAGTTCGCGCAGAAGTGTACTGCCACCACATTGGTGAGATATTATATAGGTTTACACAAGATCTTGATCGCTGTCCGAACGTGTAGAGATCGCTTTACGCTTCGTACGTACCGTAACAAAGACATCTTAATCTAGAAACATACCGGGTGTAACCTCAGCTACGCGGACGACATGGTGTTGCTGAGTGCGTCAATCTGTGGTCTTAGGAAGTTAATAGCACTATGTGAAGCGTACGCTCGTTCTCACGGGCTGGTCTATAATGTAAAGAAGAGCCAGGTTATGGTCTTTGAGGCTGGAAGTAAACGACTGGAAAATATTCCTAATATAGCTCTTAATAATACTGTGCTACAAAGGGTATTCAAATTTAAATATCTTGGTCATATATTAACTTCCGACCTCAAGGATGATGACGACATTGAAAGAGAAAGGAGGGCGTTGTCGGTGAGAGCGAACATGCTGGTGCGCAGGTTTGCACGCTGCTCACGTGAAGTCAAAATCACCCTATTTAGGGCTTTTTGTACAACTTTTTACACGTGCAGCTTGTGGACCAGATATACTCAAAAATCCCTTAATGCTCTTCGAGTGCAATTTAATAACGCGTTCAGGATGTTGCTGGGGCTGCCCCGTTACTGTAGCGCGTCTGGAATGTTCGCGGAGGCGCGTGTAGACTGTTTCTACGCAACCATGCGTAAGAGGTGCGCGTCTCTAGTACGCAGAGTGCGGGGGAGCGCCAACAGCATCCTGGATATGATAGCGAGCAGACTTGACTGCATATATGTGCGTCATTGCTGCGCCGTATCTAGTGGGATGGTGCGGAGATAAATTATTTTGCCCCATTATTGTTACTAACCTAGTTTTTAAGTTAATACTAACCTTCTGAGTCTTTGTTACTTGCTCCAATAAAATAAATTGAAATTGTAACAAAACCCTCAACGAAGCCGAGGTCTACGTATTCTGCCCATCATTAGGACCATTGCTGTTCAAAATTATTGCTGGGAAACGATTTTAATTTTTGGTGTTAAAAAAGCATTGCGTACATACATACGAGGGTGGGTCAAAAAGTTCGCGGAATGGAGGGGAAAAATTAAGAAATTAAACACAAAATTATTTTTCCTTTTCAATATATTCTCCCTTAACTCTAATACATTTATCAGATCGGTGAATTAATTTATTAATACCCTCGAAAAAAAATGTTTTATCTTTGTCGTCAAAATAGGCCGAAATTGCGCTTTTCACCTCTTCATCGCTGGAAAATTTCTTCCCTCGAAGCTCTTTTTTCAATTTTGGAAACAGATAATAATCGCACGGGGCTAAATCTGGGCTATAGGGAGGATGTTGCAAGATTTCAAAGCCCACTCTTTGTACAGCAGCTACCGCAACTTGTGCCTTGTGTACGGGTGCATTGTCGTGCAAAAGGAGCACCCCTTTGGACAATTTTCCCCGCCTTTTCTCCCTCACAGCATCTCGCAGTCGTTCCAGCAGTGTAGCGTAGTAAGTTCCAGTTATGTTGACACCCTTTTCCTTATAGTCAATAAGAAGGATTCCCTCTGTATCCCAGAAAACAGTGGCCATGAGTTTTCCGGCCGACGAAGACACTTTGAATTTCTTCGGGGGTGGTGTGCCCTTTTTGTGCCACTGCATCGAGTCGTGTTTGGACTCAGGCTCATAATGATGAACCCAAGTTTCATCTCCAGTCACAATCCGGTCTAAAACTTCGTCCTTGTTTTCACCACAGAGAGCCAAAAACTCGCGACAACACTCAACTCGCCGCTGCTTTTGGTGTGGCGTGAGCATTCTCGGCACCCATCTTGCGCACACCTTTGACATGCCAAGATGATCGTGAAGGATGTTCAAAATGGTTGTAGCTGATACTCCGATCATTTTTGCAAGCTGCTTCTTCTTCAAACGGGCATCTTCCAATATAATTTTTTCAAGTTTTTCGACGTTTTCCACCGTGGTCGCCTCGACAGGGCGTCCAGGCCTGGGATCGTCTTCAATCGAATCCCTGCCTTGCTTGAAGAGGTTGTGCCACTTGTAAATCATGGTTTTACCAGGACAAGCATCCCCATAAACAGAAAACATCTCATTCCAAATGGTTTGAGGAGGTTTTCCTTGCTTGGTAAGGAACTTTATGACTGCACGAAATTCAATTTTTTCCATGTTTTAAATTTTCTTCCGGATTGACTTGTTGATTGACGTGTATCTCAGTGAATAATGACCTGTTTTTAATAAAAAATTATATTTATACCCTTAATGAGTGGCACAACTAGTGCAGGTAAAAAAAAGTGACCTTTTCCCCCTCCATACTCCCCATTCCGCGAACTTTTTGACCCACCCTCGTACATACATATACTCACGCCTGTTTCCCATGGGGGTAGGCAGAGACGATGGATCGCCACCTGCTACGATCCTTACACACTTCTTACGCTTCTTTCACATCCATCAATCTTTTCATACATGGCCTGCGGTTTTTGTCACTGCGTACACCAGCCTTTTTAATAATGACCTCTAATTGGTCCGCGTAGGTTTTTCTGGGACGCCCTTGCGCAATCGTTCCTTCCACATTCGCACAATATATCTCTTTCGTGATTCGCCTTTCATTCATCCACTCTAAGTGACCAAACCACCGGAGCATTCCTTTCTCAATTCTTGTCACTTTCAGATCACACCTTTCACGAATCACATCATTGCTCACTATAGGACTCAATTTGACACTATATTTTCCTCAACGATCGCATATCTACCGCATTTATTCTGCTTTCATTCTTCTTCTGTCATACCCAAGATTCACTTCCATACATCAGTGTCGGTACCAGCACTCAATTAAAATTGATTACATTACCACGTAATGTAACGCGTACAACAGGCCGCGCCTGCGAGTGTATGCTACACAGCTGCGTGCGGCCGAGTTGTAAGGCAGCGTTTATGCGCGTGCTCATGAGATACATTGAGTGATGACGTTTTAAAGCCATTGTTTGTTACGAAATATTAAGTATTTCGTAATGTTAATTTCGTTTTTTCGTCGTTAATTTTGATAATGTTTCTTTAGACTAAAATTACGAAATAAAGATTGAAATAAGATTTCATAAAAATAAAAAAATAAAAATTTAAAAAAATAAAAATTTCACTTTGGCCTTCAATAACTTCGTAACTATTGGTTTCCCAGGTATAGTCTAAAAGACAAAAATGATTCTGATGATGGGAGGAATGCGTGGACTTCGGCTTCGTTGAGGGTCTTTTTACACCCGTTATAATTACGCTCGTTTATTAGTCGGACCCGGGTGCGATGGCGACGCACGTAGCAGCAGTCCCCGAGTGCTACCTGCCATGGCACTGGCCGCGGCCCGACCGCCCGCGGCTGCTGTGCGCGCGGTTGCTCTCCTCAGATTCCGCTAACGCCTCCGCGCCCGCGCCGCTCACCGCCTGGTCTGGAGGGTGTCGTATCGACACGCCTAGAACTACACACTTCGCCTGCAGGTTAGTTTCTAGTTAAAAAAATCGAAAAAGAGAGGCAACTTCTAGGTGAATATAACTGTAGGCAAGGGAGCGGTGTGAGACCTGAATTGCACTTTATTGCGTCTGGGATAGAGTCGCTATTTATTTAAATGACTTTGCGGAGTGCATCTTCTGTACTTTTATTCATTTATTCATTTATTACAATGCGAACTTACAGCTAAACCAAAACATTCACATTGGGCAATTTACTTAGGTAAAAAAATAATTTACAATAAATATATCCTATTGGGTCAGTATGGATGTCGGCATCTTGGACATCATTCAAAAAACGATTAAAAAGAGTAATAGCCCTAGGTGTGGGCGCATTACGAGCATGCTGCGTGTGTACAGCAGGAGGTAGTGCCAATAGGTCGTGCCGACGACGTCGACCAACACGCACGTAATTCTGCGGGACATAATAACTTTTAGAATTCAGCACTGTGGGATTGTCCACTTTATTTCGCAACAAAAAACAATAATGCATTGCAAGTATGAGTTTACGTCTGACTTCCAATGTAGGAAGGCCCACCATTCCCGTTACAAATAATGACGGGAACAAGAAGGGATAGTATCCGAAAGTTCTTTTATAAAGGTACCTTGCAAACTTGTACTATTATGTATTCTGTGCTGGAACGAAATTTGGAGTTTGACTAAACAAGCACTTAAAACAGTTTTCATATGGGAGATTGGATATTTAATTTTTGCTAATGGTGTAAGTTATATCCAAGAAAAATTCAAAATAATAAAATTGTAAAGTGTGTAATCAGGGTTGCTTTAGTTTTCAATAAAAAAGTCGATTTTGGTAAAATTGGTCAGTTTGCCATTCAAGTACTAGGGCGGCGATTTGACAAACACGACTATACGAGCATACGATTCGGCATTCGAACTCACGGGGTGGGGTGAGGTAATTTATTCTAGGGCGGGGCGGGGAGTGTCCTTTCTGTACGTAGTACTTATAATCTATTCTGTGGCACAGGGAGGTGGGGGGCGGCCCAGGCGGCGGGGGCGGATACGTGTTGCTGCGCGTGGAGGTAGTAAGCGCCGGCGCGTCGCTGTACGTGGTGGTGTCGGGCGCGGACTCCGCGCCGCCGCCGCTGCGCATCGACAACTACTCGCCCGTCTCCATCATGTTCCACCAGGTAAGATCGGCCACTCACGTGCTTTACCACCTTGCAGAAAAGTTCGTGTGCGTGCGCATGTCCCGCCGCGAACTAAATCTATGTAAGATTAGGCCAGGCACACTCCGCGCTTTAGGTAGTTTTGAAGCTACAAGTAGACGGCGGGTCTGTCCAAACGGAACAATTTCATAGCGCTAAAGTGGTCAGTCCTGGACAGGCAACTTCTAGGTGAATATAATTGTAGGAAAGGAGTGCTGTGCGACCTGAATTGCAGTTTATTGTGTCGGAGCAAGTCTGTATTTTATTTAACCGACTTCATCAAAAGGAGGAGGTTCTCAATTCGATTGTATGTTTTTTTTTTTTTATTTACATAATTTTGCGGAGTGCATCTTGTATATATTTGTACTATTATGTATTCTGTGGTAGGATGAGGGCGCGTCATGCATTCGATTTTAACATGGAGTGGTAAAGCGCCGGTGTGGTTCCAGTTCGCTGCTCTTTTCTAGCACCGCTTATAGATTTGTTGTTTTACCATTTTCTAGACGTTTTGCTCCTTTTGTGAGATCATAGAGACAGAAAGACTTAAACACCTAGCTGTCACTGAAAAAGTTTTGTTCTGGAAAGGGTACGTTGTGTAAGTGGAATGATAATTTTCATTCTTTTATTTCAATAAATCTCTTGTATAGTCAGCAGTACGCTCTGATCTACCACAACCGGTCAAAACGATTTTTAACTTTAAAACTAATATTTGAAGGTTCCAATCAATTGAATGTAAAAAACGCAGTGTTTAAAGATGATTTTGTTTGTCTACCCAGATCGGTTGTTCAGAGGAAAGTGTAGTAGGCGCGCACGCATGCGTACGATGGGCGTTACCAGAGCCCGAGGGAGCGTGCGGGCTAGTGCTGCGCGCGCCCGGCGGCACTCGGGCATCCTTACAGCTCGCCAGCCCCGCCAGCCCTCCTACCACACTTCTGTACCAGAACTTTATACTGGTGGCTTTCACACCTAATAGGTAAGTAACAGCTCGCCGCGTAAAATCATAAAACATTTGGCGAAAACTTTGCATTATCTATCATTATAATAATGTTAACTGCTTTAGTGACGGGAGCGGGTCGTCTGCTGAAGATGAAGACGTATTGGTGCTGGAAGTGCCGTTAGGATCTACCAAAGTCATTCTTGGAAAGAAAAGATACGGCGACAGGTATGATTTTTTTACTGTATCGTGCTATTTGTGTCTTTTAATCCTCCTAACTAAACTCATAAACTACACCTACTTTGTATTCACAAACATTACTATGAGTACACAGAGTCCTACGAACCAATCAGTCAACAATCTTCGTAGAACAAACAAACCAATCACACAGCTCTATTACAACGCAGTGTGTTTCCGTAGTCAAGGGACGGGACGTTTTTAGTGTTGTTTGTGAATACGGGTGTTAGTATATTTTTATGTTGTAAGAAAAATATGTTACTTGTATACCGGTGTAACATGATTCTCAACGAAGCCGAAATCTACTTATTCTGCCCATCATCATCAGAACCATTTCTGTTCAAAATATATGGAGGGAAACGATTTTAATTTTTGATGATAAAAAAGCATTGCATAGATTACCACGCAATGTAACGCGTATAACAGACCGCGCCTGCGAGTGTATGCTACACAGCTGCGTGCGGCCGAGTTGAAAGACAGTTATGTGCGTGCTCTTGAGTTTTGACATTTTGAAGCCATTGTATGTTACAAAATACTTAATGATAATGTTTCTGTGGCCAAATTTTAGGAAATAACGAATAAAATAAGATTTCATAAAAAAAATTGAAACATTTTTTACAATGACCTTCAATAACTTCGTAGCTATTGGTTTCCCAGGTATAGTCTAATAGACAAAAATGATCCTGATGTTGGGTGGAATGCGTGGACTTCGGCTTCGTTGAGGGTCTTGTCACACCCGTTATAGTGTGTATGTGTAATGTCTGCGGGCAGGTCGCAGTTGTGGCGGCGTGGGCCGGCGCAGCAGCTGGTGCACGAGGGCAGCTCGCCGCCGCAGCCCACCGACGCGCTGCGGGACATAGACAACGCGCTCTCGCCGCACGCTATGGTACGTGCGGTGTGTCTTTGTCGATGTCGTCGATACTATTCGACTTATATACGCGTCTCAAACGACGATTTGGCATCGAGACAATGCCTTTTCTGGCCTCTGCTAGCGACTGCACTTCATCTAGTAGCTCGTTTCAAGATTTAAAAGGCCCTTTTATGAACGTAGTCGTTTACCGTGCAGGTGCTGGATATCGAGGAGGCGGCGCCGCGGCCGGGCGTTGCGGGCGCGCTGGTGGTGCGGCGCGCCGACCCGCGCCGCGCCTCCACGCAGGCGTGGCGCCTCACGCCGCACGGCACCATGGCCTGCGCGCACAGCAACCTGTGCGTGCGCGCCGCCAGCCCCGCCGGCCTCGTGCCCGGCAACCGCGCCGTGCTCGCCACCGTACGTACTCCACACGGTCATAGACACACTATGATTTTAACCTGCACTCGAAAGGACGCAGAAGTCATACGCATTACGGCCATACGACGCAACGCTATGTTACCACATCATCGCAGCGTTTCAGAGTTAGGTATCAGTCTTAGACTAATGACGGCTTGCGTTGCGATACTGCTCTGCATCATTTCGTCCCCGTGTTGCTACTTTAGTCGGTCGTGTCGTTTTAGTTCGTATGGCCTTGCAATAATAGTGTGTGATTGCCCCAGCCGCTGGCGGCGCACGAGCGCGGCGCGCGCGCGCAGACGGTGTCGTGGCACACGCTGCGGCCGGGCTCGGGCCGCCTCGGCGTGGCGCTGCACGCGCACGGGCCCACGCGCGTGCTGCGCATCACCGACCAGGCCGCACCGGTCAGTTTCAACTACATTATATATCACATTTTATATTTTAATTTTTCGACGTTCGCTTTATTAAAAAAATATAGTATGAGACCTCACCCGCAGTTTGCTTATACGATTTGTATATTTTTACACACAACAATGTTTTAACATGATTAGACACAACAACATATTATACTCGTAACTTGAACCATACCGTGGACATAGTCGTCGAAATCGCTGCTAAATCCATAGGTATAGTCGACTTTTCTACCGTCATCTAATACTTTATTGCAAGTATTTCAACTAATTTCTAGACACAAAAAATCCTTACTATATAGAAGTAACAATCGTGAAGTTCCTTGCGTCGATACAGAGCAATTACACACTCCTTCTACTCTCACGACACGCACAGACGTTTCGTTCGAATTTCTCTGACCAGCGAAAGTGAGGCAAAATTGTCTCTTTACAGCCGTTATTATGGTGGGCTTTAACATTGCTCTAATTTCAATTAGGAGTCGAACTGGATCGAAGCCGAAGAAGAAGATAACGAAGAGGATGGTCGCGTGTGCGGTAGCGGGCGGGAGTGGGGCGTGCGCGTGTCGCTGGGCGGGGTGGGCGTGTCGCTGGTGGGGCGCGCGCCGCCCGCCGAGCTGGTGCACGCCGTGTTCGCCGGCGTCACGCTCGAGCTCGCGCTCGCCACGCACGCCGCGCTCGCGCTCTGCGTCACGCACATGCAGTGGGACAACCAGGTAACTAACATGACTTGATCCGGCTCGAAGGACCATTAACATGTATGAGACACCATTAGTTTGTAATAAGAAAGAATTGATAGTTGATTTATTAACAGATATAGATAGCTAAACTAAATGATATGAAAACAATTTGCTAGTTAGGAAGCTTCCGCCGTGCTGTAGGTGAAACGTGTACTGTCGTGAAAACAATTAAAATGGCGTAAATTGCATCGACCTAAATAAATTGCAGATTTGCAAAAATGAACGGTTCCACCGTACAGGATTGGACTACATTATTTTACCAGCCGGTTTTGCTTTTTTCTTAATATTGATTCACCAATAACGAAGTGCGTGTGCGTGACTGAATAGTTTTCCCGATTTTTATAACGTTGGTCTTCTAATTTAGGTGAACTGAAATCATCGGTTCACCAGTTTGAACTTGCGGATAAATATTATGAATTATCCAAAATATGTCTTCGATGTTATTAAGGTTCAATTTTCTTTTACTGGACGCAGTAAAATTAAATAACGTATGCTTAATGAACGATGGTTTTATTGGGACTAATTTAGCTGGGCAAACGTCAACGTTTATAAGTATCGGACAGATGAGATATTTTATTCTTTAAAACAAATCAAATATTAAAAGTGACATATTCACCTCTCAAGCTTACGCGCTCACTAGACATGAAATAAAACACTTTTAACGGATACTAGCGAGGTTTAATTGAAATTACTGTGACAAATAGTTTTACATTGAGATTCTTCTTCTTCAAGTGCCTCTCCATTACTGGAGGTTGGCCGTCAGCTTAAAGAACTTCTCTCTGTTCTGCGCCAAGCGAAACAATTGTTCGACGCTGGCTATACTAGTACATTTCCTGATTTTGCGCAACCACGATTTTCTCCTTCCAGCGCGTCGTTTGCCTTCAATCTTGCCCATCATTATTAACTGGAGAAGCGGGTATCTCTCGTTTCGCAGGACATGGCCAAAATACCCAACATTTCTTTTCTTGACGGTCTGCAGTAATTCGCGACTCTTGCCATCGCGCTGGAGAACTCGAAACATTCTCAGTCCAACTAATTCGCAGCATTCTTCGGTAGCACCACATTTCGATGGATTCAAGGATATTCTGTGTGTTGGCTTGACACTGAGCTAGTAGTTTTCCAATACTAAATAATATACTAGAAAAAATACGACTCGCACCAGATCAATACTCAGACGGGATTCGAACCCGCGACCTTTGGATATCCGGTCCAATGCTCTGACCGCTGAGCTACCGAGTCACTAGTGACATCGCCGAATTTCTTCTAGTATATCCTACTCTTACGCTGCAAGCCAGCGTTATTTCACCAATGTTAGGAATTACCTCTACATTCAATTGAAATATCTTTCCAGATATTTGGAAAGATATTTCAATTGAATTATTATAGTAGTTATCCGTTAAAAAGTGTTTTATTTCATGAAAAGTGACGTTAATATGAAGCCTGTTGATAGCTACTAGGCACACCGTCGCCAGTCCTCCTGTACTGCCTGCCGGAGCGGGGCGGGGGCGGGGGCGCGGGGCAGCTGCCCGCCCTGCACGCGGCGGTCGAGGTCGAACGAACACGGCACAGGAGATACAACGCGGTGTTCTTCAAGCACCTCGTAGTGGTGCTCAGACCGCTCGCTGTCCGACTTGAGGAAAGGTAAGCATATGTTTTTATTTTTCTTCAAATAGATGGGTATTGGATTGATTATTTACAAGTTAAATAGTTTCTGATTTTTTTTTACAAAGTAGTCAATACAAAACTTAAAAAAGAAAGGACTGTCAATAGTAAACTGCTACATATTTAGCAACATTAATGCTAATTCAAATCCAACATACGAAGTTGCCAATTAAAGCTATCAGGCGAATTAGCCAATCGAATTCTGTTTTACATTTCTGCGGCTTACTTTTACCAGTATAAGTTTGCACAAAACTACCTTAATGCGGTATCTATTAGGTATGTTGTCTACATCCAATAGTCATTAAACAATGGGAATGGCAACGCAAAGCTAATTGTAGATGGCGCTGCGTACGTTTGTTCTTAAGGCAGTAGACGTTCAGAACAAATCTATAGGATAATAGGTATTTATATTGTGGTATTTTTATACCGAAAAAGACCCATTGACCCAAAATGGATATAAAAGAGTATTCAATGCAGATGCCGGAATTGAAAGCCAAATTAAGACGTTTTTATTCTTACAGAATTTATTATTTTTTTCTTAAGGCGCTCTGTAGGTAGTGAAACTAGCGCCGCCACTACATTTATTTTTATTACTCGTAAACCAAGTCAATATTTAAAAAAAGCTCATGTAATAAGTTCTTAAATTATCTCTAATATTTTTTGAATAACTCTTCAAAAGTTTTCATTCTTTCTGAAATTAGCTCAAAGTGGCCACTTTTGGCAATTATGGATTTTAAAACTTACAGAATGAATGATAACTGTTGAAGGGTTATTCAAAAAATATTAGAGACAATTTAAAAGATTATTACATGTCATGATCTTTTTTTAAATATTGACTTGGTTTACGAGTAATAAAAATAAATGTAGTGGCGGCGCTAGTTTCACTACCACCGCGCCTTAATATCTAGATTTTTAGGAAATTAGTAAATGCCAACATTTTTACACATAATTTGATCATTTTAAAACGATGTTTTTAGTAAAAGTTTTGATAGTTCTCGTGGAACAAGCGTACGTACCGCCATGAGCGTAGCCAGCCATGGGCTCAGGGTGGGGCAGCAGTCCAAAATAATATGTAACTTGCAAACTATAAACCTCTCTTGGTCTCACCTTGGTAATTTTTTTTTATGCATTTCCCATGCATATTTTGTATTGCTACGGGCCTATCTCATTAAATTCCGCGTCATTTTTATATTTTCTTACTTAGGTAAGATTAGGTAGGTACCTCACAGGTCAGAGCCAGGGTGGGGCAAGCGCCCCACCCTGCCCCACCGTGGCTACGCCCATGCGTACCGCCATTTTGACAGTTGCCTTCCCCATAACATGAGCATCGTGCGTAGGCTGATCCTGCAGCTATGGCTGTGGGCGACGGGCGGGGGCGGGGGCGCGGAGGAGGGCGCGGACGAGGACGCGGAGGAGGCGGAGGGCGCGGCGCGCCGCATGCTCACCGACCTCACCGCGCTCGCCGCCACTAGGTACTACTTCGGACTCATCAAACTCATGCCTTCGCAGGTCAGTACTACACTTTGTTATCTTTCGCATATTCAAACCATTGTTATTAATTTGCCTTTATTTTAACGCTTTCGTATAAAGTTACTTAAAAAGGTTAGAAAATGTTCAGATGTTAAGCTAGAGTTTGTAAATGGTTTGCATCGACCCTCGTATAGCTGTATAAAGTAAAAAAAAAGGAAAAGTCCGCTCCGCATTTTTTCATAGCTCTCTTAAATCATCTCATTAATCTCAGAGCTTCCCAAAGATTACGGCCGCGGCCGAGTAGTTTTCTCGCTCTAGTCAACCAGTCAAATCTGTGTGACTGTCATGCACCTTCGTATAGCTGTATAAAGTATTAAATAGTTAAGTTTCGCTCCGCTTTTTTCATAGCTGTCTCAGACCTTCCGATAGGGTTGCCAGATTGGAAGTCCAAAATATCTGGAGAAAACTTGAAAGTGGCGGGATTTTGCGGTTGTTGTCGGGAGAAATAAATATTTAAAATAAAAATGTAACTTAAATGCCTGTATATATTAAGAAAACGGCCGCGCAGCGCGATTTTTAGTCAGTTTCATCCACTAATCTTGTTAGTTGTGATCCTGCCTGTCTATTGTAAAAAAACAGCCGCGCAGCGCGATTTTTAGATAGTTTCAACCACTAATCTTATACTCTTTGCTTGTCTATTGTAGAAAAACGGCCGCGCAGCGCGATTTTTAGTATCAGTTTCATCCACTAACCTTGTAATCTGCGGTTTCATACGCGAAAATTATTGTTTTCTAGAGAACTTTCGGAACAGCTGTTTTTCCGGGAGATTTTTAGATTTTTCGGGAGTCGGAAGATCACTTGAAATTCCGGGAGAATCCAGGCGAATCCCGACCATCTGGCAACCCTAGCTTCCGATTGCCAAAGATTGCGATTGTGGCTGAGTTTTCTCTCTTGTCAACCAGGCAAATCTGTGTGACGTATGGAGATAGAACAAAAATGCAATGCATGCCGTTCATTGTTCTGAACACTGTAATGAACTTGCGTAGATCCGTCTGTCGATGACTACTGCAAGCAAGCTGGAGCCGGAGCTGGGCGCGCTGAAGAAGCGGCTGGGGCTCACGCTGATCAAGTTCGAGGACGCGGCAGTAGAGCTGGAGCCCTTCGTGCGCGCGCACGCCTTCGACACCGCGCCGCAGCTCGCGCAACAGCTGCTGCGCCACTTCAAGGACGTGAGTATATACAAGCGGCTGTGGCTGCCTGCTCAAGGCCAACAATCTATGCAATTCTCTGTGTGTATACAGCTCACAGTCGTCGTGTCATTGCATTTTCTCTGAAAACAACTTTCCATAAACAAAAAATAACTATCTTTACTTCCTTCAACATGAGTTCTTTTAAACAAGTAGTTAAAATGCAGTTTTTACTGTATTGGCAAAACGATTTGATCGGCTTTTCATACCTTCTATTAGCTTTTTCGCCCTTTTTCGCCGGTGCACCGCTCCTATTTCACACCAGAGAATGTAGACTTCTACATTACTCTCTGTAAAATAAATACGATTCAATAAAAAAATATTTGAAGTTGTTTGACTTGACTGCACAACAGGAGCTGAAGTGGCAGGCGGCGAAGATCCTGGGGTCGGTGGACTTCCTGGGCAACCCGCTGGGGTTCGTGGCGGACGTCTCGGAGGGCGTGAGCGGGCTGCTGCTGGAGGGCAACGTGGCTGCGCTGCTCAAGAACGTCACGCACGGCCTCTCCAACTCCGCCGCCAAGGTCACCGGTCAGTCACTAACACTTTTTTTTATTCAGAATTTTTGTTTTTCCTTTTTAGTTTCCTTGGAGTGAATTATGTTTATTCACTCGACTTTGAAGATGTTTACGTTTTCTACGGTTCAAACTTATTTAAATGCTATTTTAAATTTGAAAATGTTTTACCTGAGTTTGTTTTATTAACAATTAATTGATCAATTTTGTAATAGATTTACTTCACTTGTTTAAAGAGTGTGATTTGGTCTTTCGAGCCGTACCACGCAGGATATCCTACTATCCCAAAGTGAAAGTTTGCGGGTTTGGATGTTTGTTTCTTAATCACGCAAAAACTACTGAACGAGTTTGGTTGAAATTTGGCACACAGATAGTAGATAGCCTAGATTAAAACATAGGATACTTTTTATCCCGATGTTCCACGGGAACGGGAACCACGCGGGTGAAACCGCGGGCGGCCGCTAGTTATTCATATAATTTGGTCCTTCGAGCCGTACCATGCAGGATTAGTGACATGTGTCGTGTTCCGGCAGAGTCCCTGGGCGACGGGCTGGAGCGCGTGGTGAGCGACGAGGCGCACGAGGAGACGCGGCGCCGCATCCGCAGCAGCGCGCCCGGGGCGCACCTCGCCGCTGGCTTCCGGGGGTTGGGCCTCGGGATACTCGGTGCGTACGGCATTATTGTCAATACTTGACTAGCTATCGTCTGCTAATTTTTCAGAGCTTTTGTAAGGCAAACGGCTGAATTTCCCGGTTTTAAACATTCCCGATCGTTCAACATGTAACTTTTCGTATTCTTGGTTTGTTTAACCAGCGTAGTAGCCAATAATATTTTGTTATTATTGTAAGGACTTAATTACAATTGAAATTCTTCTTCTTCGTCGTGTCGAAGATTCTAGTAAATGAAGTCGGTTAATTAGAATTGAAAGCCAAAGCACTCTATAATTTAAGACGACTTTTTTGTCAACTTTGTAAATGTATATTGATTGAAAATTATATTGGATTGGAATTGTTGTTGGACTTAAAAGTAAGAGTTTTTCGGTTCAGTTCGGTTTTTTAGTAATTAATCCACTCCGTCAAAAGATATAATGTGTATTGAACTTTTTCGTTGTGTGTGGTATGGTAGGTGGCATGACATCGCTGGTGAAGCACAGCTACGAGGGCGCGGCGGCGGAGGGGCTGCCGGGATTCCTAGCGGGCGTGGGCAAAGGGCTCGTGGGCACCGTCACCAAGCCCGTCATCGGCGTGCTGGACCTCGCCGCAGAGACCGCCTCCGCGCTGAGGGACACCAGCCGCCGGTAACTACTACTACTTCGACCCACAGAAACAATTTCAATTTTTTATTGCAATATGTTGTACCGGAAGATTTAAAATTGTTTTAAGGAATCTAACTTAGAACTTGAAGAATCGTGTGCTCGATTAGTCGTGTTCATCAAATGTCAATTTATTTTGATACTCAAAGCAATGCGTCGTAACTTTATTTACCAAAAAGTTTGAATTATGAATTGAAAGCCGGTCATACAGTGCCGGTAGCCCTAGATTGCGCGTGTACAAAAACGTCATATAACGTCATCTATTTATAATGGCGCGGTTGTAGTGTCTGGGGTGTGACCAAGGGCAGGTTTTACTTTATGTTTTTATTTCTCTATAAGTGATTAATGTTTGACTGTACAGTTCGGACAAGTGGGTGCCGGGTCGCGTGCGCGCGCCGCGCTGCGCGCAGGACGCGGGCGGGCTGCTGCCGCGCTACTGCGCCGTGGCGGCCGCCGGCGCCGCGCTGCTGCACGCGCTCGCGCGCAGCGACGACGCGCAGGAACGCTTCCTGGCCTACCGCCTCGTGCGCGACCGCCCGCACGACATACGCGCGCTGCTGTCCGACTCCTACCTGCGCATAGTCACCTGCAAGCATCACACGCCGCAAGTCGTCATGGAGACGCACCTCAGGTAACTCTTTATAATGTTGTGGCTCGCGCTTGTGACATTAAGTCATGTACCGTAGCCGTAGCCAAGGTTAAAGTATTAACATGGCTACAGAGTCTATCTTACGCAGAAACGGAAAGCTTACTGGAAATAACTCGATAATAAAAACACACTCGCACACACACACACACACACACACACACACACACAAACACACACACACACACACTACACATGCATCCAACTTCAGGTGTTATTATTACTCTTGTTAATAATTTACTAGTAGTTTATCATTTTTGCCACTATTATTACAACAATTTATTTTATTTATTTTATTTTATTTTATTTAGGATACAAACAGTCTTATACATTGGTATTGCATACAAAAAATATGAGTTTCTTATAGACCTATAGATCCATAAAGAATATAAAATTACACAGAGTTTAGTGTTATGGAAGTAAGTAAGTACTAACATAAACATACACAGTCTAGTGCTTTAGAAAATGTACAATAAATCATCAAGTTACTATTAATAATCAAAGTGCTATTGACAACTTATTATGCAATAACTTTCTATAGACAGTTAGGCTATTGCAAAAGATATCTATATCATTGAACTTTTTGTTATAAGTTTCAACACTACGTCGAAAAAAGTTATTTCTGGTATATACAGCTGAGTACGAAGGGACAACAAATAGTTTTTGTAGGCGCGAGCCAGGTCTGGGTACTCTTAGGTTAATTTTTTCTAAAATGTGAGGGGAGTCAACCAAATTATTTAAAATTTTATAAAGAAAGACTTGATCAAACATGACTCGACGGTTAGCAAGAGTAGTCATTGCGTGATGGTTGAGTGAATCTTCATAGGATATGTATTCATGATTTCCACGGTAATCGAGAGATTTGACGAACTTTTTTTGAACTTTTTCTATACGGGCAACATGGCAAGCATAATTTGGGCTCCATATAATGCAGGCAAAATCAAGAAGTGATCGGACAAAACTGAAATATAATAGTTTAAGGGTATGCGATTGCTTAAAAGGTTTTGAAACCCTTAGAATGAAACCTAATTGTCGGAATGCTTTGTTAACTATATAATCAATGTGTAAGTTAAAAGATAAACCAGAGTCCATTATAATACCCAAGTCACGAATTGATGTGACCCGGCCAAGTGATAAATTGTTAATTTTATAATCAAAGTTAATAGGGTTCTTTTTGCGTGTGTACGAGATTACGGAGCATTTGTCCAAATTCAGAAACAGTTGATTGGATGAACAATATTCTGTTAAACGCTCTAGATCTGATTGTAACTGTAAGCAATCGTCATTACTTTGCACAATCTTGAAAAACTTTGCGTCATCAGCATATAACAGGAAATTTGAATTTTGAATATTTTTTTCGATATCATTAATATAAATAACAAATAATAATGGCCCAATATGAGACCCTTGGGGAATCCCAGAAGGAATATCAAGGAATCGTGATACGAAGCCCTTCACAGAAACCGCCTGAGAACGATTCTTGACATACGAATCCAACCAACGGAGCAGATCGCCGTGTATCCCGAGAGACCAAAGTTTTTCTATAAGAAGATCATGATTAATTTTATCGAATGCTTTGGAAAAATCAGAATACACGACGTCTACTTGTTTATTTTTATCCAAAGCATCAACCAAAAATTTTGTAAAACTAAGCATATTCGTTTCTACAGAGCGCCCTTTACAGAAACCATGTTGATTAACAGATATATGATTCTTTAATGCGCACGCGAGTTTACAAGTAATAATCTTTTCAAAAATTTTGCCGAATAAGTTTGTTTTAGATATAGGTCGATATTGAGAAACGTCATTCCTATTCTCATTTTTAGGAATCGGAGTGATGAGAGCAAGTTTCCATGCCGATGGAAAGATACCCAATTCTAAAGACTTACGATATATAATACCCATCGGTATTGATAATTGTTTAGCACAATTACGTATAAATAAGGGGTGAATGCCATCATAACCGGCCCCCTTGTTAATGTCGATACTTTTAAGCTCTTTGTTAATAGCTTCTGTAGTAATGGTCATGGTTTGCAGACTGACACGGGAGTTGACGGGGGGGCAATCGAGATCGTATGTAGCTGGCCGTGGTACACTTCTAACAAAAACAGAGTTAAAATATTCATTAAACAAGTTGCATGTATCTTCACCTGTATTAGAAACACGCTGATTAAGTTTCATCGTTTGGGGAACATGGCTAGATGGAAATTTTGATTTAACAAATCGCCAGAACAGTTTAGGACATTTTTTTATACTGTCTTCACTTAAATGTATAAAATTATGGTACACTATGTTCTGAAGCCTAGATTCTCTCTTACGAAGCGAAGAAAATGCTCGGTAATCTAAAGGATTCCCGTATCGTTTCCACCTAGTATGATATTTAATTTTTTCCTTAGACAATTTTATGAGGGGAATAGTGTACCATGACGGATGACGATCTGTGTTAATGACTTTACGAGTAGGAATATGTTTTTTTATTATATCATTAATTATTTCGTAAAAAATATTGACTACAGAATCTATATCATTAGTAGTAGACAGTTTAGAACACCAATCTATGGCTGACATTTCAGCTCGAATCGCATCATAATCGGCTCGGTGAAAGAGTTTAGTGTACATTATGTTTTGTGGTAGTGGATAATAGGTTTCAAGATTCAAATTAATTTCTAAAGATTTATGATGCGCGTCTTCAGCCGTTATGGGGTCTCTACAGGTAAGAACGTTACAGTTTGTATTACAAAATATTAAATCAAGTAATCTGTTATTGACATTAAATGAGGAATTAAATTGTTTAAGGTTTGTAAAACTCATAAAATCAGCTGTCAATTGTACAGGAGAATTAGTACTTGAGTGCATGAACATTGAATTTGAGTTTTGGTCGAGGTACCAATCGGCATATGTAACATTAAAATCACCTGTGATAAGAAAAAGATCATTTGGAAATTGCAGTATTAAATTACTAATCGAGTCAAAAACTGTACACAATTCGGTCTCGTAGCGGTTGCCGTGAGGTATATATACGCAGCAGATATGTAAAAATTTAGGAGTAGACATGTCGGCGGGTGTAGTAGTAGCATGACATAGGGGAATACTCACCCATAAGAAGTCCAGAGATGGGTGTGCACTGCTCCACTCCGAGCGTGGTATTGGGTTTAAGCATTGGCGTATGGCAATAGCAACACCTCCGCCCCTATCCGCATTCACCACTGAAGCATTCCTATCACTACGAAAAACTAGGTACCTCTCGTCAAAATACTCTGGGCTGTAAAAACTGTCATTAAGCCAGGTTTCACTTATGCAGTAAACATCATAATCGTTCAAAAGGATTTTATTTAAAAAAGAGTGAGACTTGGTTCGCAATCCCCTCACATTTTGATAATATGCTGTAATTAAATGAGCGAATTTATCAAATAATCAACTGAAGTTAATAGTATTATATTGTGTTCATTGAAAATAATAAGATAATAGTATATTTTTGACCTTAGCTTCGCCCTACAAAGTAAATCGTAACAGAAATAATAAAAGTTGATATTGTGATTAATTATAACCTCAAACGACACTTTAGTAAACACTTCAAACAAGTTCAAAAAATAAGAGAATAAACCTATCGCCGCACAATAAACATTCAGAAACTTAGCGCGAGTAATGACTTTAAACATGTTCAACAAATGAAAGAATAACCCCACCACCGCACAAAAAACATTCACGAAAACGCAAGTAAAACATAGTCACTTTATATTGTTCAAATCTTTATCACTAGAAATATGAATTATTTTGGAGGTGTCCGATTTTCTTAGGAAAATTTTGCAATCACGAACCCACAAGTACTTATAATCGTTTTCTTGTTTTAGCTGCCGTGATGTTTTAAGTAGCATTTTGTTGGCCGGCGTCAAGTGATCGCTTATATAGATGTTTAGTGCAGGCCCCGATAGCCCAATATCGGCTGTGTTGATACCACGGCGCGCCCGCACCGCGGCCAACAGCTCATCCTTACTGCGTTGTCTCGTGAAACATACTATTATGGCTGGCGGTCGGGTAGGTGTTGTATTTTTTTGCTCAAAGCGGCGTACGCGGTGAATGTAGTTAATATGAGTTAATTCAAACGCCAATCCGACTTTCATGTAAATGCTACTCATAATCTGCTCCAAATTTTCTCCTTTTTGAAGTGGAACGCCAGATATTTCTACGTTGTTTTTTCGAGCATATTGGTCTCGTATATCGTTAATTTAGTTTCCTTCTTTATTCGCCCGCTATAACACTACTATGTAAACTAAATTTTTGTTAATTATCGTTTTATTGGCTTCCACGATACAGGCTTGTGTGTGGTAGCCGCTGCTAACTGTTTTAAGTGTGCGTTTTATGAATAAAGATTATTTCTATTTCTATTTCTATTTCTAACTTCTGCACGCACTCGTACGTCGCGATGGATGTAGTGAGCTCATACACGGCCAACCCTAACATTAGTACGCACGGACATTTAACGAGGTGTCCAGCTTGGGTGAACGCGAATATAACAAACTTCCGATGTGTATATTTTACTATGTACCTATTTTCGCGTGTTTATGACATAATTATGCTGCCTAGCGATATATGGCCGTACTTGTCAATCTGTATGGTGCCTAGTAACGCGGTTGTCATTCGCTTACCATCGCTTTGCAATCGCGTTCGCATCAATTGTCTATATAGGACGCAACTAGATGATAAGTCCCACTTTGTAATAAATATAAAAGAGCATATCTTGATAAATAATCTTTTCTGGCAGCAATCTGGTATCCTGTTCCACGGTGTCGATAGAGGGCGCGCACTACGTGGAGCTGTGCGTGCGGGGTGGGGGTGGGGGCGGGGCGGGCGCGGGCGGGGGTAGTAGTGGTGGGGGCGGGGAGGGCGTGCGGCGGCCGCGCGTGCAGTGCGACAGCGCCGAGCTGTGCGCGTGGGTGGCCACGCACGCGGCGCTCGCGCGGCGCCTGCACGACGAGCACGCGCACACGCTGCATCCACACCCGCACCTAAATTAACTGACTGGACTTAATTAAATGACTGTGAAAATAAAATAAAATAATTACGATTAAAACAGATATACAGTACGTCAAGATAAAGAATGTGCATTTGTTTTCGATTTTCTTAGAAATGACGTTAACATTTATTTCATTGCAATAAAGTTAAAATTGTATATGACTTTTAAGGCCAAACTACTTTTTGTTAATTGTCTTTGTTATGTAATATATGTAGACGATTGTTTTCGATGTTTTCCGATGCCCGTTCTTTATCTTGAAGTACTGTACGTAATATTTAGATATGTGAAACGGACCTTAAATGTTCCAGATATGACCAAAATTATAGACACTAATATAATTGAATAAGAATCCTCTAGCTTTTATTAATAAGAGCTACGGATAATCACGTGCGTCTTTATATCTGTATATATCACTAGAGATTTAAAGGTAAATTAATACTAACCACACTAATTACATTGACCGTAACAGTAACATATAATTGTTTTTTTTCTATGAACTTATACTGGGAACTTCTGGACACTGGACAGGAGTGTTAAACATTTAACATTATTTATTACAGCTCTAATTTGGAAGTTTGTGTCAGTTAATATTATACTTAAAGTTGGTGTCTCTTAATACCATACAAAAAGGGCACAATCACGAAACTTCCTTAAATTTAAACACGTTGAGTAATAAAAAAACCTGATACGTTGATTTAAAATGCAACAGTGACAAATGATCAAATACCACCACAGTCTACCTCCAGATTTATTAGTACTTACATACATTATTTACAGTATAAATGAATCAAACTTGTACGTTGATACTTTCATAATATATTATTATTAGGTTTAAAGCAAAATAACGTAATAATGTTGTCTGTTCATTAGTTCATACTAAAATGTACACCTTGTTCGTGTCAAACTCCTAGTTCCATCTGAATACGAGGCGATTCATAATTTTTCGTTGTATGAAACATACACTCTGCACTCGAAGCAAGTTCAGAGTGAGCTAGAAGTGTGTCACGCACTGTACCCAGTAATTTTAAGACTGATATGGTTAAAGACATTTAATCAAATAGACTCTGTTTGTAATAATATAATAAACCGTAAAACACGCGACAAGCTAATTAGTCTTAAGACAGCTTCATCAAAGAGAAATATCGAGTAGGACTTCGATATACATATTCTAAATTAACAAAAATGAGCTTTGTTTAGTATAGTCTCCGGCACGAACCTTGAGAAAACTGTGGCCCTACCATGAGTTGATGCAAACTGTTTACGTTACCGTAAACTATCGGTTATACTGCTCACAGTCAGTGCGAGTGAAAGAGACAAAACGATGGTTTACGGTAACGTAAACAGTTTGCATCAACTCATGGTAGGGCCACTGAGCAAATGATGTGCGCTAATAATTTTGGGTCTTGACTTGAAACCGACTGTATTAGTAGCTCGTAATTAGTTGGTTGCTCTGTCAGCCTACCCATTCCTAGACTAAACCTAATGCGCAAAGCGATCACCACTCTCTATTCCGCAGCGCTCCATTAGAAAATCAGACATTTTGGGAAAAGGTGATTTTGATATTAAGTTCATTATGAGATCAGTACAATATAGGAATCGGTCCTAACAGACCGGAGTGACATATATTAATAATTCGTTTTAAAGTTTGACTCAAATACATTTTGAATTTATACGACAAGACGGAAAAAAACATTGAATCATTATAATTTACTCATACACTTTCGGATTAAAAAATATTTAGGTACTTCTCATTATCATAAAAAGATATTTCTTTTTGTAAATCAATAATATGCATAACAGGATTACACACAGGGTATATTTTTCTGTCATATATAAGTGTGCAACTTACGGCCGAATACTCAAAGGCTTCTTAGCTAAAAACTTAAGTTAAGGTCTCCTTAACTTTAAGGAAGCTGTCAGTTTCATATAGTTTCTGTCAAATCTGACAACTTTTTTGAATTTAACTTTAAGATTCGTTTGAGTATTTGACCGTTAAGCTAAAAGCTTGACAACATCATTAGTGTGAATGGTGGCCTTTAGTTACAGATTAAGATTCGGATTTAGAAGATTTTTGATTAATCTGTAAATAACTTCCAACTGGTTGTTGTATTTATATTGAAGTTAGTACTTGGTTATTATCGTTTCATTATCTAGTTATGAATAGTTCTAGTTCCTTCGGTACTTACCTTCGATGAGGAAGTAAAATAGGTACATTATCTCGAAGATAGTGCACAACCTAAATCTAATATCAATATGGTAATTGCAAATGTAATTATTGGATAAAATGTATCATATAGATGTAATATTAAAAAGCAATGTTCTTTCCATCCTTTAACATAAATGTACTTAACTTTTTGGATGACCTTACGAATGTAAAGGGTGCACATCACGTGGAGGCAAGTTGACCAAGGTGTGGGTGTTGTACACAATCCATTTGTATGTCATAGTTTATAATAAAGAAGTTGAATGAGTTAGAAGTTAATGCAATGAAAATGACTACAAAATGATACTATTTAGGCCCTGTGCCTAAAAAAATAAAATAATATTCTTTTTTCAGTTCTAACGAAATATTTAAAACTATCTTTCGTTTCCTGAGATTGAAGACAGTTTATATTTATACCGATATCTTTTGGCCTTAAGTAAGGTCATTCATTAACATTTATCACTACCTTAAAGTTAGAAGGGTATGTTGTTTAATAATCTTAAGTTTGTTTTTTTATATAAAAGGGAATACCCATAAGAGTTGTATATTTTGTCATAAATATATATGTGTTGTGTGGAGTGTGCACGTAGTGTATATTGTGTCTGGTGACGAACAAATATAGGCTGTGATCTGTGCGCTGCGCTCGCGCCGCTAGTGTAGGAAAGGAAGGTAGTGGACCCCTACAGTCAATCCTCAGTAGACGAAACTTTACAGTATGATAAAGTATCATAAATGCAACTTATTTTTTTAACTATCCAAATCGTTTTTTTGGATATTTGTACGCACGACAGCACGCTAGGTTAAACAGTTGAACTACAAAAACAGCTTTTATTACGTACGGCATAAAGACTGTCTCAAGGTCAACATGTATAGTCTGATGTGCTGCTGACTGTACATAGATTTTGGTTCATACTATATTACATCCCTGCATAGTTTCATCGACTGAGGAATTAATGTTGGGGTCTCCATACAAAATATAGCTTCATTTCCTACACTGCTGGCTTGTTGGCAAGACGGGCTATTTAATTCTGTTCTCTATCGCTCAGTGTGAATAACCCTCTGTTGTATTCTGTTTTTTTTTAATAATTCAATGCTCTTAGTGACATAATAGCAAATAAAAACATTCTTATTTATTTGACTCAGAGTCGCATATTATTTATTATATAAACATTATATCAATTATTTTCATTAATGAGGTGCTGGTTTAATCACTATCATGTAGTATAATTGCTTTATTAGTTTTAGTTTTCGCCAAAGTACCTATTTTAGTGTGACTATTATATTTAGACGTTGTTTCCATTTCCTTGTAACTTATTTATTTATTATAGTTGATTGTCGTTGACTTCGTTTTAATTAACTGTAATGATTCGAACTTCATAGCAATAAATGTGTTCATTTGAATACCTACCGTGTTTGATTTCACTTAAGATACATACTATGAGATAAATTGTAGCGTGTTGTGTAATTAGTTGGTCGAGAGTTGATGAAGTAATAGAATAACAAATGGTGCGCAAGCGCAGTGGGCCACAGACAGAGGGTCGTGCGAGAAACAACCACGAGACATCGAGGCGCAACCCCCAAACCACCCCACGATACTATTATCAGCTATGAATAACCTACGGTAATGACGTAGCCTTTCAAGAGTATGGACCAGCCAACCTGCTTCGAGGATTTATTTTGCCACATTCGCTACACCCCGCGTGGTTAGCAGTACTCGTAAAATTAGCCCTTAACATGGGCGTACCCAGGTTCTGGGCCAGGGGGGGCAAATCTATTGTATCGCCCCCAGGGGGGGGGGGGCAAATTTATTGTAAATCAAATATACTTATTGTGTGGCAAATAAGAACTTTTATTGATAACAATTGATAGTTAGTTGGAGGTAAACAAAATCCAGGGGGGCAGCTGCCCCTCCTTGCCCCCCCTCGGTACGCCCATGGCCCTTAAGTACATTGTATTCTCAATAAAAACTTTTTTTATTTTCTCCGGGATTCATAAAATCGTAACGCTGCCGCCTGCCGCCTCGCAGATATTGAACACCCCAACTTCCGAACCTCCAAACCGGTCCCCGCGCCCCCGCGCCGGCGCATCGACATTCAGACACGTAAGTAAGCAGGTAAACAAACGATATTCTTTTATTGGCGAAGGTATTATTCCGTTCACTTTGTTAAAGTAAAATGAGTGTATTGGACGTATTGTTAGTGTTGACGGTAAACATAGTGGCGGCGCGGGCGCGGCCGGCGGCCTTGGCGGCAGGCGCCGGGTGAGTGTCACGGCGAGTTTAATGGGGCACAACACAACACAAGACGTGGCGATTTATTCCGGATTCGTCATGTTCCTGATTCGTCGTATTCCAGATTCGTCGGAATACAGTCGATGGCATATTTTTTATTTATTTATTTAAGTATTTAGGTATTCAATTATAAGGTATAAAAATAACACAATATGTTACATTACATTTTAGTTCAAATATTAATAAATCTGGAGCATGTTCATAATAAAAAAAAATACAAAGTTGATACTTATTTTACTGAAAATTTGTCCATTTCAGTACCTAGTTTATTTTATTGTGAGACCATTTCTGACATGCGCTACGTGATGGTGCGGCGTGCAAGCAATTTTAAACTTAAAAATAGTAAAGCGCCAGTGTTATCGATTGTACGTATTACGACGAATCAGGAAATCGGCGAATCTGGAATACGACGAGTCAGGAACATGACGAATTCGGAACAAATCGTCGTGGCAAGCCTCCACGCCACGTCAAAATATTACAAAAGTTATAACATCAAAACATTTAAGCTGTTATTCTCCTTTTAATTAGAATTGATTTTCATTCAAATTAATCGTCTAATTCAAAATATTTTTAGCATGGAATCCTTGGATTACTCAAAATTGCCGATACAGGAAAAAGATTTCTATGTGCCGCCACTTGAAGAAATAGCTGAAGGTGAGTTTAAAATGTTGTACTTACGAGTAGGTAAAATCGAGATGTTCTAACAAAAAATAAAATTTCATAAATGTAAAGACTCTGAAAGGTTTAGTTGTTAACAACTGTCCAAATAGTCTGCACAGTTACAGTTGCCGAGGTTACAGTAGGTATGCATAAAATAACTTGGCAGCTCTGAACTTCCCGCGGAACGCTGCGCAGTACACGAATACAGGCTTGCGCGGGGACGGAGCGCGGGCGGAAGCACTCAGAACTATGGAACTGGGGCCTTACTATGAGCTCTTATATCAGGACTTATATTGAACTGGAACTGGGGCCTTACTATGAGCTCTTATATCAGGACTTATATTGAACTGCCTTACTTTTTCGTACTATGACCTTAAAGGTTAGTTCAAAAGCGGGTCTTAAGCGGTCCTGTTTAATGACTGCGTTTGAACTGAACGGTTTCTTATTTGCTGATGGTAAGCCCCCTGGGGACACGTACCCTGCGCGAAATATCACTTGCTTGCAGTTAACTTCCGAGTTGCCAAGATATTTTGCGCATAGTGTAGTTGGCGTTACCTACATTAATTTGTGTTGCAGTGCTGTCTTGCGGGCTGCCGGCCACGTTCGAGACCGTGGAGGCGTCCGTGGTGGACTGCCCCGACCTCACGCAGCCGCCCTTCCACCTCACCTCGCCAGGTTAGTTAGTTCATTCATTTTGATCTTATCTTTAATCCATTAAATCCCACACACATTGTTGGTCGGACAACAATGAAATGTCTATTGTCTCATTATCTTGTATAGCCCGCCGAAGGAACACCAAAAACTGCCTCATAGGGGAAATAATTGGTGTATGAGCGATTTTTGTCATAGTTGTAGGGAATGGTGTCTCAAACAACATACTCAAAGTACTGTAAAGGTCCCCTTTTTTGATTTTAGTAAATAACTCGTAAACGGCGGCCCATTACAAAAAAGAATCTATTATTTAAATAATTCGTATAAAATTCTTTACAAAAAAGACTCTGTGCACTTCTTCGCTAGGATCAATATTTAATGAGATATGACAAATTGACAATGGACAAGTAATCATAAAATATACTTATAGTGGGGGACATAAGCACCATGCCCTTGCACATCGTGATAAGAATGTGAAACTTGGCACAGGTGTTCATTAGGTAATACCAATTTAATTTCGTCCGGTTACCCTTTGTCCCCCCCCCCCCTCTGGGGTGAGGAGGAGCTTGCTCGAAGAGCGCCCCCGCCGGCGCGCCGGTCGTCGGAAAAAACATGCTCTGACGAAAAAACAATCTACAAGATCCAAACGAGCTACTATGACAATATTGGTATCATTTTCGAATAAATCAATAACGTATTATTAAATTTAACTTTTATATCATTTTTATTTAATTACCTTGTAGGGTGGTGTGCCCCGAAGGAATAAAATATATATTTCGAATATAACTGGGAGTTTATTTGTATGTGTTTATAGGTACGTTGACTCAAGAGAAAGACCCTGCGTATGGCAGGAATTTGTTTATATAGCCTTTGCAACAGCGCCCCCTGTACCTACCGACTATAGGCTATCGCTTCTGTTGCGTGTGCGCAATCCGAGAGGTTTGTTTCGTTATTAAAATGATAAGCAAGCCGTCGCACAGATGGCGCTGTTTTACATGCTGCCGGCCCTATTGATTCTAAGCAAGTACATAAGATAAATGTAGCTAGGTACATTATTGTTTATGGTTTTAAAACAAAATCACTAAATAAGATATTTCTAGATAAATTTTTACAGAGATAAGTAGTACCTACCTATACCTATACAGGCAAAAACATAACCCGCAGTCGGGTAATAACAGAGATTACTTATCGAAATCAAGTGCTAGTTAAGTAAACTGCTAGATAAATTCTTTACATACTTACGGATATAAATCAAATGTGCTAGATATGAAACTACTAGCTAAATTCGTTACATACTTATGCTACCTATAGGTCCCAATAAGACTACCTAGGACCTTGTTACCTTATAATAACTACCATTACCATACCCAAAAACCATTACCAGGATAATAAAAGACATGATGAAATATTGTTTATTATTGATTACCTATACTTAATAAAAGACTGATGACCCATTTTGTTTAATTTGATTCGATTACATTGTAACATTTGTAACTTAAACTAATCTATCCCGTTGAGCGGTAAGACGCATATAGTGTTGAATGCTCGTTTGATGATTCCCTTCCGCGTCTTGAGTGTTACCACCCTGGTGACGTCATCGTGACCGTCGTGAGTTTCGATCACACGTCCCAGCTGCCAGTAGCACGGTGGTTGCCTGTCGTCCTTGATCATCACCACAGTTCCCACGCTGAGGCGGGGTCCCTTCGCGGCCCTCCACCTTGTTCGCTGTTGTAGGAGACTTATGTAGTCACGTGACCATCTTCGCCAGAAGTCTTGCCTCATCTGCTGGATTTGTTGATAGTGGTTCAACTTGTTTGCTGGTATTTCTCTGTAATCATAGTCGGGGAGGCACGTAGGTGACCGCCCGATCAGAAAGTGAGCTGGCGTTAGGGTAAGGATGTCATCGGAATTGGAGCTTGGTATGGGACAAAGAGGACGTGAATTCAATATCCCTTCTATTTGAATTAAATAAGTCAAAAATTCTTCATACGTTAATAAAGCCTGTCCAATGACTCGTTTTAAATGATATTTGCAGCTTTTTACGGCCGCTTCGTGTAAACCTCCCATGTGGGGGGTATAGACAGGTAGGAATTTCCACATAATACCTTCGCTTGCGTTAAATGATACTATCTCGTCTGAGTGACAGTTTAAAAATTTTGAAAGTTCAGTTAATTCGTTGTTGGCCCCGACAAAGGTAGTGGCGTTGTCACTTACCATTACCTGGGGTTTACCACGGCGAGCAATGAATCTACGCAATGCCGATATAAAGGCCTGGGATTCCAAGCTTGATATTAATTCAATGTGAATCGCTTTCGTACTGAAACACACAAATATAGCAATATAACATTTATAACACTTATAACCACGGCCCCTACGGTCCCGCAGGGTGTATGGTCCCCCATAATCGATGCTGGTTGTATTGAAAGTTGGTGAAGGTGTTACCCTAGCCGAGGGTAAGTTACCCATAATAGGGGAAGTTGTTTGTGGGTTAGCCTTGAAACACTTTAAACAACGGTGTACTATTTTATTTACTAGACTTTTACCATGTGTGGGCCAGAACTGTTCTCGTACTGAAGACAACAACAATTGGGGACCCGCATGGAATAGTTTTTCGTGTTGGTCCCTTACCAGAAGTATTGTGAGTGGGTGTTTATGGTGTAAGATCGCGGGGTGCTTTTTGTCATATGGATAGTTTGAGTTACTTAATCGCCCCCCTACTCTCATTATTCCATTTTCCATAAAGGGACTCAAATCTAATAAATTTGATTTTTTCGGAATTAATTTATTTTGTTGTAATAAATCGTACTCTTTAGGAAATGATTCTATTTGTGACAACTGAATTAATTTATTTAGAGAATTATTTATTTCAATTACGGATAATGGGCCAATGAGTTTATTATTTTAGCCCTTAGATTATAAATGTATCTAAGTATATATGCAAAGACTCGGACTAACTTGGTACCACTAGAGTATTTATTAAATAAATTTTGCATAAGCAAATTCGGTTCTTTTTCTATAGTTAAGTAACAAATCGTTTGAATTTCTTTTTCTACTTCCGAATTTATTATTTGTGGTGCCTTTGTTTGTGGCCAATCTGATTGTGGATTTTGTAACCACGATGGGCCCTGCCACCACAACACACATTTATTCAATTCGGTTGCCGGTAACCCGCGCGAGATAAGGTCCGCGGGATTATCGTGTGAGCTGACCCAATGCCAATCACTAGTGTTTGTTAATTCATGAATTTGGTTTATATAGCCTTTGCAACAGCGCCCCCTGTACCTACCGACTATAGGCTATCGCTTCTGTTGCGTGTGCGCAATCCGAGAGGTTTGTTTCGTTATTAAAATGATAAGCAAGCCGTCGCACAGATGGCGCTGTTTTACATACCTACTTAAATAAATACCGTTTTAGGTTTGGAAAAAAAATCAATTTATTAAGCAGTTTCTGAAAAAAAACCTCCATAAAAACCTTAAAAATAACCTAACAAAAATAGCTTCAAAAATAAATGGCTCTAAAATGTTAGAAATAAAATATTCAAATCTGCATAATTACTAACTCGAAAGTTTGTACGCATATTTAATAAAAAAAACGCCTTTTGACGTCGCGTGGAGGAAGGATTTTTTAATCTAAACTTCAATCATGGGTTTAAAATCCCACCTGACTTCATAAGACGTTGTTTATTATTAGATATGCGTACAAACTTTCTAGTTAGTAATTATGCATATTTTAATATTTTGTTTCTACCTTTTTTAGCGCCATTTATTTTTGAAGCTATTTTTGTTAGGTTAATTTTAAGGTGTTTTTGAAGAAGTGTTTGTTTAAAAAAACTATTTTATTTTAAACTTTGTGACGATATTATTTAAGATACAACAGCCTTATGTCAACGGCTCATCACCTTTTACAAAATACTGCTTTTCCCGACGCAGGGGCGTTAGTTGTTGAGGAGTTCTCCTGGTACTTCACTATCAAATCCACTTCACCATATGCATTATGATGAGCATAAATAGCCTAGCAACAATGCAAAAGTAATCATATCTCACTAGTGAAATACTTAGTATTGAATAATTCCGATGATCATTCTGTGGTCTTCATCATCAGTTCCACTTCACCAAAATGGTACTTTCCGAAAGCAAATGCATAAGTTACTTAAGAAAATACCAAAATCGCCATAGGTGTGCCTATAATATTTAAAGAGTTCCCTTGATTTCTCCAGGATCCCACCATCAGATCCTGACCTCATGACAATGGGACCAACTTGGAAGTATATACTTTCAAACAAAAAAAAATTAAATCGGTCCAGCCGTCTTCGAGTAATCGAGTAACAAAGATAAAAAAAATCAAATAAAATAAAAAACAAACATTCCGACGAACTGAGAACCTCCTCCTCCTCCTTTTTTTGAAGTCGGTTAAAAATTACACAATGAATGACAATAACTATTTTTTTTTAATTTAAATCACCGTAAACATTACACTGATATTTTTATTTGCAAACAAAAAATATTATAACAAAGTCCATTTAATGTAGATTTTAAAAATATAACTTTTAGGTACCTTTCCAACCCAAAATAGCGAAAAAAAATTAAACGTTCGCGCGCCCTCAAAATCTTTAATAAGGGGGAATAACCAGTATTTTTAGTTAAAGCAATGAGTATCAAGTGAAAGCTATAGTATATCCTACTCTTACGCTGCAAGCCAGCGTTGGGCGATGTCACTAGTGACTCGGTAGCTCAGCGGTCAGAGCATTGGACCGGATATCCAAAGGTCGCGGGTTCGATTCCCGTCTGAGTATTGATCTGGTGCGAGTCGTATTTTTTCTAGTATATTATTTAGTATTATGTATTCCATTTCCCAAAAAATTACATTTCCCCAAATGTCCACTAATGTCCCCGTAATGCACATTTCCCAAAATATCTTAGAACAGATAAGAATAACTGATTAGATACCAAGATCACATAAATATGGAAAGTTCACTTCTATTATTAAAAAAAACATAAGTATAATGTATAAGTATTTTTTTATCCAATCGGTTATTCCTCTATCTATTCTAAGAGTACATTTTTTGGGAAGTGGACATATTTTGTACAATTTGAACCTGAAGGATCGAGAGGTAGATTATGGTCCTAGAAAAAGGTTAATTTATTTCATAATATTATGCTTCTATATGCTTTAGAGAATTTAGAATTCTTATCGTTCCGAAAGTACCTGCTAACCTATAATTAATGTTGTCAGGTTTGAATGGCGATCCGAAGCTGGTGGAGATCGGCGGTGGGGCGTACCTAATGCCGTTTGTGCAGCGCAGCAAGCTGTACGATATGGCCGCGCTGCTGCGCTACCAGCGCCGCGACCCCGGGCTGCTGGCCGGCGCCGGCGCGGGGCCATGGCCCTACCTCGGCGTTAGCTCAGAGGTAACTATCAAACAACTGTCGGCAACAATGTTCAAAGTTGCAGATATAAATCAAGATATCAGATCCGGACCGCAGACGGTCCGGAGTGAAACCAAAGCACGCCTCAGCACCTTCTAGTCTAGTGTATTAAGTATCTATCTATGCCACCGTCTCACTCCTAACTATGGAAACGGGGTGTTACTATGGCAACGGGGCCATCCTGTATAGCGCAGTGTCACCGGTCGAGCTCCGGCCCGACTACGCTCGAGTTTCGGTTGAATTCCGGTCGACGTCGAACGCTTCAACACAGACGTCAAGACCTGCGTAACTAGCGATGTAATTGTCTATAATACAATTATTGTACTTTTCGCTGATCCTGCCTATTTCTTTTTTGCTATTCGTCGACTAGGTACTTGATGGAGCGATACGATTGCGTCGCTACAGCCAGCATAATGCTCGAGATAACACTTCTCCTTCCTCTGCTTTGTCCGTGCCACTATTTCCCATGTCTTTTAGGGTCGGCCCTCCTAGTCTTCCTTCGCCACTCTGGGTGCATCTGTGTCATTTCCGGTTGAAGTCCCGACTTCTTAAGGTCGTTTCTTATAGTCCCCGGTCGGCGGTCTACCTCGGCCTCGCTTAGGTACGTCGATGTCCATGACGTATCTTGACATTATGCTCTTTTTCACGCCGCATAACATATGACTATAATACCTCCTGAAGTGGCAATGGGCGGGACACATAGCGAGAAGAACCGATGGCCGTTGGGGCGGAAAGGTTCTGGAATGGCGACCACGCACCGGACGGCGCTCCGTGGGTAGGCCCCCGACAAGGTGGACCGACGATCTGGTGAAGGTCGCGGGAAGCCGCTGGATGCGGGCAGCGCAGGACCGATCGTCGTGGAGATCCTTAGGGGAGGCCTATACCCAGCAGTGGGTGTCGTGCGGCTGATATGATGATGATGATGATGATGATAATACCTCCACGCTTGTGATAACACTTATCTCTATTGAAAAAGATGAATATGAAAGAAGAAGTATCTGAAACTAGTTGTGTTCTGTTGTAGGGTATAATAAACTTGAGCGTGCGCAACGGGTCGGTTGCGCAGGGCTCGCGCATCGTGTCGGTAGAGCCGCGCGGCGCCGCCAAGGGGCAGGACGGGTACTTGCAGCAGCAGCTGCCGCCCACAGAGACGCGCACCGCGCTGCTCGGCAACTACCTGCTCAGCGACGGGGCACCGGGGAAGGTACGAATAAGAATTATTCATTTGCAAAAATATGGTAATTAATTAGGATGTTGTTTGATAGTGAATAAACCAACATATTCTGTAGTCTAAAGCAACGTGCAAAAGAATACTAACTTATTTACAATTTTCAATAATGTCAAATAAAAAAATTACACCTTGTTAGGTACTTGTGTAGGTACCTAACAAGTTGTTTTTTTTATTTAATATCAAAGCAGTAAATATCCAAAATATAATAATGTACCAATGCACTGTCCATCCTTGTCATAACACAATAACAAGAACAGTGCATTACGTCATAAACTATAGCAATTTGAGTTAAGCGGTAGGTCTGCAGGCACACTACACCAGCAGTACACCTAGTAGCAAGAACGCCAATCTCATTAGAGAGTATAAATGTATAAGAATAGATAAATGTAAAAGCGATAATCGGTATCCCGCCGCGGGCACACGCCGCGGAAATATATACATTGCTGGTTTTCTGACGGACTGATACTTGCAGTGCATGAGTAAGCTCTAATCTATGTCGCCCCGCGCCGAGGTCCGTGGATAACTTTGATAAGTAAATGGAAAATAGAAGAATATGGTATTGAATGTTTGTCCTGATGAAGCATGTAGGTAACTCTTAGCTATTTTTTGCAGGTAATTAAAGTTGTAGCGAAGAAGCGGATAGGAGAATCGGATTTCATCACAGCCATCAGGGAAACTCTGAAGCAATATTACGGCGATAAAGTAGTGGGTAAGTGGAAAAGTCCTAAATATTAAAGACCAAAAGTAGTTCAGTTTGATGGTGCCTATCTACCATATTCGGCATCGGGGTTTTTTTAAGACGTATAATAATAATAGTACATTATGAGACAAGTTAGCTTAGGTTGCTCATTGCACACGAGGCTGTAGTTTGTACGGCTCGTGCTGCAACTCAGCCCAGTGTGCAATAAGCAAGAGCTCACGAGTTTCATACGACGTTTTTCAACACATTTGCGAGGAAAAAACAAAGTAATTTACCACACAGCAACAAATACGACAAAAACGAAATATGAAAATTATGAGAAAAGGCGCGCAGGCCTTTTTTTCACACGCCCAATCCAAGAATACTATGCGAACAAAGGGGTGAGTGAGCATACAGCCTACTTCAAAATTATAATTTCCAGTGATAAAATGCAAATATTTTAATATTTTATAACAAAATATTGTTTAAATGATCTCGTTAGTGTATGAAAGAGTTCAAGCTGTTTCCCGGGTTCTACCCACCCGAATCAGATGAGACGTTGGACCCTAATGCTACTAAACTGTGAAAATCCCATCAAAATCTATTCAGTGTCATTTGAGATATTTGCGCACAAACATTTAGAATCTTTTGTTTTATTATATATAGGTATAGATATAGATTAGGTACCTACGCGGCGTTGTGCAGTTTGTAATAAAGGTCTTTATTGCCGTGCAGCGAGACGTAGAGCAATGATTTTGCCCTCGTTTTGTAGAACAACTCAAAAACTAGTAATACAATGCAAATTAAACATACCTTAACGACCTTATTTTAATGATATTTCAAAATAACTGAAAAAAACATGCAAAAATTTCAAGTTTTTTTTTACTAAAATCTCTCTTTACTCTCTCAAAATGTATCGGGCTTGTATCTGTTTGCTATTTCTACTGATACTTAATCTTGTTAGCTATCGAACTATACCAAATTGTTGCTTAACTCTTCAACGCCTGGAAAATGAGACACAATAGATTTAAAGAAAATGGTTAAAGTAAAAGACGAAAGATTAAATTCTTGTAAATTGGCGAGGGGCGGGCCAGACGCCCGGCAGAAGGTGTTTTCATCGATAAAATTTGTCTATAAGTAGATCACGCCCTTAAAGTTTGATTACTACTAGCCCGGACAACTGTATATTCTGTGGTATTAGGGCTCACTTCACGAGCAAGTGTGTTGAAAAATAATAAAAATGATTGTTCGACCTAAAGGGCTTATTCCGTTTATCCACCCTAAAAACAGCCATTACAGCCATCACACGCTTCTTCCGATGTAGGATAGATAAACGCAATATGCCACTTAAAGCCGTGTTTCCTCGATCGCGCGCAGGTCTAGGCGGCACGTTCGTGCTGCGCGCGGGCCGCGTCCGGTTCCACGTGATGCCGGACTTCCCGGACACGCCGATGTGCTCCGACGCCGACATCGACAACTGGGTGCACTACTTCGAGATGCGCGCGCCCATCACGCACGTCGGCACGCTCGTCACCGGAGACCATGTTAGTATCTAACTTTATTATATTACTTATAATCGACACCAGGGGCCCTACCGCCTAACTCAAAGCGATATCCAAAGCGATAGCTATGCTCTATCCGGTCTGTCATATCATAACACGATGACAAGGACGGACAGTGCACTGACGTCATAAACCAAAGCCAGAGTCAAAGCGATAGAGTTAGGCGGTACGGCGGCAGGGGCCGTACCGGCTAACGCATCGAACTTCGAAACGTCTGCCGGGTTTCAAATTAAAATAGATATATCGAGCCCTAATTGGGCCAAAATGACGAAAGGCATTAAATTGAAAGCTTTCCAGAAATTTACGCCCAATATGACATTTGAGACGATAAGTAGTTGGTATTACATGAAACCTAATTATCTTTGTCATGTTATTAAAGGTAATGGGCAATGTCATGAAACCGATAGTATTACACTCTGATCTATCAGCGACGGTTACTATGGAGTCCGTGGAAGATTCCACCGGATAACTAACCCGCATTCACCAATCGTGTGTAGATAAGCTCCGTTAGGTACCATAATGGAAACAGCTGCGCCTGAATGCAATAGACCACAAATTGTCAAATCCGATACGTTCAAATATGGCCGTACATCACCTGAATGTGGTTCAAACTAAACCGGGTTTGACGTTATGTGATTTAAAATAATTCACCACTAACTCTTGCCAGTATTTCAAATCGGAAGTGGTTCCGCCGCGGTTTAGCGATTTAGTTTTTTGGCCTAGCACTACACTTCGGACACGACCTCGTTCTCGTTGTGTAACCGAGCTCACCACAATGGGGTTGGTAAACTTTTCCAAAACTGGTGTGAATTATATATTTTCTGGTAGCTTTTGGCTTTGGAGTCAGGAATAACAAATTGCGGAATTATATAATGCTTAATTTAAATTTTAATAAAAATTTAAATTTTTAATTTACAGCATAGTACAATAAATCACTATTACGCCTGTATGCGTGGGTTATGCCTTTGCTCCAAAGACTTTCTATGTTGTTGCTCAAAACAAAAAAACAAAGGTATGATTACTCTTTGTCACTGTCTGTCAAATCTGTCAATCAGTTTTATAAATCAGTAAATGCAAAGGAACTTCGTGTTCAGCCGTATGTTTGATATTTTATCGCGATAATAATATAAAAAAAAATATTTAGTTAACAAGGTAAAATAAAAAAAAACATAATATTATTTTCTTTATTCTTCAAACTTGTGCTATCAAAAAAAATTAAAACAATTTTCTTCGAAAAAGTTTACCAACCCCATTAAAACGCTTAACCCTTTTGTCCTCAGTCGGACACTGTGCTCTGGTATGAGTGTTGACTTTGCATCTGTTGCAAGCAACCCCAACCTTTTTGTTTGAATCATAAGTCCTAGGTTTATTATCCGGTGACCTAACAAAGTTGTTCTTGTTCGGTTGTCTGTAATTTTGTGTAGGTGTGTTCACTACGACACTAACCGGAGTTTTACCTTTACCCTTATAAACTAACTCGGGATTCAACCTTGAGGCCTTGTCCATCAGCCATTCTTTTTTTTTTTGATGTCCCCACTGCTGGGGCACAAGCCTTCCTTATGGGTGGTAAGGAGGACGGGCCATAACCCACCACGCAGGCCCAATGCGGATTGGTGGGTGTTAACGACTGCAAATGCAGCCGGGACCAACGGCTTAACGTGCCTTCCGAAGCACGGAGGAGCTCGAGATAATACATTTTTGGTCACCCATCCCATGACCGACCCTTGCGAACGTTGCTTAACTTCCGCAATCGCTAGGCCAGGCGCTAAACCACTGCTCCACCGAGCTCCTCTTGAGGCCTTGGGTGGCTCAGTATAAACAAACTTGTTTTTGAATCAGTCACCGTTTCAAAATTGTGTAACGCCAGTTGTTCCGTAAAGTCGGCCTAACATTATGCAACAAAATCGCCACTTTCTCGTCCTCGGACAAAGGTTTCTTGAGTCGCGAAAACAAGCAACTCATTACCGAGAAATTAAATATGAATCGGTTCCTCTTGACTTTGGGTCCTAGACCGAATCTCCCCCATCAGTCGATAGACCTAGTCGACAATGTCAAATTCCTCCAAAAGCAAAGAACTGAATTTAAAAATGCTTAATATGTGAGCTTATTTGAATAAAGTTTCATTTCATTTCATATCGATACATAAAATCGCCAAGTTATCGATTGCTATGATGTGTACAAAATATTGTATCTTTAAAGTATCGTATCGCATCCTTAGGGCCTGGACCTGCGCGCGCAGCACTTCCACGGGTTCAGCTTGCACGGCGACGGCGGGCACTACCACTACGACACGACGCCGGCCGACGCGCACTACGAGGGCTACTTCGTGCCCGCCGCCGCCGTCCTGCGCATCGACCGCCCCGAACAGACGCACGCCTGTGGATGCGACTAGCCTTTAACGTGCGCTAAATAAGTATCTATCGGTTATAGGGCCGTTTCACAAGTTCCGGCTTAGCTCCAATGAGGGATTTTCAAAATGACAAAAAACTGTAGGCTCGATAGATGGCGTTGATAAAAATGTATATTATGTCAATGTCAATGTATTCTTTTACTAAGCTTCGAAGAGTAGGTACTCAGATACTTAGGCAGATGTAACCGTAAAATGTTTCTCTTTGGGTAGATGTCAGCCAGCGAGCGCTTACTTGCCTCTTTGGTATAGGCCGTTTATTTTTAAAAGCCAATTTTGAAACTTCTCTTTTCATCAACGCCATCCAGTGAGGCAAATACTTAGTTACTATTTTTATTTATTAAATGTCACTTTGAAAAGCCCTCATGAACTTACATGTAAAACGTAGTGATTATTTCCTCTGTGAATCCAACTTTTGTTTCATTATGAAACCAGGAGCTAAGGCTAATCGGACTTGTGATACAGGCCCTAAGGGTGCGTTTCCACTGAGGTACAGCGGTGATTAGCGGAGCATGAGTTGATGATCACGTTGACTGATCACGAATATCACGAGGCACGCAATGCATAGCTAAGTACAGCTCCGCTTCAGTGGAAATGCAGCCTTACAACAATAATTACAAATCATCGCACGGGTATGTGTTACAATGCCGAAGTAGAAAATACCGAATTTTACAAGACCTATGGACGAAAGACCGAAAATCAAAAGGTCGAATGGTTGTTTGGTCGAACGTTTAAAATCACGAAAAGACATTTTACCGAAAATACTAAATCCCGAAGCTTAAAAAACCGATAATATGTTACCGATGTAGTTCTATACCCCGAACTACTTAATTGGCTGTGGAGTTGTCTTTGGGCTTCGCCTGAAATGCAAATAAGTATAGCAAATTAGCAAATTTAGCTGCCGGAAATGTGTCTAAATTAGTCTACTGGGACTTAGAAACCGTAGGTCACGAGATAGGTAGGAGCGTAGCGACGAGCATGTTAGGTTGACAGGAACCTAGCGCGCGAGCCAAGCGAGCGTGCCGTGCCGCGGTAGCGGCCTCGCCAGAAAAAATCTATATTTCAAACTCGATTGGATTTGGTACAAGCATTTTTGAGTAAAACAAATTAACCGCGAGATGTATGTGTTTGTGTAGTTAGAGAAAGTTATAAGTATCAACATTTTAACTTTTAGGGTTTTAAACTTTCGGTCATTTGATAATCGGTCTTTTAAGTTTCGGTCTATCGGATTTCGACATTTAGTACCTATGTTCGGTATTTTGCAAACAGGTGTAGGCATCGATATTTCGGTCGTATATGAATTTTCGGCATTGTAATGCATACCCCATCGCACATTACACCATCAAATCAAATGTTTATTTGCAACTAAGTGTACAAAGGTGTTACAATACAATAATGAAGTGCATGACTTAGTGACCATACAGGTTATTAATTAACATTTTCAATACAGTTGCTCGAAAAGGTAAGTTTACGATGACAGTCGAGCGTGCGGAAAGTTGATTTTACCGCACGCCGTGCGTTTTTGTTTACGGAGTAGTACAGCGTGCGGAAAGTTGATTTTACCGCACGCCACCGCCGTGCGTTTTTGTTTACGAATGTTTTTTTTTAATTTCTACTAGCTTCCGCCCGCGACTTCATCGGCGTGGATATTAGAAAAATATTGCAAGCAGTTTAAAATGACCCCTTTAGTGTATGAAAGCTAGTACTACGGAGAGTTCAAGCTGTTTCCCTGGCTCCTCCCACCTGAATTTGATGAAACATAGCTTAGATTTTAAGTTGGACCACAATCTACTAAATTGTGAAAAATCATCAAAATTCGTTAAGCGGTTTTTGCGTAATTCGCGCACAAATATTTAGAATTTACAGTTTTATTAATGTATAGATTACAATTTCAGCAGTACCTATAATGTTTTCTCGCAAATGTATTGAAAAACGTAGTATGGCACACGGTTGTTAAGGTTTTTTAAAACTCCTTACCAACCTTGTATCATAAACTACTATTACGAATAGACACTTAAACCAATAAGATTAAAAATGAAAACATGCATCTTTGGGCAGATCCTAATTTATACATATAAAACTCTAAATTGATTGATTGATTCATTAATTCACTGTTGGGATAGGCGTAGAGCCCTAACGGCTGAAGGTAAAGACACCAGTTTTGAAGGGTAGAATGGACACATTCATATCATATTTTTGGTCTTTAAAAAAAAACAAACGAAATAACGGTAATAATTATCCTTCTACATTAACAAATGGAACTTTACAATTCTCGAGCACTACTAAAGCAGCCTCTGATCTTTTTGCATCCCACTTCTCCTCCGTGTATGCTGCAACTGGTGCCAAAGATGAGGCTACACCAACTGAGCTTGCAAATGGTTTCCAGAAACTCCTTAATTCAAATACGTTGTGTAATATCCAGTTCTCCCAAAAAACTATACTTACTAAATTAGAAAGACTTGACTTGTATAAGTGGCCCGGATTAGATGGAATTCCGTCTGTATTTGCAGTTAGATGTGCTGAACCACTATCCTTACCAAAAACTATCATATTTAATTCTTCATTATCAATGGATATCTTTCCTAGTGTATGGAAAGAAGCTGGTACCTAACTGGTGTAACAAGACACTCAACGAAGCCGAAGTCCACGCATTCCGCCCATCATCAGGATCATTTTTGTCTTTTAAACTATACCTGGGAAACCAATAGCTATGAAGTTATTGAAGGTCAGAAACATTTTTTTTTATTTTTTTTTATGAAATCTTATTTTATTTGTTATTTTCTAATTTTTGTCTACAGAAACATTATCAAAATTGTATGTATTTCGTAACAAACAATGGCTCCAAAACGGGTACTTATCAGAATGTCTAAAGTTAGAATGTCTAAACTTAAAATGGCAAAGTTCAAAATGTCAAAAATTTGAATGTCTAACGATTAAAATGTCGAAAGTTCAAAATGTCAAAAACGAAAATGTCAAACGGTCAGATAGTCCTAAATAAAAATATCTAAATTCAAATGATCAAAACTTAAAATGTCTAATATTTAAATTACCAATTCATAATAAATGCCAATTACATTTTTTGATGATGTGATCATGTGATGGTAGTAGCAGTCCACCAAAATTGAAGTTGAGAAAGCGTGATTTAAATAAGTTAAGAAATTTTGGCGTTAACATAAAGCTGGAGCTTTTTCAAAATCCATGACGACAAATAATGGATATAATGTAATTTCATTTTTGTACAATATTCAGGAATCAAATCAAACATAACATCATATTATGATGCTTTTCTTTGTGTGTACAAAGCGCAAATAGTAACGGAAACGTTTTTTCACAGTTGTATGTGGGGCCATGAATGAATATCTGAGATACGATTTTGAAGGTTCCATCCATAATCCAAAAAAAGTAGCTTGACTCAACAATAGCATGAGTTCTTTCGTGCTAAACAGAATCACTCTTTTACACTGTGCAAAAGTCCTTTCATTTATGAAAAAGTTAAGTTCTATCGCATCGAATCTTTTGTTGGTAAATAGATCGCAATATCGGTACTTGTAGACGCTATATGATTTTGCAGGGCTCACCTTTCCATTATCAGAGTACGAGTTTCGAATTCATATTTTTTTTATGTAAAGAACTCATGATTTGGAACACGCATACCAAATTTTATGTTTAGGAACCAAATAATACGCGAGAAAAAAAACTGAAAATTAAGATTTTCTAGGAAAAATGACAATTTTAGATTTGTGTCGTAATTTTTGGCGTTTAATAGTGGCGCACTAAGTTGGTAGCACTACTTAAGGACCGCAGGTCACATGATAGGTGCGAGGAGCGTAGCGACGAGCATGTTAGGTGTACATGAACCCAGCGCGCGAGCCGAGCGAGCGAAGCGAGCGTGCCGCGGTAGCGGCCGGCGAAGCGCCAGAAACGACTTTTTTTACGTGCGAAATTTTGTACGTACGTCCCCTCCCCTCTCCCCACCATTTTTAGCCTCCCCTGCTTAATTTCCAATTTTTTTGTTTTTTTTAACCATTTTAAAAAAAAGTATCCATCTCCTAACTTTCAAACTTTAGGGAGGGGTTATTAAATATTTAAACTACAAATAATTGCTCACAAAATGTTGCAAGGCGATAAATGAAAAAAAAGGCGAATTGTTGTTTTCAAAACATTGTAAACCTTTGACTTATGGACCATTGATATTTTAACTAGTTTGATATTTGAACCGTTTGACATTTTGAATTTTGCTATTATGAAGTTATACATAATGATTTTTGACATTTTAAACGATTTGCATTTTGATTTTTGACATTTTGAACTTTGCCATTTTAAGTTTAGACATTCTAACTTTAGACATTCTGATACGTACCCCTCCAAAACGTCTTCACTCAATGTAAGTATTTTATGAGCACGCACATAAACGTTGCCTAGCTTTCAACTCGGCCGCACGCAGCTGTGTAGCATGTACACTCGCAGGCGCGGTCTTTTGTACGTGTTACATTGCGTGGTATGGTAATGTATGCAAGGCTTTTTTAACACCAAAAATTATAGTCGTTTCCCAGCAATAATTTTGAACAGATATGGTGCTGATGATGGTCAGAATACGTAGACCTCGGCTTCGTTGAGTGTCTTGTTACACCCGGTATATTCAAATCCGGTGAGCCCAATTTTGTTGTTAATTTCAGGCCTATTTCTATACTAGATATCAGTCAACATGGTTTTGTATCATCACTGTCTACTACCACGAACATAGCATCATTTGTAAATGACGTTATTAAGGGTGGCTTCTGTTGTTTTTTAAGTTTTTAACCCTATGCTTTTCGTGGCAACCTCTAAGTAAGGCAACCTTGTATTATTTTTTTAAGTTACCTACCTATTTGCATGTGAAGTGTATGACCTTGTTGATAGTGCTAATAAATAAAAAAAATTGACCCAGACTCACATATTTTATTATATAAACATTACATCAATGATTTTCATTAATGAGGTGCTGGTTTAATCACTGTCATGTAGTATTGCTTTATTAGTTTTAGTTTTCGCCAAAGTGCCTAAGTATTTTAGTGTGACTAATACATTTAAGCAGACGTTGTTTCCATTTTCCTTGTAACTTATTTATTTATTATAGTTGATTCTCGTTGACTTCGTTTTAATTAACTGTAATGATTCGAACTTCATAGCAATAAATGTGTTCATTTGAATACCTACCGTGTTTGATTTCACTTAAAATAAATACTCATGAGATAAATGTGTTATGTAATTAGCTTTCGATGATAAAAGTGAGCACCCTCGTGTGATAACAGCGCAATCTGAGCGCGCGGATCATTGGTCGAGAGCTGCTGATGAAGTAATACAATATCAAATCGTGCGCAAGCGCAGTGGGTCACAGGGTCGCGCGCGCCGCCTGCCGCCTCACAGATATTGGACACCCCACCTTCCGAACCTCCAAACCGGTCCCCGGCGCATTGACATTCAGACACGTACGTACCAATAAGTAAACATACGATATTTTTATTGGCGAGGTTATTAATTCCGTTTACTTTGTTAAAGTAAAATGAGTGTATTGAACGTATTGTTGGTGTTGACGGTAAACATAGTGGCGGCGCGGACCGCGGCCTTGGCGACAAGCGCCAGGTGAGTGGTCTCGTGCGAGTTCAATGGGACTCGAGTAACAACTAGCAAGCCTATTGTAACGAAAGTTGTTACTTAAAATATTAAAGCAGTTATTATCGCCAACTTTTGTTTATGTTAATTCAAGATATTCTATCGATTTCTATAAGTAGAAAAAGATATTGTACGTTGTTATAAATCTTCAAAATATTTTTAGTATGGAATCCCTGGATTATTCAAAATTGCCGATACAAGAAAAAGAACTCTATGTGCCGCCGCTGGAAGAAATAGCTGAAGGTGAGTTTTTGCAATGCTAAAATATCAAATTACCTTTACTTGCATTCAGGAAGTAATATTTCATCAATCTATAAAACCTTAAATAAATTAATAGAAATAAATAGACTTAAATTTCATTTCCGTTGTTGCATAGCATTGAACATTTTAATATTATTTTAATACTATAAAAGTCTCGTAGTTTTACTAATATGCCTACTCTTACCCGCGGAGAAGTAGGCTTGGCTTGTAGTGTAGGTACTATTTATTTTTTATTTAATTATATGAATTGGATTGACGCAAAAAGAAACGCAGTTTCCCCCGCGCATTTTGTGTGTCAGGGAGGGTAGTCGGATATAATTTTGCACTCCATTGTTTCATTAAGGCCTTAAGGTGTGTCAATCCGAGCGGGTCGATCCGTGATGGAGTGAAATCGAACGTAACTCTACTCACTTTGGGTTCAAATCAGTGCGTGTTCCAACGCGGCGGTTGCGTTGAGAACTAGCACCGAATTATCAATTTTTACCGTTTTTATTATTTTTCTTCGCTTTCAAGTTAGTTAAAAAAATCTGTTCAATTAAGATTGAAGGTATAAACTTCGCCGATTTTTATGTTTGGTTTTAACATAACAAATGTTCTGTTTCCGAGAAATTTTGCAAATAAGACCAGAAACATGGTCCACGGAATATTTTTTTACATCAAAGGTAATTTGTGTATTATTTCAAGTACATTATATTTTTTTTCCATGATAGCTTCAGGCGCGTATTCTTTCAATAATTTGAATTGAATATTGGGAATTGACCCACCTTAAGGCCTTAAGGAAACAGGCTAAGGTCGTAACTTGTAATTTATATTTTTTGTTAATATTATGTGTACGACCGTTTGTTTCTAAATAAACAAAATAAAAATAAAATTTGTGTTGCAGTGCTGTCTCACGGGCTGCCGGCCACGTTCGAGACCGTGGAGGCGTCCGTGGTGGACTGCCCCGACCTCACGCAGCCGCCCTTCCACCTCACCTCGCCAGGTTAGTTAGTTCATTCATTTGTATCTTAAACTATGTACCAAGTCAAACAGAGTGCGTGAATTATAGAGAACTGGAATTTTACAAAGACTTCCTAATGTTCATGATGGTTAAAATACGCTTAGAGGCAAAAGAACTATTCTTTTGAAATCAACGAAACCCCATAATAATAATACTTAGTATTATGGGATTTCAACTTTTTGATATTTTTTATATCAACTGTCATTTTCCTTACTTTATCGAAAACTTAACTACTATTTACCGTCATTCAGCCTAATCTATTGTTATCTGTCGTTCTTGAACTTGTAACGCGGGCGAACCAATGGGATTAAACGTTCATGTAAACATTGATCCCGGCCCGTGGTGATAACTGTGGATCTTTCTCCAACATTCAAATAATGAAACAGCTGGTTAATACAACTGAGTAAGCTACGCCTTAAGAAGAGGAATGTGTGTATGATGTCTAAGACATCGTGAAAATGCGAAGGTGCCTCTGTTTCTTTGTTTGTTACGTTTTCACGCCTCAACCAAGTTGAAACAATGGGGACTTATCTGGGCAGTTCCAAAAGTATTCGATTGGGCAGCGCTACTGTGTTTGGCGACCTGTCAAGTCATTATTTCCTCTGTGGCCTCGAGAACTTCCAAATTGTCCGATTGGACAGCGCAGAGATTAAGATAAAAACCTCCATAGCTGAGAGACCTGTCAAGATTAAGCCTCATTTTAATAAATCTTAGCATCGAGATGTAGATTGCGGTCCTAGAAAAAGGTTAATTTATTTCTTAATAGGCTTCTATATTCTTTATAGAATTTAGAATTCTTATCGTTCCGAAAGGATTAACTGAGAATGAATGTTGTCAGGTTTGAATGGCGATCCGAAGCTGGTGGAGATCGGCGGTCCGCCGTACCTAGTGCCGCTGGTGCAGCGCAGTAAATTGTATGATCTGGCCGCGCTGTTACGTCACCAGCGCCGCGACCCCGCGCTGCTGGCCGGCGCCGGCGCGGGCCCCTGGCCCTACCTCGGCGTTAACTGCGAGGTAACTATCTTTAGAATGCTGGTCAGATCAGTTGGGTGTGTATAGCGATCTGAATCTCCTCCATTCACTCCCTGGATATCCATCATCAGATCAGAGCACAGTACATCCCTGGCAGGAAACCGCGGCTTCAAAGTTACCTCGTTTGTATGAAAATAACACCTGTATCCCAAGACAAAGTTGATGTGTGTATCAGAAACTATACCTAGTTGTATACTTTTGTAGGGTATAATAAACTTGAGCGTGCGCAACGGGTCGGTTGCGCAGGGCTCGCGCATCGTGTCGGTGGAGCCGCGCGGCGCCGCCAAGGGGCAGGACGGGTACTTGCAGCAGCAGCTGCCGCCCACGGAGACGCGCACCGCGCTGCTCGGCAACTACCTGCTCAGCGACGGGGCACCGGGGAAGGTATGGATGAATAAGAACAAGTGGTTCTGTAGAGCTGAAGACCTCGCGATTGTGACATTTTCGTAATAGCTAAAATATGATGTTCCTCATATTATTTTGTCTACTCTATCGCATTGGGCGTACTTACCTGTAGAGATAGATTGTGTGTTATAAATAAATAAATAAATTATTGCCATTTTGAAAAATTTCAAATAACTGAATTGACAAAGAAATTATCTGAACTCTATTTGAATGAGTAATGTCAAACAAAAAAAATGGACAATATGAGGAAAGAAAGGCCACAGTAAATCTATTGATGGAAAAGTGTTACGTTTTTTTCTCTTCTTATTGTATGAGGATTAGCGGCCACCTCTGTTAGAGTTTACAAAAACCGCATGTAAGGCTTCTAACTTGGCTTAACGACTGTTATCTGACAACAGCCGGGACCGACGGTTTAACGTGCCCTCCGAAACACGGTAGCGCTTAGTTGTAATGCACAGTATACTTTAACGGTCACCCATCCGACACCTGACCAGACCGTGCGCTGTCAAATTGTCGTTAGCAATAAAACTCCATTAAACTAAACGACAGACTAGAAAATATAGTTTAAGCGATAAAAAGTCTTCACAAATCTTATACGGAGTAGATACACTAGAAGAACACAATTCACAATTTCGTCTTTATTTAAGCACTATGATTTTTCTTCATTGGCGGCACTAGTATAGCGCATAAACGCTCTTAACTCAAAGCTATAACGATAGCGATACCAATGCACTGTCCGTCCATGTCATATCATAAAACAATGACAAGGACGGACAGTGCATTACGTCATAAACTAGTTAAGGGGTAGGCATGCAGTCACTGATCCTGATCTACTTAAAGGCTTTTTGGGCTGCAGCCCAGGGCCCCGCGAATACAGAGGGCCCCAACCGTACTGAAACCAATAGACGATATTGTCAATAATAAAAATTATCTAGAATTAAAAAAAATCCGATCATAAGGTTGGCAACACTGCGATCAATCAACCCGTGTGCGCATCTATCAAACGGAACGGAGAATTCCCTTTCGCTTATTTTCGGTCGGTGTATTCCGTGTATTGTCTATTATTACTGGGGACTTCCCTCCGCTTACTGCAGTCTAAGACAGAGTCTTACACCTCTTGCAGTGAATTTTTTTGGCTAATTTATTAAAAGAAACTTGTTGATGTTTTCCCAAACTGCTATACCATCTTAAAGATTTTTTTAACGATGCTGATCACTAGCTGTGAAGCGGAGCGTTCTTTCTCCAGGATGTCGTATATAGAAAACAAATACAGCCTGCCTAGCATGACCGATTTATATCGCGTGATATAGCATTTTATCGACACTCAACTGTCAAATTCCTTTGTCTTTTTGACAGTTAAACGTGATAAAACGCTATATCACGCGATATAAATCGGTCATGCTAGGCAGGCTGGACAACAATGTCGAACTATCGACTAAATCATTTATCAGTTCTTTCGATAAATTGCGATTTAACAAAGGACCTACAGTGCGATGACCAAATAAAAGAATATGCAGCACAAAAATGCAGAACCTTTATTATTTATATTTTATATAGCTTTATAATTTATATAACATAACCATTTATAACCTGTCAATTTATTTTGCAATAAATAATGTTTTAATAAATAAATAAAATATTTAGTTTTCCTATTTTCTTCCTGTACTTAATATATTACTTACATAACATATACCTACATCACTACAGAAAACAGTTTCTTGTCAAAATGGCAATTAGTTGAGTAATTAGGTAGGGCCCCTAAGCAGTATTAGCCCAGGGCCCCACAAATTCAAAATCCGCCCCTGCTGCAGTGTAGGTACCAGCAGTGCCTAGTAGCAAAAACGTCAATCTCTAAGGTCTAAGATTAAAATTAAATTGATGGATAATTTTAATTAGTAAATAGAATATTGTATTGAATGTGTCCTGATACTTTTTTTTACAGGTGATTAAAGTTGTAGCAAAGAAGCGGATAGGAGAATCAAATTTCATCACAGCCATCAGGGAAACTCTGAAGCAACATTACGGCAATAAAGTAGTCGGTAAGTGGAAAAACCTTAAATATTAAAGACAGTTTGTGTCAGTCTGTCGACTGTCTAGGTATGTCTAATGGCCTGCCGTGCTATTCCGAAACAAAACTCGCAACTCACTTCCATACATTTCACTTAATTAATTGCAAGAAACTTTAAAAGTTGATTCTGTAGTAATCTCATTTTAATTTTCAATTGATAAAGTAACATAAGTAGTACGATTATCTAATTTCCAATATCAAACTCATGCGAAGTAATGTTACTTTCGAAGTGAGTTGAGTTAAGAGTTTCGTTTCGGAATCGCCCGGCTGGCCAGTTTAAAAATTTCGCGCGTCCACTAGCGCCGTCAATCAAGAAAAAATCATTACATCGAAGTGACTACATAATAGGTATTATTATGTTAAATAAAATTCTGAAAAATATAAAAACTAGTATTAGCTATCAACTATGTTTGTTTGCGATAAATTCTTACTTTAAATGTGTTCGCGTATAGTTAAAATCTGGCAGGTTTTAACTACATAAACACATTTAAATCTGGAAAAAACTCATTCAAAAATAGTTTATAACGAATACTAGTTTTTATATTTTTCAGAATTTCATCAAACATAGTTATGTGTCCTACATCTTGGCATGGACCACTTTGAAAACCGCAATTCTGACTACATGGAAAATTTCTCCCCAATTAGTCCCAACTAGTCCTACTTTTTCGGAATTAGTCCCAAAAAGGACTGAAAGATATACCTAAGCGATTTAAATGGTCCATGCCAAAGCAAACCTTCATTTTGGCAGGGACAGGCTATATCTAGTGAACCTAAACACCTAGCCAGGATCTGATTATTCAAAAAAAGTCCCTTTTTTAAGGATCCCGCAATGCCTAGAATCAAAACGAAATGAAGCGCCGTTCAAAAAATATAAAGGAATGATTTGGTCCCTGCCAAAATCAACCTACATCTTGGCGAGGACTTTTGAACCAGGTCACCTAGAGAAAATCTGCTTATTGGAAACGATTCGTGTAAATTAGTCCCAATTAGTCCCAAAGCCACAAAACTAGTCCCCTTTAGTTTAGGAGATAATCGGAGTTAAAGTTTGGTTTTTATAGTACAGGAGCTGACTTCCTATTTAGTGACGATGTTTGTAACTTGTTTTATTTTTGCGTGTTTGTGTTAAAATAATGAAGTGTTATTCACGTATAATGTAAAACAAAAGTATAACGTAAAGTAATACGTTTTTACTTTTATGCATTTTCGAAACTCAAAACCTTAATTTTTAAGTCATAAAATAAAAATGTTTCTTAGAGATATTTTGATCCTAGGCTCCAGGACTATATCAAAAACGTGTACAGTCGCGTAGAAAATAAATTCAAAAGTATGAAATGTTCATGAAATTGAATTCTATAGTTATTGCTTTTCTTTCGAAATTATTCATAATTGGAGTGGAGTGATTTTCTTCCTTCAATGGGTTCACTTCAAACTTTGTACCTATACAGGGTTATTTGTAATTCATTTAACCCTTCAGCGCCATCCGCCATTTTGTTAAAAAACAAGAAAACCCTCCCCACCAATATTTTTGAACTGAAAATGAAATAAAATCTAAATTTAGCAACTATTTTTAAATTATACGAAATATTCATCATACTATTACCCTTCCTTTTACATTTTAACAAAAAGTCTCTGAAAATTAAGATTTTTGACGAGTTTAAAGCAAGTACCTAGGTAAAGTTGACACTTTGTGGCATCTTTACCTAAGTACTACAGTTTTTTGAAAGAAATATTGAAGTGGTTAAGATGCCCTCTTAATTTGTGTATGAATAACTTATTTTTAATAAGATTAGTAGAAACTTTAGGGGTTTTTTTTGTAACACATTGTATAATAATAAAATAATATTTAATAATGATTGTTCCACCTAAAAAAGACCATAACGAACTGGAACGGGTGGTAGGAAAATATAGACGATTCAAAAGTGCTTAATTATTAATTTTATTTAAATAAAGCTATTTTTTGACTTGACATTGACTTAAAGCTGTTTTTCCCCGCTCGAGCATACTATCAAGTATGACGGGGTGATAGATGAACAAGTTTTCGAGTATCCACCAGGGTGGCTGTTTCAGGGTGGATAAACGGAATAAGCCACCTATAGCCGTGTTTCCCCGATCGCGCGCAGGTCTAGGCGGCACGTTCGTGCTGCGCGCGGGCCGCGTCCGGTTCCACGTGATGCCCGAGTTCTCGGACGCGCCGCTGTGCTCCGACGCCGACGTCGACAACTGGCTGCACTACTTCGAGATGCGCGCGCCCATCACGCACGTCGGCACGCTTGTCACCGGAGACCATGTTAGTACCTACTCATCATCATATCAGCCGCACGACACCCACTGCTGGGTATAGGCCTCCCCAACGATCTCCACGACGATCGGTCCTGCGCTGCCCGCATCCAGCGGCGCACCGCGATTGCGCACCAGATCGTCGGTCCACCTTGTCGGGGGCCTACCCACAGGGCATCGTCCGGTGCGGTCGCCATTCTAGAACCTTTCCGCCCCAACGGCCATCGGTTCTTCTCGCTATGTGTCCAGCCCACAGCCACTTTAGCTGAGCAATCCTTCGAGCGTTCGGTTACTATAGTTCTCCTGCGAATATTTTCATTTCTGATTCGATCACGCAGGGAAACGTTAGTACGCACGGCAGCCTGCACGTTAGGTTAAACAGTTGAACTACGAAAACAGCTCTTATAACGTACGGCATAAAGGCGGTCTCAAGATCAACATGTATAGTCTGATGTGCTGCTGACTGTACCTAACTTTATTATAATCGACCAGTCGCCAATGATATTAAATCATTGCCAGTCGCCGACCGGTCTACCACGCACGGGAGGACACCAACTGCGCAGTTGGTGTCCGTTCGTGTATGGAGCGCAAGTAAGGGTATCTCATCCATAGGTCACTGGTTCAGATCCGGCTCGAAGGACCCATGAAAATCTTCCTTCGGGAAGTAAATAAAACTAGCGGACTGTAATACAAAGAGGCTGATTTTATAGCCGTTTACAATAAAATTAGGACTATGACGATGATGTTAAAAAAAGAGAAGGAGTACATGTCCTTGGTCGTCACTCGCCGTAGTGACGTAGCCGGCCCTCCGCCCGCGCGTGGTAGACCGGTCGGCGACAGACCCCAGAATGCTTATGAACACTGTGCTTCTTCAGTCGTCGGCAGGATCCGCGCGGTTTGACACGCGATGTTGATTACACTGCTGTAAATATTTACAAGTTACTGACACAGCTGATCCTGAGCGAACAATGTATAACAAATCGCGTTTCTTAAAAAAAAACCATCCTTATCGCCGTTGCCCTGTTACTTCTTTCACATTAGTATCGATAAGTATCAACAAAATCGCGGATCGATATTTATCAAACCGATATCGATAAAATCACCTTAGTATACCAAAATCAATAAAATTGCCAAATATCGATGGCTATAATGTGTCCATTGTATCTTCAAAGTATTGTATCGTAACCGCAGGGCCTGGACCTGCGCGTGCAGCACTTCCACGGGTTCAGCTTGCACGGCGACGGCGGGCACTACCACTACGACACGACGCCGGCCGACGCGCACTACGAGGGCTACTTCGTGCCCGCCGCCGCCGTCCTGCGCGTCGACCGCCCCGAACAGACGCACGCCATTGGCCGCGACTAGTCAACGTGCGATAGATAAGATATCTATCATATGTAGGGCCGTTTCACAAGTTCCGGCTTAGCTCCAATGAGCAATTTTCAAGAGGCAAAAAAAAAGAACTAGATGTCGTTGAACAATTAAGTAGGTAGGTTTTTAAGAAAAGGGCAAAAGATGAAACGAATAATTATGTTTGTTGAGTAGGTATGTAGTTTGTTGTTTTGCGTTGGTTGTCCGTTGGCGTGTTCTGAAGAACTTTTCTCTGATCCCAGTGAGAATAATTAAAAAAAAACGACCTAATTATACTTAATTAGGCGCTACTACGCCATCTATCGACATATAATAATACTAAAATTATCAGCTGTCAGTAAATCGCTCATTAACTTACGTGAACCCAACCTTTGTTTCATTATGAAACAAGGGGGCTAATTGTCTAATTTAAAAATCTATCGCAATTGCTTTCATTTGACTGTTGGATCCGACACATTGCTGCATTTCTTTGGTAAGTTTTTATTTGTGCCAAAAAGAAGCATCAATGTGTTTCATCCTGAAAGCAATTGCGATAGATTTTAAAATTAGACAATAGAAAGGCCGAAGCTAAGGCTAATCGGACTTGTGATACAGGCCCTAAGGGTGCGTTTCCACTGAGGTAGAGCGGTGATAAGCGGAGCATGAATTAACCGACCACGAAAATCACGATGCACGCAATGCACCGCTCCGCTTCAGTGGAAACTCACTCTTATAATGATAATTTATTAAGATCATCGCACATAACACCAACTCGACTCACTAAAAAAATATATGCTTAAATGGAGTTTTCACATTTTGTATTTTTGTAGTAGGTAGTACGAATAGTACCTACAATGCATGTCGTCGTACACACAATACATGTTGAAATACCAATCGTCACGAACACGATATAAAGCACACATTCAAATTTCCAATGCTTTTACCACAGAATAACTAATAGTACAAGTACAGAAGCAACACTCGGCAAAGTCATTTAAATAAATAGCGACTTTTGCTCAGACCAGAGATCACTATGCTCAGACCATAAAGTTAATATACCTAGCGGAATATTAACTTTATGGCTCAGACACAATGAAGTGCAATTCTGCGGGTCTACCGGCTAAAAACAATGAAGTTAATGTTAACTGTAATTTGACAGATGTATGTGATACATTGCTACTTCGTTTTGGCACAAATAAAAACTTACCAAAGAAAAGAAGCAATGTATCATATCCATCTGTCAAATTACAGTTAACATTAACTTCATTATTTTTAGCCGGTAGACCCGCAGGTCGCGCAGTTCACCTAGTAGTTGCCTCTCTTTCTATCGCGTGCTCTTACCTTTTCTGTCGACGCAACGTTAGGGTTGTCTTCTTTTAAATGAACTGCGTAGCATACTAATATCATAATGTGAAAAACGACAATTGTTTATTGGTTTTTTGATTTTGACATCCGTACACGGCACAGTAATGTCGATTGGATATTGTTATTATTATAAAGAGGCAATATCTACTTGTGCAGTAAGATGCCTCGCTTGTACGGCGGCGGGCGCGTGGCGGCGCTCTGCTCACTTGTCCCGCCGGCGGAACGGCTAGCGGTAGGTGCTTGTCGCGCGACTGAAGGAGGGCTGCTTATACTCTTAGATTATTGTGAGTCGAACCGGAGTATAGTCGGCGTCGAGTCGTGTGCGAAGACCTTTAATCAATGTAACATAATGCCATATTTATTGTAAAAAAAACATCATGACGTGTTGTGTAACGATTTTATTTTAATTGATCGTGATACAGTATTTATATGGAATAAAATAAATTTAATTTACAAAATAATCATATGGCTCTATTTACACCTCGTCATCCATACGATGTGAATTGATTACAATGATATCATTATACATGTCAGTACAAAAATACTAATGACTTTATCACATGGAGTCCTATACATAGTACAGTCAGCGTCAGTAAAAATATCCAAATACGGAATATACGGAAACAAGAAAGGTCATAATGATTCATGAAGTTTTTATATTTTATTAGAACCAAGGGAATGATAACGTTATTTTTAAATGTAACGTTATTTCTTACTTTTTTTGCCGTTAATTTTAACACTAACGTTATGTCAATAAATGACGTTACTTTAGATAACGTTACATTGAAATTAACGTTAATTCAGTAAATAACGTTAATTTTAACGAAATTAACGTTATTTCAGTAAATAACGTTAATTATAACGTTATTTCTTACTTTTTGTTACCGTTACTTTAAAATTAACGTTATTACAATTAATAACGTTACTTTTTTACCGATAATTTTACCGGTACTAAAGTTTAACGCTATATTTAACGGTAATTTTACCGGTACAATATTTTTACCGGTAAATTTACCGATAAAATGTTTTAACTGTATTTTTAACGTTATTTTTTTGTATCGTTATTTTTTAAACGGTATTTCAATCCCCGTAGAACCTATTAATAGAACACTATCGGTATTTCGTAAATTATATTAAATTCGATTTGGCCTTTTTGTTAAATGTAAGTATTGTGTCCAAATATCGGACGCTGACTGTAGGTACGCTCGCTAGCTACACATCAACATGACGTAACCTAATTTGCCAACGATAATGATTTGATAAAACATCAAATATAAATATAAATTTGTTAAATGGACACATTCATATCGAACAAGTTGAAAGATTATTAAAGTAAAACATTAATAACAATAAAAATGTAAAGTGCAATGATGATTTTTCTATCTAGAGTATATTTGGATAACTCATAATAAGTCTCATAAGTCATACATAACATAACTCATACTCATAGTAATTCTTTTGTTCACTGAACAGATTTTTAACGGCAAGTTAAATGATACACAGTATTATTCTCGTGAACGGTGCCGTCCGTCTATAATTACATATACAATTGACAAAAAAAACTTATATTTATAGCGACAGTAAATAAAGCTACAAAGTACGAAATATTTATGTTAAGCATTACTGAGCTTGTAGCCAATGTCACATTTACAAATTTTCGTTATCGCTTCGCACCGAAAAATCTATGGATTTGACGTTTTAAAACTCGATTGTGAACGAAACCTTATGTCAATCCCATACATTTTTATTTTTATTTTTAATTTATTTATTAGGTATACCAACAAAGTACATACAGAAACGATCTTAAAACATACATTTGCAATCTTTGGTCTTTGCATGACCTTAATAAGAGGTACACACAGCATTCAATTTTTATAAAGTGCATACGTTTCGAAAGCGAAGCGATAACGAAGATTTGCAAATGTTACTTTGGCTAGGGGGTCTGGATCGATAAAACATAAGTGATAATATGTTTATTTGAAAATTTACAACAGCATGAGGGCTTTTTGTGACCATTGTGACGGTAAACATTTTCCAGGATGGATGTAGAATATCATACCAGTCTTCACAATCAGGGACAAGAGATTCCTTTATTTTCCAAGAAATAATGAACTACTAATGAACTTTGCCCGGATTGCGAAAGGTAAATATAAATTGTAAAAAAAATTAGGCATAATATACCCAGCAAAGTGATCAAGTCTCTAATTCAAGAACAACCCTCGAATATCTTAAATTACGAAAACAAAACTATCAACATTTATTAAAAAATAAAATAAAAATTACACAGCCCGTATTGTCGCTAGCATTCAACTAGGATAAATCATTAATTAACATAAATCTAAGAAACATTACTTAAAGCGACGCCGTTCGTGAGGCAGTGAACTAGTTGCAAGTGACCAACCCGACTGCACTTTAAGAAAATGGAGCTTAAAAATATCTGTAAGTGTCTAGACACATTGCCGAAATTACGAGACCGAAGTTCTGCAGCAACGCTTTTATTATGAAAAAAAAAACGCATCGTAAGTAATTTCGGCATGACATGTGTCGTCAGTAATACAAATAGCATTGCAGGCGTAATAGTGCCGAACTTCGGTCGCGTAATGAGGATCAACACGACAATAGAATATATCAATTTTGTATATCACATCAAATACAATATCAATATTTGAGTAAATCTCTGTTTAAATTTCTCAAATCCATCAAGAAATGACAAAATTATTAATGATTTAAAAAGTGAGTTTAAAAAACACTGCCGGCCCTTGCGGATCATGCGACGATCGCCCGAACATGCCTGCCGCACCGCTGAGCGGCGCACGTGGCTGATGACGTCATCAGCCAATCGTGAATGGGGAGCGTTTTTGAGAATGCGACACGAAAATCGCTCTATCTTCGTCATTTTTGGTCCAATTTCAATAATTCTTTCACTGAAATAATTTATTTTGGTGTGACTGAAACTCTACATATTTACCTAAAAACCTCGTTGATCCTCATTTCGGCATAGTGTGACTAGTCACTAACGCCAAAACAACGGTACGTATGATAGCACGCACATGAATTTTTTAGATACAATTACACAATGTGAATTTGTGTAGCGATATAAGCGATTGATTTTGATAACACCGGCATTTTTTAAAACCGACTTTTTATCGATTAAAACGCACGAGTACACTGATGCTGTGTCATATCTATCACTAGCTACACGGCCAGCGATTGTGTCGCGACACCAACACGATTAAATCGCCGCAAACAGTCGCAGTATGTAAAAGACCTTAGTTTACAACATAATGTTTATAATTGAACTAATTTTGAATCAAGGTGAAGGTGTGTAAAGTTAAGAATAAACGACCCTTGTGCCATTACTGAGGGGTCTGGAAATCTAAAATAACTATCGGTGGAGAACATTGAATAATACTTGGTAAAAAGGGATAATTAAATTAAGCAGTATAAAAAATTACATTATTTTATGGGAAGCTTAAAACAAGAAGTGTAATTGTAATATATACAAAAAGTGTTTTTTTAACCACTCTCCAAATTTTAAGGACACAGACTGAACACATTCAGTCCATGAAACTGAACAACTTTCTAAGAAACATAGGGTCAAATATGTCGAAAAAAGACTTTTCATACAAATCAAAGAGATCACGTGATTAGTTTAGTAAGGGATGACCAAAATTTTTTGGCGTATTTCGACACATGTTTCATGGAGCAAGTTGTTCAGTTTCATGGACTGAATACATCCTTAAAATTGAAAGAGTGGTTAAAAATACACCTTGTATAGTGGTATACAAAATATGTTTACATGAAGGGTTTAAAAAATAAGAGAAATCTTCAATAATAATATGCCGCTTTAAAACCGTAAAAAACAATGTTATTTACATAGTCAGTTCTGTACTTTTGGCAAGGTAATTCATAATCAACAACAGTCTGACTCGATACAACCGACCTATCTGTACTGTAGGCACATCAACAATATCTATTGTGGATATGGATTTGCGCACGCTACTTTCGTCTTTAGATTACATTCTACTGGAATGGAGTCAAGACTCAAAAGTGAATTTACTTAGTACATCCCAACGAAATAAGTGAACACTTTAAGAGTCCGTACAGATTTTGCCGCTGACTGCCGCTCTCTCGCTTGCACATTTCATGTTTTCTCATTTTTTTTTAAATCTGAGTGCGTAATTGAAAAATGTGTTTCGTCCACTTTGCGCAATATAAGATTACGGACATTTTAAAATATATTTCAGTTTTTTGTTGCTGAAGTACAAAAAGTTGTCACTCAGATTTAAGAAATCTTGAGAAAACATGATGTGTGCGAGCGAGAGAGCGGCAAAATGTGTACGGACTCTTAAAACCTTGTCACATCAACTATAACACTTGTTCAGTTAGTTGCAACTAACGCAACACTTGGTGTGACATGGTACGAAAGTCTTCAGCTACTTCTGAGTAGCCTGAATACCAATCGTCGAATTTTTTAATGTCCGTAACTCATCTGTGAGTCTGTGACTTTAATTCAAATAGTGTTTACATTTTTTACTAGGTATTTCTATTTTTGTTTTCTTTATACACGTAGGCTCATTTAATAAAAATGGCAGCGTGGTGGTGCACTTTCCATCATTTCAATACAACTATGTTTAATTTGTGAACCTCGCTGTTTGTATTTTCATTCTCGAGATCATCTTACTACACCGTCTCGGCTCTCTGATTTTTCTATCACATTAAATATAGAAAGTTGACATCCGTTTCTAGCAAATAAATGAATTTAAAAAATCAGACAAAATACAAAATTTTGTCTGACAAAACTATCACCGAACAGCCAACTTTTAATATTTGAAAACTTGGTATAGGTTGCTCCCACACAGCAAGTACACACATATAACAAGTGTTTTGCAACATTTTCTATTTTTTAGCGTTCCGTAGCCTAAATGGCAAAAAACGGAACCCTTATAGATTCGTCATGTCTGTCTGTCTGTCACAGCCACTTTATTCCGAAAGTATTAGGACTACACAGTTGAAACTTGGCAGAAAGATGTATTCTGTAAACCGCTTTACGATTTTTACACAAAAATTTAAAAAATAAAAGATTAAGGGGGGGGGCTCCCCATACATGGAACTGAAACTGTTTTATTTTTATCAAACCAATACGTGCGTGGTGCATATAGACAGGTCTTCAAAAATGACATTTGAGGTTTCTAAGACCATTTTTTCTCAAAGTCAACCGTTTGAAAGATATACACTGCCAAAGTGGTAAAATGTGTTCCCCCCTCTAACTTTTGAAATAAGAGAGGGAAAAATTCTAAAAAATATATATGCTATAGATCTTAATGAACACTTTCAACGAAAATTGGTTTGAACGAGATATAGAAGTTTTCGAGAACACCGCAAATATAACTTTGTCGTTCATACAAATACTGTGAAAAACAAAGTTATTTTTGCAGACGAAAAATGATAGTGATATTAAATATTATGGTATGGTTATAAGTTATAAGGTAACTACGGAACCCTACGGCGCGTGGCCCGACACGCACTTGGCCAGTTTTTTTACTATCATGTTGTAGCAAAATGTTACACACTGTTATATGTTAACGTGCTACACAATGTTATATAACTGATGTGTGGGAGCACCTGAAAAACTACAAATTTTATAAATATTTATACATATGTCCAGCTGTTTCGTAAAATGCTCGAGGTCGGCATAATTACAGGTCGATTTCGTATGAAAATCCTGTGAAAGGCAGAAGTGCCCACAGATCGATATTGATAAAATCTCCCTTATTCTAAAATGTAGACTGAAGCTAGACCTGTAGAATAATGATCCACGACAAAAATTAACGCCTGCATGTGATGTCATTTCTGATAGACAAAAGGTCTAGAGTGCGTTTCATTAAATACCGTTAAATGGGGGAAATAGGAATCCAGTAAATTGGGACATTGGGCTTAATTTTTTTTTAATTTGTAGTAAAAATACAAAATAACGAAAAAACACCAAAATGAAGCGAAGAGTCCACAGACTAACACTTCAAAAATCTTCCCAACTTTTGTCCCAATTCACACCTGGATCCCTGTTTCCCCTATTTTACGGTTAGTCGCGTAGCTAGAGAAAAATTACCTTCGATAATACTAAAAGTTTTCGTTTTTGCTGAGTGTATAGATTATGTGCATTGTGAGCTATTTTTGAAAAGTTAGAAGTTTTATGCCGGTGCTTTAGGTATAATTTAGGTATTTCGTAATATTTCGTTTAACTTCATATATATAGAATTAAAGTTTGAAATGTTGATTGTTTCGTAATAAGAACTATGTTATCATCATGTTGTAAAAAAATTAGAAAGTTAATATATGTGTAACTGCGTAAATCACAAAATCACTCTTTTGTGTTCGAATAAAATTTTAAAGTTTCTGAAATCTTATTTTAAGACTTTCAGTGGTTAGATATAGCTGTTGAACAAAGTTTAGAAAGTTAAGTGGTGTGCTCCTTTGATATTTTCATTTTTCCTTTATAACATACGGAATAATGAATTAAAAATTGATAAGATCGCTCTTACATGACCTTTTCAATGCACTTATATACTACACAAAAAATTAGAAACATACATAATGTGGATTTTGTTTAATTACGGATAAATTATTGCGCTTAAATACGAATTATGCGGGACGCGCGAGCGGGTCCATGCAGGGCCCGCCGACTGCCACGCGCCTCGCGGGCAGGCGCGGGGCCACAAACTATAAGCTACTCTCGCTGCACGGCAATAAAGTACAATTTCAAATTGCACAGCGCTGCGTGCCTGATATTATAATATGCACCTACGAAGCGCCTCTCTTTCTGTCGCGTAGCTTGCTAGTCGTTCTTACCGATGCCGATATCATAGAAAACATCCGTTATGTATGTCGATGAATAAACAATGAAATAACACAGCAGAATACTTATAAAATAAAATAAATCTACCTACCTACTAAATGAGCTGAGCATAATTGTATTTCTAAGTTAGTTGGGCGAATCAACTTTTGAGGCACTCCTTTCAGAGCATTTTGAAACAGACAAACAAAATTAAATTTAATCGAATTAACAAGAATTTATATTCGAATATAGTTTGTATCATTTATCTAAAATTTAGGTTTTAAAGGTGGCCACGATGTTTGACGTTTAGTTTTTGAGATTTTTGAGAATAACAAAGGATCGTCGTAAAAATTTCCCCTCTGTTACTATTGAGTTTTTTTTGTGAATTAAGGCTCCGTTACGCGAAATCACTTGTCTCTGTCTTTTTCTTTACGTGTAAAGATAAAGATAAAGATAAAGATATTTATTGCATGAAACATGGTTTTTAAGATGACAAAAGTTTTAAACTGGTACACATATCTCGCCGGATTCCCGACATGCAAATTAAAATCATAATTAAAATAAAAAATACTATTCCAATAAATGTCCTCGTATAAAAAAAAAATCAATCAAATATCTATGTCATTTAAATAATTTAAATAAAATATGTGAATAACTATCTACTAAAAAACTCTTTTAAGCTATAATGACATTTAGACACGAGCCATGCATGAAGTTTGAATTTGAATTGCTTTATAGGCAGTTCCCTTATGTTTTTGGGAATGTTATTGTAGACCTTCATCGCCATGGTACTACAATTTTTTTGGCTCAGTTTTGTGTTTCTAAAGGGAATAATTAGTCTAGTCGGATCCCGTTTTCTTATTACAGAAGAGAGTTTATCTCCATATTTGTTGAACAAATGTGAGTTTTCTCTTATGAATACACAAACTTGAAGAACATATAAATCGGTCAAAGTAAGCAACTTAAGACTTTTAAACAATTGTCTACAGGATGTCAGGGGGGCTACTCCACATATTGCTCGAACACATTTTTTTTGTACGATAAAAGCCTTATTTATATCTACTGAATTTCCCCAAAGTACAAGTCCATATCTCAGCACAGATGCCACAAAACCGTGGTAAGCTGTGAGAGCAGTTTCCTCGCTGGAGTTTGTCCGTAGTTTTCTTAACGCAAATACAAATTTATTTAATTTCTTACATACCTGTTCTACATGAGCCTTCCAATTTAAATTTTTGTCTATCATTATACCTAGAAATCTAATTACGTCAACTTTCTCTAAAGTTTCGCCGAGGCACGTCAGATTGATTTTCAAATTGTCATTGTTATTATAATTTGTAAATGTCATGTATTTAGTTTTAGAAATATTAGCACTCAGATTATTACATTTTAACCAGGTCAAAACTTCTTTTGTGGCAGATTTCATAAGATCCTCATGTGTTTTTACCTCCTTCTTATGATTTGCAACAATAATCGAGATATCGTCCGCAAAAAGAATGCATTCATGACTAATTGCTAAAGGCAGATCATTAATATAGAGCAAAAAAAGCAGCGGGCCCAAAATGCTACCCTGAGGCACGCCGTATCTATTGATTTGAGGACCCGATGTATACGTTGTCATATAGTTATTATTGTTAAGTTGATTTAGTTCCACGTACTGCCTACGATCTGTTAGGTAACTTTGTATCCATTTTAATGCTGGACCTCTAATACCATATTTTTCGCATTTGTTAAGCAGTATGTTGTGGTCAACGGAATCAAATGCTTTTGTCATATCCCAGAAGGTTGCCGAGACAGGGATACGTTTATCTAAATGGTCAAGAACACTACTAGTCATATTATATGCAGCCAATGTAGTAGATTTGTTTTTTTGAAAACAATTTTGTTCTTTTCTTATTATATCGTATTTTCCCAAGAAACATGAAAGGCGACTTTGCATACATTTCTCAAATATTTTGGCTAGAACAGGGATGAGAGTTATAGGACGATAATTATTTATATCCTCTCGATCACCTTTTTTATGTAAGGGCTTAACAACAGAGAGTTTTAGTTTGTCAGGAAATACCCCATCAGTTAGAGACAGATTTAATAAGTGAGTTAAAACTGGACAAATAAGTGTTCCAATTTTTTTGATGATCTCAGTTGAGATACCATCATCCCCAACAGATTTGGTATTGTTTAGTGATTTTATAATTTTTAAAACTTCATCTTCACTTACTGGTTTGAGGAAAATACTATGAGTTATTGGTTGGATTTTATTTGTATAATTATTGGATATTCTAGGTAGGGTAGATGGTGTATTTTTTTTGTTTGAAGTAGATATAAAATATTCGTTAAAAGCCTTGGCCATGCCCAATGGTTTCGTAATTGTTTCATCTTTATATTTAATTGAGTTGACTTTACTGAGTGATGGAGTATTATCAACCTCCATCCTTTATGATTTGCCATGTGGCTTTACATTTATTTTTACTACTCATAACAAATTTATGATTTAAAATTTTCCTAGAATTGTTTACACACTGTCTTAAAATTGTACTGTATTTTTTATAAGCAAACATGGTTTCAGGTGTTTTGGATTTGTAGCAACAAAATCTCAAATTGCGCTTTTTCCTTGACGATTTTTTTATTCCCTTCGTTATCCACCGAGGTGCGGTATTGTTACTTTTAAATTTTCGCTGCTCAATAGGAAAACACAAATTGTAAAATAGGCACAAAGTATCGTGAAAGCTACTAAATGCTTTGTTGGCATCTTGCTCACGGAATACATCCGACCAGGTTAGAGCCTCCAAACATTCACGAAATTTATTAATATTTTCTTTGCAATAGTTTCTTACAAAGGTGAACCAGTGCTCAATTCTTTTTTGTTTGTTTGTGACTGGAATTGTAAGGGTTTGACTTGTGTTATGATCCGAGAGATATGTATCATGGACCAAGCCCTTTGAGTTTGGTAGATTACTAATAATGTGGTCAATACAACTGTTTTGTCTAGTAGGTTCAATTATGTGAAATGTAAGGTTATAGTTCGTAATTAGATCTTTTAATGTCGATGCAGCAGAATAATTTTTCAAGATGTCAATATTCAGATCTCCTACAATTATAATATTTCTATTTAATTTAATTATGTATTTATGTAATAATATGTCAAGTCTATCAAAGAATATATTCACGTCACTTTTAGGTATCCGGTAAATACACAATATCACACAATTCAATGAAGGTATGTGAACGGCTGATATTTCAAAAGATTTTTCAAGAGAAATATCTTTAGGTAAATCAATGTTTTTAAAATCTACAGATTTTTTGATAAGAATGCAGGTGCCTCCACGTTTTTCATTCACTCTTGAGAACGAATGCGCAAGTACAAAGTTTTTTAAAACTATATTTGTTTCGCTACCTGCTTTAACAAATGTCTCGGTTAGACAAATGATGTCAATATCAAGATTACGTTCCAAAAAATCATTGATGCTTATTTGTAACGTTTCTAACTTATTTAAGAGTCCTGCTATGTTCTGGTGAAAAATCGTAATACTATGCGTCCCTGCGAAAAAACTGATCCCCGACATTCGTTGCTTTTTCTGATGCACCATCAAAAACACCACCAGAAACCGGTAATTTTCTGAAATAGTACGGAATTGTACCTTTTTTCTCAGTAACAACAGTCTTTGTGGTTTTTAATGAATCATTAAATGCCGAGCAATGAATAGAGTTTTTATTGTCAAGTTTCTTAAAATAGTATGGAATAGTCCCCCGACGTGGTTCTACATTCTTTACTTTATTATGAGTATTTGCACGATCATGGCGAAGCTTAATTGACTTAATAAAATGTTCATCATAGTATCGTGAATCAAGTATAAAATTAATTTTTTTACTTAAATTTACCAAATATTGTAAAGTAGTCAGTTTTTCAGGGTTAGGTATATATAGAAATTCACAATTTGGTTGCCTGGCACAAACATTTCTTAATGAATGGTTTAGTTTAGTCTCGTTCAGATATGGGTTATGGTTTATATTAACTATAATAATATTACATCGTTTCAAGATCCTAATAGTACTCAAAAGTTTATTCAGTATCTTGGATGGATTCTCATCATTTTCTCCTACGCAGATGATCAATTGGTCCTTTTCGGTACATTCCAGTGTAAAACATGGTTTCAAAATTTCCTCAGTGTCTGCAAATGGTTTTATTATAGAAAAAACATCGTAATCTTCGTAGTCGGTATTTTGCCTAGTGTCCCGTAGGGTGCATGATAAACCTTTTAGCTGCTGTCCACCCAGAATTAATAATCGTGGTTTTTTTGACATTTTCTTTAAGTCATTGTGAGGCTTATTATAGGGCTCTTTTTTCCTTCTTCAATGTTTGTGTTCTCTTTATAACTTTTCCTAGTAGAGAATTGTGAGAGTGAGGCCGTACCCGTGATTGTGGCGCCTCCTATAACATTATTGTTGGTGAACGATTTTAATTTACAAAATTTATCATGTTCTGTGGTATCATTTGTTCCACAAATCGGTAGTTTATGTTCTTTTGTCAAAGATTTTGATTTATCAGCTATCTCAAGATCAGTAAAGCTTGAGTTTAATATTGGTTTATATTTTTCTCTTTCTATTGCAGGCTTTTTTTTTGTGCTGACACTACCAATTGTGCCTGTGCAAATTTTTTTTAGCCTATCTACTAAATCCTGTTTTTCGTTAAGTTGTTTCTGTAGTTTGATGTTTAATAGTGACAAATTTTCGATTTCTTGATTAGCACTTTCCAGTTTTGTTTTAAGATCGTAAATTATGACGTTAAGTTCATTGGTTTCGCTGAAGAAGTATGATGATATGAAAGAGTATGGAAAATAACCTCACTTCTGCACTTTTTCGATGTTTTTCGTTGATTTTTCATCATAATCTTTAGCACAATCATCTTTCTTAAAAAAAGTTATTGGAGCAACTGCTCAGTACGTTAAAGTGTACTTTGATGTAGAATTCAATAAGTTTCCGCTATTATTTACGCCAAAAATATGGCCCGCGACAAGCGCTTTTGATGATATTCTGGTTTTTTTTACAATCATCTGTGAGGTTTATACGCAATTAATTACTTGTAGGTACTAGATAATCTCTTTAGCTTGTCGTATGTTTTTTTTTGTGGCTATAACTTTACGTTTACTATATAAAAATATGGCCAGCGCAAACCATGTTTTCCTATTATGGCCCCTTAAAATGATACTTCAAAGAAAATCTGTACATTAAGTATTTAAGTAATACAACAAGAAAGTATCCTATTAAAATAATGTATCTATGTAGTAAGTAATAGTTTCTTAAGATTGACATTATTTTAACTCCACTGCGTTACTTTGACATAAAGTAACGCAGTGGAGTTGATTAGTAACTGATTGTTAGTTTTCGCACTAACAATCGGCGGGTAATAATCGGTACCGCCTATAGGCCACAATGGCAGGACCCGGGTGAATTTTTGGACGATATTGCGGATTCCATTGCCTCTTTCAGTAACTACGATGTGTTGATCCTGCTGGGTGATTTCAACATAAATCTGCTTGATGTTAGTACTGGTAAATACAAACAATTTATGCAGTTTCTTAGCTGTGTCAACTTAAAACAAATAGTTAAGGAACCCACACATTTTACCGATCACAGTTACAGCTTAATTGATGTAATATGCACGGATACTCGGGCTCTAAATGTCACTGTTAAACACATCTCTGAACGTGGTCATGGAATGTTATTAGCTGAATTTATAGTCAAGAAAGAGCCCACGATGGGTGACATATAGGCCACTAAAAAATGTAATGGTGGACCAATTAAATCGGGATCTTGATGCGATCAATTGGGATGATTTTCATAAACTTGATAACATCAATGAGCTTGCAGAATCCTTTACGGCTTGTCTTATTACATTATTTGATTTGCATGCTCCAACCAAGGTGCAAAAATTCAAACATCCACCGCACCTCTGGATCACTGATTCTATCAAATGTATGATGCAAACTAGGGATGATTATAACATAAGATCTAAGTTAAATAAATAAATAATAATTCATATAAATACTAAGGGCGTCGTATATTTATATTTTTTTTTTCTGTTTGATGTTATCAATATGTATGGCACTTCTTACTCAAAACATAAAACTAATAGGCAAGTAAACCTTGTTTTGATTTCTCTTTTTTTATTGCAATCATTTTACTTTATATACCTAGTCAGTAGTTTTTGTAAGTAAAGGCCTATCAAAAGCTTTTGGATATTAGTTTACAATTCAGTGCCTTTAGGATGGGTAGCCTAAGTATGTCATGCTCTCTTTAATCATTTCTGCGGTGGTGTCGTGTGGGGCGGGTCGTTACGTTCCCTCAAATATGGTTGAGCGAAGCGATGGCTGGTCCACGCGTCATGCTCGTAAACGGGTGCTGCCAGTGGGAATGGGTCTGCTTCTGAGTACCTATCTTAACGCATATTGAATTGTAAGAATTGCTTTTTTTTATTATTATTATTTATGTCTTGTATCAAGTGTTTTTTGGTAAATTTTGCCTAGGTACTTAGGTGCACTTTCGAGTAGCAGACATAGTTATTACTGATTTCTCAACTAGTTGAAAGTTATTTACTCTCACAATTACCTATCCGATATGTAGTAGGTATTTAATTTCAACCTACCTACCCATTGTGTGCAAACTTTTGTTAATTATTGTGATGGAAAATGACCTTACTTTAAATGTGGAGCTCATTTTTCAATGTTGACGACTCTGTATGAAATATACAGGGAGAAAAAAGCAGCCCTTGACGAGTTTCTTACCGGTTCTTCTCGTTACAAGGTCTCCCGCTCAGGGTTTGCGAACCGATGGCGTAGCTTCTTTGACATTCACAAGTGCTTGTAACAGCCTAGACTTAATTTTTTTTTTTTTTTGATAAAAATATAATATCATTTCGGGATAAGAGATAGGTCAGATAGGAGTCGACACGTCTTAAGTAGCCGTAATGTTACATTACGCCGAAATGTTACAGATCAATCGCCAGTATCGCCACCTAAATAATTTGTTCATATGGCGCGAGCGGGCATAGTAGCTGGCCACCGCCGGCGTCCGTCAGGCGGCGGCGGCGCGGCGCGGGCGGCCTGTAGCGACAACAATTTATCTGTAATTAAACAAAATCCACAGTATGTATTTTTCTAATTTTTTGTGTGGCATATAAGCGCATTGAAGAGGTCATGTAAGAGCGATCTGATCAATTTTAATTCATTATTGCGTATATTACGAAAGAAAAATGAATTTATCAAAGAAGCACACCACTTAACTTTCTAAACTTTGTTCAACAGCTATATCTAACCACTGAAAGTCTTAAAATAAGATTTCAGAAATTTTAAAATTTTATTCGAACACAAAAGAGTGATTTTGTGATTTACGCAGTTACACATATATTAACTTTCTAATTTTTTTACAACATGATGATAACATAGTTCTTATTATGAAACAATCAACATTTCAAACTTTAATTCTATATATATAAAGTTAAACGAAATATTACGAAATACCTAAACTATACCTAAAGCACCGGCATAAAACTTCTAACTTTTCAAAAATAGCTCACAATGCACATAATCTATACACTCAGCAAAAACGAAAACTATAAGTATTATCAAAACTTTTTTATGAAATTTAATGTCCCACGACCGGACTAGGTAGTTCATTTGCCGTTATGTTGGCAGTACTCTCATTGTAATGCGTTAAGGGGCCATAATAGGAAAACATGGTTTGCGCGGGCCATATTTTTATATAGAAATCGTAAAGTTGTAGCCACAAAAAAAACATACGACAAGCTAAAGAGATTATCAAGTAGCTACAAGTATTAAATTGCGTATAAACCTCACAGATGATTGTAAAAAAAAACAGAATATCATCAAAAGCGCTTGTCGCGGGTCATATTTTTGGCGTAAATAATAGCGGAAACGTATTGCATTTTACATCAAAATACACTTTAACGTACTTAGCAGTTGCTCCAATAACTTTTTTTTAAGAAAGATAATTGTGCTAAAGATTATGATGAAAAAATAACGAAAAATATCGAAAAAGTGCAGAAGTGAGGTTTTCCTTACTCTTTACACATAAAGAAAAAGACAGAGACAAGTGATTTCGCGTAACGGAGCCTTAAAGGTGCAAAATCAACATAACGGCAAAGGAACGACTTATCTGATTGATTATATAAAAGTATATATTGGAATTCAGTCTGTGTGTGGCCACTCTAACGCCCGCTAAATACTGACGGAATTTTGATTCGGAATTCCGAAACGGATTCATCGACAACGAATCATTCCGAACGCAGCTAAATCTATACAAATCTATGGACGTACCACATACATGCGGTAATTTTGCGTTCGGAATTTTCATACATTGTCGATATTCCATTTCGACATTCTGAATCAGATTCTGTTCGTATGTGGTGGACTTTAAACGGAAGGAAGTGACGGACGAATTAAAATTAGTCCACAATTTAGAAAAGGAGGATTATATCTATAATGTTATCTAATCCCATGCTTTAATTAAATCCTCTATAAAAGCTTTTGAAATAGCTGACTGTCAAAATTATAACTACCAGTGTCATAGTAACCACAATATCCGAACGAGAGGATGTCGCGTTACCCGCGCCCACGTTCGACGAATTACATTACGAAATTCAGTACAACATTATAACACTCGTTCGAAAGATATAATGAGGAAGAGGAGCGCGGCAAACTCTCGCTCGGACATTACGGCTACAATGACACTTGTCGTTTCAATGTTGCCAATAAGCCACCATTTCAAAACCCTTTAGACTTTAGAGGATACATATCATGGGTGTAAATAAAGTCTCGTATGCAACTATACATAATTTGTGATTAAAACAATCATGTGACAATTATCACACTCGTGTTTTAATACCCCTCATCATAGTACAGTTGCATAAATAACTATAAAGTTCCATATCAAAATGCAAGTCCTCGCGTTACCGTAGGATGTAGGGTAGGTGTAGCAGTGCGCGGCCTAGGAGCGGAAGCAGCGCACGGCGCGCACGACGTACTGGCGGCAGATGGGGCACTCGGCCAGCTGGCGCGCGCACGCCGTGCACGCCGCGATGTGCCCGCACTCCAGCAGCACACACTCCAGCGGCGCCGCCATGCAGATCTTGCAGCACTCCTCCAGGGGCAGGTTGTCCAGCTCTGGAGCAAATGCACATGTTCACTCAATAATTTTTGCACCGTTAAAGTCTTAACAACTATCGAATTAATTATATACGAAACATCAGTGATTTCGCAATGCACTGTATACGTAATACTTGTTGTATGTAACACCTATGTTAAAACTGACTTTTCAGCTACTATTGCTCACTTATTATGGTAGTAGCATTAGGTTGCGTCATACATAAACATACGCCTATGATCTGCACTCCTTACTGCAACTTACGCGCTAGCAGCAGCTCGAGCGACGTACCGTCGCGGTAGAGCAGGTGGTCGCGGTAGAGCGTGGCGGCGCGCTGCAGCAGGTCGGCGCGCTCGATGCAGCCGCGCGTGGCGACGCGGTTGCGCGCCAGCAGCAGCTCGAGCTACGTACCGTCGCGGTAGAGCAGGTGGTCGCGGTAGAGCGTGGCGGCGCGCTGCAGCAGGTCGGCGCGCTCGATGCAGCCGCGCGTGGCGACGCGGTTGCGCGCCAGCAGCAGCTCGAGCTACGTACCGTCGCGGTAGAGCAGGTGGTCGCGGTAGAGCGTGGCGGCGCGCTGCAGCAGGTCGGCGCGCTCGATGCAGCCGCGCGTGGCGACGCGGTTGCGCGCCAGCAGCAGCTCGAGCTACGTACCGTCGCGGTAGAGCAGGTGGTCGCGGTAGAGCGTGGCGGCGCGCTGCAGCAGGTCGGCGCGCTCGATGCAGCCGCGCGTGGCGACGCGGTTTCGCGCCAGCAGCAGCTCGAGCTACGTACCGTCGCGGTAGAGCGTGGCGGCGCGCTGCAGCAGGTCGGCGCGCTCGATGCAGCCGCGCGTGGCGACGCGGTTGCGCGCCAGCAGCAGCTCGAGCTACGTACCGTCGCGGTAGAGCAGGTGGTCGCGGTAGAGCGTGGCGGCGCGCTGCAGCAGGTCGGCGCGCTCGATGCAGCCGCGCGTGGCGACGCGGTTGCGCGCCAGCAGCAGCTTGAGCTGGCGCACGCTGAGCCCCTCCAGCTCGGCCGCCGACCGCACGCGCTCCAGGCTCACCGCCTCCTCCGAAGCTGCACAACCACCCGACCGACACCATTTCAGAATACAACCCGAAAACGTTTCGATAGGTACGCAAAAATGTGATGGTGTAAATAAATAATCAATATACAGGTGGACCAAGTTTTTTTATATTTAAAAAAATGCCGTCTTGCCGTGATTAAAAAAAATTGTACCGTAACAGCATTATGCTGAGGCAGGGTCCTGATTGGCCCGTCACACAATTTTTAATATTTTATTTTTATTTTTTTATTTTTTTACTAATTTTGTTTTTATTTTTCACTTGTTTTTTTTTTCTTTGTTTGTTTGTGTTTTTTTTTTGTTTTCTGTTTCTTGTTATGTAAGTGTGATGTGTGTCAATAAAATTTTATTCATTCATTCATTCATTCATTCATTGTTATAATTTTCTTTTGTATTGAAAATAAACTAAAAAAAAAGAATGCGAGATAAACTGTTTATTTATAATGAAAGTACACAAATAGGTTTTTTTATTACATCATCCGTATCCTGATTATTTTGACACTGTTGCAACTTGGAGCGGAAATTTTCAATGGCGGCTTGACAATTTTATAGTTTTCAAAACAACACGTACGACCCTACAATAAGTGATACTCACCAGGCACGGCTTCAGGCAGGGGGTCGTCGTGCAAGCTGAGCGAGTCGGGCTCGGGCGGCGCCTCCCTCGGGCGCAGCTCCATCTCGGAGGTGGCGCGCTGCTGCGGGCTCAACGCGCCCAGCGTGGCCCCCGAGCCCCCGCCCCCGCCCCCGGGGAGCTCCCGCGGGGGCGTGACGGCCCTGTGGGGGCTCGGGCTGCGTTCAGTAGTGCCGTTTTCAGCTATTAGCACCTCGGAATCTGGGGGGAATTTCAAAACAATCTACACAACAAGTTAAAAGAGTGAAACTACTGAAATAAATCAAGATCATGAAACAGCAAAAACATGTAATATAAGTAGAGGAAGATTTTTCCAACACTCCGTCAGTCAGTCAGTATGGCAAGAAGTAGGCTGTTGATTTAAAGTAAATGTTGATTTTAACACAATACAGTGTGAGTCTTTATAAAGTGCACATATCAAAATCAGGGAAACTACACTCTATTTTATCGACGGGAAAATTATAAAAAAAAATAAAAAAATATTTATCATTTAATCATGTTTTTTTTTTAAAATTTGGGTCACACCAGTTGACCCTATTTACATAAATCGTCATAATTTTTAAACTAAGTGTGTTATCACAGTGGAATAAATTTTGTGATGATAACTAATAATAGGCCGTACCCATAAAGTAAAAATATCCAAGAAAACTAACCCTACAATTTTATAATTATGTGAAACTTAAAGAAAATCTGTTTTTTTCATCATTTTTACAATTTCTTAAAAATTCATGGTATTATTAATGTAATATGTAATAAACGTGCAATTTTTAAAAGTAAAAATTGCACGTTTATTACATAAATACAACTTCAGAAATCAGCGTTTAAAAAAAGCAGTTAACTGAATTGAACTGGAGGATGATTAAAACAAAAGTATTTTTCTGCATAAATGATTTGTTATCTTTAAAAAATTAAAATCAAATGTAGGTAATCGTAGATAAGGCTAATTTGATTTTAATTTTTTAAAGATAAACTTTTAGAAAGCTAATGCCATGTAGAATAAGCTAGAATTAAAAAAAAGTTGGGTTAATACCATGAATTTTTAAGAAATTGTAAAATAATTGTAAAAATAATGAAAAAAAAAACAGATTTTCTTAAAGTTTCACTTAATTATAAAATTGTAGGGTTAGTTTTCTTGGATATTTTTACTTTATGGGTGAAGGTGGTTCAGGGGACCCTGACTCCTACGGGAACCTCCTTACGAAGCGCTCTCTGGGAATCGAACCCTCGACTAGTCGGCTGTATTTTTCGATTAACTGCAAGCTTTAATAATTTAGGTAGGAAGCTGAACTTAAAGAATTTAGGCCACTTTACAAAATAGAGGTTTAATAACAAAGCTAAATAGAACAATTTAATTATGCGCAAGGTGATATGAAAATAATGAAAGCTAAAGCCGACGAGAGCGTTGTGTGCTCCGCTGCTCGGGTGTCTTCTTTTATATGCGCCGGCCGCACCCGCCGCGCCCGCCGATGCTCCGGCGGCCCGTCGTCCAATGGCGGCGCGCCGTGCGAGGACATTTGCTAATGATGCGCGTAAACAATGGAAGCGGCGGGGCCCGAGCCGCTGTGACGTCATGTCGTATGACTATCGTACGATCTGCGTGTTTGGCGTAACTTCATAAGCGGTGCGATTGTGGTAGCGGAGTTGGCCGCTACAATGGGTACGGCCTATTATTAGTTATCATCACAAAATTTATTCCACTGTGATAACACACTTAGTTTAAAAAATATGACGATTTATGTAAATAGGGTCAACAGGTGTAACCCAAAAGTTTTAAAAAATCATAAAAATTACAAGTTTTTTTTTATTTATTCTTTATAATTTTCCCGTCGATAAAATAGAGTGTAGTTTCCCTGATTTTGATATGTGCACTTTATAAAGACTCACACTGTATAATGCGTCACTTATGCGTTTTCTCCGCCATATAAAAAAAAGGTGACAATGTGACGTATTGTTGACGGAATGGTTAAAACGGATACGCTTTTTCATCATAAAAACGGTATTTTTAAATTTGAGATTTTTGCATTCACAATGCTATTTTTACACAATACTAAATAATATACTAGAAAAAACACGACTCGCACCAGATCAATACTCAGACGGGAATAGAACCCGCGACCTTTGGATATCCGGTCCAATGCTCTGACCGCTGAGCTACCGAGTCACTAGTGACATCGCCGAATTTCTTCTAGTATATCCTACTCTTACGCTGCAAGCTAGCGTTATTTCACCAATGTGAGGAATTACATGACATTCAATTGAAATATCTTTCCAGTCGTGTTTTTTCTAGTATATTATTTAGTATTGTATAAAAACGGTAGTTTCATTCGCCACCCTTCGAAATTGATTTATTCATGTGATTTAAACCAATGGAGGACGGTGGCAGAGTATGTTAAGTGGGATTCTCACGGCACATGACATCTTAACTCTCGCCGCGCTTACGCACAGTGAGAGATGGTATTGGTTCGTACGACACAGAAAATAGAGAGAGAGTTACATGCACCATAAGAAGCAAGCTTTAACATGGGCGTAGCGAGGGGGGATTTGGGGGTTCAAAAAAGGTAAGAGCACGCGATAGAAAGAGATGCAACAACTAGGTGAATATAACTGTTAGCGCTGCGCGACCTGGCACTTTATTGTGTCGGAGCAATAGTCGCAATTTATTTAAAAGACTTTGCGGAGTGCTGCTTCTGTACTTGTACTATTAGTTATTCTGTGTCTGAACTAGCACTTACCGTTGGGCAGCGGGTCGGCGGGGCGCGTGACGAACTCCCATCCGGCGTCGTCCAGGTCCTCGATCTCGAAGCAGTCGGCGGTGTCCACGTGCGCGCTCTCCGCGGAGGGCGTGCGCGCCGCCAGCGGCACCGGCACTGTGATGTCGCGTTCGCCGCCTGTGTTCAAATAAAACTTGACGACCTCCGTGGTCGAGCGGTTTGCACACCGGCAGGCTGATTGTCTAACTAGAAACCATCTAGCGACCAGTAATAATTACGGAATCGTCGCTGTCAAACTCGATTTCGTACCAGTAATCGAGTTTCTGATAGTGCAGCTTCCAGTGAACAACTAAAGAACTAACAAAAACGAGTATTGTGCAAGGAAATGCTCCAAATTCGTATTATCTAACTCAGTTTCTACGCGATTTCTACTGTCAAATCGGTTTGACAGCGACGATTCCGTAATTATTACTGGTCGCTAGATGGTTATCAGCCTGCGGTTTTCAAGATGTTGCCATCTCTGGGGTCCCGGGTTCGATCTCCAGCTGGGTCAATTTAAAAACCGAACTTTTCTGTATTGGTTCAGGTCTGGGTGTTTGTAGTTCCACCGTTGTCTCTGATTCTGATCTCTCCAAAGTAAGCAGCTAAAGCACTTGTGTTATTCATAACACAAGTGCTTTAGCTACTTTGGAATTAGAGCAATGTTTGTGATGTTGTTTAGTATTTATTAATTTATAAAACATTTTTTACAAATAAAACAAAAAAAGTGCAGTTTTATGAACAGCTTTTTGATGTTTGGTTTCTTTTTTATCTGTTTATGTTTATTTTCTCCACGCCTCAGCACCCTTTGCCGCTGGGAGACCACTTGTGAGCCTACCCTCTAGCAGTATTTTTGTATGTCATAGTAGAAATGTTATTTTGAACAATAAAATATTTTTTTCAATTATTATCATAATTATATAAATTTATTTAATGCTATAAAAAGAATCTATCATCAGTCTCTACTGAATCTACCACCATTTCACAAATAAGGAGGTCCCTCCGAGAAAGAACTAATAAAATAAAACTTGGAGAGAGATGCAGTTGTATTTATCAATTTATTTACAAAAAGAACTAATCATTTCTATATGTTTAGGCCCGTATTTATATAAACCGCTCTCAACGTTGAGACCTGCCTGCCTAGCATGACTGATTTATATCGCGTGATATAGCGTTTTATCACGTTTAACTGTCCAAAAGACAAAGTAGTTTGACAGTTGAGTGTCGATAAAATGCTATATCACGCGGTATAAATCGGTCATGCTAGGCAGGCAGAGATGTTCTTCCTATAGGAACAGCATCTCAAGTATGATCACAAGATAGCTTTCAACGTTGAGAGCGGTTTAAATACGAGCCTTAGACATGTTACCTGGCGTAGTGGTGAATCTCTCCCGCGGCAGGTCGGGCGCGGGGGGCGCGGCGGCCGCGGGGCGGGGCTCGCCAGGCCGGGGCACGTGCGCGTGACCCGCATTGAAACAATTACCTGTACACATCGCATTACACGCATTCAGAGGCCCAAGTCTGCTACTTTAACGACATAATCGTGTTTCATAATAATTCACAATGGGTGGTTGATGGGTTTGGCCACGGTAATACATCTATTCTGTGGTGCTTGTCAAGCATCGCTCCCAGACGATCAAAATGTGATTGACAAGCAATGCAATGTAAATGATTGACAAGCAATTTTGATCGTTTAGGGGGACCATTAGAAAGGGTTAGGTTAGGTGGCTATGGTCATTCCCAGACGCCACCACCAGTTTCGCCACCACTAGGGGAGACTGGGAATTTTAGTAAAAAAAAAGCTCCTACTGGTCCACTTGCTACTGGTCTCTGGGCCCAGTAAAAAGTTGACCAGTAGCCACCTGACCTTTAAGAAACAAGAACTGTGTCAAAAAGCATTACTTTTCAAGCACAATTGAAACACGATTATGTCGTTAAAATAGCAGACTTGGGCCCCTGATAGTCTACAATCAGCAGACCGATTTTGATGTTTTTTTTTGTTTGATTGAGAAATCATAAAAGAAATATTGGGGATTGCGCAGAATACGTATTTTGGGTATTTGGCGTAGCGGTTAGGTAAGTTGGCGGCGGGAGAGGGGCGCGCGCTATTGGTCGCTCGCAAGTGCACATGCGCGAACTTATTCTCACTCCGTCGATAAAGCGTCAAGATGTTTGCCGGAATCTGTACTCACTATGTTGTGGTGGTGCCGGCGCTGGCTGGGCGTTGTTGCGCATTTCAAAGGCATTGTTGATGAAAACATTGAGGTTGTTTGTGAAGCCCTTGAGCGAGCTGAAAGGCGAGGGGCGAGTGCGGGGCCCCCGCCGCCGGAACGCTGTGCTGTTCACGTGCGACACGCACAGACTCACCAATTCTTCTTTTTCTGGAAATATGCCACAGTGAAAAGTTTGATTTTTGACGGGGATTTCGGAAATATAACGGCGCACAATGAATTATTTATTTTTCCCTGTCAAAATCAAAAATTATGGTTACCACTATGCCAAAATGTTCAAACCGTTTTAGCAGGATAAATTACTTTTATTATATTACAGGTATATATTATTCCTACACTGTAGTAAAACACATTTACCTTAGGTATTTGAAGTACCTACCTACATACTGAATAAATATATTTCATCAAGAATATTTGGTGTGCTGTTGGTTGATACAAATATTGTGTCTAAATTGTACATAGCTTTACTTGAGTGACAATTTGCTAACAGAATAAACATGTTTTAAACTTTCACATTGCATTGTAGGTACTTAGTTAAAATGTCAGGAATTAAATGCGTGCAACTACTATAGGGAAAATAGGTAGGTATGAAAATACCTATATCGTAGTTGCATGCGGTTAATTCCTGTCATTTTAACTAAGAATAAACATGGCTGTTAGCTCAGTAGCTATGGATTTATATGAACAAAACATAGTTTATTATGCAATAAATAAGCCTCTTAATTAAAACAGCAAAAAAGAAATGCATCTTCTAAAGCAAAATTTAACTTATTTTTATTTCAAAAATTTCCTTTGACATGTGCAGTAGGGTATTCTTTCGTTTATCATAATTTTATTTGTAATAATTTCATTTGCCATAATGATCCTCGGTCATAATATTCATTTGTAATAATGGCTTTTATACTAACAACGTATGACATAACAATCCATTAGCCATACTTTTCATTTGCCATAAAATTAGGTGCCATAATAACAAGTGTCATAATGATTAGTTCCTATAAAGTATAAATATTATTTGACATAATCAATAATTGTCGGGGGGCCTGAGGCCCCCCGCTATAAAGAAAAACTTTTAATGCACCTACCAATAGGTTAGGTTAGGTTATTGTTTTGACCACTCGCAGCGCTTGCGTGCATGTTGCATGCTGCATGTCTGATTGCTTGCTGCTTGCCTGCTTGCATGCTGCATGCCTGCTGCATGCCTGCTTGCATGCTGCATGCCTGACTTGCATGCTGCGTGCCTGCTGCATGCCTGCTTGCATGCTGCACGCTTGCTTGCATGCTGAATGCCTGCTTGCACTGCATGCAATTGCAATTGCATGCTTACCTACTCATTATATTTAAAAATAAAACCTAAATCGTATAATCATAAAACTAATTATAATTTTATAAATTAAATATATAAATAAATATATTTTATAAAGAAATATATCCACCAATAAGGAAAGCCTGTGCCCCAGCAGTGAGGACATTAAATATGGCTGATGGTCAAATCAAATTTGAGTAAACAATTTTATTTTAGTTCCACAATTTTGTTGTTTCAAATTGAGATTCAATGCGAAAGCTCTCAAAAATTCTCTATTAGTATAATAAATAAATTATCTTGGTTGGTCAAAATCTTATTAATTCTTTGATAAATATGAATTACGCTGGCTTCTTTCATTATTTCTTTGCTGAAATAAAAGAAAACAAGGTTTGTTTTGCTAAATATTGTAATAAGTAAGTATTATGGAAAATCAATGTTATGGATAATAACATTATTTTAAATGAAGAGTATGGCAAATAAAATTATGTAATAAGAACAATATGTCATTTGATTGTTTATGACCAATGAAATTAGTGAAAATAAATTTATGGCATTTGTTAGTTATGGCAAATAAAACATTATGTTTAATGAATTTATGGTATATGCAATTATGGCAAATGAAATTATTGCATTTAAAATTAGGGAAAACATTAGTAAACCGCGCAGTAGTCCTTTTAATTTCTCTCACCGCTCATGATTTATGCAGGCACTTAGGCATACCTAGGTACTATTTTTTTTTGTCAAAGTGAAATAAGCTTTATTCAAATAAACTTAATTATTAAGTACTTTTGAATCATCTATATTTTCCTACCACCCGTTCCAGACTTTTTTAGCTGACAAGAAGAACAATCAAATAAAACAAGTACCTATTAAGTAGTTGTCCAAGTAGGGAGAAAAATTGTACGAATATGTAGTTTGATTTATGACAAGAGAATAGTTCCAGAAACATTGGACTTATAAAAGGATAGTTCTAGAAACTTTGGCCTATGGAGTGAAAAAACAAAGACATGGACATACCAACACATCCTCGGGTGGAAACATTCTGTTTTTGCAGGAAGCACTGTATATCGCGGACCTTGAGGTGTGCTATGCTGATGCGGTGCAGCGGTCTCGTTGACAACACTTTGCAAGCTGCACAAAGAATGTACGCGCCTTCGCGGCGCAGGCAACCGCTGCAGTAGAACCGCTCGCACTCACAGCACATCTGCTTGCGTTTGAAAACGCTAAACTGCACAGCACAGCTTTCGCAAGGCATCTTACTGCACCTGCTTCCTCGACTTAACATTTAGCATACTCGAAGCAACGCACTTTACGTTAACCTGTTTACAATCACGAACACATCGTTTATGACGACGATTACTGTGCTATCTAGGTTTATTTCAAATGTGCCATTTGAGGTTTATAGCACTTTACAAATAATTAAAAACCAAAACATTGGGTAGGTAAGTGGTGATGGTGATGCCCCTATTTTTTTTTTAGTTTGACATTGACAAATGTCAATTTGACAGTCATGCATGAAATGACTTTGGGTGCATTCCGATTCAAACTAAAATCTATTTCAGCGTTGACCACGATAACAAGCGTGCCGATTCAGGGGGTCGATTTTTGAATCATTAGAATTCCAAATCGTATATGAAATCGCAAGATTCGTATGCGAATCCCTAAAATCGCTTTTTTTGAATATTCATACCCACTCATTTTCGATGCCTGTAGACATGACGTGAGAGAGAGAGAGAAATATCAAAATCAAATGACTGACAGACAATGACATTATAACTTTTTAATTTACGTTGCGTTCCCCCGTAATTCAATACCAGTTTTTAAAATCAACGAGTTATGGCTTTCCAGTTTTTATTTTTTCTGCGTGAAATGAAAAATGTTATGAGATACGAGTTTTAGGGCAACACTCATTTCTATTGTTTCAAAAATACGTGAAATTGAGAGCAATCAAAATCAAAAAATCAAAATCAAAAAATCATTTATTCAGTCTAGGCTGTTACAAGCACTTGTGAATGTCAAAGAAGCTACGCCATCGGTTCGCAAACCCTAAGCGGGAGACCTTGTAACGAGAAGAACCGGCAAGAAACTCGTCAAGGGCTGCTTTTTTCTCCCTGTATATTTCATACAGAGTCGTCAACATTGAAAAATGAGCTCCACATTTTAAGTGAGGTCATTTTCAATCACAATAATTAACAAAAGTTTGTACACAATGGGTAGGTAGGTTGAAATTAAATACCTGCTACATATCGGATAGGTAATTGTGAGAGTAAATAACTTTCAACTAGTTGAGAAATCAGTAATCACTATGTCTGCTACTCGAAAGTGCACCTAAGTAGGCAAAATTTACCAAAAAATACTTGATACAAGACATAAAAATTAACAATAAAAAAACGCAATTCTTACAATTCAATATGCGTTAAGATAGGTACTCAGAAGCAGACCCATTCCCACTGGCAGCACCCGTTCACGAGCATGACGCGTGGACCAGCCATCGCTTCGCTCAACCATATTTGAGGGAACGTAACGACCCGCCCCACACGACACCACCGCAGAAATGATTAAAGAGAGCATGACATACTTAGGCTACCCATCCTAAGGCACTGAATTGAAAACTAATATCCAAAAGCTTTTCATAGGCCTTTACTTACAAAAACTACTGACTATAGAAAGCAAAATGATTGCAATAAAAAAAAAGAGAAATCAAAACAAGGTTTACTTGCCTATTAGTTTTATGTTTTGAGTAAGAAGTGCCATACATATTGATAACATCAAACAGAGAAAAAAAAAATATAAATATACGACGCCCTTAGTACAAGCAGACAGAAGCAGACCCATTCCCACTGGCAGCACCCGTTCACGAGCATGACGCATGGACCAGCCATCGCTTCGCTCAACCATATTTGAGGGAACGTAACGACCCGCCACACGACACCACCGCAGAAATGTTTAAAGTGAGCATGACATACTAAAGCTACTCGCATTAAGGCGTCGTCGAGTCAAAAAGCTTACAATAAGTTTTAAGTAGGTAGGACAATTCCCTCAATTTTCACATAGAATAGAAAAATCTACGACCAGGCTGTTTTATCAATTAAATAATCTTTAACGGTATAGTATCCTTTTTTGAGAAGACAATTTTTTACATGAGACTTAAAGTTTTCAAATGGTAAATCCAAAATATTAGTTGGAATTTTATTATAAAACTTTATACCAAGACCTATGAAAGAACCACGGACTTTTTCTAATCTATACTGAGGCATTACAAGTTTGTCTTTATTTCTGGTATTCCGATTGTGCCAATCACTATGTTTTGTATATAAGTTAATATTGCGACGCACGAAAAGTATGCAGTTTAATATAAATTGAGATGCTGCTGTCAATATACCAATCTCTTTGAATCTATCCCTAAGAGATGTTCTAGAACTTAGTTGATAAATAGCTCTTATTGCTCGTTTTTGTAAAACAAAAATAGTATTTATATCGGCTGCTATCCCCCATAAAAGAATACAGTATGAAATAATGCTATGAAAATAACTGAAATACACTAATCTGGCAGTTTCTTCATCTGTTAACTGTCTAACTTTTCTAATGGCATTGGCAGCAGAGCTGAGCTTGCCAGCCAGAGCTGCGATATGCATATTCCATTGAAGTTTACTGTCAAGAGTAACACCCAAGAAAACTGTTGAATCGAGCAAATCTAATTTCTCATTATTGATAACAATTTCAGTGGGATTCGCCTGTACATTAGGTAAAGCGAATTTAACACATTTCGTTATCTTAGCATTAACATTAAACCAAGCAAGAACCTGCGAGAGTGCTTTGTTCACATCGTCAAAATCAGTTTTATTCCTGTCAACTTTGAATATTAAAGAAGTATCATCTGCGAACAAAACAATATCACAGAATTTTTCTGCAAAAAAGGGTAAATCATTTATATATATTAAAAATAAGAAAGGGCCCAAAATGGAGCCTTGCGGAACGCCCATTTTTACATGAGAACCTGACGAACTTATTCCATTGATATTAACTGTTTGAGTCCTGGAACTGAGATACGACAGTATTAATTTTTGAGCATTATTTTTTACACCGTAGTGATTCAGCTTCAACAGCAGCGTGCAATGGTCCACGCAATCAAAAGCCTTGGACAGGTCGCAGAAAATGCCAAGGGCATTCTGAGACCCCTCCCAAGCCTCAAAGACATGCTTCAAAAGCGCAACCCCAGCATCAGTTGTGGAACGACCTTTCGTAAAACCAAATTGTTTGTTGTGCAAAAGTTTATTTACATTAAAATGACATAATAACTGCTCAAGTATTATTTTTTCAAAAATCTTGCTTAGGGCAGGTAATATCGATATTGGTCTGTAATTGCTAGGGTCTTCTTTATCTCCTGATTTAAACAATGGTATTACCTTGCTCAACTTCATAAGATCAGGAAATATTCCTTGATCAATACATGAGTGGGTCTTCAGCTTCCTCATAGGCTATAGAGAAATTCTAAGCATGCCATATTTTAAAGCATAATAGCAGCAATCAAACTTCCAAATATAATAATAGCAGCCATCATAAGCTCGTTACCATGAGTTGTTTTATATGTGCGAGCTGGCGACACGTGTCTACAGCTTACACATGCCGTTAAGGCAAACCAGTGAGGTTAGGGTTTTAGACTATAGTCAGAAATTTAGAGCCTAATTGCAGCAATAAGATCCAAAAAAAACAACCATCATACTCAAATACTGTTGAAACTACGAGCATAAAACTGTGTGCGAGCTGGGGACCCGTGTCACTGGCTTGCACAGCTGTATTTTCGTAATTATTTAAGCTACGATTATGTACTATACCTCAAAATTTTCAGCCGAATTGCAGCATCAGGCTCCAAATTTTTCAAAACTCTAACTCGAAAGGTTTTTGAGCTACGAGCCGACATCTATGTGTAAGCTGGGGACCCGTGTCGCCGGCTGACACATGGTGAATTGCTGTAACGGTATATGTTAGAGCTTCGTTTTAAAGATCAAATGATATGTTATAATTGCAGCACACACGAGGCATAATTTCAAATCTCTGGGCCTCTTATATTCGAAATTATAAGCCAAAAACCGTTTTCCCGCCAAAAAATTCAAAATAATGGCTCGGATGCGGCTAATCGCGCCGTTGCCGTTCCGTGCGCTACACTATTGCAATCGAATTTGAACCTAAGAGCTAGTATTTTTTGAGTCATTTTAATTTGTGCTCTCGATCGTTTTAATTTCTGTGCTGAGAATTTTAGTCTAGGAGGTAGGAGCCGATATAACTGGTTACCTAATTTAATAGAAAAGCAAAGTCTATTTATTTAGGACTGTTTATATCGCTAAGGTATGTACTTAATTTTATTTTATTAACACGTTTCTATTAGGTTACTTTCTCGTTTGTTTGTTTGTTTGTCCATAAAGTTTGCGAACGATTTTATACTATAGCTTCCCGATGAGCTAAAGACTTAAAACTTTAAACATTACGTCAGAACTAAAAGGCAATGCAGTATTATGGTGCCATTGAGCTGATCTGATGATGGAGCCGGAAGAAGGCCACAGGAACTCTATGATGAAACCATACAATCCCATCGCGTTTGGGCTCGTTAGAATCGTCTTGATGAGTACTACAATAAGAGGTGAGGTCCAGGGTCTGATAATGAAGCTGGAAGGTCATGCCATAGGAACCCAATATTGAAACCGTGCAACCCCATCGAGTTTGGGCTCGTTTGATTCCTCTTGCCGAGTACTTTGTAGGAAAATAGTGTTCAGGGTTTGATGATGCAGCCGGAAGAAGGCCACTGGAACTCTCATCATTCATATCGTATGGCCGACTGCGTCAGCATCCTACACCTCCAGTTGTAAGTCTCTTAGCCACTCTTTGGCCGCGGGCGTCAGTTGGTGAAGCTCCCCTAAACCACCACCGGAAAAGCAGTACAGCGGGCAGTCCTCAACGATGTGTTGTAGGGTCTGGTCTGGGGCCCCGCATTCACAGGTTGGTGAGTCTTTTATGCCCCATTTATGGAGATGGTGGTTTGATCGCCCGTGTCCTGACCTGAACCTGTTAAGTTTGACCCATAGTGCTCGTTGTGTATCAAATCCTGCTGGTTTGTTCGTTGGGTTCGGTATTAGAGATTTGTGCGGGTGGTCAGAGGTTTCCCATAAAGAAGTCCATGCTTTTTTCACGTTGAAAGGGGCTCTGATGTGTTCGTTAGCCCAGATGGGGGATCTGGACGGAAGACGCTGGCATGGGAGATCGTCGAGTGTTTCCCGGATTGGCATGTTTTGTCTCTGACATTTTTCCCATTCAGAAGCCGCCGCGCTAAACCTACGAAGTGCTGGTGGTGGTATATGCGCCAGTGCAGAAAGCCATGGTAGAGGGGTCGTTTTAATAAGTCCGGTGATGATTCCACACTGGTGCACAGTATTCGGCAACAGAGTAAACCAAGGCTAGTGCTGAGGTGCGAAGAACTGTGGCTGGAGCCCCCCAGCTGGTGCCAGCAAGACGCCTGATGATATTTTGTCTGGTCTTCAACTTTTGTGCTACGCCTTCCAGGTGTTGTCTGTAGGTTAGAGATCGGTCCAGTACGACACCTAGATACTTAGGCGCCGAGTTGTGTTTAACCGGTTCCCCACAGAACTGGAACTCTGTAATATAACCATGCAACCTCATCGAGTTTGGGCTCGTTTGAATCGTCTTGACGAGTACTTTGTTGGGCAATAGTTTTTAAGATATGATGATGGAGCCGGACGAAAGACACAGAAACTCTGTAATAAAACCATGCAACCCCATCGTATTTGGGCTTGTTGAATCGTCTTGACGAGTTCTCTAATGGGAAATAGTGTTCAAGGATATGATGATAGAGCCGGAAGAAGGCCATGGGAATTCTATAATAAAAATATGCAACCCTATCGAGTTTTCGCTCGTTTGAATCGTCTTGACGAGTTCTCCGATAGGAGATGGTACATTTTTGGTCTTAACTCGTTAACTTATAAGCTGAAAATAATAATGTACTGAAAAAAACTTTTTTTTAAACACGTTTTTAAAACGGACTAAATTTTACAGTAATCCCACAGTTCACTATAGGTTCCGTGGTAAGAAAGTAAAAAGTTTTATTTTCACCTTTCACCGAGTATCATAAGCTTTATTTTAATTCGGGGAAATTTTCAGAGGCGGCTTCAAAAGGCATTTTTTTATATTTGATATGCGTACTTACCCGTGTTTTCTGGTGGTCTCATTATTTTGTTCCATTAATTAATAAAGTTACTAGTAACAATAATATCTACTCACTGATAGGTATCACTCACTGTTCTATACAACACATTTTTTTAGACCAGTGACCCTTCCATGAGTTAATGCAAACTGTTTACGTTACCGTAAACTATCGTTTTGTCTCTTCCACTCGCACTGACTGTGAGCAGTATGTCTGATAGTTTACGGTAACGTAAACAGTTTGCATCAACTCATGGTAGGGCCACAGCAGATTACTATGGAAGAGTGGCATTATTCCTTATATCATTTAACTTCACTAATAACACTAATTTAAAGCTAGCTTATTCTTGTACACTAGCGCCGCCAAAAAAAATCAGTGTTTAAATAAAAACTTTTCACAAAAAATACTCCAATAAACTAAACGACAGGCTAGAAAATATGGTTTAAGAGATAAAAATAATTGATACAAAGCTTTTTCGGAGTACACTACAGAGATATAATTTACAATTTAGTATTTATTTACTTTATTACTTTATTATACTTTTTGCCAGTTAAAATAACTGTTAAAAAGGACAACTTTTTGTACTTTAGCAACAAAAAACTAAAATATATATTAAAATGTCCGTAATCTTATATTGAGAAAAGTGACCGAGATACATTTTTCAATTACGCACTTAGATTTAAGAAATCTTGAGAAAACATGAAATGTGGGAGCGAGAGAACAGCAGTCAGCGGCAATATGTTTACGGGCTCTTAAGCACTATGTTTTTTCCAATGGCGGCGCTAGTGTGCAAAATAAGCTCTAGGGCTCAAAGTATTAAGAAAAATATTTTAACTTTAGTGTCACACTAATAAAAAAAAACTTATAACACCCCTCTTTGCGCTGCTGCGTCGTCGGGAGTTAAAACACAGTGAACTTCACAAACTTAAAGCCTAAGAAAAGTTGTGTACAATATAATATATTTTAATCCATGGTACAACCTACACTTTTAAAATAAAATGACATGTGCAGAAATTACTTACCTCAAAATAACTCCAAAGGTATTCTATTAAACGAAAATTGTTATTATTGGTTATTGTATTAATTTCAGATTATTTTGAGTTATGTGTATCCTTGGAATTAACTGCTCAACCACTGGGTTCTTAATTTCATGTTTTTTTGTAAATAACCAAAATATTATAAACTTTGTGTTATAAAATGTCAATCTTTGCTTTAAGCCCTGGTAACTCTTAAACAATAACAATAAAACTCTATAAACTTAAATTAAAAAAAGCACGTGAAGAAGAAAATAATGGGGTTAAAGGGAGGTCTAGCAGTAGGTAGTTGGAGCTGCAGCACGGAGAAGTAGTGGAAATGTCCTCGAGTAACAGCGCCCCGCCCTGATGGCTACGTCGTCGCTCGGAGCGGAGGAAGACCCTTCCGTCACACGGGCAGACCGCGACATCCGGAGCCTACACCACGTCACTTGAAGGAAGACCACGTCTAACTAACGGGAAACACTGCGTCGTTTGTCCGACACTCAGAGGGACCAGGGGGATATTATAACCTCTTAAAACTTGCCAGATTTATGAATTGCTATAGTTACATCTCTTCTCGCTGTATAGCAAATAAAAGAGCCCCATCGATAGCCATTCAGAACTGGCAAGTTTTAAGAGGTTGTAATACGAGGGCAGAGTGCTGAAAAAAGCGTCGTCTCTGTAACCCCGTCGCTTCCCTCAAATCCAATTCCGTAACCCACTTCCGTAACAATATGTTTTCAACAAAAAAATGCCACTTATATTTTTATCCTAACTATACCACACAATCTCATATGAAACTACTAAAACGACTTATTTTACTACTTACCTTCAAATACGCTATCATCTTAATGCATTTTGAAGCTAAATTGTAATGTCTGTCAAAATAGGTTATCGTTGCACTGCACTACACCAAACTGCACTCCACATCGTAACCAAGCACACCGTAATCGTCGTAACAAGTGACATCTGTAGTAGTAGGTATCTTATCGCCAGAGTATCTTTTAGCTTCACCGGAGAAATGAAAACAGTACAAAATACGTCTATTGAAGTCGGGTGGGGCTGGAGTACAGATTCCTTTTTTTTATTCTAAAAGCCCCATCGACTCCAATAGACGTATTTTTATTATTACGAATATATTTCTTGCTTTTTAGAGGTAAGTTTTTTGAAGTCGGTTTTTTGTTTTTTTTTTTAACTATTTTTTATTTTTTTATTTTGAGTGTAGTTACCTTGTAGGTAAGGTATATTATAATATGTAGAAAAATCGGCTCAGCCAAACGTAAGATAATCGCGGAGAAACTTACATACGGGTCAAACTCAGAACCTCCTTTTTTAAGTCGGTTAAAGAACCTACACTTAAGATATCCCTCTTTTCTAAAAATAATTATGTTATTCAGTTCATAAACAAAGAAGTAGTACGACCATTATCATCGAGGTAAATCACACAAAATCATACTATTTTCGTGCTTTTTTCAAGATTACTTGAAAAGTACTAAACCGATTTCCAAATTTTAAAAAATGGGACAAACTTGGGAGTTTACCTAATGTAATAACGTTTGAAAAAAAAATACAGACTAACATAGAACCTCCTCCTTTTTTGGAAGTCGGGTAAAAAACGCGGGTAAAAGCACTCAATATAGTAATATTATCTATATCAATATAGTAACTTTATGGACAAACGAACAAACAAACGAGAAAGTAACCTAATAAAAACGTGTTAATAAAATAAAATTAAGTACATAAAGGTATGTACTAGCGATATAAACATTCCTAAATAAATAGACTTTGCTTTTCTATTAAATTAGGTAACCAGTTATATCGGCTCCTACCTCTTAGACTAAAATTCTCAGCACAGAAATTAAAACGATCGAGAGCACAAATTAAAATGACTCAAAAAAATACTAGCTCTTAGGTTCAAATTCGATTGCAATAGTGTAGCGCACGGAACGGCAACGGCGCGATTAGCCGCATCCGAGCCATTATTTTGAATTTTTTGGCGGGAAAACGGTTTTTGGCTTATAATTTCGAATATAAGAGGCCCAGAGATTTGAAATTATGCCTCGTGTGTGCTGCAATTATAACATATCATTTGATCTTTAAAACGAAGCTCTAACATATACCGTTACAGCAATTCACCATGTGTCAGCCGGCGACACGGGTCCCCAGCTTACACATAGATATCGGCTCATAGCTCAAAAACCTTTCGAGTTAGAGTTTTGAAAAATTTGGAGCCTGATGCTGCAATTCGGCTGAAAATTTTGAGGTATAGTACATAATCGTAGCTTAAATAATTACGAAAATACAGCTGTGCAAGCCAGTGACACGGGTCCCCAGCTCGCACACAGTTTTATGCTCGTAGTTTCAACAGTATTTGAGTGTGATGGTTGTTTTTTTTGGATCTTATTGCTGCAATTAGGCTCTAAATTTCTGACTATAGTCTAAAACCCTAACCTCACTGGTTTGCCTTAACGGCATGTGTAAGCTGTAGACACGTGTCGCCAGCTCGCACACATAAAACAACTCATGGTAACGAGCTTATGATGGCTGCTATTATTATGTTTGGAAGTTTGATTGCTGCTATTATGCTTTAAAATATGGCATGCTTAGAATTTCTCTATAGCCTATGAGGAAGCTGAAGACCCACTCATGATCAATACACTGATTAAAAACGTCAGCAAGATAAGGGGCAATAGTATACACAATATTTTTAATAACCTTAACTGATATGCCCCATAAATCAGTGGAGCATTTCATTTTTAGAGAATTGAAAGTTTTAATAATATCTAAAGCATTAATACATTTAAAATTAAACAATGAATCACTTTCAGCCACATGTCCCTTTAGCACAGATACAGCAGCCGCTGGTGAGGAATCCAAATTTGATGTAGTTTCTACTGGTATGTTTACAAAGAACTTATTGAAAATATTAGCAATTTCTTTATCTGTGTTTATTAATTTTAAGCGTTAGGCTATTTTCCCGTGCTTTAGTTTTACCAGTTTCACGATTTATGACATCCCAGGTTGTTTTAGTTTTGTTACTCGAGTTGAAATTGATTTCGTATACGTTTTGCTTGTATGCATGAAATGATGATTCATTTCGAATTATTCAAAAATACGTCCCCAGATATCGAGCTTATGACAGTTGTGACTATCAATGATTCAGAACGCTCGTGATTGCGCTCACCGATGTCTTGACCTACATAACCTCAATATAAATTGAAAATTCGAATTTTGGACCTTTTTGCTTTAATGTCTTCATAAAATGTATAATATCTTCGACTATTACTTCCATTGTATGCGAAAAGAATTTTCAAATATTAATTTAAATGCAACTGAGGTAAACAAAACAAACAAATGTCACTTTTGACAGAACGCTCACGGTGATTATGCTTCGGAGCGTTCGGAGCATGGGCGGTGTAAGCGCAATGGCGGATGTTATGACGCAATCAGTGACGTCACACGGGCTGTCGTAATCGCGTTCACGGTGATTCGGTACGCAAATCAGCGCGATGACATCGCTATCAGCGTGACTCGGAATGCACTCTTTTTTTCACATCACTCATGATTGAGTGCATTCCAGCAGACCAATCAGTAAGTCATCGATCACCGAAGTATGCATTTAACCATGGAAGGAAAGTACAGCATGCTGATTATCTAAATAGAAACTATTTAGCGACCAGGGGCCCTACCGCCTAACTCAAAGCGATAGCTATGCTCTATCCGTCCTTGTCATATCATAACATGATGACGTCATAAACCAGAGCCAGCCTGCCTAGCATTACGTTAGTACTATTATATATTCTGTGCTAGCATGACGGATTTATATCGCGCGATATAGCGTTTTATCACGTTTAACTGTCAAAAAGTCAAAGGAATTTGACAGTTTGTCGATAAAATGCTATATCACGCGATATAAATCGGTCATGCTAGGCAGGCAGAGTCAAAGCAATAGAGTTAGGCGGTAGACCCGCAGTTTCATTTGACATCTGCAACTTCTAGGTGAATATATAACTGTGGGGAAGGGAGCGCTGTGAACGACGCTTTATAGTGTAGGAGCAAGAGATTAATAATGTAAAAAATAATAAAAGACAAATAATTCAGTCTTTGCCCATTTTGTCCTAGCTTGTATAGTTTTCCTGAAAATTGAGAAAATCTGTAAAACGGAACCCTTTTCACGGGGGGGAGGGGTGAAGCTGACTGCGGGGCGGGGGGGAGAGTGGTGTATTTTAATGTACTCATATATAGGTATAACACAGCAGTTGTTTAAAAAAAATATAAATTTTGCCGCTAAAAAATATAGAATGATTATTATTAGTATATTAGTTTATAGTATTCTGTGATTACGGCGACCGGTCTCATTTGACAACTGAATGTGATACATTGCTTTTTCTTTTTGGGGTAAAAAAAACATACCAAAGAAAAGTAGCAATGTATGGGTGAATTCGCGAAAATGCGCAAAGTACTTGTCCGGGCTGATAAAAAATTACCTACATATTTTTATTCAAGTCTCCAAAATACAAAATTAAGATGACGTTTTCCCAACTATTTTGCAAATAAGAAAGAAATAAAAAAAATTTTTTTTTTTACAACAGGGACTAAAAAGGGGTCTTAAAAAATTTTAATGGGGCGACTAGGGAGCATGTGGGGTATCACCGTATCATATGAAAGAGCGCTGTTTGCCCATTTTAAAACATTTTTTTAAGCCGCATAGTTTTCGACTTATGATGAAAAATTAAAAAAAAAACGGTCCCCCCCCCCCTTTATCTCCGAAGTTTGCAAAGAGAAAAATCTGAAATAAAACAATGTCTCAATATAACACACTTTTTGAGAAAGTAAAAAACAAACAAAAAATTATTTAGTTCCTCTACCAGTCAACAGATGGCCCTGACCTAAGAAAAATTTATTTAGTTCCACTAACGGCCAAGAGATGGTGCTGTGCTGACCTCAAACTACAATAATAATTTTAGTATTCTACATCTCTGCAGTGTATTTATTATGATGCACAGTACTTGTTGTATGGTCTATGTTATGTATGATGGTACGGAAACCCTCGGTGCGCGAACCCGACTCGCTCTTGACCGGTTTTTTATTCTCGGCCTCGGTCTCGGTTCACGGCACAAAAAATGGGTTTGATTTGATCCACCTACCGAAAAAACGTCCTTTGCGAGCATAGATAGAGTACAATACTAGAGATTTGCCATCATAGATGTTAACGATGCGAGCATAACTTTTTCATATTTTTTTTGGTTTTCTTATTTAGAAAAAGTTAACTTCCATATATATTCGATACACGAACTTTTTCTTTTCCTCGTTTACGTCGTGAAATAATGAAAGGAACATACACACCGTTACCACACACGCACATGACCACATGAATGTCTTGTCTTGTCCTCGCTCAATGCCACAGAGAAAGCAATAACTGAATGCTTAGAGCTTAGTTGTGGTAAAGGCGGATGCGGGTAGTTCAAATCGAATAAAAAAAATATACTTACCTACTTATTTCCCAAAATAAAGAAATAAAACTACAAAAATACATTACAAAAATTTTATTCTAGCATTTTCACAAATTTAACCAGCTTTATTCTTAAGGTAGGTTTATAAAAGGTTGAAGAATAACATGAAGTTCACCAACTTGGACAAACAAAGGTGACAAGGGTCAACAAGTTGGATGTACCAATGAAGAATAGAAAACTTATAGGGAACAAGATTATTAACCTACATTTTGTTAAGTAACATTGTGTTGTTATAAATAAAAGCCTATGTTAAACTAATAAATAATTCAGTCAAACAATAAAGAAAACTGGTTAACTTATGTACATTGAGCTATTGTTCAGAAACAAAGTTGTAGTCCGTTAGCACAAAATAGTTGTACAAACAATATTTAAAAATATTTTAATCTATCCATGTCCAACAATTCAATATTTTACTGTTTCTCTGTGATAGCCTAGTGATAGTATAATCAAGTGATCAAACTCTTGCATAAACTTAAGCATTTGTGGATGAAGGTTTCTATAGCTATTAGCTAGGTGTACTAAGTTAAGTGTACCAGTATCCTCAACAATAATTGTAATAAGTAGATTATTGCTCTAGTTTATGCTGAATTTTTAAAGACGTTTTGGCATTTCTTCTTCCTTCAACAACTGGCAGTATACAATGGTAGGTGACGTCACTGACGCAATATCAATCTCAAAATTGTACTTAGGCTTTTTGTCCCTTGTGACTTATATTATTCACACACACAAAATATTCTCCGCTAAGCAACATCACATCGCTTAAAAATCTTAAATTTAGGTAATTTCTCATGCTTTTATATACAAATGATTAATGTTAGTACAAATATTTGTTCTTTGTTTGGAATAAAATAATCACTTACTCTTCCGAGAGGACATAATTTGTTAAAACTATGTTTACAAGGCATTCCATAGTGATCATACACACTGGAAGAATTTTATCTTTCTCTACTTAACTCTAAAGATGAACACACATGTACATACAAACAATAATCAAAAAGAAATAATATATTTTTGGCTTATTTAATGTTGATTAATCAATTGAAGATATAAAAAGTCAAGGTCAGGATGAATAATTTGCAAATGTTATGAACTGTAGGTAACTAAAATTATGGATTTACTTTGAAATAATTGTGATTTGTAACATTTTTACATTAGTACATATTAATATAAGGACATTACAATGGTATATAAGATTATTACTTCATTGTCAATGCATGTCTCTCGGTCTCTACTTACAAATGGCAATGTTGATTAGGCAATAGATATTGTGACATTGATTCCGAGATTCCCATTGTCGGCAAATAGTTGTGCAAGAGAGGTGTCAAACACAAGACAGTCTGAGTTCATTATAGCTGACGATACTCCTTCATGAATAGATCGAGGCATCGCTTCCCAAGTAAGACGGCGGCGATGTCCATTCAACTCCAATCGATATGCAAAATTTTCTGCTTCTTTACGTGACCCTATAAGTTGTACAATAGCAAAAAATTGTTGATGACCATCAAACTTTTCTTGCTTCTCAAGGACTAACATGAAATGATGGTTAAAACATGACTGCATCATAACCCAGTCTACAGCACCCGGCAGGTTGATGTCAGTTGCAAGGAACACAATGTCTTCGCCCTGAAGGGTTGTGATGCTCTTGTGGGACATCATGAGGTGCGGCATCACTTGATCTAATCCACCTTGCCATTTGCATGACGCCCCTGGACATGGACATGAATAAGGTCTGAACTCACAAGCTTCTTCATGTTCAGCCTTTTCAGTGTGTACAAGAGTGACGGTACAGCCAGTGTTTGAATGTTTACAAGGGAACATGACATTACTAGCAACTTTTTCCATAGCAAGATTTCGTATATTACCGAGGGGGCCGCGACAAGTAGGGCAGCAGGACAGCTTGGGCCGGCAGCTGGAGCACACGAGGTGCCCGCTCTGACACTGCAGGATCGGGGGCAAGACATAGTCGAAACAAACTGGGCACTCGAACAGAGATGCAAGATCGGCGGACATCGCGGTTGGGACGTTCACAAGAGCGGGCACTCCAGACACAGAACAACTGGAACCGCTTGCTCCACGCCGTTTGTTGTTTGTGCTCATGTCACCGTCACGCGCACATAAACCCGTCGATCAGCGACCAACTATGTCCCCTTGCACTATCCAGTATCAGAACACAACACACTCGTTAGTCAGGTGTATATCATTTGTATCCTTCTACAGCTGATGTTATTCGTCTTGTCGTCGCACTGAAATTAGTTTCCATTACAACTGCAAATGAATTGAATTGTGTAAAATACAGCACTGATATCAAGGACGTTTTTATTTTGTAGACTAAAAATTTCAAACGGGCAAGTGATATTTATTTAATAAGGAAATGAAAAGTGAATTATTTGCGATATTCTAGTTCCCTACAAAAGGATGATTTTCGTCGTAAAATTCCGTGACGACCACTCAATCTCAATCAAATCAAATGAAACATGAAAATGACAGCATTGACAGCCAGCCACCATGATGTCAGTGTTGCTAGATCCAATTATTAAAAATCCGTACAATGCGATGTAATGTTAAGGCCGGCCACACACAGACGGAATCCCGTTACGGAATTCCGAACGGAATTTCGATAATGTACGAAGATTCCGTACGGAAAAATCCCGTATGTGTGTGGTAGTCAATAGTTTTGTATGGATTAGCTGCGTTCGGAATCACGTATGTACGGAATTCCGTAACATGATTCCGTCGGTGTGTGGCCGGCCTAATCCGGCCACACACAGACGGAATCACGTAACGGAATCTCGAAACGGAATCCCGATTCGGAATTCCGAACGCAGCAATTGCATACAAAATCTATGGGCCTGCCACACACATGCGTTAACGTTCCGTACGTAATTCCACATGAGAGCCCGTGCATTCGGAATCTTGCACGGAAAAAAGCCATTCCGAACGCAAGACTACCATATATTTTGTATGGGGTCGCCCGCCACACACAACCGTTTTTATTCCGTAAGGAATGCGCTCACACGCACGGCCTATCTGTGAGTGACGTATACAAACACCTACAACTTTTTTTATTACAGTTCTGGATACCAGACTTTTGGCAAACCCTTTATTATTTTGCTTAGTTATTATGTAGTTCTAGTTTCCAAAAAATCAATAGAATTGACCTGTGCGTAATATAAATAATAAATAGTCTATAATTATGTAGTTTTTGTTTATTTTTAGAAAAATAATTCATCTTCGCTCAATGTTTCCTCATCAAAGTTTAGCGTCTGACTGAGCCCTGATTCCGAACGAAAAAAGTCTGTGTGTGGTGGTACGTATGGTATCACGTACGTACGGAATTCCGAAACGGGATTCCGTACATACGTGATTCCGAACGCAGCTAATCCATACAAATATATGGACTAACACACACATACGGGATTTTTCCGTACGGAATCTTCATACATTATCGAAATTCCGTTCGGAATTCCGTAACGGGATCCGTCTGTGTGTGGCCGGCCTAAATGGCAATTGCAGGATAATAATTTTGCCAATTTTATTAAAAAATCGTACACCACACGGCACACTACCGCCAACTTGGCGCTAGAGCAGATGTAGGTAGACATGTATACTTATTTTCTTGCTTGCTATGTGTTTGCTACGAATTTTTGGATGTTGGAAGCGAATTTTCGTAATAAATTTTCAATCTTTAATTCGTTTACTTTCCATAATGATTATTATAATCAATATAATCATCAATTTTTAGACATTTTAAAAACAACCGGGAGCAAAACCCCTATGCACACGTACAAAAGGTTTACATTATACCTACAGCAGCGTCACCAAGCGGGATAAATTTTCAGTAATTCTGCCATTGCCTGCCTGCCTAGCATGACCGATTTATATCACGTGATATAGCATTTTATCGACACTCAACTGTCAAACTCTTTTGTCTTTTTGACAGTTAAACGTGATAAAACGCTATATCACGCGATAACAAATCGGTCATGCTAGGCAGGCTGCCATAATAGACAGTGACCCACTGCGACTTCACTCGAGAATGTATGGCAAAAAGAAAATTTTCAGGGTAGATAACAAATATTTTATGGTGGCCGGCCATACACGCAATGGTACAGCTTGGCCATAAAGAGATAAAATTAAATAAAATGGAACTAATATTTTTTGTACAAAATATAGTCAGTGTTGCCAAATTATTCGTGATTTTGACGTGTTTACATAGAAAGTGGCGCCCTCAATTTTTGTCAACTCTTTATGGTCAAGCTGTATATCGGTGAAGATCACCGTTCCGTTACCATTCGTTAGTGTATGTTATAAACCTGTCTGAACAAAAACGTGGTCAGGGGCCTTACTATGAGCTCATAAAGCAGGACTTATTTTGAATCGCCTTACTTTTTCGTACCATGACTTCGATTTTAGCTCGAGTTTATATACGCAGTCCTGTTTAAGGCCTGCTTTTGAACTGAGCGGCTTTAGGATGGTTTCTTATTTGCTGATGGTAAGCCCCCAGATATACTGGACGATAAACCGGACGGTACAGGATCGACGATTGCGTGTATGGCCACTAATTTTATTAGGTCTGTGCTCTGCTATTTTTATTGCAAAGCCAGTTCAACTCTGAATAGTCAGATTTTGTAGATCTACAGATTTTTAGAGGTAATCTACGTCAGAGATCTTGATTCTTGTTCCTACCTACAAAAAAATATTCAGCATTCAGAAATAAATGTTATATAAAACCTGTGTTTTTCGAAATTAGTGGATTATTATGTGTTGAAAAACCGCCGGTCCAGCTATCGTGTTGCGTCTATCGTCAATAGGGCTTGCAATTCGAATATTCGAATACTTCGAATATTCGCCTTATTTGCTAATCGAATACTTATGTCGGTGATATTCGAATATTTTATACTTTGTCAGATTTAAGCAAAAGTCGTTCATTAAATACCCGAATAGCTGTTGTGCACATAGAATGAAGCGGTTATCGTTCACTTTCTCGTCTATTTATTTGTTTACGTATGTTGTTTGTCCACAAATTGCAAACGATTTTAATCTAGCTTCCCAGTTAGCAAAAGACTTGAAACTTAAAACATTGGTCAGAACTGAAAGTTAATGAAGTATCATAGTGTCATTGAGCTGATTTGATGATGAAAAAGGGAGAAGGCCACAAGAAATCTGTATTAAAACCATGCAAACCCATCGAGTTTGGGCTCGTTTCAAATGAAAACTTCAAAACTATTTCACAACAGAATACTTGTGGAGACAAATGTCTTGACAAGTAGTATAGTATGAAATAGTGTCCAGGATCTGATGATGAAGCCGAAAGAAGGCCACAAGAACTTTGTAATAAAACCATGCAACGCCATCTAGTTTAGGCTCATTTGATTTAGCTTGACAAGTACTGTGTTGGGAAATAGTGTTCAAGGTCTAATGATGGAGCCAGAAGAAAACCACAGGAGCTCAATAAAACCAGACAAATTTATCGAGTTTGGACTCGTTTTATCCGTCTTGACAAGTACTCTGTTGTGAAAATAAATAATGTCCAGGGTCTGATGATGAAGCCGGTAGAAGGCCACAAAAACTCGGTAATAACTCCATAGAACTCCATTTAATTTGGGCTCGTTTGATTTGTCTTGACTAGTACTCTGATGTGAGAGGTTTTCAGGGTCTGATGATGGAGTCGTAAGAAGGCTCAGGAACACTGTTATAAAACCATACAACTCCATAGAGTTAGAGCTCGTTTGATTTATCTTGACATGTACTCTGTTGGGAAATAAAGCCCAGGGTCTGGTGATGGAGCCGGAAGAAGGGCACAAGAACTCTTTTTTTTTTAATTGAAAATAAGTGATCATTTGTCCACAATCACACCTAGTGTTGAGTGATAATGCGGACTACGATGGAGTATGCTCACTTAGATAAAGCCTATTCATATTCACTCTAGCCTTGAAAAAGCCCATGGGAATCACATCGGCAGGCAGCCTGTTCCACTCTTCTGAACTCTATAATGATACCATACAACCCCATCAAGTTTGGGCTTGTTTGATTCGTTTTGACAAGTATTCTGATGGGAGATAGTGATAGACCCTGGTATGATGATGACGCCGGAAATAAACCACGTAAAAACACAGTTAAGACTAAAAAGCAGAATATAAATATTTACTGACAAAAAAACGAAAAGACACGTTTTAAAAACGAACTAAGAAGTATAAAAATCGGACTCCAAACTTTTTCAAGTTAAAGGTTTAGGTTTAAAACATCTGTATAATGTCATAAATCTTTAGGGGGAAAATTATTTTATACTTATTAGACCGTTTTTATTGTTATTGGTAATAAATGTATGTGAAGTGAAGATATATTATGACCCTATACAAATCAAATCAAAATAAAAAAAAAAAATCAAAAAAAAAATTTATTCAGTCTAGGCTGTTACAAGTACTTGTGAATGTCAAAGAAGATACGCCATCGGTTCGCAAACCCTGAGCGGGAGACCTTGTAACGAGAAGAACCGGCAAGAAACTCGTCAAGGGCTGCTTTTTTCTCACTGTATATTTCATACAGAGTCGTCAACATTGAAAAATGAGCTCCACATTTAAAGTGAGGTCATTTTCCATCACAATAAAAGTTTGAACACAATGGGTAGGTAGGTTGAAATTAAATACCTACTACATATCGGATAGGTAATTGTGAGAGTAAATAACTTTCAACTAGTTGAGAAATCAGTAATCACTATGTCTGCTACTCGAAAGTGCACCTAAGTAGGCAAATTTACCAAAAAACACTTGATACAAGACATAAAAAATAACAATAAAAAAAACGCAATTCTTACAATTCAATATGCGTTAAGATAGGTACTCAGAAGCAGACCCATTCCCACTGGCAGCACCCGTTCACGAGCATGACGCGTGGACCAGCCATCGCTTCGCTCAACCATATTTGAGGGAACGTAACGACCCGCCCCACACGACACCACCGCAGAAATGATTAAAGAGAGCATGACATACTTAGGCTACCCATCCTAAGGCACTGAATTGAAAACTAATATCCAAAAGCTTTTCATAGGCCTTTACTTACAAAAACTACTGACTATAGAAAGCAAAATGATTGCAATAAAAAAAGAGAAATCAAAACAAGGTTTACTTGCCTATTAGTTTTATGTTTTGAGTAAGAAGTGCCATACATATTGATAACATCAAACAGAGAAAAAAATATATATATTTAAATATACGACGCCCTTAGTACAAGCAGACAGAACCAGACCCATTCCCACTGGCAGCACCCGTTCACGAGCATGACGCATGGACCAGCTATCGCTTCGCTCAACCATATTTGAGGGAACGTAACGACCCGCCCCACACGACACCACCGCAGAAATGTTTAAAGTGAGCATGACATACTAAAGAAAGAAGAATACAGAAGTTTTAAACCTAAAAACGTGGGGCGAATGCAAAAGTAAGTTGATAATTTATCTTACAGAATGCGCCCCATTTAAACTAAGCATTTCACTTTAGTTTAACTTGGAAAATAAACAATATTTAGTAATTACAACCATCTGTTTCACTTTTGAGAAATATTCGAATATATTCAAATACCTCCTTAAAAAATATCGAATATTCGAATATTGAATTTCATCGAATATTTGCAAGCCCCGTCACGCAGCCCGATAGTAGTTCGTATCGTAATTATGACGATAATGACTCCCACACTTGCGTTTAGCGTAATGGTTAGTTAAAGGTAAAGGCGGGCTCATTTGTCTGACTCCACGTGTTAACACGCCGTAAGATGACATCGGTTTTCATAGTAAATGTATGCACTAGGAGCACATCTTATAACACGTCCATATAAATACGGCGTGTTAACACGTGGCGTCAGACAAATGTGCCGGCGGCAGTCCGGCACCTTTACGTAGACGAAGCTTTGTGCTGATAGACGCAGGAGTGGGAGAGGTATTAGCCTAAAGAGCCGTAGGCCTAGCATGACCGACAAAACACGATAGAGCTTGACCATAAAGAGTTGACAAAAATTGAGGGCGCCACTTTCTATGTAAACACGTCAAAATCACGAATAATTTGGCAACACTGACTATATTTTGTACTGAAAAATTTTAGTTCCATTTTATTTAATTTCATCTCTTTATGGGCAAGCTGTATATCGCATGATATAGCGTTTTATCGACACTCAACTGTAAAAATCCATTGTCTTATGACAGTACGTGATATAATTGCTCAGTAAAATTAATTCGAAACAGTACCTACACTATTTAAGTAAACATATAAATATTTAGTAAATAAAGTAAAGACAACAGTGAACAGGTGTACTTATCCATCATGTATCGCGTTTCAGTAGTCATGCTAGGGGGACTAGTATGACAATACTGCAGAGGGCATAGTACGAGTTGTATTCTCACCTCACTCGGATACTGCTTACAGTCAATGCGGGTGAGTGAACGAGTGAAAGAGAGGAAACGATAGGGAACTCTTCACAAAGTGAAGTGAATACAAAACTCGTACTAGGCCCTCAGACAAAATATCAAAAAACTTAAAGATCGAAATGCATTTTTTTTTGAAGTTGCGTTTCGTTTTACGCAAAGTTTTAATTTAATTTGATTTTTTATACTATTGTTTGGGTGGATGGAATGTAACAAAATCCGTAGATTTACCACTAATTATCACTATGTCCATAGACAAGACCTAAAATCCGTAGATACACGGACAAATCCGTAGGTCTGGCAGCGCTGCATGATGACAATGAATCATGAACGCACAGAACAAAGACAAGTGTCATAATCATGCATGCATGTCATTCATGTCATGACCATGATCTCTTGTGCTGTCACATGCAGCAGCGCATCGCATGCTATTAATTATAGATATAGTATATTAAAAAGGGGTAGATGCGCTACCGAGCGACCTGCACCCGTACCGCCTAACTCAATCGCTTTGACTCTGGCTTTGGTTTATGACGTCAGTGCACAGTCCGTCCTTGTCATCGTGTTATGATATGACAAGGACGTACAGAGCATTGCTATCGCTCTGGCTAAAGCTTTGAGTTAGGCGGTAGGGCCCCGGGTGTAAGGGATAGATATATTATGACGTCAAAATATGGGGTTGCCATGATCAGAAAAAGTACCTACCCTTAACGGTGTAGCATCCGTTAATGTGCAGATTACTAGTTAAAGTACGGAAATCGTCTACTTTAAGAAAAATTTCGCACTCCAAGATTTATTGCTCTATGTTGCATATTTCAAGAGCTTGTAAGGGTCATATTGTTGTTTGAATATGACCCTTACAAGCACTAAATGGTTATTTTCGAAAAGGAAAAAAATCAAAACTACAAAAAAATATGTTCAAAATGCTTGTAATTATGTTCATTTTTAAAAATAATCATTATTTGGTTACGTAAGGGTCATAATTCAAACAAAAATAACTCTCGAAACTTGCAACATAAATTTTGGAGTCGTTTTAAAGATAATATCCCTGTGTATTCGAATAATGCAAAAAAAATTGCATTAATATCCTAGTTTTTGAGATATGTTAGAAAAACAAAAAAAAAAGCACACAATATTTGTGTAAAAATTTATTTCAGTAATTTTTTATGAAGTATTTAAGTTGAAAGTTTACACATTGTTTACAAATTGATAGGTGGTATTATAAGCTTTCGAATAGTATTTTGACGCTCACGAAGAAAAATTTTACACTTTAACTGACTGGACCAGTTAATCTGCAGATTAACGGATTCCGTACTTTAACGGTAACATACGTATACATAGAGTAAACTAGCTGGGGTTCGCTCAGGTAGTTGATATGAGATTGTGTGGTTAATGGAATAAAAAGATAAACTTTAAATTAAAACAGTAATAGTGGAGTGAGTTATCATCGGTAAGTAAACAAAACATCAACATAAACCAACCAAAACTAATTTTTATACATTATTTCTACTGACCCGACATTTTGAATGAAAATCATAGATTATGAAATGTGAACCATACAGATTGTATACGTAGGTACTAAATTAGGACAGGTGAACTAATAACACAGTTTTACAATATAAGTATATTGTTCTATAGCACTGGTTCCTAACCTGGGGGTAATTACCCCCACAGGGGTAAATCAGCTATTTCACGGGGGTAACAAAGAGCTAAATTATAAGGATAAAACTAGCACTTTGTGAGTTTCCCGCGGTTTCCGGACAAGGATCTGGGTTAGTAAATATTTTTCCAAGTTGCCATAGTAATATTTACGTAATAAAAAAATCTATTCAACGACACCAAATGATTAGGTAGGTACTATTAGTACGGGTACTAAATGTCCATCCTCCTTTTTTATTTTTTGAATAAGTATCAGAATACACCTAATTAGGGTGGAGGGTTGACTAACTGAGACACAGGACCCGTCCTAGTTTGGGTGGCAGCCCGCCATAGTCTTTTTTTATAGATTAAGATTAGATAAGTTTTTCGTACTGTACATCAAACTCTTGCATTCCAAACTACAATATGTAACTGTTAAGATTATGGTGAGAAATAAAGTTATTTATTTATTTAATTATCTAATTAAATTACGTTTTTACTATAATTTTATGCAATAATTACTAAGTAGGTATATCATAATCATTACCTATGAAGAATGTGTCACATCTGCGTGCATGTTACTTTTTCTTTGACAACTCTGCGCATGCGTAGCCGCCATCTTTGCGATCGCTGCGACAATAATGTACCGTAGACTGTCCTTTCTATACGTAGTAATATATTTCAATGATGTAGGTACGCAATTTTACCGGTTTGCATGTCAAATGTTTACGAGGTTATTTTTAGAAATAATTTTTAGATTTTTCATATTTATCAGGTATTTTATGATATAACTAATGATTTAGCTCAGAAACTTGGTTCCTGTGAGATTTGAGAAAGAAATACGTGATATATCAAAATATAGAAAACAGTGTACTTACGCATGAAATGTAACACCCGCTTCTTTTCTTTGATTGTTGCTTTTGCAGCCAAATATCGAACATCTCACCATTTTGTATGCTAGACACAAACACAACACATACGATTTATAATAAATCTTGGGTATCAATTAGGGAGTAATCCACAAAACCTTTAATTTCTTTAGCACTCTTGATATAACCCCACTTGTTTGTTTTGCCTAGTTGAACTGTGCCTATAATCCGACCATGAAATAAAGTCCGGTCGGTGATAGAGAAAAAACATGACACTCTTCTCTATTTCCTCCTATAGGAATCTCAATAAGACGATCTCGCTCTATCAAAGCATGTCAGACCCTTGCTATTAATGCTGAAAATGACGCATGCGTTATCCCAGCATGCCTCTTTCGTTTGCGTTCCCTCACAGTATTTATTATTATATTCTGTGATATCACACTGGGGTCTATTTTGTGTGTGATATCGACGACTTATGTGAATGACGCTGTAGAAATGGGCAAAAGTCTCGCCGTTTACTACGTTTAACCTATGGCATAGAGTAAGATAAAACCTATGGTATCCGATATCCTAATTAAAACCTATGGTATTCTGTGGCGAAGGTCTAATAATCGATCGCAGCGCTCATGGTGGCAAAAAGAGGAAATAATGTAGGCTCACCAATATACATAGATATAGTATATTAAAACCAATATACTATATCTACGAGTATGGCTCACCATCCTTGACAATGACAAATCTGCTCTCTCTCTATCTAAGTTGGTCCCTGTTTTTTAGCCGGGCCATGGAACGGGTTTCCTTGTTTTTCGCGCCAGAAACAAAACTCACGAAATTATGTACTATCACGAAGTACTTAGTCAAAACTTTTCTTCTCGACTTTCGATATTATTATAGGGTCCTCGCCTCGCATGTCTTGCCGAAGAGGAAATCTAGATTCATTCGAGATATTATGTTCGAGATAGACGAGTAATTTTCGAAAGTGTTGAAAAGACCTTAGTTTAGTAGTTGCTGGCGTGGTCTGACAATATTAGGTTTTCTCGAACGAATCTCGATTTCCTCGTCCGGCAAGACATGCGAGGACACTATCAGAAAGTCGGGAAGAAAAGTTTTGACTAGACTAGGTGTTTATTTAGGTAGGTAGGCGAGTAGCAACAATAGCTCAATTCAATATTCAATATTCATTTATTGCAAGTCACGAGTCGGAATGGGTGTTACAATATTGGTATGTACAAGTGACGCCCTGCTAGGGCACAGCAAACATGAGGGGCAAATATTGAAATATTGGATCGCAGTTAACCAATATTTTTAACCGACTTCAAAAAAGCAGGAGAATGTTTGTCTATGTCCATGTCCAAATCCGAACATGGACATGGACATGGACATGGACATGGACATGGACATGGACATGGACATGGACATGGACATGGACATGGACATGGACATGGACATGGACATGGACATGGACATGGACATGGACATGGACATGGACATGGACATGGACATGGACATGGACATGGACATGGACATGGACATGGACATGGACATGGACATGGACTTAAACATGGACATGGACAGGACATCATGGACATGGACATGTCCATATACAGGACATCGGGAATTTTATAAAAATATATCCTATATTTATTTTTAACTAGCTTCCTAGCTAGTACATCCGGGTGGACATTAATTTGAAAAATACCCTACAAAAACATACAGACGAAAAGAAAAACAATCTCCTGCTTTTTTGAAGTCGGTTAAAAATATTGGATCGCAGTTACTTGTGGTTATAAAATTAATTTCCTTAAGTAGGTAGGTACCTAAACAGTATTCAAATCAACACATGCATATAAACTAACAGTGACAACTTAACTATTCCTAGATCACGCAAGGAATGCGTAGCGTAGTCAGAGGGAGTCGCAGTCAGTCACTAGTTAACTGTTCGAGGAATTATCGCGTGCGCGTGCGAAACGTCAAAATAGCGGATGTCGAGATTGCGACAGGATTGTAGTTTGTGTGACTACATACAACAACCGTGACGTTGCTTGCCGTGTAGTGAAAATATGCAAACTGGACTTGAGTATGTACCACCTACTTTGTTCCTCTGCAAATAGGTACTTATTGGTGATAGGGAATGGTAGGTAGGTACCTAGGTAGACGTTTCTTTCTTAAAAACTAAAATACGTTACTAACATACCTACGAGGGCGGTTTGATAAGTCCATGACTTTGAAAAGAATAAATAGGTATTTTACTTACTTTTTTTCATAATTTATTTTTGTATCTTAAAAATAAACTCCGTAGGAATCTTTACACATTTTTTTTTCAAATTCGGCCAAAGATTGTTACTTTTGAAAACAAAAAGCTCAAGCGACTTCTAACTTTTCTTAATGACCCTATCGACCCTCTCGGCGGCACTCATGACAACAAAACTCATCGAATGAAGATGCGAATCCTTCCTATTCTCCAGATTTAGCCCACCGAGATTTTTTCTCCTACTACCAAACATGAATATGATTTCCATCAAGCCAAAAGGTGGTGTCTGAAATGAGCCCTCATTTCAGTTACCACAGTTTTCAGGCGTTGATAGAGGCAGGAACTTCGTTGGACTGAATACGCAGAGCTTCAAAAAGATTATGTAGAGAAATAAAACAAAATCATATGGCGAAAAAAGATGTTTCTTCTTTACAAAGTCATGGACTTATCAAACCACCCTCGTAAAGATATCTGATAGTTAAAGTAATATTTTTTTAACTTTATAGAGATAGACATCTCACGTAGGTACCTACCTACGCCGCCGCCGTAATAAAAGATCATTATAATGATTTAAAGTCGTTGCCAATCATAATAATCATTACACGGCTATTAAACGCAGATAAATATTTTGCCTCAGGCAGCGCAGGACTTGACTTGCGATTGCTTACTTGTACCACAGAATATATAATAGTATGCTTGTACTGTCTATTATAATTTTTTTTTGTAGATATTAAATTTAAGCGTGTTAAAAGAGAAAGTGGGTTATTTTGCTGCAGGAATGTTATTCGTTCAAACGATAAAATTATCCACAAAGCATAATAAAAGTATTGTAAGGGTGGAAAGGTACTTACGGCAATATTAAAAGGCTAAAGCTTTTTCGCTGTATAAAACTACTTCTCTAGTTCGTGATTTAAACTCGGCACTCGTAGCAAAAATTGACTTCAAGTCGAATAAAAAAATTAAACCATCACGTATAATGCGACACCGTAAGTATTAGATATATTTTTTTGCAAAAAATGCAGAGGTTCCTTATCAACAAATTACGCAATATTATTTGCTTACACATTTGCAACTTATTGTGCAAATCTTGTATAACTAACAATAATAGTACTTACTAAATAGCGTATTAATTTTTTATGTATTATTTAACTCCTGCCCGCGACTTCGTCCGCGTCGATATTCGAGAAAATCCATAGGTCTCTGTTTTAATTTCATCAAAATCAGATCAGCCGTTTTTACGTGATTAAGCTGGTTCCCACCAAGCGCGCTGTCTCCCCTTTTTCTCTCCCTCTCCCCCTTCTTCTTACCCTGCTCCCCCTCCTGCTCCCCTCCCCCTCACACTCTCTCTCCCTCTTACTCTCCTCCTCCCCTCCCTCTCCGACTCACACTCCCCCTCCAAAATAACATAATACATCATTTATTTTAATAAATAACGCGTGGAGTATCCGTCAAGTGTTTTTTTTTATATTTTTATGATTGCTTATCATATCGACCTGTGTTAACTCTTTTAAAAAAAAAAAATTTATTTAGAGATAAAGTTTTCAGCGGTAAGTAGTGCCTGCCATAGAGTACATTATTATACTAGAGTGCCTGCTTCTGGAACTTTCATATTGTATCAGTTTACTTTGGTTAGCCTAATCTGTCAGAAAAAAAGAAGTAGCATTGTCACTAAATTAATGAAGATTGTACTTATTTTGGATGAAATTATGGAAGGAAAGTGAAATCAACAAAATAAAATATGACGTCACGAACGTACTGTTGAATCAGGTTCATTAGACTTTCTCGCATTGCATTATTCACTTATTAAAATTTTAATTTCATGCCAAGTGCATGGTAATGTTACAGTTAGTATCTACCTACTTACATAGGTAGTTACATAACATAACATTATTAATTAAAGCCTTTAGATTTGGAAAGTTTACATTACAAATTGTACACAAACTACCTATGTTAGCATATCGTATGAGATACGATAAACAATTTTCTCATTGTCATTATGCGGCGTCCGTCACTCAAAACCACCTCAAATCGTAGCTTGTTTAGGCAATATCTGCTCTCATTAAACAAAACAACTATGCAAACAAATCAAACGCATAGTACGGTATAGTAATACCTGGCTATATCTAAGAGTAAACATCAAGTAAGGTAGGTATGGGTTTGTTCGCAATCAGACGTTTATGTTTATCATGGTCGGTTGTTCGGTTTTACGATTGCGATGCGAAGGAAAAGTATACTGTGTTAGTCCAAGGAAAGCGACGATCTTGAGCGCACGCGGAGAATAGCGCGCGAAAACATTGCCGCGAAGTTTGACAGTTCCGAAAGTAGGAACCATAAATTTTTAAGTGATCATTTGAGTGCTTGGCCACAGTATTGTCAATGGTTTTGGATAAAAGTGACAAAGTTTTTCTGTGAGATTTGTTTGTGTTTGTTGCTGTTAATTTTCCGGGTGAGTGTTAAGATTTGATTCACTTTATCTTTGAGCATTCTTAGGTGGATAAAGTTGTTATTGCAGTGTGTTTGCAGAGAAATAAAATGAACAAATAAATAAGTGATAAAAATAAAGTGAGTAGGTACTAACATTAGGTAGGTAGGTACTACGAAACCTTTAACAAATTAAATGAAAAAGGATAGAGAGGGTTTTCCTCTAATAAGTTTGCGCAATTTGACGGATTTGACATTTAGTAAAGATATAAGTAGAGTAGGTATACCAAGAATCTTATATTCATATTCTATGAGGTATACTTAGTAATCTTTTACACTTATGACCTCTGTATTTTTAATGTTTATTAATTTCATACCTAGAATTTTTAACATTTGATTTTCCATCCATCCATCCATTTTGATTTAAAAAAAATGTCCTGAAGTTATCAGTAGGTATGGCGATTAGATTCTTAGTTCAAAACATTTTGTCGTGATGTTTAATTAAAATAAAAACACTTGCTAAATACCTACTTAAATACTTCCTAAAAAATCTGCATGACGTAACGATTGAAGCAAACGTTGGGTATGCACTTAGGTACTAGGTACTTATAAAGTTAGTCAAGTTAGTTCGCCATAGTCATAGACAGCAAAAGTGCTTAAAGTTTATGCGAATTTTGATTAATTATGTAAATGTTATTGCCATTTGCCACACCTATAATCACATTGCGCCTATATAATCGCTTTAATGCAAATGAGATATTAACACCTTAGACGCCGCGTAGGTCACCGGTGACCTCAATTTTAAAATTAACTTTTAATTTTCTTTTTTCCCCAAAGGAAATTTTCGTTTATTTTTGATATTGTGTATGAAATCTGAAATGTTCATAAATTGTAAAAAATATGTTTGTATGGTGGCGTTTAAGGTGTTAAGTACATAGCGTCATTTATATTACAACAGCGCGTAAGTCAATTTTTGGCGGTTTTCATAATATATTATTATATTTTGATTTTGTTGGATAAAGCTTTTTAGCGCGCATCGATCTACCAATGGCAATCTTTACCTATACTTTTCGACCCATAAGAACAACGAACTAAGATCTCACGAACGTGAGCAAGATATTTAAAAAATTGTGACACCGCGTGGTTTACCAACACCCTAGCCATCCAATCCATACTCCCTGTTGATTCTGTAACAAACTCGCATCTCACTTCGTACCTCACTTCACTTCGCGGAAATTTTAAATCATAAATGAGATAATGTTAGGCTGGTTTTTTAATCACAAAAGATTTTAGGTAGCTACCTAAAACCTTTTGTAATCGGTAAAATAGCTTATATTCAGCTAATTTCTAATAACAAATTCACGCGAAGTGAAGAGACGTTCGAAGTGAGATGCGAGTTTGGTTACAGAATCGACAGGCTGTTTTTGATGACTGCTTGTTGCTTCGCAAATAATAAACGATTTTAGTGTATTTTATGTGAAATTGAGTGAAAATAGGTTTATTTTGATAAAATAGAGGTAGGCAACTTAAGAATTTGATTTTAAACTTTACTTAAGCGGTGTTTACTCTAATTTGTTTCCGTACTTGAGTGGTGTTGCAGCACTGATAATAATTATTATCAGTGATTCGTTTTTTGTCTCTCCTGAAAAGTCGCTACCTATCGACTAGCGCGGTGTTGTAATAGTTGATCCTTAGGTCATTGGCCCTCTACAAACCAATCATGACACATAGTCCCATCCCTAAAAACATAATCAAAGGGATTCTTTGTTGAAGAATGCATCCAACATTTGTGTGCTGGTACGCAGTGACAAAAACCGCAGGGCATGTATGAAAAGATTGATGGATGTGAAAGAAGTGTGTAAGGATCGTAGCAGGTGGCCTACCCCCACGGGAAACATAGTGAGTGTATGTATGTATGTATGTAGTTCTCTTCACACAACATTGTTGGCATAGTATAGCTGACTCAGTTATAAACGACGATAGGTAGTGTACGTACCTCTCTTACCCAACTATAATCATAGAATTCATAATTAATGCCGAATTACTCATAAATTTTTGAAACTATGGAAAGTGCTTGCAATTTACTCAATGATGAAAAAAAGGAAGTAACAACCTTCGTTTGGTAGGTAATTAATAAGATCGTAAAAACTAATTAAAATTATTACACTAAGGTAGGTACTTTAGTGTAATTAGTGTAATCATGTAATATTTTTTTAAATATCGCCTTGGCATGCATTGTATGGCATAATGCTGAATGGCAAAATTGACAATACATGTACCTAGCAATACCTACTTGGATGTCAAAACAAGGAATCGAATTACGATTATTCAGATTCAATTTATACAAACTATAGGTCATCAAGCTACAACAAGACACATTTTTTTTCTTCATCAATCATAAATTCTGTTTTGCATTAAAACATTGATTTTTGGATATTGTATTGGGTATTCTACTAGGTAAAAGATTCTACTTTTAAGGTATAGGTTTTATTTGACAAAATTTACTATGATTTCTAAGCTAATACTCCAAAATTTGTAAAATATCATAAAAAATCTAAATGCTCCGGTGATTAATTTATTTTATTTTATTTAATCTTTATTGCTTAAAATAAAAACAGCAAATGGCGGACTTAATGCCCAAGGGCATTCTCTAACAGTCAACCGGTAAGTTGTTAAGGAGAAAATTTGTGTTGAATATTAAAATCCATGCGTCAAATAAATGTTGTTGTCGCATAATTACTTAAAACTTTATTGTAAAAACTTGTTTTACAATAATGTTTTAAATCTCGCCATGATATCAACAGTTTCAACATTCAAAGCATCATATCTCAATAAATATAGATCGCAGAAAAAATACACTGATATTTAATTACTAATTTAATTAATGGAATAAAAAAAGTAATTTTTCGGGAATTACCTTCCTCAAGGATCTCCACGACGATCGGTCCTACTCCTACGCTGCCTGCATCATCAGGCTTTTATCACAATATTCAAAATTAGTCTCATAACGGATACTAACTAAATTACATAATGAGTACCTACTCGAACAGAAAGACTTTTCCTTTTAATTAAACTGTAACTGATCCTTTGATAAGATAAAATAAGGCCCACGTCACACTAGCGACTGGGACGTGGCTAAGGCCCGCCGCAGCAATAAACGTTATCAGGCCGCTTATCACCGGTTCCACGGTAACTTTATGGTAAACTGATTCGTTAGTACGATTAGGTACTATTGGTTGTATCACAATAGGGAATATGCATCATTTTTTTTTTATCAAAATCAAAAGTATAATGCGTGAGAAAATCAACTGTAATATTGAAACTTTTCTTTTGCGTTTTTTTTCTCGTGATATAGTTACTTGAAGTTAGCACGCATCAGCTCTTGCCGAAAACGCTCTATACAAATATGTGACGTCACTTGTCACGTTTCAGTGTGTTTCAGGCGCGTTTAATATGGAGTTAGCCAAGAATCTTCAATTATCTCCTTAAATTTTACGTTTAAGTACATATCTGTCATACAAAATATTATTTCTTATTCGATATTCTATCTGACTGTTAAGTGCATTAAAAAAACGTTATTTTCCCCTAATTTCATCGTGTGCTAAAACTAAAATAATATATTTTTTTATTTTTTTCTCAGTTCCATCATGTTTTTACAAGTGTCCGCAGCGATCGAGCTCAAATTTATCAAAATCGGTGACTTATTGCATATTCCCTATTCGTTTATTCAGAAATACCAGTCATCAACATTTACCCTGTAAATAATCGTTAGCTTAGTTCCTGTTTTTTTTTAAATTTTCTTCTAAAAACTTTTGCACTAGAATTTTCCTCAGTTATGGCAAAAATTGCGGTAGGTTACGTATGACGCACTTTTGCCAACTTGATTCTTGTTTGCCAACTTCCAGTGAAAACAGACACTGAATATTTGGATTAAAGAGTTAGTTAAAACAAATAGGGGTTTTCCTAAAAGTCTTAACGAGTGTTAATAGTTTGATAAGCGAAAATTGTACACTTATAGAGTTTTGCGTGTAGATGACGAATAAGTTAGTGTTGCGTCAATGACTGTAGCCGCACCCTGGAGGAGACCAATTGCGCCCCCTATTGAGAGACAACGACATCACAAATGAACTTCACCTTCACCTTTCTTGACCTTCTTATGTTTGGCTTATTATACTTTAGTTTAACTGACTAGCGTTATGGGAGCCGATCCTCTTGGAAAATATATCTTATTATGTTTTAATTAAAGGAGGCTTTTGTAACTTTGCTATCAGGCGTAATATATTTATATATATCTATATTTATAAAATCGTAAACTGAATGACTGACTGACTGACTGACTGACTGACTGATCTATCAACGCACAGCCCAAACCGCTGGGTCTAGAGACTCCAAATTTGGCACGCAGGTTCCTTATGAGGTCTAGGGGTGCACTAAGAAAGGATTTTTCAAAATTCACCCCCTAAGGGGGTAAAAAAGGGGATCAAAGTTTGTATGAAAGTCCCTCAGTTTTGAAGCTAGGATCTTCAAATTTTGTGTTTAGACTGACCATTGAAAATAAATAAATACGGGTCTCAGCGTTTTTCAAAATTCTACCCCGAAGAGGTCAAAAGGGGGATGAAGTTGTGTATTGAAGAAAATCCTTTATTTTCGAAGTAAAAATCGCTAAATTTATAATTTAGGCTTATGGATAGAAATCTAACGCAACGTATATTGTTATTGTTAGTATTTAAACCCCTATTGGGATGAAATGGGGGTGAAAAGGGGTAAAAAAACCCAAAAATAGATATGGATGTCGTTATTGGGGTTTTCTGGGATGACGATTGCAAAAATGACATTTATTTTGAAGTCCAACACGGTGGACATGATTTGACCCCTAAAGGGGTGAAAATGGGGTTCAAATTTTGTATGGAAAAATTATATAAAATAGACATTACAACTTTAAACTTCGTTGGAGCACATCTAAAAATAAATAGGCAAACATATATTTTGTAATTTTGAAAATCAACCACTTAGGGGTAAATGGGGTGAGTAAACATAAAAATCAATATGGATGTCGTTCTTGAGGTTTTATGGGATGGTGATTGCGAAAATGAGGTTTATTTTGAAGTCCAACACGGTGGACATGATTTAACCCCTTAAGGGGTGAAAATGGGGTTCAATTTTTGTATGGAAAAATAATATAAAATAGACATTACAACTTTAAAATTTGTAGGAGCATGTCTAAAAATAAATAGGCAAACACATATTTTGTTATTTTGAAAATCCTCCCTTATGGTGTAAATGGCGTAAGTAAACATGAAAAGCGATGTGGATGTCGTTCTTGAGGTTTCATGGGATGGTGGTTGCGAAAATGACATTTATTTTGAAGTCCAACACGGTGGCCATGATTGGACCTGGACATGCACATCCAGGGGACGGGGACGGGGACGGGAACGGGAACGGGAACGGGAACGGGAACGGGAACGGGAACGGGAACGGGAACGGGAACGGGACCGGGACCGGAAACGGGGAGCCTTGACATAAAAATCGATATGGATGTCGTTCTTGAGGTTTTATGGGATGGTGATTGCGAAAATGAAATTTATTTTGAAGTCCAACACGGTGGACATGGTTGGACCTGGACATGGACATCCAGGGGACGGGGACAGGGACGGGAACGGGGACGGGAACGGGAACGGGAACGGGACCGGGACCGGAAACGGGGAGCCTTGACATAAAAATCGATATGGATGTCGTTCTTGAGGTTTTATGGGATGGTGATTGCGAAAATGAAATTTATTTTGAAGTCCAACACGGTGGACATGATTGGACCTGGACATGCACATCCAGGGGACGGGGACAGGGACGGGAACGGGAACGGGGACGGGGACGGGAACGGGAACGGGGACGGGAACGGGACCGGGAACGGGAACGGGTTACGGGAACGGGAACGGGAACGCGAAGGGGAACGGGAACGGGAACGGGAACGGGACCGGGACCGGAAACGGGGAGCCTTGACATAAAAATCGATATGGATGTCGTTCTTGAGGTTTTATGGGATGGTGATTGCGAAAATAAATTTATTTTGAAGTCCAACACGGTGGACATGGTTGGACCTGGACATGCACATCCAGGGGACGGGGACAGGGACGGGAACGGGAACGGGGACGGGGACGGGAACGGGACCGGGACCGGGAACGGGAACGGGAACGGGAACGGGAACGGGAACGGGACCGGGACTGGAAACGGGGAGCCTTGACATAAAAATCGATATGGATGTCGTTCTTGAGGTTTTATGGGATGGTGATTGCGAAAATGAAATTTATTTTGAAGTCCAACACGGTGGACATGATTGGACCTGGACATGCACATCCAGGGGACGGGGACAGGGACGGGGACGGGGACGGGAACGGGGACGGGAACGGGACCGGGACCGGGAACGGGAACGGGACCGGGACCGGGACCGGGAACGGGAACGGGAACGGGAACGGGAACGGGAACGGGAACGGGAACGGGAACGGGAACGGGAACGGGAACGGGAACGGGAACGGGACCGGGACCGGAAACGGGGAGCCTTGTGCGAGGTCCGCCACACGCGGCAGATGTCTCAAGCAGCGCGCCTAATTGCGTAAAAACGGCTGGTCTGATCCTGGTTGACGGTTCCCTAAGGATTTTCTCTAATATCCACGCGGACGAAGTCGCGGGCAGAAGCTAGTTTACTATACAAACTTTCAACACATTTATACATAAAATTTTAGGAAATTGGTCAAAACAATAGTTTTGTGGGTATTATGTAAATGAACCCACCAATCCGCACTGGGCCCGCGTGGTCCATCCTCCTTACCACCCATAAGGAAGGCCTGTGCCCCAGCAGTGGGGACATAAAAAATGTCTGATGGACATGTAAATGAAATTATTACCGATGAAACTAAAATTATTCATAGCAGAAACTTATTAAGCCTTCTTTTAACAATTATATGGATAATTTTATTCACTTTATCTATTCTACGTGACTCCGGATATTAATTATTAGAATATAGAAGAACAAACAAAAGCAAACGCGTTCGTCCATCCGTGTAGGTAAGTGTTTCCCGATGAAAAACCGTAAATCCGGAACTTATTTACATCCGCTCCGGCCGCAGTATGACTAACTAAAAGATTGAACTTAAGTTTAAGTAACTAGATGAACACGATGTTGATTGAAAACTTGGGTGTACTCAAATTTAATATTATTTATTGAAAGTGAAAGTGAAATAAGCTTTATTCAAATAAACTTAATTATTAAGTACTTTTGAATCGTCTATATTTTTCTACCACCCGTTCCAGACTTTTTTAGCTGACAAGAAGAACGGGCGCAAGAAACTTATCAGCTGTAACAGCCATAAGTAACGATATTTACAAACTTGAATATATCGTTACCATGAATATATCGTTATCGCTGTAACAGCCATAAGTAACGATATTTACAAACTTGAATATATCGTTTTTTTTATTTTATTTTATTTTATTTTATTTTTCTTTGGCACAGTTACAAGATACAAACCAAGCAGTACAAATAAAAATAATTCAAAAACAAAACAAAAGTGTAAATTTGTACCTCAATTACAACCATGCACAACATGCAAATATAGTTTTCATAAAAAGTGCGGCTAACTAGGTAGTTCTAATTAATTATTTTAATACAAAAGCGAAATAAAATTTTCACAAAAGTTCCTACAAAAAAAAAACAAATTAAAGAAATTAATCTTCAATTTGTGCAAGTGCTCCAATGTTCTCTGGATCTTTTATTGTTTTTACAAATGTGTTAGGACTTTGGTAGAATATATCAAGCTGTTTACATAACAAATTATAAAGTCTACAGAAGCGCACAAGTGGGTTGTTACGTGATACATTATTTCTTGTAAATGGTACAACAAATAGATGCTGCTTTCGATTAGACCTACTAGTGACCTTCAACGAAACATGGCTTAAAATATCAGTTTCCATTTTTGAATTAACTATTTTGTACAATGTTAGAAGGTCACTGATTTGACGTCTAACGTAAAGCGAGTCCAAATTAAATCGGTTAAGCCTATCAGAGTAAGTTAGGATTTTTTTTTCTTAGCCCCAATTTTGAAGTAAGACCTCGGATAAACCGCTTCTGAACTGCCTCTATCCTATTAATATGATTGGCATAAATTGGCGACCATATAACGCTGCAGTATTCCAGCAAACTTCTCACTAAGCTAGTATATAGAAGTATAAAACTTTGAGTTTGCTTAAAAGGTTTTGTAAGGCGATATATGAAACCCATCATTCGTTTTGCCTTTAGAATAATCGAGTCGTAATGCACTCTAAAGGAAAGTTTCGAGTCAAACCACACCCCCAAGTCACGTACTACGTCCACTCGTTTCAACTGAACTCCTTGCATTACATAAGACGATGGAATATAATTATTTTTTTTGGTGAATGTGATTAATTGACATTTATCGACGTTTAGTGACATATTATTTTTTTCACACCAAAGCGTCATGGTATCAATATCGGATTGCAGAATGGTGCTATCATCACTTGTATGTATCCTACGATAAATTTTGATATCATCTGCATACGCTAAATATTCGCATTTGAGCTGACTTAGGAGGTCGTTTATAAACAACAAAAAAAGTAAGGGTCCGAGGTTTGATCCCTGCGGAACACCGGAATCCGCGATAAAAGGAGGCGAATCATAACCACTAACTGTAACAAGCTGTGTGCGATTTAGCAAATACGATTGTAGCCACCGTAGAAGCGAGCCATGAATTCCTAAGTGCTCAGCTTTAATACAAAGTATTGAATGATCAACGCGATCAAACGCTTTTGCAAAGTCAGTGTAAACCGAATCTACTTGCCCTGATTGATCAAATGCAGAACTTAGGTAGTTCATGTAACTCAGAAGATTAGAAGTTGTAGATCGTGATTTTACAAACCCATGCTGGTGAGGACTGATAACGGTCTTCAGGTGTGAGTAAATGATATAATAAACCAAGCTTTCGAAGATTTTAGCGAAGCAATTAAGTATGCTTATTGGTCGATAGTTAGAGACACACTTTTTGTCGCCCGCTTTATACACAGGGACAATCTTTGCCATTTTCCACATATCAGGAAATTCACCATCAGTCAATGATTTATTAAAAAGCATGGCCAGAGGTTTAATTAAGGCAACAGAACACCGCTTAATGAAGATAGGTGGTACTCCGTCAGGTCCAGCTCCTTTCCCAGTATCAATTGAATCAAGACTAGATTTGATGGATTTGTCTGTAATATGAATTGTAGATAGGGTCGTATTTGATTGTTCAAAGTCTGGTATATATTTCGACGAATCTGCGCGCCTATATACAGATGAGAAAAAATTTGCAAAGAGGTTAGCAATATTCAATTCAATTCAATTCATTTATTTATTCACCCTTTGTTACATAACGCAACCTAGGTAAGTCAACATTTACAATAATATTACATATACTCACATTGAAAATTGGTTATAAAAAATTCATATTCTATTAAAAATGTATCCATAAGTAAAATTATTTAAATTCATTCCAAAAATTATATCTTATTAAATTTAAAGTTATTAAACATTTTACATTCTAAAATCATAATTTATAATAAATAAAAAATAAAAATGTATAAATAAAAATTATTTAAATAAGTAACAGTTCAATTAAAGTAAACTCAAATTTCATCCCTTTCTAAGCTAAAATATCACAAAAACGAGCTCGCCATGAATTCTGATATACTATAAAATGGGTTTCTTTCAAGGAAATGCTTAATTTTATTTTTAAATTCTATATGAGGCAAATCGACTATAATAGCAGGTAACTTATTATATAACTTAATTTTTAAATTCATACCAAGGTTTTTAACTTTCTGTAGTCTCACTTTAAGCATGCATAGTTTATCTTTACTCCTAGTATTATAATGGTGAACATCCCTCTTTCTCAGCAGTTTATCATTCTGAGCATGAATCTCTAGTAGTGATCTAAATATAAATAAATTTATGACAGTCATTATTCGATTCTTTGCAAAGTGCGCTCGTGCCGATGCAAGTCTTTGCAAACCATCGATTATCCTTATTGATCTCTTTTGGCAAAGAAGAACACGCTTTACTCCCGTCGCACCACCCCATATTGTTATTGCGTAATTAATTAATGAATGACAGTATGCATAGTATACAGATATTAGGGTTTTTTTGTCAATCAAAGGTTTTAGTTTAAAGAGAGCATAATTAGCACTAGACATTTTTTTACATAATTTCTCTATATGTTTTTCAAAGCTCAGTGTTGAATCCAGCGTACAACCCAAAAAAACAGTGTCGTCATTTTTTTCACCAGCTTTTAGTTTACATTTGTAATTCAAAATAGTGCTCTTAGATTCATTTAATATTATACCATTAGTCTCAAACCAACACTTAATCTTACCAAAAACATAATTTCTTTTCTCCACTAAACTCTGTTCTGTCTTATCCTTAATTACTATATGTGTGTCATCAGCAAACAGGGTGACTAATGCCCATTCTGGTAAACAATTTTCTAAATCGTTTACATATATTAAAAATAATAAAGGGCCCAGTATGGATCCCTGAGGAACGCCTATATTACAAGTTTCTTTTTTGGATATCATTTTATTTACTGAAACAATTTGTTGTCTACTCTGTAGGTAGGATTTTAGTATGCTGTATTCTTTTCCTTCGAAACCATAATGTCTAAGTTTGTGCAATAGTATATCATGTCGTAAGCAGTCGAAAGCCTTGGAAAGGTCGCAAAAAATGCTTGTGCATCGTTGCGACCCATCCAGTGCTCCCAATATGAACTCAATCGACCTAGCTATTGCCATTTCTGTTGATCTCCCAGTGCGAAACCCATACTGACAGTCTTTGATCAGACAATTTGATTCTAAATACTCCACCATTCTTAATTTTAATGCAGTTTCTAAAACTTTTGATAAGACAGGCAATATGCACACAGGTCTATAATTGCCTATCTCATCCATATCGCCTTTCTTAAATACTGGCACGACTTTACCTATTTTTAGACTGTCCGGAAAAATACCTTGTGAAATGCAACAGTTTAAAACCTCAAGTAATAGATTAAATAATATGACATTTTGCAATATAAGTGTTTTTATGCTTTCTACATCCATATCATAGTAGTCTCTACTTCTTTTATTTTTCAAAGATCTAATTATTTTGGCTAATTCTTGACTTGTGATAAAAGAAAAACAAACTTTTTCATTTGGTTGGTTCATCACATTGAGATACTGATCGCAATCGCCTATTTCAGCAGACCGACATTCCTCAGTTAATTTCTTAGCAATGTTAATAAAAAAGTTATTAAATACATCAGGTAATTGCTTTTCATTACATATTACCTTAGTTTGTGGATCTCTAATTTGATTAATTTTTTGAGTCCTTTTTGTCATTTTGTTTGTTTGTTGTTCTTTTATAATTTTCCAAGTTGTTTTTATTTTATTACTAGATTTCTTAATTCTATCTATGTTGCCTAATTTTTTCGCCGTTTGCAGGACTTTCCTAAAAACCCTTCTGTATGATTTTAGCTTCATTTTCCCTGTCGAAGAAGGCATCAGATTGTTTAAAAGTTCAAGTGTCTGTAGTTTATTTCTTGCAACTACTATACCTTTTGTAGACATTTTACGTATGTTTTCATATTTGTTTATGGGCATAAGTGGAAACGCAGAAAGGTAACAATACCTAAAATGATCAAGAAAAATATTCATTTTATTATTTGCATTTGGTTCGGATGCAATTTCTTCCTCAACTTTACGTATATGTCTGCAAAATAGATAGTGAAAATATTTTATATTACTATGTGTAATTTTTCGTGTTTTAATTATCTCAGCTGTATTTATTTGTGTTTGTTTAGTTTGTGTAATATATTTAAGTGCTATAACATTATGATCAGAAAGTTTAGTATCGAGAACACTGCCCACATAACCTTTCTCATTCAAATTAGCGTTAACTATAAAGTTATCTATGCACGTTGCTGAATTACCTTTAGTTCTAGTAGGTTGGTTAATTACATGTTTATAATGAAAAGTCTCTAACAATCTCAAAAATTTTTTTGTGTTGCTATTAGGTTTTAGTACATTTAGATTAAAATCACCTGTCATTATCACAGTCTTCCCTTCTTGTGATACTTTTTCAAAAATTTTAGTAAGGATATGCTCGAAGATAGAATAATCCTTTTCGGGTCTGTAGACACAGACGATAACTAACTTGATAGCTTTTATTTCAACTGCAGCTACTTCACAATTCATTTCAAAGCTCAGTTTTGTGATATCATTCCTAACCTTAAATTCTAGATTATTTCTTACAAATATCGCCGTACCACCATGGTCAAACATTTTTCTATTGAAATATGACGCCAATGTAAAACCTTCTATACACATAACATTTAATTTAAGATCATTTGCCCATGTCTCAGATAGACACAATACATCACAATTATTATTTTCTAGCAACAAATCAATTTCTAAATATTTATTGTTAATACTTTGTACATTGGCTTGTAAAATATTTAACCATTTTGAATCATCGTGGGTAGCTTGAATAAATTTGACTGACATAATATTTGATTATCATTGTTTTTTTGTTTCTCATTACATTGTATCGTTTCTTGTATAAATATCAGAGAAGATGAACTTTTAAAATTATTACACAACCTAATAATCTCTGAACAAACATATTTTTTACTAAGTTGAGGCCTATTCCTTATATCGTTTAGCTCTACGTATTTGACATTTTTGGCTACCATACATAAGTGTGCTAGTTCTCTGTTTATATTATAAATAGCATGATTGTTTATACCGTCGTAGATCATACTGCAAAGCATAATATTATACTTCCTGGGTTCGTGTTGTATAATTCTCTTCACTAATTCAGAATGCGATGCTTCTTTCTTCGAGACGTTGTACTCTCCGATCAAAATCACCGCCAAATCATTTTCTTGCAAGTGCTCCGTGTCTTGAATGAAACTGCTTAGTATTTTTTGACTTGAAGCTCCTGGTTTACAGTAGTTTGTTACCATAATACTGTTTGATTGGTCACATATTTTTGAAGCTAATTTTGTCCCCAGGTAGTCTGAAAAGATCATCACTCTTTTGTTCATGTTAACAGATTTTTTGTAACTCTTAGTATCTTGATTTTCCATTACATCATTCCGTTGAATTAATTTAAGTTTGGTCTCCAATTCTAACAGATTCTGTTGTAGTTTTTTCTTTTCATACTCTAAACTTTTTAAATTCTTGTTAAGCTTTTTTATTGTAAAATTCATTTTTCTTATTTGAATGGTGCTATTTTTATTAACAAATCTACACTTGGGTTCTAGAGAAAGTTTTGGACATTTTTTAACCTTCCTCTTCTTCTCTGGCTCGTGTAACATATTATTATTATCAGTCTGGCAACATTTGTCGATATTTACTTCATCTTTCTTATGAGAATGAGTCGTTAAAATCTTGTTCAATCTTTTGGCAGCAGGTGACGAGATATTTGAGATGACTGTGTCCGATACTCCTATCTTCTTATATGTTGCCACAATTTTTTCGAAATGTTGTATGGACTTTTTTAGAGAAATATTTTCTAAGTTAAGTTGATCTATTTCGATATGTGCACTTTCTAGCTGTAAGTTTACATCATCCAATTTCTGTTTTAAATCTTCCATACACGAGTCTTCACAAGTAGATATATTAGGTAAGCTTCTCATAGTACAATCCAATATCGATGAAGTGGGTTGCGCAATTTCCTCAAACATTGATAAATCCATATAAGATCTCGATAAGCGCTTTTTCCTAGTTGTAATAAACATTTCTTGTTCCATTTTTTTTTTGTGAAAACAACAAAAAAAAAACAAAAAATAAAAAAAAAAAAAAACACAGAAGGGACGTTATTAAATAAAATAAAGATCAAACAAAAGTCCAAGAAATATCAAACAAATAAAAAGTTTGAAGTATAAAAAAGCTAAATAGTCTCTGGGTTTGAACTCTGAATGCTTGGTTAAACAGTTCTTGTACACTCCGTTATGCTACTTGGTCTATAGGAAAACTGGCGAAATTGTTCATCACTAGCTTACATAAGGATAAAAAATACAAACATGAAGGTGACTGTAAAATTTTCTGTCCGTCATTTATCACTTCCACCTTCTCACTTAATTTACTATCTCTTTGTTTTTACGTAAAATCGCCACAAATCACTTCTTTGAAATTCACAAGTTACAGTTTTGTCACCAATATTAGTAGGTAGGTATTTGCCTAGGCACACAACAGCAATCTTGCACCTTAGTGTTTATTTTCACAGTTCAATTTTCTATTCCGCAGATTTAGTAAGTACTTAAATGTTTTACTTTATTGTTGAATTTTTAACATTAATAAATAAAAGTTTATTGAACACTCAACCCAAAATAACTTTTTTGACGGTTTTTCTTGTTTAGAGTCTCCTTTTTAGACTTTGTTCTTCAATCCGTTCAATCCACGTTATTCACCACTTAAAACATGTTAGATCTTCAAGATAACGATAACACTGCTAAATTGTCCCCTAATCTTCATAATTTTATAACTTTTTCGTCAAAATAAGATAAGTTATATTTTTAAAAATACTTTAAATACGGAGCTGATATTTACTTCGCCACGCCATCTAGCGCCATGATACGCCACAATATCGGGGCCACATTCGGCAGTTTTATCACGATAGTACATCTGCCTAGGAAGATCATTGGTAACTCTTTTTTCCTTCGTGTACCTCCAAAAGGCTTTAATATCTGAAGTCAAGTTTTCCTCTAATCTCGATATGTATACACTAAAACAAGCATCCATTACACTTCTGCATCTATCACGCAGCATGGAAAAATCGTCAAAATCTCGGGGATTCCCATACTTTTTATACTTATTGTGATAACGATCCTTTTCTTTAAACATGTTAATTAAACTTTTAGTGAACCATACGGGATAATTAGATTTCTTTATTCTACTTTTAGGTGTATGTTTATCGTTACCATGAATATATCGTTATCGCTGTAACAGCCATAAGTAACGATATTTACAAACTTGAATATTCATTTGTAAACCTCTTGAGAATGTCAAAGAAGCTACGCCAACCGATCTATAGTGTAGCAAATGAAGAGATTTTTTTGTGAAGACCCCAACATTAAATCCTCAGCATAAAACTTGGCTGTAATGTAATATACTATGAGCCAAAACCTAGATATTAATATACAAATATAAAAAGAACTAAGTTAGGTCTTATATTTATACAACATGTTACAAAATGCCGAATATCAATAGATAGAATCTAAAATCAATAGGGACCATCAAACTGAACAACTTTTACTATGGGGCAACCTCTGAAATAGCGAAAAAAAAATCAGCAGTTTCATACAAAAATTAATAACGAAAATATCAGAAGTATGAATCAGATGTTTTTGTTTTCGCAATTTCAGAGTTGGTTCCATAGTAAAAGTTGTTCAGTTTGATGGCCCCTATCTACCATATTCGGCATTCGGAAATGTCTTCTGCTAAGAGAAATTTTTGGATATTTCACCATATTGTTTTCATACTTTACAGGAACAGTACTTACTTTTGGTAATAAAATTTTAAGCAGATTTTTTTTCCTAATAAAAAAGATATCAACGATATAAGAATTTATCTTTTTTTTTGGATAATTTGCAAAATACGTTTTAATTATACTACTTAGTTTCGTCGACTGAGGATTTACTACCTTCCTATCCTACACTAATCGTAAGGCCTCGCATTTTGCAAACCACCCTAAAACTTGTGTTGCGACGAAGTTTAAAATGTTATAGTCATTTTAAAACAGTATAAGTAGCTTATATTGGGCTTATTTAATATGCCATTTTATTTGGCTGACGTTTATTATGATTGTGAACGCTGATTTGTCACACACACGTTGTATATTACATTTTAATTTTGTTCTTTGTATTTTGTTTCAACTTAAAAAACACGTGTCCGAAAGATTCACCTAAATTGTTTGCCTTTCGTCCTTTGATGTGTTTACCTTCATTACACACTTAAAATATAGTTGTTATTGTCCCCAATAACTTAATGTTTCTTGCGTTCATGACACTAACCATTAAGATCGCCATCGAAGCCCGAGCCCACCCATTTAAATGACTTAACTAAAATTTAAACCGCGCCATAAAGTTGGTCGCTCCCAGCTCATTAGAGGCTCGTTACTTTAGTGCCAGTGCCATAGAATAAATAATAGTGCCCAGTGCCGTGATGGATAGAAACAAAATAACAAAAACAAAGGGAACAATCAGCTCCGCGGGGAGTGGCAAATCTTAATTTCATTACGCGCCAGCATTGTGCGCACCATGAGAGGTGCAGTGTGCACGTGCAGTCACTGTTATGTAGGGCTGCTCATCTTTAAAGTACTTATTTAAAAAGTTGTAAGATGGTTTGTTTGACCTTAAAAGCCCGTAGCGATTTTGCTGCTGACTACCGCTCTCTCGCTTGCACATTTCATGTTTTCTCATGATTTCTTAAATCTGAGTGCGTAACTGAAAAATGTGTCTTAGCCACTTTTCGCAATATAAGATTACGGACATTTCAACATATATTTCAGTTTCGAGTTGCTGAAGTACAAAAAGTTATCGTATTTGCCAGTTCAAATAACTATTAGAAACGACAACTTTTTGTACTTTAGCAACGAAAAACTGAAAATGTCTGTAATCTTATATTATGAAAAGTGGCCGAAACACATTTTTTTATTACGCACAATCTTGAGAAAAATTGAAATGTGCAAGCGAGAGAGCTGGCAGTCAGCGCCAAAATCGCTACGTCCGGTATGCTCCTAAACAGGAAACTAATGTTACTCCGTGAAACAATGTAACAAATTGTTTTTACAATATTACATGGAATCTTCTTTCTTTTGGTTTTTTAAAAGAACAAAATAAAGACATCTCTACTGTTATTATCAATACTGATCTGTGATGATGATGAATCATCTCTCGGAAATATGTATTAAAAGACCGGTTTATGTTTAAATTATCATTATACTAACCTAACTTAACCATCAGAATTAGTAAATGATCACCAAATCACTGTGCGGTTTAGGATTTGGTGATCATTTACTAATTTTGGAAAAAAAATTAATGCACACAACCCTATTTGATAGGGCAAAGGTCACGACTTCGACAAAAGAGTGTGAGACCAAGCGGTCACCCTTGCGGAACTTTTCAAGACTGTTATACATTCTTTGATTAAAACAAAAAGTATAATCAAAGTATACATTCTCATTCTCAGACACTTTTTACTAATGCCCATTAACGGAGAATTATGACCATACCATGTAAGCTAGTTACAGGTTTATCCGTCAGTTAATTTCACTTGAAAAATGTTGGTAATCGTTTAAACCAAAATCCGTATCAATGATATCTTAGGCTCTGCTGAGTCACCAATTTTAGTTTTTGTGTGAGTGACGACACAGTGACGCAACGGATATCCCTTTCTTAACTCGTCATTGGTTGGTCACTGGTTTTTTATTAGGTACTCAGGTACATATATATGCGACGATTTTGTGTGATCTTTCTAAGTTAACTTACCTATGTTAAGTTAGAGTTGCAAAAAGTGGACAAATAGAAGTAAAGTACCTATGCAAATATTTTGGTTGGAATAGCGCGAGTCAGTGGTCTCTGGTTGTATCTAGTGGTTGTGTAATAGTTACTCTTGGGGCTCTATAGATAATTTTAAGCACCGATTCATAGTCATGATATCGTTAATTTCCATCGTTCCTATTGTTCGTTGTAGATTGTTCTATTCGAGGAACTTTATGTTGGTAGCTTGGTCCAGTCTCTAGAGTGACTAGTTTCACTTTAAAATTCCTTAGTAATTTGACTAGATTATAAAAACATTTTTAATCATTGGAAGTGACATCCATAGCTGTTATAATGCCATTTTATTCTCAGGGAACAGCGGGTGTTAGAATGTGACATGTGTGAAAATTGCATGTCACATCATATTTGATGTCCATATTGTCCATGCACCGCTGCGCCTGCACAAGTCGGTTTGTCTTCGGCAAGAAAGTGGCAGCGCAAGTACTAGAGGTCAAGTCCAGGAGAGGCAGTCACGAGGTCACCTTCTGACCTTCTATGAGGTCGCGATGAGAATCTCTAAAACAATGAGACTTTAGAATGAGAATCATATTTAATTGTAATACAAATAAACCTTGGAATTTTATAGCACTGCTAAGTAAAAATTTTGCCATACAGATTAACAGGCTTAATTTCCGGAAAGAAATAAAGGCTTAATTAATAGTGTGGTGAAAAGCTGGTTCCGTGAAAATTTTATAATTGCTACTAGAAGAAAATTTATTTATTTTTCAGTTGACCGTTAAATTATTTAGTGATATTAGTAAAATTGTAAGATAAAACGTGATCAACATTGTATTCAGAGTTAGTGGTTATATTTTTGGCCGAAAAGTCTTTCCACTTTCGCCCTTCAGCAACCTTTCACTGAGAAACAAAAAGTGGGCTTTGTATATCTAATCTACAGCAGTCTGTAGTTTCATTTTAAATGCGCAATCCAAAAAAAAATATCTAGTTAAATGATAAAAATCATACTTTAAACTTAATAGTAACAAAAAATTTAACTAATGTTAACATATTTAATTATTTAACATATTACATATTTAATTCTACAATTTAACGTATTTAATTCTTAAATAAATCTTATCTAAATTTATAGGTCTTATTCAATATTTTTTTTTAAGAAAAAATAACGGATTAAAAGTCCGTGACCATGAGTTCACCATCGTATACTTACTAGGTAAATGTTAGATTCAAAAATATTGGAAAAGACATTAATATTATGTACTTTAGATACAATAATATATATATAATTTAATTTATTTATATAAATAATTTAAGGACTTTCGATACAAATAATGAGAAAACCTACCAAAGGCAATAAGTATAGAAAATTGTTGCTTTTCAACAATAATCGGACCAAGGTCGAAAGTTTCATTTTATTAAATTTATTAATAGTAGATTATACAACAAGTGAAAAAAGAGGGAATTTAGTTCGAGGGACTAAGTTGGATCCCGAGAGCAGCGAAGGATTCTAGAGTTGAATCCTGAGCAAAGCGAGGGATACAAAGGACCGAGATGAAATTTTTTTTTCACGAGTTGTGTACTCTACTTTTTACCATTGACTGCGAGAAAACAAATAGCAGATAGGTACTTGTACCTATACTATAATTAAATAGTTATAACATTTTTATTATTTAGGTAGGTAATTAGTAATAAGTATTTAAACATTAGAAAATAGTGAAACTAGAAGTTTTCCAAATTACATGATCAGTTTGGCATCAGTGCATTTCATCAGTCAATTTTTACAGACTGAAGATCGTACCAGACTGATGCAAGACTGAACATCTAATCTCCCTACTAGTATAAAGAAAAGAATCCAAAGATGAGACACTAAAAAGGACCTAATTAATTTGGCGGGATATTTTTGAGAAAAGAACCCAAAGATAAGACACTAAAAAGAACCTAAATAAAATTGGCGTGATATTTTTTTTTATTTGTATAACTATGGCTTTATCTATGGAATAGCTCCATACTTTCAGCACGTTTTATTTTTTTTCTACATAATTCATACAATGCGCGCTTGTTCCAAATTCAAAATATTTTTATTCACTCGGTGAATAAAGCAGCGTTTTATTCACTCTTATCGTTGAATTAAACGCACTTTTTCGAGTGGCGATGGTAAAAATATACAAACAGACCCTACACATTTAATAACAAAAATCATAATTTACAAGTTACAAAATACCTATAGTTTCCTTAATGAAATAAAAGTTCCTCACTTCTCCAATCTACTCCACTACAGAGGTTAAATTATTATGTTTTTATTTACAACAAGTATGAAAAACTGTCCTAGTTACGTTCAACAAAAGCCTAGAGTAGTGACAATAGATAGACCTAGGCATTAAATATAGTATTTATCAAGCCAAGGGCACCAGACAAAGCCGGGACACAATGACGATGTTGCGATGATTAAATTAGCTGCTAGCCCTATTTTAATTAAGCATTATTATCTGTCTATCATGGAAATAGGTACCTCTACCTACTGTATTTGTATCAGATACGTTGCAAAAGATATAAAGTATTGCCTGGTAAAAGTGACAAGTAAATAACTTGATCGTCATTATAAAGTTGGTACTGATATGGTCTGAAATATGATACGACTCTATATTACTAACAAATACTTTTTCTAAACGTAAACGGAATTTCTTTCGAAATTGATTATTTATCACAATTTCACATACGAAATGTAACGCAATATTTAAATGCAAAATATTTCTTTTAGTCGTAACCTTGTCGTTACTATAACGACTGCAGTTGTGTTTACGATATCCAACAGTGTTTTACAGAATTAGATCCTTCCCGATTGTTAACGATAAAGCGTTCTTATTACTATTAATAAATTGTAGTTAATAAAATAAATATAAGTATATATATAATCATTTAAATATTTTTGGACAATGATGTAGCTGTCAGTCAGTACTAAGGAATTATAATATTTATAATACAAGAACCACGAAATCCATTTCACAATCAATTTTAAACTTCTGATTGTATTGTCTTTATTTTTAAGAATGCCGTCTGACATGATGTGTAATAGTGATCGATGTAGGAGTCATTTTAAATCACAATGTCTTACATTAACATTCGAAATGTAGGCGTCAATTAGGTAACTCTGTTTCCGAGAAATTACTTGTAAGTGAAAGTGAAAGTGAAAGTGAAATAAGCTTTATTCAAATAAACTTAATTATTAAGTACTTTTGAATCGTCTATATTTTTCTACCACCCGTTCCAGACTTTTTTAGCTGACAAGAAGAACGGGCGCAAGAAACTTATCAGCTGTAACAGCCATAAGTAACGATATTTACAAACTTGAATATATCGTTACCAGATAATTACAACAGGGTGACAGGATTATTGGCAACAACATAGACTTATTATATTACTTCAACAAAGTTCTTATATTAGCAAGTTATGTGTTACATCATTTCCACGCATTTTGATCTTTAAGATAATCGTCAACTTTATAATAACCTTTACCCATGAGCGTTTTTTTAACATGGTTTTTAAATTCATGCAAAGGAAGATCAATCACTTGTTGTGGAACTTTATTAATAAAGGCTATGCCTTTCCCCATAAATGAACCTCTCGTTTTTGCAAGCCTAAAACTTGGAACGGCAAGTTTATCTTTATTTCTTGTATTAAACTGGTGAATGTTGCTGTTCTTATCAAATGAATCATAGTGTTTCCTTACATAAACTAAATTTTCATAAATATATTGGCCTGCCAAAGTTAAAATATTTATTTCTTTGAACAATTCTCTCAAGGTATCTCTCCGCCGTAGATTGTATATGGCGCGAACAGCTCTTTTTTGGAGTACAAAAATATTTTCAAAACTGGCAGCTGAGCCCCACAATAGCAGTCCATAAGACATTACACTATGAAAATAACTAAAGTATACTAACCTTGCCGTTTCAATATCAGTTAAAAGCCTTATTTTCTTAACAGCGAATGCCGCTGAACTAAGTCTACTTGACAAGGCTTCAATATGTGGATCCCATTGCAATCGAGAATCTAGTGTAATACCTAGAAATTTTGTACTCTCAGTAAAGTCTACTTTATCGTCATTCAATTTAATATTTAATTTTGTCTTCTCAACATTAGGTAAAGAAAATTTTACACATTTAGTTTTTTTGGGGTTAAGTGCTAAATTATTACTATTAAACCAGTGTGAAACTTTAGAGAGGGCACTATTTACTTCGTCGGAACAGTTATTACCTCTGTTTACTTTGAAAACTAAAGAAGTATCATCCGCAAATAGTACAGTCTCACATAAATTACTCGCGTAGTTGGGAAGGTCATTTATATAAATTAGAAACAGCAATGGGCCCAATATTGATCCCTGTGGCACACCCATATTGATGGGGGCTCCAGTAGATTCAGTTCTATTAATTACTACTTTCTGAGTTCTATTGTACAAATACGATTTCATAAGCCTAACCGACTTATCAGAGACACCATAATGTTCTAGCTTCTTTAATAGTGTTTGGTGATCAACGCAATCGAATGCCTTAGAAAGGTCACAGAAAATGCCAATTACATCCTGCTTTTCTTCCCAAGCGTCAAGAATATGTTTGAGAAGTGCAATTCCAGCATCAGTAGTACTTTTACCCTTGGAAAATCCAAACTGGTTTTTATGAAGTATATTATTGTATGTAAAGTAATCTAATAATTGGGAATATATAATTTTTTCAAATATTTTACTAAGTGCTGGTAGTATAGATATTGGCCTAAAGTTAGCTGGGTCACTTTTATCCCCAGATTTAAAAAGAGGAATCAATTTACTATTTTTCATTAAGTCAGGAAAGACCCCCTCGTCAATACATTTGTTAAAAATAAAAGCCAAGTAGGGGGCTAGTATATCAATTATTGATTTAATAATGCTTGTTGACATGCCCCAAAGATCTTCTGTTTTTTTAACATTAATTGTTTTAAAAGCTTTAATGATATCTGCACTATTTATATATTTAAAGGAAAAACTTTCATTGCACTTATCAACACTAGACTCCAGAAGGGAGACAGCGATGTTGGGACTAGCACTAAGAGTACTGGTAGTTTCTACAGGTATTCTAGCAAAGAAATCTTCAAAAACTTTAGCGACCTCATTGTCAGATTCAAAAGTTTGATCACCAGTTTTTAAACAGAAGGAATTTATATTGGATTTTGATTTGCCCGTTTCTTTGTTAATAATATTCCAGGTAGCTTTAATTTTGTTATCAGCTAATTTTATTTTATTTGCAAAGTACTTGGACTTTGCTAGGATACAAACTTCTCTGAATGTTTGTGAATACTTCTTGACAAATTCAATGAAGTTAGGATCACAAGAAGTAGCTTTCTCTGCATAAAGTTCGTATAATTTCCTTCTGCTTTTATATATGCCGGGTGTGGCCCAGTCACTAAATTTCGTACTATCATTACATTTGATGACTTTTTGTTTGAAAGTTTCACTAAATTCAGTTTTGACTATGCTAAATAAATGATTATATAAGTTATTGGCTTCAAAATTTGGTTCTGGTAATGTTTCAATTTTACTTGTGACATTGGTTCTGAATTTTTCAATACAGTGTTTCTTTATTGGCCTACACATTATTTCCCGTTTAGGCCGAACATGATGGTGCTCAATGGAGGCTAATTGTCCACTATGGTCGGATTTAATACAATTCAAAATTGATTTTTCAATGACATTACAGTTACAGAAAATATTATCTAAGCAGGTTGCCGATGTGGGTGTGATACGCGTTGGTTCATTAAAAATATGTAGTAAATTAAATGATTTAAATAGGTTTATGAACCTACTCGACAGTTTGGCTAATTTAGGGTCTAAGATGTCGACGTTAAAATCTCCACAAATCGCGACTTTTTTATTCTTCCTACAAGTTATTTTTAAGACTTCCTCCATAGTGGACTCAAACTCAGAGTAATTCGCGGTGGGGGGTCTATATACGCATACAATAATTATTTGATCAAGTTCCACACAAGACAACTCAATAGTTCGTTCAATTGAGAGGGATACTACATCTTTGCGCTCTTTACATTGTAAACTATTGTGTAGAATAATAAGTGAACCCCCTCTTATAGCAGATTTCCTACTAAACGAGCTAGCAACTTTATAATTATCTAAACTTAAAAGTAATTCGTGCTTTTTCAACCAATGCTCAGTAACACATAACACATCAATATTTTCAGAGTTTATGAATAAGCTTATTTCTAAATCTTTGCAAGAAAAGCCTTGTATATTCTGATGTACAATTCTTAAAGACTTTGGCTTTTCTATTGTTAATTCAGGGCTAGAGGACGCCTCTATTGTCTTAGATGGTAATTTAAATGAGAAAAAATATTATTACTTGGACTAAGTAAAATGTTACAATTATTTTTATTTGGAACAGATTCCAAAGTTGAATGACTAATGTCAATAGTTGACTGCTCAATAGAAGCAGTTGTTTTACTAGCCAGATTATTGGCTAAATGTTTAAAATAAAAAGATAGCGATAATGCTATTTGTCTCCTAAAAGAACTAGGCAGATAGAACTTATCTTTTGTCAAGTAAAAACTATTAAATAATTTATTGATGTCAATTATGTGTAGCTGTTCACTATTATGGAATGCTACCGTATTCAATGTAACATTCAACTGATGTACAAATTAGACATACCATTTAACAGAAATAACTGATTGTAGTGATAGTAAATACTTTTCTAGTAATTGCCCGTTCACCACAGCAGAAAATGCGTTTTTTCCTCTCATCGCCATTCATGCGTCCAGCAGCCGCTCTTGCGCAGGCGCAGTCTTTGCATTTTTCGTGCGCTTTCTTTGCGACACGAGACCATGGAAAAAACTAACACTCGTCGAATTTCTTTCTATTTGATGATGTTTTAATTTCCGGAAATATTATAGGAAATATTACTAGCGGTCGCCCGCGACTTCGTCTGCGTGAAATGTTTTTGCTATCCCTCGGGAACAATACATTTTTTCGGGATGAAATCAAAATCAAATCAAAAAATAAAAAAAATCATTTATTCAGTCTAGGCTGTTACAAGCACTTGTGAATGTCAAAGAAGCTACGCCATCGGTTCGCAAACCCTGAGCGGGAGACCTTGTAACGAGAAGAACCGGCAAGAAACTCGTCAAGGGCTGCTTTTTTCTCCCTGTATATTTCATACAGAGTCGTCAACATTGAAAAATGAGCTCCACATTTAAAGTGAGGTCATTTTCCATCACAATAATTAACAAAAGTTTTCACACAATGGGTAGGTAGGTTGAAATTAAATACCTAATACATATCGGATAGGTAATTGTGAGAGTAAATAACTTTCAACTAGTTGAGAAATCAGTAATCACTATGTCTGCTACTCGAAAGTGCACCTAAGTAGGCAAAATTTACTAAAAAACACTTGATACAAGGCATAAAAAATAATAATAAAAAAAATAAACGCAATTCTTATGCTCACTTTAAACATTTCTGCGGTGGTGTCGTGTGGGGCGGGTCGTTACGTTCCCTCAAATATGGTTGAGCGAAGCGATGGCTGGTCCATGCGTCATGCTCGTGAACGGGTGCTGCCAGTGGGAATGGGTCTGCTTCTGTCTGCTTGTACTAAGGGCGTCGTATATTTATATATATATATATTTTTTCTCTGTTTGATGTTATCAATATGTATGGCACTTACTCAAAACATAAAACTAATAGGCAAGTAAACCTTGTTTTGATTTCTCTTTTTTTTTATTGCAATCATTTTGCTTTCTATAGTCAATAGTTTTTGTAAGTAAAGGCCTATGAAAAGCTTTTGGATATTAGTTTTCAATTCAGTGCCTTAGGATGGGTAGCCTAAGTATGTCATGCTCTCTTTAATCATTTCTGCGGTGGTGTCGTGTGGGGCGGGTCGTTACGTTCCCTCAAATATGGTTGAGCGAAGCGATGGCTGGTCCACGCGTCATGCTCGTGAACGGGTGCTGCCAGTGGGAATGGGTCTGCTTCTGAGTACCTATCTTAACGCATATTGAATTGTAAGACTTAAGACTACTTAGGTGCACTTTCGAGTAGCAGACATAGTGATTACTGATTTCTCAACTAGTTGAAAGTTATTTACTCTCACAATTACCTATCCGATATGTAGTAGGTATTTAATTTCAACCTACCTACCCATTGTGTACAAACTTTTGTTAATTATTGTGATGGAAAATGACCTCACTTTAAATGTGGAGCTCATTTTTCAATGTTGACGACTCTGTATGAAATATACAGGGAGAAAAAAGCAGCCCTTGACGAGTTTCTTGCCGGTTCTTCTCGTTACAAGGTCTCCCGCTCAGGGTTTGCGAACCGATGGCGTAGCTTCTTTGACATTCACAAGTGCTTGTAACAGCCTAGACTGAATAAATGATTTTTTGATTTTGATTTTTTTGATTTTACTGACTATAGAAAGCAAAATGATTGCAATAAAAAAAAAAGAGAAATCAAAACAAGGTTTACTTGCCTATTAGTTTTATGTTTTGAGTAAGAAGTGCCATACATATTGATAACATCAAACAGAGAAATATATATATATATATATAAATATACGACGCCCTTAGTACAAGCAGACAGAAGCAGACCCATTCCCACTGGCAGCACCCGTTCACGAGCATGACGCATGGACCGGTACCCTATGTCCTTCTTTGTAGCCATGACAACGTGTATCATAAATTTCACTATGATCAGTTCAGTAGTTAAGACGTGAAGGCGTAACAAACAAATAAACAAACAAACGGGCTTTCTTTTATAAAAACTTCCTGAACAAAATTATGACAAATTAATGTTATTTGAGATAAATGAAGAATTCAAACGATTTAAAAATGCACTGGATCTGATTTCATTGGTTAATTACGCAAATGCCACTGATTATGCACCGGCTGGAGATCTACTAACTAATTTGGAAATAAAATTGTCGGTGCTCACCAAACGTAGAGCTTCTTCTAGTGTAGACATCTTTACACTCACTTGCAAGAAAGAACAAAATTGAGATGAATTTTAATTGTTAATCTATTACAAATTTAAGTCCTTAGATCGTTTTCTTTATCGCACGCCATCGTCTTTCCTGGGAAGATTCCAATGCAAGTGGGAATCTTGGTTCATTGTTATTTTGTTCCCATGGCTCCAAATAATCACGCCAATCAACATAAATGCATGTTTTGAGGCTAATTAACTTCGCTTTTCATTACCCTTCGTGAAAGTAGGAATTCGTAATGCGCTACAACAATTAAATAATTACACAAGAAAGTAAACATTACAATCTACGGAAGAGGATGTTGAATCTAATATTTTTTAGATAAGATCCGTTTTTAATTGTGTAGAAATTACTAGGTAGTAGCAAACAGTTTTTGTCACACTATACCACAGAATACATAATAGTACTTGAATCTGAATGAGTAATTTCTTGGACTAAATAATTTGCGTATTAAAAACTAAATACAAGCTGCTTCGGATCCAAGAGTTGACCCGGGACGGTTATTTGGTATTTGTTTTTATGCGTCTTCTGCTGTTACAGAAGTTTCGTTTCTGTTTCCATGTTTATTAATATAATTTATTTTCTTTTATATATAACTTTTATAGCTGATAAAGTGAATACATAATATTTTTTATCATACTAGGTTTACATTACGATGCATTTATATTTATTCTTCCTAAATTAGTTTATTTTACTTTTTTTTCTGCTACCCGCGTATCGCCATAGGGTGATGGCTGAAAATCGGCGTTTTTTGCTTTCAGCGAATACTACGCTGAGCCTTGGCCCTGTTGCTGCTGCACACATATTATATAAGATCATGTTTTCTTTTTATTTGTATTTTAAATTATTACTGTAAATTGTACTATAAGTGTGTTAAAAAGCAGCAATAAACGATGCATCTATCTATCTAAATAATTAGGTATTAGAAAAAACTCGAATCGCACCAGATCATATTTTCAGGCGGGAATTGAACCCTTTTTGGAGCGACCTTTGGAAGTCTGTTCCAATGCTCTTACAACTGAGCTACCGAAATACTAGTGGCATCAAATCTTTTCTCGAATTGTTTCTAAATAGTATATCCTACTCTAATATAGGTACGCGTTATCCAACCAAGCCAGTGTTATTTATCAACGTGAGGAATTATCTGTATTAGTCCAGGAGGCTGGAGGTCGAAGTCTCGTTTATGGTCGCCTGGGCGCGCCGCAGGGCTCGAGGGCACGTTGCGCGGCCCGGGGCGTCTATTGCCAGCTGCGTTCGCGTCAACCAATTTGCCAAGATGATGCGATAAAACACTGTTGCAATAAACTACGAACGAACGGCCGTTTGTTGACCGCACCATGATTAAGCTGGATCTCGTTATTGTAGTTCTTTATGTTGGTTCAGTTTGTTTGGCAAACTTAATGAATTTATTTGAGTTTCAACATTTACTGTCCTTAGAAACAGTTGCATTTCTATGCATTAATTTCTCAATCTGGTTTAAATTTTAACTAACTACTTACAATAACTACTGTGTTTTTAACCAGTTCCTATTACGGTGATTAAACATATCTTAGGTACGTATAATGTGGTATAATGGAAGAGAATCCCTTGCTGTCACACAGTCATGTACTACGACGAGAGGTAAAGCCCGCCGGTAACGATCAATTGCAATTGACAATTTTTCCGCAAATGACGCTCATTGATAGAAAAATTGATCGTTTACGCGAGCAAATGAAGCGATTGTCAATTGCGGAAAAATTGACAATCGCTTCATTTGCTCACGTAAACGATAAATTTTTCCGTCAATGAGCGTCATTTGCGGAAAAATTGTCAATTGCAATTGATCGTTACCGGCGGGCTTAACGGATGTTTTTCGTATTGTACCCTCAACACAAAAATGTAAGTTTTTTTAAACTGTATTTTTAGTGTACGATCTGTATAATTATTATGCACATAAAAATTAAACCAAACAAATGGATTAAAAAAAAACTTGACATGACGCATGGATGAACAATAAACATGAAGACATTAACAAAACATGTGTTACCTATTATAGGCAGTTGCAATTTATCGTTGTCCATACCATAAGTGCATGTGCAGCATAATCTTCATGTCGCAATCGCTGCACCTCCATAGTGGGCTGTCACCCTCCTCAGTATTTGCGATAACTGCATTAAATGGCGCACTTGGTTATCCAGTCTCCATCTTCCGTACTTGGCGTGGATAAGAAAGACATCTGATAAATTTAATTTGCTTGAAAAGGACATAAGTATTCGATTTTTATATAAAATACATGCATGACGTTAAAAATAGAGTTACTTTACAGTCTTAGTAAAATATATATCTCAGCAAAATACTGATCGGTCTTGGTACTGTGATGGCATTCGTATTATTAGCAGATGTGCGGGCCGGGCTCGTAAAACAAAAACTAGGAATAAAAAATTGTTTCGAATATTTCTTCTAATAGATTAAGAGCGACAAGTTTTATTAGCGCACAGCGGGGACTAAGACAAATGAAGTCTTGGGTAGGCCGTAAATTACGCTCAAACTGTCAGACAAACTATTCAAACTGGTGAATGATGGACAATTTTAGTTGAAATGCACAGATTTCTAAGAGTTTGGTAGATTTAAATGTGTTACAGATGGGTGAAGTAGACAAAGGAAGAAAAAAAAAAAACTTGAGTTCTCAGAATTGGTAGGGCGGATCGTGAGAAATTGTGCGTGGGCGTCGCCGTGAAGATTGCAAGCATCAAGCTGACCAATGAGGGGTCTAGATGGGCGTAGAGCGGGAGGAGAAAAACTTCAGTAGGGATGGAAGAGATAAAACGAGGAGGCAACTAGCATTCGGGACAGACGAGGGCGCAGACGCTTTTAATATTTTAGGAGTGATAGATTGGGAGTTTCGTGACTCCATTGTAACTAACTGTGTGAGAAATAAAGACTAAAGAGTTAACTATTAAATAAATACTAACTTGTTAAGTAAATTGTAGATTTGAATATTAAAACAAGTGTAACTATTTTACAAAGTGAATCTAAACAACGTCGAGTGGGGTATGTAATTGTGTACATTGTGATTTATTTCGTGTGTCAATAAAGGTACAATCTCTAGAATAACGAGCAGTATATCGCATACAACGTAGAAATGTATCAATACGAAGAACAACTCCATTCTGGGGGTTTCGCTTTAATAACCGAATGGAACTCGGTAGAACACCTCATTTTTGTGTTGGCATTAATATGCGCAATAGTTGTGTTAGGGTGTTGTGGATATGAGATATTCAGTTATTGCAATCATCGAATATTAAATAGACGGAGGTATTTGCAAGATGGTCTACCGAATGAGATAGAAATGCAAAGAGCCGGGTTAGATTGAATTGGATTGCGTTTTCTTGATACATAGTTAATCTCGGAGATAAGGATGGTTAACGTGAAAGTATTAATTAAAGCTCTAGAGACTGTAACTTTATGTAGCCTGGTGGAATACGAAACACTAATATCTACCATGAATGTTAATAATCAAGTCTAGATTAGACTAATATGTGAAATAGTTTTTCCTTTCTATTTTTTTTCAATCAATGTGTCAGGTTAGTTCTATAAATGTGTTCGTATCTCACTTTAGACTTAATTTGTGAAATAACTATTGAAACTTTAGTGTGTGTTTAATTAAATTTAAGTGTGAATCTAGATGACCTTAGAGAGTTTTTTCTTTGGATTTTCGCTTTCTCTCTATTTAGTGTGGTCTTAAGATAGGAGCTGAAAATCTAGCTGTCATTATATAGCAACCTATAGGTGACAGCTTAAATAATCAAACCAGTTTCTTTTTGCTATTTCGAAGATAAACTAAACACATTTAATTTAAATAAATAATATTTTTTTTCCATAATTAAATGTTTTACTGCTTAGAGATAAGATTCCTAAGAGGAAGCACAGTGTGAGGCATAGTCAAACCCGTGTTAAATACTAAGAAATACTTAGAAGAACCATTGAGCTAGTTTGTTTGACTACGTTTAACACTTTGCGTTCTCACATATATACCTTTCAGTTGAGTCACGATTTCTATGAGTTAAATTCGTTAGATTTCAGTCTAGGTCTAGGTAGATTTCTATACATATATCTAAATAAATAAACATGGGATAGTAGGGAGTGATTAAAGACCTTAAGGGAGAGACTACATTCAAACCGTTGAGGTTACTTGTGTATAGGTAGTTTATTTAAACGTGTTAGTAAAGGAGTCTAGCTGCTGAATTTGGACGAGAGGCACAACAGGAGCTGAGCAGAAGGAAGTATAATGTATTAGTGTTGAATAGGTATAATGTGTAAGTACATTTTGCCTCTACACAGGACATAGACATTGTTAGGTGCACTTATAGACTTGTATTTAGGATAGGAAATAGGGATAGGTATACTAGGTGATCTGTGATGAAATAGAACTTGCACAGGATGTTTAGATCCTGGGGTGTTTGACCGCTTGAGGCTGCGAGCTAGGCATTCCACCCACTGACTTTAATCGAATGAGAGCTCTTGACTATAAGAGATTATTCTCTTAGACTTGACTGAACGGGATGCTTTGGCCGGTACTCGCGAGCTCAGCCTTATTGAGCCTAAAGGCTATCTGCGTGTGGATCCAGTGAACGGGTAGAAGCATTTCTGGGTCGTCGTCACATTTGCACTTTCATAGCGTTCAGCCATCGCCCGATTTGGCCAAATCGAACTTTCTTAATTAATACAAGTACGAATAAATAAAGTTTACCATGGTATTATGGGGAAAGGTGTCTAGCGAACACCTTATAAAGTAAAGTAAATAAATGTCCACATCCTGGAGATGTCTGACAAACGCTTCGCAGCGTAACAAAGATGGCTGACGTTCCCCAAATAATAAACCTCAGAAGGGTTTTTCCTAGAAGGTTTTGTAGGCGCTACTAAACGACCAGAGAGTAATCCACCTCGTGAGCAGACATCTTTTGGTTATACCTTAGGTAATTAGAGTAGAGGAGAGGCGAAAGTCGCGATCAGATTAAAACAATTTGCATTTTAATATTAACAAGCTTCGCAATGTTATTTAAAACCATAGGCCTGCGGAATGATGGATTTATCTCGATGAGCCTCCGTTCTATTCACACGCAGCTACTAAATAGTACAAACATAAACACGATTCGCAGATCACTTAGATGCCAGTAACATTGACTTTCACCAAGACCACCAAATACATAGAAAACATTATAACTAGACGATCACATATACAAATCAGGGTTTGAGCCACTACAGAAAATGATGCCGTGTCGACCAGGATTCCAAATACGTATTCGAAATAACGATACGATTGGATCAAAAGGACCAAATAATTATAATAAATAAATAAAACAAAAATAAATAAAATAAACACAACGTAGAAATCGTGGTCAGTTGAAAGGAATACTTTTACAGGGATGTTACGAGACATCGTGATGCGAAACAAGGAGGCGAGATAAATTGTGCATGGAATAATTATTTTAATTATGTGCATGGTGTGATTATTTTATTGTGTTAAACTGTTTACATGTCTTTTGAATGTAGAGGAAAGACACAGTTACAGTCAGAATTCGTCATAATGTTATCAACGAGATCGAAAAAAAATAATAATATATACATACCTATTTCGTAAATTATAAAATTAAAAGAATCTATTTTTAGACAACTGTATAGCCAAGTTATTTGTTCACGGAAGACAAAAGCCTGTCTGACAAGCTTGTGAATGGGAAGCGAGACAAAGGAGACCTTAGGGTTAATGTTTTATTGGTTTGCAACTTAACTGCTGTTGTCCATTGAAGTAAAATTTGACGGTTGTACATTAAAGACAAAAGGGAAGGACGTGGAGAATTCTTACCGAACAAAATAAACAATAAAACAGTAAAATAAAAATACTTTCCAATATTATTCAAAGCATAGCAGCGCGTTTGACGATTTTGACTGTACGTAAGAAGGTTAGCATAATAAAGATGTGTGATTTAGGTGGAGACAAAGGCGGGAGCAGATTCTCAAGATATTGTTACATTTCAATGTAAGTCTGTTATCATGAGTATTTTAATCACATGTGGTACTATCTACCTTTCTCATAAAGAACGATCTGTGCATTTAGGAGTAGGGGAAAGTTTAAATCGAAACTAGTTTGTCGGCAGTTGAGTTAAGTGACGTTATAATGCCTAAGCGCAGTAAGAGACGGGTTAGGGGTCAAGATAGGACAGGGGAAAGTCGCGAGAGTAATGGAGGCATAGGGGAACAAACGGAAAATATAGATAACATAACTTTACAACAGATGTCACAAAGAATGGATGAATTTCAAAATGCATTACGACAGTTGAGCGCGGAGCGATTAAACGAAAGGTTAGAGTCGCGCGGGAATGTGCAAAATAGTCATCAGACGATTAGACAGGAGTCGATTAGCACAACAGCTAGTGGTAGTGTCGCGAATTCGGAAACTAGAAACTTATACGTCATACAGCCTTCAGTTGCGAAGCCGAGTTTTGACGGAAAACCATTCGCGAACCCTATTGCGTTTTTGAAACGATTAAAAAAATATATTAGAGAAGTGAATGGACAGGACCGCGAAATTGATATAGCGCTAGGTTGCATCACGGGACATGCACGAAAATTGATGGAGATGTACTCAAGAAGATGGAATACATTTAGTGATTTTGAGGACGACTTTAGACGGACTTATTGGACTGAACAAATACAAGAATCCGTTAGGTATAGGTTGATTAACACGGTGTACACAAGTGAATCAGCGATTTCGATGTCCGAACATTTTGCTGAATATGTTGAGTCGATGCAGTCCTTGACTATATCTTTTAGTGAAAGGGATTTAGTAAATTCGATAATGCGTCATTATCCTTTAGATGTTCAACGGTTGTGGTTTACGAGAGCAGAGGAACCCACTATTATGAAAGGCGCGAACTTTCTTAGGAGTATCGAACAAAATGTAGTTGTGGGACAGAGAGAGATAGGTAGATATGCTAGAGAGAGAGGAAATAACCAGAGAGGTCGTTACAGTAGGACACAGACAGATTATCCAGTTGCGGCAACGATTTTAGCGGAAAGATGGCGAGGCAGAGGCGGTTCAACTCGGGGAAGGGCTCACCGACGAGGCAGGATAGGTTACGGATCATATTCTAATAGGAATACATCACGGTCAAACGTGTTGGGTGAAATAAATACTAGGCCAGCTATAACATTCATGAAGGAAGGTGAGGGGTCAACATCATCAACGTCTGTGAGGGAGGATAAAACAAAAAACTAATACCCCCTACACAAGCGGAGTCCGATCGGTTATCAAAGTGTAGGAAGGGGAATGAATGGACTTCAGAAAATAGAAAAGACGATATAGCATATAAGATTTTAGTTAAAAATGGATGGGAGCCAGGTCAGGGTTTAGGAGCAGACGGAAAGGGATTGAAGAGGCCATTGACCGGGGGAGTGTCAGTGAGTAGCAACAGTTTGCGAGCGATAGCGTGTAGCATAGGTGTCTTATTGGAAAATCAATTCAATCATGTGATAGAATGTGACGAAGAAGGGCTTGCGTGTGATCTTTGTACAAGCAGGGGTAGAGAGGTTTTGTCGATATCACATGAGCTAGACGAGTTAGATTACTTAGGTGTTGATTATTCGTTGCCTAGATTACCCGAGATAGGAGTGGATGTGTACGGGATGCGTATAAGTGCATTGATAGACACAGGGAGCCAAATAAGCGCTATAACTAGGGAACTACACGATTCTATTCGGAAAGAGAGAGGTGATTTGCCCGAGATCGCTATCCCGGCTATACAGGTGCAGGGAGCATTTGGATCACGGAGTGAAAGTGCGAATCGTATGGTACTAATAGAGCTAAGTTTGGGTGGCACAATCATTGAAGCGTCAATGTTAATTCTGCATAGGCTTCCTAGGTCAATGATATTAGGATACGACTGGTTGGAACGTGTCAAGGGGATAGTGGAGTGTGGTAGAGAAAGGACGTTATCAATTGAGCACTTAGGAGTTAGGACTAGTGTCAAAATAAATTCGAGTTGCGAATTAAAACGGTTAGGCGGGAGAGACAATGCAAACATGATAAATACGATGTTAGAAACGGACGCTCAACCGGCGGTGTATAGTGAGGCGAGCGAGAAAATAAACAATAGCGGAAAGGTGGCTACCTACTTGGACGAGATGGGTTTAAATGACGAACAAAAGAAACTATTGTTACCCGTTTTAAACAGATATAGTAGAGTGTTTACCGACGAATTAGGATTGACGGACAGATACGAGCATGTTATCGAATTAATCGACGACACGCCTTTTATAAAGCGAAGTTATCCAATACCTTTAGCATATAGGGAGGAGATAAAAAGAGAACTAGATGGGTTAGAGAGTTTAGGAGTTATCCGTCAGGAGGCGACGCCGTGTTGTAGTCCGCTTACCTTTACAAAAAAGCGAGACGGAACAATTAGACTCTTATTAGACGCGCGCGAACTCAATAAGAAGATGGTGGGGGACGCGGGAGCGCCACCACTTACATCAGAAATCATACAATCCTTTTATGGGGTTAATTACATCAGTCTTATTGACCTCAATAATGCATATTTTCAGATACCATTACATCCCGATTCTAGAAAGTATACAGGGTTCACTTTTATGGGGAAAACCTATACGTATTGTGTTTTACCTCAAGGACTTAAGACATCGGTGGCAGGTTTCTCGAGGGCTATGGATTCGATACTAGAAGGGGTGCGCGAGTTTTGTATAAATTATATAGATGACATAGTAGTGTTCACTAAGGGGGACCTAAAGTTACACCTAGAACACCTAGATCAAGTACTGAGCAGGTTAGAGGCGGCTAGACTAACGAGTAGGAAGGAAAAGTGTAAATTCTTATGTGTGGAGGTAAAGTTATTAGGACACATTGTAAATACCAAAGGGGTACAAATGGATCCGGATAGGGTAAGGGCGATATTGGATTTCCCCGCACCTCGAACCATAAAACAATTAAGAGGATTTCTGGGATTAATAAACTATTTTCGTAGATTTATATCAAAGTATAGTGAGGAGGTTAGGCCTCTGTGTGACCTATTGAAACAAAACAAAAGATGGTCATGGACACAGGAAGTAGACGATTGTTTTAAAAGGGTGAAAACTTTATTTGTAGATACCGTGCTTCTTGCACATCCAAACCCGAAGGATATATATTATTTACAAACGGACAGCTCGAATATAGGTGTCGCAGGATACATCTACCAACTAACGAGTGAGGGGGAAGAGAGAGTTATAGGGCTTTGTAGTAAATCATTATCAGAAACGGAACGCAGATGGACAGTCACTGAACAAGAGCTGTGGGCCATAATTTATAGTCTATCAAAGTTTGAAACGTATTTAAGGGGTGCTCAGTTAGTAATTAGGACCGATCATAAGAGTTTGACGTTTCTACAATCGTGTAAATTGCTAAGCGCTCGCATGATACGGTGGGTAAGTTATATAGGACAGTTCAATTATACGATTGAACATGTCAAGGGTAGTCTGAACACTGTAGCTGACGTGTTGTCACGACACATAAGTGGAGCCACCGATATCTTGACTAATAAAACTGTGGGACCGGAAATGAATTTGTTTGAAATACCAACTGGACGACTCATAAAGAATAAGTGGGAAGAGATAAGAGAACATCAGGGGCGCGATCGTGTTGTTAGCGAAATAACTAAGCGTATAAAAGTTGAGAGCGAGTCTGAGGCTAGATATTACAGACTAATAGACGGGATTCTCTATAGGATAGAGATAGGTTCGGGTAGGTCGCGATTATATGTTCCCGAGAACTTACAAACGGAATTGATTACTAGTATACACGAGGAAGTAGGACATTTTGGGCGATACAAGGTGCTTGCGTTAATGAAGCGACGTTACTACTTCACTGATATGGCACGCAAAATAGGACAGGTAGTTAGGGCTTGCGACGTGTGTCAAAAATCGAAACATGCGTTGGAGACACACTCAGGACCAATTAAGACGGTGATAGCTAGGGAGATAGGGGAACGAGTATTTTGTGACATTTATGGATCAATACCGGCAGGACGCTTTGGTCATAAGTACGTGTTTGTTATGCAGGACGCCTTCAGCAAATTAATTAGATTATACTCATTACGACAGGCGAGTGGCAGGGCCTCATTAACTTGTGTTAGAAAATTTCACGAACAGGTCAAAATAAAGGTTTTATGTTCGGATAGAGGTGCAAATTTCACATCAAGGATTTTTGAGTCAGGTGTTAGACAGTTAGGCATCGTGCTAACGCACACCTCAATCAGGAACCCGCGACCTAATTCTACGGAGAGGGTCAATAGAGAGCTAGGAAGAATGTTTAGGACGTATTGTGAAAAATCACATTGTTCTTGGGTTGACGTATTGCCGAAAATAGAGGATTGTTACAATCAAGTTATACACACCACGACGGGTTACACACCTAACGAAATAGTATGGGGTACAGGAACTCGCTTATCTACGGATAACGACAAAATTATTGGAGTAGGGTTAGGCCTACAACAAGAGCCATTAGAATTAGTTCGGGAACGAGCGAGACAGAACATATTGAAGTCAGCCGAGAGTAGAGAATTTCATTATAACAAAAATCATAAACTAGTGTGTTTTGACATAGGTGATCTAGTGAAGTTGAAAAAGTTTGCGAAATCGGATGCATCTAAAAAAGTGACTAAGAAGTTTGCACGTTTGTTTGAAGGACCATACGTCATTGGTGCTATTCCCAGTAGCAACGTGTACACTCTAATAGATAAACAAACAAACAAGATAAAAGGGAATTACAATGCGATACACCTGTTTCGCTATTATGTGAATAGATAAAAATAAAAAAAAAAAAAAATAAAAGAAAAAAAATAGGGACAATGGTTTGTGAGGCGCCATACTTATGTAACAAAGGAGGCGGAGTATCGGGGTTTATTGCCTACTTGGGTATACAATGGACAGATAAGAGCTATAGAAAGGGAACGTGAGAACTGAACGAATACCGTGGGAGAGTTTGGAAATGTGGACAGATAGGAAATACAATTTAAAACGACCGTACATTCGGATGTAGGTGTTTAAGATTCTATTTAGGGGAATGTGTGATGGCATTCGTATTATTAGCAGATGTGCGGGCCGGGCTCGTAAAACAAAAACTAGGAATAAAAAATTGTTTCGAATATTTCTTCTAATAGATTAAGAGCGACAAGTTTTATTAGCGCACAGCGGGGACTAAGACAAATGAAGTCTTGGGTAGGCCGTAAATTACGCTCAAACTGTCAGACAAACTATTCAAACTGGTGAATGATGGACAATTTTAGTTGAAATGCACAGATTTCTAAGAGTTTGGTAGATTTAAATGTGTTACAGATGGGTGAAGTAGACAAAGGAAGAAAAAAAAAAACTTGAGTTCTCAGAATTGGTAGGGCGGATCGTGAGAAATTGTGCGTGGGCGTCGCCGTGAAGATTGCAAGCATCAAGCTGACCAATGAGGGGTCTAGATGGGCGTAGAGCGGGAGGAGAAAAACTTCAGTAGGGATGGAAGAGATAAAACGAGGAGGCAACTAGCATTCGGGACAGACGAGGGCGCAGACGCTTTTAATATTTTAGGAGTGATAGATTGGGAGTTTCGTGACTCCATTGTAACTAACTGTGTGAGAAATAAAGACTAAAGAGTTAACTATTAAATAAATACTAACTTGTTAAGTAAATTGTAGATTTGAATATTAAAACAAGTGTAACTATTTTACAAAGTGAATCTAAACAACGTCGAGTGGGGTATGTAATTGTGTACATTGTGATTTATTTCGTGTGTCAATAAAGGTACAATCTCTAGAATAACGAGCAGTATATCGCATACAACGTAGAAATGTATCAATACGAAGAACAACTCCATTCTGGGGGTTTCGCTTTAATAACCGAATGGAACTCGGTAGAACACCTCATTTTTGTGTTGGCATTAATATGCGCAATAGTTGTGTTAGGGTGTTGTGGATATGAGATATTCAGTTATTGCAATCATCGAATATTAAATAGACGGAGGTATTTGCAAGATGGTCTACCGAATGAGATAGAAATGCAAAGAGCCGGGTTAGATTGAATTGGATTGCGTTTTCTTGATACATAGTTAATCTCGGAGATAAGGATGGTTAACGTGAAAGTATTAATTAAAGCTCTAGAGACTGTAACTTTATGTAGCCTGGTGGAATACGAAACACTAATATCTACCATGAATGTTAATAATCAAGTCTAGATTAGACTAATATGTGAAATAGTTTTTCCTTTCTATTTTTTTTCAATCAATGTGTCAGGTTAGTTCTATAAATGTGTTCGTATCTCACTTTAGACTTAATTTGTGAAATAACTATTGAAACTTTAGTGTGTGTTTAATTAAATTTAAGTGTGAATCTAGATGACCTTAGAGAGTTTTTTCTTTGGATTTTCGCTTTCTCTCTATTTAGTGTGGTCTTAAGATAGGAGCTGAAAATCTAGCTGTCATTATATAGCAACCTATAGGTGACAGCTTAAATAATCAAACCAGTTTCTTTTTGCTATTTCGAAGATAAACTAAACACATTTAATTTAAATAAATAATATTTTTTTTCCATAATTAAATGTTTTACTGCTTAGAGATAAGATTCCTAAGAGGAAGCACAGTGTGAGGCATAGTCAAACCCGTGTTAAATACTAAGAAATACTTAGAAGAACCATTGAGCTAGTTTGTTTGACTACGTTTAACACTTTGCGTTCTCACATATATACCTTTCAGTTGAGTCACGATTTCTATGAGTTAAATTCGTTAGATTTCAGTCTAGGTCTAGGTAGATTTCTATACATATATCTAAATAAATAAACATGGGATAGTAGGGAGTGATTAAAGACCTTAAGGGAGAGACTACATTCAAACCGTTGAGGTTACTTGTGTATAGGTAGTTTATTTAAACGTGTTAGTAAAGGAGTCTAGCTGCTGAATTTGGACGAGAGGCACAACAGGAGCTGAGCAGAAGGAAGTATAATGTATTAGTGTTGAATAGGTATAATGTGTAAGTACATTTTGCCTCTACACAGGATATAGACATTGTTAGGTGCACTTATAGACTTGTATTTAGGATAGGAAATAGGGATAGGTATACTAGGTGATCTGTGATGAAATAGAACTTGCACAGGATGTTTAGATCCTGGGGTGTTTGACCGCTTGAGGCTGCGAGCTAGGCATTCCACCCACTGACTTTAATCGAATGAGAGCTCTTGACTATAAGAGATTATTCTCTTAGACTTGACTGAACGGGATGCTTTGGCCGGTACTCGCGAGCTCAGCCTTATTGAGCCTAAAGGCTATCTGCGTGTGGATCCAGTGAACGGGTAGAAGCATTTCTGGGTCGTCGTCACATTTGCACTTTCATAGCGTTCAGCCATCGCCCGATTTGGCCAAATCGAACTTTCTTAATTAATACAAGTACGAATAAATAAAGTTTACCATGGTATTATGGGGAAAGGTGTCTAGCGAACACCTTATAAAGTAAAGTAAATAAATGTCCACATCCTGGAGATGTCTGACAAACGCTTCGCAGCGTAACAAAGATGGCTGACGTTCCCCAAATAATAAACCTCAGAAGGGTTTTTCCTAGAAGGTTTTGTAGGCGCTACTAAACGACCAGAGAGTAATCCACCTCGTGAGCAGACATCTTTTGGTTATACCTTAGGTAATTAGAGTAGAGGAGAGGCGAAAGTCGCGATCAGATTAAAACAATTTGCATTTTAATATTAACAAGCTTCGCAATGTTATTTAAAACCATAGGCCTGCGGAATGATGGATTTATCTCGATGAGCCTCCGTTCTATTCACACGCAGCTACTAAATAGTACAAACATAAACACGATTCGCAGATCACTTAGATGCCAGTAACATTGACTTTCACCAAGACCACCAAATACATAGAAAACATTATAACTAGACGATCACATATACAAATCAGGGTTTGAGCCACTACAGTACGAGGTCTTGATCTCTGCAGTTTAGTTTTGAATACTTGGTTAATGGATTCAATAGATGGGTCAGCCCAGGGATTTTGCCACATTCCAGGTGACAAAAGTCTCCGCCTCCTTTAATTTTAAATATAGTACCTACTCTTAGAAATTTCTCAATGTTATCATCTTGTTTCCTAAGAAATAACGAACCACGGCAGCTAAAGATAATTGGATAAGTTTATAAATTAGGAAAACTATTTGACATTTCCCCCCCAAAAGTGACGATTTTTTCACAAAAACTGCGAATCCGCATGGGTAGGTGTACAGTTTAAACATCGATAAAATGATAATTTCTTAACATATTAATAAGCTGTTTGATTTGACGTTATAAAACAATAATCAGTTAGCCATGCCTTTAATATCTTTGCGTGTTTCCTAAGAAAAAATATAAATTTTTGGCAATAACGAAAAAATTTAGAAAAACGATTTCTTTGCACTACTTATGTTGCGCAACCATTATCATCCATTTTGTAGTTTTAAAACATTTAGTAAAATGATTTTTAAGTGCTGGCAACACTAAAGTAACGTACTCTAAGGTCAATACAGCGTTGACGGCCATATTTTTTGTCAATTTGGTGACACAGGCGATCAAAGTGAAAAGTGTCACCTTCTTTGCGGAGTGCATTTTTTGAGATTTCAAGCTAAGTTTTTGATTAAAACTTATAATTGTTGTTGTGCATGGTTTAATTAGATGTGTATGATCTGTATAAGTTAAATTAGCCTTGTAAAATAGTATATTTTAAGTGTTATAATCGATTTCATTTGTGCCTCGGTACCGCAAAACTGACTTTATGCCACTTTGCGATACCATGCGATACCAAATTGCGCCACTTATTTTACGCTATTGAATAATAGTGCATGCACACTAGGTTTGCAAGTGTTTTTGAAATTACCAACTTTTAGCTGTAATTCCGCTAAAGAAACATGCCTAGCATTATTAATTGATTTGTTGGTAATAATAATACATAACATAAATACAAGTGCTTTATTATGTTTGGTAAAGTCTATAGAATACAAAATGTTTATCAATTTACTCAGGTGTGCTATTTATTATTTTGCTTTTCAGGTACCTACCTACTTACTTCAAATGTAGGTACCTACTACCTATTTAAAAGTTTGTACCTCTAAAGGAAAAAAGTCACATAAAAGATAATTTCGTTGCCCTTCTGTTTGTTATGACTTTTTTCTCGGGAACGCGTAGAGTAGAGGTTTCAATTATTAATTAAACATACCTACTTACATAGGTACCAACATCATGTTTCTTTTTCTGGTGTGATGCAAATCCTCTTGCAAGTACCTAGATACAGTTTGTTATATAAAATCACATCAATGTATGTGCTCCTTAATAATTTTGCGCTACTATTTTGCGACACCACCCTTGCGCTATTTGTGGCAAAATTCCTGGCCTGACCCAGATACGCATTTTTTTTTCTTTGATGGGATTCTGATTTCATACTCATACAGTAACTCGATTTACTTTTTGTTGTTCTACTCCTATTAGAAGAGGCTGGACAGCATTATATTTTGTCTATCTTGATTTTTTAAGCAGCTTCCCGAATTAAAGATGTAGTGCTGCGTTCGAACCAATGTACCACTGACATTGTATTGGAACTACCACTGATAAAAGTACATAAAAAGTTGAAAGGTATAGGCCTCGTCCGAAATTTTAAAACTCACGTTACACTATGACACTTGTATTTTTCGATTGCTGACAAATAAGTAGACGAAGTAGACGAAGTAGACGAACAAATAATGATATGAAAAGATAGCACTAAGTATTGCATTTTGCAATCTTTTACTCCAAATATCTCTAAAACGTGACGTTTGATTGAGGTAATTTTTTGATCGTCTATATATGTCCACAATCGAAATAGGTATAGGTACAAGTTAGTGCGCCGCGAGTTTTTACTTTTTACGGATGAGGATTATGCCACTCTCCATACAAAAAAATTAAAACCCCACAAGTAACTATTTGAATATCGTATTAGCTCATTCGTTTGTTAGCCTACCTTACCTACCCAGTCATGTCGTGGCAACCATGTGATATTTGCAATATTTTATTTGATACCGTATCTAATCGAGCGGTTTCCTTTGCCTCGGTGATTCATGGAGCGTCACGTCAAAGCAAACAACGAATGTCTGCAGTTTATCAGTCGAAGCCTTATTTTAACTTGCTAAAGGCACTGGCAAAATATTACCTATTTAATTTCAATGATTTAGTACCTAATTAAAATTAATTAACTAACTAACTTACTTACTAAAGTAAGTAATTAAAATACGACGATTTTTTCACGACGAGCAGCTGCTGCGGATTTTCTTTTTAACCGACTTCAAAAAGGAGTTGTGGTTGGGAAGTAAGTTTTAACTTATCTTCGTCAGTTGTTAACCGATTTATACAATTTTTTTTTATTTCAAAGAACATAGTTCATGTTTGGTCCCATACATATTTTACAGGGATCTGGCTGTTAGTTTTTTCATAATCCTGAAAATATCAATTATTTTGATGTAGAATTGTAACAAATTGGTAGTAGAAATTATAGTTTACATTTTGTATAGGTAGGGTCAAAGTCAAAGAAGCTTTGTTCAAATAAACTTAATTATTAAGTACTTTTAAATCGTCTATATTTTCCTACCACCCGTTCTAGACTTGTTTAGCTGACAAGAAGAACGGGCGCAAGAAACTTACTTACAAACTTGAATATCTATGTGACAAAATGGTGTGACAGCGAGTCTGCACCCTACCTATAGGTAATAGGTCCTAGGCTGTGTTTTGAATCAGGGAGGATAGTATACCTACTATGATATTCTTTTTTAAATCTCCTAGAACAAATGCCATTATAATTAACATCTGATACTCGAACACCTACCCGATACCCGAGTTTTGTACATATCGCCGAAAGTTAAAAGACAAAAGTTCGACAACGAATGGTCGAGTGCACAAATGGTCGATGTAAAATTTTTCTAGGAGATTTAAAAAGGAATATCAAAGTAATATTTTCTGAATCTCTTGAGGATTCTATGAGTAGAGCCTTTCCATCAAGTATTATAGCAATTTAAGCTGATGATCTTCAAACGGCTGATCAGGTCATGGTTACCCTACCATATACTTAAAATATCATTGAGTCAGATACCTCGTCAACTAGAAAAGAGCTGATGACCATCAAATGGCTGAACAGATTTTCATGAAACATGGCTATATAAGAACACTCGGGATACAATTATCTATGACAAAAAAAAACTAAACGAAAATCGGTTCTTTAGGAGCTACGATACCACAGACAGATAAACAGACACGTTAAACTTATAACACCCCTCTCATTTTGCGTCGGGGGTTAAAAACGGACTTTATTACAAATCAGAATGAGTATTTGAGTATACCTATTTAGTGCTATGGTTACATGATAGACCCAGCCTTAAAGAACCAGTCGATCGCTTGCAAAATATTACAAGTGCCTGAAGACGTTGTTATCGCCACAATCTAGTTGGTGATTGATTAGGTGTGGCAACACTTATCGAAATTATCAGTGTTTTTGGGCCATTGATATGGCGAGGATAAGTCTTGTTTCAAGAATTTGGAGATCATACTTCTCTAAAATATCTATGAAGTACCTACTAACTTAATTCAATGACGCAATAATGATGCGATTTGTCACTACAAAATACTTACAATTTATACTATGCTAATATGAGTTCTTACCACGTCGTAGTACCTAAGTACGTCCTCTTTATAATTTGAGCGAAGTCAATAATAAGGTGTTGAATGATCGAAGAAGTTGAAGAAATGAAATAAAATGTATCACAGTTTTTTTCGATTCTAGCAAAATATTCATAAAAGTCGTAAATCTTAATTTGCCGTACTAACCGTAGAGAGCAAGCGGTAGATAGCCATAAAGCATTACATTTTATTGCCGGCGACTCTAATAACACGTTTAGTGCTAATCCGTGCTCTATCTGGTACTTTTAGTACCCAAACGTACGCGAACTAATCTCAGAGCAAATAAGATTACGTAAACATATTATTGCAGTTTACCTTTTAATCAAATCGATAGATACATAAAAATTGTCGGCTGAAGTGCTGATTATTTGTAGGATACTTAACCCGGCGAGCATGTGGTGAAAAAAGTTACACCGAGCATGTGGTGGGGTTTGCCAAACCCCAACATATAACTACCTATAAATGCCAATTTATTAAACCAAGACTTAAGAATTTATTCGTATTTTGAAATATGGTTTGTATTTAGTGTATAAAATAAAAAACAGTGTATATTTATATACTTTTATTGTATTATTTATCAAAAATACTAAAATATAACATTTACAAAAAAACAAAAAAAGGAACTTCTGAAAATGGAACTAAAATCAACTAATTCTTTAAAAAAAATATAAAATCAACTTTAAAAACTTAAAGAATATCAGACCCTCAATAACATATTTTTTTTAAAGAATTAGTTGATTTTAGCTTTTGTATTTTTGATAAATAATACAATAAAAGTATATAAATATACACTGTTTTTTATTTTATACACTAAATATAAACCATATTTCAAAATACGAATAAATTCTTAAGTCTTGGTTTAATAAATTGGCATTTATAGGTAGTTATATGTTAAAACTAACACGGAGCATGTGGCGGGGTTTGACGCACCCCACGAACGTTTACACGCGTGTAGCTCCTGCGCCGGTTGACGCGACACTGCGGTCACGCCACTCTCCCCCCGCGGAGTACATTGGCTCCAGCTACTCGAAGCAACAAAACAATTGAGGGGCAAATTTGAAAAATACACGGCTTCGCGCAAAGCATGGGCATGTCACACCCCACCACATGCTCGCCGGGTTAAACATTCGGCAACACATACCACTAAACTCATTCATTTTATGGGCATCAGCAAATTGTACAATCATGGTTACTTTAAATAATGAATTTCTGAGATATTTTCCATGTTTCTACTGAGGAAGGGTGACGTAGGAGATGTTATGTAGGTATACCTAAGCTTATAATACTATAAATTTCGGTAATAGGTAAAAAGGCTGTTAAAATCAGCATCATAATGTAGAAAAGGCTCATTCTCCAAAACCCACATTTTTTTCTCAGACACATTACAATTTCTTATTTTTTTGTATTTTTAAGGAATTTAACAACTAAGTACTAACCTTTATTAAAAAACTCAAATTGTAATTAATGTTTGACCATAATGCCAAGAGTGTTCAAGTACAGAACTGAAGCAAGTTTTTGTATTCCAACTGGAATGTCCCAAAAACATGGCATTTGAGAATGTACAAAAAGTGTTTAGCAAAAACAGCATTTTATCATTGGGCATTGGCACTCACATGTTAATTTTCTATCTGGTCAAAAAGAAGTTGCTAATATTGCGACATTCGTCGCGCACGTGCACGTATTTTATTCGCAAAACGATTGAACTAAGGAAGATAATGTGTCGTTTCTATTAGTCACATCCAAAGACATTTTATCTTCACACCCATTACATCTACTTATATTACATTTCATACGAAACCGAACACTAAACAGTTTCGTTGAAGTTTCACATAGGTATTTGTTTCATTTTGAAAAAAAAATAGAAATTAAGCACTCTTTCATCTACGAAACAGAAGATGTATTTCAGCTCATAACATTACCTAAATCAAATCAAATCAAATCAAATCAAATCAATTGTTTATTTGCAAACATGTGGTGAAACAAAGGTCTTAAACATAAAATGTGCCATTACATGCTGCCGTATGTATACAGCGTGCAAATATTTGAACATTAAATATTATTAATAGCTATTTGATAGCAAATAAAAACAGCATAGGGCAAGTATCATTCATTACAAATTGCAGCTATGTCATAATTATAATTATATAATGTCAAAGTAAAATAATTTAGTCATAAAAAAACACTCTCATGCATCACAAATATTGAATTAATGGAATACAGAACATAATTATTTACTTAATTGATTTGTCACTTAAAAAATCAGAAACACAGTAATAATTTTTCGTCAATAATAATTTCTTTAATTTATCTTTAAATTTAAATAGCGTTAAACTTGTACTAAGTACTAACTATACCTAATAATAATTTCATCATCATCCCCCTACCTTTATCCCAATTTATTTGGGGTCGTGCAGTGCGTCCTTCTCTTTCATTCCTTCTTCTCACTCGTCATCTCCTCATCCACTCCCTTCACATTCATATCATTCTGCACACAATCCATCCATCTTTTCTGCGGTCTTCCTCTTACTTTCCAGCCCTCAACATCCATTATCCACATTTCCAAAGAGGGTTGGTGTCAGGCAGGAGGCCGACTATAATTTTTTTAAGCCAAAACCTTTTGCAGTATGTCCAGTGTGAAATATGATACCTAATAATAATTTAGAAACTGAAATTAAACATTAACAACCATGATTCTGGAATCTGACATCACTATCTGCGCAATCCTGAGTTTGGTAGTATTTGTAAGTAATAACATTAAAGTGCCTTAAAATCTCGTCGCCTAGGAGTGCCCACGGGAGGTCTAATAAACGAATGTAATTAGCAGGTTTTTGCACAGAGTGACGCGGCGCCTACCAACAATTAATTGCTTGCGGTCACGCTACCACACTAATGAGCCAAATTGCCTCTATTTGTTTCTATTCTAGTAAACTTAACCTTCTGCAGTAATACTATTATTTAGTATCATTGATAATGGACTGACATTTCTTAGGAATAAATGAGTACAGCATTATACAACATATTATACACATTATACAAAAGTCCAGTCCAGATATTTGATAAGTAGGGAGTGTGATGGGCAAGATAATTAATTATGTTTCATTTATTTCATATAATAGAATGAATTAGCTTTTAAATTGGGTAATAATGAGGCCCTTTGGAGAAGGAAAAAAATAGGTAGCAATTACGATAATTTGTCAAATGCGGTTATCATTAGCCCAATAGGGTTTAATAACAAATTAAACCACGACGAGACGGGAGATGCAGGTCAAACGGAATTGACCTGCATCTGTGACATAACATACACCAAGTAAAAACAAGAAAACAGGCAAAAAAAAAATCGATTTTTCACACAAAACTAGATCAGCTGTTAAGTAAAATTTTTTTGTTTGTTTTCAGAAAAGTCTTAGACCAAATGTTTTTGTTTATGAGGTTAGTAATGTACACCTGCGAGTTTGTTAGTGTTTTACAAATAACCTTGTATACTGTGTGAAACCATGGACGATTTTTTGTACACTAGAAAGAAAACTGTGACACTTTTTCAACTATTTCGATGATTAAATATTTCCAATTCCAATGCAATTTTTGGTTTATTTTACACTAGAGTTAGTAACCAATTAAAAAACCTCATGTTTGGTTAAAACTTATTAGTAACCGATACTAAGATACGACATAATGGCTTGTTCAAATCTTAAACACAGCCTTTTTGTTTCAGATTAATTCGCGTAAACTCGCCAAACACTACATCGTGGGAACCTCCTTCGACACGCCATCGCCACCTGTAGCTCTATTCCAACGCTGTAAGAGCCACCATAGCGAAAGATGTGCATTGACAGTGGGCAACTCGACCACGCCTGACCGTAGCGAAGGTGAGGCTTCGGTTCATAAATTGTAAATTGAATGGTGTTGAAATTGCTCGTAACGATAAAAACGATAAGGTTACCTTATCAGGGCTGGCTGTTGTTGTTGAAGTTAAATACATGAATACATAACATGTACTGACGCATATAAATGACAAAGACTAACAAACAAAAAAAATCTAGGACAATGAGAGTTAAGGTAGGGTGAAACTTGTCCAACAGCCATTTTTTGATGTCCCCACTGCTGGGGCAGAGGCCTTCCTTATGGGTGGTAAGGAGGATGGGCCATAACCCAACACGCGGGCCCAATGCGGATTCGTGGGTGTTAACGACTGCAAATGCAGCCGGGACCAACGGCTTAACGTGCCTTCCGAAGCACGGAGGAGCTCGAGATAATACATTTTTGGTCACCCATCCCATGACCGACCCTTGCGAACGTTGCTTAACTTCCGCAATCGCTGGGCCAGGCGCTAAACCACTGCGCCACCGAGCTCCTCTCACTGCGCTACCGAGCTCCTCACTCGGCGGGCGAAACTTAATGCACTAAAAATACTAAAGTTATTAATAGTTAGATCAAAGGAAAAGAGATGTTCTTTTTTTTTTTTGTTTTCTCTTTATTTATTTTGGGGCTTTTATCCATATGGATACGCCAGCCCCATTGTATCTTCTCACAATACGATACCAACGTGGTTGTAACTAATCTAAAGACAGTATTAAAAGTAAGTGCTTAAAATTACGGTAGGTTATGGAAATGGAATTACTGTTGACATTTTTTAATTAAACCACTTAATTTCTTTGCCGCATCTGCTTTAGGGTTTGCTAGAATACTTTGAATTAGCCGTAGGGCTAGAATTACATTTGAATATCAGGGACGTAGGTCCCTGATATTCAAATGTAATTCTTTGAACAGTAATTCCCTTTCTGCCTGGTTCTTGGCACAATCCAACAGTATGTGCTGTATGTCTTCTACCTTATTACATTCATTGCAGTTAGGAGAATCGACCTTTTTCATTAAGTAGGCAAACTTCGCTGATGGATAGTGTCCCGAACGCAGTCGTAAAGCCAGTTTAACATAATTTCGACTTAGTCTAATGTCTTCAAACCATGGCACCCGAGAAGGCTCACCTTGTATAGACTTGTACCATAATCCTTTATCTTTGGAGATATAGTCAAAATGTTTTTTCCATTCTTCAAAAACTACGTTCTTATATTTACAAACATATTCGGATTGATCTGGTAAGTACTCGAGTACAGATCCCCCATTAGCTGCTTCTTAATAATTAGATCAAATTCTTAATAATTAATAGTTAGATCAAAGGAAAAGAGATGAATTTGTAGTTTGCAATTTCATACTACCTATTTTGTTTGGCTCTATAATATTACATTACGATATTAGTGCGTTATAACCAATACGCACGTATATCGTACGACGTTTTTTAACACATTTGCGAGGAAACAGAAAAAAAAATACGCCAAAAGTACATTTTCGGAAAATGACTTGGCATTTTTCATGTTTTTCCACTTCAAGAAATTTTCATACGTGGTTATGTATCTGTCCTTGGATATTGACGGCAGCAAGCTGTCGCATGCGGTTCGCGCTTCTGTTAGTATATCCGGTGGAGTTGAAGTAATATATTGCTCATCTTCATTATTGAAAGTTGTCATTTTTAGATATTCACAATACAAGTACAAAGAAAAGAAAATTTGAGAAAAATGGCGCGAGGATTATTTTTTGCCGTGGCTGCGTGAAAATGTTGGCAAAGACGCTAGAGCATGCAGCCAAGTTTTTAAATTACCGAATAAACTGTTTTTTTTTATTTTAAATAAACTCAATCTGTGAATGCACACTGTCTACTGGCTGGCGCCGCGCGGCGATTAGTTCGAAATTTGAATAGCGCGCTGCTCACTGGAGTCGTGCGGCGGCGATCAGTTCCATATTTGAAATGGCAAATAATACTGTTATGGAATTTGTATGGACTATAATTTAACTATTTGCTTTGATAACACACGCGTTTTTTATGACCCGCTTTACATATTTAAAACCGGTAGAATTACATCAGCTTTACGAGCAAGGGTGTTAAAAAGTTGTTTTATTGCACGGGAGCAAGTCATGTGAGGGGCTTGTTTCGTAGTGCGACCTGCCATCTCTACTTGATTCTGCTAAATATTAAATCTTGAAGTATTTACCCAGCCCTCATTTGTTAGTTGATACTTAGTTTACACTAAAATAATTGGACGCATCAGTAAACAAACTTATCGGTCGATTAGTCAAGCGTATTACGTGCGTAAAAACCGAATCGATTCTTTCACACCGAATAATATCAAGATCAACACTTTTTTCTATTATTCATACCCTATTCTACGAGTACCTATATTATTATTTAGTAGCTCGTCAATTAATAACTAAACTAAAGTACTTAACTGAAGTGAATTAATTGATTTTCTAATCAATTTCAATTTAGAGGCGGTATGATTAAAAACTAATAAAAGATATCTTACCTTGTCCCAGAAAAGTAAAAAAAGAATTTTGAATATTTCTGATGCTTACTTTATTTTTAGATATTAGTTTATTTGTAAAATGAATCATATCACATAAGTGGAAAAAACGCGTGAAAAGTTGTGACAATAATGTTATCTGATATGCATGATTTGAAAGGTATATAATGTTTTCGTGGTGTAGCGACACAGTTATGTAGCGACATAGTTTTAGTAACGGTAAATATTCGTAGCCGTAGTGGCCGTAGCGGAGTGTCGTAGCGTAGCTACAGACTGATATAAAATCAGTGGACTTCACTTTTGACAGACAGTCCTCACGCAGTTCTCACACAGTCCTCACGCACTCCTTAGGCAGTCCACAGACAGTCGTCAGTCAATCGGCGTCAGTCGCCAATACTTACTCTTTAGTTTAAATAGTCGCATCCCTATACGCGTGCCTACCGGACACTTGTTGTTGTGATAACCCAACTTACGGTAGTCCCTTTATTTTGTAGATGTTATTATATGTGCACAGTAAATTATACGGAGTAGTAACGATAAACGTATTTAATTTATTCCTTCTGATAAAGTAGTGTTAGTGGAGATCCTCTTTACTTAAAACCCAGTTTACTTAAAACCCTACAGTGGTGACCCGTGTTGAACAGTACTTTTTAACGTTTATCGTAAAGTGTTATTTTTTTGTTTTTTGTTATTAGAGTGTTAATATTAGTACGACTGAACAATGACGGAAAACGCGGTTCCAAATGTTATGCAACAATCGCACAACCCGGTCTGCATATCAGGCGCAAACAATACTGCTGATCTGGCGGCGCTGGTAGCTCAACTCAGCATCGAGGTGGCGGAGTTAAGGCGTTCCCGAGAGACCTACCGAGGGAAGCCGTTCAGGGGCAGAAGTGCCAGCAATAGCAGAAGATGTGATCGAACTCCGTCAAGGGGTAGAGATTCCAGTAGAGGGAGACGAAACCCCCATTGGCTGTGTTACTACCATCATCGGTACGGAGACAACGCTGCAAAGTGCCTGGATCCCTGCAATTGGAAGAAGCAGAAACCACAAGCACCGGCGGAAAACTAAGTGCGATACAGCCGGAGGCGGAGGTTGTTATCGGTTTATCGAATAACCGCCTATGTGTGAAAGACAGAAATAGTGGATTGAAATTTTTAATAGACACAGGTGCGAACGTTTCGGTTATTCCGGCGTCGAAAAAGTGCGTGTCCAACTTCAGTGATAGTGACAGTTACAAACTCTATGCAGCTAACGGGACAGAAATCAAAACATATGGTATGCGAACATTGGTTTTAGATTTTAATTTGAGGAGAGCATTTAAATGGAATTTCATTTTAGCGGACGTTAAACAGCCTATCTTAGGAGCCGATTTTTTAAGCCACTATAAGCTGTTGGTCGATATAAGCTCGCGTAAATTAATTGATCAAGTTACCCATTTAAATGTTCTCGCCTCTATAGTTTGTCATAATGAATGTGAATTATCAATTAAGACTGTTTTAGGTAATAGTAAGTGGCATGAATTATTGCTTAATTACCCTGACTTGACGAAATTAGTATCGTACAAAGACACACCTAAACACTCGGTTTGCCATTATATCGAAACTACGGGCCCCCCGGTATACGCGAAAGCCAGACCTCTTCCGCCGGACCGTTATAGGAAAGTTAAGGAAGAGTTCAGTCACATGATGGAGTTAGGTATATGTAGACCATCTAACAGTGAATGGGCCAGTCCATTACATGTGGTGCCCAAGAAAAATGGCGATATTCGGCCATGCGGTGATTACAGGAAATTAAACGCAATAACAAAACCGGATCGCTACCCTGTTCCTAGATTACACGATTTTAAATATTTATTAGCGGGAAAGAAAACTATATTTACGCGGTTAGATTTAAATCGTGCTTACCATTTCATACCGGTGGCCCCGGAGGATATTTCGAAAACTGCAATTATAACGCCTTTTGGACTGTTTGAGTTTCCGCGTATGACCTTTGGGTTACGTAACGCAGCTCAAACATTCCAGCGATTCATGGATACCGTGGTACTACAGGGCTTAGATTTTTTATTCACCTATATCGATGATGTAATTATCGCGAGCGAAAGTGAAAGTCAACACAAAGAGCATCTAGAGGCAGTTTTCGAAAGATTTGATAAGTATGGAATAACTCTCAATGTGTCAAAATGTGTCTTTGGACAGTCAAAACTAGATTTTCTAGGATTTGAGGTATCCACGGAAGGTGCGCGACCACTTGAGGACAAAGTGCAAGCTATTGTAAATTTTCCGAAACCCGAGACCGTCGAGCAACTACGCCGTTTTCTCGGTATGTTAAATTTTTATCGTGCACATATTCCGAACGCCGTACATTATCAATCTGAATTAAATAAATATTTGCACAATACAAAGAAGCGCGATAAAACTTTAATTGAATGGGATGATAAGGCTGTTGAAGCATTTAAGAAGTGTAAGGAAAGCCTACAAAGCGCCGCAACACTTTCTTATCCTTTACCCGATGCTAATTTAGCGCTGATGACCGATGCCTCAAACAATAGCGTGGGTGCTGTTTTACAGCAAAAGAGCAATAACGGTTGGCAACCGTTAGGTTACTTTTCTAAGAAGCTTTCGCAAGCGGAGACGAAATATTCAACTTATGATAGGGAATTGTTAGCAGTATTTATGGCCATTAAATATTTTAAAAATTTGGTAGAAGGCCGAGTACTATCTATTTACACGGATCATAAGCCTTTAGTATTCGCATTTACGAAATTAAATAGTGATAAAGAAAGCCCTAGGAGAATTCGCCAACTATCGTACATTAGTGAGTTTACCACCGATATTCGACATGTCAGTGGGGGACAAAACGTAGTCGCAGATACATTATCGCGGATAGAAACAGTCAGTTGTCCCACAGTACTTAATTTCACGGATATCGCAGAACAACAAGCTTGCGACGAATACTTACAGCAAGCCTTGCGCGATTCGGATAAATCAGTAAGTAAACTGCTGTTTAAGCAAGTATTGTTACCGGACTGTGGGAAACCTATCTATTGCGAAGTTTCATCAAGCAAAATTAGACCGTATTTACCTGACAGCTTTAGACAGGAAGCATTCCATTCGGTTCATGACTTAGGCCATCCAGGTATTAAAACTACTAAAACTTTAGTTAAGGAACGTTTCTTTTGGCCTAATATGGATAAGAATGTAACCGAATGGACGAGAGCTTGTCTAAGTTGTCAGAGAGCTAAAATAAATAGGCATACAGTAGCTGGATTAGGAGAATTCGAGCGTGCAGAGCGATTCCAACACGTCCACATCGACATCGTAGGAGTGTTACCAACGTCGGCAGATGGACATAGATACTGCATAACAATGATAGATCGTTGTACCGGTTGGCCGGAAGCTTTTCCAGTGCATAACATCACAGCTGAAACAGTAGCCAGGGTAGTATTTGAAGGCTGGATATCTCGATTTGGAAGCCCATCGAAGCTTACAAGCGACCAGGGTAGACAATTCGAGAGTGATCTTTTCAGTCAGCTAATGAAGTATCTGGGTATTACTAAAATGCGTACAACAACTTATCATCCACAGAGTAACGGCATGGTTGAACGATGGCATAGATCATTGAAAGTGGCCCTTACGGCACGTTTAAATTGCTCAAGTGACTGGGTAGCCGAGCTTCCAGCCGTGTTGTTAGGCTTACGAGTTGCAACTCGCAGTGATAGTGGCGTCAGTGCAGCTCAATTAACTTATGGCAAAACAATTCGTTTGCCAGGTGATTTTTATGAAGATTCTAAAGTAAATTATACTGATTCGGAATATTTACAAAAGCTTCGCGATTGTATCAAAAGCTTAAGGCCTAGACCGCCAAGTCATGGTAATTCGCGTTCTTTATTTGTTCCTAGTGAGTTAAGTAATTGTAAGAGTGTATTTGTAAGAAATGATGTAATGCGGAAATCTTTACAACCGCCTTATGATGGACCTTATGACGTTATAGTTCGCAGAGACAAAACATTCGATATAAAAATCGGTGATAAGACATCAACCATATCAATAGAAAGGTTGAAACCCGCTTTTATTATTGATAATGATGTAAACAATAGTTTGAATTGTAGTACTAGTAATTATAGTTATTCTTGTTTGGATAACGAGGTCACTCCCAGCAAAGTTCCACAGCAGAGAACCACGCGCAGTGGCCGCGTTATCAGTACACCTGTACGTTTCGCATTATAAACATCTAACTGACAACAGATAGCGTGTAGTAAGCATTAGGTTTAGCTATTGTAGTAATTATTGATTCGTAAAGATATAAAGGAAGTTTGTCGCAAATAAATATACCAACAATGTAATTAAAGATTTATTTTAGACTTAAATATTGAATTGTGACTAGCCTATTAATTAATTTACTTTAGCGATACGTATTTTGTTTAAAATTAACGATGTGTATAAAATTGTGTATAAATATAGCACCTATTAAAACATTTAGGAATAACTATTGACTCTAAACAAAAAGTTTTGGAATACTGTTATGAATATCTGTAGCTATTGTTATCACAAAGACAATAACAACCATGAGCCTTGCTCAGTTTTATTTTTCTTTTTGTCATGTTTTTGGAAAGGTAAGGTTTACTTTTAGGATTATGCAAAGATGTGTTTCCTAACAGTATAGATTGTAAAACGGTATTTTTAATATCTTTCCGGTCGTTTTCGGATTTTATCCAAATGGTTTTACGATACTGAGGGATAATGTTGTAACGTTGCACAAACGGTCATAACCTATTGTGAATTCTTTTAAAGGTTGGGCCGGATATCGAATCGACTAACGTTTTGTTTTGTAAAAAGTTACCCGTTATGTTCCGTTTCTTTATTACTTTATTAGCTGTGAAAAAGTTTTCTTCCTGCTTAGTGTCTTTATGTTTATTAGTTTAGAATCTTTTTGTAATAACTATGCTTTGTTGTTTATTTTGTTCCTAACAGGACTGTGCTATTGTGTATTGAATATCTGTTAAGTACTTTATCAGCTTTAGAATATTTTTGTCCTAACATGACTGTACTATTGTGTAAACAATGTTTTGTTATTTTAGAAGCGTGGGAAAGTTTTTTGTCTCAACATTTATGCTATTGCGCAAATAATGTTTGGTGGACGTCACATTCCCCGAAATATATTTGGACAGTTTAACAGCCAATGTGTAATGTAATATGCAGTTGATAATTTTAGAAAGTAACTTTGTATATGTATTTTTTTTAAAGGGAGGGACGTATGTAGCGACACAGTTATGTAGCGACATAGTTTTAGTAACGGTAAATATTCGTAGCCGTAGTGGCCGTAGCGGAGTGTCGTAGCGTAGCTACAGACTGATATAAAATCAGTGGACTTCACTTTTGACAGACAGTCCTCACGCAGTTCTCACACAGTCCTCACGCACTCCTTAGGCAGTCCACAGACAGTCGTCAGTCAATCGGCGTCAGTCGCCAATACTTACTCTTTAGTTTAAATAGTCGCATCCCTATACGCGTGCCTACCGGACACTTGTTGTTGTGATAACCTAACTTACGGTAGTCCCTTTATTTTGTAGATGTTATTATATGTGCACAGTAAATTATACGGAGTAGTAACGATAAACGTATTTAATTTATTCCTTCTGATAAAGTAGTGTTAGTGGAGATCCTCTTTACTTAAAACCCAGTACTTACCCTATTACTTAAAACCCTACACGTGGACAGATATAGATATTATTTCTATGAAACTAAGCTGGAAATAAATATTGACATTTACTTACATATTTTCTGAGAATTCGTATTGGCTTTACCGTAACTAAAGCAGGTATACTACAATGCATTGGTAAGACAGATTCAATATAAAATTTTAATGTGTTATGTTATGAGACTTATGAGATACCGTAACGCCTGCCGGACAGATGATGGACAATGGCGTATTCGGTCGTAATCATGGACGATATTGTTACGAGAGCGAGTGTAAACACGCCAACAATCGGCGCGGAGTGCGTCCTCAATGGGATGATGTCAGATCCTTACCCCTCCAGTCCAGCGTTATCCATCACGTGTTTGCAAGCATCCGCAAGTACTTACGTTACTACTAGCATTTGTGCTCATTATTCAAAAATATTCAAAGTTACCGACCATTGCATTTATGTGGAAAACATTTTGAAAATACTAAGTTAGCATCATTTTAAGTTGTACTCGTATTTTCCAATTGCATGACTGTTATTTTAAAATTATTAGTGGCGTGTGCTTGGCGTTTGGTGATCGAGGGATATCCTTTGGCAGGGTGAAACATATGAACACTTAGATATTTTTAAGAAGGGAAGCCATCTTGGATTTTTGTATGGTTTTTGTTGGAGGGTGTTATAACAGAATCTTACTTTTGCATGGATTTTTTTTCCAAAACCCATCGTGTGGGGTATTGAATTCAAATCCTTCTGGAGCTGATTCCGAATAATACAATATTATTACATTGCAGCTACTGATAAAAAAAAACAAAAACATTTCCAAACATACTCTCGGTGCTATTACAAATTAACATAGACACTTTTATACTGTATATACGGCGTTTGGATTTGTATAAACGCTTTTATGTCGTGAGCAGATGCTACTATATTTAAATAACAGAAAAAAAAGTAATTTGTAAATGAAGATCCGGGATTCTTAATCAGAGTCATTATTGCTCGAGTGCTAATAAAGCGTTAACGGTTTGATTGACCGCGTTATCTACATTATAGCGATAAGAGCGGCTACATCACATGAACTAACGCTGCCATTTGTTTCAGATGAGACTGACCCTGCAGCGTTTCTACATTTGCCTGCTGACGCTCCTACTATGGCTGGACGACCTTACCATAGCAAAAAAAGGACATACATGTCCCATAGGATTCCATTTAGCTTACACGAAAGATGAGATGCCGATATGTTACCGGCAGAAGGGCCCAGAAGCTTTCTCAGACAAGTTCAAAGACTGCGTCGGTAACTTATACACGTCAAAGTTATATCATAGCCTTAACTTAACCAAGACTAATAACGTACTATGGACAGAGTACAGGACCTTGTACCCTGGAGGTCCATTCATAGACTGGTCGTACACCGACTCAGCTGGAGACATACTGATCACGACGTACGATGTCAAATACGATGCCGCTCTCGGAATAGACGAAGAGCTGTGCGTGATCGTTGATCCTGTGAGCAATTTCACAGCGACTAGATGTGAAGAGAAGCATTATAGGTATTGCTTCGTGCATCCCTACCCTGATGAGGATGACATGAGTAAGAAAGGATGTGCAGGGTTTCGTGGCTCTTGGAGATTTTTTAGTCCAAGTGCGAATTGTTTGTCATCCGTGACTGGTGTAGGAGGGGGGACGGTGCGGGCGACTTGGCGGCAGGCGCATGAGCTGTGCGCGAAGAGGGGGGCTTCCTTGCTGCACAGAGGCTGGAGATTCTCGAATAACGAATTGCTGCACAGCTCTGGTTCTTATCCGATGTACCCCATGGACGTCGTGATGAACACCGAACATGACCGCCTGCGGTATGACGCTGAGAACGACACCGAAGAGGTGGGTACTTTGTGTTATTTTCATTTGATTCTTTATTTCTAATATCGAGACATTGATACTGATCTAACAACTGATTTAGTTAAATTATCGTGTGTATTTTAAATATCGGAAGATAACACTTTAGCTGGGAACTATTACACCTTATCGTAAAACATTTATGGGTCAGTATCATTACTCATCATAATATAACATAGACTATGAGCGATAGATAACATACAAATATCTGTCGTTTACGTGTAAAAACGATTATCAGTAGGTAGGTAATTGTCAAAGCTTTGTAATAGAACTATAATATGACATGAGGTATCTAATTTAATTTAACGTTACTTTTCTTAGCTTTGATTTCAATGTAACCCTAGCTTGTATTGAAGGTTCCTGTAGTAATGACAAGGTAGATTTATATCTACATAATTTAAATTAAACAAAACATCTTAATAATCGGTAGATAAAGGCATACAAGTTAATTTCAAATGCTTATTAAACATTTGGGAAATTGCGAGTTTTTACGATGCACGCGTACTGATCGCCTTGAGATAGCGACCAACAAACGTAGAAAAGTTGTTATGTCCGCTCCGATGGAATCTTGAATGCAACGAGCTGGTTTCGACATTTAAAAAATGCCGTAATTATAACTAATTAGGTACTCTATATTTTAGTTTACTCTATAATTTCACGAATACGCGCACATGTAGGTACACAACATAATTCTATAAGTTGATGCATATAGTAACTTTGCTTGCGATAGTTAATTAATTAATTAAATACTCGTTTTCTTTTATTTTTAAGTTACTTTCTTTATTCCCATGTAACTAAGTTAACTAATTTAATCTCTCTATTCTTATAATCTGAACACCCAGTGTAAACAATGTTCTTCGGCCATAATTTTAGTTATAATTTGAAGGGTGGAGTGAGCCTGGTGACTTGTCATACAGGAGGGTCTGACCCTACCTAGTACTGGCACCAGTTCTCTCCAATGTTACTATATCTAAAATAGTTTATAACCTAATATAGTTAACCATTGTAACTGTTGGAGAGAGAAATAAAGATTATTTTATTATTTATTATTATAGTTGTATTTCGATGGATTTTCCAGCTAATTAATTTAATGGACTCTTCAGATCTCTTGCTAGGAGTGACTTTAGTGGTATAAGAGTACTGGTTTGTCTTCCAGATCCCCCGTGAAGAGTGGCACTTCGACACGTCGGTGTCGGCGCGTGACGCGGTGTTCGGCGCCGTGCGTGACCAGTTCTGGTACCTGGTGAACAGCTCCTACGTGTTCTTCGACGTCATCTGCGAGAAGCCGGCGCGATTGCGACACATACACCTCAAACTAACAGTAGACTGGTATGAACTGCTATTTTCCAATACTGTACACCTACAGAACTACGACTTTCCTCAAAGATATGTTACATTTGATCTATTTACTTACATGTATTTATTTTTGAGGGAAATTGACAAGAGTGGTATATAATATAAATATCCAAATACAAAGCCACATACATACTTGTTGATTACAGACAGATTACAGACAGTCTTGATTAAGAAAACTATCTTTAGGTGAATTTAGGTTTTATACTTGATTTAAAACCCTCATTGTTTTTAATTTACTAAACATTTTACTTACAGGGAGTCCAACATTTTCCTCAACGTCAACGATACTATAAAGAAAAGCGACATCACCTGCTTCTCTGACAGTCGCACGTACTACCCTTTCTCAACCGGCATTAGTAAGACTGACGACGAATACGTCTTCCGCGTCGACCCCGACCACGACGGCTACTACTGGTGCATCCAATACGACTACAAAAACTTCCACGTCTCCACCTCTAACAGAGCTCTCTTCATCAGATCCAAGCAGTCCGTCCTTAACCTCTATGCTTGCAAGATCCGCTTGCGAAAGGAGTACCGCTTCGACAACCTTGACAAACTCTACAAAATCTGGAAGAAAAAACTAGAGGAATTCACTTACTACAGAACGAAATATGTGAGTGTGTACGGAGATATAAATACCACCGATCCTTACGAAGTGGAGAGGGTGCTTAAATCGTTTAAGAGTGCAAAGCCTGATCTGAACTGGAAGGACAGTGACGTGATTTTGAACCTGAAGATAAAAAGGTTGTACTTGGACGCGAGGACGGCGCTGGTGCACTTGACACTGAACCCCGAGATGCAGCCGCTCATGCCCGGCGTCTGGGACAACGTCGAGGTCCTTTTCATGAAGCCCGCCTACTTCTGCAAAGGTTACGACTCCGTGCCAAACGTACCGTTAGGTAAGCTAAAGTAAATAACACGTTGAACACGTATTCTTAAATTTCTACCCTTGACAACAGCAGATATTGATTTAATTTTATTTAATTACGTCACTCGTTAGATACTTTTGAACTTATTTCTTTTTTTTTAATTTAATGTCAAAAAATATATCGTAGCTAACTATATTGGAATGTTAGATAATAATGGCTTAATCACCATACTAACCTAACCTAACCCAGAAATCAGTATCAGTAAATTTATACTCACCAAATCTTCTTGGGCGGTTTATGATTGGTGAATATTTACTAATTTTGGAGAAAAAAAAATGTTTTTTTTATTAATTCCCGATAATAATGATCTTTGTTATTAAAGTACTTAGGCTTAGAAACTGAAGATCCCACAGTCAAACCGACTAGTTGGTTTTGTGGGACTATTTTGTAACCTCATATTGTATCCTCTTTGTTCATAATAAATAAATAAATAAATGTTATTGAAAGTAGGTATATCTTAGTAGTAAGCAAAAAAGTTCTTGTGTTCATTAAATGAATTGTCATAATAATTGTTGTTAAGCGTGGGTTTGTTCGCTATAATTTGAATGAGCAGTTAAGTGCTGAGCCACCTCGACCACGCGATCGTCTAATTATCTCGATTGTTTCAACTGAGGTCGAGGGTTAAGAGGTAAGGAACTAGAGACACTTGACGCTTTTGCTGTTACTGAGAATATGCAATTATATTAAGGTGGCATTCGCTTGGAATTAAACGAATACCTACCCACAGTGTGTTAGATATTTTGTTATTTTGAATGTTGAATCCGTTTCGATAGGTTTAAACCACTTTTAACACTTGACAAAATAAAATTTGATACAGCCATAAATGCGGTAGGATAGTCCAAATGATTTAATAATAATTTAATTAACTACCTATAAAAAAACAATAGGTAGGTAGGTATAGCTTTAAAATCTTTAAATCCTTCATCGATCTCTGTCAAGGAATCTTCAAAAATAAGTTAAAACTAATAAAAAATTGTAGTACGATTTTTTTTTGTCTTACTTGAAGATTCGAATATTTTAGAGTAAAATATACAAATATACAAATATGATATATATTTTAATCACATTCCAGGCGAGTCCGTGACCACAGCTGGTTTCCGACTGAATTCATGCGTTGGTGACTTCAACGAGGGAGTGCAGTGGGTGCAGTCGCACAGCCCGTCGCGCCCTCCCGTCGAGGTCACCGAAGAGTACGGGCTCGAAGACGTCCTCACGACCACGTATTTTGACACCACCACGGCGTATCTCACACCCCCGTCGGATTTGCCAGATATTGGTGTAAGTAAAATAAATCCTAGTGAAGATAACTCCTTATCCATCTGAAGGCCTGTGTGTGCCGCAGCAGTAGGGATATTATATAATTGCTTATGACAATGATGATGATGATGTAATAACGATCGTTGATCACGTAAAATTGTAGTAATTTAAGCAATAGCTAAGTTATCAAGACTATCAACTATCAATGTAGGTAGCTTATAAAATGAAGCTAAAACGTGGTCCGTGTAAACGATTCCTTTTTCATTAAAACTTGTTTGCAAACAATATTTGATACAGATATAAACGAGAAAAGTTACAAATAAATTGGCTATTCCTTATTATGCAAATAATCACTGCTACGTAATACAACCATCCATTACCAAATATGTAACTAACCATTCACTTCATAAGCATGAGCATAAGCAAGCACTATCATTGTTCACATAGACCAAAACGGAGCAACTGCGTGAAAACAACCAGACCTCGTCCGAGGAATACTTTAAGCCCACACCACCAAATGCAACTAAACCCAACACCACAACCACCCCTCCCGAAGAAGCTAGCACCACCGACCCAGATTCCATCGTGAACACGGTCACAACACCCACTGACGTCATCACTGTGACCACACCTCCTATGACGACGGATGATTCAGATGAAGACAGTGAAGAGACGACCACTACCACTCCGTTAATGACCACGACCATGCCCCTACCTGTAAGTCTGCCTGCACGCTGTTAAGCTAGCATTATTGTCACCATCAATTCGTGTTGTATGCAAAAAGTGATTTAAGTTTTATGGAATAAAGTTAAATTGGTTGAAAGTACATTGCAAACACATGATTTGTTGGAGATATTGAAAAATACGCTTTTCGAATAATAATCATTTTAACGCTGCACCCAAAAGCTTGAACTAATAAATCACTATAATTATCTATTATGTACCTACCTAATTTTAAAATGCTTCTATTTATTTCAGCCTGGTGAACAACTGGATCAGGTTTTAGAAGGCCTAGAAGCACTACTGAAGAACGAAACAGTGAAATTAGATAGCATAACAGATAGTTTCGATCAGGTAATTTTCTTACATGATTTATTTTGCATTTTTTAGAAAAGAAGTATTAGAGATAGTAAAAAAAACCGGTTAAGAGCGAGTCGGACTCGTGCACCGAGGCTTTCCGTTCCATCCTAATAAATACACTGCAGAGCAGAATAAAAAAAATATTATTGCAGATTATTATCGCAGGACCGATCGACGTGGAGATCTTTGGGGGAGGCCTATATCCATCAGTGGGTGTCGTGCGGCTGATATGATGATGATGAAAAATATTCAAATCAAATGTTCCAGGTGAACGACATCCTGGAGTCGGAGGAGGGCAGCGTGGAGATCCCCGGTCAGCTGCTGCACCTGCTGGATGAGTTGGGTGCGCGCGTGGCGCTGGGCGGCGCGCGCACCGCGGCGGCCGTGCGCGCCAACGTGGCGCTGCTGCTGGCCGACGTCGCGCCCGACAACCCCGTGCGCGGCCTGCGCGTCGCCGTCAGGGACGGGGATGTCTTCGATAATTCCACGTTCGCTTTCATTGACAGTGAGTGGCTCACCTTCTTCTTCAAATGCCTCTCCATTACTGGAGGTTGGACGTCAGCTTAAAGAACTTCTCTCTTACCTATGCGCCAAGCGAAACAGTTCAAGTCCGCCTGGCCGTAAAGTAACCCATCACGTGGATGCGAATTGGATATTAACGACAGCAGATACATTTAGTAGCGTTGGTTTAAATCGCCTCTCATAATTATATCTCTCAATATGAGAGCGCTTTAAATGATATAATGATTGTAAGGCGTTTGCCAGGATGTTTCTTTCCAATACTGTCGAGGGTACCTCCTCACATTGATGAAGTAACGCTTGCTTACAACGAAAAAGCTTTACATACAAGTAAATAATATTATAAATATTATTCATTTTAGCCGAATTGGACTCCGATTCTCTGCTGGCAAATAATACGGAGGCTCTGGTGTATCTCCCGGAGTCAGTGACGCGCACCGCGCGCCGCGTCAGCTTCGTGGCGTTCCGCAACCAACGCGCCTTTCCCTCCAGCTTCTCCGTCAACAGCCGTGTCTTCAGCGTCAATGTAGAGAATCTTACATCATTCGACGCAGGGGAGGTGAGAACCTATTTTATAACATAAATTGAACGAACAAACTTTTCACGGAGACACTGTGGCACGCTAATAATATCTCTTACTGTGGCAAAACATTTTAAAATCTTTATATCACTCTATAATATACGCCTATGAATCCGACTAAGTCTTCCAGATACTATCCAATAGGATAACTTGGAATCGACATGACATTATTTCATTTCTGGCTTGACATTTTAACTAATTGCTCAAGTGTTGTGTCTTATTGGGTTATGCTTTAATGTTTCGGTATTGCTTTCTAATGTGACGTTGGTTTTATCACTTCATCTTCTTTTAAAACTGTTCATATTATTTAAGTTATCCTATTGGTTGGTAGCTGATTGATTATTCAAACACCAAATCTGCCCTCTATTCTATTTACTACTTCCTACTACCTAGTACTGTTATAACTTTGTCTCGGGCGATATTTTTTATAATTTTGTGGTAGAATGGGCTGATTAACAAAAACATTTTCACGGATATAATAACCAATTTAAGAAGTGCACATTTTTGAAGTATTTATCGAGAAGGATTAGTATTTATTAACAATTAATTACTCGGGTTTAAATGTGGGGTTTGTGGTTGGGAACGCGAATTTAAACGGGAGTTACTAGATGGCGTTTATATTTCACAGGTGGTAGATATTCACCTGACACCGTTGGTAGAAGAGCCGGACCGCAACATGAGTCGTGCGTGCGCGTACTGGGAGTTCGAGGCGGCTCCGGGCGGCGGCGGCGGCGGCGGCGGCGCGTGGTCGCGCGCGGGCTGCACGCTGGTGCGCGGCGCGCCCGGCCACCTCGACACCTGCCGCTGCACTCACCTCACGCATTTCGCCGAGATCCTCGTCCCGCGAACGGTTTTCTCCGAACGCAACGAAAGAGCACTTGAAGTCCTCTCCCTCGTAGGATGCTTCACGTCGATGTTCGGCCTCATAGTTATCGCTCTCACCGCTTCCTTGTTCAGATCTTGGCGAAGGGATTACAGCAATAAAATTTGGCTGCAACTGAGCGTTTCTATATTCATTCTCGTCGTCTGCTTCGTGGCTATAGTTTTTGCCCACTTCGACCACTACGGCGTGCCTTGCATGCTCGTGGGAGTCGCCCTGCACTACTCGGTGCTGGCTTCCTTCTGCTGGATGTTGGTCGCGGCGGTGTTGTCGTACCGGCGGCTCGTGCTGGTGTTTACGAGAGACATGTCCCACAAGTTGTTGCGCGCGTCCGCGTTCGCGTGGGGCGCGCCGTGCGCCGTCGTTGGCGTTCTGCTGGCGGTGGAGCCGCTCTCGTACGCGGGACAGTTCGAGGAGATGACACCGAGCGGGGCTTTCTGCTACCCTTCCGGACTCGGCCTCTGGCTGGCCGTGTACGCACCTATCGCGCTCATGCTTCTCGCGAACTGGACGCTATTCGCTCTGATAGTCCGTTCCGTGTTCGCTTCGAGAAGGATTCAGAGGCACGGGGACTCGAACGAGGCGCTCCGATGTGCCTCCGTGAGTTGCTTGCTCGTATTTCTGTTCGGTTTGCCGTGGATATTCGGCCTGTTTGCGTCTAATATCGTCGCGGCCTACCTCTTCACGCTCACGGCTACCTTTCAGGGCTTCGTTCTTTTCATATTCTTCGTCGTCGGCAATAAGAAGACGAGAGATTTATGGTTGAACAAGTTGAAGATCAAGCAGACCCGCAAGGTGCCGGTGACGTCGTCGACGTACACGCACCGCAGCACGGGCGCGGGCGCGGGCGCGGGGGCGGGAGCGGGAGCGGGCTGGCGCGGCGCGGGGCCCGCAGCGATCGAGGCACGGACATCGAAGCCTCGATCGCTGACATCCCCAGACGACTCGAGATTCTCTTGACCCGCGACCCCGGCTAAAAGCCTTTGCGTCCGACAGAATTTTGAAACGTAAGTCTATGCCTGTTTGCTGGATATCGTCTGCTTAGATTTTAAGATCGAAAGGATCGAAATAAGGCTTGATCTTACAGTACAGTATTATTTGTATTCCAAAGGAAATATATCATCGTGTGAGGCTTTGAATGGAACGAACGTATTATTACTTTAGCATCTGTTTCTTAAATTATTCTATGGTTGTTTTATTCACGATTATACTTTCACGGTTTCTAAACATTTTGGTTCTCGAATGTGTTCATAATCTTTATTCGTAATCCTATTTTTATTATGCGGAAGAGTAATTAAGTTATTTGTACTGGATAAAACATGAGATATGTAATTAGTTTCTAATCGTGGCATGAATATTTATATTAGTTTTTAATGAAATTCCAAAGATGCAAATATTAATGTAGTTTTATCTTAAAGATTTATTTGGTTGGTTGCACCAATCCGTAGCAAACGTAGATAATACACTTATCTTTGGTAAGACGTGGAAACCCAAGACAACTTTCTTCAGACTTCGTCTGAAAGATAAAGAAATAACATAGCCCACAATAACATAATTGCAAAAATTTTAAACACTCGATCGTGGATCTACGCAACCAGCCCGCCTACGTAGTTTTAACTAATTAAATAAGTATTTCAATTTGTATTATAAACATAATTGTAATTGTCTGCAAAAGGATGCTCTTGGTTATACACCTGTAATGTAAGTATTATTGTTTTGTAATGAATTATCTAGTCCGTGTAATCATATCTAATAATATTTTCTTCTAGTAGTAAATATAGCTTAAAATGTCTCGATTTACTAGTAAAACATTTTGGTATATTTCGTAATTTTATAATCGAAGAATATGAATGGGTGAGAAACTCAAACAAATCAACGCCTAAATGAAAGTAAAGTAGTTTAAAGTTTGGTGATCATCGTACGGTGAAAACTGAAATAGTTAGACTATTTATTGTACCAAAATTCCCTTTTATTTATTTATTTATAAAATCCACTCTGTTGAGCGCGTGCTTGGTCCGTGCAATATGTAAAACCAGCTATGTAAATAATCAATAAGTATGTAAGTAAAGTATAAAAAATGTATTATTAATACATTATTTTGTGAAAAAGGATAGCTTTTTGTAAAACGAAACGATCCAAAATGATGTGTCGTACGTACCCACTTTTTCTTTGTTCTGTGCCAATTGGTGTTGAAAATCAGTATTTCCTAGCAGAATAAGTAGTCCATATTTTTCGTTTATATATATGTCAAAATTCTGCCTATTAATACAACTCCATAGAACTAAGCAACGGCGTCGCCAGCCTATGGCAGTTAATATTAAAGAGGATGAGAAAAATATGAATTGTAGGTACAGTCAAGAGCACCTAGTGAATTTATTCAAGTTTGGCGACGCCCTTGGAACTAAGTTCTATAATTTCTACATAAACAGAATCACAGAACTTAAGCTCCGATTCATATTATTTTATTACCCATCCAGCCCAGCGATCGAATCCAGCACTGCCACCGGAACAATGTGAATCAGTACCGGAATTACTGGACTAGATTGCTCCTCTCAGCTGGTTCATATTAATCCAGCGACTTATTGCTGGACTGGATTATTGGACTGATATGTGATGAGGTATTTACATGAAGCGACTTGGCAGGCGACTTTAGAAAATCTGATCGCAAATCTAATTTCAATGAGGTGGCGATTCGATTTTACAAACGATTGTCGATAAAAGCGCTAATTGACTAAAGTCGAATGCCAAGTTGCCTGCCAAGTCGACTCGTGTAAATACCACATGAACCAGACATAAATAATTTCATTTTGGATCGTACAATTTTTTGTTCATGAAATGCAAAAAACGGACATCGTGCATCGGTAATTTTAGGTGCGGCCCATTGTATTAAGTGCAAGCATTTATGTAGATGTTAATCTAAAAATATAACTAAATGTCAACAAAATAAAAAAATATCAAATACCTATTTAATTGTTTCATTGATGAGAGAAGAGTACCTAAGTAAGAAGAGTGAGTAAAACGAATGAGGGCGAAACTGCTGATGAAAACACGTTTCATGCGTGCTATTTGATCACAACTCTTACAAGACAGAATGAGTTTCACCAACTCGCAAAAATATAAAATCATACACGATACTTTACCTCAGTATTCGTTGATTCATAGTTTGGTTCACTGTTATAATGCATTATACTTAAAGAGCAACACAATTCGAAAAAATATTTACATGAGCAAAAGAAAGAACAGTAGATACAATAATAATTATTAAGAGGTTAAACAACTTAGGGAGCAGAAAGGTAATGAAGTACCGTACCTCCTTATCGTACATATTCCAAAAGTATGGTATGTTTGAATATTAACATGTTATGGCCCCTCCTTTTTATATAAAATAGGCTTAATCTTAGCCATATTCAAAACCCTAAGGCCCATAAGATATTCAGAGATTCACTCGAGCTTTAAATATATAGGAACTAGGTAGGTAAATATATGTAGGAATTAGGTATATAGGTATCTGGATTCAGCTATATACTGGTCAACCTTTGGGAAAAACTTTCGGAAAAAGTGTGAGTTAAGAATAATATTATTCTTCTTTTTTTTATTTTTTACACCTGATAATGTCATTGATATATTATGCTTACAGGTGGAAACTTTAAAAAAATATACACAAGCGATTCGAAACCAGCTGGCAGAAAATGAGGGCAAACCCATACATTTGCAGAGTTTGAATGAAATTATCATCATGGTAAGAACTCCCGAAACACGAACGAGGTTCTGAGATCGAATAAAATTGGTATCGAATAAACGTCAAAAGTCGGTTATTTTAGTACATTGAAAACGGGACTGACGGCCGAATACTCAAAGGCTTCTTAGTGTAAATCTTAAGTTAAGGTCGCCTTAACTTTAAGGATGCTGTCAGTTTCATAGAGATTCTATCAAAACTGAAACTTTTTTGAATTTAACTTTAAGATTCGTTTGAGTATTTGGCCGTTAGGCGGCAACTCATCCCACCCAGATCACATCCCAGGATGAAAGATCCATTTTCGATCCATAGAATCAGTACGTACTTTTATGTTTTTGATCAGTTATTATCCACTTTGTGAAACATTTTCTTTTTTTTACTTAAAAAAATGAGGAAAAAGTGTATAAAATGAAAAAAAATATAAAAGACTTAGAGAAGAAAATTAAAAAAAAATTTTTAGAGGAAAACAAAAAATATGACTTAAAGGTTTTTTTAAGAAAAAAAAAGGTAGAGGTGGACAGGGAAAAATATTATTTTCACTGTACATACCTATAGATACTTATTAGTTGCAACAAATTACACAATTTTGACATCTGTGGATCAGTTTCCGCCTCATAACGCGTTTTTGTGAGGTACTCATACTCTATACTATACTCATACTTACAATACTTTTATAATCAGGGATCAGTTGCCGCCTAAAAATATATTTTTTTAAAAGTGGAATACTCAACTCATACCACTGATCCGTGGATGGGTTGCCGCCTAAGTAGAAAACGGTTGCCACGGTATCCATTGTACTGTTTTGACGTTTACTCGATACCAATTCGATCTCAAACCTCGTTCTGTTAAGTTCAATATTTTACAAGCCCTACAATTTTATTATTTATGTGATTTATTAGAAAACGTATTTCGATGTATTATGAATTTGATTTAAAATTAAAACTAATTCTGTTCTGAGATATTTTTTCTGATACAAATATTTTTGTAGACTTTTGATAACACTATTCACATAGAGGCAGGATCTGACCACATAATTAGATTTTCATCCACGAATTTGTACTTTCAAATTTGAAGTTCTTGTCAGTTCTTTTGATCACAATGTCCATGACGTACATATAATTCCCAACCAATGTCGGGTCATCGATGAAAGAAACATTGACGTTTGCGTGAAGATTAAAATGTAATTTTGTTTTAGTTAGATCGTCTCCAACCAGCAATAATTGCAGCCGATAGAGGGACGCAAACTGACTATGAAGTGCTTACTGAATTTCTGAGGGAGATACATGCAGTTATGTTTTTGGTAGACATGGCTGAAAGCCCAAGGGCCGTGTTTGACCACGGCAGGGCCGCCATGCTTGTTGTAGATTCCCCAAGAGAAGAACCAGTTCGTGGATACAAAATTTATTACAGGAAGTGTGGACGGTTTATTTGTTGTGCAGCACCTGGTTTGCATAACTTCGAATTTATAACAGGTAAATATTATCTTTGATCTGTGGTTAAATATTATGAATAGTGTCAAAACAAAATTATTCCCACTATTGTGATCGCATTGAAGTTCTCAATTTCAAATGCGACAGCAAATGTAACTTTAGTTTTATACGAGCAAAATATTTTTTGATACAAATAAATCATTACTGTTATACTTACCTATTGTATAAATCGTTTCTTTAGGTGACGAACAAAATTATACAAATAAAATGATGGAAGTAAATACGTTTGATCCTCTGAATGGAAAGGCGTACATATTGATTCTTTTTAATCCTGAATTGGAAGATTGCACTGTTACATCGTATGTTATAAGGGTAAGTAAAATGTTAAAACTGTTTGTCCGATGTGTCATTTGTATTCTCCTTTTGCTTGAACCAGCCTTTTTATTGTCTAATTTAAAAATCTATCGCAATCGCTTTCAGGATGTGACACATTGGAGCTTCTTTTTGGAACAAATAAAAACTTACCTAAGAAATGCAGCAATGTGTCACATCCATCTGTCAAACGAAAGCAATTAGACAATAAGCCCCGACTGAAACTATAATGATCCGAACCTGACTCTCCGACCGATGAATCCACTCAAATTGGAAATGCACTGGGTATGAAACCAATTCATCCAAAAAATACAGTCCGTCCTATAACCTGTTACTCTGTCTCCTTTACGTACAAAACGCTAAGGTTAACACAAAGTAGTAGGCAACGTTAATATAACAGGTACCTACTTACCTTGGACAGCTGCTGCATGCGATGATCTCTCGCCTTCGAGGGTCACAAGTTCACAAACTCAAGATTTTAAAGTCTTTGTAAAATGTTCGCCGTTCGCGCCATGTTCGCGCCGATAGGTGAAATCATTTATTTATCTTACTCTATGGGTGAAATGTAGGCTAGCACATGTACCCTTTGACTTTTCATACCCAGTTTTATATTAGTCTATGGTCTTTTTTATAAGTACACCTGCCGTGCACTAAACAGTTCTTGTGTAGGTATTCACATAAGAACTCTTTCAACGTCTTATTTAAAAACACATTATTTAAGAAACGTAGCCCGAAGTTATTGAATTCCAATTAAAGCAATGCTTTGAATGCTTATGATAAATACCTACATAGATGCTTAAATTTCAGATACAAAACTATAAATACCAATAAAATTTTAAGTCACAAACAATAACCACTAAGAATCATAATTTGTAAAATGTTTGTAAGTAAGCATTAGGTAACTGAAACGTCAAAATCGCACCCAAAAACTTCGTGTGAGGGTAGTGTTTATTTCTGTTGGTCTTTTTTTGTAGTGCGAGAAAAGCAAAGGAATATCACACTCGTACAGCCAAGTTTGTAAAGTAATAAATATCAATTAATGTAATTGTATATTTCTCATTATTTTTCTTTTTACGTATTTGTACCAATCTTATGTGATTATTAGTCTGTCTGTAGGCCCCTTTTCCATTTTTCTTACTTTATTACTTAGACGAAGTATTTATTTATTAAAAAGTCATACGTAATCAATCATAATAGAAACACTGTTCAGGAAACAAATAATCGTGGTTCAGTCCTCGATTGATATTTTGCTAGAAAAGATTAAGATGCAATATTTTTGAATGTTTTTTCACTCCTCTTGCTCAAAAAGTGCGTCATTGTAACGTACAAGAGTCGAGATAAAATAGCATAATAAGCCCTAGGGGATAAAGTTTTTTCTTTTTTAATGTTTGTCTATTACCAATGACTGTACTAAAACGAAAAAGTCTTTATTCATAATCACGAATAAAAACTCGCTCGACTTAATACTGGGGGTCTATTACGAAAAGTTTAATGCGATACACGCGGCTGCGTCCGTGCTTCGTTCTGATTGATTCCTATTACAAAGCACTTGCGTATGCGATATTGCAAAGTGATTACGTAAATTTGACAGTTTCTCTCTAGTGGATCCGTCATTATTCGTTCAATAGACTATGGACTACGATAGCTACATTGAAAATATTTGTAATAACTATAACCGACGAACTGCGGACGACTATCGTGACCAAGTTTCGTAATAGGCCCCCAGTTTCTCATTCTTATTTTTGAAAATGGAACTAAAAGCATCTCTTCGGTGAAATCATAGACTTATTTATACTCTGTGTACAGAGTGAATCGTAGAATGCGTGTTTGTGTAGTTTAGCTGCTACAGCAGAAATTAAAAAAGGTACCATGGCGCGAAATCTTTAGATTTTTTTTATAATTACAAACTGATTGAATTGTGTGACTGTAATAGGAAATAAATAATTTTAATCTTCTGCCGTCAAGCACAAATCTTTTATTTAAATATTGTACAAAAAGTTTATGAAGTGGAGGATAGAAAAACGAGTGGATTCGTTTACGGAAGTAAGTAGGTATAAACTATTTAATATTGTATTTTATTTTCTCGCAATCGTAGTGAAAAGTATAGTGTAACACACGACGCTAAAACCCATTGTAACTCGGTTTCTATTTATTCCCTCGCTAAAGCTCGGGAATAAAAATACCTTGTATGCAATGGGTAATTTTAGCGTCTTGTATAACAATCTACTATTATTTTATTTTATTTCAAGACAAATACAGAATCTCTCGAAGAGACCTCCGAAGAGCTATCGACGTATGATTATGAATACGAAGAAATAAATGATGATTTACTGGAGGCAAGTAATCTTTAAAGAACTAAGATTATAATTTTTAAGTTATAGTTATCACATTTTTTTTTATTCTTGTAATTGTTTCCAGGATATTATCGATGAAAATGTGCAGCAAGTGTTGGATGACCTTGGAATGTTACTGCAAAATGAAACAGTGTCATTTTCCGCCGAGACCGTTCATCACACATTTGATCAGGTATTTTTTTATCTCTCTACCAAAAGAAAAGAAAAACATTTGACTCTTGAGTACCTAGCAGAAAGTTGAGTTGTTCGTGAAACGTTATCAAAAGTCAATCAAAGGATTAATTTTTCCCGACCTGAGTGGTGCAGTTGTCAACATGCCGCCTACCACGCAAGAGGTCCCGGGTTCGATTCCCGGCCGGGAAGAAATTGAAATGATGAATTTTAATTTCTGTGACGGGTCTGGGTGTAACTATGTATGATAAGTATTTATTTAAAAAATATATAAGTGGTATATCAGTTGTCTAGCACCCATATTACAAGCTTTGCTTATAGTTTGGGGCTAGATGGCGCTGTGTGAAATTGTCCAAGCATTTATTATTATTATTATTATTAATCTCCAGGTGGATATTCTTCTAGAAGACGAAAACGATGCAGAAATACCCGGTGAGCTGCTCCACATGCTAGACGAGCTGGGAGCGAGGGTCGCGCTGAAGGGTGGCCAGACTGGGACTGCTGTGCGGGACAATGTCGCTCTACTCGTTGCGGACAGCCGGCCTGATAAGCCTATACGAGGTTTTAGGCTGGCGACGGGCAAACACGGCACGTTCAAAAATGACACATTTGAATTTATTACTGGTAAGATTTAAATCTGAGCATAGATAAATAATTCTATACCTACTAGTATCTGAGTATAAAGCAAATTCAAATTCTATATACATACTTGTTATACTTAACTTTTGTTTTTCTATAAATTTTATTGTCCGCCATCTTCTAGGGGAAGATCCGTCATTGATGTCCGACGAGTCAGACACGCTGGTGTTCCTACCGCCCTCAGTGACGGACTCCTCACGTCGTATCAGTTTCGTGGTGTTCAGGAATGGGCGCGCATTCCACCACGTAGATGCTGGCATCGTAAACAGTCACGTACTCAGCATCAACGTCGAGAACTTCACCAGCCTTTCCCCGGGAGAGGTTTGTGAAACTTAATCTGTGATGATTGAGACGAACTTACTCGATTTTTAAATTTATACATTTTTGACTTGATGACGACAAAGGTGTATCATGCCTCTTAGAATTCCCCTATTTCGGCGGCCCACTTTGATGTCTTACCGCGACAAAAATAATAAATAAATACTTAATTACCTTTAAACTTTTGAAAGAGTGTTTTCTTGTTTAAATTCCTACAAATAAAAGTAAAAAATATGGTGACTAAAACACTTAAAATATTGATCGCCTTATACTCCATAAAGACTGTGTCAAGAATGAGTATTCTTTTATATCAGTTTAATCTGGCTAAAATGACAATTTATTTCGCTTTATTTTACAGGTGGTGGAAATTCAATTGAGTCCATTTTCGAAATATATACGGCGGAATGAATCTAGAACGTGTGCGTATTGGGATTTTGGTGAAAATGGAACAGGATTCTGGTCCCAGAAAGGGTGCACCTTCATCGAGGCGAAACAAAATGACTCTCTAGACATATGTCGATGTGACCATCTCACGCATTTTGCACAGATCGTCATAAGCAAAGATGTTTTTTCTGAGTTTCATGAAAACGTTTTGCAAATTTTATCAGTAATTGGGAACAGCTTTTCAATACTTGGTATAATAATTGTAGCATTAACGGCTATCATATTTAAATCATGGAGAAGAATTGAGAGTAATAGAATTTGGCTAAACTTGTGTGCGGCCGTCTTCGTTTTAGATATTTGTTTTATTGTAACTGTGTTTGCTGAGTTTGATCAAAATAATATTGGTTGTATATTATTAGGCATTGCATTACATTATTCTGTTTTAACTACTTTCTGTTGGATGTTAGTGGTATCCATATTATCTTATAGGAAATTAGTGCTAGTGTTCACTAATGATATTCGTAGAAAACTGTGGTATGCTTTCGGTTTTTCGTGGGGTTTACCATTTTTCGTGATTAGTTTACTTATTGTGGTGGATCATAATGCATACTCGAAAGAATTTGAAGAGAAAGCCCCGAGTGCAAATTTTTGCTATCCATCAGGCTTAGCTCTTTGGTTAACATTGTACTGTCCTATTTTCGTAATATGGTTTGTGAATTGGACGTTGTATATGATTATAACATTTAATATGTACAAGGAGCGTAGTGTTCGAAGACACAGCGGTATAAATGACAGTTTGCAAAATGCTTCTGTGAGTTGCTTACTGGCTTTTCTTTGTGGTATACCTTGGGTGTTTGGTTTTTTCGCATTTAACATTGTTGCAGCTTATTTGTTTACTCTTACGACATCATTTCAAGGATTTGTCCTTTTCCTCTTCTTTGTTTTGGGAACTAATAAAACGCGGAACCTGTGGATAAATCTATTCAGGTATGGCTCAACGGATAAATCACCTGTTAGTTATGTTGGTTCGAGTGAGAGACACAAGTCTTCGGTGTCCAACTCAAGATCAAGATTTTATGTTCCCAAACCTGTCACTATAACAGATGAAGCTTCCAATGAACTTTTGTCTGAAAGCCGCTTGTGATCTATATTATGAGGGTTTTTGTAGTCAGTTATACTTTCGTGGTGTTTTAGTGTAATAAGAAGAAGAAGTGCATACTGGCATGCACTACATTGAACAACGAAAAAGGTAATAGAAAAAATATATTAAAGTCTGAGAAGTGCCAGCCTGCCTAGCATGGCCGATTTATATCGCGTGATAAAGCATTTTATCGACACTCAACTGTCAAACTCCTTTGTCTTTTTGACAGTTAAACGTGATAAAACGCTATATCACGCGATATAAATCAGTCATGCTAGGGGGGCAGAAGTCCATTATTTTTAGCTTTGCATTAAGTAAGTGTTTTCTGGATGTACCTTTATAATATGAAAATTGAAGAAAAGTTAGTTGTGGTTTGATTTTGTGTATTTCAGGAAGACGATAGATATATAGGAATAAGTTTTTAGTTCTTAGTCAACACAAAATGACAAGGTTACACTATGTACTCGTAGTACTTAAGTATGTTTTTTTTACCAAGATTTAATAAAATTATATACACCTGCTGCGGCAATTTTTTTAAGGACAGTTATAGCTGCTGCCTTGCTTATGAAAAACTCAACATCTTGGTTTTTGGTGCAAAATGAGTTCAATATTCTGACATCAGAAGAACGAGATCTAAAACTTTCCCAAAGTAACAATTCATGTATAAATCAGCAACACCAGTTTCCAGATTTTATAAACGCATTATCTAGGATTCATGTTGCAGTACCACATATCAAGAACGCATTATCTAAAGTTAATGCAAAAAATTATCTTACAAATTAATATATACTAGTTATAAATGCACTATGTTTAAGTTAGTGCATTTTACGCTCATAAAATTTCACCTCAATTACAGCAATTTTCCTTGACATAAACGCAATAAGAAAGGAAGTTGATGCACTTATTTTAAGTATTATTGAAAGATTGGAGTATAAAGGTACTACACAAAATTGCATTAAATATTGATTTGCTAAACATAAATGCATCAACTAAGATGTTTAATGCGTTTATGATTTAATTATTGTCACACTTTAATATAATTTAATAATAATTCTTTATTTATTGATACAAATTTCATGTTCGTATCCCAAGTACTTTCAGAGATATAAGCAAAAGAAAAATAAAAACTTTGACCGCGTTTTTCTCGGGATGTGTTCTGTACCCTTAGCACGAACAGCTATCGAGAAAAAAAACGCACGTAAAATTACTCGATAGACAATACTCCATGGAAAATTTCATTTCGCTTATCGGTGATAGATGGCGTTGTACAAATTTCCAATACACAATTTATCTATCGAATGATTTTACGCGAGTTATTTTTTTCGATAGCTGTTCGTGCTAAGGGTACAGATGTACCTAGTTAAAGCGTTTTTCATAAGGACGGCAGAGTTCTAGACCCGAGATCGATAAGTTCCTCTTATACAGGTCACGTGGCGACAAGGTTTCGGGTTATTTTTAGGTAAATTGATGCATCTACAGCGTCTCGAGCAAGGAAAAATCAATACACTTAGCACTTGTACCACCCACGGGTTTTGGTAAATCTTATGAACTACTAAGTAGGTAGTTTTTTTACTCTTTTTTAGTTACTTACTAAAGTTTTAAGTAATAATAATAATTATGATTGTGCTAACTAAACAAATAAAAAACTAATAATTTGTATAATTATTTACAAAATATAAAAAATATACTTTTTATCCCACTTGGTATATTTAATTGCATAGATAAGTTCATATCGGTATCTACTTCACTGTGTGTGGTAGTAATACTTATAAATAAGTCTATGGTAGTATGTTATTTGCTTAATTATTTGATGATTGATTTAAAGTGGATACGGCATTGACCTGAAAAAAATTTGATACGGGGAAATGTTATTAATTCTTTATTGGTAAGTTTTTGATCAATTTATTAAGTATGGAGTAGTCTGAGCAACGTGGCTTCCGTCCGGTACGGAAGCCGCGTTGCTCTAAGATTGGAGTCATCTCATCCGAGGGGCGTTCTTGTTAGCAGATGTATTTTTTTTAATGTGGACAGCTATTGGACCATTAGTATGTTGTGATGATGAGCCGTTTTTAAACGGCATAAATAGATCGTTGTCATAGCAACGCCCTATTCGCAACGTGAAAATTCCACGCTTGACACGCTTCATTTCTCGTGTACGTTGCCATGACATTGACAGCCTTTATTACTTCACTGTCAGTAGCTGTGTAAACACGAGATTACAGTTAAATATTGCAAAATATTGTAACGATGTTCTGGGGTGTAAGCCCTGCGCTTGATCTGCAACAAGAATATCTCAGGTATGGTGACGAAAGTGCTTACGAACTTAATTTTCTCGTTATTGGGGGCTGTGATGGGCGGCATCTTCTGAAAACAATGTCCCAGGCGTATCGTCACACGAGGCGTTACATGAACATATTTGTCATCGATGGATGCTCAGAGCTTATCGCTAGACAACTGCTGCTGATGTCTCTAGCCTTGGAAAAGACCACAAGATGCGGATTACTAGAAAAGACAAGACGCTGGCTCGAAGTTTACGGCAACTTACTTCTGCGACCGCCAACATCGAGATACCTCATAGCAAAAGCTCGTCAGTTGGAGGGTATGATCACTAATCCTGATTACATGAGCTGCCTCTTGCCTTGTGTATCAATCGATCAAATGAAGTACCGAGAACGTGACTACTTGGAAAGTCTATTTAACTTTTGGACTACGGGTAATACGAATCAGTTCAACGCCTGTCAGCTGTGGGAACATCGGGTGAGGCACAGCCTTGCAGTGAGGTATGATAACCGATTAGGAGTTTTCGATTGGGATTATCACATGCGTTTGAAGGAAAATGCTAGTCAGATATGCTTTCAGGAGTATAAGCATTTTAGAGAGCACGGAGTAGCCTTCACTTGGTTGGAGACGGAGGTATGCAGGCCGAACGTCACTTTCGTGGCTGGTGTGTGCAAATGCGGCGACAGATACCTTCACAGGGGTTACTTGGGAGATATAGTCTCGTCGCCTTATATAGCTTTTGGATTAGATTGTGAAGACAAAGACATGCTACAGTCATCGCATGGTGTTAACTACAAAAGAGCTACAGATATATCTGAAAGGAACGTGTTGCGAATGCTGTACGAGTTGGAAAACCGCCAGAGCTTTGATGCTACCGCAATGAACTTGGAGAAAGATAAGAATTTGGGAATGATGGTGTTAGGTCAGTTCGACGCAAAGATTTCGGAGTGTGGCCCTGAGGTGCCGCTGCTGCTTCGTGAAGACCGAAATACTTATATCGACGTGGACTATGGCAAGATTCACTTTTTGTCCCTGTCGGCTTTGGACCATTATCCCCACAAGCCACAATTCCAGGGGTTGTTTCATGGAATATTCCTTGGGCACAATATGATGTCACGCGTGCAGCCAAGCGTTTGGTCGATGGCTCGCGATGATGCTATAGTAATCATGGAGTCCCGAAAATACATGGTTGAACTGAAAAGAGACGACGTAAAAGCATTTGGAGACCAGATCGCGCAGGTGGCCACGGCAGCTCAATGCGAAAAAACCAGCGCCTTCGACCCTCAGAATGATGACTTTGCTAAGTTCTTGATTAAGAGAAGAGTTGAGAGTACCGATATTTCTATTTAAGCACTAGGTATATTTTAAAATTAATTATTGAAAAGTATCTTGTTGTTTCAATGTTCAAAAATAAAATTTGAATATATTATAATAGAAAGTTTCAGTGGTTTTTGATATGATAATTTGTCGGCCGCGTCTTTTTGTTTCTTAGCAGTTGTGAATAAGGCGGTGAGCTGTGCTGAATGTTGACGCACATACCTATAGTTATTTTACAATTGAATAGAAACGATGAAATCACAAAAATTGCAAATGATCGAAAGATTGAAGCTTCATATTATTTCGGTAGTGCGCCCTTGACCGACACTATGTATAACTTTTGTGATACTTCCCTTATTTTTAACCGACTTCTTTTAATATCTATTAATAAATCGAGTCTGAGGAAAGTAAATTTGCGTTTGATACTTATAACTTAAAAACTGGTAATACTTACTTGTTACCTTATTCTTAAACGTGGACTAACCTTGTTTAAACTGTTTCTGTTATTTTTATTTGCTAAAAGAAAGACGGAGTTAGCGTCAGTTTTACGCAAGGTCTAACTTTATTATTTAAAAAAGTAAATAAAACCAGGTTTAAAATTTGTGTTCATCTATTTTTTCATTAATAATATGTTACATTCATTTAGTAAATCATATAGCAAATATATTTACAAGGACAAAATCAAAACGGAAAATTACAACGTCTCAACGTCATTTTCGTTTAAAATTCGTATTTTTATTTTACATAATATCACTTAACATTAACAATACTAAATCAGTAGTCGGTGGTGTTGTCTAGTTTTTGCGAATGTTCTCAATCGTTGGAGGAAATGATGATATTTTTGAGCACTCATTTCACTCGCGTCAACACCACACACACATCCTTACAACTATCACTAATATAAAACAATTAAACCTACAGAATTCCTGATTCAACATTAATTTTCATATAGACATCTCAAATTCAATTATTCTTATAATAATCACTTTTCATTCATTTCGGAAATGAGGCTGATCTGTGTCGCTATAGATTTCAGTCATGTAAGGAACAACATCTTATTAAAATAAGAAAATAAATAATACACTTTATGAAACTTCAACGCTCAACATTGTCCTGTCCTAGAAAAGTAATTGTTTGTAGTCACCCTATTTGCACTGAGTAGGTAGCTTAATATTTTTACAAATATAAAATATAATTATCATACTTTTAAATCCAACTTATTGTCAGACACATGAATAAAATTAGCTGCTTATTAATTTGCATGTAAAACACAGATCAGTTAAGTAATTTTAATCGTGAAGGGTTTTTTACAAAGTCTTTCCCATAGGGTCTTTTAGCGAAAAACTGAAGCTTAATTTTTCTATTTATTTATGGCAGTGACATGTTTGTATGAAAGTCAATTAAATTTTTGGAAGAAGCACTACTGAACCTACCTATAATGTGCACAGACAGTACTATAATATATTACAGAGAACATTTTTATATTATGACAAAGTGCAATTTACATCATAATTATTAAGTAAGTATTTGAATGAATTCCTTGGTGGTTTTCTCCCTGAATTAGATAAGTATTTATATAACTTTCTATTACATTATGTTAGAACTCATTTCTGTAAATTAATTTCGTAAATATTGTATAAAGTCGTAGAGAAATAAGAATGTGAAAAATCGTGTTGTAAAACTATTTAATTTAATAAAGATAACTTTATTTTTTTTTTTGATTGACTGTTATACGAGATTTACTAAAAAATATCAGAGTGATGTTAAAGTTTTACTAAAAAATATTAGAGTGATGCTAGGATTTTTACAATTGGGTAATATCAAAGAATTCTTTAATTCTCTTCGACTTTATACTTGAATGCTACACATATTTTATTTATTTGCTTTAATCTATACTAATTTCCTAAATGATTGTCCTTTTAAAATATTTTTGGTGTTCTTGATGGAAGTGTAGACCAAAATTCAATTTCTACATTTCACAAAATTAGAAGTAGGTATATTACAATGCCAGTTAACAATCACATTTCGCAGCAATTTGCTATTGATTGCGAACATTCGCATAAACAACAGAGCACCACCGTGAGCAATGGCGGTGTCAGGCGCCGTTCGCAATTGACGTTTTAGGCCTACGCGTACAAACTGTGCCTGTGCTGTGCCGCCGCGTCAATGCACAACATCGCCCTGTCGCCACCACAATACGGGCTCGGTCGCACAGACAAGCTTGGAGGTTCAAACGCGCGCACGCGACGCCCGCTGGTTGGCTCCCACTCGCTACTTGGCGCAAACAAGTCTGTGTATAGGGCGGATGTAGAGTAACGAACATCGAAAGAGTAACTTTAAAGTTTGCGCGCCATGTACCGTCGTCGTCGCCGCAGCGCGGAGTCCGACCGCGAGTTACGGTGTCCACGAGGTCGTTGCGAATATCAGGACAGACCATGTTGCTATATTTGAGACTCCGCGCTGCTCAGCGAGTGCAGCCCCCAGCAACAGAGTATTGCATATACATCTACCCTGTACGTGTTCATAGTACCTATTAGACTTACTTAAATTAACGTATATCTTATATAGTAATCTCGTTATCAGAGCGCAGGGGCCTCACAGCGCCAGTGAACATCGTACCAGGTAGCGGCCGATACGAGGTCAATCGAATTTATTATTTACTCAATATTATAACTGTACGTTACCTACGAGTTACATTCGTGGCCGCGCCACCTAACCTAGCGTAAACGCGAATGAAACTATAACATTCTAAATTGTCACAATAAAGTAAACGAGAAACTATAACATATTACATTTTAACATTCATTTTCACATCATTTATCGGCATAAATTCGTTTAAAGTCAAATACAATAATAATAATAGATATTCTGATAAAATCGAAATAACTTTTATTCACATTAAGTTTTAGAATATGTGTACGTTACGGGCTAGTATTACGAAATTATTGTGCACGGTGATACGAGATCTCTGAAGTGATAAACTTTACAAGAAATAATTTACAACAACAATTTTTCACGATTCAACTCATTCGAAAGCCATGTGGGCTAGGTACATCGAGTATTTATATAGTATTAGTATGTGCCAATCACATGGTCTCTTTTATAAACCCCTTAAACCCGATCGTAGCAATGTCGGTTGTGAAGTTGGGCGCTTATTCGGAGAGGTGATAAAGAATGAAGCGATCGTTCGACTCTCCGGGGACGGTTGCGACGTCGCCCATCTTCTCCGCGGGCGGTTGTGCCACCGCGGCGACGGCGGGGGGTCATTCATACCTCGAACGGAACCAATAGTCGGCGAAAACGATAACTACTTCACTAGAGAACATTCACCCGGCGCGACGTCGAGCTCGGCCACGGGCGTCGGAGCGACGTCCACAAACTAAGACATGTTACATTAAAGCTTCGCTTACGATACAGCTCAATTTGTTAATCGCCTATCTAATTTGCAAGCTACCCGAGCTTCGTCCACCGAAAGTCAAAGGAGAGCGAACTCGACGTCCGACAGGACCTCGGCACCGTACATCGTCACTTAACTCTACGTCCATATAACGATAAGTCTCACTTAGAGTTACTTTAGACATACAATCCGCCGCGCCGCCGGGCGGGCGCGCCCGAGCCGAGTCATAAAGCGTATCGGCCTAACGGAACAACGGCACGGCCCGGCGGCCGACCGCGCGGCGCGGCGGCCACGCCCTCGAATCGAACGCGTTCGACGCGATACACTAAATCTTTCAAATACAATATAAGTTCAGTCGTACGTTAACATACTGTGCATTCGATATACCATAGTTCGATAATATGTACAATGCGTCGAGGCGGCCGGCGGGTTAGCGGGCTGCGTCGGCCGGCCGGCCGCGCTCGGCCGCGGGAGAAGATACGTGTTAACTAACGGTTAAACTAGTCGGTACGTGATGATCCTAGCGGAGACGGCGGCGGCCGAGGGCGCGGGTGAGGGGCGGTGGTCAGTGGGTGTACTCGGGCAGTGCGGGCGCGGCGGCGCGCAGCGTGGCGTCACTGCTGGTGCTGCCGCCCGGCGACGGCAGGTAGCGGCGCGCGCCCACGCCGCCGCCCGCGCCGCCCGCGCCCGGCCCTACGCCGCCCGCGCTGCCCCGCGCCGCACCCGGCACGGCCTCTTCACTCGCCCACCGGGCTAACTGTTGTTGAGCTTGAATAAATTCATCACTAGAAAATGATAAAGAAGAGGAACGGAGAGTCGTGGCGCGTGTGGTGGCCGGTGGGCTCCAAACCATAGGCGTTAGCGATAACTAATGAGATCCTTTTTGAAACTTGTAGCCCGAAATGCGTAATGTATTGTAATAAGGAAAATCAAAAGTCAGTTTTTTGTAAAAGCTGTTATGTAAGTACGCTATAAAGGATGTATTATTTTATCAAACCAAATCAATGAAAGGAAACTGCCACTAAATTTAGAAATATTGGGTAGTGTTATCAGAACATTTTGTCGCCAGCCACCCTAGACTTTGAGCCCACCAAAACCATTATGTTATAGTGTATTTTATAATAGTCTGGTGTTATACAAAATAATAATGTGCACGAACAGAGATAAATAGTGAAAGTGAGATAAATATTAAATAACTATGTCAAGAGATATACTTAGGTATTTTAAATAAGAGATTAGAATAACAGTAATACTGAATAGGAATGAGTAGAATAGGAAGAAAGAAATGAGTCTTTTCAAAAAACAATGACTACGTGTATTTATATGTTTGAACAAAAAAATATTTTGATTGAAGTGATATTATTGCACCAAAAAGAAACGAAAAATTGTAGACGAGAAGAGTAATAAGTAAAGTAATAAGTACAAAGTGTTTGAATAAGTAACTAATGCGTGCAATTTAAATGCGCATAAGTAAGTTCACTAAAAATTTCCAGGAAAATCTAGTTTTTATTATAGATCAGACCACTCAGCAAGCTACATATTACAAAATTCTGAAAAGGGTGGTACGAAAATATAGACGATTCAAAATAAAGTTTATTTGAATAAAACAATTTTGACTTTGACAACGATTTATCGTAGCCGCTACGATAGCTACGACAGCTACGACGTAGCGATTTATCTGTGCAGCCTGTTTGCGTGGTTTTATCAAACATTGTGTATGACAAATCGATTAATTATCATTTTGTTTGCCTGTAACGTAGTCGTATATGCCGCCGATTGACTTTTTAATCAGCTGCATTACAACGATTTTTCGTAGCCGCTACGATAGCTACGACGTAGCGATTTATCTGTGCAACATGTTTGCATGGTTTAATCAAACATTGTGTCATCATCATCATCATCATCATCATATCAGCCGCACGACACCTACTGCTGGGTATAGGCCTCCCCTAAAGATCTCCACGACGATCGGTCCTGCGCTGCCCGCATCCAGCGGCTTCCCGCGACCTTCACCAGATCGTCGGTCCACCTTGTCGGGGTCTACCCACGGAGCGCCGTCCGGTGCGCGGTCGCCATTCCAGAACCTTTCCGCCCCAACGGCCATCGGTTCTTCTCGCTATGTGTCCCGCCCATTGCCACTTCAGCTGAGCAATCCTTCGAGCGATGTCGGTTACTTTAGTTCTCCTGCGGATCTCGTTTCTGATTCGATCACGCAGGGAAACGCCGAGCATGGCTCTCTCCATTGCACGCTGGGTGACCTTGAGCCTCCTTATGAGACCCATAGTTAGCGACCACGTTTCACTGCCGTAAGTCATCACTGGCAACACACACTGTTCATCGACTTTCGTCTTGAGACACTGAGGTAAGTCGGACGCGAAGATTTTTCGAAGCTTCCCGAATGCTGCCCACCCGAGTTGGATTCGACGAGAGATCTCTTTCTCGAAGTTGGACTTACCTAACTGGATTGCCTGTCCTAGGTATACGTAATGGTCAACAACTTCAAGTGTAGTGTTCCAAACATTGTGTATGACAAATTAATTAATTATCATTTTGTTTGTCTATAAAGTAGTTGTATATGCCGTCGATTGACTTTTCAATCATCTGCATTACAGACGATAGCTACGACGTAGCGATTTATCTGTGCAAACTGTTTACATGGTTTTATCAAACATTGTGTATGACACTTATCATTTTTTTTGTCTATAAATAGTCGTATATGCCGCCGATTGACTTTTTAATCGGCTGCATTACAACATTATCGTAGCCGCTACGATAGCTAGGACGTAGCGGTTTATCTGTGCAGCCTGTTTGCGTGGTTTTATCAAACATTGTGTTTGACAAATTAATTAATTATCATTTTGTTTGCTTATAACCGTTTATTTTTCAATTGGCTGCATAGACACGTTCAATAAAACTGTGCAAACGGACTGCACAGATAAATTGCTACGATAAGTGGTTGTCATGTGAAGCCCGGATTAGGTGTCTTATTATTACTTATTAGACGATTGGTCTCCGTCAATTTGTTTCGGCAGAATATAAAAAATATCAAGTTTAAACTACAGGTCATTTTAACTAATATAGTTTTGTTGATTTTATATTTAATTTCGTGCAGTAAATCAAACATAGGTAAGCGTCTAGTAAGTTTGTGAGCGTTGTAAGGTCAACGTTAGAAGTAGCTGAAAATTTAAGTACTTACATAATTGATAGTAATAATAGGGTAGTAATAATAGGTTAAGGGTGTGACAAAGAACATAAATGTTCAGCTATTTCTGAGGCCGATTGTACTACATTCATAGCGCGCGTCCTGAGTGGCGGCGCATCTCTGGAGATTGGTGATGAATACGCGAATGGCTGTCCTTTTCTATTTCATGGTCCACGATAGAGAGCGTGCCTTAGTGTGTTCCCGTGCCGCGTATGTCGAGAATTTGTTTTGCCTGCGAGATACGTCCGTCACTCAGGATACACACATACCTACGGCCCAGCCAAAGCTAGCGCGGCAGGCGGCGAGGCTGGCGGCGCAGCAAGCGAATTCGGTAATCACTGTGCGGTCGTGAAGACGAGTTGAGAGGCCACCATCGAGATAGCGCGCAGTGATTATTGAACGCCGCCTGCGGCGCTCGCTGTGGCCGGGCCATTAGAGGTTCGAGTTAGGTAAATAAGCGTGATGTCTCACCTTTCGCTATCGGGCGCGTCGCGCAGGCGCTCGGGGTCGGCGGTCTCGTAGAGGGCGTCGTCGTCGGGCGGCGGGCGGTGCGCGTGGGCGGCGTGCGCGGCGTGCGCGGGGTGCGCGTGCGGCGCGGCGGGCGGCGCGGCGAACAGCGGCGCGTGCGGCGCGTGGTGGCGCGCGCTGCCGCGGAACCGCGGGTACCCGAACCGCGACTCCTCCTCGCTGGGGACCACCGCGCCCGCGCTGCCTCCCAGCCGACCACGGCACCTTCTGCCGCAACAAGGAATGTCAACGATTTCGCATTTAAACACGACGCAGACGAGATAATAAACAATAATAAGGGAGAGCACAAGATACTCTTAAGTAAATAATTACATAACCATCCAAAATCGTTACTTGCCTGTGGACCCCCAGTCGTAAGTTCCCCATGGGGTACCACAAGTAAATATATTGGCCCGTGGTACCCCTCATCTTTATGTCAGATTGAAATGTTTGAGACCACGGCATTAAAAATAATAATAGGTAATTAACACATTTGCTCGTGGTACCCCAAGGGGAACTTAGACTGGGGGACCACTGACAAGTAATGACCAAAACTATGCTCATGAAAAATATTATGTACCTACCTACATGTTCTTGTAGCTGAAAGCTTTTTAGTTTATTAATGGACTGGATTTTATTTCGGGTAAATCAATTCTTCAGTTACCACCAATATAAAAGATATAAAATAATACAATGAGTGCATTGCGATCATAATGAGGGCTTTTCAAAATAAAAAAAAGCTGTAGGCTATTGAGCCTATCCAACGCCATCTAACAGTCAAACCGACTAGTTGGTTTTGTGGGACTATTTTATAACCCCATAAATTGTATCCTCTTTGTTCATAATAAATAAATAAATAATAAAAAAAAAATGAGACGGCGTTGATAAAAATGTATGTCTTACGTATTTTTTTTACTAATCTTCGAAGAGTACTTAGGAAGACAGGAAGATGTAACCCTAAAATGTTTCTTTTTGGGCAGATGTCAGAAAGCGAGCGCTTACTTGCCTCTTTGGTAGAGGCCGTTTATTTTTAAAAGCCAATTTTGACTCATCTCTTTCTATCAACGCCATCTAGTGAGGCAAATAGTTACTATTTATATTTTTTAAATGTCACGGAGCTCGGTGGCGCAGTGGTTTAGCGCCTGGCCCAGCGATTGCGGAAGTTAAGCAACGTTCGCAAGGGTCGGTCATGGGATGGGTGACCAAAAATGTATTATCTCGAGCTCCTCCGTGATTCGGTAGGCACGTTAAGCCGTTGGCCCCGGCTGCATTTGCAGTCGTTAACACCCACCAATCCGCATTGGGCCCGCGTGGTGGGTTATGGCCCATCCTCCTTACCACCCATAAGGAAGGCCTGTGCCTCAGCAGTGGGGACATCAAAAATGGCTGATGGACAAATGTCACTTTGAAAAGCCCTCATTAAAAATCCGTCTTACGGTGGCACGTCCCGGTCGCTGGGGTCGATGCGGTAGTGGCGGTCCGCCTCGGGCTCGGACATGCGGATGTCCTCGGAGCCGGAGGGGCTCATGTGGCGCGACGAGTGGTGCTCCAGCTGCCGGATCAGGTCCTCCAGGTTGCGGATGCGGATGGGGCCGCACGACGGCGCCTCTTCTTCCTCCTCCTCTGCGCGTTGTCTGTAACACAGTAAGATAGATAAATAAAAAAGAACTGACTTAAAAAAGGAGGTTCTTTTTTATACACAACGGGATAGTGCTTGGCCTTCACCTGACGATATAGACGATAAGGCCGAATGTGGAAGTGCACTACACCCGGAATCCTCATCACTGAGGAACTGCTATCTTACTTCTTACTTCCGGAACACAACAATTTTTAAGTTGTTGTTATGGCGTCAGACTTAGTAAGATAGTCAGGTAGCTAGCCACGCGGACTTGAAATAAGCCCTACCACCAACCATACCGAGTACAAATTGTACCCCTTGGGAATCGAACCCAGGAACCCTTTTTTTGTAGGAGGCCACCCAGGAACCCTGCGTCTTTAATGGGTGGGCGAACCACTAGACCAAAGAGGTAGTGAAGATCTAAGTTCATAGGAATCTTATTTTTTATATAAGTTACTCGATAACTCGAAGACGGCTGGACTGATAATTATGAAAGAATATTTTTTGTTTGAAAGCATTATACTTCCAAGTTGGTCCCATTGTCAGGTCAGGATCTGATGATGAGATTCTAGAGAAATTAAGGGAACCTAGCAAATATTATAGGCATTCGGTATTTTCTTAAGTGCATTTTTTTCGGGCCAGTACCATTTGGTAAAGTGGAACTGATAATGAAGAGCTTAGATGGTTACCGGATGGCCATGGCATTCATTACTTTTAATTCAGTACAGTTATGTTTTTTTTAACATATTGTTTGTTTGTAATATGCTTAGAGTAAGACGCGTTTCTAGCCGCGATGCTCGAAGGTAATATGGCATCAATTGTTTGTTAAGATTCTCATTTCAATTAAAATTTTCAATTGTGGATAGTACGAAGTCGAAGCGACGCGACGCCCTGCATATTAGAAGTCTCAAGCGCATGTCCGTCCATACCTGCGCAAGTCGGCGTCGTGTATTTTCTCAGCGCTGGGCGCCCGCTCGCGCTTGTACTCGTAGTCCTGCAGCGCGCGCAGGTCGCCCGAGCCCGCCGCGCCCGCGCCCGCACCCGCTCCCGCGCTCGCACGCTGCGCCGCCGCCGTCTTCAGCGCCACGATTATGTTTTCGTGGTACCCATTTAAATCCTACAAAAAGAAAATGCATTGACACGTTTGGTCTCCTACTTTATACGCGTGTGCGTTCCTTTAGATTTCATACGCCGATGTCAGCGTTTGTTGAAAGAGACCACAAGAGTGCATTAAGGCCTTATGACATTATTATGTTTATAAAGAAGTCTGTCTACTACTATATTAAAAACTTTTGATTGGAGGTTTAACGGATGAAAACTATTTGAAACTGTACTATGAAAACTGTATCTATGACTGTCGTAATCATAAGGGTTACAGCAGTCATTTTGATAGGTACTTACAGCACATGAAACGAATCGATATAATCTGTAGATCTTAATCCTTCAAGCCTGGGAAAATGAGACACAATAGATTTTCCATTGTTGTGCGGCCCAATCGGGCCATTGGGACGTTCATAAATTAAGATACGACGTTTATATAGTGTACTTCAGCCAAGTCTCATGTCTCTACACGGAATTTTCAGAAAAGCGTCTAATGATCGGTGTTACCTTAAACTTATACTCCATATCGGCGACGGCGCCGGCAGGCTCCTGGCCATCGGACTGCGAGCCGACCTCCAGCTGCTCTGACTGCGAGTCGTCGCCCCACTTGTCCTTGCCGTCCACGGCGCCGTACCCGTGCTTCTTCAGGATGCCCTTCTCCGGCAGCTTCGCCATCGAGTTGGGCGCTACGTCTATAAACGCTATGTCTTCTTCTCCTAGAATTAACAATTGCAAAATTGTAAGACCTTCTGATGGTATAGGTATAGTTACGAATATGACAATGGAAATTGGTGGGTTCGAATTTCTGCAATTTCAACAATAGATAATTCAACTGCATCCGACCAAAGCAGATGAAAAATTACCTGAATGTGTAGGTTCATCTTCACTTCCAGAATGAACACGTTTCATTTTATGGTCCCTGAAAATATAGAGTATTATATGAAATGAAATCATCCAAATAAAAAATACCAATTTCATTAAAAAAAAAAACTTACAAATATCTACTAGTATTGGCAGCGCCTGACATGTGGTTGCCGTGCTTGAAGATAACTCGTTGAGAATCCCCTCGGCTATAAAACATTCATTAATATTATATTTCCAGAATAAACTGCCCTTGAAAGCAAAGATAATAAGAAAAATCGCTAAAAGCTGTTTTTAAAATTCCATCTCTACTGAAGTAGGAACAGCTACTAATCACACAATGGTCTGCCTAAGTGCAAAATTCTTTTCACGCACTCAACTGATTTTCTACTTGTTCTATATTGTGAGAAAACCAATCGCTAAACGAAAGTGATTCACGCTTGCGAGTGTATAGACAAGACAACCACACACTAGACACACCAAATAGTGAGCAGCAAGAGATGTTTTTTCATCAGCAAGAGATGTTTTTTCATCAGCAAGAGATGTTTTTCATTGCGTTGAAGCCGTTTGTGTCAAAGCGTATCGTGAGCAGTGAGATCGTGAGCGGTGAGGCGCGGTAGAGCAAATGCGCCAAGCTTACGACGTACCTTAAAAGATTTCTGTTTGACATCAGTTCCGGTAAAAAAAAGGAAACAATTGTTTATTTAAATAGTGTATCTATTGTTTTTTTTTTGTATATAGATAGGTAAATTAGTGTCAGTCGTGGATTTCATCAAATAGATATATTATTATATGATATGTGTCAGTAAACCAAAATTATTTAACTGTGGTAGTAAACTGAACACAAAGGAAAACTTTTGATTGTGTAACATTGTAGATGTCATAGTCCTCAATTTTTTTTTGAGTTAGAAGTTATGACAGACACATTTTATGAAAAAGAAAATCCAAATACATACCTGAAGGTGTTATTAAAGGATTGCATCTTGCCCCCGTCGAGAGAGATGTCCTCTTGCGAGTTGTTTGAAGTGGTGGAACCCGCTCCGAAACTCTTCGCGATGGGTTTCTTCACGTAAGGAGGGTCGTACTTTGGCAGCGTACTCTTTTTCCTGGTGCAGGCGTGGCGTGGGAACGCACACTCAGATCAATCGATTACGTTTACAACATTGAATCGTGGGAATAAAATCGAGAACACCTTTGCAACCGATTGAGAGAGTTTATGGTTTGTTCTCCTGGAGGAATAATAGATGATTGCTTGATTTTGTAATGAAATGCTTATTTTGAAAGAATATACACATAATATAGTAATAACTACGAGTTTAGAGTCATCTTGAAACGATGGCTGTAAATCACAATTTTGTATTACTTTATTTATATCATCATCTGTTATTCTTCCTATATTTTGAAAAAGACTGGCGCTTTTGGATATTTCAATTAGATTACATTTTTGTCAAAATTTAGAATTGGACATTTTCAATATCAACTTTTCGTTTCATTCCTCATAGGAATTTGATGTATATGTGGAAAATTTTAATAGACTGATATAGCTTAATGATAGGTCTGGTTCCTTCCAGTAATGATAAGCTTTATGACATGATGGTGGGATTTGATAATTTTGTAAAAGGTTTCTGTGCGGCACTGTCACTTGCACTCAAATATTATTATTACTGGAAAAATCCTGTAGTCTTAAAAGTAACATTAGGCGTTGCTAACTATACAGACAGCTGCTTGAAAGAAGAATCCGTGCATCGCACATTCGCTTCTCGTGCAAGAGTTAAGAGAATTTAGTGGTAGTGATAGTGATTGGTGACATAAAGTCGAGCGATCTATATCTTCTCCAAAATAGCTCAATCTGTTACTTTCTCTTGTTAAGTACATACCTCAAGTGTGGTAATAATGTAATTGAAACCACCCGCCGCCGCCGCGGCGTGACGGCAGTGAACTCTGCAAGGCGTTCATAGGTTATCATGGTTAGCGTACGCAAATGTAGAGTGGGTGGCGGCATATTTGTAGTAATCGGAAGATATAGACGCGAGCGCGCCGCCGGGTCGCGGTCCGGGGCGCCCGGCGGCGCGTCCTCTGACCAAGAAAGGAAACGAAAACGAGTCACAGTTCACATAAGCCAATGCACACATCCAAGAGCCCAGAATCTTAAGGGTTTGAGTCGAGGTGTCGCTCGATACAACGAAGAAAGCCTTGTCGGCATGCAGTCGGCGGGCGGGCGCGCGCGGCCCGCCCGCCGGCGGACACAGAACCACAGATCAAATGCAGTTGTGGCGCACCCGCCGCTAGCTCTACGACCACAACGTAAACGACAAAAATATGTATCTTCAAAATAAACAAAAACCAATCGCCGACGAAACCAACAGAAACACCAACGCTAACGTCTAAATAAACATACAAGTATACGAAGGTGACGATTTAAATTTCTTCTTAAAGACTACCTTTGGTCTGTTTTCTGCTCACTAACCTTAGGCACAGGGAGAAGTTTTTGTGTACTACGACTGACCTGTAGCAGAGAGCGCTCAGGGCAAATACTATGAATACCCCCCCTACCACAGACATGAGCACCGCCACGAGGAACACCGTGTTCGAGCCGTGGTAGTTCTCTGCGCCCAAAGAGAAGGGGGTGAGTGGCGGCGGCCGAGGAGTCAGTGACGTCACGCGTGACGTCAGAGACGGCGGAGGGGGGCCGCGGCCGGCGCCGGCGGGGACAACAAAACACGACACGACACGACAGACAGTGCGACAACACCGAGTTACCGGGCGTTACCTGAAGCAGTATGCCATCCAGGCGAAACCCACGAACACGGAGAGTACGACGGCGAGCAACAATATCACCATGTTCATGGTGCTCATCTTATTCGCCGAATGCTCACCTGCAAGAGAGGGGTCCCGCGCGTTAGTGCGCCGCCGCCGCCCGCGCCACGCCCGCCCGTCCGAGCAATGCCTTGCAACTTTACAAGGAACATTGCCTTTTTTAAATTCGAAATAATTTACCGGCTTTCTAGCTTTCACTTCTTTTATTTTTATTTTAGGATTTTGAAAAGCAGTGCTCGGATTTGTTCGGCCAATTATATTCTAAACATTTTTAATTGTATTTAACAGTAGGGGGATTACTAACAATCAAGAAAATGAAACCTGAAATCACAAACATTAATTAAGATAAGTTTATCAAAATGAACACTGTATCGGAACTAATGTGGAAATTATTATTTTATTTATAAGTATTTCGATTCCGTAACGTAAGTGTACACACTTAGGCATACTTTTCTTCTAATCAGGTGTTCAAGTGACTTCTTTATCAGTTATCAAAGTAGAAATCGGTAACATTTTGGTCTAATTTTATCAGTTTATGGATAGACCATAAAATTGTTGAGTATTTTGTCATACTTCAAATAGAGTATTATAATAATGTGTGTGGCGGTTCCTAACTGGCATTGACTCACCATACGGTGTTTCCTTCTTGGTCATGTTGTAGGCGGCTTTGGTCGCGTTGTCGGGCACGTACGGCGTCGGCGACGGCGGCAGCGCGTCGTGGTGCGAGCAGTCGGGCCCGGTCCAGCCGCGGTCGCAGACGCATTTGTTGAGGTTCGAGCACACCTGGAAAGTTCACGTGGAAACATTAATGGCTGGCTCACATCATCATCACGAAAACAGAGGTTCAAGAAAAACAAAACAGAGAATATTGTACCGGTAGATACCGAGATATTACTCCTCCATTTAAAGAATGTTACGGCTAATAATACTAGACCGGTTTTAGCCGGTTAAAACTAGGTTAAGCCGGTAGCTGTTGGTTAAACCTAGGTGTAACCGATTTGCTTGCGGGTAATAAGTGTAGCCGGCTAAAAGTAAGTCTAGCATGGGCTATTAAGAAAGCACATTAACCATTTGAGTAACAACAACAAAATAAAATAGTGTATGCGTACAACAAGAATAGTAAAACTTGAATCCCATTAACAAGAGTTTCTAAAGTAAACTCATTTTGGTTAAAAATTTCCATACAATCCTCATGGAATCAGATCAGTGGCCTTGGATATCCTAATATCCAAAGGCCTCGGAAGCCCGCGCTAATATAGAAATGCGAACCCGCAACAAAGTTTAATTGGGACCATTTTGTAATTTCGCATATCCCAAACAACATTTTGCCCGCCGACCGAAATGAGATCGTCGGAAATTAAAGCGCGCGGTAACGGCACGTCAGCCATTTTTGCGTTCCGAAATCATGTTGTTCTGGGTAATTGTTTTCGATTCGGCATATCTTAATTTGCTAATGATTTTGATGTTGTAATCAAAAATGAATCCAACCTTTTTAGCTGCAAAGAAGATTGTTTGACACTTTACCAATTATGTTTTTATATATGAACAAATCAATCATTAGAGGCTGTTTGCTATTATTGTGAAATTAATAACAATATTCTGACTGATGTAGTGCTTTGAATTATCCGGTAGATACACCTGTAAGAAGATTTTTCGAAACGATAGTTGACTTCAATCCACTTTATCTACGAAACCTGAGATGTAAAATCAATCAAGAGTTACAACAATCTGTGTAATAAAAAAAATCTTTATCATAAAGTTTGCAAATGCAAAGAAGATATAATATCATGTTTAACAAGAAGGACGAATTCCGGTAAACATTAAACAGACTTTGAGCAAGTCTCACATTTGTACGAAGTTACAGAGTTGCGACAGGCGAATGCATACGGCATGCATGCAGAACAGATGTAGATTCCAGATTGTACCGGATAAAACCGGATTTATGTGCTTTGGCGCTTAGAAACTTCGGCGGTGTAACTTAGAAGTCGCAACTTGGAACGTTAGGTTTAAAATTTCAACGGCTGAATACGAAAATGTTAATCAGGACGAATGATAGTAATTACTCAGAACATGTGCGACTAATTGCTTGGGAAAACGTTGGCATGAAAGCGTTTGATACTGTCAATTTATGGAGATAAGAGTCGTGATACACGAAACTTGAGATTGAAAGATGGAAATTAAATTGAAATGATGAATTCATTAGGACAATATATTTTGATGTGAATAAAGTATTTTGGTACCTATATCTATAACAACATCATCTTTGGCGGTTGATCTGATGAAACAATACCTAAGTGTCAGTCACTAGACGATTTTACAACTATTACTTACTCGCTCGAGTCGGGGTTTTTCACGTTATGATATATGCTACGCAGTTTATTTAAAAGAAGACAACCCTAACGTTGCGTCGTCAGAAAAGGTAAAAGCACGCGATAGAAAGAGATGCAACTATTAGGTGAACTGCGCGACCTGAATTGCACTTTATCGTGTCGGAGCAAAGTCGCTATTTATTTAAATGACTTTGCAGAGTGCTGCTTCTGTACTTGTACTATTAGTTATTCTGTGGCAAGGTATACACACCCTCACAGTATGCTATCCTAAAATAGTGGTGGCATATCCAGCGCATTCTAATCTGCAGTATTCAAATAGCGCGGCCGGTGTAACTGCATTCGACCGGCACGGTCACGCGGTCGCACAGGAATCTGATTTGCGCACCGACCGAGAGTTACGACCCTGCACCACTATTGGTAGATGTGTTTGCTTTTAGAAAATACTATTGCAATATCGAATACTGCTTTTTAACTTTATTTATACATTATTAATAAGTAGTATTAATAATAGGAAAACTAATACAACAACTACTAATAACTTATTTATTAGTTGTACGTCCATCAACGATATTGTTGTTACTTAAAGGCTTGCTCCTTAAGAAATTGTAGAGCAGACTCGTTCGTATTTTATTTTGAGAACGCTAAGTGCCCAGTATTAGTTAAATTCTGTGAATTTATGTAAAGTAACGTACTAAGGTTTCAAACGAATGGTCGCTGCTTTCAGCTCCCATTGCAACAAAGTCGGCAAACTTGCAGTCTCTTTGCGGATTCAGTGCTTAATGCTATAGTGTGGTCCGTGACGCTTTCAGTTAAGTCACAAGCGGCAGCGACAAGCGGAATCAGAGACGGTGTTTTTTATTAGATTTTCATAAGAAGTTAGAAAAACCTTTTTTTTTAACTACTGGGGAAAAAAACGATAGAGAAAATAACGTGGAAATGGAGTTTTAACCTTTTTGTGATCAATCTTTTTATTTTGATTTTCAAAACGGTAAACATGTAAACAAACCTTAACAAACTTGCTCTCGTTGAAAAAAGGTATAATTTGATATCAGCAATTTCTTTGTCCTCACTGCTGGGGCAGGTTTTCCTTGGGTGTGGGTCGATAATGGGTGTGGGTACATAAGGGAACATGGGAACCATAACCTACCACGCAGGGACACGATGTTAACGACTGCAAATGCAGCCGGGACCAACGGCTTAACGTGCCTTCCGAAGCACGGAGGAGCTCGAGATAATAAATTTTTGGTCACCCATCCCATGACCGACCCTTGCGAACGTTGCTTAACTTCCGCAATCGCTGGGCCAGGCGCCACCGAGCTACTTAAGTAATTCATGTAAGTGAAAGACGTCGCTTGCATAGCTTCAACGTGAGTTAGAAAAAAGTCGCTTCTCTTATAAAATTGTGCCATATCATTATACAGGGTCATACTGGGAGAGTAATAATTAATTATGCCCGAATAGTGCGAGGAGTGCGAGGTGCCATTAATTGAATTAAACTCGAGTAGCATGAGCTCGTTGAGCCACCTCGGCCGGTGTTGCCGTTAGGTGCAAGTTATTGGATCGTTGTGGACTTTTTAGTAGCCAATTTGAAGCCAAAGTTTGGAGAGCGCTGATTAAACTGCTTTCATTTAGTAACTACGTTGGAAAGTTTCAGTTCTAGTGTTTGCTTTTCACTTATTGTTTTGCAGCTGCACTTCAGAGTATATACTAGTTTCATGGATCGACTATGATGAGACGGTGTCAATTAGAGTAAGATTCTACCATTGCCAATTATCAAATTTTCATAATATCTAAAACCAAACCACCATCGTGTTAAATAAATAATGAATTTAAGAGCCCTCTCATTTATGATGTTTGGAGCGAATAAAATTACCCCAAAGCAAACATGGGGTGGAATTAAATGGGATACAACACATTATCTGATTTACAAAGGCTACCGCACCTGAGTTCGAATAAACACAATACACATTATGTTCGGATGCCATCGGTAAATAAAACTTGGGTCGAATAAATAATGAGCGATATAAAACGATATGAGATAACGGAGGGGAAAAAAAATAACAGTGAGCCACTTATCGCGTGAGCCACTCTCGTCTATAATTTGCGCGACAGCGTCGATTTTAAAATTGAATACGTTTTCTCATTTTCTTTGTTTCTTTGAAAAATTTAATGAGTTCCTTTTGAGGATGTTCTTGATGCCACTTACAATGAGGCACAAACGTAATAACAGAATATCAAAAACGCTTTCCTGTTTACAACAATCAAACTACTTATAATACTTCTATAGATAATGAATAAATAAATAGTCTACGAGTATTTTATGCTTTATCTTTATTCATTCTCGAATGTTGACGCGAACGAAGTCGTGGGCGGAAGCTAGTTTACAAAAAAAAAGGTACTGAATAAGATGCATCCATTTCCGACTGGTGGACGAGTTTAAAGCATAGGCACGTCTCCGGACTTAGTTATAAAGTAAAAATTGAATAACACAGCCCGTGCTGCAGCACTCAAACTATTAAAAAGTCAGCCATGTAACGATATTTTGTTAGAGCGGCATTAGTTTTATACAAACATCGACGCTGCCTTTTATTGCACTAGAATATAAAATGAACGCTGGGAAACTTTGACGTATGTACTACCTATTTTTATAAAAATAATCCGTGTTCAACAAAACTTTGTTAAAAATGTGATAAAATGTTGATGGAGGAGTAAAGGTTGTGGTTGTGGTCAATGTAGTGGTCTGGTTGATGAGTTTGACGTTGTAAGTGATTTTCCAAATAAGATTTATCCCCTTAACGGAGCACTCGTTCTTGTTATGTTCGGTGGAGCACTTGGAATGGTCGATGTAGAGGTTATTGGAGGTGTAGGTTTGGTTGATGCGATCAAACAATCGACTTAAGCCCATAGCGGAGCACTCATTGTTATTTTGGTCGGTGGGGAATTTGGTATGGTCAATGTAGGTTTGGTGTGAGATGATGGAGTTGTAGGTTTGGTTGATGCGTATGAGGTTATAAGTGATGGTATAAACAATCTAGAGACTTACCCCCTTAGCGGAGCACTCGTTGTTGTTGTGGTCGGTGGGGCATTTGGTGTGGTCGATATAGGGGAAGATGGAAGTGCAGGTCTGGTTGACGCACACGAGGTTGTCGCCGCAGGGCGTGCCGTCACGCACGAGCCCCAGGGGCCCAATCTCCTCGTGCTTGGGCAGCCCTGTCGTCGCTCTGCAATACGAATGGGGAGTTTCAAGTAGGGCGGAAATAAAACAGAAAGGGAAATGGTTTTAGGGTAATGTGCAATATCGTTTTGATGTTATGGTATTTGGAGTTAGCTAATATACAGAAGTCAAGTACTGAGACCATGTTTAATATTGAGTATAAGAAGCATAATTACTTCTATGCATTTGAACTCACTTGCACTCATATTCATTTCCCTTGATAGTGATAACTGTTCTAGTGTAGTATTCGTCCATCCCTGACACCACAGGGTATCTGTTGCCGAGTTGACATTGCAGCGACCCACATCTCACGTTCCTATGGGAGATATTGTAATTAAGGTTTTAATTTAAGTTTTTAAATGTGATTCTAATTATTGCTGTATTTCTAAATAGCACTTACTCAATCTCGCATTTGATGTAATGACCATTATTATCTTTTCCACAATGGCCAGTCATAGCTCCTTTGGAATTGAATTGTTCAAAGCATTCCTTATCAGCTCCGATTGTCCCTGGCCCCCAAATCTGTTCGCACTGCAGACTCAAAGTGGGGCATTGGCCCGCGAAGCAATAGCCTTTTCCCTCTTCACAAGGCTCCCCGTTTTTCCTGTGGGTATCTGGGGGACAGGTGCCTGATTGACCTGTGCATGTTTCTTCCAGGTCACATTCATTTGAAGCGTCCCGGCAGACGACACCACGTGGTTTTAGCTATGAAAATTTAAAACAGGAGTAAAAAAAATACCTTAAAATTGATTGTTCGTCAAGCTAAAATACTTCTTTTAGTACTTTTTCTAGTAGTAGTAGTTTTTCAAATATATTAAATATCTTAAAAGAGTTCAGTTTCGAATTGTAAGACTATCTTTTTATGACGACGACGACAAACAACCAGCCCACCGAAACGCTATATGATATAGCAATTTATCACGTTTAACTGTCAAAAGACAAAGGATTTTAAGAATAAGAATATTTTATTTTGCTCGAAACACGCTGGGTGCACATGTCAGTTGGAAAAAGAATCAACGATCTACATGTTTCGCTGATTGTTCATTCAGCATGCAAAAAAGTACAGTTGAGTGTCGACGCCATATCAAGCGATTATCGTGTTTCGATGGTCATGCTAGGGGGGCAGGACGATATATTTTGCATTTCATATCAATCGTAATAGGTATGTAAGATTCGAGTGAATCATTTCAAGATGATCTGCATAAGTCTTAAGATGATTCTTACCTGGCACCTCTCACAGCATTCCCCCGCGGCGCATTGGGCCTCCTTGGTGAGGCGGCAGGTGAAGGGGTCGCAGCACGGGTTCAAGCTCTGGCAGTCGGCGATGGTGCCGCAGTCACACTCCTCGCCCTCGTCCAAACGACCATTGCCGCATTGGTGGTGGATCACCAACTGGTCAAGAGGATTTGACAATTTCAAATCATAATGTAGCGAGCGACATAAAAACGAGGTTTACTTTGTTTTTTGATTTTTTCTACGTAAGCAAAAACATAAGAATCGTGGAATCCATCCAACAAAAACCCTACCGTTTGCGCAGGGCCTAAAACAACGTGTACCAACATCACGAGCTAAAACAATTTGTTATGATGCCACTCCCAATTTATATTTAAGAAAATGATGCCAGTCACGATTGAGAAACCAAATGCTTAACAACGTACACTTACAAACATAACCGAATTACAAAGCTTGCGATTCAAAGCCGAGTTGAGTAACACATAACTCGTACAATCGAAGAAAATAAATCATCTCGATGTGTGAGTGCTTTATTTTCTCCGATAAATATGTAAACGTGGCCAATCGAAGTACGGAGGTGCATTATCATTCGGTGCTATGTAAATTTATTCCAATAAACCGTCCCGGCGCGCTCCTGTTATTATATATTCGCAAACGAAGAGATAACTCTGCGCGGGCAGACCCTATTACCATAACTTTTATTAAAGGAGTGGGCCTCAGCAAGGTGCCGACCGGCGACAAACAATGCTTCGTCTCTGATTAATTTTCTACGTGGAAGTCTGTTTTGCATTGGAACGAAGTGTGGCGTGTTAATGGGGAGTCGAGTGGCAGTGACGCTCCAGAAAGTTGGTGTCATACAGAACTTTCGGGCGGTTACAACTTTGTTGGAGCTGGAAGCGGAAAGTTCCGTGGCGGGAAGCTGATCTAACAAATTTTATGGAGTTATTAAAAATCAGTTCGTGTCCTTTAAATTATAATTGAAGACTGGCGGAGAAACTTTGTGACGGAGAATTGTCGACAGACCGAACAGTAACTTAATACTAACCAGTCAACCAAGAAGTAATTTATGATTTTTTTATAATCTTAGTTATATTTTCTATGTCTATGAAAAATACTAATCATACAAGTTAAAATTATTCAATGGGAATAATTGCATTTTATTACCGTAACTAAATTGAAGTGTAAAAATCATCCCAAAATAATGCAAAGAACAAGATGAAATAATTTACCTCATTGGGTTTGTTGAGCAAGCATAGCCCCTGGCCTATCCGCAGCTCATTGATGTAGTCGTTCTTAGAGCAGTCAGAGAACTTGTACGGCTGCACGTTGTCTGAGCCGACGATGGACTGCGCCATGATGCAGCCGTGCCAGTCCCGGCAGAAGCACTGCTCGCGCCCATCGTCGTGTCCCATGCCTAGATGAAAATGAGGCTTATATTAGCTGACTTACTATTTATTATTATGTATTAAGTGACGATTTTTATTACTTTACCACCTTTTGTCTATTGGTTTTGCCACTATCTCAGATTCAACATCACCATCATACCTAAAATATGGCGTAAATTGTATTGCACCTTCTTGTTGAACTTAAAAAAGCTATTTAGATATTGACTTTGATCATGAAGTCTTCTTCTAAGCTTAGAAGAGAACTAAATGCCACTGACCAATATTGTGTCCAATCATGTGCGCCATGGTCCCCGCGAGGAGGTGAGGCTCGTACGTGTTGGTGTCCACGGATATGCCCACGGATTTAGGCGTGCACAGCGTGTCAGGAACTGATATACCGGACTCGCCACCGGGAAAAGTTAAGCCTCTGCAAAAAGTTGAATATTAAAGATTAATTATTATATTGATGCTATATGTAGGGTTAAGATATTAAAATATGAATAGCGGAATTAACTGCCAAAAGATTTTATCTGAGTCTAAATATCTAGCAACCCTGTTAATAACTTATTGATAAATACGGGTGTTAATGTGGTGTAAGCATACTATCTAAAATATAAGAGTTAATCCTCTCGACCGTTTACTTCAATATTTACGTTATAAAATTTGTTTTGTGTACCATATAAAGCTATTATTCTACCGTTAACAGACTAAAATAATTAAGCACACATGCGTGGGGCGCGTTACGACGGTCTTTTCCTAATTATGCCAAATTAAACATGAAACACTCATTTTTAATATAGCCCCTTGAGATAATGAGAAAATTCACGGTGCCTTTTTTGAAAATGATGACTCATTAGATTAAAATTTTAATTTAAGTACAGTTATTGAGTGGAATGTTTAAACTGCATTCTTCATGAGTTACGAAACGATCACAGAAACTAATGAAGGAAACACGTACAAACAAACAACATCCATTATAGTTCGAATATTTGAAAAGTTTCACATAATAACAATGAGAACTATAATAACTTGAAAAGTGCTGACTGTTATTCGGTCCAAGTTGTTTCAATCGCACCTGCAGCTAACTAGCGAACCAGTTGGTAAACAAGGTACCGCGTTCGATGTTCTATCACAAGTTGAGATAAAGTATACATCCGTAACAAAGATGTTAGTCTAGTTGTATTCTAGTTGATAGTTTGGATACGAGGAACGTGATTCTATGAGATTTTCGTCGCTTCAGCGAAGCTCACTGTAAATGTAGAAACTATCGTTGATAATAATCTACTACCCTACTATGTTGCAATTAAGTTAAGTTGAGTGGCATTATAGGAAATAACTGATAATTTTGTAACGTTCTGCTTGATTTTGAACAAATTATTTACAAACCTTAATTAAATCCCAGATAACAAAGAAATAATAATATAAAAAAATATTGTAATTTTGCTCGTACTTTCAATAAATAAGTTCTTATTCAATATTTCTTCTATTTATTATTATTTAACAGTTACTCGAATTTTCCGGAACAGACACACCTCATTATGTAAGACGAGTGGAAGGTAGGAAATTAGATAAAATTCGGCGTATTTACAGGGCCCGCGAGCGAAAGGGTCGGGAGTCGGGACTATCTAATTTGATTGCCAAAGGTTAAATTAAAGGTTGATTTGTACAAGTTTGTTCGACGGTAGGAACGCCAAATTGCTCGCTGCTGGAACCCGGTTCAAACAAAAACAAGCCAAGACTGGGAGATAAATCAATAGGCAAGCTGCAGACATGGGTGACTGGGTATATTATTAAACATCTGCATATGAATATCATTGCTATCTATTGGTAGTTATGAACGTTAGTACTATTATATATTCTGTGGTTATGATTTGGAGTTGAATGTATAAACATGGGCGGGAATCATGAGTAGTGTAGACTGTACGTACATGTCCTTGCAAAATGGTTGGAGTAACTTAAACATAACTATTATAGTCGCGTAACTTTTGTTCCTTATTCCATGACTCTGTGTTTATTGACATAAGTTCCCATTCCGTTAATAATATTGTTTTGCAACGGCTTCTTTATCCTCTATTTCATCATCTAAATTTGAGACTGAAATGAAAGCGCAATCCGATAAAAAGTTTTATTTCGTTACGAATAGGCGGTCATGACACGAATTTAGTATCAACATATCCATCTGCAGCTGTCGACAGTTGACTTATGACAGGATTTCCTCCGAATCTCGACCGATCACATCTAACTCGTAATTTGCTGAAATTAGTCTGATAAAAGGCGCTGGCGTTTCACGAATCATCATTTTCCATTATATTAAACTATCAAACGAATACCGACCTTAAATCTCAATGATTATGGCGCACTATGCATTTGAGCGTCAGAATTAAGAGAGCCTTTCATCCCATAAGCAGATTCGTTCATCGCTCGAATTAATACGACTCGTTTCGCTTTCAAGATTAATTTTCGAGCTGTTTAGCGGCAACAGCTTCTGTCGATGTAGCAATTTGGTTCTCGAAATCTGCGAGTACCGTAAGCAGATTTAAAGCGACTCTGCGAAATATTTATCTTTTACGAATGCAAGCGATGCGACCATATCTTAATTAAAGAGCGTCTAAAACGTTTAGCCAGGGCCTCTTTGAAGTGGGAATTCGGTAAATCTACATTAAATCTCGGTGAATATTTAAATCTGAATAGCCAAGTAAGAAACTCAACGGGGTTCCCTTTAAAGCGTTCTCTTACTTCATTTTCAAAGAAAAGTTCCTAACTTTGTTTAAACAGTGCTGCAGTAAGCTCTTCAACAGAAAAATATGAAATTCACTAAAACTCAGCGCAGAGTAATAAACCACTAGGACTAGTAAATTAATCGAAGCCAGTTTAAGGATTGCTGTAATATTGTATAGTTTCCTACTCGTGGCACCTCGAATTTTCAATAAGATACCGAATAACATCAAGCTGTTAAATTATCAGGCTTTTAAAAAGAAATTTACAGAATTTTTGATTGAAAAATCCTACTACTCCGTAAAAGACTATTTAGATGATAAGACAATATTTTGATAATAGTTTTGTATGAATTGACATTTTAATTTTAATTTCATTGTTATTTTATTTTTCTGCTTATATTAATGTTGCATGTCAGAAGACAGAATATGGCTGATCGAATTTACTATCTTATATCTCTTACTACCTGTATTCGCAATAAAATGATTTGATTTGATTTGATTTGATTGTAGTGCTTGAAATGAAATTGTCTTTTGTACACAGATCACGCATTGTGTAATGATTAAGTAACTTAGTTACAAGGTAGAGACAAAGTACTATCCTGTGTCATAGACGCTTTGAGACAATTTAGTTGATAATGGGAACATTCAAGGATATTATCTGCTTTAACGATTCTTGGTTTTCAGAACAATAAAGGTAACCCAGAATAATAGAGGTAAGGAGGTTGTGAGACCAGGATACCAGGGACTACTGAGAAGTAGTTATGGGTGGAAGGAGGTTTTAAAATCAAATCGTAGGTGGACTCACGTGAGAAGCTGCGTGGTGTCCTTGTCTATCTTGAAGAGTTTCCTGGCGGTGTAGTCGCTGAACTTGAGGATGGCGCGCGTGATGTCCTGCTTCTTGTCTATGTCGGCCTGGTCTGCGCTCTGCCACGACTCTATGTATACCAGCGAGACCCTCGTGTTTAGCGTGCGAAAGTACTGTGGACGTAAAAAAAGATTTATTAACTTTTGTCATTAATTACGTATGCTATACGAACTTTTCCTATAGTTCCTGAACATAATATGATCACGTCTTATATGAAAAATGTCTATTGCCTACGTCGCTTATATCTATTACGTCACTTATGTAGCACGCTACAGGTAAATCGCGTAAACTTTTATATATTCTTAGGCCGCTCTCACGTTTCGGTCATGAAGAATGAGGTTCAGAAATGGCACGTATTTTCTTTAGGCGTGTTATAAACTGCCAAGTTCTGCTTCGTTTCGGTATATGCGATGCGGTACTGCCAAACGATGCAGGTGTTTTAACTCTGGAACTAAACGAGTAAGTTCTGTGAAATGAACGAAAACTTGTCGAGATAAACGCTTGCGCATATCCCGCAGCAGTTCTTCGGGGAAAGTTTCCTACTTGATGCTGAACTAAGTAAGGTGCTTTATCTTATTGGTCGTCATGCGGGAGTTTGATCAAAAGTTGGGAATGCTATTTCGTTTAATGATTTTTGGTTTAAAGGAAAGTGTTTACTCTTTTAATTTTACTAGTAGTTGCCTGAAAATACATAATACCGGAAAAAATATAAATCAATGTATACTTTGAAGTAGCAACTTTGAAAGTACCTCTAATATCTTGATATGAATTCTGTCGCTCATTGAAAACATTGTAACTTTCGCAGCGGCTTCTGCTCAAAGTCTGTTCGATGAAATTCAAAGGCCCTGGGAGTTACTGTTCCATAAATTCCACGCTTTAGTTATAAGAAAAACTATGTTATTCGCAATCGTGTTCACAATAGGCGCCTCGCATACGAGTTGCGCATTAATAAATCAAGGGCTGACACTACAGATTGACGGCTTTGGAAACTACTTTTTCGTGATTCTTCACTCTACTTTGTCAAATAATGATTTCGTTGGATCTGAGACAGGTTTTCGCCTACTGACTATAGATTCGATTCTGCATCAAATAAATAAAATACTTGTATTAATAGGTACTATTGACAGGGTTAAAAGTTTTAATTTACTATCTTATCATATAAGAGTAAAATTCTTTTACCTTTACCAAATACTAATTTTGAAATACGAAACTTTTTACATTTGTCAAATGTAAAATATCTGAAGCCAAAAAGTTTTCACGTGCAACCCATGAGAGACTTCTTATTTCATTTAATATTCAGTAAAATTCCAGGAGAACTCGCATAATTTAAGCTCACTTTAAACTCTTAAATCAAAAAGCACAGGAACTTTCAGATTTTCAATTCATTCGAGTTTTCTAGCAAGTTTCGTTTTGGTATCGTGCCAAAACGTAAAAGTGTATTGTTCCACACAACCGAACAGTAAGTGCCTGGACATTAGTGGCTGTTCAATTTTATTAATCTCGTTGACATAATCCTTTGCGTACACCCGTGGAGGAATGTCACTTTTGTTTATCCCATCTCCGACCGTAGCCTCAAAGTGTCAACCCTAGTGTTATTACAGCTGGGTCCGTTGTAATCCCTACTTTTTATCGTCTCATGCCGAAGCGGTCAACACAACGTTCCATCGTAGATTTTTGCTCAATTATCGCCTTTAGTTCGTCACGTATAAGATTGTGGGGGTGTGCCTATGAAGGTTGGCGTTCCGTTTGCGGTCTGCTAAGCCTCGACTATAACGGCGCATCCAGAGTAAATGTTTATGACAACAATACCGCTCGCGACACGAGGGTGCTCGCAATTTTATCGCATAAGGATTGTTTGCATTTTGTCGTTCGCTGGCGAGATGTTTTATTTACGATTTCTCGAGTATGAGTATGTTGAAACATTTATCGTGTGTATTGATTTCATTTGTTACGTCAGGAATGTTAATTGGTATTATTAAATACAAGGCAAATTGTCACGATTTAGTTTTATTACAAGAATGTTTCAAAGTTTCCAAATGTTTTATGTAATACGACTTTTCATAAGGTCTTAACAACAAAACCTCTGAATCGTGTAGTGAATCCAAAAAGTATTTTTTTTAATGTAAAAAGAAAGAAGAAGTAATATAATATGGTTGAACTTACCAGATCAGCAATGTTGGCAACTTGTATGGCGTCGTGGACGACTTCAGAGCGGGTGCTGCCGTTCCTGCGGTCGAACATGGCCTTGTCGATGACGAGCGCGGTCTCGATGTACTTGGTGGTCTCGCGCACGTCGCGCCTGCGCCGGTTGAGCGCGCGCAGCCCGGAGTCGTGCCACCATCGCCACGCGCGCTCTTCTTTGGATTGATTGTCCCTGGGAAAAGAGGAATAGATTTTGAATAAAACATTTGTATAAGAAAACGGGCTCATAAAATGTCAGAAAACATATCCAATGTTGCGCTAACTATAGCTACACAACACTAAAGCTAAATACCAATAACAACAACCACTGATGTGAAAAAAAGAATTTATTTGTAACAACCATATACCATAAAAAACCATTTGTAAAAACACTGTGATCTGATTAAACGAAGAAAATTGGGCTAAAATCGTAAATGATCGGACACAAAAAACCGACCGGAGAAAGAACTATATTTAGAGCTCCAATGTAATATCAGGTCCAGAAAAAGATTTCGCAATTTTCCGAGGCCCCCAAATCGGCGAGTAGGGACCGCCTTTATTGGTTGTTTGTAATTGAAAACAGTTTTATCTCTTCCACAGCAATTATACCGAGATTTTTTCAAAAAATATCATCGATCTTATTTCAATATAATAAAAAGAAAACTAGTTCAAAGGCACTTTATCATTTACCCCTTAATTCTCGGGTTGGACTCTAATCAACTTTATCTTGGTGGATGTCTTTCAAGGGTCGTATTATCCGTAGGTTCACTAGTAAGGAAAATTCACTCCGAACGAAGATTGCTTGGGAACTGCGATTTTTCGTATTGAATTAATCCTATCTATCGGTGGAAGAAGTTGGAAAGAATAAAAGAAAGAGAACTCGAAGATTTGTTTTGTTATCTTTCTGGTAGATAAAATAGATGACAATCTGTTAAGATAGTGAAACAATTAAATAGATACGGTTTAAGTAAGTATGTGTATTACCACAAATTTTGCCAATACTTTCATAGTCTTGATAAAGTGTGAATATTGGCTCCCCTAGCGCAATACGTCATTCGAAGCCAAATCAATTTTCCTTTCAAGGTATTCCAGAAATAAAACGTTTAATTGTTTTGCAATTTTGATGTGAAAGCACATAACGCTTGTCAGGCTTGTCAGGAGGTACAGAGTAGAATCCCGTTCATCTGGGTATTCATGAAGATTTGTTCCGGATTCGTCATGTTGCTTGCTTTATATTTTTGACTTGCACATGAAAAAATACTGCATGAAAAATTCTCAGACGCAAATGAATAAAAAAATGCAGTAAGTATTCACAGCTTTTGTTGTCTCAACAAAAAAAGAAAGCTTGCACTGATACACCTAAGAGCTTTTCTATTATTTGCAAACAGCTACGCAAATAAATTAGTCTCGATACAGATTTCTTAATCCTGACGTGTCCCTCCGGAGATTTCATTGCTACGCAACATTTGCCCAACGATCCTGTTTAGAAAAAACCCGAATATAATTTAACAGGGGAATTAATTCCTCCAAGGATTATTTCCTGGGAACAAGATTGGGCCGTGGGGGAAGGGGGAGGGTTCGAGATTTGTCAAGGCAACGGTTCTTGTTGCCTTGGAAAATGTATAAACGTGATCTGATGTTTGTTTGCCTCTTCCCATTTGGAAGCGTCAACAGAGGTTGTAATTTCAGATTTGTATTACGGCCCCAACTCTGTTTGTATGGCTTTGCTATTAATTTTGTTAGAATAAAATTGGAAGGTTAAGCTCTCACGTTTGTGTTAAATTATGTTAAATTAGAAATGAGTTTGCGAAATTAATCATTTATTGGAACTTCAGAAAAAGATGTTTTCATTTTAAAGGGAAACGAAAGGAAACATCTCAATATAGGCCTGTCCTCTGGACTTATTGTTAGTATTCACGTTACTCGCCTTGTAGGAGGAAATTCGATTTCAAATTTATTTTTATAATGAAAGAATGGACTGAAGCTGTCTGTCACTTCTCACAAAAAGTTTACACTGTTAGCAATGGCTCTGCAACAAAAAATCACACGAATCGACGATGTCACTAGTGACTCGGTAGCTCAGCAGTCAGAGCATTGGACCGGATATCCAAAGGTCGCGGGTTCGATTCCCGTCTGAGTATTGATCTGGTGCGAGTCGTGTTTTTTCTAGTATATTATTTAGTATTGTTTAAAAATAGCATTGTGAATGCAAAAATCTCAAATTTAAAAATTATATAGCTATTTCATCTTAATCGATTGCCAAATATCTGGAAAGATATTTCAATTGAATGTCGAGGTAATTCCTCACATCGGTAAAATGACGCTGGCTTGCAGCGTAAGAGTAGGATATACTAAAAGAAATTCGACGATGTCACTAGTGACTCGGTAGCTCGGTCAGAGCATTGGACCGGATATCCAAAGGTCGCGGGTTCGATTCCTGTCTGAGTATTGATCTGGTGCGAGTCGTATTTTTCTAGTATATTATTTAGTATTGTATAAATCACACGAATCTAAAATATGTAAAGCGAAAATTTGTTTTATTATGTCATATACATGTTTGTTTCTTTAAATGTTTGTTTTCGAGAGCACTGCATTATTTTGAATTATTTGTGCAAGCTTCAAGAATTTAATAGCAATCAAGATTGTTACTATATGTACGCACGACAGCACGTTAAGTTAAACAGTTGAACTACGAAAACAGCTCTTATTACGTACGGCATAAAGGCGGTCTCAAGGACAACATGTATAGTCTGACGTGCTGCCGACTGTACATTAATGCATCTAAAAACTTATTTAACCGAGTAGCAAAGAACCTCTTTGCTGTTTAAATTCGCTGAAATTTCTTATCAAACAAACCCTTTCAAGTCAGTTCTAAAATAAAAATAATAACCTATTTTTTTTTAAACAAAATAATGAACCTAACGAACTCTTTTAGTCTGTCTCCCGAATTCTCATCAAAGAAATCGATAGGCAATTATTTCAAAATTTATTGTTTGAACGATTTAGAATGACGCGGACCAACCCATTAGCGTTGGAATCGAATCACCGAGCTAAGACACTTAGCGGCAAAGGCTTCATTAAAACGTGCCCAGGGATATCAAAGTCAAATGAAATGAATGAAAGAGCATCGCGTTATCTTTGAACCGATCGACTGGGAGATAGGTACGTTTCAAAATAAATGCTCCCAGCGGATCGGGAGATACGTTATCTGAAATATCTTTTGAGCGTTGCTTTTTGAGAGAAGTGACTTTTAAAAGATTACAGTTCGATATCAAGATAGGTGAAGAATATTTCATGAAAACATCAATTTTATTATCATTTCTTAAGTATTGCTTGTGAGCTTTTTTCTTAAGTATTGCTTGTGAGCATTAACAATATTACAATAATGCGAGAATGCCATTTTAGTCAGTAAGCCCGTGACAATATTGCCTACGTCATATGACATCACGATGAAGTGCATGGCACACGGTCGGAAATGTTGTGCAGAGCGAGGATCAGAAGATTATCGCAAATTAAGAGGATTGTCAACCACGTAGTCTCCATACAAACGGCGATAACGTTTCCCACCCTCTAAACCTTAACCTACAGTAATTAATTTTTGGTATTTTTTTGAAATGCCAAAATACTAGGGCTGTACGTTTTGATTTTTTAAATAGGTATCTATAATAGATTTCGAAATATTTGCATTTTAGTGATTTCATACAAAACACAGAAGTGCCAATATTTTCAAATTTACAATGAATATTTTAAAAATTAAAACGTACAGCCCTAGTTTTTAGGCATTTCAAAAACATACCAAAAATTCATTGCTGTAGGATAAGGTTTAGAGGGTGGGAAACGTTATCGCCGTTTGTATGGTGACCACATGGTTGACAATCCTCTTAAATTGGCCGGAAGCTTGAGAAAATCATTCACTTCCGGTCAAAGTTTTAAGGTTATATTTACGTCATGTGACATCAGTACGAGACCCGTGGCGTGGCATCATTTAGCCCTTCAATAGTTAAGTAGAGAGAGTTTACATAAGTCTGTCAGTTCTGAAACGGCCGGGAGTCTCTCAAGTACTTTCAGGCCATTTCAGAAGTGACAGACTTATGTTAACTTTCTTTACTATTGAAGGGCTAAATGATGCCACGGGTCTCGTGCTGATGTCACATGACGTAAATATAACCTTAAAATTTTGACCGGAAGTAAAGAATATTCTCAAGCTTCTGGCCAACTTTATTTGCGATAATCTTCTGATCCTCGCTCTGCACAACATGTCTAACCGTGGGCCATGCATTTCATCGTGATGTCATATGAAGTAGGCAATATTTTCGCGGGCTTACGGACTATTTCATTTCAACTATATTTTGAGGATCGTCTCCACTCTCGCCGCAATACTTAAATCCCAGGTGGAAGTTCTATAAATAGCCAGTGAAGGGTGAACCGCTCTTGTTCGACAAAGATCACATACCTATTCATGTATCCTAATCCGGGAATCTTTATTACGATCTATGTTGAATTGCCAGTAATATAATATATCGTATTATTTTATAGTACGTAAGTAAATCATATCATAATGCATTATGATCATAATAGTATCATAATGCAATATACTAGAATCTTTGTGGATAAAAACCCATTGATCTGGGATCAGTGTACCCGCCACCAGACTCAATCGTGCATTTTTCAAGTGAGCACGGATTTCGTTCGGCTACAATCCGCCGAACCCTGAAACATCCACCTGCACGATATACTTACGTTCCGTTTCCATCAATAACATTTCAGGGCCGATGTAAGCCGTAAGCAAAGCTGCCGATGAAATAAAACCCCCCGCATTCCTGAGGGATCCCTCTCCGAATATTAAGGGGGTGCCTTTTCATCAGTCGGCGCCAACAAATTGGGTTCGACTGAATGATTTATGAGGTATAAGTGGCGTGAATTCGGCACAATGCCTGCCTCTCGACTCTTTGTGTAATGACCTCCTTGTATCGTAAATATTGGGATTTATTTTTAGGGTAGCGGCCACTGTGCTGGAAACGATACCGCGGGACATATTCATCCACTATAGGTACGTACATTATTGTATCAGCACGACTTGTGTTGTTGTAATTAATGTGGTTAAAATATTTGTATAATGCATCGATGAGTTGGAATCGAACTCTTCGATTTTAAGTTCCAAATCTCTAAGCGCTGTGCATAATTTAATACCAACCAACACTATACAGTTACCAGCGCTACGAACAACAAACCAATATATCAAATAACACGCGTCAGCCAACACTGACAGTAGTCAACTGAATAAGCAACTCTTCAATTCCACCGCGACCCTGCTACCTGCAAGCTGTTTTAATTCCCCCCGGCTTGCACTTGACCCGGCAGCGTCTCTCGACCCGGATCCGGTTCATAATATAAAAACAGCCTCACTAGCTCAGATCGGGCTTTGAGAATAATTTTAATTTGAAACTGGGAGTGCCGTGTCAAGGATATGAACACAAGTAACTTTAAGATTTAGCCGGACCAGAGATGAATGGGACAAGTGCACAATGCCGCTTTGTCTTAACCTAGTTCTCCTGAGAAGACTTTGTAATTGGAGATATGATTTTTTTAAACAGTACTTTAATAGAAGCATAAAAATGTTTTTGTTAAATGTTAATTACATCTTTTTAGTTCCTCAGATATAACGGGTGTAACAAGACCCTCAACGAAGCCGAAGTCTACGCATTCCGCCCAACATCAAGATCAGTTTTGTCTATTAGACTATACCTGCCTGCCTAGCATGACCGATTTATATCGCGTGATATAGCGTTTTATCACGTTTAACTGTCAAAAAGACAAAGGAATTTGACAGTTCAGTGTCGATAAAATGCTATATCACGCGATATAAATCGGTCATGCTAGGCAGGCTGGAAAACCATAGCTACGATGTTATTGAAGGTCAAAGTTATACGTTATTTCATAATTTCTGTCCAAAGAAACATTATCAAAATTTGAAGTATTTCGTAACAAACAATCATTCAATATATCTCATGAGCACGCACATAAACGCTGCCTTACAACTCGACCGCACGCAGCTGTGTAGCATACACTCGCAGGCGCGGCCTTTTGTATGCGTTACATTGCGTGGTAATGTATGCAATGCTTTTTAACACCAAAAATTAAAATCGTTGCCCAGCAATAATTTTGAACAGAAATGGTCCTGATGATGGGCAGAATACGTAGACCTCGTCTTCGTTGAGGGTCTTGTTCGCCCGGTATTTTGTTGGTATACCGGCTTCAGACTTTTCTTTATTAACAACTTGATCAAGGCAAAAGCCTAAAAATACAAAACAAGACGTTAGATTAACAAATTGCTTAGATAGCTCATTACCAACGTGAACATAATAATGGGCTAAGCAACATAATAGGATAATCTAGTTTTGTATGGTATTACAGCGTGTAACCTTTGTTAAGGCGCTGTACATGCGCTTAAGCCTCGCCGTTGATTGTGTACATACATGTCCAACAATTAATCCGAATTAACGAACCGATCGACTGTGGTTGATCACAATTACGAATTTAGGTTCGTGTGCAGAGCATGTGGGCTGTTGCCGGCTGTTTCAATAACTTTGTAAATAGAGCTGCTGATCGGTGATTTGGGCGCCGCCGCTTGATTAGAATTGGTCATTTGATGAAGCAATTAGTTAAGCTAAAAGATTATATAGACTGAATAGGTTGCGTTTCGGATTTTACCACCAACGCAGTGAACATTGTAGACTGTGCGATAGATAAGTATACTGTTAGCAAAGTGAACTCAATCAATACCCACGGTTAGTCGTCTTATCAACGACGAAACCAAAAATCGAAGGTCACCAATTAGCTAATCGTATCAGGTTTGATCTACGAAACTCCTTTGTAATTTATGTAATGACGTATTCCACGTAAAGTAAATTAGGTCTTCTTCAATCAAACAAAAAATACTCACTTGACTGTTCAAAATAACAGGTTGTTTGACTGAACAGTAATTGAAATCTTATTAAAGCGGAGGAAATCGCTAAGTTAAATCAGTATACACTGACAAAGGTGAAGGAACTCATAAAAGAGCTTGGTAAAGTAGCTAATAGATTTAATTAGGAATCGAATTGGCTGCCGAGCGGTAGGTACGGCCAGCAAAAACCCGTTGAGATCCCAGCTTCCGGAGTTTCCCTTACGCTGCACTATTGGCGAATCGATTGCAAACCTTTTTGTGACAACTCTCATTATATAACCATATAAGCCGCCGACATTATAACGGGCTTTTCTTTGCCTGTTTTTCATAATTCATCGTCAGCAATAAAACTTGGTGGGGTTTCTTTTACAATGGACGATAACGGTAGTAATACATCCTAGATTATAAGCAGATTTAAATTTGTGACGGTGCTCAAGTAAACCCATTTTCACTTCAGTATCTGACTCAGCGGAAAATTTTACTTTCAAATATAGTAAGTTGTTATGAAAAAAGTCATTACCATGTAATTTAATAGCAAAACTAAGCATACATTACATTTAGGTTTTAGTGACGGTAGAGTAGGTAGGTAATGTTAAACTGGAGATTGCAAAGGAGAGCTAATCCATCTTTTGCACTGATGAAGTAGGCGTAGGCAAATGTTTCAGTCCGGGGAAGTTCTCAAAGTTTCATGAAAGACACAAAGAGTAATCCTGCATTTGGCATCACTGTGACTGAGTAAAAAACCTCACTATTTTTATCTAAAAAAAGCTCAAAGTTTCGCCTGTCGCGAGCCTGATTAATAACTAGGAGCGGAGTTGTGGCGACTTTTCATATGATTTACGGATGTTGCCAGCTAGTTTGTTGTTTTGCGGAAAAGGAAATGGCGAAGAGTTTTCGGGGACTCTGGCGCTGGAGGGCGTTTATAGAAAGTATTTAATAAGATTACAGGAAAATGATATCGGGCTGCTGTGACCGTAACTATACACTTTTACAGAAGTTTTGTAACTTCGGTGAAACTACGTTTATTCTGGTTATTGAATTTGCTACTGCAAAAAATAAAGATGATGATACAGTTGTGAAAACACGACAAGCCAAAAAGGGTAAATATCAACACAATTTAATTAAATTTTTTTGTAGTGATAGCATTGATACCTCAGATTAGCTGCTTAAATAATAGTTTTAATAATCAGAATTGAGGATTCTCAACAGTCAATCAGATTAATAGAGTTGAGTCCAAGGCGTTAAACAAGCCTAATGGCAGTACAATGTATGGAACATTAATAAAATAGTAAATGATGATCTTGTTTCTTAGTTTATAGAACTCACATGGTCCCAGGGTCATCACCGAGCGGCTCCTCGACGAAGGAGACGTGCTTGGTGCGGCGGTTCTTGGGGCGGAACTCGAGCTTGTTGGCACACCCCTTGTTGGCCTTCGTGCGCGCTTCGAAGATCACATGTGGGTGCTTCTGCTGAAACGAACCGGGAAACGCGTGTTCGAGTTAATTAAAATGTTCTGATTAGCATAGGTTTTGGAGCTAGAGACAAATCATTTATTACGCATATTGATTGGGACACAGATAATTAAAAACAGAGGATACTTTTTATACCGGTCAAAAGTTCCCTTTCAAGATTTTCCGAATGTCCACGAGGATGAATTCGTGGGCGAAAGCTAGTACTTAAATAAAATTTCAATAATTACATTATTGAAACTTTTTCCAAGGTTTATAAAATAATTCTGAACTCAATTGTATTTAATATAATTAAGGTAAGTAGCTAAGCCGAAACAGTTTTTAACTAAACACCATTGAGATTCATGTTTCAATAACAAATTACAAATGAATAGAGTTATCTGTGCGTAGCGTTTAATTCGTCTCATTTAACTTCTTATACACTCGTAGCTTCTTAGAAATCGAATTTTTATTCCAATAAGTTTGTCAAAGCAAAGTCTGTAAGTTGGGTTTTAATAAAGTTATTGTCGTCTAAATTTAAACGATCAACGCTTCTTAATACAAGTTCGTCTATTGAATTTTGAGTTCAATGTTTTAAGAAATAAGTGTTTAATTTTGCTTGTAGTTAGGCCGTTTGATTGGCTGAGTCAAGGATGCCTTAGAGTCTAGACGACCTTCAGAAGGCACTAAAGTCTAGCCTGTTACGTAATCAGCCCAATGAGGGCTGGGATGAAGGGCTTAGAAGGCACTTGTGTCGCTGCTTCTTTATAATTAACTCTACTTTTGTTTGCCAAATTACGAATACTGTTTTAGAAACATGATAAAGGATGTCGCAAGTCGCAAACTTTTTGGCATGAGGATTCTAAAGAGTGAGCCGGCCTAGTTTATTTTAAAGCTAAAGTTTTAAAGGGATTTGAATCTTGTGTGTTGAAGAAAATATCTCCCTATAAGTCCTTTAAATAAAAGTTTTTTATATGTTGAATATAAGCTAGAACATGAGGATGATGATTGAGTAATTGGTAGTGATGGGGCATTTAAACAAGTCGATTTTCCAGGCGACTTGCTAGGCGAATTTAGCTAATTTCACAATGAGTGGTGATTTGATTTTACAAGCAATTGTGGACAAAAAGGCCTAGTAAGTTGCCTGGAAAATCGACTCGTATAGACGTGTAAATGCCCATGAGGCGCAGATTAATGTCAAATAAGTATATATTTTTTATGATTAAAGTAGGTACATGATAAACTAGTTAGAACTATAAACTATAATTGTACCTAAGTGCTTACATCAATAACGTAAGTGAGAACATTAAAAGTCTCTAGGGAACCATTAGAACGAAGTTAGAAGCCAAAATGTGAATTAACAGCGCAGGGGGTATTGCTGTGACTAGCTGGGATAAAAGGCCATTTAATGACGGGGAATGGTCATAATAATAGTTATACTTTTTGTTTTTTTTTCATCTCAAGAGGTGTTGTAGTGGATACAAGAGAAAAACGGCTGTCCGCGCGTCCTGACATTTGTAAAAGTTGAGAAAATTAAACTTGTGAAATCCGAGAAGCTAGGTATGCTATCGGTGCACCTCAGGTGATTTTTCCGAAAAGAACCCTACCAATGTAATAAATATAATGAATGTGAAGAACCCTACCAACATCCAAAATGTTTGAATGTTTGTTCCTGAATCACGCAAAAACTACTGAGCGGATTTGGTTGAAATTTGGCACACAGAAAGTAGATAGCCTTAATTAAAACAGAGGATACTTTTTATCCCGATATTCCCACGGGAACGGGAACCACGCGGATGAAACCGCGGGCGGCCGCTAGTCAACAATAGAAACAAGAAGCTGATATATTCTCCTTTTAATGGAACATGGTTAAAGAATCTTTATTACCCAAACTATTGACAAAGGTACTTCATTGTTACCTAAAACTGATACAAAAAATATGCGATAGATCGAAAATGACGCTGGTTGGCCGCCGCCGGTCCATCTGGTTTATAAAATGTAATACTAAAGTACTTATTTTCAGCATGGCCGTCGTGAAAATGAAGTTCAAACATAAAATTTAAAACCATTAAATTACCTTTTAAAACTATTATGGAATCCTAATGGTATTTTAATAACCCTCATTATTGCAGATAATTTTAATGAAAAATTATTTTCCGACTGGGTGTTCAAATGATATTTCTATATACAATAAAATCCCAAAGCACATGAAGGGCACTGGGTGTCATTCTAGGTATGTATCATCATCATGTTTTTTTTAGTTAGTTTAGTAGCTAAAGTTAATTTTTGATTATGTTTAGGTATTTAGTTTATTTCCAAGCCGAAACAAGGAGCTCGGTGGCGCAGTCGTTAACACCCACCAATCCGCATTGGGCCCGCGTGGTGGGTTATGGCCCGTCCTCCTTATCCACTAAGCCTGGAATTAAAGCCTGTGCCCCAGCATTGGGGATCAGGCCATTAAAAAAATGGCTGATGGACAAGCCGCAACTTAAAGGTCAAGTCACTATAACTACAAGAGCCAATGTACAGTCGAGTTCATTAATATGTTGGCACTTTTGACAGCTCATCAACCTTTATGGCTTTATCTTAAAGGTCAACAGTCTGTCTTTGAACTGAACTCGACTGTACCAACCCGTAGAAATCTAGGAGAGTCACAGTCGCAGCAGTCCATTAAACGCGTATTGACGGACTGGCGCTGTCGAGTCTAATGACCTAATAAAATAAGACGCGCTGCGCTACGTGAGCGGGGTGCTGAGCGGGCGTGCGATTGTGACGTACTCCTAGAAATGGCTCTGGCATTTTGTCAGAGAAAGACGTTACGTTACGGATGCATTGGGTGCTTTGGAGCTTTTATAGAACTGACATTATTATTATTATATTAGGCGGTGTTATCAAATTTGTCCGAATATAGTAAAATTTACCAGTATATCACAATGAGGATCAGTAACGTTTTTTGTTTAGTTATCAGAAAGCTTATGCCACCTGAATAACTGTGAAGAAATTTTTACGATATCTCTTAAACCTGAGAAGTTATACGAGCTAAAACACTGTATTTTTTGGGGGTCCTTATGACGTCATTGAGACGTACGCGAACCTTATGTCGTACCTGATAAAGCACATATTGCATTGAACTTGGCATTTTCTTCAAAACCCTTATAACTCAACCATTTCTAAACGGATTTCAAAAAATCTTTCACTAAGTTTCATAGCTATTAATATGATTTTATATTATATCAATAAAACTATAGGATTCAAACCTGTTACTGATCATCATTAGAATATAATATTCTGATACTGGGAATTAAATTGTGAGATAGAAGAAAAGCCTAAATGCAACGGTATCAACAATAAAAACAATGATTTCAAATGAATCTCTAATTATATTTCTCATGTAGTCTCTATTTGTCATAAAATTATGTTCGCATTATTAGATTAATCTTTATCAAGTTATCTTGAATTCATAAAGAAACAGTCTCGTATTTAATTATTTGTTTCTGTTTTCTTTGGAATAATATAAAAGAATATTTACCTTTCCCTAAAGTCCTAACAACAAAACAAATAACGTAAAAGTTATCGAAACATCAATCAATATTCATTGAGATAATTAATAAGAAGTTCTTATAATTACTGTATGAGTGATGTTTATTATGGATCACGAAATATTAATTAAATGTTATGTCCCTTCAGCAGTATCTTATTCCGTGGAGTCAGACAAGAAACAAAATTAATGGAAGCAGATATCGAAGCGAGAGTCTATTGAGTGGAATTATTATATAGACCTCACTTGATTGATCATCTATTAATAAATATAAATCTGGCGCTGATATTAAATCACAAGTATACAATATTTGTAGCGGTCGTAAAAAGAGATTTTAACACTTAAAGCGATCTGTGATTCTAACATAATTGAAGAACAAACCTAATATTGTCAACATAAATAAAAGCAAGGTCTATCGATATTTTATTTTGTAAAGGCTCGGCTTTTAGGACTGAGTGAAAATAAAATGTATAAAGCGAACCGTAAATACACTCGGTTATGAAAGAGTATGGTACATTGGCGGCCATTCAGTGTTGCCAGGGGTGAAATAAATCGAATTAAAGTCCCAATCACGTTCAGCGAAAGGCCGCGCTAACCGGAATGAAAGCTGAAGCGCAGAGGGCGTACGATTAAAAACTGATGAAACTACGACGATAGCTATTGGACTGAAAAAGAATACGGAACAATGATGACGTAAATAGGTTTTCCCGGCTTTTGTGACGTCACGGAATTGATAACAGATCGTTGGTCTTGAACATAATGATAGGTACAAAGAGGGCTGTCTCACAACCGTATTCACACATATTACTAGGAGGTCTCACGAACCAGTCACACGTAATACCATAAAGGTAGAGTGTGTCTAATCAGGGGGTCAAGTCTGCTAATGTTTTCGTCAAAATTGTGGTTCAATGGTGTTTGAATGGTTATGCTTTTTGACACTGTTCTCGTTTCTTAAACCCAAATTCGAGACACAATATTGTTTCCGTTTTGGGTTTAAGAAACACAATGTGTTTCGGTTTTGGGTTTAAGAAACAAGAACTGTCTCAAAAAGCATTACCATTCAAACACCATTGAACTACGATTTTGACGAAAACATTAGCAGACTTGACCCCCAGATAGTTCTTTTGCCGTTATGTTGGTTTTCCGCAAATACTTCAATATTAAAACACAATATGATTACAATGACAGAACTGCCAATAAGCGCCAAAACTATTTGATGAAACGCACTCTACCAATCACAAAGCTTTATTTCATCTTAGTGCGTTAGTTAAGGGTCGTTTGTGAATACGGGGGTTAGTGACGGTTTAATTATTTATACAGGGTTATTTGTAAAACACCAACAACCTCGCAGGAGTAGACTACTAACATAACAATAACATCATAAACAACAATGTTTGGTCTGCGACAAAAAATAGATAAAAAAAAGACATAGGTGTTAAAAAAGCCTCGAAGAGAGGTATATATATCTGATTTTTCTAACCGCGTCGCGGCGCCACTGGACAACATGGCGGCGGTCGAATGAAAAATGGCGTCAATTTACCGGGAAAACGCGGCTAAATTGGATATTTCTCACGGTCTGAACCTCATGGCGGGTATTTTGTATGTTTTTTTGTAGTTATACTGTTCTTTTATATTCACCTTTACGCAGAATCAGATGCAACGTCTACGTCAGTTTTGGCAAAATACTGTCAGGTCAACGCTAATCTTGTTAAGTTGACCTAGCTCCAATTTTTAGGTTCGTTTGCTCGTAAAAAGCTGACATGAGAAAACAGAACAGTTGATTGACTTTGCTATGTTAGAGCCAACGTTAACGGCCAACTTTTTACTGTTTTTTGACATTCATGACGTTGTACCGAATGAAAAACTTTGGGGAACCATTTATTTTAAAACATATCAAAGCAAAAATTGAAACGGTTGAGCAATTACGTGAAAAAGCCAACCCAGATTGTCCATCAGCCATTTTTGATGTCCCCACTGCTGGGGCACAGGCCTTCCTTATGGGTGGTAAGGAGGACGGGCCATAACCCACCACGCGGGCCCAATGCGGATTGGTGGGTGTTAACGACTGCAAATGCAGCCTGGACCAACGGCTTAACGTGCCTTCCGAAGCACGGAGGAGCTCGAGATAATACATTTTTGGTCACCCATCCCATGACCGACCCTTGCGAACGTTGCTTAACTTCCGCAATCGCTGGGCCAGGCGCTAAACCACTGCGCCACCGAGCTCCACACAGACCAACCCAGATTAATCGATTATAGTTATTACCGACCTTTAAAGTTTTAAAACTAAATGTTTGTGATAAAGTAATTATTTCTATTGCAACCAAAAATTAGGTAAGTACCGATTTACTCACCAAAATTCACCAAAACAATAGGCTTGTTTCCATTAAGAATAAATATAATGGATAGGGGTTTATAATGATTAATTATATTATGGAGAAAATAACAAACAATTTTAATTATTAAAAGCGTTAAAGATTAATAATATTTTTAAAAAATAAATTTCGTAAAATGAAACCTTTAGTCACGTGACAGTGAACACCAATCAGAAAGCGTTATGTCACGCCGTGCGAAACTCCAATCTTGTCTTTGACGTTTCGAGTATCACTACCGGAGGCGCGTTCCAAACCTACACTCCGAGTGCAACCTAACCACAACCGAACGCAAGTTTTCCGTATTTCTCCATTGTTTGGAACATATATAAATAACTGGTTTGGCGTTTTTATAGTCGTGCTATCACACTGGGGCACTATATAGTACTTATAATATGAGAAATTCATTTTTAAACGATAACAACTAGCTATAACGTACGAAGACACGATCGCTCTTTGGTTTGTTTCGCACGGCGTGACGTCATTCAAGACGCCATGACAGTCTTGTGCGTTTTGGAACCAAATCAAAATTGGTTTTTTAAAACGCGAAATTTATAATTTAAACGCTCGATTAAAAATAAATAAACCTTTTTTTTCGATAAAATGCCTAATAAGCTAAAATATTAAGCAGTTATTGAAATTTTGTCAACTAGCCTATTTATAACTATATTTAAAACAACCAACAAACTGCGAACACCTTGGTACCCGCCAAAACGCTTTTAATTCTGGTAGGTCGGTCTACCCAAGTCGAACTGACCAAAAGTTCGCGCCATCGACTTTGCTTCGTGTTCCGATGCACTAATTAACTTGGATGGACAAGCAACGGACTTAATGAGAAAAGTTTTCGCTCCAATCATACGCAAGCGTATACTTTTGTTTTTATCATTTCAGTTTTTAGTTGCTCGCTTTATTAATGATTGCGCAACGTCAATGAAGTGGTGAGATGAGAAATAGGCTGACACGAATAGCTATTTATCAAAATTGCAATTTATCAGAAGACGAACCATGTCGCTACTATTTTTCAATTTCTTCGAGTAGCTAAAATCAAATTAATATAAGTAAGTCATAATCATCATCATCATATCAGCCGCACGACACCCACTGATGGGTATAGGCCTCCCCCAATGATCTCCACGACGATCGGTCCTGCGCCGCCCGCATCCAGCGGCGCACCGCGAGCGCGCACCAGATCCTCGATATAATTAAGTAAACAATCATTATTATTAGTCTTAATTATACTTATACTATGAAGTACTTATACTATGTAGGAGATATGATATAAAACATAATGAAATTGAATCACCTACCTATATATCCATACCTAATATTCCACAAAATCAGCAATAAATTCCAGCATTTTTGGACGCAAGAATTTCACAAGTATTCAAAATGGGCAAATGAAAAATGTCTTTATGACATACAAAATAGAAGCTACGACTGCAGGTGAACACGAACGTGTAAAATATTAAAGGAATAATATTATTTCATAAATCGTTGTTGGTGTTGCTGGGATGCAAGCGGAGCGGTTTGGAGTCGTAAGAATAGAAAATTCTAGACATTTTCATGTCTGGCTGCATTAGAAAGGTGAAATATTATTGGACAAGTGCTTTCAAATTTAAATGCAGCTATATATTAAAAATTATATTAAAAAATTTTGTGCATGATTGCAGTACTTGGCTAAACGAATGACAATATTACAAACATTGCTCCGATTACAAAATGCTAAAGCACTTGTATTATGGAAGTCAGAGACAACGGTGGAACTACAAACACCCAGACCTGGAGCCCAATCGCGGTAATTAAAACGTAACGTTGTCATTTAGGTTATATTTACCTAAAAAATCTTTGGTTTAGCTTCATAATTTTCATTTAAATTGTCCCAGATTGTAATCCTAGACTCCTTAGGCAGAGTATTCAACAATTTAACAAAACTAAAGCGAGTATTTTTCTGTAAACGAAATCGAAAAGGTAACGATGTAGCTTTGGTTTTATCGTTGAAAATTAACGCGATTAGGCCCCAGCCCCCGTATTACAACCTCTTAAAACTTGCCAAGTTTTCCGAATGGCTATCAAATACGTCTCTTTTTCTATACAGCGAGAAAGAGATGTAACTACTTATCTCAATTCATAAACCTGGCAAGTTTTAAGATTTATAATAACCCCCTGAGCCAATATAGAAAATATCGTTTTCTAGATGACCCGGCCGGGGATCGAACCTGGAACCTCAGAGATGGCGAGACACCATGAAAAACACAACGGTGTACAAACCACTCGGCCACAGAGGTCGTCAAGTTGGAGGAAAAGTAAATATAAAAAACTTAAGTAGGAATTTTGTGATAAACGACTAAAGTAAATCAGTTTAAGGGCTGATTTTTCAATCCCCAAATAACAGATATTAGTCAATTTAATGAATATTAAATTAACCAAATATAAGTAATTCAAAAATATGACAGACAAATGAATGACAAGCATTTTGGCAGTATATTACGCTATCAAACGAATAAATCTAGGCATTGAAAAATCAGCCCAATCGAATGTTATACCACATGGTTATACCTACTCTGTTAGTCTTGATATTATTCTATGAATAGTAAAGCTTGTCGGTCGTATCTTTCATGTAGATGATGAAACTAAAATAAATCTACCTCTTCCTTTAGATTGATGCCAGTCGTATATTTCGATATGTCTATAAAAGTGTCAATTGCTTTTAATTTGTTCGTCGAACTAAAAATAAAAATAACGACCGGTGGTCTAGTTGATTTATCTTTATTTGGTATGTACAGGGGTGTTTATTTATAGGTTGAAAACAGTTTTGTCAGCACGTTACAAAATTAATTGACTGTAGTAACTTGATAAGACACGACAAATTTATTACAAACATTATAGAAGGAAAAATAGAGGGAAAGAGAGGAAGTGGAAGACCAAGAAGAGCCTATATGGAGCAGATCAAAGAGAAGGTGAACGTCGTGTCTTATCAAGAAACCAAGGAACTGGCTTTGGAGAGAAACGAGTGGAGGAAGCTACACAGACAAGAGCGCGGCTCTTAAGTTGAGAAGAAGTAGTACCTTTGATATTTCAGCTCATTTCATAAATTATACATTGATATTAGCACAAAATGCGAAGTTTATTTTGAACTAATAATGTTCAACCGCCTCTGTGGTCTAGTGGTTTGCCCACCCCTGTAATACGCAGGGTCCCGGGTTCGATTCCCAGGGGGGTACAATTAGTACTCGTTTTGGTTGGTAGTAGCTAGGCTTATTTCAAGTCCGACTTACTAGCTACCACCATCTTACCTCAGTCTGACTGGCGCCATAACAACAATTAAAAAAAGGTTGTGTTCGTGTAGTCAGAGGTAAGTGAAAGTGAAAGTGAAAGTGAAATAAGCTTTATTCAAATAAACTTAATTTTTAAGTACTTTTGAATCGTCTATATTTTCCTACCACCCGTTCCAGACTTTTTTAGCTGACAAGAAGAACGGGCGCAAGAAACTTATCAGCTGTAACAGCCATAAGTAACGATATTTACAAACTTGAATATATCAGAAGACAAGACAAGAATCATAAGACAGCCAGTTCCTCAGTGGTGAGGATTCCGGGTGTGGTGCGCTTCCACTTTTGGGCCTTATCGTCAACCAAGCACTATCCCGTTGTACATAAAAAAATGTAACATAGTCAACAATAATTTGCAAATGTTAATGAGGGTGGAACTCATGGGTGCCAAAATTACTATTATTTAACGGAACTCTTCGTATCTATTGAAACATTTGAATACACAAAATGGCATAAAAAGGAACACAACAGACCTTATTTACAGTCTTTCAAGCATTCATCACATTTCTGTGTATACCAAAATTAATATAAGTACAGCCTGAAGTGAAGCCTTGTGTACAACAACACCGAAATAAAGTCAGTCAAAATACTTAGGTCGTTACTCGGGCCCAAATGAGCTGTAAAATTGAAAGTTAATTCCAACTTTTGAACAGTATGCAAATTTAACTGACGGCCGGTTACGCGCTACTCGAACAGACCACTGTTAGATGACCAAAGTTGGCGCATTACCATACCGTAAGCTCCCGAGAGTTCAATGCCAGAATAATTTAATTAAGATTTTACTAAACTCGTTTTGTATGCATCTGTTTTGATACAATCCATGCTAACTTTTGTAAATTCAAAAGTAACTTACAAATTGTTACGTTTTCGTGTTTTTAGTGCTGATCCGGTTATGAAATTTGGTATAAATTATTATACCTACCTTGAAAAAGGACATATACAACTAATATTTCCGAAATTTTCACGGGAAATATAAAATATACACGCGCTTTAAGTGTCGTAAGGAGAAAGGTGATAAATGCGAAAGAAATGATGTGTTTCTTATTGTCGTTTGTGTTTTTTATTGTTATTTATGTTATTCTTATTGTTATTTATGTTTGCACGCCTGGTGAATCAAATTTAAATGGATTTTGGTAGATTTGATCTTGGAAAAGGACATTGCTATTAATAAAATTATTTGTAATTTTAAAAGCTATAGTGAGTAAAATATTTACATACGCCAAGTTGAACATCAAATGACGATTATTCAAAAATATATTATTAAATTTCAGAGAATGCGAATTCGTAGAATTATCAAAGTAAATATCAAATTTACAATCCATAATACTATATCGAAATTAAATATAGTCTATTGAAAATGTTGTTGATTTTGAGATTTTAGCAAAATGATTTTTATTTAAATTCCAAATTATTTTTTTGGTATTTTTAGAAACTTAAAGGAAAAGATGATCTAACCAAATTATTCAGGAGTGAAAGCTAACGAAGGTTTAGTATGAGCACAGGTACAAATAGTAGGATCATCTGTTCCGAACACGGTCATATCCGAGCATAAAGTCGCTCGAACCCTCTTGTTCAATTCGCCAGGTTATTCAATGAACGTCAGAAAGGGTTCCATAAATGATACCGGCGGCTTCGACACCGAGAATATTCCGAACAACGTTAGGGAATCCATTATTCGTGCGCCGGTGTCTCACAGCCCCATAAATAAGCCGCAGGTGCCGCTACAAATGCAGCCTTAAAGGGTTTGTCACACGCGGCGCGGTTGCGGTGCGTCCACGTCAGACGGTAGGACATTGTGATTATGAGTGGGCTTATTAAGTTTACTGTTTATTTCGGACAACACCACATTGCTCTGGATCTAAACCAATTAAGTAGATCTTCTACGATGTCTTTATGCTCAAATTAAATCTAAAACAAGGTAACTGTCGCAATGACAGGCAAAGACAAGATCGGAGACCATGACGCCATGATGAGACAGCTCGTTTGGCTAGTTTCCAGATTTTAAATACAGAACCACAAAGATGGCGGTATAGACGTGCTAGCCACTTAAGAGCGTTTATGCGCTATACTAGCGCCGCCAATCGAAAAAAAACATAGTCCTTAAATAAAGATGAAATTGTACATTGTGTTCTTCTAGTGTACTCCAACTAGTTTTCTAGTCAGTCGTTTAGTTTAATGAAGTTTTATTGCTAAAAGTGGCCACTTTTGGCAATAAACTAAACAACAACTAAACGACAGGTTATAAAATATTGTTTAAGAGATAAAAAGTACCACAAAGCTTCTTCGGAGTACACTAGAAGAACACAATTCACAATGTTGCCTTTATTTGAGCACTATGTTTTTTTTTTCATTGGAGGCGCTAGTGTAGCGCATAAACCCTCAAGGTCGTGCAGGTCTACCTTGTTGACGCATTGATCTGACAGACAATTTTTTATTCAAATTACTTTGCATAATATGGTGATAGACTGTTGCGTTTTACCGCAACCGCGCGTTTTGTGGTGCGACCTCAATCTCCTTTTGAATACGTAGTGTAAAGTAGCGTAGTGTACCGATATAAAGTATTGTTAGATTGTATCAGATGCTCGAGACGAAGTGGTTTTTAAGTCGGTAATAATAGTTTATTGATGCCTGCAGCCAACTCATTGGTAACTTAAATTGAGATAGATAGGCGTTATATGTGCTTTTACGGAGACATAAATTGTAACAAAGAAATTGTTGAGATGATCTTTTGTTTTACACGTTTTAACTATTATTAATATATTTTTGCAAAATAACCTACATAGTTAGTCGGGTAAATTTATAATTTAAAATATCAGCAATTACTTTTTGCGACATGTAAGTGCAAAATTCTAATATAACAAACAGACTGGGATTTTATCAATTTTTCAAGTTATCATAGGTATAACGATGTTATAGATATACTCATCAACTTTGTCTAGGGATACAGGTGTTATTTTAATACAAACGAGGTAACTTTGAAGCCTTGGTTTTCTGCCAGGGATGTACCGTGCTGTGATCTGATGATGGCCATCCAGGGAGTAAATGGAGGAGATTCAGATCACTATACATACACGCCCAACTGACCATTCATCTTTTAGAATGCTGGTCAGATCAGTTAGGTGTGTATAGCGATCTGAATCTCCTCCATTCACTCCCTGAATAGCCATCATCAGATCACAGCACAGTTAAATACATCCCTGCCAGAAAACCAAGGCTTCAAAGTTACCTCGTTTGTATGAAAATAACACTTGTATCCCTAGACAAAGTTGATGTGTGTATTATTATGCATATTAAAATGAATAAAGACATCATCGATCTTTGTGTACGTCACTTACCTTAAAATCAAAAGATCAGAAAAACAAAGAGACATCAATTCAGACAACTGCTAAAGACTTTTGTAATAATGCTCTGGCATAATACTCATCAAATAGACGTAATAATTTGTTCATTAGTGCGCAATTTCTCTTTTAATTCAAAACTACCGATGACTTTATTAATTCGCATTGCTTAACCATAAAGTTCCTAGAAACGGGAACTCGAAAGTTTCCCTCACACATGTTCCCGAACCGTTTTTTCAGCCTACGAACTGTTATGAACGGAACGGAAATAAAATTTGCCCTCTATTTACTCTCTCCTTTTTCGTGAATGTTAATAAATATTTGAGCTTAGCGTGTTTGTAAGAGGAACTTTGGTCGAAATAAAACGTTTTGTTATTAGTTCCGAGTTATTATGTTGATTTCTGGTAGGTACTTACCTACATTATGCGAAATCGGGATTAATTTAATATTTATTTATATTTTTATATTTATATCGGCATGTCGTTTTATGTTTCCATTATTTTCTTTTGTGCGATGAGAAGTTTCTTGTGTTTGATTTATTCTTATTTTCTATTGCGTTTTTCACACACACACACATTTAGATATTAGTATTCGATTGGGTTGAATCGCGAAATGTTTATCTTATTGGCAAAGACTGAAAACTATTATTCCCAACTGAATAGATTAGACATAGATTGTATTTATTGAAATATATTTTACCGCCCACGAAGGGATGAACACACGACTATAACAATTATACGATTTGGGCCCACACACAATGGCCCATTCAGTCCGATGTGTACATGGACGATATCGGCCCGTCCGTCCCGCACCCGGTTTGTCATTGTCAGTATGACGAATTGCGCTCATTTCGGGGGATGGGCTATGTCTCACCTAGATTTTAAGGTGGTTTGGAGTGTGGCGCAAGTGATAGCAGTTAGCGGGTCAAATGATTCAAAGAATTATTAGGTACCCTATATATTTCGTATTATTTAAAGTAAGCTAAGGCATTGACGACAAAATCGTTCTAAAATTAAGAACGAAATTAAATAAATAAAAAAAACATTATTTTTTGTAAATAATATTGACACACGAATAAGAACTACTGTGGTATCGCTTATAGCTACTTTTAGTAACCTTATTTCACAGACACTTTAAAGTAAATACTTTATTAAAACTAAGTAATCGAAAATAGGATTTAAAAGTAAAAGTCTTTTATTTTGTAAAAAGCGTTTTTCTATAAAGAACAGTGACCGCGATGATTTAACTGTTTTTAAGTTTTAAGAAAGTTGTTATCCAAAGACAGCCGAAAGCATGTGCTACTTTAACAAAGAGGCTATTTTACATTACATTTATTTCATTGGCGTGAGAGTCTTCCACCTGCACTTGAAAGAAACGACACACGACCGACAAAGACGAATCAAACTTACAGAATAATAAATTGGCGCCATTTTCCTTATCGTTCCGCTATCAAACGCACCCTAGACCTGGACGCATAGTAAATCGATGGCGATACCCGTCTGAAATATATAGCCTCTTTTATGGTCGGGGAGTGATTTTGAATAGTTTAAGATATTTGCCTCGATTTATGAGTTTCCGAAAAGAATTTCACTTTCGCGAATTTGGGCAATAACGGGCGTTGCGTTCCGCGGGAATTTCGCGGTTGATTGGACAATTTTTGGGTTCATCGATGCGAGAGCGAGAAATATTTCCTGTTTGGTTTATCGGGGGTAATGCAGGATTCTCTTACAAAGTTTGCGAGTAGGGGAATCGGGAATCGTTGATTTGACGTCTTGTGGCATTTTGTCCGATTCGCGTAAAAAGTTTTGTTTGGCACTTTTTGTTATCTTCTTATTTCACTTACATAAGTCATCATCATCATCATATCAGCCTAAGGATCTCCACGACGATCGGTCCTGCGCTGCCCGCATCCAGTGGCTTCCCGCAACCTTCACCCTCACGTCGGTCCACCTTGTCGGGGGCCTACCCACGGAGCGTCGTCCGGTGCGCGGTCGCCATTCCAGAACCTTTCCGCCCCAACGCCATCGGTTCTTCTCGCTTTGTGTCCCGCTCATTACCACTTCAGCTGAGCAATCCTTCGAGCGATGGCGGTTACTTTAGTTCTCCTGCGGATCTCCTCGTTTCTGATTCGATCACGCAGGGAAACGCCGAGCATGGCTCTCTCCATTGCACGCTGGGTGACCTTGAGCCTCCTTATGAGACCCATAGTTAGCGACCACGATTCACTGCCGTAAGTCATCACTGGCATCACACACTGTTCATAGACTTTTGTCTTGAGACAGTGAGGTAAGTCGGACGCGAAGATTTTTTGAAGCATCCCGAATGCTGCCCACCCGAGTTGGATTCGACGAGAGATCTCTTTTTCGAAGTTGGACTTACCTAATGGTATACGTAATGGTCAACAACTTCAAGAAGTAAGTAATTTAATTCAATACTTAAGTAATTTAATTCAATACTTAAGTAAATTAATTCAATTACTTACTATCAACAATTTCGCAGTCTTTTAATCTAATATAAAAGTCTAGACAATACATTGTTTTTTACTATTAAAATCAAATCTTTGCCCCAACAAACCCATAAATTAATGAGTTCGTACACATATAAAAGCTATGCTTTGACGGTCGCAATGCATACGACTGGCTATGCATACGACTGCAATATCATCAAAAACAGTAACATCATGTTAAGTGCAATGGGCAGAAGTTTTGACCGGTTGCCGTCCAAGTGTCGACAGTTACCAGACATAAGATGCAAATCATTTGGACGTCTCCTGCAGTCCGAGGATGCAACTCACTTGAGGTTCATGTGTTACTGGTGATATTTGGACTGGATGTAGTTGAACTTAAGGCTTGGACAAGTTATGAGACTTATGTTTTACGCATAAGACTTGTACTATAGTTATTCTGTGGCATAAGATACAAATTGCATTTATGGGCACTAGTGCACTACAATATTTAAGTAAGTAGATAAGTATCAATAATTTTATGACAAGTACACTGTTTACCACTAAATTTGTGATGGCAAAGCAAAAGTTTGTGTAATATCCCCTAACAATAATTTGTCACGTTTCTTGAGTCACTGACTTGCATTGATTTTGTTTAGCATCTTGGGTCTAGTTTTTATTGTGTTTAAAAATTGCATTGAATATGCCTTATGCGTTAAATCAAAGGTAATTATTGTCATCATGTAGGTAAAGCCCTGTTCACCGAGAGTTGGTAAATATTATAAAACGAGGAAATAATTGACAGACCGCAATATATATAGAGTTTGGACCCTGTTTTTTATAAATGCTTCGCGAATAGAATCTGCAGTAAGTAATATGCAACTTGTAAGTACTATCCAAATGAAATTGTAACTTCAACCAACAAGACGTTAGAATATTGCTCCAAGTACAGTACAGAACAGAACATAGGTAACGCATCTACAACTTCCCAAGTTTAGCTGAGACTACGTGCCTCGGTGAGGCAAAGCCATGCAGATTAGTTCTACCTCGGTTCGACAACAGAATTGGTCTGGTATGAATGACCATTGTTCAAACTCACAGTATTTGTAATATGCTTAAATTTACATAGTGGTGTAAGTACAGATTTTATTTAGTTGTGAATTGGTCCTATAGTTTTTAACCGACTTCAAAAAAAGGAGAAGGTTCTCAAGTCGACGGTATCTTTTTAACCGACTTCCAAAAAAGGAGGAGGTTCTATGTGCGTCTGTATATATATTTTTTTTGTGTATGTCCAACGATTACTCGAAAACGGCTGGACCGATTGAAATGATTCAAACGTTATTACATTAGGTAAGCTCCCAAATTGGTCCCATTTTTTAAAATTTGGAAATCGGTTCAGTACTTTACAAGTAATTTTGAAAAAAGCACGAAAATAGTATGATTTTGTGTTAATTACCTCGATGATTGGTCGTATTACTTCTTTGTTTATGAATTGAATAAGATAATATTTTTTTTGTTGGAAGAGGGATATCTTATGTGTAGTTTTTTAACCGCCTTAAAAAAGAAGGTTCTCAGTTTGACCCGTATTTAAGTATGTTTCTCCGCGATTATCTTACGTTTGGCTGAGCCGATTTTTCTACATAATATAATATAGCTTACCTACAAGGTACCTACACTAAAAATAAAAAATTGTTTAAAAAAAAACAAAAAACCGACTTCAAAAACCTACCTCTAAAAAGCAAGAAATAATATTCGTAATAATAAAAATACGTCTTTTGAAGTCGGGTGGGGCTTTAGAATAAAAAAAAGGAATTTGTACTCCAGCCCCACCCGACTTCAAAACTTCTTCGACGACAGAGCTTTGGCTCTAAAATTACAGAGTTTTTTTCATAATCCTGAAAAATATCAATTATTTAGCTTTCCATCGCACGAGTTTTTACGGAATTTGAATCATTCGTTACACATATCAATATTAATAAAACACGTCTAATGAAGTCGGGTGGGGCTTTTATAAAAAAAAAATAAGTTGTCCACCAGCCCCACCCGACTTCAATAGACGTGTTTTATTCATATTGATAAGTGTAACGAATGATTCGAATATTATTTCTTGCTTTTTAGAGGTATTTAATTTTGAAGCTGTTTTTGTATTCAGGTTTTTTATTGTTGAAGAAGTAAAGAACTAAGGAGGAAAACGATTGATTTGTCAGGACCACCACCGCCAAGCATCATGTAACGCGTGAGTCAAAACCTAAAGCATCTACGTACTTGATTTTCTACTAAAATTTAAACAAAATATATTGACGCAGCGGGGTGTGTGAATAGGTAATTTTGAAAGTAAGCAAAGTTTTTCAAGAGGAGAAATTTTTTAGTAAGCTTTCTATTCTAAATCTTATCCATTGAGATCAGTTGGGTAAATAGAGTTAGAGTGGCAATTGTTTTTCAAATCTTTGTGTAAAGAACAAGATCAATAAAAATAAATAATTAATGCTTTGGTAAATAGTGAGAATTAAAATTATGATTATTTTTCTTTGAAAATATTGGAAGAAGACTATTATAGAATACAAAAATAGACGTTTTTAAAAGAGCCTATTTTTTCGAGCATAAATAATAATTTTGAGTGTAAATAGGCGAGGTCGGGCGGCGGGCGGCGGCGGGGCATAAATCGGCGAAATTACCGCGCCTCTAAACCGCCGATAAGAGCTGCGTAAATTATCCGGAGTGCCGGAATTACGGACTTGCCGAATTACGGAAGACGCGACTTTCGCTCAGAGTGCAAGTTAACAAAAAATAAGTAGTGTACCTATTCTCTTTTACAAGTATAAGTTATGTTATGTAACGCAAAAAGCAATGTTCTGTTCACTCATTATTTTGTTCGTATGTTATACCTATTGACGACCGTCGTGCAGTGCCGCCGCCCACATGCCGCCTACCACGCAAGAGGTCCCGGGTTCGATTCCCGGCCGGGCAGAAATTTAAATGATGAATTTTAATTTCTGTGACGGGTCTGGGTGTTACTATGTATAATAAGTATTTATTTAAATATAAATAAGTAGTATATTATTATTATTATTGCGTAATTTATTATAAAACCATTTAAGTAGGTAGCTGTAAACGATTTTACAAAGCATGTAAAATTATCTAGGTATCTCAGGAAATATTCCAAAATGGTAAAAACCATCTGCAAGTTTACGGACCGTTTAACATTATTCTTGATTAATATTTCAGAGTAATGAGAAAGTATTCGGCACGACATCCCATCCGACATTATTCATGCATTAACGAATAATATGAATTTTAATCTCAAGAAGAATATAGAATAATAGGTTAGTAATAAAAGCCTTTTAGCTTTTTATGAATTTGCCAAGCACAGCAAGCGTTATTATAATGTGTATTATTATGTAACGGCTAATACCCGAACTGCGGCTAAACCTAGTTTTAGCCAGCTAAAACTAGGTGTAGCCAGTAGCTATTGGTTAAACCTAGGTGTAGCTGATTTGCTCGCGGCTAATACTATGTGTAGCCGGTTAAAACTAGGTAATTCATGGGGTATTAAAAAAGGTAATTTCTGTTGTCTGTTAAAAAATAACCTCGAAATATAAGGCTCACGCTCCAATGCGCTTCGCGCTCGCCTTAAATTTCTAACATATAGTCGGGACATACAGGAGTAAAGGCAGATCGGTTACATCTAGTTTTAACCAAGGACCTTTTACAGTTAAAGGGGGTTTTCGTTTGGTTATTTCATAGACTTGTTTTCAAAATCCCTATCAATACGGTAAGCATATCGTCGACTTACCCTATCGAAAGGGAAACTTAATCATTTTCCCTAACAATTGGCTTAACCGAAAACTAGCATCTATCGGTACTCCTAGTTTTAGCCGGCTAAAACTAGGTTTAGCCGCACTTAGGGTATTAGCCGTAACATACTATAGATTAACTATATTTTATTTGACTTGATCGAGCGCAAAGCCAACAAGGCTATCGGTACAATCAATTTCAGAAGTTGCAAATCACTTGAGCACCATGTCGCACTAACAACCGACCATCATTTGCTGCAGTTGCAAAAGAAAACGCGTTATGTTGTTGCTGTGACAAAGTAGTTATTGTTCAGAGGCTTCTGACCGACACACTTAAGTTTGTACAAGGCCCTCTTCACACGGAACACTCCGCGTTTCCGCAAATACATTAGAAACCAGCCATAAATTATACATCTCACATACGCGCCGACCTTCTACCTACAGCTCAATTTAGCTCTCCCAACATTCAAAAGTTACAGTGTGTAAAGCGTAAAATATCATCGCCGCTATACCTACGCGATTTACTACCTCGCCGGGGAAGTTTCGACCGCACTCTGCTTACCGTCCTTGAGAATGACGTATTAATATCTAATCCCAATTTAATACTGTAAGTTATGACAGCTCGATTTAATTTATCGTTTGATTTGAAGTCGTCACTAAACTGAACACTAGTAGTGTGTTATTTACTGTTGTCAGCGCTGGAAACCAGTGGCCCTACCATGAGTTGACGCAAACTGTTTACGTTACCGTAAACTATCGGATATACTGCTCACAGTCAGTGCGAGTGAAAGAGACAAAACGGTAGTTTACGGAAACGTAAACAGTTTGCATCAACTCATGGTAAGGCCACTGGTACATCGTGCCCGAAGTGATTCCGTTCCAATAACAGAACATAAAAAATAAAACATTTGGGATATGTACCTCTTTCTGAACTAAAACTGTGAGCACGCAATTAAATTAACACTCTGATAATCAAGGTTTTTTATTTTTAATATGACGCTTATTATTGGCTGACTGGTTAATAATAATAATAATAATAATAAATCTTTATTAAAATAATCTTACATCAAAAATATAACAATTAAAGTCTAGATATAGGTAGAAAGCTAAAATAAAGAGTGCCTGAACTAGGTTTAACCTGTATCTCAGGCAAATAGGGGCTTACATTAGGTACTATGTAATATTATAAAACAAACAAATACAATAAATTAATATGGAAAAATAAAACAAAAAATAGAATCAAAAATAATTGCAGAAAGAATTAAAATAAACCAAACAGTAAAATAGTGATAATTTTGTTACATTATTAACGCCAAACGAGTAAAGCATCTGCGTCATCATAATTAAATCTAGTTCAAAGTCAATGTTTCATTTTGATTTACAATTATTGTTTTTATATTATGTGCGTGTTAGTAAGGTATCTTACGATTTAAGGTTAGTAGAACAGCATTTTGATCGGTAATATTCAGTCAGTTACTAAAGTTGTAATTTAGCAAATATTTAATAATATCTAATCTAACCTTAATGAAATGTACTGATATAAATATATATTTTTAAACTGATGCGAATTTTTGTGAATATCTATATGGACAACACTTTATTAAGAAATTATGTGAAATCAAAACTACATAATATAGTCACGGAACGTAAAATTAATTTTAAAATTTATAGAGATATATACATAGGAAGTGGCGCTCTTAGGCGCCCACATAATCAATTGAGCTAATATATCTTTTTTCGGCAATCTTTCTCGCAGGACAGTCAGCATCGCCAGTTTTGTGATCTGCGGGCTTCTTGAAGTGCAAACATGATGCACATTTTGCTGACTCGGCTTTCTTCCTACAGTCCTTTATAGTATGACCTACTTCGCCACAGTGACCACAGGTGGTGGCCTCCTCCCGGCATGTCTTAGCAGCATGACCGTATTGCTGACACTTGTAGCATCTCGTCACGAGGGTAAAATCTCGCACAGGGCACGAAGACCAATTTACAAATACCCGGTCGTTCATAATTAAGGGCTTCCGAATTTCTGCTGGAACTTCTATAATATAATTACAGGTCTCGGCGTCCTTTTTCCCCGACTTATGGCTTAATTTAATCGAGGTCAAAAATGTCGCAAGTGTCATGCCGCTGAGCTTGTCGGCTAAGTTTTGTTGGTATATACAGTTGAAAACTTCAGTTTCCTCCATACATACGGGCACTCCGATGATCACGATTCTCGGTTTGCGTTTGTGTGGTTCATTCACCGTTAGGCCAGAGGTCGTCAGTTGAGCCGTCTGCTTGAGCTTCTCGATATCGTCCTTTGTGTCTGTGCTGATAATGACACCGCCGTTCCTAGTTTTACGCAAACTCCTCACATGCAGCTTCATTTGATCTGGTCTGATGATTTTTTGAACAAGGGCTTTTGTTTCCTCGCTCGTCTTCATTTTGTCAGTGGGGTAAATTGCCACAGAGTTGACATTACTGGACTGAATAAAGTTGTTAGGGCTTTTTTTAACCATGTCGGCGAAGGAAACTGCACCCGCAACAGGTTTTGAGGACTCTTCGATAGTTTGTTGAAGGTCTTGAAGCCGCTGTGAGAGGTCGTGTTTTTCTTTAAGTGCTTGCAGGGAAAAATGGGTCTGTATAGTCTTTTGCTTTAGGGATTGGTATTGCACAGCCATTTGTGATGTACCATGGGTTACTTTTCGGCACAAATTATTAATTCGGATTTTTTGATCCGAATTTAATTTACCTTCACAGGCAACAGCGCACACCTCATTCAGACACTGCTCAATGGTCTTCATCCAGTTCTGGATCTCAGGCGTGGACACCAATTCCGGGGGCTCATCTTCCTGTAGGGCAGGTGCGGGCGCTGGGGGGCGGCGCGAGGGCGTGGGCGGTGGGCTGCGGGCCATTAGCTCGCTCCGCCGGTGAAAGGGGCTGCCTTCCATTTAAAATATCACTAATTTACACTTAACATTATAAACTAAAAAACAACTAAAGTTTGTAGGTACTAGAACGAATGACACAGATGGATGTCACTTCCGCGTAAAGTTCAACTAGGTCACAATTTTGCAATGATTTTAATATTACATTAATTATTAATCGACACGTCCGATCGCAACGATGAGTCTGAAACTATCGAATTCAACGATAAGAGTGAATCTAATAAAAGCGAATGGAATGGAATCATAAAGCATATTTATACTTTATTTATTTATTTAACAAACTTTATTGTACATTTCAAACAAAATGTTACAAAAGGCGAACTTAATGCTAAAAGCATTCTCTCACAGTCAACCTTTAGGAAACAGATATCAATGAAGGCAGTACATAGGGTAAAATATTAATAAATACAACATAACATATAATTTAATACATATAATATACATAAAAACATGGATATATATAATAATCTACATTTTTAACAAATATAATAAAAGAAGGAGATACAAATATCGATGATTTCACATATACCATGTAACATCACCTATGAGCTTTCTAAGAGTAATGCATGAACTTTCTTTTTGAAGGAGACTTTACTGGGAGAACTTCTGACAGATTCAGAGAGACTATTCCAGAGACGCAGAGCTTGTATTGTAAAAGAATCAGACATATAACCGGAATGAAAGAGAGGAGTAAAGAGAGTTAGTAGATCGAAGTTGACGATTGTGAGAGTCGCAAAGATACTGAAACTTGCATTTCAGGGATTCTGGGGTATGGGGATTGTTGAGAATAGAATAGAGCGTGCAGAGCCTTTGATCTCTGCGCTGACGGATAGGAAGCCATTTAAGCTGTGACCGGTACGAAGAAATATGGTCGAACTTGCGGAGGCAGAAGATAAAACGGATAGCATTATTTAAGAGGCGGTCCAGCTTATTAAGAAGATCCCCATTCAAGTCCGGGTAACAGACATCAGCATAATCGATGAGTGGAAGTATAAGAGAAGTTACGAGAGTGACCTTAATAGGAATATATAACTTTACTTTAGTAGTTAAATATTTTTCAGAATTTTTTGCCACAAATGATACAATTTACACTTTAACCTTAGTAAAAAATAAAACCAACTGTTCCTGAAGATCCAAAACGTACATTATCACCCGCTAAGCCACAAACTCGCATCCAATTGTTCAGCACAAACGTGCACTGAAAACTTATTCGGGCGGCTGAAACGTTTAGCTGAAATTAGTTTAGTTTGGCAGGTCCTGCGCTGTAATAAACCTTAGTTAGATCAAAGTCGAAATCAGGCCATAGAGCTATCCGCAGAAGAGTCACTCGATAGTTTAGAAAGCATAACTTAGAAGGTAACATAACTAACAGATGCTTTACATAATTTACCACCAAATTTTGAGGATGTGTTCAGTCCATGAGACTGAACAACTTACTCTAAGGAACTCATGGCCAAATATGTAAAAAAAAACGACTATCCATACAAATCAAAAAGATCACTTTGATCAATTTAGTATGGGATGACCAAAATTTTGTGGCGAAATTCGACACATGTCATGTTTCTTAGAGAAAGTTGTTTAGTTTCATGGACTGGACACATGCTTGAAATTCAAAATGATGATCCGATATATAGATTAGCGATATGATTTAGCTATATGTCAGCTGAACAAAAACTATCTGAGAATTTAGCCATCACAATAAATTAAATTACTTCTTTGTGTTTTTGAAATCGTTGAAAGCATGCTTCCAGACGGAATGACGTCGATACTCGTTTTCTCGCATGTCTCTGAGAAATCCGAGTATAACGGTGAGTATATAGTTGGATGTTGGCACGTTTAGTATTCCAATAAAACTTCGATTGTGTAAGACTTTAAGCAGTCACTTGATGCTTTAACTAATCTTTAGGACCTACCATATTGAGGATCCATTATAATTAACATTACTTCATACCTACCTAATTAGTTTTCCTTTAAAATGATTTGCTGCCTCGATTTAATAATAAACTCAGTTGCTCTATTAGGTACTTCAAGACAGCTCCGACATTGCTACATTCCCAGTCTTATTTGCATCTGAATCTTGTTTTAAAGTCCGCCATTTTTAGAGTAACTATGCAGCCAGGATTGAATTACTATTGTCCGCTTAATAAACGTGAGCTGGCAACTTATTCGCGGGGATGGGCAGAGGCGTTTAGCGAGAATTAGTTTAGCTGCGCAGCTCGGTAATGAATGCGAGATCAAACTTTATGCAGCACAAGTCCGCTCAAAGAGCAAGCGATAGCAGAGCGGAGACGGTACCGGTCGGTGGTGTCTTCACAGCGAAATCTAATTAGCTACTTCCGCATTCGCTTGCCAATCAAATTGTTTGAACTAAACTTGATTGTGTTGTGAAATAGGTTGCTGAGCATGACTCTCTCTACGAATCGCATATTGCAGAAAGGACCTTAGTCCATTTAAATTTACTTTAGGGAATTAAATAAAAACTTTTTAATTTTATAATAACAAATAATTTTGTTAAACGAAACGTACCATAACCATAGCCGAGCCGAATCATAATACATAGGTACAGTGTGTGTTAATACAGTCCATCAAAATTTGTTATTATAAAATTAAAAAGTTTTTACTTAATTCCCTAACGTAAATTTAAATGGACTAAGGTCCTTTCTGCAATATGCGATTTTTGTGTTCTAAGCTATCTTACGGAATACTTATCTTACTTAGTTACTGTATTTCCAAATCTCGTGATAAGCTTTTTGTTTAAAGCTTTAAAATCTGTTAATAAGAAAGAAAAGATGTATGAAGTGAATTATTAAATTATCAGTGATTCAAATTATTTTATTTTATCAAGAAATGTTATGAACATTTTGTTTATAAAGTTATTATACGTATTTTCAGCATAAAAATAGTTTAGCAACGCATGCCCGCTGGCTGGCACGCTTTTGTCCTTCGTTTCGTAGCAATTTCATTTCGCCAGTCTGCGCCATGTTTACTCTATGCTGCGCCAACTTGAGTGGCCGGCTAATCTGAAATGCATGCAAGAACTATTTGCTTAGTTAAGTAGAGAGTTCCTCGGTGTTTTCGTTCCAGCCGTGCGGCGTTCGCCGAGAGGTTTTGTTGTATACGAAGGCATATTTTGTTGTTGCTACATTAATGAGCTGTTTTGTGCTACCATTATTTTTAAAGTTATGCTCGACTTGGGAATTTCTTCACAACGGATTTTCGGTCGTTTATTGTTTTGAAATATTTATTTTTTAATCAGATAAGGAAGATTTATTTTAATAATGGGCTGTTGCGATACTTAATGATAATGGAATATAAGTTAGGAGATTTTTTTACAAATTTTGTAGAGAAAATGTAGTTCATGATAGTTTTTTATTTATAGTTTATTAGACCCAAAGATTCCTGTCTCCAATTAATCTCATTCGTAATTACAAAAGACACGACGCAATTTTTCACGCCACTGAACTGGCTCCCATCAGAGTAAAAACATTAATTATCGCACGAATTTATTTGTCCCAATTACCTAGCTGAGTCACTTGTTAGATATCGTCAGACCGAACGATTGCCGTGTCTCGGGACAGTTACCAATTAACATCTCCGCTGGGACACTGCTAATCAAATAGGCGAGTAAATAAAATGTACTATCTGCCCCCTCTAGACAAAGTTATTTTACAAATCTTTGCTATTCACCTTCGAAAGATGTGAAGGGCACACGAAAAGAGCAATTTTACGCATATTGACACATTTTAATTACGCAAAATGACAATACGCAAAATGACACATACGCGAAATGACACTTATACGCATAATGACTTATGCGCGAAATAGAGCCTCATCGACAATTAGCACAATTGAGAAAGTGGCTACTTTTATTAAAGTTAAAAGCTTTTTTGCCATTTACTTATTACTAAGGCTGAGTTGCACCATCCTTAACTTAACCATAACTTTAACAGGTACAAACATATCTGACTCGATGATAGCTTCGCTGTCGTCTATTGCGTAACCTAGGTATAACAATATGTAATAACACCTTAGTTCCACGTTTGACCACTGGCTCAGATAAGTTGGTATCTGTTAAAGTTATGGTTAAGTCAAGATGGTGCAACTCAGCCTTAGACGATTTAACGACAAATGTTACGACAACTTTTAGTTTGATTTGAATATGTCATTTGACAGACCCAGTCATATAGCAATTTGTAAATTCGGATTGATTTAAAATGTCGATGAGCCCCTTCTTTTTGTGTACCCTTCGTATGGATAATTGACGTTTTAACACTCGACTCCCAACCTACCAGTATACTCGTAATATTTTTTATTTGGCCCACAAATTACTATCCGTATACTGATATGGCAGCCACGTATTACCACGTATTGAATTATTTCAATTGATAATACTCATATTATAATTGCATTTATTTCAAGTAACAATGTAAATTTAAGTAAATATTGAATTTGTTAAAAATAAAAATATGCATGCTGTCGTTAATGGCTGAGTGGGCCATACTTTTAAACTAGATTAAGACCTCCAGTGTACCCTATTCAAAGGCAAATAAATTAATTTCTCATTTCTAAAAATAGATAGATGAAAATAACACACATTTTTCGATAGCAAAGCAAAAAAGTGACATTGACTAGAGGGCCTGTATTTTTATTCGGCCGCCTACGAAACCAATGCTACATAACGTGTAAATAATTATTAACTTGCTACATTAGCCCAGCGTCTACCTACCCTACCACATCTATCTCCCAAACTACCTCCCGAATTAAGCGAGAATATTAATGATCAAAACATTAAGGCGCCCTCATAGGTTTTTATTTAATAAGTTATCAATCGAAAAAGATTTTAATAATGTTTATCGTGGAGATTTTAGGGTCCATGGTCTAGTATTTTTAGAAGGAATCACTACATGCCCTCGTAGTCATTCGTAGAAGTAGATAGCAAATGCGTCAAAAACGGCCACTTTTAGCAGTTTTGCTATCTACTTCTAGCAGTGACTACGAGGGAATGTAACGATACCGTCTAAATTATCGATGTATTAGAATTATAACATTAAATATAATTCACCGCGGCGCCACTTTCGCTCAGGGTACGTCAAAATTAAAAGGATATTTTTTATCCATATAATTTATAATTTTATATATTTTTTTTCTGTTGGCATTACATTTCAATGATATCTCGATGTGACAACAAGTAACACTTATGATAAATCTTTGTGGTTTCTTAGTGTTATTTAAGTAATTCTGTTATATATATATCTTGTAATATGTTAAATGGATAAATAAAAAAAATCTAGCTCTCTCAATCAAAATATGAAAACATGTCATCAAATCATCAATCACAGAAATGTGAAAAGTATTCATTATTTTTAATTAAATAGGTATACGTTTTTATTTAACATTTTTAGGGCGTTCTGAGATTGAATTACAATTTTTAAAAAGAAGCTTGTGCGAAATCAACTATTTTTAAGATTGTGTACATAATATGGAACAACACTTGCAGGAAGATAACATAATATACAATACAAAGAAAGGTAATAAGTAAAACACTAGTAAAGTATTATGTTATAAAATCAACAATTTATTTGCCTCTAAATGGTCTAGCAGTGTTTCAGCAGACGTTGCCTATGATGTCACTATCTATATTACAACATAAAATCGAATTACTGTCCTCGTGTCGGTGTATAAATAAAGGCATCAACGCAAATAGGCACTGACGAGATCCCGTTCCAAAGCTAACCTGATTTATAAATCTAACTCGATCCGATCTGTTGTTCCTGTGAAACGCACAACCTAACCGTTTCGAATCCTTTAATTTATGTGACAGACAAATTAGCGAGTATGGCCGAAACGTACCCGTCGATGTTCCTCACATGTCCAGTTTAAATTAAATCAACAAACGAAGGAATTTAATCGAAATGGTTCTTAGCTACGTTTGATGGAAATCAATCCAGCCATTTATAGAGATGGTTAATCCCTGCCGAAATGGTAAATTATTTTAGTCAAAGCCCAAGTTATTTCAGGTGCAAAAAAAATTGAAATGGCGGGAAAAAAAAGTTTAAAAAGCCTCAAATATATCTTAAATTAAAATTAAAAAAAAACCCCGACACAAAAAAGTTTTCACGCTATTTGGTTCGGTTAGTGTCATCAAAGTTAAAATAATACCCCTAAAGTTTTCATTTATTTCTATAAACTATTTGTGAAGAAGGTGAAAAATTCCATTAGTAAAAATTTATGGAATTTAAGAAAAAATAACAAATGAAAAAAGTCTGTAAAAATAAAGCTTTTAATTACGTCGAGCTAAAGAGAACCCATGAGCTAAATGGTCGTAATTCTTCTTAAAAGATCTTATCACAACAGTATATTACCCATACTCTATTAGAAATCGAGGGTCCTATGAAGGCCATTCACGCGGGGCTATAATGCCCCAATCGACCGTCGTAGGGTTAATCTGCGGCGACACAAAAGACGTATTAAGATGTATTCACGCATGGGTCTGCAGTGTTAATATATTATGTCGTGGGGTATGAAGAAGGGCCCAATATTTGCTTAGTCGATGTAAGTTACTGCGACACAATCGTTATTGTGCGCACGATGTATGGAGCGGCGTGCAGCGGGTATAAAGGGTGATTCTTAGATCTTATGGATCGCATACAGTATACAACGGGTGCTGTCTATCGTATGCTATAAAAGGGGCCATTCAGTTCAGTGATATCTTTGTGTTATAAAGTTGTTTCTTATTTGTCTCATTACTACATGTAGTAATGCCACGCAAATTACCAACATGATTAAAAAATACAATTAATGCGTATTTCTTACAGATAACAGTGTTTTAAAGTTTACGTATATAAAACTCAAACACTCTAAATTTTATCAAGTGATCCTAGATTGCGTTTAATAAAGAGTGCACACAAATTGAAAATTTAATATCTCCATTGTCAAAAATTTAAAACACTGCTAGCAATTATTGATTAAAATGTATGTTTAAAAACGCAATTAGATAAAACCGAAATATGTTCTGATTCGAGAAGAAGATAATTTAAATTACGTAAGGTAAAGCCGATCGTAATACATATTATTATGTACCGCAAACAAAATTACAGGCACCTGTTCGCAAGAATGATGCATGAGATGACAAAATGCCAACCGTATCGGTATAATATTCATTAAATAATTTATCTTCCAACCCAAAACGTACTTTCACATAAATTAATGGAAAAAAAAATTGAAATTATCATATATTTTATATGACAAAACTGTACAATATAAGAGTAGAAACAGGAAAGCTAAAAAACCAATGTGATTATTACTCAATAAGTTTGTACTTCATTAACCTCACTTTTAACTAAAATATTTTCAACGGCTAGCCGTTGTAACCTAGGTTGTGTTTTCATAAATTGTAAATTCGTTTAACCAAACTGGTGTAAATTTTAAGCCTAGCTTAGTTATATTTAAATTTTAGGCGACAAGGGATGGCGCCCGTTATAAATCCTAATTTAACTTCGATTAAACTGTTCTCTATTTTTTGTAGTGTATGTAGGATTATTCTCTCATTTTAAATGCAGGTCCTATTAATTAAGAATTTATTTTATGTTTGAAAAAAGTGTGTCTTTTTTAAAAATCCTTTTCACCAATTTATGTAACAACTTACATCAGCTCACATAAATTAGAATTCAAAAGTAAATAATGGATTAAAATTGTTACTTTGATTTTCTTCCATTTTATTGTACTTACTACTATTAGTTTTTCTTCTCAAAATCTCACATTTTTAAAACAAACATAATGCCAATAGTATATGTCATCAATAAAGCTATAATGTGGCATTAGGGCCGATGTATTATTTATAAGCTCGCATTCTATGTGGATGCATGCGGCGGGCGGGCGGGCGCACGGGCGGGCGGGGCGCGCCGTGCGACACCAATCCAATACATTTGCAATGCATTACAGAAATTGTTGGTCTATGCATCTCTATGTTAAAGACGTGTGTCGTAATCGATGAGCGACAGCGGTTAAGTGTATTTTAATGACTTTGTAGGTCACACAACAGCAATACATTTCTGCATTAACATTACACTCTATCTATACGTAACTAATTAAATAGGACCCCTAAATCTCCAAAATTGGTAACATTATTATCCCACTTTTTCACACTAATTAATAAAGCACTTGGTTTAATCGCCTCTGCTTGTGTTTTGAACGTTAGCAGCTAAAGTCGCGTTACGTGACAAGTTGAAATATTATCATTACCACGTGGCATCATAGCTGCGGATCTCTGAGCGTACAAGACACTTCACAACGCCGATGTTCCATATTAACCTGTGGTTCTACCAACCAATCGCTTCTGCTTGTGCATTGGGTGGTTAACAGCTGAAGCCGGGACGTGACAGGCTGAAATATTGTCGTTGCCACGTGGCATCGTAGCCGCGGGCGCTTGGGCGTACGAGATGTTCCACAACTTGGAAACATTCTAGTAACCTCGTTGACGACATCCGATCGATTGGAACTTGTAAATTTGAGATTCTATATGTTTGTAAGAATTAAATAAGGCAAATCTGTATTTAACTAAGGTACGTATTAAAATTTAATTTAAACTTATTTTAAGGTGGTACCCTGAGCGAAAGTGGCGCCGCGGTGAATTATATTTAATATTATAATTCTAATACACAATTTTAAAAATGTTTATCGTGGAGATTTTAGGGCCCACAGTCTGTAGTTTTAGACGGTATCGTTACATTCCCTCGTAGTCACTGCTAGAAGTAGATAGCAAAACTGCTAAAAGTGGCCGTTTTTGACACATTTGCTATCTATACTTCTACGAATGACTACGAGGGCATGTAGTACCTTCTAAAAATACTAGACCATGGGCCCTAAAATCTCCACGATAAACATTATTAAAATCTTTTTCTATTAATAACTTATTAAACAAAAACCTCTGAGGGCGCCACTTTCGGTCATACAACCGCCTTAAAAGAAAACGTTTAAGATTGTTCAAATTGATGATGTTTGTTACATTGAAAATTGGCGCTGTCGAGAAGTAGTAAAAGCAGCACTGTTATGTAGTACAATGATTATGGCAGAGAGATAATGTTTTGCCTGCTTTATGAATAAACTATCTACAAAGTAATGATAAGTAAAGGCTTATGTTTAAATGATCACCATACTAACCTAACCTAATCACCAGAATTAGTAAATGATATCCAAATTACTGGGGGGTTTAAGATTTGGAGATCATTTAAGCCTAAACCTAGCAGTTGCGTACCTGAATGTGGCCTCCTTTTTATACATATTTATGGTTTTTTTACATTTGAATTATTGTTCTTTTCTATACTATGACATTGTTTTTGTTCGATTAGACTGTGTGGCTTTTTACCTGTCATTGCTGGTTGTGTGTTATAAATTACATTAAAATATTATTTAATGCCTCGCTCGCTCATTTCATTTCAACCCATTAGTTAGTCTCCTAGTCTAGTTAATATGCTCTAGGAATTAGTTTGGTAAGGAAAATGCATTAAATCGTTGATTTTCTTTGAAAGATACAAAGGTTAATATCTCGGCTTCGATGTCATTTAGCCATACTAAAACTTGTTTCCATTGAACTGTACCCTTAGCACGAACAGCTATCGAAAAAAATAACTCGCGTAAAATCATTCGATAGATAAATTTTGTATTGGAAATTTGTACAACGCCATCTATCGCCGATAAGCGAAATGAAATTTTCCATAGAGAATTGTCTATCGAGTAATTTAACGTGCGTTTTTTTTTCTCGATAGCTGTTCGTGCTAAGGGTACTGTTCTTAAAAAAAATAACTTCCAAGAGTGACCGCTAATAAAAATGATGACGCCACATGTCCATTGTTAATTACCCAAAGCCCTTTGGAGCATAAGACGTTTTTTTGGCTATGTTAAAGTATTAACTCCTATAATGTAAAAAGTAAATATACACAATGACATATTGGACTGTTTGCAAATGCAGTTCAGCTTTGGTATTTGCCTGCGGGTGGCCGTGGCATGTTGAAATATTGGCGTTGTCACGTTGCAGCGACAACGCGTCGCCGCAGGCTGTATTAGGAATTTGGTCCCAACTGCTTGTCGATTTGACGTGTTTGTTGTATTCGAAACGTAAAGTAAATAAGGGTTGTTATTCTTTAAAACGCTCCTTTCGACTAGCGACCGTTGAATACTTCGACGACTGTCAAATAAGAAGGAAATCATAATATATTTTTGATAACATATTGTTCAACAGTTATTTGGCAAGTTTTTTTTATTTATTTAGGAAACAACAGCATATAATATACAAACTTATGATACAATAAATGTTAGCACATTAGCCTAACAGTTTCCACTAGTAGTTGATACAAATACAATTTATTTTAAGTGACAAATATGCGATTATAATAAACGTACTGTTTTTTTAATTTTTTTATTATTATTATAAATGATTTGATCCTAAAAAAAGTTGGAAAACAATAATAAGTAATTATAGATGGATTGAGCATGAACTACATAATGTTAATTGTATCTTAATTCTAATAAGAATAATGTTAATTTAAAAGGTATTTTATAAGAAGCGTAATGACTTGAAAATAATGCCAAAAAAGATACTTAAAAACCTTATATAAATATCTTAAATTATTTATGTCTTTGTTACTAAAACTCCGAAAATTACAAAGTCACAATAAAGTTAAAGAAAAGTTAACGAATCGCGTCCAGTAATAAGTAAAGTTTTAAGTTCTATTATTTATTACGAAAGGATTGGTTACCGATTTTATTAATCGTATTCCAAAGTTAGATTGGAAAATATTATACTGTTATTAATTAATTTAAACGGAGTACCGAAGAAGATTCTGAACTTCATTTTAGTGTCGAAAGTTTGGCAAGATTGTGAGATTTTAATTGTGATTCTAATTTATTGGCCCTTTGTTTATGGCTTTGCTATTTCACGATAAATAATATTTTGAGCGTTCAAATAAATAATCCGTATTTCTGGACAGCTTCTTGTTTTACGTAAGTTAAGTATTCCAGACAGTGACACATATGGATTAGGAGGCCATAACAAATTTGGTAACGATCGCGTAAGTGGCTGACTCTGGGTTCACAGGATGGAGAGGCACTCTCTGATGCTAAATATGTCGTTCTGTTTGCGTGAAGTGGTTGCGTTATTTTTATATGCAGCCTTATAAATGTGTTATAAATAAATAAACTTGTTGTGACCCCCTAGTATAATATCTCAATCTTCGATTATTAATTAACCATGGTCAGGGCAGTAATCACCATCCAAATTAAATTAATAAAAAAAATACAAATTTTACAGTTACAAATTATTGCAAAAGTTTTCGTTACAGACTTTCATAAAGGTTTTAGTTAATTAAAAAGTCAATTAATATCTAGGCTTCCTAAAAATTCGTTTCGCCAACGCCAACATGGCGTAAAAAACATGACGTCATTCGCGTTTAGCGTTCAAATCTACTTTTTTATAGGATTTTCCTGCATTGGCTTTGTTGATTACTTTTTAAGAAATCATTCCTATTGCCTTCCAATATAAAAGAATAATTAACGATTTAAAAGTTGCATTTTCTTTATAAATAATTTCCCGTAAGTTGTGAGTCCGATATTAAACACCCCTCCATTTGAGCGTTTTCAATCCCACTCTGAATATAGACACTTTTGGGAGCATTTGAAAAATGCTCCGCCCGAGACGGCGCGCTGTTTATTGGGACATAGCTCAAGGAAATGGCCTCTTAGTGGCTGAGTCGGTGTTTATTTTGTTTATAACGCAGCCTGCGCATTATTGGCGTTCTTTAGCGACTCCTCATTTATTATTTTTGAGGGAGCCATCTGGCTGGTCGGGTGAGATTTTTTTAGGATTAAACAGGGACATTGAAATGTAGAGCCGTATATATCAGTAACAAGAGTTGTTATTAAAATGTTCCTTGTGGGGTTGAATATAGATAGATCCTCACAGACTCTCATAAATTGTAATAGGAAAGAAAGTAGCTACCAGTCATATTTTTGATTAGTATTTTTACAATGTCATTGACATTGCCCCTGTGCCTAATCAGTGTGAATTATAATTCTTTATTTAATAATTTCTTAATATGGCGAAATGAAATTATTTAGGTGAAACCGTGATTCTAAAGCTTATTAAGCAATTACTTTTACTTTACTAATTTTAACCCTAAACTCATCCTCAAATCTAGAAAATTAAAATAACTTATTAATTTCATCAAAGACAAAATACACTTACTTATTTACAGTAAGTAAATTAATGTCTTAATACCTCAAAGAGATAAGCGAGCTCATTATAATGTAGAGAGCATCATAATATACTCAATCAGTTTCGGTATTCGTGTCGCGTCGGATGTCGAGATGTGTTTAGGGTTGCCACCTTTTTTGAGACATATAGAGTACTTTTTCATTTAGGTAAGTAGCACAAAAATAAAGTCCGCAGCATAAAAAAAGCACATACTTATTAATTTTATACTTGCATATCTTTAAAAACGTATTTTGTGTTACTTTTCGCAAGTTTTAACAAATGGTCTTTCTTAAAGATAGTTCGTAGTTGGAGTCACAAGAGTTACGTAAATAGAGTAGGTATTTTAGCGTACAGAGTAATTGATGTCGTAGATTATAGAGTAGATCTACACGAAATAGAGGACAATGCCGGGGTCTCACTCCGCGCTTAAGCTTTTATATTAGCACTGCTCGCGGCTCATTTAGTCTAGCCATGCCCGAGGGATATCACCGCGCCGACACGCGCGCGCGTTGAATGCAAGCGACATGCGCGCCAAAACCGCGAACGAGTCAGTGTTCTATTTTTATACATCACTTAACATTACTTCCTCATTATAGAAAAGTTAGTACTTTTATACATTCTGTGACAATGCTCTATTTTAGAGTACGGGTGGCAACCCTAGTGACGTTATTGCAGCCGCCTGGGAACGATACCAGGTTTGTTGATTTAAACGAGAAAGCTTAATTGTGGAACGGCAGCGATGGATTTGTGTGTACTGAACAGAAATTTTGTAATTGCTATTCTTCAATCAGTTACAAGAGAAAAAGCCTAGTAAATGCATAAGCTCTTGTAGTTGGTAGCGCTCATTGGTTAACGCTGACTAGCAGAGTGGCTATTCGCTACAATTTCACTTTCATCATCATGTCAGCGACTTGATGCCCACTGCTGGGCCTATGGTCAGGGCCTAGGCCTAAGTACGCCTAACCTAAATATTTCTACGACGTTTGGTCATGCGCTGCTCGCATTGCATCGTATATCGCTTACCGAGGTCTGTTTGACCTAGCGAACGCGAAGCGTCTCCGATTCAGCTTGTACAAAAATGCTTTCATTCGTATGTCTGTCTGTCCAGCTGTTCTCTACAGGTCGCATTTCTCAACCGACTCTCATAAAAAATTGTGGGCTGGTTTGATAATTATGTAGATTCTTTTGAAGATTAAGTTCCCGATTTTTTTTAAAATGTCCACTGAAGCTGTCAAAGTTCACAATAAGCCTACAGATCCTCGGTCCACCTTGTATCCATAAAACCAAACTTTAGTGGTTTAAAAATATGATTAGCAATATAAATAAATAAATGCTTGGACAATTTCACACAGCGCCATCTAGCCCCAAACTAAGCAAAGCTTGTAATATGGGTGCTAGACAACTGATTATACTACTTATATACTTTTTAAATATATACTTATTATACATAGTAACAACCAGACCCGTCACAGAAATTAAAATTCATCATTTCAATTTCTGCCCGGCCGGGAATCGAACCCGGGACCTCTAGCGTGGTAGGCGGCATGTTGACCACTGCACCATTCAGGTCGTCGATGTTCAGGTATGTTCATTAGATAAAAAAATATGTCAATACATTTGTTTACGCTTGAAATATACGCCTCACGTCTTGTTTTAAGCCAAAAACATCAAACTGCTTATCTCATATTCAAGCCGCCGTCAACGAACAATGAAAATTACTCTCGTGACTAATTTAATTCTGTTCTGCTTTCTATTCAGATATTAATATTGTGCAACATCCAAGAATTATTTTTATAGGATGAAATTAATTTAGTCGTCGAAAACTGAACAAAATTTTTGTTATTATGGCCCCGTAGTAATATCTTGAGGCGGTTTTTGCTTGATCCTCAAACAAAATTTTATAAGAGCCCGTTTTATCCAGGTATTTTATAATAATTGGTATACATTCATACCAAAGTATAAGTAAATAAGTAAGATGAATTATCTTAAATTACCCCAGGTGTGTTTGATAGCCAAAACTATAACGTCATAGCCGAGAAGTATAACTTGAATGTTTATGAGGGCTTTCATTAGTGTCTTGATTGAATAGTGTCGCAAGACATTGTCCACTCGGGGGCACGGGTGAAGGTCATACGTAGCAATTAGGTTTTAGCTTATTGCGAATTATTTAATTGAAAATTTTATTCCAATGAGCGGTTTTCAAAAGGCAGTTTAAAAAAGTAGTACCTAAAAGACGGCTAGATGTCGTTGTTCAACCAAGTACGTAACTTTTTAAGAAAAAAGCAAAGGATGAAAGGAGTCAATGCCAATTTTTGACGTTGTTATGTCAATCTACTCCTCTTCAGGGAGTAATTTTTGCCAGTGTCAAGTGTTGAATAATTAAGTGGTACACTTAGCTGCTAGGAAAAATTAAAAAAAGCCTACCTAGTTGAATAGCGCCATCTATTAACATAAAAATAAACTAAAATTCTCAGCTCTCAGAAAACCGCTCATTGTTTTGCCCTGATATACTAACATAGGATTTAAGTTAATTGTTACTAACAAAAATGGATTATAATATCGGAGTATTAAATAAATTATTACTATTATAACAAATTATCACAAGAAAAAATACAATCTAGAAGCAAACAGGAAGTAAGTTTAATTTGGTGCAAAATTTCCAAAGGAAAAAGCGTTTTAATTTCCAAAATGAAAAGCAAATTAAAACCTTCCTAAGAGCCATCTTCCTGGCAACACTCAAATATTTACGCACGAAGCTACTTTATCTCGAAAGCCGTGAGCCAGGTGCCGTTACAAGCAATCATACCGGGCGTCGCTCGCGACCCGAAAATATTTATGGCGAATTATAGTTAATTTACGAGGCCCGTATTTACGAGAGCTTGCTAAATATCCGAGATAAAATTTAACTGCTCAACTTTGACTTGGGACGAGATTGAACTTCTAACTAGCTTCCTACGTTGACAAAATTGTTGACACTTTGGCGCAAACTAGCTGATACCATCGTTATAACTATCTTTTGGAGCGAAACCGGATAAGCGGATAATTTAGCGAAAGTGTGATCCTGTAGAAGCGTATAAAATATTGTGCTGTGATAATTTTAAGTGTATTCAAGATATTTTTTTTAAAACACTATTTATTTCTAAACTATTTTTTTAAAAACAGTGTAACTCAACATCGTTACTGTACGGACTCAGTATGAAAACAAACAGAAAATTATTTATACGACAAATAAACGTGGAATCAATTTTCTTCTAATCAACGATATTTTAAATAAAAATCCTAGAAATAGGTTAATGTTACCTTACCATATTTAGCAAAAGAAGTATTTTCTAAAATACGACATGTTAAAAACAACATGGTGGAGCTCGGTGGCGCAGTGGTTTAGCGCCTGGCCCAGCGATTGCGGAGGTTAAGCAACGTTCGCAAGGGTCGGTCATGGGATGGGTGACCAAAAATTTACTATCTCGAGCTCCTCCGTGCTTCGGAAGGCACGTGAAACCGTTGGTCCCGGCTGCATTTGCAGTCGTTAACACCCACCAATCCGCATTGGGCCTGCGTGGTGGGCATGGTGGGTTATGGCCCATCCTCCTCACCACCCATAAGGAAAGCCTGTGCCCCAGCAGTGGGGACATCAAAAATGGCTGATGGACAACCATATTTAGCAAAAGAACTATTTTCTAAAATACGACCTGTTAAAAACAACATCTAACAAATAACTAGTAAACTATCAGGCTAGCCTCGGTCAGTATTGTAAATGCAAATGAGGTCACAGCACCAGCGGGGCAGTTGTTATATTATTTGCCGAAGTCCATGTTATATCGTTTTGGGGATAAAATGGTGCCAATACTGCTGTTATTGCACGGTGTGACTTGTGACATTATTGTGTAAATGAGCAAACGGTGTTTGTTTGTTTAATAAGTGGTGTAATATTCCCTTATTGTTCATTACCTACAGTCCGTGAATTGTTCGTCGGAAATATAACGCTAATAAAAGCTCTATTTTGGTATTTAATTTAAATATACCAAGTTAGGAGTGTTTCAGTGTAACCTTTGACTCAAGGGGATTTAATTTCAACTAGCTAAGGCATCATTATTTGTAAATGTCAAATATTAATATTAATAATAATAATTAATGCCACAATTACACGCAACAAATGAGTAAATGGGTCATCTTTTAACAAGTTAAGAATCTATGCAATTTATAATAATTTTTATTGCTGAAATATTAAATTGACATTTTATACAAAAATGCCTGTAAAAACTATAACTTGTATAGAATAATCAATAAACTCGTAACTCTAAAAACCAATAACACCCACATAATATATTTCGATCGCCAACATATTTCTTAAAAGGATCTAAAAAGACAATGATAAGAAGCAATTACTTCTGGCCAATGTATTGCGGGGTGGGCCAAAATGGCCACAGAGTGAGATGGCCCCAAATGGGTCCAAACGGCGCGATGGCCTTAATGGGCCCACGGCGATAGGCCGCTATCTGGGGCCGTAAGCGGTCGTATCGCGGGAAAATGCCTATTTCTCAGGGATCTGATGTAAGATATTTTAGGAGACAAAGGAGACGGTTTCCCCTAATATCTAAGTGTGTAGTTTGTTTAAAATATGGGGATCGCTTTGGAGATCTTCGCGCTTCTTTTAGCAGGATTGAAGGCGATAATTTTACAAGGAATATTAATGTACAACATAGTTACAGTTTATGTTTTTTTTTCTTGAATTGTAAAATAATATTATTAAATAAAGACTACCATTAGTGACTTTACATATTATAGCACAAAGATGCATTCACTGGTCGTTTTATTTAAAAGCAATTTCAGCTAAAAAGTGTTCAAAAATAATTGAAGTTCCCAATAATCGCCTAGTTTAATTATTATAATTCGAAAGAAGAGATCGCTTCCAGCGATAAGGCCGCCTTTGCCCACCATAGATTAAAGTTTTCGTTTGTATGCAATAATAGTATAATGTGTGTGTGCAATAAAGTGTTCATCTATCTATCTATCTATAATTTGCAAAATTCTTACACTAAATTTCGTTAACAGTGCCTTATTAATTAAAACATTATGAATCACTAATTTCTAGAGACTGATTAATAATTAACACTATACAGCCATACCAATAACCCTCCAACGCTTCAAGCGAACGTTTAATAAGCGAACAAAGTTTGGTAACAGATTTTAATATTAATAGAACAGCGCCAGACTGGCACAGACGTGCAACCTCACCTGGGTTTCGGTCACGTCTGAGGTGAGGTGAGGTCGCCACCGTCGCCCCCCACTCCTGATTAGCGGCCGTTAACAGGCCCCGCGCTCTCGGGGAATCATTTTGTGGCCACTTGGCCAAAGTTGGCCGAACGTGGCCTAACGAGACGCTTAAGAATTTTTGGCAAAGAATTCGAAAGTGTGTCGTTGTATTATTATGGTGATTGGAATATTCAATTATAAGTTGTGGGTGCAAAAGTTTTGCGGTGTTTTTCTCTTAAAAGATTTCGTGGATTTGATGACAGAAATAATTAAATATTTCGTGCATAATTTTAAATGAAATAAGTATTGCAACTAATATCACTGAATGTTTATTACAACTTACAATTTTATATTAGTTTTATTCATGATGAAGGTTAATTAAAGTATGGCTTTTACTTCAACTTCCAGTCTAGACCTTAATCGTTACAATTAGTAACAAACTACATAACAATATGTCTGTTTGTTACATTTTCATGCCTAAGCAAGCCGCTAACAATTTTCATGGATTTTGGTAAGTGATAGATTTTACTTAGGGAAAGGACATAGGTTTAAATTATTATTTACAAACCCTATTCAGACGAAATTGCAGGCAATAATAAGTTTACAATAACTGTGTTATATTAAATACGTTTGATAAGCACTTTTTGATGTATCCGAGTCAGAGGAGTACAATCTCACTGTATTTATATGTTGGTCTTAGAATAATAACACCTAGAAGCCGTTTACTTGTATGCAAAGTGAGGCAACTAATACTAAGCCAGAATGGCTTAGTTTTCAGATTTATATCCTTCATATTACCTAATCGTAACTAAAATCCAATAATATAGTAACTAATCTCCTAAGGGCTTAATTTTTAATGCCTAGATAGAGCTTTATCCGTTTGATAGCGTATTATACTGCCAAATTGAAAATGCTTGTCATTCATTTGTCTGTCACATTTTTGAATGACTTTTAATAGATTTGATTAATATTTAAACTGACTGATATCTGTTATCTTATTAAAAAATCAGCACTAAATCACAGAATACATAATAGTCCTAAATGTAGGAAAATTGAAACTGTATTGAACTTATTCGGTATGATTAGGTAATAATGGAGAATAAAAATCTGAAAACGGAGTCATTTTGGCTGTTTTAGTTTCCTCACTGTTGACAGTGCACTTTGTAGAGTACTATCGTTCTAGGTGTTATTATTTTAAGATGTTGGTATTATAAGTAAATCCCACATCTCTCAAAATAACTTTACCCGTCGCACACTCGGGCACCTCACAGGCGTTGCAAAGCAATTATGAGTTCGTACTAGTTTGATATAAATTATTATATTTGCGAGTCGCACGACACATAATTCTCCTAAACGTTTCTAAGGAAACGTTAATTACTTTCTATGAACAAATATAACGTACCGCTTCCCGATTAATTTACAAGATTTATCGCTTAAAATTACCTTTAAATTATTCAATAAATAGGTTAAAGGTAATTTTAAATTATTTGAATTTTACGAATTCATTAGTTAATTCTGTAAAATTGCTTAATAATCGAGTATTTTTTTCATGCCACTGCCATTAAAAAAAAACAAACATGCGGGCTGATTTTTCAATGCCCAGATAAAGCTTTATCCGTTTGATAGCGTATTATACCGCCAAACTGAAAATGTCTGTCATTCATGTGTCTGTCCCATTTTTAGAATTACTTTTATTATATTTGGTTAATATTTAAACTGACTGATATCTGTTAACTGAGGATTCAAAAATCAGCCCGTTACAAAAAGGAAAGTGCTTATGGATTAAAAATAAGAAAACAAAAGGATCGATTATAATTTCTCTATCCAGAATGAAATTGAAAGCATGTTCTATTTTTAAATTAAGCCGCACCAATAAAAGCGAGTGGCGAGCGGCTGCAGCCAATCGCGAGCGGCGAGCATTACGCAGATTGAGTGGTATACAAAATAAGCGTACCAAATCCTCACTTCCCTTAATGAAGCTGGCGCGCACTTGAAACTCCTAATGATGCTTTTGAACGTCCCTAATGGATGGTGACAGTTTTTGTTATATTGATTTGTTTTAGTATTTAATGGTGTATATCCGCATTCCAAAGAAATTAGCGTTTTTTCAAAGACATTATGTAAAGAATTTAAGCATAAATGTAAACTTTAGTTTAAGGAAGCATAATTCTTAAATTAATGCCGTATAGAGAGAAAAACATAATAAATTATTAGGTATTTTAAAACGAAGACAATCTGTTCAAGTGGTAGTAGTACAAGCAAATTTGAAATATTACTATGTATTTCAAATTTGCTTGTCAGAGGCACTATAGAGAGAAAATAAAAAAATATGTTTATAATAAAAGAGACATAAAATATTTAAAAATGCTTAAATCGGTACACTTGGACATGTTTTTTTACTGGTATAGACAGATTCTAAATTTTTTTTTTTAAGAATGATGAGGTATTTGAGGTATTTACTAAAGAAGAAGAAGAAAAATAAGAAATCTTTATTTGCACAAAACATGGTATAAAGGTGTTAAGTTGTTTAAAATGGCCTCATGTTTTACCAATTTTAATATGGCAAGCAAATGACATTTCAAAAACAAATCAATATAATATACTATATCTATTTAATAATTAAATAGGAATTCAAAGTTCGCCCTCATTACGGCTCGCGCAAAGTTGTTTTGATCATTTGTATTAAAAATTTAAAAATGGAACGTGATGCGTATCTACACCCTGATAATTATTCTTGTCGAACTCTTTGCAGCTGTCAAGCCAACACTTGTGAAAAAAAGATACTGAAATGATTTTTGTCTAGGTTTTCGCACACCCAACTTTTTTCGCAGGACATTTTCAAATTTTTTAGTCATTTAAAGTTGTGCAATAAAACATGTTACAAGTGTGTACAGCGTTCCGCTTCACACGTAACTACGTGTGGCACTAAATTAATCATCTCGAGGAGTGACACCCCGCAATTGAACTTTCACTCGCGTTTGAGAAATCAAACATTCGGAAGGATACGAATCTAATTTCCCCCCTGATTTAAATAGCGAGTGAACCCGGATTGGATCAGAGTTAATATAAACATCGTATCTCCGCGTTTGGGAACACACTTCGCTATGAATCTTACGTAGTTTCAGTTTCTACTTAGAAAACTGTAATGACTAACGGCTGTCTTAAAAAATTGTTTAAAAAAAAACAAAAAACCGACTTCGAAAAACCTATCTCTAAAAAGCAAGAAATAATATTCGTAATAATAAAAATACGTCTATTGAAGTCGGATGGGGCTGGAGTACAGATTCCTTTTTTTATTCTAAAAGCCCAACGGACTTCAATAGACGTATTTTTATTATTACGAATATTATTTCTTACTTTTTAGAGGTAGGTTTTTTGTTTTTTTAAACAATTTTTTATTTTTTTATTTTTTTTATTTTAGTGTATTATGTAGAAAAAGTGGCTCAGCCAAACGTAAGATAATCGCGGAGAAACATACATACATACGGGTCAAACTGAGAACCTCCTTTTTTAAGTCGGTTAAAGAACTACACTTAAGATATCCCTCTTCCTTCCTTTGTATACATAGATTTTATTTCATCACTAGCTTCTGCCCGTGACTTCCTCGTAGAAATAGAAATTCCTGTTTCTTAGCGGTTGCCTACGTCATAATAATTATCTATCTACATGCCAAGTTTCAGCTCAATTCTGCTATTGGTTTGTCGAGTCATTGAGCCCGTGGTCCCACTGATTTGACCTACTGATAGGATGAAAAGCATACACTTTCTTGCATTCTTATTAGTAGGTACTGTTTCATCAATATTTGTCCAATCAATAATTGTCCTATAATAAGCCACTCCTATACTTGTCTTCATGATGCGGTACATACCACGGCTACCTGCAAGTGCCTGCCAATTGAACTAGTTTCCAATGTTACTTATCTATATTTATAAAATCGTAAACTGAATGACTGACTGACTGACTGACTGACTGATCTATCAACGCACAGCCCAAACCGCTGGGTCTAGAGACTCCAAATTTGGCACGTAGGTTCCTTATGAGGTCTAGGGGTGCACTAAGAAAGGGTTTTTCAAAATTCACCCCCTAAGGGGGTAAAAAAGGGGATCAAAGTTTGTATGAAAGTCCCTCAGTTTTGAAGCTAGGATCTTCAAATTTTGTGTTTAGACTGACCATTGAAAATAAGTAAATACGGGTCTCAGCGTTTTTCAAAATTCTACCCCCGAAGGGGTCAAAAGGGGGATGAAGTTGTGTATTGAAGAAAATCCTTTATTTTCGAAGTTAAAATCGCTAAATTTATAATTTAGGCTTATGGATAGACATCTAACGCAACGTATATTGTTATTGTTAGCATTTGAACCCCTATTGGGATGAAATGGGGGTGAAAAGGGGTAAAAAACACAAAAATCAATATGGATGTCGTTCTTGAGGTTTTATGGGATGGTGATTGCGAAAATGAGATTTATTTTAAAGTCCAACACGGTGGACATGATTTAACCCCTAAAGGGGTGAAAATGGGGTTTAAATTTTGTATGGAAAAATAATATAAAATAGACATTACAACTTTAAAATTCGTAGGAGCATGTCTAAAAATAAATAGGCAAACACATATTTTGTTATTTTGAAAATCCTCCCTTAAGGTGTAAATGGGGTAAGTAAACATGAAAATCGATGTGGATGTCGTTCTTGAGGTTTCATGGGATGGTGGTTGCGAAAATGACATTTATTTTGAAGTCCAACACGGTGGACATGATTGGACCAGGACATGCATATCCAGGGGACGGGGACAGGGACGGTGTTAAACCTTCATGGTCAATGCGAACAGCCTGTAGTTCCAAATTCATAATATTGACTCTGTCACTCTCTCTTTATCTGTCTGTCAAACCACTGCTAAATAATATAAATATATATTATTAAATCTAATATAAATAAATAGTAAGGTGTAAATAATTATGTTAATTTTGAATTGTGTTTGTATAAAGTATAGATAGGGTGTTTGTTCTTTGATATGTCGAATGTATATTTTTTGGAGCACATAGGTATAGGAAGATACAGGGTGTTCACATTGCGGGGGGGTGTTAAACCTTCATGGTCAATGCGAATAGCCTGTAGTTCCAAATTCATAATATTGACTTTGTCACTCACTCTCTTTTCTGTCTGTCAAACCACTGCTAAATAATATAAATATATATTATTAAATTCAATATAAATAAATGTCGGGAACGGGAAAGGGGACGGGAACGGGAACGGGAACGGGAACGGGAACGGGAACGGGAAAGGGGACGGGGACGGGGACGGGGACGGGAACGGGAACGGGAACGGGAACGGGAACGGGAACGGGAACGGGAACGGGAACGGGAACGGGAACGGGAACGGGAACGGGAACGGGAACGGGAACGGGAACGGGAACGGGAACGGGAACGGGAACGGGAACGGGAACGGGAACGGGAACGGGAACGGGAACGGGAACGGGAACGGGAACGGGAACGGGAACGGGAACGGGAACGGGAACGGGAACGGGAACGGGAACGGGAACGGGAACGGGAACGGGAACGGGAACGGGAACGGGAACGGGAACGGGAACGGGAACGGGAACGGGAACGGGAACGGGAACGGGAACGGGAACGGGAACGGGAACGGGAACGGGAACGGGAACGGGAACGGGAACGGGAACGGGAACGGGAACGGGAACGGGAACGGGAACGGGAACGGGAACGGGAACGGGAACGGGAACGGGAACGGGAACGGGAACGGGAACGGGAACGGGAACGGGAACGGGAACGGGAACGGGAACGGGAACGGGAACGGGAACGGGAACGGGAACGGGAACGGGAACGGGAACGGGAACGGGAACGGGAACGGGAACGGGAACGGGAACGGGAACGGGAACGGGAACGGGAACGGGAACGGGAACGGGAACGGGAACGGGAACGGGAACGGGAACGGGAACGGGAACGGGAACGGGAACGGGAACGGGAACGGGAAAGGGAACGGGAACGGGAACGGGAACGGGAACGGGAACGGGAACGGGAACGGGAACGGGAACGGGAACGGGAACGGGAACGGGAACGGGAACGGGAACGGGAACGGGAATGGGAACCGGAACCGGAACCGGAACCGGAACGGGATTGGGAACGGGAACGGGAAGCCACGTGCGAGGCCCGCCACACGCGGCAAATGTCTTGCCTCGCCAGTTAGCGCCCTTGGTAGGAACCCGCCTAAATGCGTAAAAATGGCTGGTCAGATCCTGGTTGAAGGTTCCCTAAGGATTTTGAAGGTTCCCTAAGGATTTTCTCTAATATCCACGCGGACGAAGTCGCGGGCAGAAGCTAGTTTGGGTATAATAGTCGACGAATGTTTCTCTTGGTCAAATCACATTGACTTGGTTTGTAATAAACTTAGATTACTTTTAGGTAAATTTTACCATTTAAAACATAGAGTACCGCCAAATATATTAAAAACATTGTACCTGACTATGGTGGATTCAGTGATATCTTACGCTCTCGACAGCTATGGACTAACATTTAAAACTTACTTAGATAAAATTGAAGCATTACAGATAAGATTTCTAAAACTACTTGTTGACAATAAAACAAAAGCAAAATGTAATGGCAACTATTACCAATTATTTGCAATCTGTAACATCCTACCAGCAAGCCTAAAACATAAATTACTATTTTTAACTAATAACCGTGGCTGTCGGGAGCGTCTGGTTTCCCTTCAACACAGCCACTAGCACACTAGATCCGTGGCTAGGGGTGGGTATGTTGTGCCGAGAGTTGATAATTACTATGGAGACCGAACACTTAATAAACGGTTGCCCTATTTGTTGAATGCACTTCCACAAGAAATAATTTGTTTAGAAAATAAAAACCACTTTAATAATAAGTTAAAACAATATTACTTAGATAGCATAATATATAGTCCTTAATATAATAATTAGTTAACTTCAATTATAAATACTTACCACAATAACATCAATAGTCCGTTGCATGTACTTAAATTATATAATGTTAGGTTATAATATTATTATGTTCTTTTACTTTTCAAAATGTTAGTGAGCTCTTCACTCGCAGACAAACCATGGAAATGGTTTTGCGGGGAATAATAAATGTAATAGTTAATAAGTAAATTATATAATAAATGAAATTCAATTCAATTCAAAATCAAAATAAAGAAAAAGTATCTAAGGATTCGTAATGAGACAGTAATGTTCATACTAAATGGAAGCATAGCCAGGTACCTCGTTAGCCTAGTTCCCGTGGGAATTTACCAAAAGAGTTCAGGGAAAAATAATAAAAATAACAAGGACACGGACGAAAACCAACTGAACAAATTTGCAAAAATTGCTACGGGGCCGGGGGACCTTGCCGGCTTCGGCACTTACAGAATCAACTGACGTGTGTTTATTAAAAAAATGCACAAGTCACTAGCAAAGACTTACGAAAACAACTTTATTTTTTATAACCACAAAACCTAAAACCTGTTTCTAGAGTTGGTCATTACGAAAAATTTTTTGTATAGGACAAACCCTGAAATCTCGAAAAATATTACATTTCCAGCAATTCCACGCAGCTCGTGCCCACGGCCGATGCAACTCGGTCGAAAAGTCTCGGGAAAAAGGTACCTAAGTGTTTAAGCAATGTTTAGTTCATTAATCTAATAAAATGCAACGCGAAAGTTTAAAAGTGTATATAAAAATGATACAAAATTTTATTTGAAAAAAAAAACTTATTTCTAAGTGTAAGACCCAAAATAACATATTAGATACAAATCAAAGGCTACTTTGGTAGCAGAAGTTAATTAATAGAATCCCTAAATGAGCGCGTAATCCTATTGAAACTCACAAGTTTGTAAGGCAATTTCATTACAATATTTGGGCCACTCCTCATAATTTACGAAATAATTGGATTCCAAAATAGGCCGCATTGTCAGAGAAATAATAGGCGTTTGAAATTAACTACGTGGTTGTTTACATAATTATAATAGTTAAAATAGTCTTCTTATATTGTTACGGTATTATGCGATTATTACTTACTTTAAATTTTGAAACTCGTTGCTTTTGTGCACTTTTTCCTATTGCCTATGTATGTAGTTTAGTTTTTAATTTTATGAAGCCATTAAAAATGATATAGTACGATTTTTACAGTTCTTGGGCTCAAACCAGATACCAGAATGTTTTTCAAACTCAGATAATATTTTACACTGTTTTCAATAAGCGATAACTTAACTCACCTACTTGTTAAACCTTCTATTTAAGAGACCGGCGAACAGTGAAATTCCCACACAAACGTAATACCAAAATGATTTGCAATTTGAGCATAATTAACTCTTCTTGTGATGTTATATGGTCTTTTAAATAAAAAAATCTAAAATACTAACCTAACCAGTAAAACTTTAAGAACCATTTCCATTGTAAAAAAACTTTAGTTTAATTTCCTAGTTTCTGTTTAGCCGTCGGCTTGTGCTAATCAATTGTGCACAGCGCTACCCCCTTCGCTGTCTGCGTTAGAAGCGGGTGGGGAGAGGGGAGACTATCTTTGAATCCAGATAATTGATAGATAAAGATCTATAGGCGGAAACGGGTTCTGAGCGCGGAAGGTACGTAGATGTCTACAGGAAAACAGGATATGGACATGACATTTAGTTGAAATAGGAAGTTGTTGGCTTGGCAGGTTCAGTATTATATAAACGTACTATTTGTAAGTCGTAAGTCACTTTTTGAACTATTTTAAATAATTCCTAAAAAATAGTAAGATTTTAGTGTAACGCCGTCGGTAAATATTTATCTATAAATTGTGCTGCAGGAAACCTATAGCTTCAAATCATTCTGCAAGTTTTATCATTGTAATGAAAACTTAAGTAGTTAAAATGGAGTTTAAAGCTTTAAATTTGACTTAATAAATTAGTCAAAGACTAAAACAATCGTATCAAAGCAGCGACATCTACGTACCACAACGCGGTCAAGAGTGAGTTGCCGTTCCGTTCCAGCAAAGAAATTGAATTACCACGTCTATGATTTCCAAGTGGCGTAGATAGCACCGACAAAGACACGCCATTCATCAGATACGCAGACAGACCGACCTCCGTACACCATAGCTAATGACGAGAATCGAGACTTGAGAAACGTTCAGTAAATTGAAACAAACAGTTTGAAATATTATGCTAGATAACTCATTTGAGGCAGACATTATAGAAAACTATTAATAGTTACTTAACAGTAAAAAAAAAATTGTTAAATGCACAGCCTCATTAAAATAAACCTAACCTTACTAGACCACAAAAAACAATACAAACTTTACTAAAAAGTCTGCTACGACTACGATGCTACAAGCGCTACGAAAAATCGTAGCTTACTAACGAGTTTTGCTACGAATGAGTTCAAAGGAAAAACTATTCTATTATACGTTTTTGATAATAATTAAATCCTTGAAATTGTCACACAATCTGTCCGGATAGATTAACACGTAACTTTGCGGGCAACTGACGTTTACAATTTAATCCGACTCGTACAAAAGAGGGTTAAGTAATTATGAATTGTTAATTTTTCTGCTAGTCCCTGGCTAATTACCCTCTAATTTCAGTTGGGACAGATCTTTTTCAGGCATTTATTTTGTCATTATTGTTTTATATTTTAGGTCCAGGATTTTACTTTACAAAAATATGGAAAGATTTATTTTATCATTATATTCATTATCATCCCGATATATCGCTAAGCAAGATTAAAACGTTCTGAATCCTATATTTGTCTGAAAACGTTACGTATATAGTCAGAAGTAACAAATATATTAAATGTCTATTCCTATATAAGAAGCCAGAACAATTAATCTTCTAACACCGTGACTGTTATCTTAAGCTAGGGTTGTCGACTAACTTACAGTTAATTTTAATTATTGTGATTATTATTTCTACTTAAAACTACAAGGAACTTACGAAGATAAAATACAATGATACTTATAAGCTTTTATCAGATTGTCTGTGAAGGGGAACGAACTAACACTTTCTCTTCAACAGTTTCATTACCCTACGGTTGGTTTGTTTTTAATATTTTTCGATAACTACGAAGCCATCCCTGATAAAAGCCTAACCCAGTCGAAGCGTGCCATTAACACGTATTTAAAAGTCGTAAATTGCTTTAAGCCGCCGCGTCAGCTTAACGGCGTTACGGTGCGGCAACGGAAAACAATGCGATTGCTTACAGGTAGGTACCCAAAATAATTATAGAAGAAATATTTTTTTTAAAAAGTAATCTAATATTATTTTAGTCGATCTGAGTGGTGCAGTGGTCAACATGCCGGTCTACCACGCAAGAGGTGCCGGGTTCGACTCCCGGCCGGGTAAAAATTAAAATTATGAATTTTAATTTCTGTGACGGGTCTGGGCGTTACTATGTATAATAACTACGAGTACAGTATGTATTAAAAAAGTATGTAGTAAACCAGTTGGGTAGCACCCATATTAAAAGCTTTGCTTAGTTTGGGGCTAAATGGCGCTGTGTGAAATTGTCCAAGCATTGAATTATTATTATTATTATTGTTTATTATATTCAAAGATAAAGGAAAGGTTTTTAGCTCTTTGATAACCTTTTCATTGAGCAGATATTTAGCTTTAAAATTAGTTAACATTATTAAAAAAATATAATAAGTAAATACATTACTTTCAGTGTTTATAATTATCCAATCCGCCCAAACTAAAAATATATGATTTTTCACTCTTGTTATACTGATCTGACCGGAAGTGAAACTGGTACTCATACCCAAGAACTTGCGAAGCCTTGTATCCTCTAATTAACCCAATTAACTACATTCTGCTAAGGTCCGGGAAATGAAAGGACGAAAGGTCAAGATGCTTCCTGTAATGTTAATGGAAAAATTTGCAAGGGGAAGTCGATGGTTGCCTTGATGTGGGTACCATAGCTTTCACGAAAAAAATAAAACCTCATGGATTAAGCTCTCACTAGATATTCAGTAAGAAAATTCATTACTCAGAGTGAAGTCTAACTGTACAATTTTCAGCAAAATATCAGCGAAAGGGTCACAGATGAAGTAACTATTAAAATAACAGAATTTGTCACATAAAAGTATGATAGTTTACTGCTGATTAGAAAAAAGATATAAAATGTTTATTTCTTTGCAAAAATCTCAAATTTAAAAATATTATTTTTCTCAAAAAACTTAAAACTAATACAAGTTTTAGAGAATTCTCAATGAGTTTAGAACGTTCCTTGTTAAATCAACTTTCTGTGCATCGTCTAGGAGCTGATAACCAGTACAGAAAGAAGCACTATGACTGAAGTTGGCAAGTTGCACAACTGGCGCACGCAGACAACTTTGGACAACTTGGTAGCTAGTGTAGGGCTACAATTTTAGTAAAAATATTGCCAAAAAGACTAGACAACTTTGGCCAACTTGGTAGCTAGTATAGGGCTACAATTTTAGTAAAAATATTGCCAAAAAGACTAGACAACTTTGGCCACCTCAGCCAGTTACTAGTAGGGCTACCTTTTTGACAAACCTATTCCCAAATATGACTATATTTGATACAAGTTGATAAAAACGTGGTTGCTTGTGTTTTATTATTATAAAACCATAATACAATAGTCGATTAACAAAGCTAATAATATATTTTTTTCTGGATCTATCTAATTTCCCTTATAAATATCATACTCGAGCATGGCATTTCCTTCTGATTTCTGTAATCGGCCTCTTTCATGGCTCGCATACTTTAGAATTGACAGCCTTGGAATACTTTTTAATTAACCATTTCGATGGAACCGGAAAGTTTTACATTACTTATATAGTTGTGTGCAGAGGTTTTTGTAATATTTAAGTTAATTTAGAACCGTCTTAGTTCTGTGCCTATAATTAGGCCCAGTCTTCAAGTGATCCTGTCTGGCAGTGCAGGGATTGGGTAAGTTGCCGAAGCGCCAGTCACCGCCAACCGGGTGATTAATGGTGAGGCTCGCTTCACCTTGCAAATTCGTGAATCATTGTAGGCAAAAAGTTGCGCGTCTTGGTCGCAGTGTATGCGGGAACAGTGTGAGATGTACGCGTAACAGTTTAACAGCAATCAGCCCCCTGATTTTGTAACTTTGTTGCAATCAACTATGACAGAAATCGAAGATACATTGCTACTTAAGTAAGAATCAATGTGACAACTATCTTCTTTAAAGCAGCAATGTAACTGCGGTTTTAATCGATTTCAATCGAGAATTGTTAGCAACTGAGTTACGTAATCAGCCTCAGCCCCCAGTACGGTATAAATATCGAGAATTTTTTTTTGTAAAAAATCGATACTACATTAATTTTGCATAGGAAATTTTTACAGCGTCATCTACCGCCGAAACGCGAAATTAAATTTTCTCTATTATCTCTATATTTTACGCGCGTTTTTTTTCTTAGATGTTCTTGCTAGTGGTACTGAGTAAAATGCGGATGCTATATGGCGATTTAAATAGTTGGTTTACTACCAGATGCATGCTTTTTCAAAGATTGGTGGTGGTAAGGGCTTATTAAAAAAGTACGCCTGGCTAGCTACCACCATCTTACCTAAGTCTGACACTATAGAAACAAATTAAAAAATTGTTGTGTTCCGGCAGTTAGAGGTAAGATAGCCAGTTCCTCAGTGATGAGGAATCCGGGTGTATTTCGTTTCCACCTTCGGCCTTTTCGTCACTTAACATCAGATGAGGTGAAGGCCAAGCACTATCCCGTTGTGCATAAAAAAATATCTTAATGCATGCAGTAGAGGTACAAAGTTACCTAAAATAATTAAAAAAAAAAACCGACTTCAAAAAACCTGCCTCTAAAAAGCAAAACAACAATTTTTTTTAAAAAAAAATTTATTTTTTTATTTTTAGTGTAAGTACCTTCTGTATTAGGTAGTGTAGGTAAGTATATTATTTAGGTAGAAAAATCGGCCTAGCCAAACGTGAGATAATCGCGGAGAAACATACATACAATACCTCCTTTTTTTGAAGTCGGTTAAAAAGACTACACAAAGGTATCCCTTCCCCAACAAAAAAAATCATCTAATTCGGTTCATAAATAACACAAAATTGTCAAGTTAGTTGATTTAATTTCATAGTATTTTCAGGATTACTTGTAAACTACTGAACCGATTTGAAAAAAAATATCGAACAAAAAAAGAATTATCTAAATCGGTCCAAAAAAAAAAAAAAACACAATCGAATTGAGAACCTCCTCCTTTTGATGAAGTCGGTTAAAAAGCAATGTAAAGCAAGCAAAAATTCAGTATATTTTATCTCTTCTAACTACAACTCAAAGTAGGTAAACGAAATTATCAGAAAATGTAATATACTGGCATTAACTTTACTTTCTGTTCACACAGTCGTAACGTAACGCTGATGTCATTAAAATGATTAATGGAAAAATCGATATTAAGCGATTGTATTGCTATTCAAGGCCATTTGGGATAGAATAATGTTACAATTACAATAGTGTGTGTTATACAGACGTTAGGAATTTTATAAAGCCGAATATGGTAGATAGGGTACATGCATACAACTCTGGAAAATTATATACTCATCAACTTTGTCTAGGATACAGGTGTTATTTTCATACAAACGAGGTAACTTTGAAGCCTTGGTTTTCTGCAAGGGATGTACCGTGCTGTGATCTGATGATGGCCATTCAGGGAGTGAATGGAGGAGATTCAGATTCAGGCTATACACACCCAACTGATCAGCATTCTAAAAGATTGATGGGTCAGAGTTTTCAGTTTCAGGATTTCCATACGTTTTCATGCTATTTTCGCGGTTTTATTAAACATGTCCATTAATCTTTTAGAATGCTGGTCAGATCAGTTAGGTGTGTACAGCGATCTGAATCTCCTCCACTCACTCCCTGGATAGCCATCATCAGATCACAGCACAGTACATCCCTCGCAGAAAACCAAGGCTTCAAAGTTACCTCGTTTGTATTAAAATAACACCTGTATCCCTAGACAAAGTTGATGTGTGTAGAAATTACTATTGTTTTCGATAATCAAAAACACAATTTCAGTCTAAGGTTGTCACTATGCAGTTTATTCTATTTATTTTTTTCAAAAATGTTTATAAGTTTTTTTCAGGGTTGTATGCATGATACCCTATCTACCATTTATAATCAAGGCTATTACCAAACACCCCATAAGCGAAAATGAGATAAGGATAGCGTACGTGTGTAAATCGACAATATACAACACTCATTATGAAAATAACGCTACTTTTGAACCGTCAAAGAGCTATGAATAGAGTGGAGCATTATTCTAATTACACAAAATTCCTATTGTACGAAATATGTAGCCCACTTTCTGTCGCTAAATCGTTAAAATGTGTCATTAGACTCGTAACAAGAAGTCGGAATTTGATCAGCTCTATTATAATAAAACAGAGTAAAACGGCGTGTCATTACCGCGAGCGTGTTAGCACAGCGCGTCCCGAACAGCGTGAAAGCCGCGCGTCACGTCGCGCCGCCTGCTATCCGTCACGGTGTTTATCGCGCGCTATAATGTACGCGCGCTAATTGGACGCCCCCCTCCTGACACAAAGGCGCGGCATTTTTACGATAAGCCTTTTTGTTTGCGCTGATACGTTTTATTTGGGACAAATTTTAGAAAATGTATTAATCAAACGTAACAGCTGATGTGCCTTAATTTTGCGTCTTCAGCATTATAATAATAACATGCACGTTATTAATTACAATATTTATACATAATTGATTATTAAGATAATAAAAGCGTGTAATCTCTGTAGATTACACGCTTTTATTATCTTAATAATCAATTGACATGTTTGACTGGGAGGTCTGTACCTCCCAGTCAAACATGTCAAAGGCGTTAGTATTTTAAAGAAAATGTAAGTAAGTACTAAAACCACATCGTAATTACAAATATTAATAAGACAGCTCATGCTCTTTAGCATTATTCTCTGACTAACTCTACGTTCAGAAATCAGAAATCAGAATATTTATACGTTACGTTTGCTGCAGCAAAACCTTTTCTAAAATGTAAAGGTGTTTTCACTGCAGATTTTGGGCAGTGCAACACGTAAGTGGTAATCCCGCAACGTTTGTCACGTCGCCGGTAATCCTTGCGGGCTAATTGGCGGGTCTTCTGCCCCTAATAATATGTCGCCGTGATTAGGACGCTCGTAAACTGGTGTTGGTGGTGCCAAATAATGGCATTCATAATTCACATGGGTTATATAATGTTAGTTGTAAATGGCGATAGTGGTTACAGAAACGTTTGTAAGGACAAAATGTTATCGTGTATCATAATAACGATAAAATCAAATGTAATAAGTATAAGCTGTGCAATGTTTTTCGCTTTTTAGAAACTTTTTAGAAAATATTTAGATCAATGATGTACCTAATAGTGAATAACCCAAATGAGTTTTTACCATCCCTGTAATAATTGCTCATGACTGAGATATTTTATGTTCGTATTAAATGTCTTCAGATATTATTGTGTAAGCAAGATATGTAAGCAATATGTAATAATTTTATTTATCCGATACAGTAGTGATCGATCAAGCGGACAAAACTTCACACTTTCGTCAAGATATAATTATCAACAAACTTTGAAAGAACTCTTTTAGTTTTTCTTCTTAGGAAACTTTCTAGACGGTTTTGATCGCAACAAAATATTTCAATGATGAGGGTGCTATAACAGGGTTGAAGTAATAACTCTAAGACGGTTCGGGTAAAAGTACCCTCCAAAAACATACTTTATTGATTTTTGTCTATGAAAGTCTTGAAAAATATTAATAATGATAAAAACAATAAAGGTTTAGACTAAGATTAAATTAGAATTAAGGCGGCCACTGACATCCTGATCAAAGTAATAATTTTATTCTGAGATAGATTATTATTTGTAAGTATGCTAGTACTTAAATATACAGTTTGTGAGCTAGACCCGGGAGCCGACACCTCAGAAAGACTTGGAGGTCGTGTAATAATAAATTGTTCACTTTTCTTATTCAACTGAAGGGCGTTTCTCTACGATTTGCAGATTTGCTTAGCAGAGCGGGATTGTGGCACCGTTATGTTTTCAATAATATTGACACGTCGCTTCCTAAAATGCGATACGAGCATAACACTTATTTATTATTCTTGCCCTGAGTGTGTTTGCTTTGCTGGGATTCGATTACGTGCCACAATTCTGTTTATTTGCTCAATGTATCATTTCACCCCGATACCCTCCCTGTACATTTCGGCTTCACAGTTTGTCTGTTTGTATTTACCATAATTTGGTTTTAGTGTGTCTTAAATATTACTTTCGATAGTTCAATGTTATTGATTGCACTTTTAATGGTTGGTGTCAATTATATTTCTTTTGTTTTTTATTGGGCTTAATAGTTTTATCAATGCATACATACTTTGTGCTTATTTCCATTAGCATTAAGTCTCCCGATTAAGTGATAAAAATGAATTTTCAGACAACATTACTGCATGCGTGTCGCGTGATAAACGAACCCGGAGAGTGTCACGTACGCTTTTTCATTTAGATTTCTTATCCTTTTGAATTACGGTGCTATAAAAATTTTAAGCAAGATTTTTTTTTATTTTTAGATTTAAAAGACAAAAGGCCAGAGCAGAATCGAGATACTGTATTTTTACTACATAGCATAAAAACATCGCAACATAAATATATTTTTATTACACTGTATTTTCACGTGAAAGAGGACGTGTAAAGGTTATACCAGCGAGAAAGAAAAACAAAAACTACATTATAGAGACGACAGAAAAACTTCACTCCACGTGTCAGGAGAAAACTAATAACCCTCGAATGGTCGCGATATTATATCGTGATGTATAGCACGCGTGTTAGCGTCACGCGCCCGGTGTTTGTCACGTCCTTAGTAATCTGCCGTACAACGCCTCCGACAATTGAAACGAAAATGAAACTAAACTCACTATTAGTTGGATGCAGTAGTTCGTTTGAAAATGTATTAAAATTGAAAATAAAAATTATCCCCTAAATATAATTATTTAATATGATCTCTTCAACGCTTTTACATATTTTTCATTTTATTTCTGGACATACTCATAATTCGCCAAACGAACTGTTGTTTTGAAAGTTCGATTTTAACGCCTATCAGGATATTGTTGATATTCAATAAAAGTAAATAAAAAAATTAGAAATTGTAATACAACAATGTAATGTAATGAATCACCGGTGTCTGGCAAATAACTGGTTTATTTAATTATCCTACCCACAAACTTTTTAAACTACCCCTTATTTTTAAAAGATTGAAATACTAACTATGACAACAAATGGTTGCATAACATCTTTAAGCAAATAAGTATAGTTATACTTTGAAACAGATACTTAAGATGCATAAAGGTACTTTCCTACAGTTATTGATTTCTAAACTACCCACAAACAAGTCAATAAAAAGTTGCTCTGAGTAAGTAAGTACTTACGATTAACCATTTTATCACTTTAAAAAATTTTCAACAAGAAGACTTTTATTGACTTGTAGCTTCTCAGACGGTACTTGAACTCGCACTCTTAGAAATCGGGCCCAATGCTCTAACCTATATAATTATTTAATAATATATAAATGGTAAACGCTATAAATCTTTAAAAAAGAATAAGAAGACTTCATGAAAAAACAGTTTTACCAATGTAAAATGCATATAGGTCTCGCGATAACTCATTACGAGGCAAAGTACTGCAAATCCTAGCTTTAGTGACGTCTCTCTTGGATATATGGCGGAGGAATGCCCACAAGATTACGAGTAAGGATCAGCTGAGGTCCTTTACGCACGCCGAATACTGTTTGCCAAATTAGTTAGCCCTCGCGATTGTTTGACGTCATTTGTGCGCTTGATCTTGAACTTAAGGCTGCTATAGCCCTCGGCGAGTGGCTCCCTCATCTTATTTAAAATTGCGGAAATTCACATGTACAGATTGAAGCTAAGGTTCTATAGTTTAGTACAAACAATAATTTTAGTAAAATATCAGAGCAATAAAAACTAAGATGAGGACGCTAATTCGAGGTATATAGGGCCCTCAATAAGGCTGAATGGGAAATATTATTGAAGAATTGGAAGGCTGATTCATATAAACATACGTAAGAGGAATTAATGAGATATTTTACGCAACATACATAATATTTCCATTAATCTGTTATATTATAAGTGTAAGACTCTGGCAACAACTACGATCATGATATCCCTTGATTGACACCCACTCCACTAAAATCTTGATTTTTTTTTATCTATAGTACCTACCTACTTAGTTATGAAAATAATTTATAATCATAAGTGTTAAAAAAATATTTATAAATTTTGTTTTTCCACACTATTTTATTTTATTTTTATTTTATTTTATTTGGGACAAAAAACAGTTATACAATGTGTCTTAGTCATACAATTATGCGTTACAGGTGACATCTTATATTATTGTACAACCAACTTCATTATCCACTAGTTACTTAAAAGTCTATGTAAATATATGCTGTTCGCTTCAGTAGTGATAAAATCACATAAATTTTATCAATTTTGAATTTCAATTAATTATTTATAATACTGTAACAAACAAAACAGAATGGAATAAGATTTAGATGCTATTGCGTGAGGGACAAAGTGACATTTTTCTTATACAAAGAAGTAGACAACCAGAGTATGTCAACATTGCTTAGATTTTCATTGTAAAATTTTATTATTCTGTACAATGGAGCACGTTTTCCGGCGTTCGTCTTACAATGAGGGAGTGAAAATAAGCGATGCTGATACTTCTGCCGAATTCTTTTAGATTGACTAGGAACTTGATAGTTTAATCTGTTTACCAAATTAGTGCAGTCAAAATTTTGACACCACAAAACAAAATTGCACCCGCATGTTCAGGGGTGGCTAGCCCTGAACATGCGGGTGCAATTTTGTCCCTCTCAGAGCGCAAAGTAGAGAGTTCAGTGGGTATGGCGTCTCACCAAAGCGAGTCCCACATAACCCCGTTGCTAACCAGCCACGGGGTATGCGTATGCTCTCCTTACTATAAAAAAAAAACAAAAAAGTTAATCTCAAGAATAAATAGAACGTTGAACCACAGGGTAAAGAAAAATCTTCTGTTTGAACCGCGTCTAGCAAAATGGCGGCGAATACTACATCTCGCGCCATCGCTAAACTCGCAAATCATTCCCGCTTTCTTTTATTCTTGATTAATGCCTCCGAATGGGAGCCATATTTGTCGGCGCTTTTTAATTCCGCTACGCCATTTTTTCGTCAAAGCTTTTCCGCAATACGGTGTGGAGTGCTGTTGGGAAGATATAAGTATATCTTAAATATGACGGAACCGAGTGATTTTTGAGAGGGTAGATAAAATGTCAATCATAACCTAAAATAAACGCTGAAGAAATTGTTTGTTTGTCAATCAATGCGATGTTTCATTTAGATATCGTAGGTTTGGATAAATAAAATTGAAATTCATTTCAAAAATTCGTTTTGTATTTGCTTGATGTAATTGTCTTTTATTAAAATGAAACTGTCAATGTAATAAAATAAAGTCATCTAATTTATTTTACTTCTAGAAATATTGCTGTTGAATTTAAGACCTAATATTTAAGGCGAGGCAGTTCACGAAATTTACTCTTTCACTATGTCTTCAAAATAAGGTTGAATATTGCATAGCTTTAATTGACGCTTCGCTAGAAATTTGACGAAATTTAGTAAAGTTTTTAGTTCTGAAATACTGGATCATTTATTAAAAATGAACTCGGTTATTGTGTTAGATCAATAAAAAAGCTATACTTTTTGCATAGAAAAACATATCACTGTCGTTGAAAATTACGAAATCTGACGATTTAAAGTTTATTTTTATGGTGTTATTCAGGATTTATTTTCAGAGTTACCATGCCATATTTCAATATTCTGTTCGGTTATTGTGTTTCTTTGTTTCTTTTTCAGTCTACAGTAATTTTTGTGAAGTGGAAATCTACATCAGTTCTTCGAATTGGTAGTTCAAAAATCAATGTTTTCATCAGATCGTAAACTAGCATCGCCTTAACACTAATGTAATTAAAATGTAACCGTCAGTCATTTCTTGCGTCTACCTTTCACACTTATGTAGTGTTAGAGAATAACTACAGTTCATTCCACAAGTCTTTGTTTCAATTATTTCCTTACTAACACACACAACACCTAGAATTGTACCCTTTCATGATTATTCGTAACAAAGATTCCGACAATATCAAGTTGCATCAATGTCTAACAATGTCGTAACGAGATCACGTAACACGCAGTATCGTAAACAAGCAAGCCGTACCAACATGGCAAGTAAACCAGATTATTCTGTCGTATCCTATGTTCGTGTTGAGTGCATCATTAAGCTGACGTTTAGCGTCTGCGTCACGTGATCGCAGGCATTAATTACTGCTCTAGCAGTGACGTACTAGGCGCTGTCACGCTTACGTGCTAGCTGGCGTGTGTAGGATCTGCGTGCTGTCGTGGCGGTTTCGGTAATGCCGAAATAAGTAGGTTCACGTTATCCTTTCAATTTGGATGAAGCAAACAATTGAATGAAGGAGGAGCTCGGTGGCGCAGTGGTTTAGCGCCTGGCCCAGCGATTGCGGAAGTTAAGCAACGTTCGCAAGGGTCGGTCATGGGATGGGTGACCAAAAATTTATTATCTCGAGCTCCTCCGTGCTTCGGAAGGCACGTTAAGCCGTTGGTCCCGGCTGCATTTGTAGTCGTTAACACCCACCAATCCGCATTGGGCCCGCGTGGTGGGACATAAAATGAAATAAAATGAAATGAAATGAAATGAAATGAAATGAAATGAAATGAAATGAAATGAAATGAAATGAAATGAAATGAAATGAAATGAAATGAAATGAAATGAAATGAAATGAAATGAAATGAAATGAAATGAAATGAAATGAAATGAAATGAAATGAAATGAAATGAAATGAAATGAAATGAAATGAAATGAAATGAAATGAAATGAAATGAGATGAAATGAAATGAAATGAAATAAACATTATTCGCAGTAATTGTGGTACAACAGTGATATTAATAAAATGTTTAGACCTCACAATTAGCCGTTTCCAGCATGCAAAAACTCAGTATAATTATAAATGGTAAAATGGTTAAAAATAAAAAAAACTACTGCCCTGCTAAAATCGAAGTAAAGTTAAATACCTAACAATCGTCATTGCAGTCACTGCCCTGCTAAAAAACGAACCAATGTTAAAATTAAATAACAATCGTCATTGCAGTCGGGAGTACCTATTAGAATTTAAATAATTTGTAATGTCAATAATCGATAATTAATACAGTCAATAAATTAAATAATTGTATACCTACGCTAACATTTTTTTTTATGGCCCATCCTCCTTACCACCCATAAGGAAGGCCTGTGCCCCAGCAGTGGGGACATAAAATATGGCTGATGGACAAACAATTGAATCATGTAAACACGCATTTCAAACATAGGAAATGAATATTTCAATCAATTATGATTGCTGTATAAGTTTTTAAGTCATAAAAATATTTCTTAACTTTACACCAAAAGTCAAGCTTATATCGCTTACAATAGTTCTACGTGAAAAATAAGTAGCTACTTGTTTAAGTTATACTAATGATAAAAATGGTAAATTTATAAGCTAATCAAGGATTCGTTCTCAACGAGCAAATAGCATCGTTTAATGCATACTTAGTTCTTTTAAATGTAACTTTACATTCACTAAAGTAATTTTATCATTAAAATACGAATTTGAGTATAAGCCAAAAGAAGTTTGTTAAAACTACAAAAGCTGAAAGATCCGTCGAGCTCCTTACTTGGCAACCATTCTGTTAATTTGTGAGCTAGCTACGAATATTCCAGTAGCTGCATACAGTTTGCATAAGAATGAACAAATAAAAATAACTAACTTGACAGGAATACTCACTGAGCATTTGGGTTATTTTTTAACGAGTAGGGCTTGAATTAATTTAGCTCTTTTCATACATATTTCGATAGCAACGGTTGTTTATGATACAAAATAGTACGGAAAATGTACTCTAGATTGTTTGAAAAAAAAACGCCAAAGTAACGTTCTAGATTGAGTTTTATACCAGATTTTGTCATCATAATGTTGTAGTAATAATATTATCTCTAAGTACTTTGGGTAAAGAGTTAACTATAATATATTATCTCTTAATAGTTTGGGTAAAGACTTTACTATTGTTTAAGGTTTAAGTGATAAAGCCCAAGAAAAATTGTTCCCAACCCGTGTTAACTGGGAAATAATGAGGGTAATTGTAGGTGGCGAGTGGCGTAACGAGTCGCATCCGTCATCCCGGGACGGTTCGGACGAGCCGGTGGTACGAAATACCTGAGGGCCTACTACAAAAAAAACCGGACAAGTGCCGGTTCCGTACTTATATTTTTTGAGATATAACTACAAATTACTATTTTCAGATTAAACTCTTTAACTAGATCCTGACTATAATAATTGAGAGTGATAAATTTTCTGTGTCTAGATCAAGGGTAAATACACCATAAGTGTTGATATAAAAAGTGCTACGAAATACCTGAGGGCCTACCACGAAAAAACGGACAAGTGCCAATTCCGTACTTTTGTGATATAACTACAAATTACTATTTTGAGATTAGACTCCTTTACTAGATCCTGACTAATAATTGAGAGTGATAAATTTTCTGTATCTAGATCAAGGGTAAATAAACCATAAGTGTTGATTTATAAAGTGCTACCTACGAAATACCTGAGGGCCTACCACGAAAAAACGGACAAGTGCCAATTCCGTACTTTTGTGATATAACTACAAATTACTATTTTGAGATTAGACTCCTTTACTATAATAATTGAGAGTGATAAATTTTCCGGATTAGATCCTGACTATAATAATTGAGAGTGATAAATTTTCTGTATCTAGATCAAGGGTAAATAAACCATAAGTGTTGATTTATAAAGTGCTACCTACGAAATACCTGAGGGCCTACCACGAAAAATCCGGACAAGTGCCAGTTCCGTACTTATATTTTTTGAGATATAACTACAAATTACTGTTTTCAGATTAGACTCCTTTACTAGATCCTGACTATAATAATTGGACGTACTTTAACAAAAAGGATCCAATCCACATAATGACACTTTTGAGATATTGACGTTTAAAGTTTAGCCTGTAATTGTATCTAAATGTTACATTTATGTATTGATGTTTTTGTGAAATATGATTTTTGAAAATGTATTGTTTTTATTTAAGTAATTTGAATTCAGTTCATTCCAATATTTACTGAGTTATTATGGAAAAAGTGGGTTTGGATCCTTTTTGGGAAATGTTATTTTCCATTATGTTATTCTCATGATGTAATTCTCAAAACCGATCCAGCAAAGGTAATTATTAATTATTATTAAGGAATTTATTAAAACATCAAATTTATTAAAATAAAATTTTATTGTTATGGTTCTTTAAACTTTTTCTTACAGCTACAGTCTACACTTTTCATTTATTTTATTATTCTGTCATTAGAAAGCAAATTAAAAAATACTACTAAATCATTCGCACTGTTTTTTAAATTTCTTCATCATTTTGTGATTCTATATTAAAATCGGTCTCCTCCAAAACCCTCAATGTCGTCTAAAAGGCTATCATTACCTCTGAGTGACTTATAGAAGTCTAAGCAATCCTTAGGGATAAACTCAAAAAGAGATTACAAGTCATCCAATTTTGCTTGCGGAATTTCTTTGCCATTTGGCCATAATAAACTTAAATCACTTTCGAGTATCTGTAATGTCTTTCCTTTGATTTTCTTTTCTATATTTAGATCTTGGTACTGTTTCTCATTTTGTATTTTCATATATATATTGTAAATCTTTTCTTTTTTAAACAAATTTCTTTAGTCTGAAGCCAGTTGACTTTTGCCTTATTCACATAAACTTTTCTATTTACTATATTCTTTTCAAAATTTTTTTTTCCTAAGAAAGTCTTCTTTTTTCATTCTTTGTACTTTAATCGGATTTTTCTTCTTACTATTCTTGATAACTGTGATATATTCTTCTGCTGTGTAAATCGTCTCGTGATATTTTAATTGTGTTTCGATTTTAGAAAAATCGGTATCATTAGGTAAAAATGTATGACCTGACTCTAAATATTTTATTGTAATGGTCTTTAACGTCTGATGCGAATTAAGAATTGCCTTTAGCATAAGCACCATTTTTATGTTGCGGTTTTGCCCACCACAGCAATCACTCCAGAAAACCTAGTGTTGAACCTTCGGATGGAGTTTATTCTTTATGAACTGTATCAAGCATGAGCCAACTTCTTGCACTCCTCGACCTGCTTCGCCTTCTATCCATACATAACAGTACGCACTGTCATCTGAACCCAAATGTACACCGCAATTATATAGCCAAAGTTGACGTTTGTAAAATACAACACTGGTTGGAATTCGGGGTAGTGGGAGTGTTTTTTCTAAATCAAACGTGATGCATTCAAAAGTTTCGTCATGTTTTGCTTGTAATAAATCTTTATTCATATTGCGTCTTGAATCTTCAGCACGTTCAGCACGATTAAAGTACAAAGAATGAAAAAAGAAGACTTTCTTAGCACAAATAAATTTGAAAATAATATAGTAAATAGAAAAGTTTATGTGAATAAGGCAAAAGTCAACTGGCTTCAGACTAAAGATATTGCTTAAAAAAGAAAAGATTTACAGTATATATATGAAAATACAAAATGAGGGACAGTACCAAGATCTAAATATAGAAAAGAAAATCATAGGAAAGACATTACAGATACTCGAAAGTGATTTAAGTTTATTTTGGCCAAATGGCAAAGAAATTTCGCAAGCAAAATTGGATGACTTGAAATCTCTTTTTGAGTTTACCCCTAAGGATTACTTAGACTTCTATAAGTCACTCAGAGGTAATGATAGCCTTTTAGACGACATTGAGGGTCTTGGAGGAGAGACCGATTCTAATATAGAATCACAAAATGATGAAGAAATTTAAAAAACAGTGCGAATGATTTAGTAGTATTTTTTAATTTGCTTTCTAATGACAGAATAATAAAATAAATGAAAAGTGTAGACTGTAGCTGTAAGAAAAAGTTTAAAGAACCATAACAATAAAATTTTATTTAAATAAATTTGATGTTTTAATAAATTCCTTAATAATAATTAATAATTACCTTTGCTGGATCAGTTTTGAGAATTACATCATGAGAATAATACAATGGAAAATAACATTTCCCAAAAAGGATCCAAACCCACTTTTTCCATAATAACTCAGTAAATATTGGAATTAACTAAATTCAAATTACTTGAATAAAACAATACATTTAAAAAAAATATATTTCACAAAAACATCAATACATAAATGTAACATTTAGATACAATTACAGGTTAAACTTTAAACGTCAATATCTCAAAAGTGTCATTATGTGGATTGGATCCTTTTTGTTAAAGTACGTTTAAAAAAATAACATTTAAATTTAAAAACGACATTTAAAAAAATTGAATAATTATGAAAAATAAGCCACTTAAGGCTGCTTTTGCGATTTAGTTTGTAAACTCTTTTCAAGCAAATATGATTTTTCAAAAGCGATCCAAGCATTCTGGGTGGTTTTTATGATATAATATTGTGTATTATTTTCAAGTAAATAACATTTATCAAAAATAATCCATTGTTTTTGTGACTTATTTTGTGAACTCTTCTATTTCTTAATAAAGTATTCAAGCATTCTGGATCGTTATTGTGATTTGTATTATGAAATATTTTCTAGTACATAGCATTATTCAAAAAAGACTCATGCGTTCTGGATCGTTTTTGTTATTTATATTGTAAACTGGTCTTGTAAATAACATTTATTAAATAGGATCCATGTGTTTAGGATTGTTATTGAGATTTATCTTGTGAACTTTTTTCAAGTAAATGTCATGTCAAAAAAGGATTCAAACGTTATGGATTCTTTTTGATGTATTTAATCGAGATCAGTGAGTGAACTGGCTAATTTCACTATAATGGACCAAGAACATTGAATCGTTTTTGTAAAACTAAAAAATGAACCCGCTATATATGTGGGATGGTAACCTGCATCAAAAATAAGGTCAAAGAATTTTATTTTGCTTAATGTCATAATGTTAGGAGGAAATATAGGCCCTGACGGCCATTTTGGTATATACAGCTCATATTCGACCAACTTGTGGGTTGGATCCTTTTTGCTAAACTACGTCCAATTGAGAGTGATAAATTTTCTGTATCATTTATAAACAGCGGAAATATAAAAAGACCTTAAAGGTCCTTTTATTTGTTTGAGTTGCCTTTAGAGGATTTTGATTTTAGAAGTTGATACAACAATATGTATTTCCACGCTTTCCTGATAAAAAGGGGATCGGCAGGCAGATGGACGGACAACCAAAAGATCCTATCGGTGCTGTTTGCTCTTTTGTGGTAACGTACCCAAAAAGAATCGCGGTACCGATCAAGTTATTTTTGAAATTCGTCCTGAAATAAAAACGATACGGAACGATTGTCGTCCGATTATCGTAATTCGGTGTAAATATGTTCCTAAAATTGAGTGACGAAAGTGTAAATTTATAACAACATTTTTAGGTAGCGAATATTTTTCAGGAGTATACAAAAAGTAAATAAAGGTGCCAGAAACGTACTGACATGACCTTTAGCAGCATAAAAATGAGTTTCGCCAGATTCGAGTTGATGACATTTCTTTGATTGTCGTTCCATTCCATTTCTTGGTAGATTTTGCGATGTTTGATTTGCTCGGAAAGTTTTATATCGAATTGGTAAGACGTCCGTTTGTTCCGGCTTATTATAAGGTGTAATAAGGTATGTTAAAATTAGTATCATAATAAAATCACAATAAAATGTCATTGCTAGTTTCGTAATGTTAGTTAAGCTTTAGCACAGTCTAAACTTGTTGTGGCTTTAGTGCTTTCATACAAGAAACTGAAAAAGTCGTTCTTTACACTTGCGGTGTTTTAAAATTCGAAATTGTTTTTGGTGCCAAATGGGGAACATGCATAAGTCACCGATTTTGATAAATTTGAGCTTGATCGCTGCGGACACGTGATGATTCCAAAACATGATGGAACAGAAAAAAAATAGTTTTATCACACAGGGGAAAATAGCGATTTCTTTTTCATTTTCGGACATAATGCACTAACAGTCGGATAGAATATCAAATAAGAAATAATATTTTGTATGACACACTCCATACAACCGTGGCATAAGTGACGTCACAAATGTTGACCGTTTTGTATAGAGCGTTTTCGGCGGGTGCTGCTGCGCGCTAACTTCAAGTGAATATAACACGAGAAAAAAACGCAAGAGAAAAGTTTTAATATTACAGTTGATTTTCTCACGCATTATACTTTTGATTTTGATACAAAAAAATTGATGCATGTTCCCTAGTTGCTACTTACAACATAGCCTTAGCAACCGGTTGTAGCATAAAAGACGATTCGAAAAGTTCGAAAGCTTTTAATTAAGTTTACCTATTCGAGTAAATATTATTTTGATTTCAGCTTTTAAGGTAATGAACCATGCACACTGACCGATAGATCGCCGCCGTAGAAAGGATGTATGACGAAGGTTTCGTTGCCGATGTGGATGACGCCGGAGACGCCGTTGCATGTGTGGAAGGCGGCCGACGCGCCCGGGTAGTCCTTCACGGTGCCGTGGTAGTAGCAATGTTCGATTTCCTGTTGACAAAAAAAGATTTGCTCACTATTGTGGGTCACATGGGTCGATTTACCAACAACCACTTTAAAATCGAATGGCCACCAAATTTAAATTAGCCCAATGAGTACACGCCCGCTAAGATTTCATTTTGAAGAAGCAAAAATATATCTGGGTTCTTTGTATAAAAAGAAAAAAAAATGTAAATGTTGAATGTCAAAATCACTTTGATGAAACGGCGCTGGCTTACAGAGAAATTAAAAAAAATTTAGATAAAACCAATAACTTAAATAGAATATGAATTAAAAGTTCTTGGATAAAATCAACAGTTCTAAGTTTCAGAATAGTCGCCTGTCGCGGGTTTGATTTGCAAACAAACGAAGTGGGAGTCCCTAAACATGCGACGATCGTTTTTCTGATAAAAAAGAAACAGCAATTCATAGAGGTTCTAGTATACAGGGTGTCCCAAAACTTTGCCACTGGAAAAGTACCTTAAATATTGTGGTAAGAAAAAAAACATTTTGTTTTTAAAAATAATTGGAACTTTTTTTAAGTGCCAATGAACTTTTCCAAGCAATATTAATAACTGGTACAGAAAAAAACGGAAAAATTCAATATGTAATATGGCGGCAGCAATTTCGTGCTCCGCAAGATATCCTAATTTGTCATTGACGAGTATCGTCCTCTGAAGGGGGAGATATTATGTGGGGCCACGAAACCAGCAGCGTGACACGAGCGGAAGACAAGTAGAATTTGGCCCCCCTTGTTTAATACATTGCTTTGAAAGATGAGCTTTTTTACATTCATTCGAGGATGAATAATCTTAATTCTAAACGACGCAAAACCAAACATATATCTTTTTAATTTAATTTAACTTCAGATTTAAAAAAAATATTAAGATAATTGATATAATTGAAAAATACTAGAAAAAATCAACTCACCCGTAGCAACTCAGACGGGATTCGAACTTGCTGCTGCTACGGGTAAGTAATTTTTTTCTAGTATTTTTTTCTAATTATATTAATTATCTTAATATAAAATTAGCATTGTGAAATTGCCCAAAAATTTTAAAAATAAATAAAAAAATATTATTAAGCCCAAAAAGTAAACATAGTGTATTGTCTCCTTCAAGCTGGAGATCTACAACTACAATTGGCCCACAAAAATTTAAAGAAAACCTGTAATAGCCGGGCCTTTGAAATTTGGCAAAAACGCAACAGTTATTTTATTTTCATTGGAAAACATACAGTATTTATAATTAATAGCATAACTAAATATGATACAAATATACTCATTTAATTTGTTTTCGCATATAAACACCAAGTAGCTTATTTGTATTCACAAAGTATAGATTTTAAATACATTTTTGGATCGGAAGAAAGTAGTTAAAAAAAATTATGCTATTATACTTAGAAAACAACCAAAAATCGGTAACAAAATAAAAGAGGAAATCTTAAGAAACCACATCAAACCATTTCTTACTCAAAACATTTCTAAATTGTTCCGGTTTAGAGTTAAAAATGTCAAGCACAGATATGTCAACCATTCTATTAAAAGTAACAGCTGGTCGGATAAAAAAGAGTTTTTTCTGTAGTTGGTAGCACAATACGGAACACTAAGGTTGTTGATGTGCCTACTATTTCTGTTTGGAACTTTGAAATTTATTAGTGATAGAAGATGCGAGGAATCAATAAGAGATTGTGATAATTTTGCAAGTGTAACGACATCGGCAATTTTTCGTCGCTCAACGAGAGGTAAAATATGATGTTTTTTGCATCTCTCAAAATAGTCTTTCTCATAACCTTTACACTTAAATTGCAAGTATCTCAAAAACTTACGTTGAATAGTCTCCAACCTGTTTATATAGACCCCATACTGTGGGTTCCAAATCTGTGAGCAATACTCGAGATGGCTACGCACAAGTGAGCAAAACAATACTTTGGCGATTTTGGCACTGGAAAACTGAGAGCAGGATCTAATGATGAAACCGAGAGACCGATTGGCTTTTTTGGCTATATGATCGATGTGCTTTTCATATGTCAATTTAGTGTCATGAATGACACCAAGGTCTTGGTTCAAATTGATGGTAGAAGTTTTGCGACTAAATGAGATACTATTACATTTGGACACGTTCAAATCCAATTTATTATTTTTACAATAAATATTATTATTAAAGAACCTTCATGGTAAAGTGTCTTGTACCATTGGTTCTCATGGTGACGTCATCTCTTCAATATTTTCTCAAGTCTGAGAGTTTAAGCTGTCATTGTTTCTGATTTGGATAACATAAAGCTGTATAGCTTTAGCTACTTACTTTGGAAATGTAATGTTGTCCAATATTGATTAAGAAAATAATGTAATAACACACCCTCTGTTTTAATGGCTGCATAGGAAAGCCTTGACAGCAATTAGGGCTGGTTCTTTTTGCTGCGTACTGCGAATCACCAAAAGGTTCCGGACGACGGGTAGAGAACCGAAAGGCTTCTTTCATTCGCTCATTTTTCTTTTCAATGTTGAAATCTGCTTGAGGTTCAATAAATTCATTCAAAAGAACTAACGGTGATGGCCTTACAAGCTATCTAGGGCGAAGGGCTGATAGTAAAAAAGTTGATAAGGTTTAATATAGATAGTTAATACGGTATACTACTATTATACAACGTGCAAGAAAAAGGGGGTATCAACTGAAAGGAGGTCAATGTACTCGTGAATCTGAGAGAAAAAAAAACAAATCGAAAAACAAAAATTGGACTCCATAGACATTTTGAATTTGCCGCCAACATTTTGTATGGAGAGTTTTTTTTTCTAATGGAAGGTGTTCAGTTCATTGACCTCCTTTCGGGTTGATACCCCCTTTCTGTTGCACGTTGTATAATATGATAATAATAATAATAATACGAGTTTATTTCAGACCCCCTGATTTTGTAACTTTGTTGCAATCAATACTGACAGAAATCGCAGTTACATCGCCGCTTTAGTATGAACCAATGTGACAACTATCTTACTTAAAGCAGCAATGTAACTGCGGTTCCAATCGATTTCAATCGAAAATTGTTAGCAACAGAGTTATGTAATCATGGGGCTGGTCCATAGTGTAAGTAAAAAAATTCATACGAATTAGGGTTAGTAACAATAACACAATGAGGGCTTTTCACAATGACAAAAAACTGTAGGCTCAATAGATGGTGTTGATAAAAATAGGTGACAATGTGATTTTTTTACTAAGCTTCGAAGAGTGTCAACACCATCTAGTGAAGCAAATAGTTACTATTTTTATTTTTACCGAATTCCAAAAAAGGAGGAGGTTCTCTGTTCGTCTGTATATTTGTTTTTTTTTTTGTGTATGTCCGTCCACCGATTACTTAAAGACGGCTGGACCGATTGAAATGATTCAAACGTTATTACATTAGGTAAACTCCCAAGTTGGTCCCATTTTTTAAAGTTTGGAAATCGGTTCAGTACTTTTCAAGTAATCTTGAAAAAAAGCACGAAAATAGAATGATTTTGTGTGAACTACGTCGATGATCAGTCGTATAACTTCTTTGTTTATGAACTGAATAAGATAATTATTTAAATGTCACTTTGAAAACCCCTCATTCACAATAAATTCAAACATTTCAACAGTGATACGACGACGCGACACGCTTTCTGATATGAAAGCCAGTAGTCAGTACGTGTCTCGGTATTTGGGTATAAGTAAGTTTTTTACTTTTTCAACTATTTAAATTTGAGTATGGTTTAGGGATCAATGAATGAAACGGACTAAAGAAAAAAATTGACAAAAAATACATCAATTTACAAAAAGCTTTTTATTAAACGTACAGTCTACTTTGACATCCCTATTTATTTAATTTTGTATCAAAACGCCAGCAAAACAATCTTTGTTAAATTTTGCATAATTAGAAATACAAAATTAACCATGTAATAAACATGTTCCAACTCTTAATTATGCCTTTTATTTTTTTCCCAAACGTCACTAACGATGATGAAATAATATTATGAAGGCGCTTGTTAAAATTCCCTTTATCAATATTTACATTAATTGATTTCCACTCTCCTTCCAATTAACTCACAAATTGATTGATAATAAAAATGTCTTGTTAATTAAAAACGTGACGTATAAGAACTGAAGAGCAGGCTCGATTATTTGTGATAACGAATATTACCGAGGGGATATTAAAATAATCTTTTATTATCTTATTTACAAGACTGGGCTAAACTAGATTACAAAAATAAAGAAATAATTTTGGATTTCTAGGTCAAATTTAGACTGATTACTAATACAAAGATTTTGTAAAGTGTTAGATTGTAACCTTGTGCGAAACGTGCTTCAAAAGTTTAGTAAAAACATCAAAGATAAAAGTTATATAATACTAAATAATATACTAGAAAAAATACGACTCGCACCAGCGTAAGAGTAGGATATCCTAAGTAGGTAGTCACTAGTGACATCGTCGAATTTCTTCTAGTATATACTAGAAGAAATTATGTGAAGTACATGTAAAGTATGTGACTCGGTAGCTCAGCGGTCAGAGCATTGGACCGGATATCCAAAGGTCGCGGGTTCGATTCCCATCTGAGTATTGATCTGGTGCGAGTCGTATTTTTTCTAGAATATTATTTAGTATTGTATAAAAATAGCATTGTGAATGCAAAATTCTCAAAATTAAAAATATAAAAAGTTGTCACGGCCTTACAAGATTATTCACCGATCTAATTTAACTGGGTGAAATTTATAAAGAAATAAAAATGAAAACGGATCGTGAAACAGCACAGCCGCTGTCACCGAGCACCATGATAAATTCCTGCCACGTCGAAATTGTTGAGACTTAAATTTATTACGGGATTTTTTCCCGGGGTAATATTACTCGTACAGCTCGATTAATCCTGTCGTTTTGATGAGGGCAAGTCAGGGCTGTCGTTGCCTAAATTATCCAGGACATGCTTTGATTTGATGATCCACTGATGAAATTCGCCAAAAGCGTCGCATGCGTCGAGAGGACAATAAAACAGCGTCGATGGTGGAAAAGAAAAAATGCGAATAAATTGTAACTTGTTGTAAGTTGTCTTTGTAATTACAGGATCAGCAGATTATTAATAGCCATTTTATTCAGGAATTTTGTACCATTTGCAAATTTTAACACAAACAGATGCTTAAATCGTAAGTCCCTGCGTCTAAGCATACGAAAATTGAATCACATCTATGTTTGTAATTTCAAGTCTATTGAATTTTTAGATTTAAGGCATTTACAACGCTATTTTTATATTAAGAATCTACTCACCTATAGCATCTCAGACCAATTATTATACTAACGAGATAAAAGTCTAGTTAGTGTCAAAAATGTAGTAGTATAACGAAAAACTAGCACAAAATCATCATCCTAGGAAGTACTTTCAGAGTTATAACAGTTGGAGCTGCAATTTATAAATACTTAGGTTTAAACACAAATTATAACCAGCTAAAAAAAAAACTTCGATTCTGTAATGGTTGAATTATCAGTAAAACACACATTTCAATCTAAAACCTAATGACAGTTTTATGAATGAGTAAGACTGGAATAAATGGCAGTGCAGAATGATTGCCCCTCAAGGTATTTATTTTTAAATTTCTTCACGAAGTGCCGCCAGCGCGGGTGTAATTCATAACGGGAGCTTGAAAGCCTGAAAAATGAAACAGTGAAGAGTATTTTGTGATGAAATACATCTTTAACTTGCTGCCAGTTAACGTCAAGCGAGACAGCAGTAGGGTAAGTCAAAAAATCAAAAAAGAGCAACATTTCATTGACTTACTTAATGAAATCAGCACTTTATCATATCAGCCGCACTACACCCACTTCATAATCATAATCATAATCGTTTATTGCATTCGAAACACAGGTAGGTACCTACATTTAAAGTCAGATCTTAAAACTAAATACAGTTCCACTGGCTTCCACCTTTACAGACGATATGCAAAGAAAAAAAAATTAATTAAAAAATGTCAGGCTATAAGGCATTATCAAAGTTAAAAAAAAAAATATTGAATTAATATTGTTCAAAAATGATGAATTAACAATAAAATAAAAAATGTCAATAGATAATGTCAATAATAATAATGATAATAAACACAAAATACACAAATCTGATAACAAAGATATAAAAGTCCATCACAACATCGAAATGTCAAGTAAAAAAATTCTTATACTCAAAAAAATCCTTTAAACTATAGAAGTTGTGGGAGGTAAGCCATTTATTAAGTTTTTTCTTAAACAATCCAATATTATTAATGGCCTTTACTTCATTTGGAATTTTGTTATAAACTTTGACGCACATTGCGAGACAGCTCCTACCGTATCTGCGTGAACTAGGAACAGTATCCAATACAATTCCGTGTGGGTCTCTACGTTGTCTGCGATCAGAAGCCTTTTTAAACAAATGCTTATGTTTATATACAAAAACACACACTTCCAAGACATAAAGACAGGGAAGCGGCAATAGACCAAAACTCTTGAAAAGTGGTCTGCAGGATTCATCCCGTCTAATGCCACCTATGGCTCGGACGCATTTCTTTTGTGAAATAAATACTCTTCCATTCTGTACAGTTTCCCCAATAAGGCATAGGCATAGGCCTCTCCCAAAGATCTTCACGACGATCGGTCCTGCGCTGCCTGCGTCCAGCGGCTTCCCGCGACCTTCACAAGTTCGTCGGTCCGCCCTGTCGTCGGGGGCCTACTCACGGAGCGTCTCGTCAGGTGCGCGGTCGCCATTCCAGAACCTATCCGCCCCAACGGCCATCGGTTCAACTCGCTATGTGTTCCGCTCACTGCCACTTCGGCTGAGCAATCCTTCGAGCGATGTCGGTTACTTTAGTTCTCCAGCGGATCTCTTCATTTCTGATTACGAAATGAAACACCGAGCATAGCTCTCTCTATAGCACGCTGTGTGACTTTGAGCCTCCTTATGAGACCCATAGTTAGCGACCACGTTTCACTGCCGTAAGTCATCACTGGCAACACACACTGGTCATAGATTTTCGTCTTGAGACACTGAGGTAAGTCAGCACTCATGTTAAAGAAATTATAAAAATCACTTCAATAATTTGGCCCAAGTTAGGTAGAGCTATGGTGTCTAAATAAATGTTACAAATTAATAGAGTTTGATTTTACTGTATAAAAATAAAGAATACTGGGTAAGACAAAAGATTCTGAAACAAAATTGAAATATTTTCAACCAGTACTTCTAAAGCTATTTCATAAAAAAACATACAGACGAACAGAGAACCTCCTCCTTTTTTGAAGTCGGTTACTAAAAACAGCCTCAAGAATAATAACCATCCCAACAAACAGAAAACAATAGCGATCGTGTTTTCTGAAACAGTGATCATACATCATCTGGTGGCGTAATTATTTTCGGGAGACACATTATTACGGCAACTTTAAAAGCTCGTGAAAAGCTTCGGTGAGCGATAGAGGGTTACTCCTTCTCTGTCGCGCACGCGCCATCAATCATCGGGACACTATCTTGCTGATATAATTTCGTTATGAATGGGACAATGGGGCGGTGACGTTTTCCAGGAAACGTTAAAAAAGTCTATGATTGAGCGATAGGTGCGGGGACAAGTTTAGCCAGTTTAGTGTGAAAAGTGACGGGAAAATTTGACGATAGGGAAACCATGCTATCGCATGAAGAAATGATTGTATTTAGTATTCTGTACGCGGAAGTGAACTTACAACATTCATAAAACGCTAATCTGCCGAACAACGCGTAAGGGAATTACACACACACATTATGCGCATAGTGTGTGCTTCAAAGGCAATGAGGGCTTTTCAAAAAATTACAAAAACTATAGACTCGATAGATGGCGTTGATAAAAATGTAAGTGTTAATGTATTTTTTTTACTAAGCTTCGAAGAGTACTCGGGTAGGCAAGCGGATGAAATCCTTAAAAATGTTTTTTTTGGGCAGATGGCAGCCAGCGAGCGCTTACTTGCCTCTTTGGTACAGGCCGTCTATTTTAAAAGCTAATTTTGACACTTCTCTTACCATCAACGCCATCTAGTGAGGTAAATAGTTACTATGTAATGTCACTTTGAAAAGCCCTTATTGTTTAGGTACTTACTGATGTAGATTCACGTGCAATCATAAAAATTACACACAAAATAACATACAAAAAAGCACAATTATCAGTTTTAATGATTAAGCGAAAAACAATCATAAGTATCGACATTTTTTAAAACCAATTGAATCCCCCTCAGCCTTATATAATACGTCATGTGATATTTTCACAATATCACGTTACACGCATGATCCAACGCTGAGCGCACGAGGGCTAAAAAAACAGATTTTTCTTCCTTTCGGGGATCGAACGCATCAAGCATCCCTCCCATACTAATTTAAACAAGGTGGCGGGAAAATTCAATCCAATCTAAACTTCCTTCAATCTAATCTGAATTTCCTCACCTTTCCCGTCCCCCCGCCCCGCCGCCTCCATCCGAGCAATTTATTTCCCTCGTTCACAGATTCGGATCTTGCCTATGCTGTAAACACTTTTGAGTCATGTGCTCGCGTTCTATTTTCAAACTTTTCGGAATAGGTTTGCGTTATTTAAATTTTGAATAGACAGGCTCTTTTTAATTATGTTTACAAAAAAAGGTATTGTTTTTTTATTTGTTGTAAAAACAGTGTAGGAAAATATAACATCAGATTGTGTGATAAAAAAAATAGTTACTTACAGTTCCTAACATCGATGCTAATTTCATTTCAATTTACACGTGTATTCAAAAATACCTACACTGAATTCTCGTAAAAAACGGTAAGCTCCAATCACTCAGTCTGAAACACATGACGTCGCTTTGATCATCGTATGTTACGTTTCTTGAAAACAATATCAATAATTTCAAAGAAGAGTAAATGTTTTAGGTTTTTATGCGTTATGGAGTATTTACACGGGTCGATTTTCCGGACGACTTGCTAGGCGACTTTAGTCGACTAGGGCTTTTCATCGACAATCAGTTGTAAAATTAATCATAAACCCAATTTCGACGATTGCGACGACGATGGTGCGAATGATTTTCATTTTACAAGCGATTGTCGATAAGTCCTAGTCGACTAAAGACGCCCGGAAAATCGACCTACGTAAATGCCCCATAAGAGGCTGGATTTAAAATTATTAGCACAGACATTGAATAAGTGGACCATTGCGAAGACGATGGTGCGAAAGATTTGATTTTACAAGCGATTGTCGATAAGCCCTAGTCGACTAAAGACGCCTAGCAAGTCGCCCAGAAAATCGACCCATGTAAATTCCCAATAAGAGGCTGGATTATAAATTATTAGCACAAACGTTAAAGAGTTAGACCAATTTAAGTTTTTCGAAAAAAACGAAGCGTCTTATCGACACTCAACTGTCAAAATTCATTGTCTTATGATAGTTAAACGTGATAAATCGCTATATCATGTCGGGTTCCGGTGGTCATACTATAGGGGCAGCCTGCACTCGGCGGATCGGTCCCCGTAACATGAAAGTCATGAAAACGTATTGAATTCGTATTGGGTAATGTCCAAGTTTTTATGGAATAGGTATCGTAAGGGAACAGTGGCCCTACCATGAGTTGATGCAAACTGTTTACGTTACCGTAAACCATCGTTTTGTCTCTTTCACTCGCACTGACTGTGAGCAGTATATCCGATAGTTTACGGTAATTTAAACAGTTTGCATCAACTCATGGTAGGGCCACTGTATTCCAATACAAAAAATTGACATTGGTGCTTGATATGAATTCCATTTGCACTCGTTACTTTTTCGTAGGGTACAAACTCCAAAAATCTATATTATCAAATAATTGATATGTTCCCGGGTAAATAACATGAATTGGAAGGTACAAACATAACCCGGGATTGCGCTGCGTTCGAATGTAATCCTACAATCGAATCGGTTGAGACGCACACGGGAAGATATTTTCAATTTAAACCCCCGTTTCGTTACATCGTAGCTAAGCGTTTTATTGTATGATAATTTCTATATACCTGCCAAATTAAATATTTGTTTTGAAAAAAGAAATATAGCTTACTTCCGCAAACAAAATATAAGTGCACAATACCTGCATTTAGCAAGACAGCAACACACCTTGCACCTGCTGTCTTGCTAAATGCAGGTATTGTGCACTTATATTTTGTGGTGTGCATGTGCATATTTTTGCGGGCAGGCGGGCGGTGCATCTTGCATATTTTGTTTGCGGAAGTAAGCTACATAATATATTTCTTTTTTCAAAATGGTTTGGGACTTCCGCCAAGTGACGCCTGATTTAATCAAATACTTAAATATTTGTTTTACATATCCTACAAAACTCAAGCTTAGTACACAGGCTCCTAATACCAGTCTTTATAAAAAATTGTTAATACTTTTATCTTGTTTCGCGAATTGGTTTTAAATAGCTATTCAATAGTGTATATTATTATCGTGTATTTTCCGTAATCGCAATTTTGATTTTTAAAAATCTTTTGCTAAGTATTTAATTAATCCTCATTCGATGAAAACGAAGTTTTTACAAAATAATCTTCTTTGTTTTAAACTATAACTATATTTTGTGGTTTTAAAGGTAACACGCCGTATTTATATGGACGTGTCATAAGATAAGTGTGATTCTAGTGTATTTACTATGAAAACCGATGTCATCTGACGGCGTGTTAACACGTGGCGTCTTATTACAAGCTATTATTACAAGTACTGTAATAATAGCTCAATGATGGCGTCAGACAAACTTTACCGTGCGTTCAAAATTCAAAAATAATTTATTCAGTCTAGGCTGTTACAAGCACTTGTGAATGTCAAAGAAGCTACGCCATCGGTTCGCAAACCCTATGCGGGAGACCTTGTAACGAGAAGAACCGGCAAGAAACTCGTCAAGGGCTGGTTTTTTCTCCCTGTATATTTCATACAGAGTCATTCACAAAGCGATCCGTTTTACATGACCGTTTTTAACGGATTCGTCACTACTGGATACGGTATATACTGGATCCGATACACTGTGTTGTGTGTGAACACGCTCTTACAACTACATACACCATCGCCGAATAAAAACGTATCTGATATAACGGACCTGTAAAACGAATCACTGTGTGAACGGGCACTTAGATGTCAAATATCATGTCATCTTGTTTTCTTGTCACGTGATAATTCAGTTTTGCTTCGGTTGACGTTTATCCTTTCTCATCGGAAATACACAGGAAATGTACTCCTTTACAGGATTTGCGGACCATAGGTTAAATTTCTTTTGAAAGGAATCCATTTTTAGAAAATAGATAAAGCTTACTCAAGGAAAAGAGAAGTTTACGAACAGAAGAATCCATGGCGATAATATTTTTCGATAAATTGGAAATTATTTTGAGGGGGGAAATCCATAGAAATAAAGTCACGGGTGGTCGCTAGTTATGGATAAAATAATACATTATTTGTTCATCAAGTGTTATCTAGTGAACTTGTAATCTTTAGGGTTTTTTGAAAGAGCATACATACTTTATAACCAGCTCTACTTTTACAGTGCCAAAAATAATAAAAAATAAGGCGTCATTGCTGTTTCTCCGCAAACTAGCGCCAAAAACCAAACCTATAGCCTTCACTCATCTTGTAATAAGAGTCTTATTAGACAAAAAGATGGCACACGTTTTTCAGGGTGACTGTAAAAGAGTGAGTAATAAGTATTCACCTACAACTGTATGAAAACATTTCTATTATTGAGCTTGACAAGTAATCTCCTCCATAGAAGCCAGACACATGATTTCTCTTTGATATACAATGTGATTTACCTTTTAAAAGAAAATGATATAAATATTCCATTTACAACCACATTTAATGGAAAATCCTTTTACTGATTTTTTTCGCTTTCATCTCTGGATTCGATTTTTGTTTATATGACAAGATGTCTCTGATGTTTTGGAAATTTATTACAAAATAATACATTATTTTTTTGTATTTGTACCACAGAACAGTACTGTAGATATATTGGTACATGTATTATATAAAAAATTGTATCTAAGAAGATTTTGGGCTCGTAATTATATCAGCGGATTTTGTAGCAGTTATACCTAAATTAAAATGGACTTAACATCAAACTACTTATTTGAAACTTTGGACAACAATAATTATTTCCATAGTTGTATTTTTTTAGTCATTCGTCAACACAAGATTCTCAAACGAAGCCAAAGAGAACTCGTAAGAAACATTTATTTTAACTTAAAAGCAGTGGGTCGTTTATTGGTGGGCGAATAAGAAGAATCCCAAAGAGCCCATATCAACAGATTTCAATTTGGGTCAAAACTTATGTAAACACGGTGCGAGCCAAAACTACGCTCTAACGAATGTTTGTTCCGGGCCCGACAGATAAATTTAATTAAAAACTTTTGCGCTGATTTTAATTACTTAATGTAAGCTAATTTCGATTGAACATTAAAAAACCTTCATTTTTATTTCCACGTCTTCTTATAACTGAAGATATAAACAACGTAAAGGAATAAGTAGGCGTTTAAATGGATCCCAGCCCTGCAGCAGTAACAGTTACCACTCGGTTTAATAGCTATTAATCTATATTTAATTTCTAGCTCATTTCAAACTACGCCTGAATAAGCATGTTTATAGCACAACAATATCGCTTATCAAAAATTTTATATAGAACATGTTCACATTTAGATTGGCTCGCCAACGCTAGGAAATTGAGCGATGCGCTGTACAATTTAGCAGAACAGTATAACGTAATCTGAAATGCCCTTTATGCTTTCTTTTATATAGAAAATAATAGCAAAGAGTATGCATTGCAGTGCAGGAATATAAGCTAGTGTAGTTCTATCTTTCTTTCACAGGTGAAATTTTCCGTGAAAATTTAGAATCGATATTACTCAATTTCAACTCGGCGAAATCGATTCACGAGATATCGACATGACCTGGGCCGAATGTCCCCGAAACTTGCCTAATTCATCAATCGCGCAATTAAAGTGTTGAGTTGGTTTTAATTGAGTTCTGAGAATTCTCCAGGAGAGTCTGCAGATTAAGATTGAAAGTGACAGCGGCTCTGATATAACTTTTATCGGAAGTTCGGTTTTATAATCGCTTGAGTTTTCGTGCTTTGAAGGATTCATGATTTCAGTTCCGGTGAATGGGTGCGATTAAAAGATACGTAATCTTATCAGTTTATCAGATAAACCTAAATTAGAATAACTTCAAAAAGATAGAAAGGGCCAAATTATAAGGGCATTATACTGAGTGTTTGTTAAACTGTGGTGTTAGTTTTTTCTTTCAGGGCATAGTCGACTCATGATTCTGAGCCTGAAGTGGAATTTTCCGTCGCAAAATTAATGAAAAATTGAGTTTTTTAGGGTTCCGTAGCCAAAATGGTAAAAAACGGAACCCTTATAGATTCGTCATGTCTGTCTATCTGAAACTTAGTAGGTAGATGTATTCTGGTAACCGCTTAACGATTTTAACACAAAAATAAAAAAAAATAAAGATTATGGGGGGGCTCCCCATACATGGAACTGAAACTGAAAAAAAAAAATATTTCTTCATACCAATACGTGCGGGATGTCTATAGATAGGTCTTTAAAAAATGACATTGAGGTTCCTAAGACATTTTTTTCTCAAAGTCCACCGTTTGAAAGATAAACACTGCCAAAGTGGTAAAATGTGTGTCCCCCCCTCTAACTTTTGAAATAGGTGAGTGAAAAATCTAAAAAAAATATAAGCTATAGATCTTAATAAAAACTTTCACTGAAAATTGGTTTGAACGTGATTTAGTAATTAGTTTTCAAGATATATCATATTTTTTTATTTTTTCTATCACACAGAGTGTCTTAGTTGCATATAGAACCTAAATTTACCAAAAAATAATTAAAATATCTAAATTTTATAAACCCGCAATGTACAAACTGTTCACCCACGATATTATCGAGTTGTTATGCGTAATTCTTAACGAACAATCAAAATCTTAACAGCTATGCATTTGCGACAAGTGGTTCCATTGAGAAAGTTGCTTATTTCTAAGGGTAGAATCGTCCCTTATAGTTTTCGCTAGTGTGCTACTAACACCCTGTATACGATACCAAAAATAGTTTAAAAAACAAAAAACCGACTTCAAAAAACCTTTTTGAAGTCGGTTTTTTGTTTTTTTTCAACTATTTTTTATTTTTTTATTTTTAGTGTAGGTACCTTGTAGGTAAGGTATATTATATAATATGTAGAAAAATCGGCTCAGCCAAACGAAAGATAATCGCGGAGAAACATACTTAAATACGGGTCAAACTGAGAACCTTCTTTTTTAAGTCGGTTAAAGAACCTACACTTAAGATATCCCTCTTCCTACAAAAAATAATTATCTTATTCAGTTCATAAGCAAAGAATTAGTACGACCATTATCATCGAGGTAATTCACACAAAATCATACTATTTTCGTGCTTTTTTCAAGATTACTTGAAAAGTACTGGACCGATTTCCAATTTTAAAAAATGGGACCAACTTGCGAGTTTACCTAATGTAATAACGTTTGAATCATTTCAATCGGTCCAGCCGTCTTCGAGTAATCGGTGGACATACACAAAAAAAATATACAGACGAACATAGAACCTCCTCCTTTTTTGGAAGTCGGTTAAAAAGAAGAACGCGAATTTGTTTGTCAACTAAGTTAACTCAACAAAAAGCTTAATCATATCAATATGAACGAGCAATCCTGCAGATAATTTAAAATTAATATTATCTCTTGTTACAGAAACAATCTTTCTCATGATTCAGTGACGGTGGGTTATGAAATAAAGTTACAATTAGCGTGTAAAGTTGATCTTGCCAAAAACAGGAGCTCGTACGGCTAATTGAAATTAAACAACGCCGGGGCGGAGCACAAGTGGCGTCGTAATTTGGTTAACAGCGCCGTATCGAGGGTACAGTAATGAGATGTTTTAATTACTTATCTGCTAAGTATTTCTGAGAGAGCTGCACTTGGTATTTATTTGATTAGAATGTGAATGAAGAAGTTGTATTTAAATTAAATTTAAAAACGAATCAGTGTTGCATGTCTCAAACAATTGTCTCCTTTAATTTGTACACGAGACTTTGCTGCCACCGTGTAGTTGTCAGCACCTAATAAATAGTTATTATTCAATTCCTATTGATATATCTATTCTATAAATTTAGGTATCAGAAATCTATTCCACTCACCTGAATACAGTATACAGGGTGGAAAAAAAGACGGTAGTTGAAGGGAAAGTAACATAAATATTGATTACAAATTTTACTGAAAGAAAACATTCCTATAATTACAATAATTACAAAAATAAGTAAAACTGATGCATTTAAAGATTTTTAAAAAAATAAGAAGATTAAGTTCCTATAGCTAGGTTCTACAAATTTTTTTGAACCAAACATTTTTTTTTACTTTCTTGGGTCTGCTTTTAATTAAAGATACAGTATGTTCATCATCATCATAATCAGCCTATCATCGTCCACTGCTGAAAATAGGCCTCTCCGAGAGCACGCCACGAGCACGATCCGCGGCTTCTCTCATCCAGTTTTTGCCAGCCACCTTGCGAAGATCGTCGCTCCACCTTGTCTGAGGGCGTCCCACACTGCGTTTGCCGATACGCGGTCTCCACTCAAGAACTCGTCTGCCCCAGCGGCCATCGGTTCCACGGCTAATATGGCCGGCCCACTGCCACTTCAGCTTGCTAATCCGGTGGGTTATGTCGATGACTTTAGTTCTCTGTCGGATCACCTCGTTCCGGACCCGATCTCTCAGAGAAACTCCGAGCATAGCCCTTTCCATAGCTCGCTGCGCGACTTTAAATTTGTGAACCAGCCCTACAGTTGAGTGTCCACGTTTCGGCTCCGTTAGTATGTTATCAAGAAGAAATTAACCCTTATCATTGACCATATCGATTGGTATCATAAAAGTGCAGGATGATATTTCTTCGTATTTTAGTCCGCTCGATTCCCGCGGCTGAGACAAGCGATTTATCAAAAATCTTTAAATGCATTTTAACTTATTAAAAAAAAATCCATTTAGTAAAACTTGCCATCATCATCATTTAGGGTACTTTCCCTCCAACTACCATCTTTTTCTTCCACCCTGTATAGGTTCAAATGCCGAAAGGTCTACCTAAATAACCAGGCAGATATATCTTGTTTGAAGGTCCAAAGGACCACTAGTTTCCACAGGTTAACACACGACCCGTCTTGGTAATAATTCAATAGATAAGTTTCCAGGCCATTGCATTTGGTTAAATTGAACAGATACTACGGCGGAAAGGTCAAGTTAACATTAACAACACATAACACATTAATTAGGTTTTTAGTTCTCTATCTTGTATTTGTAAAAATATATATCTTTTATTTGGCATATCGGATCGTCTTTATCCACATTTTCAAGATTTTTGTCTGGATATGAATTTTAAGGATAGATATAGGAATGACTAAATGGGTACTAAACTTCATGTTCTTGTTTTGATGCACATTATAAGTAGATTTTTCTGTTTAATGTTAGATGTTTCAGAATTTTATAGTTTGAGACCTGTAATACCAAAGTAAAGATCTGACGACCTTTGACTTCTGAATGTGCAAAGATTAAAATAATGTGTTTTGTATTTTTACATTGCCAATACGTATTTTAACTTAATCACAACTTAACCCGCCGATGGTAGGCTGGTAGGCTTCTAAACTACACTTGTATTTTCCGCTTTTTAATAGGGAATCTTCCAGAACTTTCCAGTGGGAGACAGAGTGCAGTTAATCTTGCCGGTGCATCTGTCCTGGGGCTTGGACCATTAAAAGTTTCGGTATAAATCCGCGAGGAGACGCCGCAGTGCACATCCGGTACCATAGTGCAAGAAAAACCAGTTAAATGTGAGTTGGGATTTTTTAACAGGAACGGGTAAGCACAAGCCTTCATTTCACCGGATCGTTAAGTAACAAAAAAATTAGACGCAGCCGTGCGCTTGATTTGGGACGGTCAGCAACAAAAGTTGCTTAACCCTTTAGTACTAATCATAGCAACAGAATCTCATATTTTGAGACATTAATTGAAAAAGTTGCTATGACAAAGTAATAAAATGTAAAGCGTCATTCATTGCTGACTGCAGGTGCACGGTATGGTATACGTATACCAGACGGAAGATGCGTCGTCCATATTGACAGGTGAATCAACAACGTAGCATCGGCGAGCGTGTAAGGTTGAATGTTTTATTTTCTAAATACCTTACGCGACCGATGATGCGCAGCGCATCTTCGGGCAGATCTGCGTTGACCTCAAGACTCAAGGGTAACTAAAGACTTTAACAAATACGTACGTTGTGTTGATCATAGTGGTACCATGGGCAACAGCGTCGTTTAACCACTCCTAAGGTTAACATTGCCTGCACGGCGCGCCTTCACAACATAGGTATGTTTAGATCGTGCAGGCTCGATACGCGCGCACACGAATTTAGTTGCTTACTGGTCAAGCAACGCTGTTGCCCATTTAGTACATAGGAAGATCAGTTACATAAGTACAACCAAAACACATTATCCCATTACAAGTAGCTAAAGCTTATTGTTTAAGTAAGTAAGTAGTTTTTTGTGTAGAGCTCGGTGGCGCAGTAGTTTAGCGCCTGGCCCAGCGATTGCGGAAGTTAAGCAACGTTCGCAAGGGTCGGTAATGGGATGGGTGACCAAAAATGTTTTATCTCGAGCTCCTCCGTGCTTCGGAAGGCACGTTAAGCCGATGGTCCCGGCTGCATTTGCAGTCGTTAACACCTACCAATCCGCATTGGGCCCGCGTGGTGGGTTATAGCCCATCCTCCTTACCACCCATAAGGAAGGCCTGTGCCCCAGCAGTGGGGACATCAAAAATGGCTGATGGACAAAGCTTTTGTCGTAAAAATTAGAAACGGTGATAGAGTAAAGTATTACCAAAACGAAGAAGACGAATTAGAAAAAAATCTAAAATTTCTTGATCGAGTCTTCAACCCGAATCTAAGACTACATTAAATATCCAATATTAGATTAGATTGACAAATAATCGGCATACCACTAGGAACTATACTAAGTTCATTAGTTAAACTTCAGTTATGTTTGAACTAAGTTCGATTCCCAGTTGAGGAGTACCTACGCATCTAGTTTCTCCGTTTCACTTTAAAACTCAAACAAGAAAATTCTTACTTACCTACCCCTAGGGAAAGGGAAATTTTATTACTATTTTACGTAAAAGATTTAAATTAAGCTTTTTATTACCAAGGGATATTGAAGTAAATTGAAAACGAAGCCTTAGAAAAAGTAATTCGACTTAATCATTTCATTTGGTATAAGATCTCGGTTTAAATCATAAACTTAATATTCCACTCTGTATAAATAAGTTTATGGTATAAACGTAATTTTATAAACATTACCGTAGTAAATTAAAACAATCGTCTGGTGTTCATTGCGTCGCCAATATGAAACTAGAAAATATACTACAAACAAACACCGCAACTCTCACCATAGTAAATTACAAAACTGTAATGTTTATGTAATAGGCCTCAGTAATTTTTATACTTACGCTTATTCTAATAATGGTAGTTTAGCAAAGTAGCCAGGTAATGATAATAGAAAATAAACTAAAATAGATCTGAGTTTTGATTCAAACTTTAAAATTACGTGTCGTAGCATAGCCTTCTCTATTGGTATCAAGCCATGAACTTAGGTTTGGCAACGTCTGTTACTGTCAGTTCGTGGTCATGTCGTCGGCCGGTCTCCATACTTAATGTATGGGAATATTTCAATTTTAAAAGGTCGATAACTTTTTTCGTAATGATTTTTTGGGGTTGAAAATATGAAAATAATGTAATTCTTTTATTGAAGTTCTTTATGTATTAAACAATAAGAAAAATATAAATTTTAACCCGGAAAAAAAGGCTGTCAAAGATGTCATCTTTTTTGTTAATTTTTTTCAGCAGGGCGTTGAATAACACGCCCTTTAGCTATAAATGATATTTTTTTTTTTTTTTTATTTATTAGGTTTGCCAACATTTGTGTACAACAATACATTTTAATAAAGTAATACTTATTCTACTTATAACTAATTGCCACAAATTATTACAGGCAAACACAACATGCACCAATAACTTAAAACTTAAATAAAATTAAAAATTATATTATATAATAATTTATCTTTAAAAATTAAATTAAAGATAAATTCTTAGTGTGATATGGATTCAGATAGTGCAGTAAGTACGTAACTAAATATTTTTTAGCTTTAAAAAACATTCCACCTATCTAATATAGTTTTGCGGATCTTGTTTGGCGAGTCGTAATGAATATCAATAATGTCGCTGTATTCATTTACCACCTTACAGAACCTTGCGATTGGCGAATTGGAACCAGAAACAGTTCTGCGAAGTGGAGCACTAAGGGGGGTGATTGCATACCTAGGGAGTCTGGCCGGGGCGCGTATCTTAATTCTAGACAGTAACTGTGGACAATCCACGTCGTGACGAAAAATCTTTGAAATGAAAGATAAATCAGAAAGAATTCTTCGATTTGATAATGAGATCATCTTGAAATGCGCCAACCGTTTATTGTACGATGATAGTTTCTTTTTAGAAAGCCCACAAGAATACATTAAATGCCAGACAAACCTTTTTTGAATCCGTTCCATTCGTAAAGAATGCGTTGCATAGTGCGGCCTCCAGATGATGCTACCGTACTCCAAAATACTTCGCACAAAACTATTAAAAACTTGTTGTTTTGTTTTATAACTCCTCAGGGCCTTGATATTTCTCAGGACAAATCCAAGTATTTTCGAGGCCCGTTTTGAGACATTTTCAATATGTGGAAGAAAGGTCTTTTAAAGACAAATATTCGCTGTTAATATACTTTATATCAATTGTTAATACTTTTGGAGTTAAAGGTTATTAAAGTATAAAACTGGTTTATTGTCTATGGGAGTTGATCTACCCCACCTCTAGCATTGAATGATATATCATTAGAAAGGTTTTTATATGAAAAACATTTGCTGTTAACATTATTTTTATCAATAGTTAGTATTTTCGGAGTTTTAGGTCATTAATGTTATAAAATTTGGTTGATTTCAGAGCGATTTAACTCTCTAAGTACTAATAGTTGACGTTTGCTGTCATACAATAAAATGTTTTAAATTTAAATACCTTTCCAGTGATGTAAGATTCATTGCTAAAGAAGGCCTAGATCAAAATCCTCATCGTACTAAAGGACCCCGAGAAAGTCAAACAATTTGACTCAAACCTCATGTCCTAATTAATAAATAATAATAATAAATACAAAATCTGTATTGAAATAATCTTACATCACAATTTACAACTAGTTTAAACATAGATAATATAGGAAAAACAAATAATAAATAATAATTAAAATAATGTTACACCCCGTACTTGACCACATGCGACGTTGCCGTCCCGCTTACTTCATGGCTTGTAAAATATAGAAGGCTATGGTCGTAGGCTTGTCAATTCCATAGAATATAACTATGATTGTAATTAATAATTTTAAATAATTTATAATTTGGATCTTAACATAGTCTAATGCTTATTTTTAAGATAGCGAACGAAGCTTTTAAGGGGCGAACAACTCTGGGAGAAATTTTCATAGTAAGCATTATCGTAATTTTTAAAAAGTAAAGTATAAATCGATTAATACCTACTATATAACATTGTTGCTCAATAACGTCATAGGGCCATTTGAATAGGGAGCAGGTTCAAAATTAACGTGGTCTCTATAAAAAGTCTCAGTTCTAAACCAGGTGCAACAAAACTGCAGTTCATATTAAAAAAAGGCGCACAGAATATACTTTTATATTTATTTATCATCATCATCCCCCTACCCTTATCCCAATTTATTTGGGGTCGGTGCAGTGCATCCTTCTCTTCCATTCCTTCCTGTCACTCGTCATCTCCTCATCCACTCCCTTCACATTCATATCATTCCGCACACAATCCATCCATCTTTTCTGCGGTCTTCCTCTTACTTTCCAGCCCTCAACATCCATTTCCATTACTCTTCTAGTAACATGCCTTTCATCTCTTCTCATAACATGCCCAAACCAAGCCAGACGATTCGCTTTCAACTTCTCTGTTACTGGTGCTACTTTCAGACTTCCTCTGACATACTCATTCCTAATTTTATCCATTCGCGTCACACCACACATCCACTCATCATCATCATCTCTGCTACATGTAATTTCCTTTCATGCGTCTTCTTCATAGCCCAACAATCTGATCCATACATGACTACTGGCCTTATTACGGACTTATAAACCGCAGGTCACATGTAACTCCCGTAACCTGTCGCCATTTCGTCCACCTTGCGTTGATCCGGTTTGTTATATCGCGGTCAATCACCCCATCTCCTTGCACTGAAGACCCAAGGTACCGAAAACTGGAGCAGACTGGTAAAGGCATTCCGGCTAGAGTTATGGGCATAAGACCAGAGAGACCGCCGAAATCACAAAATATGTACTCTGTTTTATTTTTGCTTATTTTCGGCCCAACACTTTTATTTATTTATATATTTATTTATATTTAAATTTCAATTGCCCACTGCACTTACAGTATAAATAGTAAATTACGTCTAAACTAAACGTGCTCAAGTTTGACAAAACGCTGTGTTACTAATTACCTTCTCACTTGTTGCAACGATCATTAGTAATGTGGTTGGTTACGTTATACGGTTTCTTAATAAAAAAAGTTGGTACTTACAGTTCTGATGTCACTTTCGGCACCGTTCGCTAAGTACTGTGTTTGTTTGAGGTTAGGCGCCAGAAGTTGCCTGCAGACAAAAATTACAATAATTAAATAATATTCCTAAAACATAATAAAAGTCCGCATTAAACTGAAATAAAAAAAAACAGTAAGCTTGAATATATGGGTAGAATGTTAACTTTTGTTTTTTTTAACCATTTTTTAAAATGTCTATCACATTTGTTCGTTCTCTAGCTATATTTTACAGTTTACCTAACAATTATTTTTGTTAAAATTTCGAACTTTAATCGGAAAAGAACACTCATTCAACACTTTTAATTGTTCAAATGAAAAAAATGGATAGCTGGCGTGTAAACGATGTCATTTTTCAGTTTTTCAGTTCAGAATAAAAATATTAAGAATTTTTATTCTAAACTGAAATTTTCTTGACTAGAACTAGTTTTCTATTTGCATTTAAAAGTTTTAAAATGAGTCACAAAAATAAAATACATAAAGTCAGTCCTTAACAAAGTTACGTTTATGAAAAGATCGGTTCAAATAATTAAAATACTGCGTCGTAAAGAGTTTAGTTAAAAAAAAAAAAACATTTTAGATGATTGAGGCTTCAAACTCTTTTGAACATTATTTAAAAGTTGAATAGTCGGACACGTTAGACGTAGGAAATCACTAAGCTCAAAGAGCACTAACTGTTCCGACTTTTTTTTTGAAAAAAAATTGTTTACGCAAGGAAACACTATTTTTCATTTGCTAAAAACAACATTAATCACCACTTTAATACAAGAAATAAGAAGTAAGCTACATAATAATATATTCCTTTTTTCAAAATGGTTTGGGACTTCCGCCAAGTGACGCCTGATTCAATCAAATAAATAAAGATCCCACCAAAAACATTTTCATGTATAATGTTGTCGAGACTTCCATATGGCTCGCACTGTCAAAAAGTTATCAGACCTCGTATAGCCAAGCTTCTTACTCTACGCGCCCTAACTTCAAAAACTCTACAAATAAAGATAAACTTGCCGTTCCAAGATTCAGACTTGCAAAAACTAGAGGTACATTTATGGGGAAAGGCATAGGTTTTATAATAAAGTTCCACAACAAGTGATTGATCTTCCTTTGCATGAATTGAAAAACCATGTTAAAAAGGTTAAGTGTAAAAGTTATTATAAATTAACTAGACGATTTTCTGAAAGACCGAAATAATGTAACATGTAACACCATAACTAGCTAGTAAGTACTTTAGTGTTATAATCCTGTTGTACTGTATTTAGTAATTATAAGTTTGTTAAATCGTTACTTAGTTCTAATAGAGCTACGCCCGTTCTTCTTATCAGTTAAAAGGTCTGGAACGGGTGGAAGGAAAATATAATTCAAAAGTGCTTAACTATTATAGGTTTATTTGAATACATATTTTTTGACTTTGACTTTGTAGTAAGTTTCAAGGTACAAATTAACGATATTATAAAAAAACTGCATTACAACTTACGCTAGCAACTCATTAACATCTCGTAAATACTTGTTTACACATTTTACAAGTGTCATGTAAAGATGAAAGGGAAAGGGCGAATAATTTACGCTTTATTTATGATTGCCCATGTGTTAAGTCAAAAAATAAATATAATTTTGAGGGGCAACCCATCGCTCTGAACAAACATTTGAAGGAGCGACGCAAAATTTTCAGTGGTTTGATTACCTTTGAACAACAGCGTATCTTATTATTCAAACATTATGAAACAAAATTCTTACCAGCTCCAGCTTTAATGAACTTTGATCGCTATTCACAATTTAATTTATGCTCACAGACACAATAACCGTTTAATTAAAACAACCCAAGTGGAGCCGAATACGTTGTTTGTTTTCGTAAAAACCGGATGCCTCTGTCAATACAATATTACTTGGCAATCTCTCGAATTTGAAAATGGAACGCTTTGTGTTCTAAAGCTTTCGTTTTTAATTTGCAGACTAAAGTAAACGGACGTCATATCCTCCATCAATCTCAATGAGTTTAGGGGCCCTATTTTTGAATCCTTCGGCTGGCGTCGGGCACTCTTTATTTTTCCATTCGAAATCAAAGTTCGACATAGCAAAATCCGTACTTTTTGAATCGCTCGCTCCGCTCGCTCGTTGATCATGGTCAGCCAGTTGTCAGTTATGTCTTTGGTCAGCGGTTTTGGCACTCCAAAACCGCTGACCAAAGACATGACGTCATGACATAATGTCACAATTGACAACTAGATGTCGCTACATCTAGTTGTCAATTGTGACATTACGCCGCATGAACGATTTCAAAGAAGCAATTCATTTTCCTAAGTAAATAAATATTTGACAAAATACATACATTGGTCCGATACCAAAGTAGCTAAAGCTCTTGCGTTATCGGAAATCAGAGACAACGGTGGTATCACAAACACCCAGACCTGAGACAATATGGAAAAGTTTATTTTCTACATTGGACCCAGCCGGGGATCGAACCAGGGACCTCAAGAGATGGTGGACGCCTTGAAAGCCGGCGTGCAAACCACTCGACCACGGTGGTCGTCGTAGTAGGAAAGCTTATGAAATATACAATGCGATTTATTTACCAATTATTTTCGTTATTTTTTTGTAATAAACAGCTGATTTGTTTATTTTGTTATTTTTTCGCGATTTCAGAGTTGGTCTCATAGTAAAAGTTGTACGGTTTGATGGTCCCTTAACATATTCGGCTTTATAAGGCTATTTCCAAACACCACAACCAGCGCTGCAATATGCTGAGTTCGAGACCGTTTTGAGACAGCGTAGTTAGGCTTATTTATTCATTTATTGGTTCTGTACACACACAGAAAAGAAATGGACAGAAGAATTGTACAATGGCACAACTTATTTCACATTGAAATTTCTTCCGGCAGGCCCCTATGTGATTCTCAAATAAATGTATTTTCTTTCTTTCTTTATTCTTTCCTTGTATACTTTATTCTTTACTGTCAATAATGTTAACTGCCTACGTCAGTCGAACCGTACGTTTGTTTGTTAACCTTCCAAAAATGCAAGTATGTAAAAATATGCAGGACCGTATTCCAAGACAAATATTTACGTTTATCCCGAAATGTTCCCGCTTAAAATATGTTCTACTTTCGAATGCACAAAAACACAAACAAGAAAAAAAATGGAGGTCCGTTCAAAACTGTTTTCTGCGATTCCGAAGTTCGTTGATTACTTTAATTTGGGAGTAAACAGTTCCGCTATAATTTGTTAGCTCGTAACGAAACTTTACTGTTTTCGGGGAGAAATTTTCGAACGTTTATTACCGATTTTCGAGGTGATCGCTGGTTTTCCCTGTTTTAGGAGTTGTTTCAAGGATACTGGTGCCGTAATAGTCCGTTTTTTTATGGGAACAGTATGACATTTTGGAGTAAAGCAATGCCACTTGGTACGAATGTTATACACGTCCACCTGAGCCCAAATCGCCCGGTAGCCACTTATAACTCCGTGGCAGGTGGGGGGGAGGGGGGGTCAAAGTACAGAGCTCCCGCCGCTTAGAAAAAAATATCTGGCGGATTAGTTTGAACCTTTGAGTCAAGTTTGGTGTCGTTATCGGGTAACTAGATGATGCCCAATTCATTCCCCATACCAGTTTTTTAGGGTTCCCTAGCAAAATATGACGCAATACTTAAAATAATAAATTTTTAGTAGTAACGAAATCCAAACAAACCCTCATATTTTCATATTTTTTGTATTAAACTTGGTTTATAAAAAATACCGTCTGAAAGCCCATTTAATGCAGATTCTAAAAACATTAACAATAAATTTAAATTTAACTATTTTTAATGTAAAATAAATTATTGAAAGTACAGCAACGTTCGTCAGTGCAGCGTAGGGGACGGCAAAAAAGACCCAAAAAACAAGCACTACTACCAAAAAAACCCAGAAAAGTGCGAGTCTGACTCGGGCATCGAGCGTTCCGTACTTACTTATCCCATCCCATCTTAAGTGGTCTGGTAGGACCCGGTTAAGTTAACACTCACAAACTTTTGCCTTTATAATATTAGTAATGTGCTATTTAATCATCTTCGATTCATAAAAGAAGTAAGGTAACATTGTTAAAAATAAGGACAAATAATAATATAACGTTTCTGTATTAATTTTATTTACAACCACCTCCACAGTTACATAACTCAGTACATTTGAGCTGGCGCTTGATACAATTGCACATGGAACTGCAAGATTTCACGCACCGACATCTTATTAATTCAAGGTATGCTTGAGCAGCCATAGGATTTTGGGTCCACAGTGGCACCCAAGCTTCTTCTTCTTTCTGCCAACCCCATTCAAATGGGCAAGGAATACTTTGACTTTTCTTTAGGCACTGCCCCCAAATATAAACAGCCTGTAAAACTGCCCTTAAAGTATGTTGTTTCAGGGCAGCTTCTGTGACAGGCAAATTTTCGATTTGCCTGTCCTTTTTTGTGAACAAATGCTTGCGACACTCATTTACTGCCACAGAGGGGCATGATCTGAAAAATTAATGTACTAATAAAAAAATGCAAATTCTGGATAAGATTATCTTTTAAATATCGTTTCCTTACCTGTCATACATTGTAATCACAAATTTTTGAATTTCAGCGTCTGCATATTCCCCTTTGTAAAGTGCTTCGAACCCTCGTGTAACATTCGGATATGCCATCCATGCCTCAAACGCGGTTTTTTTCCCCCTTCCGTTAAAAGATGAGGTTGTGTCACATCCGGTAAAAGAATGGAATAAGGGCAAAACGTGTGATCTTTCAGGACCTGAAACAAGAAAGAAAACCATTTCTTTAGTATAATATTATTGTAAATCATGTAAAGACTTATTAGGACTATTGATGAAGGACTTATTAGTACCCAAATTTATTTCTTTACATGATTTACAATAATATTATACTAAAGAAATTGTTTTCCTTCTTGTTTCAGGTCCTGAAAGATCACACGTTTTGCCCTTATTCCATTCTTTTACCGGATGTGACACAACCTCATCTTTTAACGGAAGGGGGGAAAAAACCGCGTTTGAGGCATGGAAGGCATATCCGAATGTCCCACGAGGGTTCGAAGCACTTTACAAAGGGGAATATGCAGACGCTGAAATTCAAAAATTTGTGATTACAATGTATGACAGGTAAGGAAACGATATTTAAAAGATAATCTTATCCAGAATTTGCATTTTTTTTATTATTAGTATATTTATTTTTCAGATCATGCCCCTCTGTGACAGTAAATGAGTGTCGCAAACATTTGTTCACAAAAAAGGACAGGCAAATCGAAAATTTGCCTGTCACAGAAACTGCCCTGAAACAATATACTTTAAGGGCAGTTTTACAGGCTGTTTATATTTGGGGGCAGTGCCTAAAGAAGAGTCAAAGTATTCCTTGCCCATTTGAATGGGGTTGGCAGAAAGAAGAAGAAGCTTGGGTGCCACTGTGGACCCAAAATCCTATGGCTGCTCAAGCATGCCTTGAATTAATAAGATGTCGGTGCGTGAAATCTTGCAGTTCCAGGTGCAATTGTATCAAGCGCCAGCTCAAATGTACTGAGTTATGTAACTGTGGAGGTGGTTGTAAATAAAATTAATACAGAAACGTTATATTATTATTTGTCCTTATTTTTAACAATGTTACCTTACTTCTTTTATGAATCGAAGATGATTAAATAGCACATTATTAATATTATAAAGGCAAAAGTTTGTGAGTGTTAACTTAACGGGTCCTACCAGACCAGTTAAGATGGGATGGGATAAGTAAGTACGGAACGCTCGATGCCCGAGTCAGACTCGCACTTTTCTGGGTTTTTTTGGTAGTAGTGCTTGTTTTTTGGGTCTTTTTTGCCGTCCCCTACGCTGCACTGACGAACGTTGCTGTACTTTCAATAATTTATTTTACATTAAAAATAGTTAAATTTAAATTTATTGTTAATGTTTTTAGAATCTGCATTAAATGGGCTTTCAGACGGTATTTTTTATAAACCAAGTTTAATACAAAAAATATGAAAATATGAGGGTTTGTTTGGATTTCGTTACTACTAAAAATTTATTATTTTAAGTATTGCGTCATATTTTGCTACGGAACCCTAAAAAACTGGTATGGGGAATAATTTGGGCATCATCTAGTTACCCGATAACGACACCAAACTTGACTCAAAGGTTCAAACTAATCCGCCAGATATTTTTTTCTAAGCGGCGGGAGCTCTGTACTTTGACTCCCCCTCCCCCCCACCTGCCACGGAGTTATAAGTGGCTACCGGGCGATTTGGGCTCAGGTGGACGTGTATAACATTCGTACCAAGTGGCATTGCTTTACTCAAAATTGTATACCTTTCCATACAAGCCTTCCCATAAGAAAACGGACTATAAGATGTTGTGAGTCACAAACGATTGTAAAATGATAAAAAAATAAGAAGCACGAATGTAGATTTTTAGGCCATTTTGACTTTTAATTCTTAAGGCCAGTATATTCCAAAAACTCTGTCTCTGTCTTTTCCTTTACGTGTGAAGAGTAATGAAAATAACCTAACTTTTTCATTTTTTCAATGTTTTTGTTGTTATTTTAAGCATAAAGACACTTTTTGAAAAGAAACCGTTGAATATTCTTTTATATGTCATTACCTATTTTCTATATATTATTCGTGAGTAATAAACTTTAATTATTATCCAAAAAATATAAAATTAATGAAAATTTTCTGTCTTTGCATTTTTTTATAGTCGAGTGAAGACAAGAATATCGTGTTTTTAACCGTAAAATAATCAAGATCGTTTATGAAACTTTAACATTTATATTGGCCTTAAAAGGCTTTCACCGATAAAATTTTGCGGTGCTTCGATAGTAATAATAATTATAATACATGGTTTAATTGCTAGGAAATTACCATTACGCGAAAACTAATATGTGCATAAAAGCTTTATCAAACAAAATATGTTCCTAGCCAGCGGTGGAATCAAAACATAGTGGATATAGCGTCCTTAATACTCCATAAAACTCTAGTTTCTTATTTATAAATCCGACAAGTAAACACAAACCATTTACATTTGGTTAGAAATATTTTTGACTAGCGACCACCCGCGACTACATCTGCGTGGGAAGTTTTTTGCTATCCCTCAGGAACAGTATTTTTTTCTAGATGAAAGGTACCCTTTGTCCTTCTCTTTATCCCTGAGAACGTGTATGCAAAATTTCATGATTATTATTGATCGGTTCAGTAGCTAAGACGAGATGCGTAACAAACAAATAAACAAACAAACGGACTTTCGCATTTATATTATTAGTAGAGTCAAAATTACGACACCTCTGAAACAATAGTGAACTAATTTGCGCCGAAGAGTCCATTCATCAAACTCATCAATAGTTGCTAAACAATAGAGTTAGTTTGTTGCATTAGTACGATTTACCTACTAACTAAAATGATAAATTAAACAGCTCTGATGGACTGGCGACTAGACAATACGAGTGAATTAAGACTATCATTAGTCCATTACTAACTTTATGGACACACCATTTTAAATGTGTTTGGATTCAGTCTGTCTGATACTGTGTCAATACCTGAAACCTATTTCACTTTGAGTAATGTGAGAACATAGTAGCTTTGAATGGATTCTTAGAATTGCCAAAATAGTGTACACTTTACACACACAAAGACGACACGTAGTTTATATATATATTTTTTTATTTTTATATAAGTTATAAAATATAGTTCTTATATAAGTTTTTATTATTTGGTTTGATGAATGTAATTTATGTAATATTATTCATTGAATTTTTATATAAGTACTAGCGGCCCGCCCCGGCTTCGCTCGGGTGAAATGTTGCACAACGGTAATCGTTGTAAGTCTTCCCTTGGTAACCAATGATCGGGATAAAAAGAAGCCTGTGTTAAGTATTCCTGACTTCCTATAATCTATCTCTGTGCCAAATTTCGTCTAAATCCGTTCACCCGTTCAGACGTGATTGAGTACATCATGAACAACATCCAAACATCAAAACTTTCACATTTATACAATTTTGTGTATAGGTAATAGCAGTAACAGTCTGTCGATTCTGTAACCAAACTCGCATCTCACTTCGAACCTCACTTCACTTCGCGTGAATTTGTTATTAGAAATTAGCTAACTAAATGAGCTATCTTAGGTAGCTATCTAAAATCTTTTGTGATACAAAATGTTCTTTTTATTATCTTATTTATGATTTAAAATTCCCGTGTAGTGAAGTGAGATTCGAAGTGGGGTTCGAGTTTGGTTACAGAACCGACGACGCCCTGATCACGATTATGTATATTAGGTAGGTGTAGGTAGGTACCTAATAAAATTTCTTAGCGGTTTTTGACAAAATAAGTATAATAATATTATGTAAAATTTAATATTTAATAGTTATCTTCTTTATAAATAAAAATCTATGTAGGTATGTTTATTTGTTTCCTTCTTCTCAACTTAAGAGCCGCGCTCTTGTCTGTGTAGCTTTCTCCACTCGTTTATGTCCAAAGCCAGTTCCTTGGTTTCTTGATAAGACACGACGTTCACCTTCTCTTTAATCTGTTCCATATAGGCTCTTCTTGGTCTTCCTCTTCCTCTTTTTTCCTCTATTTTTCCTTCTATAATGTTTGTAATAAATTTGTCGTGTCTTATCAAGTGGCCGATCATTCTACCTCTTCTGGTTTCTATGATTTTCAATATCTGACGTTTTTCATTTACTCTTTTCAGTACTTCCTCATTTGTCACCATCTCAGTCCAGCTTAACTTCTCCATCCTTCTCCAACACCACATCTCGAATGCTTCCAATCTTTCTGTATCTCTCTGCGTCATTGTCCAAGTTTCACATCCATAGAGGGCTATACCCCATACGAAAGTTTTGATGCACCGTCTTCTTATGTTTTTAGCGATTTTTGCCTTTCCTGGGGAAGGCTTGTTTTGCAATTGCTATTCTTGTTTTGATGTCTAAAGCGCATTTAGCATCACTTATCATGTCATCAGTACCCGTAGCATGAACAGCTATCGAAAAAAATAACGCGCGTAAAACTACTCGATATAGTATTATCTATGGAAAACTTAATTTCACTTTTCAGCGATAGATGGCGCTGTACAAATTTCCCATACAAAATTACTCTATCGAATGTTTTTCGCGTTATTTTTTTCGATAGCTGTTCGTGCTACGGGTACTGATATTTACCAAATTTTGCCACGTTTTATTTGACAAATTATTCGTAAAATAGTGAAAATCGGAATAAAAACTTATACAACATGAAAGTCTTTTGGAAAATTACTGAAAATTAGAAACAATTAATTTCAGTTTACATTAAACGCATGTGCATCGCATTCCAATGCAGCTTGAAGCATTTGGCTTAAAATATATCGATACAGTTTACTCGGTAAGTTCTGCCGAGGTAGCCACCACTACAATAAAAGTCTCAACTTCACACAACCAAGATCGCACCTATTTCAATTACTTATCCCACATATTGTTCAGATGCGTAGACACGTGTACCACAAAACTGCACCAATTTTAAGACACAATATCCACTATAAACAATTCAAATAATTAAAATAGCCACCGAACTGAACTCGACGAAATGGCGCCAAAAACTCCCTGTGACAACTTATTGCTTTCTCTGTGGTGAACCAAGGAACATAATTATACTCTCAGGGGAGGTGACAACATGACGACTGACATTTATTTTTCTTAATCATTCAAATGCACTAAGAAGTTTTGATTCCGATATTGAAATCAATCACCCTAAAAATTGCTTTCTACCCCTTTTCAACCCTGTTAGGGGATTCATTTCAAAAAAATACGAAACCCGTATTCAATTAATTTTGTGAAAGAAATGTCTACGCCAAATTTCAAGTCAATCGGGCCAAGGAATCGCGTTCTCCCATACAAACTTTGTCACCCTGTTTCACCCCCTTAGGGATTGAATTTCGCAAAATTCCGTCTTAGTGAGCACCTACACCCTAAAAGGAACCCCCGTGCAAAATTTGAGACTCCTAGCACTTGTAGTTTCTGAGATTTCGTGATGAGTGAGTCAGTGATTTTCTCTTTTATATATACATATAGATGAGATTTTTGCATTCACAATGCTATTTTTATACAATACTAAATAATATACTAGAAGAAATACGACTCGCACCAGATCAATACTCAGACGGGAATCGAACCCGCGACCTTTGGATATCATAATGCTCTGACCACTGAGCTACCGAGTCACTAGTGACATCGCCGAATTTCTTCTAGTATATCCTACTCTTACGCTGCAAGCCAGCGTAAGACCGGACCGAATATCCAAAGGTCGCGGGTTCGATTCCCGTCTGAGTATTGATCTGGTGCGAGTCGTATTTCTTCTAGTATAATATCCTACTCTTACGCTGCAAGCCAGCGTTATTTCATCAATGTGATTAATTACCTCGACATTCAATTATTAATATTACGCAGTCATTGAGCTGAGAAATCTATAAGACTCAAAAATAAAAACGATGAAGAGGTCTACGAGTAGTAGAGAAGTAAAGTATCCTATTAAGTATTGATTTATGCAGAGAGAAATTGGCACTTAAAGCATCTTTTGATTAAAGTGTTATTTTTTTACCGCTCGTGGGAAATGTAGGCCTGAGTATTTGATATAAATTCAACTTGATGCGCGTTCCTGAAAAAATGGTTTTGACATAATATAGACAGACAATCAAATTCTATTTAAGGTTACATTTTTCCATTTGACGTAACCCTAAAAAAATCAAAGGGAATGGAAAAATCATCACACCCCAGAACACAAACCGAGCATACTGCAGCAATAAATTCGTTAAAAACATATTAATCTGTATTTATCAAGAATTAACGAATTAATGTACACGCTAAATGTGAATTTATTTCTCGAGCAGCAAAATGAGTTTTCGCATGAAAAGTTGTTGAGCGGACATAATTGGTCTGTCAGAAACATGGTGGAAGTTTATATTGCTTCTAATAGGGATTTCGTTTAAAATTGCTTTTTTGAGCTGTGAATACGATAAAAGAAGGCATCGATTATATAGCATCATGCTAATTTCAGATTAGGTATTTTTTTTAAGCTGAGGTAGTTTATCTATTCATAATAGGCTTGTTTCCATTAAGAATAAATATAATGGATAGGGGTTTATAATGATTAATTATATTATGGAGAAAATAACAAACAATTTTAATTATTAAAAGCGTTAAAGATTAATAATATTTTTAAAAAATAAATTTCGTAAAATGAAACCTTTAGTCACGTGACAGTGAACACCAATCAGAAAGCGTTACGTCACGCCGTGCGAAACTCCAATCTTGTCTTTGAAGTTTCGAGTATCACTACCGGAGGCGCGTTCCAAACCTACACTCCGAGTGCAACCTAACCACAACCGAACGCAAGTTTTAGCCACTTTTTCCGTATTTCTCCATTGTTTGGAACATATATAAATAACTGGTTTGGCGTTTTTATAGTCGTGCTATCACACTGGGGCTCTATACAGTACTTATAATATGAGAAATTCATTTTTAAACGATAAAAACTAGCTATAACGTACGAAGACACGATCGCTCTTTTGTTTGTTTTGCACGGCGTGACGTCATTCAAGACGCCATGACAGTCTTGTGCGTTTTGGAACCAAATTAAAATTGGTTTTTTAAAACGCGAAATTTATAATGTAAACGCTCGATTAAAAATAAATAAACCTTTTTTTTCGATAAAATGCCTAATAAGCTAAAATATTAAGCAGTTATTGAAATTTTGTCAACTAGCCTATTCAGTATTGTCTTTTACGTCTTCTTGTTACATTGTAATTTACAAAAATGCAGTGCAGCATTCTGGGTAATAAAATCTGGGAAAAGGTAAACACAGAATATTTCTTGCCTATCATGAAGATGATGGTCAAAACGTTTCAGTAGTGTTAGATAACTGTCAGTGTTATAGACAACTGAGTACAGTCGCGCAGAGTCAGGCGGGCCACGTCAGTGCGCTGCGAGTCGTGAATCACGCTCGAATGCGCGCGCATGTACGCAAGCACGCGGCGCTCTCCGGCACATTGAACAGTCACTGTCTTTGTGAATATCACAGATCAGTTGGTGCTGGTTGCTATTAAGCTGAGTTTCGAGCTTCAAATAAAGGTTAAATTACCTTATAGGAATAAAATCAATCAAATGGAAGAGCATTAATTCATTTACAAGTGCTTGTGACAGCCTAGACTGACTAGGCTGTTAGAATTACTTGTGAATGTCAAAGAAGATACGCCATCGGTTCGCAAGGCAAGCGGAAGACCTCGTAACGAGAAGAGCCGGCTTCTTTCTTATTTCAACAAAAAGAAGTGCTTTATAAGTATACGCTTAAAAGATATAACAGCTGTGTTTTAATAACAACGGCAAGTATATTTTGTCTCCTGTCGTGATCTCTGTGATTCGAGATGAATCCAGATTCTGGAACAGATTAATGTAAAAAAGTAGCCTTTTCGACAGAAAATATTGCATAACAGTGCAAATGTTTCTGAATCTTCAACACGATCCGTATTTCTATTTAATATCCTCCAACCTCCTCGTCCCATTTAAGACCTCATCTAAATTAAGAAGATTAAATAATCTCAATTAAGTCTAGGCGCGAAGCAGATCACGTTACGTCGTGCGAAGCCTTTATGCGTATATTCATAAGTGCGTACCTGAATCCATGTTAATTTGACTCTCAGGTCACCTCTTAATATGATAATCAAGCCATTAACAGTTCAAATACAAGGCTTTTAATGAGAATGCGCAGGAACGACGGTGTTACTCCCGAGATTCATGGGTGGAGTAGAGTGGCGAATATTTTGATGAAAAATGTAGAGATTTAGTGTCATAACTTTTGGTGTTTTATGTACTCGAGCGGCAAGAGAATGCTTGTATCGCACCATTTTATGTGCAATTTAATACAAAAAATACCTACCTATACTACTTAATGGATAAGCCTGTGATAAGAATATCATTAATTTAAGTACCCATACAGTTCAAAGCTTGAAGGTGTGTGAAGATGCTTCGACAAAGTATTGGTCGCAAACATTCAAAACCAAGACATCAATTAGTAAACTATCGCTAGCTATCTATAGCATCTCTATTCTACTTACTTTAGTACAAGTTCTAAAAGACCCAATATTAGCAAAGTCTGAGCATTTAGACAGGCTCGGGTCAAATATTAATATCGTCGTCGAGCTTTTGTTTGTCAAAGACGCTGTCCCTGTGTCCCAATTGTAAATGAGAGTGCGGCGGCGTGTTTACCGCTGACGAGAGATATGTCTGCGACCGCTCCCAACTCACGACAAGGGATTTTTGCTCTGCACAGAGTTTGTTGGCTTCTGAATAATGATCCGGGATTTGCATACGTCGTCGTGCGTACTGAACTTTGTTAATGCTTTATCAGTTTTGAAATTAGCTGGATATGCTGAACTCTGTGTCATAGAGGCTTACACTTGACTTCTAGCTTTGTGTATATTTTACATATTCTCAATTATCTATCTTTAAACACCAAGTTCTACTTTCCTTTCTTTTCGGAGATGCAAAGGTAGAGTAGACGAGACATTCTGTCGTTGGTAGGTACTGGCTATGGCTTCGATTGGTATAACAAAGTGCTTACAACCAGGAATTCATAACGTTATGTTTAAATGTAACGATATTTTTAACATTAACGTTCTGTCAATAAATAACGTTATTTTAGATAACGTTACATTTATATTAACGTTATTTCAGTAAATAACGTAACGTTATTTCTTACTTTTTGTTATCGTTACTTTAAAATTAACGTTATTCCAATTAATAACGTTACTTTTTTACCGATAATTTTTCCGGTACTGTTGTACCGGTAAAGTTTAACGCTACATTTAACGGTAATTTTACCGGTACAATAATTTTAACGTTATTTTTCACTGGTAAATTTACCGATAAAATGTTTTAACGGTATTTTTAACGTTATTTTTTGTATCGTTATTTTTTTAACGGTATTTCAATCCCTGCTTACAACACACGTTTATCATGAGTAGGTACATAAAGCAACAGCTGAACATATTTCGTGTTTGAATCGAATTTGTGTTCAACAGCACACAGGTATGTTTACTAAAAACCACGTTCTTGTTGATACGAGCTCATTGAGATTCAACCAAAGCTCAGTTAATTTGGAATGATAACGTGCCGATACATCTCGATTTGGTTCCAATAAACCAATATTATTATTCTGACAATCGCCCTCGCCAATCTTAGATTCAAATGTAATATGGAAAATCTCATGTTTTATAAATACCTACCATAAGATATGAAAGTACATAATTCAGTATTTGGGCACTTGGATAGATCGGCAAGTCGGGTTCGGAGTCAACTCGTCCCAAGGAAACTAGTTTCGACATTTTTCGGTTCTGTTTTTCACATCATTATTATTAGTGAGTACTAGGTGAGTTTATTGAACGACGTGGGTAAGGTTAGAACTGTGACCAGCAAAAAAAATTAAACAGTGGGACAACTCACGTCATTGGGACGAGATCTTTTATTCGTCACACATTGTAACTCACAATGTGTGACGTCATAAAAGATAGAGCTATGAATAAATACTGAGGACTGTTCCAACTTCAAACGACACTTTAACCTCTTTCACCCGTAACAGCTGTTAAGGCAGTTTTCACAATACCCAAAGTGCAGTTAAATTATGCTTGAATTTTAGCTAAAGCCGAAGGGTATATTCGGAAAATTCGCACCAAAAAGACGTCAAAAACGTCACGTAGCGGACGGCTCAGACGTGGACCGAGTTTCAGCCGGTATTTGTAAATGACAGAATTTTTAAAGCTCAAAGTTGGATTTGAACGCCATTTACCTAGTTTGAAAATTTAAAATGTTAATGCTGGCCTCGAATAGTTATGGCTCGTATTAGATTTTTTTGGTTTGCGTTGCGGTGTATTCTACAATGTGGTAAAAACGAGTAGGAAGATAAATTTTAGTTTTAGTTAAAATTTGATACCTTTAAAATTTTAATGCGTTAATATGCATCTCTCCAAATAATAATAATAAGCCTATGTTGATTGCAAAGAAATGTTTATAGACGACCCAGCTAGCATCGGGCAATTCTATCGGTCAGCACCAGTCATGACTATTTTCAAAGGGAACATTAGTTGGCATTGCCTTATGTTGATTGGTTGTAATAGTAATGATAATGACTGATGGAATTTACTTACGCTCAGTCGCTCATTACCATCCAATGATACTAATGTTTACCTAAACCAAACTATTCGCGTCATCAAAACATTTTCAGATTGCATTGCACTCTAAAACAGTACCGTTCGCGGCGGTGTGCGGCGCCGCGGAACGTGTCACGTCACGCCACCACCAAAATTCAATTTTGGTGGGGATCTAACCGCAAAACGCACTGCCACTAAACAGAGCTGTAACAACGATATATCAAAACAAAGTTTAGATGCGTTACCCGCACTCCACAATGGCAAGACGAAAGTAAGGTAATTGCCCGACTTTCAATTAGTCAGGCACAGGCTCGTGACACGTAAACACACACCACTCTCCTCAGTCAGACACTAAAAAACCGTGACATTCTGATCAAAAATGCCTTCCTGCGTCTATAAACGATTTGCAAATTATACAGCAACAGTCAGAGTTTGGAAAAATGTTTCATTTCACACGTAAGTACTGTATTTAACCGTACAATGTATTTTCGTATTTTGTATTACTCTAATCGGCCATTTTTTTACAAAGAGCGAGACGCGCCAATGAGCATGCAGCGTATCAGACGAAACTTATGATGTCTGTTTATCTCTTTCTAACGACAGGGATTCCGTATGGTGGCGTTCATTTTTGTCCCACTATTGATGTAATATGTCAATGTGTGTATCTGCAGTACCTGTCGCTGTTTTAAATTGCATGATGTTGGCGCATAACGCATCTAAACTTTGTTTTGATATATCGTTGAGCTGTAACATCGAAATGTAAAATGAAATTGATTATAATATATACAACATGTAACAAAAATCCTGTCAGATACTAAAACAGGTGATTGTGTTGCCATAACCGGACAACATTCTCCAAGGAACATAGGCCCAAAAACCATTTGCTTTGTTCTTCCTTCCATAGTAAATCGGACAGCTGACCAAATACATTTTGTATGGGAGTATGTTTTTTTTTGTTGTTTTTCGACCTATGTTCCATCGCGCGCTCATGGCGGAACTTCAAGACTGATCGTTCTTGATCACGTTCATCTGAGCGCTTCCGTGCTTCGGAGGGCACGTTAAACCGTCGGTCCCGGCTGTTGTCATCTGATAACAGTCGTTAAGCCAAGTTAGAGGCATTACAGGCGGCTTGATAAAATCTAACACTATAGAGGTGGCCACTATTCCTCATTCGATAAGAAGAAGAAGCAACACTAACACCTGTTTCAGTATCTGACAGGGTTTTTGACACATATTGTATATGATACAGCTAATTCACTAAGTATGGCTACCTACAGTTCTAGCCGGCTAAAAGTAGGTGTAGCCCGTGACAATATATACCTCATACGACCATCCATCATCAGCCTTAAAATTGGATCACTCATTCTGGATTAAGTTTTATATTGAGTTTAATCTCCATTTGTTTGTTGATATTGCAATCCATTTAAAAACTCTTTTTTACATTGAAAATTAATTTTCATATTGAATGTTTCTGTGGATAAAGCAGTTCATTTCCAAACTCTTTTTAATATTTTAACGGATTCTGGTAATCAATTTTAATGCCTTATGTTTTAACATAGCATAGCGGGCACCTTTTGTAAGCTCATTATACTATCTCTGTTCTCCTGTCTGTACTTTATCTTATTCGGCAAGTCGTCAGCCCCCGTAGGTAGCTGCTGACAAGTTAATTTATGTTGAAACTAAGTAAACGTTTACTTAGCTCCTTGTTTGTCAACGCTCCGATTTATTATAGAGATGTTGGGTCCGTGTTATATCACGTCAGCTACAACCTGATGTAGACAACCCTATATTAAAATCTGTTTTGTAAGGGGATTATTGTTTCAAAAATGATTATTTCATGAAATAAAACTTTTTGACGGATGTTAGCGCGGTTTTTTTTTATTTTTTATTTATTTATGAACCACAAACAAGTTTTCAATACAGCTTAATGTAACAGTGATGATATATAATTTATAATTTTATTGTAAACTCAATGGTGCTGGTTAATGAAATGCGAGACTCAAATAAGTAACTAAAACTAGATATGTTTATGACTATTCTACAGAATTAGACGAATACCGCTAGAGTTTTAGGTTTCAAAAATATTAAAGTTTGTTTTTTTTCGTATATAGTTTCTGCACCATTAACTAAGACTAATACATGAATTTGTGTCATTTTGGGTGGATGCATAAGTGACAATTTAGGTTTTTGTCTTTTTTAACACTATCAATCGAAAAGAAAATTAAAGTTGAAAATTTTACTTTCATGATGATTACGAAGTCATAACCGATGTACATGAGCTTTTTGTGTCATCTTTGTCCACGGGAACACTGTTATTTAACTGACACAATTTGTGTCGTTTTTATCAATGGAATCTTATATCAGATACAGTTGAAGTTAAAGTTACCGTTACCTACTATAAGTCAGTTTGCACTGGACGAAAATGACACAAATTAGGTTTGTACACTACTCAGGCTATCTTAAATACAATACCATTGAGTTTTTTAACTTTAAATCAATTTTGTCAGTTTTGTGTTCAATTATTTATATCGACGACAAATAATCGAATTTCTAAAGATGCATCAGCTAGATGTGACACAAAACGCAAAAATAAACGTTTTATATGCAAGTCTATTGACAGACAAGATTTCATAAACTTTAGAATTTTTTAAGGTTATACCCTCAAAATAACGTATTGGTATCGGTCTAAATAACAAAATATGTTGATAGAAAAAAAAACAGTAATTTATTATTATTAAGACTTAATTAAACAGTTATGCAAGTGTGAGTATATGTATCAAGTGTATTTTGTGTGCGTGATAGTTAACATGTTTGAGGTTAATTGTATAAGGGTGTGTATAAGGGTTGTATAAGTCTTAGTGTGTGTGAGCATTTGAGCATAATGTGTGTGAGTGAGTGTGTGTAAATGCGTATTCATGTTATTATTGTAAAGTACTTTGATAATTAGTTGGTATTTGGTTTGATTTTTATTTTCCCGACGTTTCGGCACCTTTGCAGCTGCCGTGGTCATTTTTTAATGAATGCATAACACTAATTCATGTCACATTCGTTCAGTAACGTTTATTCATCAAAACCGTGCAATGGTTGAAATAATCTGATCTACAAAAAACCTTCAAGTCTTTGTTTAAACAAAAGAGAATTTGATTAAATAGTCTGAATGTAGCTCGCGTCAAAAAATCTTCAGTTAGTTTTTGTTAGTTCTGATTTCCGACACGAAATTTATCTTCTCAACAATAGAATAAAATGGAAGGCCTTCTTTTGTTCCACGCACCCATATAGCTAATTGTTCTTTTTGTGTGATTGTTTATCTCGTGCTTAGTCGACAGCTGATGTTTTCTTTTACGCTTTGTTCTTTTAAGAGCAGAGAGGTGAAACAGTTGGCAGAAGTTGATTACCTACTATATTGTATTTTTCCTCTTTATAGTCTTTTCTCTTTGTGAGATTGGATTGTTGAATTCTGAGAATTTTTTTTGCAACTCGATTTTAATAAAAACAAAAAGGTAGAAATTCTTCTAAACTGACGGTAAATTCACCAACAGTAATTATGACATCTGATTGTGCTTATAGCAACGTAATAACTGTTACTGATAATAATGATGTATCTTTTTTTGGTATTAAGAACAGTAAAAGGCCGATTCGCATTTTGATAATGTTAAACTCGTTATTTACTCGTTATATTATTATTCTAATTTATTGCACCATTATATCTCTCACTCATAACTAAATAATTTATATTTTTCACACATTTTATACCACAGTATAAAGTTACAACTTAAAATCCGTGTAACAAGGGGTTGTAACAAATAACGGTTATTCCGCCTTGTAAAATTAACGGTCGTTTGTCCAGCCATTTTTAACCGTTCGTCGAGATGTTCGCAGATAACGAGAGTTTTATTATGCCGTCGAAGTTCAGCCCCGTAATAGAGCAGTTAACCTGAAAATGTTGCGAGCCTTTTAAAAATTAACGACTGAATTGCAAAATGTTATGCATGCTTTATAGTAGCATAGCATTGAAGCCGACATCGCATTACAATATGAGACGTTAACGCTTTGTACCGTTACATTCGATAATAACCCTTTTATGACAGAAAATTATCAAAGGGATGTATTAGCACTTTAAATTTGATGAAACCAGCTTTAAAATTGTATATCATCACTTTAAAATAATAATGATAGATCTATAATTTAATACTATGGTAGGAAAATATAGACGATTCAAAAGTACTTAATAATTAAGTTTATTTGAATAAAGCTTATTTCAATTTCACTTTCACTTTTTATCACTACAAAATAATGTTTTGCACTTGGACAATTTTGTCCTATAATTTAATATCAAACCACGCTCAAGGAGTACGATCAGCAAGAAATATCATAAGTAACAGAAAATTATAAACGCATAATATTTTCTAGGAGCTCGGTGGCGCAGTGGTATAGCGCCTGGCCCAGCGATTGCGGAAGTAAAGCAACTTTCGCAAGGGTCGGTCGTGAGATGGGTGACCAAAAATGTATTATCTCGAGCTCCTTTGTGCTTCGGAAGGCACGTTAAGCCGTTGGTCCCGGATGCATTTGCAGTCGTTAAAACCCACCAATGGGCCCGCGTGGTGGGTAATGGCCCAACCTCCTTATCCAACCATAAGGGAGGCCTGTGCCCCAGCAGTGGGGACATAAAAAATGGCTGATGGACAATATTTTCTTGTGTGCACGTCGAAAACCGTATGAAGCGTTCATTCCATGCGTGAAAACACGCGACTTTGCATGAACCTACAATCTGTGCCAGTGCTCATTACGACAGTGACGTAATTAAAAACAGATTAAAAACACTAACGAGCTGCACTCTCCATGCGAGTATCCGAGATCCAAATGTTAATTTAACTTCCAGTTAAACGTTGGAGTTGGAACATACTTACTGCGAATCCTAGTTTATGCATAGTACGAGCGATATAAGCTTGTCTAGATAAGAAGCGGCTAATTAATTATCATCATTTAGAAAACTGACTGTTTGTTTTTCCTAATTTATTATTCTCCTTGAGATATCCGATAGGCAACTTTTCTCTCCAAGATCTCGTGTTCGAATCCCTGTTTCATTTTGTTCTTCAAGTTAAATTATTCAACATTGTCATAAATTGAAATTTAATATTGCAAAAAGTACTAGTTAATATCAGAGTGGGAAAGCTTTCTTAACACAAGGCGTTATGGTTGGAAGTAGGGCTTATTTCAAGTAGCTAGCTCCCACCATCTTACTTATATAAGTCTGACGCCATAATAACAATTTCACAATTGTTGTGTTACGGCAGTTAGAGGTAAGATAGCCAGGCAGTGATGAAGATTCCGGGTGTACTGCGCTTCCACCCCTTATTGTTACTTAACATCAGGTGAGGTGAAGGTCAATGTGCATAAAAAAATCTATAAAATCAAAATTATGTGATGAAGAATTATCATTTTGTGATCCATAAAAAAAATTGTAGATTCCATTCTTAGTAGGTATCAAAGTCACGACTGTACCCGTGTATAGAATGGAATCCTGCAAACTTGTTTATGATTCGCGTTTGACCGATTTTTGCGTACAAAGTCTCTGTAGTCGACGAGCTTGTTTCCAGTAAACATTATTAAAGCGGGAAGAGTGCTCTTGTTTTTTACGCTCACAGCGTTTCAGCTTGCGAATCAAAGTGCATTTAGTACGGTTTTGTTTTTGTTTGTATGTAAGTTCAGTTATTTTAAGTCATAACATATTAATCAACTTCCTTTTAGATCGTATCGGATTTATAAATTCATAAATAATTTTTGAAGTTATTGTTTGATGATTATAATTAATCCTATAATTAATTTCCCATTCGAACACAACATTTGATTTAATGCATGTAATAGTTATTTCTGTAACTCTCACTTCACAAAATTTAAGTAAATTGGACTCGATATCAATAACATTTTCCAAATTGTTCATAGCGATGACATTTTACAGAACTATTGCCTTATTTTTATTGCCATAGTCTCTTCATATTTCACTAAGATTAAGTTATCTACTCAGGGAAACGATCGTACCAGGGTCCAGCCGTGTATTGAATCGGATAATTCCAGAGCTGCAGAGCCAAGCGATCTTGAAAGCCAACAAAGTTGCGGCAGCACCTCATCGCCAACTCAAAGACGAGCTTTGAATTAGTGGGAAATCGATCTTGCTAGACATAGTATAGGATGTCTATTTGAGGTAAGACAGATTGATGGCATTGTTTGAAGTGGTGAACATTGGAGACCTACTGAAGTTAATCAATGAAAAAAAAACTAAATTATCAAATAAAAACCGGCTAAGTGCGCGTCTAGCCACCCACTCTAAAGGTCTTATTAAAAGGTCGTTTTGTATGAAATTAATTACAAATACATGTTTTATCTTCGGTAATATTATATTATTTTTTATTTTGGAAACTTTATTTGTCTCAGTTCCCGTCTTGAAAAAGACTCTATTTTTACATCAGTATCACGAAGTTTACAATGAATGTTTCTGTTGTTGTATCAAAAATTACTTTAGGCATAATACTTACATCAGCTCCTGTGTCTAATTTACATTTAATGTTTTGGTTTCCAATCATAATATTTTCAGTCCACTTAGATATATTTAACATTCGTACTGATCCACAATAATAACTATCTTCTGAACTATTATCTGCTGTTTTACTACAAGATTCTTCAAAACAATTTACTTCTTCAATTTCTTGACTTTACATCTTACTGCAAAGTGGTTTAGTAGTCGACAGTTGACACACCTTTTCCCATAAGCCGGACACTCCCTCGGACGATGTTCTCTTTGGCATCTGTTGCACTTTGCACTTATACTTGAAACTAAACTTGGAACTCCTTTCCTTCTGATACATATTCCCGGACCTAATCTTAGATTTGATGGTGTCTATCTCCAATGTAGGGTTCATCTCTTTTACCTGTGCCCTGTAGATCTCGCTGGCTCTACACACTTTTGTAACTTTTATCAATGTTAAATCTTCCATTCTCAACAGATTTTCTAGGAGCGCCTTATCTTTTAGGTTTCATCTTGTTCCACAGAACTCTAAAAAATCTGATAATGTGCATGTTAGAGATTCACTAGACACAGGGTAGTCAGCTGGGTAGTACTACAATTTGGTTTTGAAAGTGCCAGATAATAATTATAAAAACCATATGAAATAGCAACATTTTATTCCAATAACTTCCTTAGTACAATCACCTTCCACTTGAAAACAAAACACATGTGCTGTACAGATATAATCCGATATCATGCCATGAAAAAAAATGACGAAAAAGCAATAACGATAATGCGGAGCAGCGCTAAAAATTCACCCTAATCACAATACATAAGCCAGCACGTGCGGCCAACAAACAAGACCCCTGAGCTTTCACTCATCAGAAAGTGCCTGTACCGGTAACTGCTTCGGCTGCAGGTCAGCATTGCTGGCCAACGATTACCTACGTATCTTAAAGCGAATCTCGGAGAGTCCCCGGGGAAATCTGACTCTGTCTTCGGACCCACAACGAATTTAATCAGAACGGATAGGTGTACGGGATTTTTGTAAGTAAACAATTACCTACCTACATCTATATGCAGCAAACATTACTTAAATAGTATCACAGATAAAAATAGAATAGACCTGTTATCACATTCATCTAATTTGTAAATTAATATAAGCACATATTCATTCTTCAAATATTATCTGTGATAACCAGTCACATTAAAAGCGAAACTAAACCTACGCAAAATATAATTTTCATTTCAGAAACTTTCAATATAAATTACAATATGCTTTCAGAGAAAACTTTCAATAGTGCCATAATAAAATTAAAGTTCAAACTGAAACAAATGTTTGAAAATATTATAATACTTCAATTTCAGTTACCTGAGCTCAAATTATACAACGAGTATTTTTTACGATGATAATCATTACCGTGCCGTGTTTTAAAGAAAATACTATTCTGCTTTTTATATGAAGGCCAAGTGTGCCCTCAAAATCAAATGCCTGTAAAAAGCTGTAAGCATTACGTGGGTTTCAGGAGCATTTCTTACGTGCGCACGCTTCATTAACGGCATCACTGACGAACATTTATTTACAGTAGAAGCAATGTGCGGAATTGTGGGTAATGGGGTAAACGTAACAGAAGCCTTAAATAGGGGAGGTAATCGCTGACTTGAATGTGTGGTGTGTGCATCATGGGAAAGACAAGGAGGAAGATATTTTTATATACCAATTTCTGTGAAAGTTAAGTAATTTATTTACCTCTAGCGCTTAATAAGTGGTGACGATGTGGTTGTTTGTTCTACGATGGCAGATCCCATAAAGAAGTTTACAAAACGACTAAGAAAAACATTGATAATCTAATTTTAATGCCCCCACTGCTGGGGCACAGGCCTTCCTTGTGGGTGGATAAGGAGGATGGGCCATAACCCACCACGCGGCCCTAATTGGTGGGTGTTAACGGCTGCAAATGCAGAAATGCAACCGTGACTAACTGCTTAACGTGCCTTACGAAGCACGGAGGAGCTCAAGATAATAATTTTTGGTCACCCATCCCATGACCAACCCTTGCAAAAGTTGCTTAACCTCCGCAATCGCTGGTCCAGGCGCTAACTAAATCACTTGAAATACTCATCTACGGCAACAATGATTTCATCATTTGATCAAACTCTCTGGCCACATTTTTCTTCAGGTTTGGGAATAAGTGGAAGTTGCACAGGGCCCGATCTGGGGAAGGGTGGATGCGGTACCAATTTGTACCGCAATTCATGGAGTTCGGCTACCGCAACCATTGACGTGTGAACAGACCCGTCATGGTGGAACAATTTTTTTTCACGACCGAGAAAGTTCGAGGTCATTTCGTGGACATTCCATCAGTTCGATTAAATTCAAATTTGGTGTTCTAAGTTCGAAAATATGTCGATTCCAAAAAATGTCGATACCAAAGTACTTTCAATAAAACCGCGCTAGTATCCGTTAAAAGTGTTTTATTTCATGTTTTACTTTATGTCGATTAAATTCAAATTTGGTGTTCTAAGTTCGAAAAGATGTCAGAATTTATGTGATTCCTTTTTTTTGCGTATTTGTTTTAAGTTTGTCATATTCAACCTGACTGCGACGTATTCGCAGATAGTTGGGGAACTATTACGACTAAAATGTTTGTCATTCTGTGAAAGTGGATATTCTTTTTAATTGTTTACTATAAACTAAATTTTGTAGATTGTGTTGTCATACATATCTCATTATATTGTTAGTATTTGTTTGTCTTAATGTAAATTAACTATGTTAGCTATGTAATTAGTCGCAGCCCGTGTAACTAATAATAATAAATAAATAAATAATATCAATACGATACTCAGCCTGCCTAGCATGACCGATTTATATCGCGTGATATAGCGTTTTATCACGTTTAACTGTCAAAAAGACAAAGGAGTTTGACAATAGGCTAGTTGACAAAATTTCAATAACTGCTTAATATTTTAGCTTATTAGGCATTTTATCGAAAAAAAAGTTTTATTTATTTTTAATCGAGCGTTTTCATTATAAATTTCGCGTTTTAAAAAACCAATTTTAATTTGGTTCCAAAACGCACAAGACTGTCATGGCGTCTTGAATGACGTCACGCCGTGCGAAACAAACCAAAGAGCGATCGTGTCTTCGTACGTAATAGCTAGTTTTTATCGTTTAAAAATGAATTTCTCATATTATAAGTACTGTATAGTGCCCCAGTGTGATAGCACGACTATAAAAACGCCAAACTATTTATATATGTTCCAAACAATGGAGAAATACGGAAAAAGTGGCTAAAACTTGCGTTCGGTTGTGGTTAGGTTGCACTCGGAGTGTACGTTTGGAACGCGCCTCCGGTAGTGATACTCGAAACGTCAAAGACAAGATTGGAGTTTCGCACGGCGTGACGTAACGCTTTCTGATTGGTGTTCACTGTCACGTGACTAAAGGTTTCATTTTACGAAATTTATTTTTTAAAAATATTATTAATCTTTAACGCTTTTAATAATTAAAATTGTTTGTTATTTTCTCCATAATATAATTAATCATTATAAACCCCTATCCATTATATTTATTCTTAATGGAAACAAGCCTATTGAGTGTCGAAAAAATGCTATATTACGCGATATAAGTCGGTCATGCTAGGCAGGCAGGTTGTTCAAAAGATATACTCGTAGATGGGCAATACTATAGAACAAGTAAAAATAGCATAGCATCAGAACTATTCTATTCGTTTGAAAACCCAAATCAATATTACTGTGGTTCCAGCGGGCTTTCATCAAATGCGTAAATCCGGCGGAACCACATTTAAGTTCATATACAGTGCAAGTGACAAGCTTTTACCCTTTTTCCATCTCTTTTTATAAAAAACCGGTCAAGCAAGAGCGAGTCGAACTCGCGCACCGAGGGTTTCCGTACCATCATAATAAATACACTGCAGGGCTGTAGAATAATAAAATTATTATTGCAGTATGAGGTCAGCACCATTGGCCGATAGTGGAACTATTTTTTTTCTTAGGCCAGCGCCATCTCTTGACCGATAGTAGAACTAAATGAATTTTTCTTAGGTCAGGGCCATCTGTTGAATGGTAGAGGAACTAAATATTTTTTTTGTTTGTTTTTTGATTTTCTAAAAAAGTGTGTTATATTGAGACATCATTTTATTTTTCCTGTAATCTTTACATAAATTACTATAACATAGAATTATTTCAGATTTTTCTCTTTGCAAACTTCGGAGATAAAAGGGGGGGGGGGGGACGGACGGTATTTTTTTTACATTTTTCATTGTTGTTCCTATTTGCCTGTCTTTCTGGCGATCTGTTTATCTATCACCCCCATCTCTTTTAATAAAAAAACAGATCCAATAAAAAAATAGTTTTAGTTGATTATTTGTCTATTTGTCCGTCTCTCTGGCGGTCTGTCTAACACCCTTTTTTCAGAAATGCGCAAAGGTTCGAATCTTGATCAACTTAAGGAACAATACAATCGTAGTAGATATAAGACATGATACCTACATTGTTCTTTTTTAGTATCCGCGTCAACTTCTGACTTGCGTCTACCCCAAAATGGCGGCTCCAAAATTTAATCCCGCGGTACGATCCGATTTCGTGGGTCATTGGGCCCGCGGCCCACGCACCTGCGGATAGTTGGGAATCAAAGCTGCTGCGGTCCATGGCTATGGCGCGTCTAATCAATGAGTGCGAAACTGTTTTGAGGGAAATTGGAGCGGAAAATGCCCAGCTCTTGATATTGGGAAGGAAGAAAACATCAAAGACAGAATTAGACACATTGCTAAAATATTCATTTTAATTTTGTACGACGACCATGTAAAGACTTCACGTCATTATTTTTTTTTCATTGATATTTTTTTTTAATATTTTGTAATGTCCTGATCCTAAGTCTTTCTCTGGAAACTTTTAAGCTTTTTCTGCTATTGAGATCTTAATCTTATAATAGATTAATTTTGTGTAAATTCAAGAGAAAAGTCAACACGTAAAGGAGTTGCCGATAAATATAAATAAGGATAACAAACTGTTCCCTTTTATATCCAGTTCATCGGGTGCTAAGCCCACGCTCACAGGAATAGCTTCCCGATTATTAATTGTCGTCTCATCGTCTGTTTGTTTTCATAACAGAAGGAAATTTATTTCGAGAAATTATTTCGAGTTCCTTTGTGTTTCGGAAGGCACTCCGGCTGTATTTGCAGTCGTTAACACCCACCATCACGCATTGAGCCTGCGTGGTGGGTTATGGCCCATCCTCTTTTTCCACCCAAGTCGAAGGTCTGTGCCCCAGCAGTGGGGCCATTAGAAATTGCTGATGTCGCAAGTAATAAGGTGATTTATGGTAGCGGTATTTTTAACGAGCCACTTACACAACTCGCTTATTCCAAAATGGCGAATAAAAAACAAAAATAAATATCACATGAATATTGTAATACCAATAATGGCTTATTAAAACTTCACCATCTCCTCCACAATGATTGACCTACAAAACTCTCAGGCTCATATTATTCCCCCTGTCCCTTTCCCCCAAACGGAGTCACCTATATCCGTCCCTTTCGTATTGTGCTCAGCTCACTCGTTTCAAACTTATTTGGAACTTTTAATTACCAACTGGAATAGATATGAAGCTTGTTATTGCAATAAAGGTAGAACGAAAATATTAAAACAACCTATTTAAAATTTATAGCTACGTGTATAATACATTGTTTGTATGGCAGGCTGATGTGGGTTGGTGGTAGTTCTAACGAGTTTAGACAACATTTAATTTATCAATATACTGTATTAAATTGCTCTGAAATTTAATGAGAATGTTAGCGAAATTGAGTAAGGTGATAGAATAACCAAAATGTCTATACCAATATTGAATGATAAAAAAAACAATATTATATTATAAAAAACCAAGGTTTTCAATAAAAAAAAAATTTCTGGACAAATCTTTTCAGTTTTTTTTAAGGTTTTTCTAATCAAACTTAACAAATATACAAATTAAAACAATTTCAATGTCGATCTTGAACAAAACCGTTTGAATTAAAGAAAAGAAAATTTGCCTAAATTATGCGACATTATAATAAAACAGATCGAAAGTGAGCGGCAATTATGTAAATTAGTCGCGATAAAACGCGATTGTATCGGTTGTCGGGCGATTGAAACGTCCAATTGTGTTGTACGACTGGAAAATGAAATTTATGACCTTATTTGCATTTAGACCTTGGACCTGCCTGACTTGGGAATTAAATAGTTATTGTTCAAAAAGTGAGCAAAGTTATTTTTTTCTGCGAGTGCTGGCTTTAAATCAGAAACTAACGAAGTAGGTAGTCTAGAATTCTATAACAGACTACTGAGCACAGTGAATAAAAAAATTGCTTTCGTGTGAAACATACAACTTTTCACCGCTACCAGCGATAAAAATTGTAGCAAAATAGCTTTTTGCTGCAAGCGTGCGGAAAAGTGATGCGAAACACACGCTCACAGCAAAAAGCGAATTTACTGCGAAATTTTGCGCACCAGAAGCGCCCTTTTCGTGCTGGAGAGGTGAACATTTTATTTTTATAAAATCATAATCGAAGATTTGTTTGGTAATTTGGTACCCATCAGGGATAAAAGGGGGGAAGGTTACATTACATCATTTGAAAAAAACTTTTTTTTCTGAAAAAATATTTAATTTGTTTTTGATAACGTGTCTCCTTTTCTGATTACGTTGTTTAATCACCAATTAAGGCGAGGCCAGTTCACGAAATTTACTCTTTCACTATGTCTTTAGAATAAGGTTGAATATTGCATAACTTTAATTGACGCTTCGCCAGAAATTTGACGAATTTTAGTACATTTTTATTGATTTCTGAAATACTGGATCATTTATTGAAAATGTACTCGGTTATTGTGTTAGATCGATAAAAAAGCTATCCTTTTTGCATAAAAAATCATATCACTGTCGTTGAAAATTACGAAATCTGACGATTTGAAATTTATTTTTATAAGTTTTTATGGTGTTATTCAGGATTTTTTTACATTGGATGTTCAAAAATCAGACTTTTCGTCAGATCGTGAACTGGCCTCGCCTTAATCATATTGAAACATCAAACCACCTTCTTATCTGTTTACTAGTACCTAAATCAAAACAGTTGCATAATTGCCGTCTTGTAATACTTAGCACCTCCACACTTTTATCAATATACTTCAGCCATGTAAAACACCACAAAAGCAAAATTAATGGCCGCATAATATGCAAAGGTATTGCTTTAAAAGCAGATAATTCAGCTTAAATATATTGAGCATCAATTTCGGCGAGCGTATGTCCAGCGGCCGGTGCTATCGGCTCGTGTTCCCCACCATCGTCGTAATGACCAATTGAAACGGAGCTTAAAGCAAAACGAGCAGCTTAATTAACAAGCGCAAAAACAATTACAAGCTATTATTTCTGCAATGGAGTGCAATTAAGAATATGCTTTTTGATTCACAACGGGATACTTGAGCTTCATCATTTAGAATAGAATATAATTTATTGACACACACATTTACAGAGAATAATAAGAAAAAACAACAACAAAGGAATAGGATTAATTACAAAAAATAACACTTAAATTAAAATAGGAAACAAAGAAAAAAAAAATGTGTGGCCAATAAAAACCCTGCCTCAGCTTTATGCTTCTGTGTCAATCTCAGCTGGGCAGAATGGACACAGAGGCGCTGTTATTCTGACAGGGTCATTAGGGTCAGTGACGTAATACAATGTTAATGCATCATAGTTTGATTATCTGTGGTTCGTTTCTAGTCTGTCTGAGTGCTTCACTGACTGACAATGGAACGACTGGGTCTCTTTGAAAACGAGATTGACAGCCAACTTTGACAGGACTTTACTTTTAACTGAAACATATGACAAATAATTTGCCACTTGGTACCACGTGTAGCGAAAAACTATGCCACGCAAAGCCGCATGGCTACAACAAATTACAATTTCTAAGCATGAAAATGCACTTCTGATGTGTGATTTTATTTATGGCCGAAGGTGAAAGCATACTTTACCCGGAATCCTCAAACATTGAGGCAATCTTACCTTTAACCCTTCAACGCCCGGAAAATGAGACACAATAGAAAATCTATTGTGTCTCGGTCGCCAGCGACCGCTCCGGCGTTAATGAATTAACTGTGGGATATCAATGTAAACGTTGTTGTTATGGCGTCAGAATGGTGATAGTTGGTCAGGCGGGCTCAAAACAAGTTACCATGAGTACAAATGTCCCTCTATCTTGGTAATCCGAGACTCCTACGTCTTTACGAGTGGGCAGACCACTAGAGCACAGAGGCGGTAGATGCTTAACGCCTGTAGCACACCTCCGCCCGCAGAACACCGCAGTAGGTTCCGCCATAAGTTCGACAAGCGAAACAAATGCGAAAAGTCTGTTCTAAATGCATAGATTTTTTACACGCGATTTCACCCGATTGACTCCAATCGTTGACGCACGCGAAAGCAATGACGCGAAACCGGCGTAGATGTGATCCTCATATATCGTCGTCGTTAAAAGACAACTTATAGCGAAACTATGGCGGAACTACCGCGGTGCTACGGTTTCGCGGCGGCGAGGTGTGCTACAGGCGTCAAGCTAGCAATTATTTTTAGCAAAACACAAGAAGATTAAGTTAAGATATTTCTTCTTTTAGCCCTCGGTATGCATTTTTTTATAGAAAGTCACTTCATTCCTTGTAACTAAGTTAAAACTAAATTAACCTAAAATCACTCATTATCTTACATATGCAGAACATCGCAAGAGTTTACTCGTGTATAACGATTTAGTAAATAGTACGTCACCGATCCATCAATACCAATTCGAAAATGATTAATCCAACCATCATTTAACAATGCACTGTAACCGGATATAATGCAATTATTCATCCATTTGTGTCACGGGCTGTCATCGCGACGGAAAAAAGCTCTTCATCCATTAATGCGATGTAATAAAATGATTTATTTGTCTGTCCGGACGATCGTTACAATTTCGTTTTTAAGGCTCTGGTGCTTGAAATGTAGGAAATAGGTATTTTCAAGAGTTTTGTTTTAAAAAAAAATATTTTTTATTACTAAGTACTGGATAACTGGATGCTAGATATCGAGATGGTTACTAGAAACTGGTAGTTTGGTAGTTTGCGAAGCGATGACATTAGCTTTTCAATCAAAATTTAAATTATATATCACAGGTGCCTGTATAGTCAGCTCACACTAAGAAAATAATTTTAGGCTGTATGTTTTGCCATTGAGTTTGATTAGTAGATTACTCAAAGGATAATACGGTTAAATAATAATATATATAATAATAATAATAATAAAAGCATTTATTTTCATAAAGATTGAATACTTAAATTGGTAAACGAAAACTCCTAGATGAAGACAACTACAAATAAAACTGCGTAAAATCTTAAAGATTTTACTATCGGGCCTCGGTCATACACGACCTACCCTAAATATTTCTGTGAATAAAAGAAATAAAAAATCTTTTTTTGTTCTGCTGTTAAAAAATATTTCGTGGTCGAATATTATTTTTATCGTTGATTTGATCAAATGACAATTTGGTTTTTGGATTTAGGATTTGGACTTATTTTAACTACCATCAGACGTTTCGCTTCAAACGTAAAGCATATACACTTTTCTTTTTTATTATTTTAGAACAAAATTAATATTAGGCTACGGAACCATAAAAATGAAATCCTTACCAATGCCTGATTTTACTGACCATTTCTTATTTTAATGCTTGCACTTCGGGAATAAAGTTCGAAATGGTCTGAATATATTTCAGAATGGGCAGCTTAAATCACTACACCGCTAGATCGCCACAGAATGTAAATCTTCTGCGCGCCATTATTTACACAAACACTCCGATTGGAACAGCGTCACAGATCAGAGAATTGCAGTAGGTACCATTCTGTGACACGTTTCTCTACTTTTTTAAAGAGTCAGATAAAAAGTATCACAGACTAATTATTAGGTACCTAGGTGTTAATAATTCTTTTTAGCTTTTCTATTAAAACATTTTTGCCCTATATCTCTTAAATTCATGTTTTATATCTGCCAGAAACAGTAAATAGCTTATTATTTATAAAGTCAGGAGGTCATGACAAACGTAAACTATTGAAGTGATATTGTCGAGGACAGCAAAGGAAACGGCGGTTGAAAGGGGAAAAGGAAGATTTAATAGCAGATAAAAAGGAAACACATTTACAATAGGCAAAGGAAGGCAATATGACAAGAATAGAGAAAAGAGACAAAACCATAGTATAGGTATTTACAAGCAACTAATTACAGAGTAAAATATAATAGGTCTATACATGGGTGGGCCTGTCCTTGACAGATATTGATCAAGAAGTGGTAAAAATGTGGCTATACCTAATATATGTTGAACTGTTTTGTTATGTTATTCAGTGTTGAGGTCAATACATTTTTCTTTCATTCCCTAAGTAAGTAAATATTAGGAAAACTCTTTTGAATACCTACTTATAATTTCATCTTGTATTTGTACAAATTAATTTATGTCATGACCAACCTCTCCTAAATAAGTGCGTAGACTAATGAAAATACGGTATATGCCTTTGATCTCTATTTTACCGCATCAAAGGTAATGTAGTAGCAAAACATTTCCAATTAATTAGTATATTCTCGTAGTATTGTTAATGAAGATAATGACAAATTGCCTCATACACAACATTTTGAGCAAAAATAATCTAAGTAGTTATTTTTTACAATTTTTTTATTACATGAATTTTGTTATTCAGCTACTGTCAATACAACTTTTTTGTTTTAATTTGTTTTCGTTGATTCTACGCTCCGATTTATTTAATTTTCCGTTTGGCCGGATTTCAATAGGGCGATTTATTCTAACCTACTGCTTTCTAATAGACTGTGTATGTATTGGGTCGGTATTGTTTTTCAATCGGCCTTCTCGCTGAAGGCTGACAAGGTGACGTCACAGCTCGACATGGCCGCTGTGAAATCGATGGAAGAAGAGTAAATAACTGAGTAGAGGTGTAACTTTATACAATCATACTTTCTGAGTAGGTATCAGTAGTCAGTAAGCGAGCGGACAACGTAATGTAAATAATTCTAAAAAGTATTAGTTTAATTACAGTTTGAAAGTGTAAGAAAATAATAAATGATTATCAATCGCAAGTTAAATGCAAACGTGTTAGATAAATGCATAAAGTGAAGGCTTTTAATTTACCACTATCAGAATATGAGTCTGTTGAGTTTTAATATCGAATCGAAGCCCAGTAGTTTGCCAAAGCTGATATGCGGCGGAAGCCAAACTACATTCCGCTACCCTTTAGCTTAGGTACAAGTAAACACATTATATTACCGCTGTGTCAATGGGAAGTAGCGTTGGTTTAGTCTCTACATTCAGCGGAATTGTTTGAATTTTCGTTTCTGCGGCCTATTCTTTGCTTGCCTCTGCTGTACGTCCCTAGTTCGTACTTGCGTTTGCCCTTGTTTTTAACGGGCAAAGTAGAGGAAAACAGTCGAAAGGAATATGACGTAACACCAGATATTGCGTCGCGTTAGATTCTAAATTTTCTTTTAAAAGGAAAATATACAATAAATAAGCAGATAACTTACGAAGTAGTAACTGGGAAATCATGACGGTTTTCAGTAGCAATTGATCTGCTTCTTCAAAAAATGCTAATAGATCTGAAGTATTTACTATACATTATTCTGTTCCACAAACTCATAAAAAGCGCCTGCAACCTTTTTCCAGCATTAATTACCCTCGTTTTACGCGGGAAAACGACATCCAGGCACACCGTACAAATACGGCGTCGCGTCCTTTTAAAATGTCGTCCGAATTTGGCAACACATCTCGCCGAGTGGCACACCTCTAGCAATTACTGGGCTCGAAATTTTCAAAGAGAGACCACATTTATGCTGGCCACGTCCGCACCTCGCGGCGAACGCGTGATCAAAACGTGAACAAGAATGTCATTGAACATTCAATAGAATTGGAGCTACTGAAATATGTACAGGTATCGGGGTGTTTTGAAGCATTTTTCAAAGTAGGTAAGTATAAAGAGTTTATATTAATTTTGGACAACATAACCTAACCTACAACATGACGCAGAGAGATAGAGAAAGATTGGAAGCATTCGAGATGTGGTGTTGGAGAAGGATGGAGAAGATAAGCTGGACTGAGATGGTGACAAATGAGGAAGTACTGAAAAGAGTAAATGAAAAACGTCAGGTATTGAAAATGACAGAAGAGGTAGAATGATCGGCCACTTGATAAGACACGACAAACTTATTACAAACATTATAGAAGGAAAAATAGAGGGAAAGAGAGGAAAAGGAAGAACAAGAAGAGCCTATATGGAACAGATCAAAGAGAAGGTGAACGTCGTGTCTTATCAAGAAACAAAGGAACTGGCTTTGGACAGAAACGAGTGGAGGAAGCTACACAAACAAGAGTGCGGCTCTTAAGTTGAGAAGAAGAACCTACTACTGTGATAAGTAAGAAAAATGGCATTACAATGACTGCACTGCACACTTTGGAGACAATAATCGACGAGACGAGGGTTTTGAACCTCGAGGTGGTCTTATGTAGGTATGCTTCTTTCAGATTTATGGTTATTAGACTTTAGAGGTGGCAGGATAATTTGAGAGAGAGAGAGAGAGATATTTTTTATTAACTCAAAAACCACACGTTACAATAATTAAATAAAGCTAAAAATTTCACAAAAAACAGGTCTTAGGGCTAACTAGGACCTACCTCAGCTTGTGTTGCCATGACACATAAGTGTCACAGCAACGCTGGTATTCTAGCAGGACCTTTTATAATTTGGTTTATTCACAAAATAAATCGTCTACTAGTCGACGCAATAGTGCCAACTTGGCGCTAATGTATATGTAGACCTGCCATTTTGTTGTTTGCTTGGATGTTGGAAGCGATTTTTCATAATATACATATTTTTTCAACACATTTTGGTTCTCTTTTTTTCAATTCGATTTTTATTTCGTTTACAGTCCAATTTCTATCATCATTATTATTACTATCAACCATTTTAGAAATAATAGAAAAATAACCGGGAAAAAATGCATGAAGGTCTCCATCTACAGCAGAGTTACCAAACGAAATATTTTTTCTGTGATCCTCTACTATTCATTTTGCGCGCTAGATAGTTATCATGATATACTATTGTCTCTGTAGGGCTGTAGATCATGCGTTTCTAACATTTTTGAACATGTTGCGAAATGGCTGAAATACAATTTTCCCCATAACTCCACGCCTTTTGAAAAATTTCAAGAAACTAAATCGACAAATAATCCATTATGATTATACAACCTGCTCACAAAATTTCATGAGAATCGGTTGAGAAATGCAACCTGTAGAGGAGACCAAACGGTCAGCCGCACGGACATACAAAAGCATTTTGGCCCAAGCTACAACGGAGACGCTTCGCTCGCACTTCGCGCTTGCTTGGTCAATAAAAGGAAAGGTATATTCAGGGAATGTTAAAACCTTTTTCTATCTCCACTACTGGGCTTTCCTTTATAAAGAACTAACTAAGTAAGTAACAATGGTGTAAACACGTCACATAAAATAGCGCAACTCAAATAAAACCTAATAAAATTCTTTTTTCCGCCAATTGTTATTCAAAGGGTTACTTTTTCAACGAATCTCATTAAAAGACGGGGGCTCATCTTGTAAAGATAAGAAGCGGGGCTATTTGGAGTCCCCTCATCCCGCCGCAGCCTCTTCCACGAATAAATTACGAACCGATGATAATGTCTTTTTTTACTTATTAATTTCGTTAGGGGATGCTAAAAAGTGCCAGTATGTAATCCCCAATTTAGGTGTTTCTAGTAACCTTGTTATTTGCAGTTGTTAAGCAGATTTTTTTTGATGAATTGCATATCAAGATTTTAGTTAAGGAAGGTATCTTATCTTACTACTCGAAAAACGTGGTCCCGTAACCACGGCAGCTGCAAGGTGTCGAAAAATACCAACTAATACCAAAGAACTTTCAATAAAATCGCGCTAGTATCCGTCAAAAATGTTTTATTTCATGTCTAGTGAGCTCGTAAGCTTGAGAGGTGAATATTCCAACTTCTAGATTTTTTCTTGAAAAACTTTAATTTGATAACATCAAGAATGTCTCCCTTTATCTCCCATTGAAACGCATAAATGCACAAATATAAACGAACACATTTTAAACTAATTCCCTTTTTTGTTACAAATCTACAGATGGTACATTTAATTGTTTACTTTCTAAGAAGATAATCTTGTTTCTTGTTTTAGTTAAACAAAACAATATTTTCCTGCCTACCCCCATGGGAAATAGGCGTGAGTATATGTATGTATGTATACTTTGTTATAAAAACAAATCACTTTCGGAAACATCTGTTATGTGTTACGGAATTTATGCGACAAAACACTTATGAAAACGGTGCTGAACCGGCGAAAGAGTAACAGCACTGAACGCTGAGACTGAGACTCGTGCTGAGAAACGCGGCGCTAAGGCACAATTTATTTATTGCTTCCTGTACATGGACTGTGCTGGAAGTGCTGTATTTTGGGGGTGACGGCTGGTAAAATTGTTCAGTGAATAACTATTAAATCTGCTTAGTTCACTTTGTTGTCACGATTTTCGTAGAAGTAAGTACATTGTAAGAAAATCATGACAACTACGATGACGACAACGTTGAGTTGTAATAAATTTTTGTTTGTAATAATAATTGATGATTAAACGAACTTACCTTACGTGAAGTTCAATCATAATTATACGAAGGATTCGTCCGAAGATATTAGTATATTGACTACTTGTAGTATCGCTCGTATACTATCACCACTTAGCACGTTATTTTAGAGTAATAACCTAAAAAACCTATAAAGAGAAGGTTTTTACTTCAAATTGACAGATTTGACATTTCCTGTACGAGTTCTCCCCGTCACTACTTGGCGCCAACACTTCATTTAGTTCAGAGTCCAAATCGTATGATATTTCCTCAGTGGGTGAATATTGTAATTACAATTTATCAGAAGGGAGGGTGGGACTCTATACTAATATCTTCGGACGAATCCTTCGTATAATTATGATTGAACTTCACGTAAGGTAAGTTCGTTTAATCATCAATTATACTTCAAATTCGTCCTTCGATATTAGTATATTGACTACTTGTAGATGTTGAGAGTTTTATACAAGTATAAGAAAAAAGGAAATATCATCTTTTGTGTCTTTTAAATTTAAAAGAATACCGTTCATATTTAATATAATTCTGAATATTTTGTTATACCTATACTATGTACATACGGTTGGAAAACTCAGTACTTATAATTATCATTAATCGAAGATAATGTGTTTGTTTAAATATCTTGGAGAGAAAGTGGAGTGTCATCGACCATCCCGTATTACGTGGAATGTCTCTAATAACATTTATGTTATAGCTATAAGTAGGTAATGGGTATCGGCGCACGTCGATTGCTACAATTTGGTGACGTGACAATGGACATGAATCTTTTCCACTATCAATAGATGTCAGCTTTCTAATAATATTAGATATTAGGAATTAGGTTTTACTTTATTTTTATTATTTAAAATTATCTGCAAAACTGAATAAAATCTGTAACATTTATTACTCAAATGGTGTAGGTAATATAATTCTCTTGAAATTCGAATACTTGAGATCAATTACAAAATGTTTATATTATACGCTGAATATAAAAGCGGTTCTTCTTGAGAAAAAATAATAATTGTACGATGATTTGCGTCAAATTAAGTAGATTATGTTTTATAATTGAACTGAACAATGAATTGTTTATAATTAATTGTAAGTATTGTTCACATGGTTTTTTTTTTTTTTTTTTTTGTTAATTGTATCAAAGTTGTAATAAATTAAATGAACCATATCAGGTCATCTAAACTACAAAATGTTGTGTTTGAGCAATGGAAATCTGCGCAAAAAACAGTTTTTTTTTTTTTTTTTTACCACACTTACTAAAGGTTAGCTCAATTTTGTAAATTCATTAATAATGCTGGTAAATTTGTTCTACACATCTGTGAGAAAAATGTGTTTTTTTTTTTTTTTTTTTTTTTGTCTATATATATATATCACAAAATATATATTGTATTTATTATATATTTTGTTGTTAAATTATCAAACCATTTTGGTGATCAAACTCTGTTCTGTCTGATAGTATTAACAGGCAGGAAAGCTAATAGCATAATATAAAAAATAATGACATATATGTAAGTTTATTTGATGAATGATATGAGTTTATTTGTGCGATGAATATTTCATCCCTGAAATTGGGTATTATAAGATGTTCAAGGTTTAAATCCTATTACTTTACATAAGACACTAATTATTACATGTGAACCAGTGGTACCAAGGTTCAAGGTTGTGACGGTCATGATGGCACGATCGTTACACCTCTAGTATAAGAAACTGATGGAAAATAATAAAAAATAAAAGTTTGCCCGACTAATAGTAACATAGTCTAACTAATAGTTTTTGGCATCCAAACTAGGAAACGAAATAATTAATATTTCAACTTATTCGACTTGTATTCGAATTTACTCAATTTTATCTAAGAAAACTGAAACTGGTTATATTTTTTTTTATTTAGTGATTAGATTTTTTAATTTTTTTTTTTTTTATTTTTTATTATTATTACTCAGTATCAGAATAATTCCGTCTAGAACTAGAAAACTCTACCCAGTAATGCGAAAAAACATGTTTTATTTAATATACAATTATAATTCATATATAAATATTATGCAATCATGACTGACCACACACACATAAGTGTCCCAGTCTACCCCTTTGTTGAGAGGCATCAGACAAAATCTATCTACAATAATATGTTGTATATACATAACCATACAATATATTTGGTGTAAGTATTGATCACATTCAATTACCATGTACAATATTATGATATCGATAAAATATCGATAATATACCAATATCTACCGGTACAATGATCTCATAAAATGGTCGTAATTTGCGTAATTTGCAAATTTGTATAAGTTTTGTCTTGAGAAAAAACGTAACTTTTCAAGCCCGAAAAAATGTGACACAACGGATACTCTATTGTTGTGCGGCCCCATGAGGCCACTCGGGGTTAAATGAATATACCATTACATTCGTAATAGAATGGAAAGTTACGAAGGTAGGTGTAAAAAAAAAATTTTACCGTGACCTACAAAGCAAAAAATATTCTATAGACACACTATTATAGTACCTATGTACTTAAATATCATGTACAAGGAAATCATGATGTCTAAACACTGTCTCATAGCACAGATAATATTATACTATACTTGTTAATAGTTTTGTAAAATAGGAGCCAATGATAAGACTTTCTTTATCTTTCCATTATGGAAAGAAAGTCCCATCTTTCCATTCAATATTTCATATCCGTATTAAAACCTTAAAGGAGATAAGATCTCTTAGATATGTTTTTACAAACAATAAGCATTTATATTTTGTAATTATTATTATTTTATTAATTATTATTACTATTAATTGTATAATAGCTAGATATTATAGTTAACTATTATGTTATACATATACAGTATACATACATTCTGTTGAATGTTCAACAAAATGTGTAGTTGGCTAATGGTTAAAGGCGTCACTGTTAAGTACTACGATCTATTCTGTGAATGTAACATTATGCCTGAATTTTGATCATACTATTAGTAATATCTCTGGGTGTGATACAAAAGTGAATCTTTAATTACACACTCTCGTATATTTTTTTTTTTTCACTAAAAAAATATACTTCATTATAAAAAAAATATAAATGGTACTTCCACTCATATGACGGATATACATATAGATGAATACCGGCGCAAACGATTGTGTGGACGCACGGACCTGTGGTTGGCGACCACTGCCTGTATTTACCGAAAAACAGACAAATGCCGCACCAGCGCGCACCCTTACAAGTACTTACCCGTACGAGTGGCCTTACCCTGCGTACGATGAAGGCGAATGTAGACGAATCGATCATTGGCGAATAATTGTATTATATATATGAAACGCCGCCTATCGCCTGAAGGTCTGCTGCGGTCAACGAAACAAATCGCTCGTGTGCGTTCCTCGCCGGCGTCCTACTGTTGATATGTCGTCGGAGCTGGAGCATGCTGCATACGTGGCTGCGTGTTTCATTCGTTGTTTTCCAGTTTGCTTATTTTTAAAAACAATGTACCTACTAATAAATAACTAAATAAATAAATTTAAAAATGTTTCATTTGAGTTCTGCGCCCGATTTACTTGCAGTCTTTACGTTGTTCAAGATATTGACTAATGGTGCATTCACATTAGGCCCATGGCGAATGCATCAACCGTATTCGACTGAACTGTCGGTGACGGTATGTGTGAATTGCATCAGATGCACCAAATTTGACCGTATACACATACAGGCTATAACCAAAAAACTGTCTGCCCGCATAATGTAAAAAAATATATACACTTACTGTCTTAAACTGATATTAAAAAGGTGTATTATAAGTTTTATTAATACTTTTTCGCTAATCATTATCATTAAAATCAATTAATATTTAATTTGAAAAGAAATAGACAGGTAATTTGAATGGACAATCCCAGCTGTACTACGGGCATGAAGGGTACAAAGGGCGCACAGTTTAGAAATAGACATACATAGTTAGTGATTTGATTAACCAATTTTTTTGAAATGCTAGTTCTACTCGCATGAAACACAGCATCTTCTAGTTCAGGTACATCTTAATTGTGCCAAAAAACACTAACTGAATTTATGGATGATAAACTAAGGAGTTTGTTATTCCATTTCATATTGAAATTTCTATCAGCAGGCTCATGTTTGAAGCTTACCTAGATTATAAAAGCTATCACATTATAGGTGTGATGTGAGGCATCAGGTATCAACTAGTTACATAACTCATTATGTGGTTCAATGAAGTTGATAGGTTTTACCTATACTGGCAGTTCTTCATTGGTTCACATTCACATTGTTTTTAACAATGAGTACAATGAATTAATCATACATAATAATATTATGTCAATCTGAGAACCAATGGTACCCAAGGATATTTAAGATATCAAAATGCATACCTGATGAGCAACGCTGTTGTCGAACTGCTGCTGCGGCAGCAGCTCTAGCACAGTAGCCGCCTCGCCGGCCTGGGAGGCGGATGGCGAGACGGATTCGGCGGACGGCGGAGTCACCCGAGAGGTGTTAAGCAGATTGATTTTTACACTGTCGCGTCGTCACTGTCGTCAGCGGCGCTTTGGGTTGCTTTGCTGTGCTTGTTACAGTTGCGTTGTTGAACCTATCCATGCGGTGAAATAATCCAATGACTATCTCGATTGCAATAGATTTTTGGTTCATGCGACAAAATAATCTTCTTTTTCATTGTAGAAATAATAGAACCTATCCATGCGGTGAAATAATCCAATGACTATCTCGAGTGCAATAGATATTATTGGTTCATGCCGCAAAGTCACTGATGCCGCCGAATACTAAACCGACCTATGCGGTGAAATAGTCCGTTTGACTATTTCGATTGCAATAGATCTTTGGTTAGTAACATTACTTTTATCAGTCTTTCTTCTTTTCTTCACTAAGCATTTTTACTTAACTTTAATTTAATTTTCACTGAATATATTATATCCTAAAGAATTCTCACTTTGAGACTGTACGTGCGTTCGTGGCGAAGCACAAAAAGCGAATGAAGTGTTGGCGCCAAGTAGTGACGGGGAGAACTCGTACAGGAAATGTCAAATCTGTCAATTTGAAGTAAAAACCTTCTCTTTATAGGTTTTTTAGGTTATTACTCTAAAATAACGTGCTAAGTGGTGATAGTATACGAGCGATACTACAAGTAGTCAATATACTAATATCGAAGGACGAATTTGAAGTATAATGGCGTATTACTCGCATTATGCCTAAATTAAAATTGATGATGTAATTGAATTTAAGAATATTCCCATGAATTAAATATTATTATGCCCATGATAGGAAAAATGTTCTAGTATAAATACACCGTCATTTTGAAGTCGTTTCTACCAATGAAACTAAACAATTTTAGCAAAGAAACATGGGTCGAAAAACGACAAATAATTTGGTTTTCCCATACTAACTAGACAGCTAAAACATTGTATTACTTAGTATGGGAAAGTATTTTTTGTCGCTTTTCGGCCGATGTTTCTTTGGCAAAATTGTTTAGTTTTATTGGTAGTTAATCAAAATGACTACAAAATAAAACGGTGTACCTATATTGTCAAAAGACCAACGTCTAATCTTTCAATGCCCACCCATCCACCTTCAAGTCCTCCCAAGGGTCGCTCAACTTTCTCGTTCGTCAGCCTCTTCAGCACAGATGCTGCCGCTAATTCAATCTACAATCCACTCAGACTTCACGAACCTTTCGCTTCTAACTTTAAAAGATCCGCTAAATGACTGGCTTCTCAAGCCTTTGAAAACTAGAGGAGGTGCGCCGGCATCGTTACCTAACTTCCCTTCTTGTTAAGGGATTACTCAAATCTCACTTGTTAAATTTATACTTGAATTGATGGCAATGAGCTTTTCAGTTCTATTGTGCCCGAACAAAGTGCTCCAGTGATTTTCCAATCCGTAGCAGAAATTCTAAGCCCTTCGCTTTGGAACGATCCCGCGTTGTGGGCCAAGTGATGAGTGAAGTTAATTAGGGCAAATTATATGTATGACTTCACACAATTTCGTGCAATTTGTTAGCATTACAATGGATTATAAGCTTGTAAAAGGTAAGAGACGAAACCGGTATGTTACGGGTGACAAATTTCATGATAAAAGTTGCCTCATTAAGAGTTTACGAGCATTGCTTAAAGTTATTAATAAATATATTGTTCATGTCAGTTGAGTGACATTTTGTATTGGGGTAATGTGAAACTATAACTCAGCAATGATTGTTTACTGTTATGAATGGAGGAGGTAAGTATTTCAAATTGCATTTGATTTTTTAATCAAATAATTAATTGTTATCTTCGATCATCGAAGATTGTTATTAATAAATAATTTCATACAGATTTTTTATGTAGTTTCTAACTTATTTATGATTTTCGGTAAAATTGATAAGTTGCACCCATTCTTGTTAGCTACAAAAGTCTTGAATGGGTGGTCGAAAAATATTGACAGTTCAAAAGCACTTAATTTTTAAGTTTATGTAATTGATAAAGATTATTTTCACTTGAGTTAATAAATTAAGAAAACTAGTCGCTGATCTCTCTCAACTTGCACCAGCCGCCCTCGCATGTTCGCTCGCACGCTCCGCTTGGCGACAACTTCATTAAAAGCGCGCACAAACAAACGAAACGCGCCCGCCGGTAAACACGCCAGCGCACTCTTTGTCCACCAATCACACTCGTGTTGCTCCATACTGCCATATTTGCAAGGATGTTTCGAAAACAAAAGGATACCTATATGAAATTAAAAAAACTAGCTCGACTAAATGAGGACGGATACCTCCTCTGACGCCCACCCCGTGTAAGACGCAGTGTTATTTCAAGTCCGCCTGGCTAGCAACCACCATCTTACCTAAGTCTGACGCCATAACAAAAATCTACAGATCTTACAGTACGCGCAACTATCAAAGGCATTGAAAATGTAATTTAGAAATGAAGCACACGGGGCGCTGTTATCAATGCCGCTTAGGCTCCAATTCATTCTTTATCGTACATATGATAAGGTGAACGGAGCGCAGGCTCACCTTGCGCGTAAGGGACCCGCTACAACCTTCAGTTTTTGTCCGCCCGCCTCCTAAGATACCGAGATTTAATTTTTCGTTTCTTGAATAGCAAGCTCAAAAAAAGTTATTGGGACCTCCTTTACATTTATGCTAGCCTAGTACTTTTCAATAGACTGTTTGCTCTGTTAGACCGTCTCCAGCAGTTAGGACTCCTGCGTTGAGAGCTGTGGGGAAGTGCTGACCGGATCTTATGAACAGGGTACTTCGATTAACTCCTTTACATTGATGCTAGCCTGGTACTTTTCGTTTTAGTCATAGTTCAAAGTTCAATCATGTTATCAATGCCGCATAGGCTCCATGCATAGTTAATAGAAATTCATTTCTTTATCGTACTGACGATAAAGTGAACGGAGCGCAAGCTGACCTCGCGTAGAAAAGGACACTACAGCCTACACTATTTTTAATCCGCCGACCTCCTAAGGTGGCCTCCTCAAAAAATATTTATTCGGAAACTCTCGATCTAAGTCGGCGAAAGTTTTTTGAAATTTTGTCAAATTTTGGAAAATCTTTAAAAGTTATCTACCGCTTTAAGGAATTCAAATTGCACGTTGAAGCCCTCCGGCAGACGCACATATGGTTCTTCCGCGTATCTCTCATATCTGCGAAACTACAGGCAAATTTCACAATTTCATAAATCGGGGCACTATACTCGATCACGAAAACATAAACATTTTCAATGTTAAAATTTATGTGTTCCGGCAGTTAGAGGTCAGTTCCTCAGTGGTGAGGATTCCGGGTGTAGTGCGCTTCCACCTCTTATCGTGAGGCGAAGGCCAAGCACTATCCCGTTGTGCATCAAATCCACTAAACCAATGAAATGACACACCTATTAGTTTTGCAATAAAACTCTTGAGGAAGTGAAGCAACCTTCAGTGAAGCACCTCTTACTTGCTTGTAAGTATTTAATCGCCTAATTTGAGCGGTGAATGAGCTGCTATGATTGCTCATTCAGTAATTTTATTTAGTACCCACCCAAAGTAAAAGCTCTGCTTAGTTTGGGACTTACTAATTGTTGTGAGTTGTCCCGTAGGTATTTATTTATCATCACATCATAAAAAAGTAGGTCTCTACTTTGCACATTGTATTGATGTACGGTACGAATATTTTGCGTAGAGATACTAAATGTGTTTTAAATTGAAAGAGTTAGTGCTGAATGTAAAAACTCTTTGATTAATAAGGTAAGAAGACTTTAGGATGGGACAATAAGTTCCACTTGAGCAGCAAATAATAGTAAGTTTCTCATATCAATCTAGGTAACTTAGACTAACTGATAAAAGTGGTACCTAACTGTAATAGCATAGCAAGTGGTAAACTAACTGGTAGAATCACTCTTAATAGTCTGATTATTATTAGTAATTTTATCTTAGTTTTCAAAATACAGTAAAACAGTGCAGCGCTTATCAGAAGACATAATCACAACCTATTTTGAATACTAAAATAATTTTATTAATAATTTCAGAACGTAATAGAAAATTATCTTAAGAGCAAACGCAAACATAAAGCTCAATAAACAAAGTGTATAACCACGTTAACAATCAAAATAATTTCCCCGTTATAATAAGGAAAATGTACGAATTATACCGTGGGTGGGAAGACAAAATGTAATACAATAAATTATTTATTATCGCCAAAAGAAGATAATCTATTAGTCGAGGACTGAAACGTTGACGTTGCCAATATGTATGTTACGAGAATAGAAAATGATAATTATCAGACCGGTTTATTTTTATCTAAATTACTAGAAAAAATGATGAAAACACCTTAAATTTACCTTTTCTTATTTTTTATCAGTATGGTTCATTGAGATCAAAGATCGATTAGAAGTCATTAAAGTTATTGATTAGGTAGACATTTTCAGAAATTTTAGAAACCACTAATAGTTTCAATAAGCTTTATAAATTAATAACCAATTAGACAACACTCCTAATTTAATCATAACAGTAAACATGTCCGCAACGTGTGTAATGTTCAACCAAACACCAGAACACATAATATCCGCGGAGATTCACACCGTTTCTAACAAATCTGACCAACAAAACCATTCAAAAACAGTTTTGGGCCATAAATGAAATGTAAGGCTACCGGGCCACCATAAACGAATAAGTTATGGAAGTTGGACGTGAGAGCGGGACGGCTGTGAGAAATAAAAGTGATATATAAATAGGAGTGGGACAAATACATCATCGTGAGCTACGGAGTAGTCGCACGTGATTTTTGGGGATTGTTGAGGATTTTTCTCGAATAACGGTATCCATTTTTATATTTAAAGCAATAAAAAGAGTATTAATTGTGAGTGGATCGGCAATCGTGAGTAATTTCTGTTTAATTTTCACCTACAACAAGCATTAGCATTATCGACCATACTTCAATATAAACGGGAATATCTATACCAAGAATACGTCTATTCCACGATTTTTTTCTCGAGTAAAGAAATTGGTAATTTTTCCATGCAATCCAAAGATAAGTTACTCTTAGTTGATTGGTCGAAAGTAGAGTCGTAGAGTTATTAAATTCGCATGAATAAGTAAATGCTATTTTAGTCAGTTGTATACTCCGAACATAATTTTAAGCACTGATGTATATTTACCTCAGTGATTTAATGCTGCAAATACCATAATTTACATTCAGAAATATGTAATACCGCCTAATATTTTTAACTATTTTTACTTCATTGTCGTTAACATTTTTGCTTGAGGTTGTAGTAGGTTGTATTAGGTATCTAGTTCATCTACTGAATAATTAATATACTATTACGATTTCCGAAGAAACTTACAGAAAATCAGGAAAATCGTTCTTAAAACATTTTTTTTTCAATACAGTTGCACGAAAATGTATACTTTCAATACAGAGCGTGTGGGATATTACCGCATGCCATACGTTTTTTTTTACGGTTTTTTTATTTCTATTACAATTTCAGTAGGTTCCTGTAATGTTATCTCGCAAATGTATTAAAAAACGTTGTATTATACACGGTTGTTAAGGTTAATCATAAACTACTAATGTACTCACGTGTTAAGCTCGAGGTCCAGTCTAAACTTATGATTGAAGGCTTTGATGAGAAGTGAAGTGCGGTGAAAGTGTTTGCCAGTCTGAAACAAGAAATAAACATCATTTACCACAGATCATACAATACCTAATCATTCGTCCAAATAGTCTCTATAGAAGGCATCGTATACTAAACAGGGTTATTTTGCAGTTGGCTATATTTTTTAGCCTCTAGGGGAGACAGCTGCCCCCCCCCCTGCTCACCCCTGGCGACGCCCTTGATAAACAGTATTTGAAATAAAAAAAAACATCAAGTACGTCTTTTGTTTTGTTGCGCTGTACTGCAAGGCTGGGGTGGGCTGATATTGCCTGTAAGGCTGGGGTGGGCGATATTACTTGTAAGGTTAGGGCGGGCTGATTAGGCTGGGGTGGGCTGATATTGCCTGTAAGACTGGGGTGGGCTAATATTTCCTGTAAGGCTGGGGTGGGCTAATATTGCCTTTAAGGCTGGGGTGCCTTATATTGCCTGTAAGGCTGGGGTAGTCTGATTTTGCCTGTAAGGCTGGATATTGTCTGTAAGGCTGCGGTGGGCTGATATTGCCTGTAAGACAGGGGTTGGCTTTTTTGTTTTTTCAATTTATTTGGGTTAAAAAAACAGTGTACGCTATAAACTATTCTTACAGTGTTATTATGATGCCTTTGTCATTGTGACACCAACATCATTAACCACGACAGTAAACAATATTGACTGTAGAAAATATCTATGTGTCTGTTGTCCAGAGGAATGAAGCAAACCATAACTTTTATTCTCCTAATGGCGTCGCTTTTGCTTCCGATATATCGCTAAACATTTCGGTAATAGAACAGCTATTAAAAGTTTAATATAAAAGATAAGCCTTTATTTACGGAGCGTAATGAAAATTTCCTGATCGTCTATAAATTTCCGCGCACCAGAAAATTGGGAACAAACTAGTCTATAGAATCTGTTAATGGGAAGTAAGCCGTGACAAGGGTTTAATAAATCACCAATTCATATTGAAAAGGGTAGCTTAATATGTTTCGATATTTTCAGGGATATTGTTGTAAACAGAAGGGTTGATATGGAAATTCATATGTTGTTATTTTAAATAATTCCGTGGCAGTTATCATGTTGAAATCAATGATACTTTTAGGGTTCCGTACCCGAAGGGGCCTAACGGAGCCATATTGCTGTCACTTATATGTCCGTCTGTCCGTCCGTCCGTCCGTCGTCTGTCACAAAGCTCTAGCAGCTTGCCAATATTTAGTTTAGGTAGGTATGCACAACGACTTTGTGCGAAGTCAGACACACACTTGGCCGGTATTTTAATTATTCATTATATTGAGCCATGCAACGCATAATATTACCATAAAAATAATAGTAATAGTTTATCTGGAACAAGTTACATTGTTACACTTAGTATTGTACGTTAATGACCGCAAAAGTTATAAAAACTGTGTCGCAGCACTAACGCCCGTCTCCGGTAATAACAGGGACAGCGATCCAATAAATAAGTAACACTAACTCACTAATTTTGATAGATAAATAAAAGAATACACTGACTGTCTGAAACACACTAAAATAAAAACTTAACAACATTTTTTTCAGTGTGCTACACCCTTATTTTTAATGTACTACACAAATGCCTCACTCAATATCTACGTGTTGAATTGTAATTAGTGTGTAGTAAAATCAAAACAAAAAGCTGCCATGAACGTATACCTAATACCTACCTACCCTACAAAACTAATGTGAAATGACTAGGAGGAAACACCTCTTTTTCGGTGATTCATCAAAATTTCGCATTGTAAAATATAGTTCACCGTGGTTATAGAAAGAAATCCCAAAGTCAAATCCCTAGTCCCGAGCCAGTTTTAACAAATTACTATTTGTTACAAACATTCTTGTTTCAAATTCAAAATATTCATAGCACCAAGTCATCGATTACTATATTACGTAACGCTATTAGACGGGGTCGGTGGCGCCGTGTAACAGAATCGAAAATTCCTAGCGGCCGCCAGAGGGCGCACATCCAATTATTGCGGCCATCACTGAAATTCAATCAAGCGACGCTCGGGGCTACCTGCAACGGTATATTAGCTCAAAAATTTGGTAAAGCTTTTAAATTAATACCTAGCTATTTTATTTTCAGTGACGTTAAGTGCGTTTGACAGCTGAAATCCTGAATGAAAGGTTTATGAAAGGTTTTTTTGTACATTTAGATCATGTTTTACAGGTTGCGGATACAACCTGTCATTTGGTTTAATTGTTTTTTCATTATCTTTTAGAAAACCTCTGAAATTTTTCTATATAGGTATTAAAAAAAGAAGTTAACCAATTAAAAGGATGTTTTGTATTTCGTAACTGGATTGTTGCTGGACCTTTTAAAAGGAGAAATAGGAAAACTGAAAATACATTGTAAAACAATTATGTATTGTAAAACTGCCTTCAAAATTAATCTATGTTCAGAAAACACTTTATTAACAATGATTTCACCAATTTCAAGTTAACTGAAACTAAAACACATTATTAATACAAGTTACAATAGTTCCCCTGATTAACAAAGTTCTAACAGTAATCTCAGTGAACAACTATGTTGCTTTTATTAAATGGAACGTTCTCGAAGGAATACATCAAAGTTTGCAATCAGGTGAGATTGTCGTAAAAATGCGACAGACAACTAAGAGATTATTTTTGACGAAGTTTATGAAAGAAGTAATGAGAACAATCAAGTTAAGGATGGACGTTTTATCCGGGTGGATCATTTACTCTCTCATTATGAGAAATAAAGAGGCCCTGTGAAAATATCAACAAAGAAAAGACCTGTATGTTTCGATAATCTTCTTCTCAAGGGGTGAAATTATAGCAAAAGTAAGCTGTTCTTCAAAAATGTTATGATCCGCATAGTGGATCGGTGGGGTGGGACCTTCATGAAAAGTTTCAGTCTTGAATGGGTTACAAAATTACAATAAAAAAAGATCAAAATGCAAAGTTGGCATAGTTTGTTTTTAACAATGTTAAGCCAATATAAATATTAAAATAATAATTTATTATGTATGTAAAAGTGTTGTGTTTTATTGAGAATGACAAAAAATATCTGTTTTTTTTCCAGATTCTCCTCAACTCTGCTTTTTCTTCAAATAACTTAAAGCAGTTCAGCTTCATAAGCTTCGCTAAGTATTTTATCATTTGTTAAGCCCATATTCCATTACCAAATAATAGAATTCAATATTTTAATCATGTTGAACTAGTTACGATCAAAAGCTTTAATGCTATGTTCTCAAGTACTGTCGTCAGTGGGTTTGACTATTCCTGACTATTAGATTAAACCCTTCTCGGCGGCCATCGCCCAAAATCGACAGTTTCGACCCCACTAAGCTAGTTATAGGACCGGTTATTGGTGTCCCATTGGAAGGACTCTTGGATCGACATACATTTGGAAATTTTAATGGAAAGGTTAAGTAATCATAGTTATTTAAAATTCAATAAAATAAAAGTTCAAAGAATTAAAATTCTACGTTATTTTTTCTGTAATCTGATCTGATCTGATCTAAAGCAATTATTCTTTAATTTCAGCAATCTTCTTACAAGTTTTTCTTAATAATCCTATAAATATCAACTGAAACAGTTAGCTTACTTTTATCAATACATACCTTTACTACAAAGACTTAACCAGCCTTTGAATTGTCGAATCCATTATCTGCCGACTAATATCGTCTATTTACCGTACATTGCTTCCTTTGTAACCAGATCCTTACAAATATTCACTGAGCAATAATATTGATCAGGTAACAGTTTCAGAGCGATAAATTTTGTGGTCTCATTAAGACACTCTAACAGGCTGTAAAACAGAAAACTATCTAACAAGACATCACTGTAGAGACAAACTCCAATAAATTATTCTGGTGCAGGCCCGGATTTAGGATTGGGGCGCTTTTTATTTCTCACTACAGCTCGATTACGGGCGGCTCGGAACAACGCGCGAGACGATGCGCAGAATACAGTTTAGATGTTAGTGGGTGGTAGAGGAGAGTGGTAGGGCACGGCTACGCGCATACATAGCGGCTAATTTCACAAATCGCAATTCGCATTGTACCTAATTCGGACCGGTAATGTCATGCTGGACTAATTTCTCATGTGACATATATAATGCTCCTACTTTTGTAAAAAATTACAAACAAAAGCATAGAGTAATTATGTAGAAAATTGCATGTTTGAGAAAATGATAATACTGGCAATAATTAGAAAGCTTATCAGTTCTTTGAAAATGTGTTAGATACAACCACAATTATTATGCCTTAGTATTTTACTATAATTAAAAAAATGATACCTTTTGCAGTTTATTAGCGTTAATTAAAAATAAAAACACCCTTTTATAATGTTTTAGGCAAATAAATAAAGTATAATAAAAGCAAATCATTTCAAGCATTGTGTAAAAAAATAAATCATTAAAACTGACGAGAAATAAACAAATACTTATGCTCGTAAAGTTTAAAACTTATGACATGGTAGATTAAGTCTTCTTTTAAGCGCCTATGTAAGAAACCTAAGTTCGTCCCCGATAATACTAGTAATATCGTTGCTAACGGAAAACTGTACAATCACCGATGGCAATTCAGTTTGATAATACACAATAAGCAATCATGTAAATATTTTTCCTCCCGTAAAGTATTTATGTTGAATGTTCTCTATTTGAAATTCGCGCATTCTATAACTTTTGGTCTTGGCAACACTGCAGCGGACATTTTGTATTGTAATGCTATTTGTGTGCAAAAGTGTTATTCTTAAATAATAAAGTATTGCTGAAATCTGGTATTTAAACATTTAATTCAATAGGTTATGGGCCCAGCAAGCCCTAGTAATAATAAAATCATTTTGAAAGTTACGAAAATAGTGAAAGTAAAAAATTCATAACCTCTTAGTGCAACGTGGTATTTTTTTCACGAACATTGTGTTTTTTTATGGACTAAAATCTTCGAATCCACACAACTAAAATGACATCAAGCAATTCACTGGCATTAATTGAAAAGTTAACGGGCCGTGATAACTACGCTACTCGGCGTTTTGCTTTCAAAACTTATCTACAGCATGAAGAGTTGTGGGACTGCATCGAATACACGGATCCGACCAAAATTGATCCAAAGCGTGATACAAAGGCGAAAACAAAGATAATACTACTTGTCGATCCGATCAATTATGTCCATATACAAGAGGCTGTCACAGCAAAAGAAGTATGGGAAAACTTATCCCGCGCTTTTGATGACTCCGGGCTGACACGCCGAGTGGGACTGCTGCGTGACCTATGCAATACTACACTAACTGGATGTCTAAATGTAGAAGAATACGTGAGCAAAATCATGACGACAGCACACAAACTGAGAAATATTGGTTTTCATGTAGATGATGAGTGGCTCGGAACACTTCTGCTCTCCGGTCTACCTGAATCATACCAACCGATGATAATAGCAATTGAAAGCTCAGGAATAAAGATTACTTCTGACTCAGTGAAATCAAAACTCTTGCAAGATGTCAAACAAAGTGAAAATAATTCATCAGCGTTTGCTACAAGTCAGAAATTTCACAACAAAAATAAAAGTTTCTCAAAAGGCCCGCGCTGCTACACATGCAACAAATATGGTCATAAAAGTCCAGAGTGTAAATCCAAACCTAAAAAGAATCAGAAGATTTATTCAGATAAGCAAAACAGCTCACACTATGCCGCTGTATTCATAGCTTCATTAGAATACACTGATGCCTGGTATGTTGATTCCGGCGCTTCTGTTCATATGACCAAACACCATAATTTACTTCAAGAAGAAACAACATCAAGTATAAAAACTATAAAAGTCGCAAATAGTAAAACATTACCTGTATCAAGCTCCGGACAATTAAGCTTAAATGTTTACAATGGAAGAGGCCAAGAGAATGAAATATTGTTTAAGAATGTGTTATATGTACCTGAACTTGCAACCAACCTGCTGTCAGTTAGTCAAATAATCAAGAATGGTGGCCAAGTTAACTTTGATCAGAACGGTTGTGCTATCCTAAACAGAAATAATGAGATTGTAGCAACAGCAAGCTTAATAAATAATATGTACCGGCTGAATATGCCTAGTGGCTATGCATGCATATCAGATGTTGTTGAGCAAGATTCTTACCTGTGGCACCAAAGAATGGGTCATCTGAATCTTCAAAGTATGAAGAAAATGACTGAAAATACAGCTGATTTAAAATTTGTTAAAGTTAAAGAAGATATTAAGTGTATAACGTGTCAGGAAGGGAAACAAACACGTTTACCTTTTAAATGTCAAGGCTCACAAAGCAAAGGCCTACTGGAATTGATCCATTCCGATGTCTGCGGACCAATGGAGACACAATCATTAGGTGGAGCCAGATATTTCTTGACATTCCTAGATGATTACTCAAAGAAGATATTTGTGTATACCCTACATAACAAAACAGAAGTTTTAGAAAAATTTAAAGAATTCAAAAATCAAGTTGAAAATCAGTTAAATTGTCATATTAAAGTTCTCCGATCTGACAATGGACTCGAATATGTCAACCGAAATTTCTCAGACTTTCTCAAAGATTCCGGAATAATACATCAGACAACCACACCGTATACACCAGAGCAGAACGGTACGGCTGAACGCATGAATAGAACCCTAGTGGAAAGAGCTAGATGTATGTTGTTAAATGCCAATTTATCAAAGGGCTATTGGGCTGAAGCAATCTATACAGCTGCATACATAATCAACCGTTCTCCGACAAAGTCTCTGTCTTTTAAAACACCTGAAGAAATGTGGTCAGGTCAGAAACCCAATGTTAGCCATATGAGAACATTTGGATGTGAAGCGATGGTTCATCTACCAAAAGAGAAAAGAAAGAAATGGGACTCAAAATCACAAAAATTGATTTTTATTGGGTACTGTGAGAATACAAAAGGATATCGATTCATCATACCTAATACAAGAACCGTAATAAAGAGCAGAGATGCCATATTTCTTGAATCAACAGTTAAAAGAGATTATGTTCCAGTCGAGTTAACTACAAAAGAATGTGATAAAGAAACCGAAGAAAGTGAAGACTGTGTAAGTGATGACTCATTTAACAGTGTGATTGAAACCAAATCACATTCAGACACTGAGTACTTACCTGATGAAACTATAGAATCCTTCCCTGAAAGAAATATCACATTAAGACCAAGAAAACAAAATTTAAATACTAAAGCAACAGAAGACAGTACTTACCTGTGCTATAACGAACGAATTTTACAGAATGACATTCCTGAAACTTATGAAAAAGCATTAAAATCTGTTGATGCATCAGAATGGAAAAAGTCAATAAAAGAAGAACTGGATTCTCATCAGAAGAATAATACATGGAGTTTAGTTGACAAACCTCCCAACGTACGCTTGATTGGATGCAAGTGGGTGTTTCGTCTGAAAGAAGAATCAACAGGCCTCCGTTACAAATCCCGGCTTTGTGCAAAAGGATATGCTCAAACCAAAGGCATTGATTACCAGGAAACATTTGCTCCAACAGTAAGGTATGATTCCATTCGTTTATTATTATCAGAATCTGCACAACATAACCTTGAAATCGTGCAATTGGACATTAAAACAGCTTTTCTCTATGGTGAGCTGGAAGAGGACATATACATGTCTGTCCCTGAAGGTGTAACATGCGAACCGAATAAGGTATGTAAACTCAATAAATCATTGTATGGGTTGAAACAGGCTCCCCGATGCTGGAATTCAAAATTTGACTCAGTTTTAAAGAAATTTGGTCTAGTTAATAGTAAGGCAGATCAATGTGTGTATGTTGGCACAATTAACGGAGCAAAATGTTACCTGTGTTTGTATGTTGATGACGGATTAATTATCTCTAAAGATAAATCTGCTTTAAACGAATTAATTGATGATTTACAGTCAATATTTGATGTTAAGATTTGTTCACTCAGAAATTTTGTTGGGATGGAAATAGAGAAAAGTGACAAATATATTTTTATACATCAATCTAACTACATTGAAAAGTTGTTGAATAAATTTAATTTAAACAATGCTAAACCCAACAGTGTTCCAGTAGATCCACATACAAAGTTGGAAAAAGGAGATGGTCAGACAGAAAAAGCCATTCCATACCGAGAAGCAGTTGGATCTTTACTACACCTGGCCATAGTAAGCAGACCAGATATTACATTCGCTGTGAGCCTGGTGAGTAGATTTTTAAATTGTTACAACGAATCCCATTGAAACGCTGTTAAGAAAATTTTTAAATATTTAAAAGAAACCAAAGATTTTGGATTGTGCTATAGACCGACATCTGAGAATATAGTGATAGGCTACAGTGATGCAGATTATGCTAATGATCCCAACACAAGACGTTCAGTCACTGGATATGTTTTTATTAAAAACGGAGCAGCAGTGACTTGGTCCAGTCAGAGACAGCAAACAGTTGCCTTATCGACTACTGAAGCAGAATTCATGGCAGCCTGCTCTGCCACCAAAGAGGCTATGTGGGTCAAACAGTTGTTAAGTGACATCGGTGAATTAAATCAGAAATCTGTGTGTTTGAATTTAGACAATCAAAGTGCTATAAGTGTAATTAAAAACATAAACTTTCACAAACGATGCAAACATATAGACATTAAGTTTCATTTTATCAAGGAAAAATATTATGCAAAAATTATTGATTTAAACTATGTGTGTAGTAATGAGCAATATGCAGATATTTTTACCAAACCCTTATGTAAAGTAAAGTTCAGTTTGTTGAGAGATAAAATTGGAATTAAACCGTGTAATGTTGTCACTAATATTTAGTCAAAGCTTCTCTTTGCATTTACTTAAGTTTTTTTAAGTTGTTATCTTTTTAAGAAGGCTTTAATTTAGTGGGAGTGTTGAATGTTCTCTATTTGAAATTCGCGCCTTCTATAACTTTTGGTCTTGGCAACACTGCAGCGGACATTTTGTATTGTAATGCTATTTGTGTGCAAAAGTGTTATTCTTAAATAATAAAGTATTGCTGAAATCTGGTATTTAAACATTTAATTCAATAATTTATAAATGGATAATGGAAGCTTTTACGGATTTAATCAGAGTGGCAAGAGCACCTAGTGAATTTTAGATTCAAATCTTCAATGGGATCCTCATATCGATGCCTTGTCTAATAAACTTAGTTCTGCCGCCTATGCTGTAAAGAAAATAAGGCTTTTGACTGACGTTGAAACGGCAAGATTGGTGTATTTTAGCTATTTTCATAGTATTATGTCCTATGGTTTGCTGTTGTGGGGCTCAGCTGCTAGTATTGATAACATTTTTATTCTTCAAAAAAGAGCAGTGCGCGCCATCTACAATCTACGGTCTAGAGACTCACTTCGAGAACTGTTTAAAGAAATCAATATACTAACCGTTGCATCTCAGTACATCTATGATAATATAATGTTTGCAAGAAAAAATTTAGACACTTTTAATAAAAAGTGTAATGTGCATAACTTTAATACAAGAAACAAGAATAAACTTGCTGTTCCAAGTTTCCGATTACATAAAACAAGAGGCTCTTTTTTGGGAAGATGCATTGCAATGTATAATAAGATTCCATGTAATATTACAGAATTACCATTAGAAAAATTTAAAGATACTATTAAATCTATCCTTATGAGCAAGGGCTATTACAAGATTCTTGATTATTTAGATGACAAAAAAGCATGGGAGTAAATTGCTTTTGTATTTACATGTTTACTTAGATATGACCTTTGAAATCTGTGTTTTTTTATATTAATTGCGTTTGGTAGGTAACGATATAATAAATTGTAAATATCGTTACTTTTGATGAGGCTGATAAGTTTCTTGCGCCCATTCTTCTTGTCAGCAAAAGACGTCCCGAATGGGTGGTAGGGGAAAAAAAAACTGGACGGTTTAAAAGAACTTTTAATAAGTCTATTTAAATAAAAAATATTTCATTTCATTTCATTTCAATTTATTCAAGTTTTGAGATGTGGCAAGATTTATCAGAAAAGAAAATCAATTGCACGGCCTTAGGACTTTGGTTATTTTGCAGTAATTGCATTGCAACATATTTTAGCCTCTAGGGGGGGCAGCTGCCCCCCCCCCCCTGCCCACCCTTGGCGACGCCCTCGAGAGTGGCCCTGTGATCAACCAGGGTCCCTAAATAAAGAAGATCGAAGTGAAAATTAAAAAAATCAAACTAAAGTTAATTCTTAAATTAATAAAATCCCTCGCGCATAAAATTTAACGCTCTTCAACCGTAAACTATATATTATTGCAATCACAAATAATAATAGAAAATGAAAATTTTTAATTAAACATTGATTTTTTTACAATATTTGTACTCATATTTACGCGCTCACTGTACCTACACAGTAAACATAAAAATAAATATAAGGAGTGAACAAATTTAATATGTTTCTTCCAAGAAGCTTTTGCAATTATGAGGAGTTAGTATCTTTCGCATAAAATAAAATCAGATTTCCAAGAAAATTCATTTACAGTTAAGCATCTCGTTTCTATTCTTTGATCAACTGACAGCTGATGAAATAAGGATAAAATGTAATTTCTGTGCTTTATTTCAAACGCATTATTAATATTGCTGACGTCAAAAACAACCTGAAAATAATTGCTAATTAAAATTGCTCGAAACAAAATGTTTAACAAATGAATGAATGAATGAATTTATTTATTTGCTTTTGAATAGGGTAGAATAGGATTATAAATGGTTTACAAAACCTTATACTTAACAGTAGTTTCACCTACTCAGCTACAGACAATAGCATGCAAATAATAATTAATAGATATTGAAGCTTATTTAAAACATTGGCATAGCGATATCATTAAAATAAATTAAATGAAAATCAAATTAAAATATGGAAAGTTAAACTCATAAAATGTCAGAATAAATGTCAGAAATTGAAACAAAATAAATTACATGCTAGTCAGAAAAATGTCAAATAAAATGTCAACTAAGTATACATCTAGTTTTTATAATTCAAAAACTCCTGGACCGAGTAGAATAACTTATCCATAAGCCATCTATGCAGCGCCGTCTTAAATCTATTAAAAGGCAATTCTTTAATGGTATCAGGAATCTTATTATATATTAAAATACCCATGTAATGGCAGTTTTTCCTGAATCGTGCGCTTTTTGGTAAAATATCGATCACCAACCTATTGCAGTTCCTTGTATTTCTAGGAAACACGTCCTTGGCAGTCTTAAATTTGCTTTGGTTAGATTTCACAAACTTCGCGATTTCATAGATGTAAAGACAGGGTAGTGGCAGAATATTTAACAACTTATAAAATGGCTTACATGACACATCCGGTGCAAGACCACATATTGCTCTAATACTTTTTTTTTGTGCAACAAAAACCCTTTGTATGTCAGTACTATTGCCCCAAATGATAAGCCCGTAGCGTAACACAGATTCCACATATGCGAAGTATGCTGTTTTAAGTGCCATCAAAAGGGTGGTCGTTAAACTTCAATGCAAACAAAAATCGGCCGAATTCCGTTAATAAGCCACGACATTACTTGACCATTCAGACCCACATTCCACAGCCTCCGCAGGGCCACTGGGAATAATAGTACGTAGTACTTATATCTATTCTGTGACAATAGACCCTTCACATAACTTCTCCACTAAAATACAAGGAGACCGAAAGTACGGTGGCTTTTGATCAATTAAAGATCAAACAAAAAAAGTCAAGAAACCAATTTATGCTAGAGTATTTTTACCGTTTGATACTCTACTGAGTTGCACCATCTTGACTTAACCATAACTTTAACAGGTACAAACATATCTGACTCGATGACAGCGTCGCTGTCGTCTATGGCATAACCTAGGTAACAATTAAGTAGTTATTGGAAACGTTAATTTATTTTATTTTATTTTATTTATTATCCCAAAATCCACAGCACTTAAAAATTAAACAGTAGTGATTATCTTACAAATTTTGCTTAATGCCAATAACGGATTTACATTTTATTTATTGAACATAAAAAAAAACATGAGAAATAGGCAGAACACCCGTGCAAAAAGAGAAAAGTTATAAATCTAAGAGAAAATTAAAATTAAAAGTACGTAATTATGGTCATAAGCAGTGAAAAATCTAATTATAATATATATATATATATATGTGAGTGTGTGTGATGTGTGTGTATGTGTATGTGGGTGTGTGGGTGTGGAGGGGGGGGAGCTACTTTTGGTTTTTGCTATTATTCTCCATCTCTTTAATTATACCAGAGCGGAAAGTTTGCTTACTACCATTGAAAACATCCACAGAATCACTGTGTTTATTGTAGGTTCGAAGAGTCCTATTGACAATAGAATTATGTGCATAGCTCGTTTTAGAAGAGGGTACACTAAACATGCTAGTATTCCGGGTTCGATAGCCAGGCGCCATATTAATAATTATTAATATGGAGGAAAACAGAAGTAATAAGTACTTATTTACTCAATTTTTTCTAGTATTTATAATATTTCCATAAAGCCGACGATTGTGAAAGTAATTAAATTAGTTGAAATTCAAAAACCGTGAAATATTTTATCCCTTCATGAATACAAGAACGTCACCATGGGCGTACCCAGGTTCTGGACCAGGGGGGGGCAAATTTTTAGTAAATCAATTGTAAGAACTTTTAATGATAACAATTGATAGTTTGTTGGAGGTAAAAATATCCAGGGGGGTCCCCCCCCTCGGTGCGCCCATGAACGTCACTATCACAATACCTATCATCGGAACATCCCTTATTGTAAACAAAAAAGGACAATTCGTTTCTTCACCACCATATAACTCACAGACAAGGCACAAGGCACTTATATCGTCGATTCTTAAAATCGGACAGCATCGCAAATACTCGGAGGGCCAAAATATATCGCTTCCCAACCACACAGTAAACAATTGTCTGAAACGCCAAGGAAATTCCGCACCAGAAAAACAAACAGCACTGGGGAATCTTCACAAGTACAGCCAGCATATTTGGCGCGCACTTAGCGATAAAATATTGCTCTCTTACTAATGCATACAACAGGGTACACTGTCGGCCGAAATATACGGGATACAAACACAAGTGTTTTGTAAGGAGATAAAAATAAATAGGCCTTTCAACAAGATGTTTTTTTTTTATTTTATTTGTAAAAAACATTTGGTTTTGTTTAAACATTTCAACCGATTTCGCTTATCATCAGAGAGTGGCTTAAAGCGTTATGCTGTCGCTTGTACAGCTGCTTGGAATCTTGAATTATTCAAATAATAGTGCACTCTTCATCAACTTTAAAGCGTTATAAAATTTCTAGCTCAACTTTTACGTGAACGTGATGTTCATCGAATAAAATCTATTTTAGTTTTGCGTTGAGTTCTTCGATCACTGATCGTAGGTCGAGTTACTAATTATAATAAGATGATCAATACTTATGCACTTCTTAGGCCTCAATATTTGGAAGGATATTTTGTTAGAGAAATTACATAAGGTCCAACCCGTATCGAATTCATATTAAATTTTTAGTATTGAACGAACTTTGTTCAGCGCCACCTAAAGGAAAGTAAGAATTCAAATACAAATACGTGACGGAGTACGGGTACGGTGCTTAAAAATAAAGATAAAACCACAACCTAGAACGTTGGAGCAGCTTTAATTCCTGTCATTTTGTGTCTCCGTAATTTCCCAATGCAACCAAATTGCAATTCCCGAGCGCCATGTATCATCTCGCGTGCCCGTGGTCGACGTTATAGAACACAATAACGTTTCTCACTTCAATTCAAGCCTTGTCTTCAACAAAAAGTAGATTAAATATCTTATTGTTCAGCTTACAAATGTTTAGGACTTTTTTTATAAAAAATACTGATTTAGTAGTTTTATTACTCAACTGATTCAACTGTTCATACTTGGTACAGCGTCATTATTAGGATAGGTAGTATTTTTTCTATAGAACAAACAATATTAGTCAAGGACCGTATCGCAGTGATAAGCTTCAATTTTGATAATACAATACAAAACTTGATAAGATAAGTGCCTTCAACATCAACTTATAACATAAATAACATATTATCTCATAATCACTTACATGTTTATTTATATGTATGTGTTGAGTATGTATTTAATGTAGGTATATTTTATTTTATTTATATATGTATGTGTATTTTATATATTATAAATATGAATAAGTATTATTATCTTATTATTTAATTATTATTATTTATATGTCATGCACTTTATGTGCCCGTTTACTGTAAATCTCTGACACCTCTTAGGTTGGCTGGAAGAGATCTCATTAGAGATAAGTTCACCTTTGCTCACAATTATTATTATAAATTATGTAACAATAATTATTAGTGCAATAAAGAATATATAAATATATAATTTATTAAGAATAAGCAATAATTGTAATAAAATCAAAAAAATTGATAACTATTATTTGCTAGCCCATTTATCTTGGCCTGAATCGTATTGTTTGTTTTAAGTAAAATGTTTTCTATGTCCATCGCACGTGAGATTTGTGTGTTTTCCTCTTCAGATACACGCTACTCGCGGGAGAGATTTTTTTTAGTTAATCTCTTTCTTATTTGTCTTTAGTTTATTTGCGATACAACAATGAGGTAATGGGTTATTTCTACACAATGTTTATCATATACAGTGAGACTTGATTCCAGAGAAAGTTTAGTTTTCTTGTACTTTTTATTGTATTTTTAGCGCCATTTTGGAAGGTCATAACATAATATCCTACTATAATAAAATTATTAATATAATACTTCAACGCCACACTTTCTCATACGGAAAGCTTAACACATATCTAAATTGCAATGATCCTTATAGGGTAAGAGCCCACGACGACCAGACCTTCGTCATTTTATAAAAGCTAAAAGTTGTTCTGAAGGTGCCTCTAACACAGGTAAGAACGATCAGCGAGTATAGAATTTGAGTTGTGGTTACTTACGCAGGTAACAGGTAGTATAAAATAGTACATCAAATTCGTTGAAGTATTTAATAGGCTCAAATTTTCTATATTTTCTTCGTATTAACATTAGAAATTACGTCATCCATTGCCGGACACTTAGTATAGTTGCAAGCCCCTGCCAGACACCCCTAAACTTAAAAAAATATATAAAATTTCTTATATATTATATTATATATATTTCGTTATAGTATAAAATCTGAACTTTATATGTTACTTGAGGTGAACAACAGTTGTCGCCTCGCGCTCGCACCTACAGCAGACTTTCAACGTGTCTGGCCCTGGCAAGATGTAGAAACCATTTAAACTGTCCGGCTATGGAGGTAACATCTTCAACTCAAATTCTATACTCGCTGATCGTTCTTACCTGTGTTAGAGGCACCCTTTAGCTTTTATAAAAAAAATAAGTTTAAAATAAGTTTATTTTTCTTTTAACTTCATTACAATTTTAGAAATAAGTTGGTCTCCCCATTTAAGCTGAAAGCTTGTGTTTGTGGGACACCGCTCTTCCTTCCTTAGATAACAAACTAAGACACTAGACTGAGACCTGTATTCGCAATAAAATGATTTGATTTGATTTGAGATAGAAAACTTATAAATAACTAATTAATATTACATTATGTGTGTGTGTGTGCATGTGTGTGTGAGTGTGTGTGTGTGTGTGTGTGTGTGTGCATGTGTGTGTGTGTGTGTGCATGTTTGTGTGTGCAAGAATTTGTGGTAGTTTGTGTCAGATTAGCCAGCCACAATTTAAAAATATGTCATCACATATATATATATATATATTCTGAAGGAAAATGACGAAGGTCTGGCCGGCGTGGGCTCTTAGGCTATAAATTTCTATTCGGTGGTAATTCGGTAATCATTCGGCAACTCCAGAACTTTTCACGGCTGGACTACGCTGAAACTTCCATACCACGTGCTTTGGTTCTTAATTCGATGCCATAAAGCCGATTTCCACTTGGCTTGTCGGCGCTCGCTAACCGAATAGCTCGGAACTCGAATTCAGCGATAGGGTTGTCACCGACAATGATTACAGTGAAAGTTAATGAATTTACTGGCGAAATTGGGGCATGAATTTTTGATGAAGTGATAAATATTTGACATCTTTTTGCTTATATCTCTTCTTTTTCTTTGATTTGGTGACAGCTTTTGCATAGGACATAAATACGGTCTCAAGGTCAACATTATATTCTGATGTGCCGTCATATGTATAAAAAAGACGGTTTTTTTAAAAGTAAAATCAGTTTCAAACTTCTGCTGAAATAACAAAACAACTGCAATTTTAATTTAGAGAGCTATCTTTTAGCACTGTTTATGGGAAAACAATGCCTTTAATTTCAAAACGAAGCAATCAAATACCTACCGATGTTTAGTAGTGAGTTTCCATGGAAACCCAGGTGATTCAAATGGGGGGTATCAAGTGGAAAGAAGGGATACCTACTATTATTAACCACATAATATTATTACTGTATTAAGATTTTAGTTCTTTGCAAATTAATATTAAATGTTAGATTTTGAAAAGTAAAGTTTTTAAATTTGAGATTTTTGCATTCACAATGCTATTTTTACACAATACCAAATAATATACTAGAAAAATATAGCTATTTCATCTTAATGGATTGCCAAATATCTGCAAAGATATTTCAATTGGATGTCGAGGTAATTCCTCACATTGGTGAAATAACGCTGGCTTGCAGCGTAAGAGTAGGACATACTAGAAGAAATTCGGCGATGTCACTAGTGACTCGGTAGCTCAGCGGTCAGAGCATTGGACCGGATATCCAAAGGTCGCGGGTTCGATTCCCGTCTGAGTCTTGATCTGGTGCGATACGTATTTTTTCTAGTATATTATTAAGTAAAGTTTTCTTTCGTTCTAACCGTTTCAGTTGGGACGGAAAATCAAACCACGTATATTGAATATTGAGTTAGTGTAAATTCAAGATGTTTCCATCTATTTAAGTGAGCTATCTCATTTTTATTTTCCTCTCTAGAGCAACTCAAGTATTGCTACACCCAGTGCGCAGCTTTGTAGCTGAGAAATGCATTCTATTAGTTGAGGCAACCCTGCCGTATATTCGATCTATTTCGGTTTCGGGATTCGATACATCTTTACACGGTTTCACGACCGTTCCTCTTTGTTCCAATGCGATCTCTTATTGCCGTTTCGGAATAGAATGCGTACTTTATTCGCGAAATAAGAACCGGTTGTTGATGATTGGTACCTATCCTATTCAGTTTTTACTATTAAAATTGGAATCGAGAATTGAATGTTATTTTCCATGTTTGTTTTCTGAGACGTAAAGCCAATTGATTATGAAAGCCGCAATCAGAGACAGACTAATTTTAATAGTATCGTATCTTCTTCTACCCATTTTTAGTAGTAGTTAGTACTTAATATCACAATATAAACTGTTTTTTTTTGATTTGAGATTTTTGCATTCACAATGCTATTTTTATACAATACTAAATAATATACTAGAAAAATACGACTCGCACCAGATCAATACTCAGACAGGAATCGAACCCGCGATCTTTGGATATCCGGTCCAATGCTCTGACCGCTGAGCTACCGAGTCACTAGTGACATCGTCGAATTTCTTCTAGTATATCCTATTCTTACGCTGCAAGCCAGCGTTATTTCACCAATGTGAGGAATTACCTCGACATTCAATTGAAATATCTTTCCAGATATTTGGCAATCGATTAAGATGAAATAGCTATATAATTTTTAAGGGTTCGATTCCCGTCTGAGTATTGATCTGGAGCGAGTCGTATTTTTTCTAGGATATTATTTAGTATACTATAAACTGTGCTAATAGTCCAGTCTGTTCAATAAAAAATACTGCGTTTGGTGATCGAGGGATATCCTTTGGCAGGATGAACCGTTTGAACCCTTAGATCATTTTAAGAAGGGGAGCCATCTTGGATTTTTGTATGGGAGCGAGATATAATACAATCCTTTTTTTAAATTTGATTTTTTTTTTCAAATCCCATCGTGTGGGATATCGGATGAAAGGGTTTTTTGAGCTGATTCCAAATATATACCTGCCAAAGGATATCCCTCGATCACGAAACGGCGTATATTGCATTTTATGTCGTGAGGAAATGCAACTATAATACCTTCTAACACCAGTGATTCTTTGTCAAACTACTTATATCAGCTTTCATTTGTAGAAAGTATTATGTCGCTAGAATGCATTGTTTTCGAGATATATGTGAAAAACCGAAAAATGTGACCTTTAAACCCCCCTTCCCCACAGCATAGGGGCTACAGGCGGGGACTTTTGATATGTTCATCACCTAACTTGTGCAAACAAAGTTACGAAGTCAAAAATTGTGTTCCAATCATTTCCCTCTATAACCTTTCGTTTACTAGGCTATTAAGTTTGACATTAAACAGAAAGACACAACTCTAACATTATTAGGAAGAGTGCCGAGTTGTGTTTTCCTCCAAAATAGCATTTTTTTTATAGTTATAAAATTTAAGCTACTTAAGTAAGTACAAGTATTAATTTCATTGCAATAAAATATTTCACAGATGAAACGTGGTTTTATTACTTTGATTGGTTTTCAAAACGAATTTTTGGAAATTCGAAAATTAAAAAACTACCTTGGTCTCACACAGGTGAAGATACTGTCATTTTTACCTCTGCAGGTGAATGTAATATTAAAAACTATGTATTCTGTTTTCGAAAATTTCCATCACCGCATCGATGGAAGTTAATTGACCAATGAATATATTGAATCACAGTTTTCCCGGTTTGAAACCGCTCTCTCAGATTTAAGGAGACCACAATTAACATTTTAATTTTATATTCATTAAGCGGCGGTTGACCACTCGTTCAGTTATGCGCCCAATATATTCAATTTAATGTGATTTTCAATTTGAATTCAATTCCGCGTCACGTTGAAGTCGAGATCTGAGTTAAACTGTAACTTTTACAAAAGAAAAATTGGTTACCACAATCAAAAAATTAAAAGAGACCAAACCATAGTAATATACAACGTGGTACAAAAATACAGTATAATATATGTATAAAATCGAGGAGCTCGGTGGCGCAGTGGTTTAGCGCCTGGCCCAGCGATTGCGGAAGTTAAGCAACGTTCGCAAGGGTCGGTAATGGGATGGGTGACCAAAATTTATTATCTCGAGCTCCTCCGTGCTTCGGAAGGCACGTTAAGCCGTTGGTCCCGGCTGCATTTGTAGTCGTCAACACCCACCAATCCGCATTGGGCCCGCGTGGTGGGATATGGCCCATCCTCCTTACCACCCATAAGGAAGGCCTGTGCCCCAGCAGTGGGGACATCAAAAATGGCTGATGGACAAAAATACCAATAATAGCGAATATGATAGATGGAGACCATCAAACTGAACAACTTTTACTATGGGACCAAAAAAATCGCTAAAAAAATGCTGAAATCGCGACAAAAAATTCTGCTGTTTCATACAAAAATTAATAACGAAAATATTAAAATGTAAACAGCTAATTTTTTTCGCGACTTCAGAGTTAGTCCCATATAGTAAGTAAAAGTTGATCAGTTTGATGGTCCCTATCTACCATGTTCGGCATTAGGGGTATTTTTGTAAGACGTTGTATATTACCTCTATTAGAATAATACAAAAAAGAACATCGTACTCGCATAACATTGACAAACTCCTAACGAATCCAAGCATAAAAATCATTTGACGTTGTCGATTCGTTTTGCGAAATTCACTTTGCAATTCCTTCCAGATTGAAAAAAACGCGTATAAGCCCAGTCGAAAAAAGTTCATAGCCACTCAAATTTAACGCTCAAAATCCATCGACACGTGAAACGGTACACGCAAAAAAGTCGCAAGACATACGGAGCAGGTGTGTTCAAACATGGACGCACCCGAGCATTCGATACTCGACGTGTTCGCTCGAATAGTCGCGTCCTTATTGGAAAAATATAGGAGAATCGGTACGATGTATCGATCCTGCTCATTCGCCGGGAAAAGAATCGAGAACTCGAGTTATCTTGTTACGTCTGCGGTTGGATTTAAAATTTCATGTTCTTTTGTGAATTAGTGCATTGTTTAAGCATGGAAATAAGCGCAGTATAATGAATAAAAGTTTTTTTTAGCTTTTTTTGTTGCAGCTTTTCTTTAGCAATTTATTATTTGCCCGAACAGCGGATATTTACATGGACTCAGCAAAAACCGTATGAGTTATAAATGGAAAAAGGCACGTATGTATTCTGTTTTATTTATTACAATATGATAAAAAATGCACTTATAAATAAAGCAGGACGTTATAAAAATGGCATCGTCTATCAATGTTAAAATAAAGGTAGCCGATTTAAGGGCCCTTTAGCCCTAAAATTGGCGCGCTCATCCTAATATTGCTCACTAAGTAGGTTACAAATAATGTATCGAAAATTCTCATGTACAGATTGAAACTAAGGTTCTAGAGTTTATTTACAAACAATACTTAATTATAGCAGTAGTAGGCGAAAGGAGCAAAATGTGACCACTTTAGACACTATTGCCTGCTTACTACTACTACAACAAACTATATTGTTTGTAAATAAAACTGAGGGGTATAGAATCAAAGACTAAGTGACATAAATTACGAAAATGAACTGAGTATCACGCCATCTAGGAAATTTTCGGTTCTAACTAATTACTTCTTTTATTTCAGAAACAAAAATAGCTAAAGCCCTTTAAATTGCGTCTAAAAAATGAAGTTGGGTTCAAAGGCACATACAAAAGTGAGCCACGTTATTACTGAGGTAAACTTAAAAGACGTTTCCTGTCAATTTGACATTTATGCACTTAGCTGTCTTTGATTCTATACCCCTCATATAGAACCTTAGCTTCAATTTGTACAAGTGTATTTTCGAATAAGTACTTAGCGAGCAATAAATTTTATTAAGATAAGGGGGCCACTGGACTTTCAGTTGAGGGATATAGGAAACTTAAAGTTCAATAATAAAATAATTAGCGTTCAGAGAACGAAATCTTTCTTTTCATCCTCGGTACAGGACAATTGAAATTCAGTACAAGGCCGTGTTTGGACAGGACAGGTCGTGTTGTTTGGAGTCCTGTTCCGATACATTACTCATAGCCATGTTTGATCTGTCGTTTGCGGTGTCACAAATTCTTTGTCTTCTTCTGGATCAACATTTGTATAGGTTTTGGTTACTTTGAAGTATCTGCTGAAAGACATTAAGTACACTCTGCTAAATGATGGAGGATGGGATGACTTTGTGGTAGAGCGGTTGCATACCCTGGTCTGTTTGTTTCTCTCGGATTGGTGAATAAAATATATAAAATGTTAACCAATCTTTAGCTACTTAGGAACAATGTACAGAATGAAAGAGATACTTAAGGCGAGGCTAGTTCACGAAATTTTCTCTTTCACTATGTCTTTAGAATAAGGTTGAATATTGCATAACTTTAATTGACGCTTCGTCAGAAATTTGACGAATTTTAGTACATTTTTATTGATTTCTGAAATACTGGATCATTTATTAAAAATGTATTCGGATATTGTGTTAGATCGATAAAAAAGCTATCCTTTTTGCATAAAAAATCATATCACTGTCGTTGAAAATTACGAAATCTGACGATTTGAAATTTAGTTATATAAGTTATTATGGTGTTATTCAGGATTTTTTTACAGAGTTACCATGCCATTTTTCAATATTCTGTTCGGTTAATTTGCTTCTTTGTTTCTTTTTCAGTCTACAGTAATTTTTGTGAAGTAGAATTTTACATCAGTTCTTCACATTGGAAGTTCAAAAATCAGACTTTTCATCAGATCGTGAACTGGCCTCGCCTTAAGTAATATTTTTATTATTAAGGCATTACTAATGTTGAAGAAAAAAATGAAAATAACATTATTTGTAAAAATATTCAAAGAAATTGTAGTAAAAAAATGGGTAAAACTTTTTTTATGTTTACAAGATGTTTATTGATTCGTTTCATGTTAATTTTAGTGTTTATTCTTGCGAATGTGACTTATCAATTCGAAACAGAACAAGTCGTCCGTGTGTTTCGCTCCGGTGGGCCGCGCCTCGTGATATTTTCTCCCGAACGAATTCCCAAGTAAATCGTATTTGAGTTTTTTTTCACTTGACTATTTATTTAATTAGTAAAGTAAATACATTGTCAATACTTTACACTTCGTTGCAACTCGTAGCGTGGTCTACGAGCATCGTAGCACTGCTTTTAGTCGTAGCGACTACGAGCCAAGTGTGTATTTGCCCCGTAGTCGTATTGTTTTGGAAATGAATGTAGTTCGTGAGATGGAAATGAAAAAACAAAGGCTTAAAACATATAGCTTATAATTTGTATTTCGCAGAAATGCTACTGCAAAGTTTTGAAAATTCACTCAACAATTCAGCGCCCGCGGCGAAGCGGACTTTTAAATCGAGACCTCATTCTCACACGTAATCGATTAAAAATGCAAAACAGCTCAATCGGAATGTCCGATAAAAAAGCGCTCCGTTTTATAATTACACGCCCGCGATGCATTCAAATAAACCGGCTAGGGTGGTATCGGGCCATAAATCTAAATAACAAACATTGTTATTTTAAAAAGGTGAAAGGACAAACAAAACAGTTCAATTTTTCAGTCAGATTTTTATAGGATCGAAACAAATAATAAATATAACCTTTTCGGTTAGGGTGAAAATGAGCTTTAAGTGAGAGGAAATGAGATTGAGTATCGTTTAGATGGTAGGGTAAACGGTCCAGTAGTGGTACACGGGGTCGGTGTGATTTAGTGACGGTAGGGAGGATGAAAAATCGTCGGCAACAGCGCACAAATCATCGGAACGCCTAGCCGAGTGACGGACAGACAGCAATTTAGTGCCGATACAAGTTAGATGTGTTCGCTACATTTAGTTGGAAGCAAAGAGGATAGTCAGCACTCGCAAATACACAGTCATAAATAGTTTCAGTCGCAATTTTTCAAATTTATGGGTTGAAAAAGAACTTTTTGTTTTATCGTTATACTTACACTAAATATTTTTATTGTTATAAAAGTAAGTAGCTAAACATCCATGTTCACTTATTGATTTTAGTGTTTTTAATTTGAGGCGATAAAATACCCTGAAAATATTAAGGGATTGTGACTATAATTCAATCAATTATTTGCACATTTCTGCCGGGAACCGGGAACGCGAGAGGAATGGGAAACGAAATTTCGACGAGTGCCGTTTCAATATCGTTTTCATAATTTCTCTCATCAATATGTAATGATACGTCAATTTGTTGCATTAGATCACTTGGTATTAAATACCAGTTACAAGTTGCTGCCGAGGAGTTTTGAATAGGTACTCTAATGATGAATAATTAAATACAACATAGAAGTCTTTGATGACAATTTATTATTGTCGTGTTTGTGACCTTCGTGCGTGGGTAAAGTAAGTACCTAGTGTAACTGTCGTTATATCTTATTACCATAACATTACAATCTAATTGAGCAATAACTAACTAGTTGCTACTATTCCATGTGAACACAGGAATAAATGTTCACAAAAGATTTTTGTTTATTCTGTGGAACTATTTTTGAACGTTTAAGCAATGTTAATTGAGTAGTTATGTTATAAATAAACAAATTATGTAGATGTGAAGCTAATTAAAATTTAATATACGTTACATTGGATTTTAATCCAAAAAATGCGAGCTTTTTTTTTAGAAAATGCTTTTGATTACAATATTGTGTAAGATATGGAAACAAAGCTTGGTAAATATAAAGATTCTTATTATTCTCTCAAAGATTTAGGAATAGTAAGGAGGCATATTGTATGACAAAGTTTCTCCAGCACCAACTCAAATAATTTACCACAAATTACCCGTTTAACCAGAACAAAAAACATACGCATCTTAAGCCGAACTCTTCCCAACATATTCCCGAGAGGATCCCCTTCATAGAAGATATCATAATAAGTAACAATAATCTGGTACCATGAACATTATTAATCGTTATTGAGATTACTGTGACGACCTCAACGTCCATCAATAAGCCCCCCTTTTGGGTAAAAGAGAGGGGGTAAACAATAATATTTGCTAAGACGAATGGTAATGGAATTCTAGGGAGGCTCAGTCCTACTTTCAGTATGGTCAGCAAAAAATCTGGACGAGAATATATGGATGTTTGATTAATGGAATGAAATTCGTATTATGGAAGGATGACTTTGGAGTAAGGAAATTCTGATTTATACTATTATTTTTTTGTTTTCTTGATAAGATTCTTATGCTTACTATACTATTTGACGACCTCCGTGGTCGAGTGGTTTGCACGCCGGTTTTCAAGGCGTCACCATCTCTTGAGGTCCCGGGTTCGATCCCCGGCTGGGTCAATGTAGAAAATGAACTTTTCAATATTGTCTCAGGTCTGGGTGTTTGTGATACCACCGTTGTCTCTGATTTCCATAACACAAGTGCTTTAGCTACTTACCTTGGAGTCGGAGCAATGTATGTGATGTTGTCAAATACTTATTTATTTATTTATTTATTTACAATGTAAAAAACTAAGAAGTTTCAACTGAAAAAATACATTTATAGTTATTACCTTTATAAACAATTATGCTTCAGTGTTGCAGGCGAATTTTAGATAATCATTTGTTATGTAAACTACAGTTTTTTTAAATTATTTACAACAGACTTCCCTGCGAGGGTGTTAAAAATACATAGTTAACAGTAGTGATACAATAGTATTCAGTTACTGAAACTCTCAGTTAGTATCTTTACATTATTGTCTTATTTTAATTAATTTTCTAACGGTACTTCTATTTATCATGGCATTTGACAAGTTTGGGTATTCTCGTTTCGTCATTAGAGCTTCATAAATAAACAATGAAACGAAGACTTGATAAAAGAAGGTCAAGGGGGATCAAAGGTTTGTTTTGTTGTCTGTTCTACTTTGATATGAACCATAGTCTTGTGGATTGTTGAACCTCGTCAAAAGATGTCGTTGTTGCGGTGATTCTGTGGATTCTATCATAAACAGACAGGTATAGATGATCGAAGTAAACAGATATAATAAAAATACTCTTGTGTATATCTGAAATCAAGTATTATGTAATATTATTTAGCTCTATTTGTGTAGTTATTAAGTACCTAAGTATACCAAGTTTTTCTTTTCTGTTTTCCTCATTTATAAACAAAACTCAAAGTAGATACTTACCTACTCGTAAAGCGAACACTCCCCATCTCAATTTATAATTTTCGGGATCTCATAAGCGCGTAAACGTAAACTCACAACAACAACAAAATATATGCAAGTAATTCTTTATTAAGCCTTTATGTACCATTAAGTCTCAGTGTTTATGATCAAGTACGAGGTTTGTTGTGAATTTATAATAACTTGCATGTTTATATTTTGCTGATCATTAAGTCCGTATTGTCGTAATTTGTTTTACAAAATCGTTTCAAAAACATTGTCTCCTATAGCCGATGGCAAGCTTATAAATTCCTTCTTTGGATTTAAAATCGAAAACCTTATCAGATTTTTAAAACATTGCACTTTATAATGTGCATTTGATTTCCAATCTTATGAGTATCAACGTAGGATTCAATTTCAAAATGTCTTGTGGTAGACTTTGACGCCAATCGTAGGGGCACTATGACACTAATTGGACGTGCTGACTCGTCCCTTTGATTGCAGACAGAGGGATCCTATCACCTGTCTGGGGCGAGACTGAATCATTTTAGAAGTTGGTAACTTGTTCAGAGTGTTTACCAATAGCACCTTCATGCTGATAATATTTGTAAATTGAACGCATTATGGAGAAATTATTTTACTGCACCATTCCTTTTAAGAAATAAAAACATAAATCAAATCAATATAGATAGATTCACTATGTTTAGCTGAAAAATCCAATTTATTAAAAAAGTTGCATTTTAGAGTCCAATTTTAGATTCAACATTACATACTTAAGGCGATTAGCTTCCTCACAGTGGCGCCCTCACCTTAAATAAATTAGTTGCTCGCTAAGTACATAATGTATCGAAAATTCAAACGTTGAGATTGAAGCTAAGGTTGTATAGTTTATTTACAAACTATAACCTCTGTAAAATATAGTTCGTTGTAGTAACTGCTGAAAATCGGTGTTTTGCTGACACCGAGCCTAGACCCTACTTGCTGCTGCACACACATGCATGCTTTCTTCTGATTCTGTTTTGTTAAGTTGTGTACCTAGATGTCAATTTTGTTTGTCTTTTTTTATTTTTAGTCTTCAACTTAATGTATGCATTTTTATTTGTATGAATGTGTGTGTTTTAGCAAATAAACTACTTATCTATCTATCTAGTAGTAGTTTATTTATTTATTTATTATTATGAGTACAGCCACATGGCAAACATTAACACATTACAAACTAATTCAAATACGTTCTATTCTGATGCATGCCACAATAACGGCGTACATAGCATTCAAGATCCGAAAGTTTCTTTTTTTCCTCTTTCTTGAGAAATAATGTGTGAAATTATACCGAAACCTAGTAAGATTAAAATATAAACTTCTGAATTATAATTACAACAATTATGCTATTAACATGAATTGGAGTAGTTGTAGGCAAAAGAGCAAAAAGTGGCCACTTTTGGCACTTTTGCCTACTACTACGTTTGAATTTTTGATACATTATGTACTTAGCGAGTAATCATTAATTAAGATGAGGGCGCCACTTGAGGCGGTACTAATCACCTTAATAACAGCAATAGTGCTGTTTGACAGTAAAAAGATTAAAAATGATTTTCTAAGCAAATAGTTTGGCTCACCGTAGCACAATCCCTTTGTTAACGACATTAAATTTATGATCTGAAGCGACGAAGTGAGTGGACTTCGGACGTTCTTGCCAATATTTTAAGAAAACAACTAGGTATCTTGAAAGTACCAACTTAAAAAATCTTGCAAACAAACATAAACTTCTTTAGCCCCTGGGATGTATAATCATAGTTAATTAAAGGTCAACTACATTTGAATAATGAAGACAGCATGCAAATAAATGGCCCGTTCGCGTGCCGTGAGGTTACATACAACGCGTCCATCTTACCGTCCCGGGACTTAATGGGACGGCTTTATATCAACCCTGGGACTGTTTCCGAGAAACTGGATAATCACTAGAGTATCCTAAAATTTTTCAAACAAATTACCTATAGAACTTTTTGAATATTTATGGTTGGTTAAGCTGGTTCATAATGCAACAGCTATTTTGGAAATCTTTTTAGTTAAGTTATAAAGCTTACTGGATTCTGAAATGTTATTAGATCAAGTTCTAAGCTGACCATGAAACGCCAGCGATGACGTCTGACCAGATACCAATAAATTCCCCATTCCCAAGATCACACGCCCGTCTAATTGACAGGCAGCAGTGCACACTAGCGCCAATTACGCGGACTAGCGGAGCGCGCAGGAACCAGCCGGGCTCATTACACAGACCGCCCTATGTCCCCGGGTGTAATCTCTCAGAAAATGGCCGGGCGTGATCGCGTCTACCGGCCGATGGTACGCAAAATATGGCGGGAATTTCGATAGTAATGGCCACCGACCATGTTGTGGTTTACTCACGTTCCAGAAGTTTTCAAATTTTTACATGATTGCATGTTAATGTTTATCACATAGATCTTAATTGACCACCAGCCAATTTTAATGTCCCCATTGCTAGGGCACAGGCCTTCCTTATGGGTGGATAAGGAGGACGGGCCATAACCCACCACGCGGGCCCAATGCGGATTGTTGGGTGTTAACGACTGCAAATGCAGCCAGGACCGACGGCTTAACGTGACTTCCGAAGCACGGAGGAGCTCTAAATAATAATTTTTTGGTCACCCATCCCATGACCGACCCTTGCAAACGTTGCTTAACCTCCGCAATCACTGGGCCAGGCGCTAAACTACTGCACCACCGAGCTCCTCTATATCTTAATTAATAAATGTCAATCATAAAAATCTAGAGTTAAGAGCCCGTAGCGATTTTGCCGCTGACTGCAGCTCTCTCGCTCACACATTTCATGTTTTCTCAAGATTTCTTAAATCTGAGTGCGCAATTAAAAAATGTGTCTCGGTCACTTTTCGCACAGACATTTTAAAATATATTTCAGACTAGCGGCCGCCCGCGGTTTCACCCGCGTGCTTCCCGTTCCCGTAAAAATGTCGGGATAAAAGGTATCCTATATTTTAATCCAGGCTACCTTCCATCTGTGTGCCAAATTTCAACCTAATCCGTTCAGTTAGTTTTTGCGTGATTGAGGAACAAACATCCAAACCCACAAACTTTCACATTTATAATATTAATAATTAATAATTAATTAATAGTAGGATTAGTAGGATAGGATTTTTGTTGCTAAAGTACAAAAAAGTTATCGTTTCTAACAGTTATTTGAACTGGCAAATAAGAAGATAATTTATTGTACTTACTTACTTCAGCAACTCGAAACTGAAATATAATTGTTGAAATGTCCGTAATCTTATATTGCGAAAAGTGGCCGAGACACATTTTTCATTTACGCACTCAGATTTAAAAAATCTTGAGAAAACATGAAATGTACAAGCGAGAGAGCGGCAGTCAGCGGCAAAATCGCTACGGAGTCTTAAGACTTTATCTTTGACAAGCAAATTGAATCAATAGAGCGGTGTAACATTCTTATAGAAATCGAAATGTTGCTAAGTGATCTCTTTAAGTTAAACAAAGTTTTTCATGAGACTTTCTAATACTAAATTAAGTTGGACGTTCTTTGCTAATATTCCATTAAAAAACAGTTTTTTGTGAGACTTGGGTTGGGATGAGATTTTCATTATCATCTTCGTTGCTAATGCATTCGACGCCTGCATTTCTATCCCGGCGGCTTCCGATATTAAAAGTATTGGAAAAAGCTAGCTTAGCTTAGCTAGTACAACTCGGCGATGTAATCAGGACCTAAATGAAGGCTATCAGGATTATACTTGGGCAAGATTGTTTTTTTGAAGAGAAGAGTTTTAATAAGTAACTTTATGTTTACAAGCACTTCCATTTTCAGTTGGAATATTAAAAAATATTTTAGCAGATGCCTATCTATACAGGGTGTTAGTAGCACTCTAGCAAAAACTTTAAGGGATGATTTTACCCTAAGAAATAAGCAACTTTCTCTAAGGAACCACTTTTCGCGCAAATGCATAGCTGTTGAGATTTTGAATTTTCGTTGAGAAGCTATCGTTGCATGCGTATCGATAATATCGCGGGTAATTTTTCCGTAAAGGACGTTGCCTAGGTTTGGACCAAGTGCTGCCTAGAACAAATGCACATAGTGCATTTTGTTCCTCAGACCAATTTCATCGGAATAAGTGCCTAGAGTGTTTGAAGATTCGACAAAATTAAAGACTTTATTAAGTTTGCATTGTTATAGGTCCTATAAAACTAAGACGACTCTCTCTCTCTCTTTTACAATGTTCTCATCGCAACAGCATTAAGCTGAGGCAGGGTCCTTGTTGGCTCGTCACACACCCTATTTTTATTGTTTAAATTAGTTTAAGTACCTACTTAGTTTATATATTTATTTATATTTTCTATTTTTCCTGTTTGTGATTTCTTTTTTGTGTGTGTGATATTGGTCAATAAACCATTCATTCATTCATTCTCTGATAGAAAAAAAACCACTCTATTTTTCATGAATTTGCGACGGAAAATTCCACTTCAGATAGACTCATATAGAGTATCAGATAGACTTCAGATAGAGTATAGTTAAACTTTCAGGGCGTAGTCGACTCATGACAGAATCATGAGTCGACTACGCCCTGAAAGTTTTCTCTCTCTACTAACACCCTGTATAACTATACCCGATCCGTCTAGTAGTTTGAGCTGTGCGATGATAAAAAACCTTGGTTCTAGTGAAAGCCACATTTTAAAAGAAGTTGAATGATTAACAGATAAGACAGCTTCATAAACAAATTCTGATTTCGTTACTCCTAAATGAGTTAGTGTGAAATTATACGCAATATTTACTTAATTTCGCGACTCGGTGTTACGTCGCAAATAAATGTGACTTTTAATGCATGCGACTTGGAGTCATATATTTCAGATTTAATATTAAGGAGAGTATGCATTACTTAAAAATCCCAGTAGAAGCTAATAAATTCGTGTGAACCGAGTAGCTTTATTCAGCCCCTTGCCAACGGGCATTTTATATGGAATCTTGGGTGAAATATACCCTGAGAGTGCAGTTTATGAAGCTGAGCAGATAAACCGAGCTTCTGACTTTGACTTATAATTCTTTATCGTGATTCATGTCGGATGCGAGGCTTTCAAGTGCCTTCGAGTGGAAAAAAAGTTTTTTTTACAATACAGTCTTTTCTTTTGATGCTTTTGAGTTTCTAGACCAAGCAAAGTTGCATGTGAAAGCTTGTTACGCTCTGTTTTATCGCTGGCAACTTTTGTCCGTTAGCTATTTCATCAATTAAAATCTAAACAAGTCAATAGACTATTTATTATTTAATTTGATGTTGGTTTCTGTAATACAGTTCAATCGTCATAGCACATTTTGAGAAAGAAGAAAGAAAGAAAAACGTCTTTTTTTAATCTCTGCTCAAATTGAGTTTACATTTAATGTTGAGAGGGTACATCTTTACAATGTTATTAGTAACTCATATTTTGAAGATCGATCAATAGGATAACGAAAACATGTCTGTATCACAAATAACATAAAATACATTATCATCAGAGAAAATTGCGTTTCATACTTACATAACAGAATATCGATTCTTCGCAATCCCTCAGCTGATTACGATTATTCACATCATAGAGCATCGATGATTGAATTTCCTCTTTTTCTTGGGCCAGAAGAAAATAAAGGGAGAAATAATTACATGGAAGGGCCTAAAAGGGGGGTATAATTAAGGAAGGGGGGTTAAGTCAGTATCATTTTCCTGGAGGTGTGCTTTTGTTAGCCTGGGCAGTCATGGCTTCATTCTATTTATAGTTGTTTGATTATCAGCCTAGTCTAGCCAAAGTAACATTGGCAAATCTTCGTTATCGCTTCGCTTTCGAAACATGTATGGGATTGACATTAGGTTTCGTTAACAATCGAATTTTAAAACGTCAAATCCATACATGTTTCGAAGCGAAGCGATAACGAAAATTTGCAAATGTTACTTTGGCTAGGGGGGCTGAAGTCTTTTTTTTAATTTCATGTAAGAATAATGTCTTAGGCAAAAAAGTAGCATAATATTTGTTCTTCACATCTACCTACTATTTCTGTTTGAATTATTGATCATTGTTGATGTTTGTAGAAGATGAAACATGAAACGTACAAGGAGGCTCAATAAAGCTTAAGCTGTGGTATTGGGAAAACTCTTGCCAAGCAAAATTAATCTTTACGTAAGCACAGATTTTATTTACGCGCTTCAATTCCAGAATATTTTGTTCAAGATAGATATTGAAGATAATTCCAGTTTAGATATTCATCTGTTTTATAGTAAATACGTTTCAATAGGCACTAGATAACCAAGAGACAGCAGTGTGTGCACTGAAATGCGAAATCTTATTAAGTAGGTATACTATATGTGTATAGACAGGTGTATACAATCTACATGGCATAGACAAAATTGCTTCGAGCGAGACACCCGGCTTAAACTGCCTCTGAGCTGAATACTAAGAGGCTTCTACGGACACTGCAGGTATTTATTACGTGAGGTACTGTTATTGTTAGTTGGCTCCGAGGATATTCAGACGTATTTTCATATAAATACTTTTATTAATCTTTATACTTTATCACCGTTACCGTTTGACAAAGTGTATGATATAATGCGTAGTAGGTAAGTAAGTACATAAGTACGCGCATAATGCACGCGTGCTACCTAGATAAAATAATGCCTTTTACTTCGGCTGCAACCATTAAACGTGTTTTTTTTAAGTTATAGACAAATACTTGTAAACATTGTCCTGACTAACTTAGTTTACTTTTATGTTGTATTCGTCAAACTCATGTAGAAGCAGAATTAATTACTGTCAGAAGTAAAATTAATTCAACTAAGTAACCAAGTTGCGTATAAGTTCTGTAGTTCACACTTGAGCCGTTTAACTCGTCTAACGTGTAAAGCTCTTGTAATTACATTCAGAATAAGATCTCATGTTACTTGGTGTTAAATGATCAAGCTTATTTATGAAAATTACAACTCAAGTTAATATCGGATTTAATATCATTTTAAATACGTTGAATAGAACGCCCGTCAACACAGAAACAGAAACAAACCTATAACGCAAAGATAACAATTAAAATATACTTTCTTAACGCTAGCAACATTTTCAAAACAGAATATAAACTATTTCGGAATTTACACCATGTTCAGGTTATACAGATAAGCTTCGAAAACAGCTTTTATTACGTAGTAGGGCATAAAGGCGGCCTCAAGGTCAACATGTATAGTCTGACGTGCCGTTGTAACTATTTACATGGTTTAAATTCCGACATAGATTATTCTAATAACGTTAATTACGATGGAAATTTAATACAATATATTTTTAATTTAGTATTAAGTTGCACCAAAGGATTTTCAAATCCCCCAATAACGAAAAACAAACGTGCTCACACCGCACCAGGGGAATTTCCACGATCTTAACACATCCATGGACTGAGATAAAGAGCCCAATTAAGGGCGGGTTCTGGACACGTCTCTAATTTGTCAGAAACGGTACAACCCGCAGGTTGACAAAGGCCCTCCCTGGAGGACTCAATCGGATTATATTTGTAACTATCTTTTACCATCGGCTTTGCTCATGCGTATTTTGCCGTTTTTCCTCCTCTGACTGTTTTATGGCTTTTTACTTCAGCGGTTTTTGTTTCTTGTCTTGCGGTGGGGATATTTGGGAATTGTTTCATACTTATTTCAATAGAATGTCTTTACGAAACCCTTTTTTTTCTTTAATAGCGGTCTACCCGCTTAACTCGGGCTTACACTTCAATAATCCTATCAAATGCATTAAGATGGGAAAGCAATCTTAAATCCCTTGGATAAATTATAAAAATATGGTCCTTTTCCCTTTGTGTTATTTCAGCACATGTCCCAAGGTTATTTTAACCAATTATTGACGAAAAACCTCATAACTCAAAAATTTAATCTCCCTATTTGCTCGACTTTATCATTCGTATAAATAACAGGGAGGCTGTATTTAGGGTCGGCCCTTTATATTATTTTAGAAAGGGTTATGACAGTACCCGAATACAATGGGGATATTACGAGACAACCTCTTGTAATGTTTATTATCTCGAAACTAATAAACTTTATGAGATTATGCTATCTACTTGTATTCATGTTGCGTAAGGTGGACGAAGTGATTGCTCATCATGCAATTAATTGAGTACTCAATGATAACATTTCAGTAAAAGGTTATATTGTAACAAGATGAAATCTTTGTGATAATCTTAATAGTTTTTTTTATTTCCAGTGTCTTTTTGATTGATTACGCTTTACGCTGGGTTCTGATTCTGACTGAGTTAAGTTTATATTTTCTATCTAATTGTAATATTTGAAAATATACTGTGCATCAGGCATTTTTGATGTCCCCACTGCTGGGGCAGGCCTTCCTTATGGGTGGTAAGGAGGACGGGCCATAACCCACCACGCGGCCCCAATGCGGATTGGTGAGTGTAAACGACTGCAAATGCAGCCGGGACCAACGGCTTAACGTGCCTAACGAAGCACGGAGGAGCTCGAAATAATTCATTTTTGGTCACCCATCCCATGACCGACCCTTGCGAACGTTGCTTAACTTCCGCAATCGCTGGGCCAGGCGCTAAACCACTGCGCCACTGAGCTCCACATATAACTACACATTGTTATTTGATAGTTCTTATATCGTAAAATAATTGGGGATAATTTATTGTTATTTTTCACAAAGTACAAACAATGACTGACCCAGCTGCTTGGGTGGCCTCATGCCCGATTATTTTGTCGTTGCAAATAAAACACGTAATTTCAATGTCGCAATGCATTCATGGACAAATAGTCAACCGTGAAGTGATCAATGTTAGCTTTTTTTAGTATCAACAGCGTTATTTAACCCTCACCTATACAAAACAATTTGCCCACACGGACTAAATAGCTCAAATAGCTCAACAAGCCCTATAAATCTCTTGGTCCAACAGTCCGTTAGTTGCAACATTTTAATTAACTTTCGTATAGCGCGTGACCAGCGTACTTACTTATCCTGGGCGAGAAACAACGAAACACCTACCATGCGATTTTGAACCCTGATCCATTATCATAGAATCTAATCAATGAAACGATTTCTAAGATAAAAAAAAAACCATGAGCAAGTTGAACTTTGGCTTCATCCAGAGTAGTAAAAACTAAACTTCCCTAGAATTGGGAAATATTGCAGCTTGCTCTATAAAGGTTGTAAGGGAAATGATTCCGAAAAAGCCTGGTGGTAGAGTTACCGATTCTGGAAAAGATAGCATAGGTACTTTTTTATTCCGCTTTTTAGGGTTCCTTAGCGTAATGGCAAAAAACGGTACCCTTATAAATTTTTCAACTGCAACAGTGTGAAATAAACTTCGAACGACTTAAATAAAAAAAAAAAATGTTTTTCTACACTAATGTATCGAAAATAAATCTGATGATCGGTTGCGGCCCTGGCTGCGGCATGTAATTTGATATTTAAAAAATATAATAAACTAGAAAGTTATCTTTTTCCTTCAGTAAAGTAAAATCAGCATGTTTTAACATGCTGATTTTCTGATGACAATCAAAAGTTACGGAATAATAAGTATTATTTTGATGAATCAGCAAGAAAATACTGACTTTATTTATACCTAAATGAATAAGTAATTCGTAAAAAGGTAGGTATTCAACTTAACTAAGTTATAACTTATAATATGTAAGGATATTATTATTATATGAGACTAGACTTACCCTTGCGCGGGACCTGGTTCCTTGTTGATAGTCCGACCCGTAACCGCGGCCCTGCACCAACAAACATGGACGTTAAGGCATTAGGAAAATGGTATCGTCGTTATATGGCTGCTCCAACTATTATTACTTATACATAGTGTGAGACATAACTATTTTGTTCGAGTGCTTTACTCAACACGGTCTAACAGCTCCTCGACATCAGCCATTTTTGATGTCCCCACTGCTGGGGCACAGGCCTTCCTTATGGATGGATAAGGAGGATGGGCCATAACCCACCACGCGGGCCCAATGCGGATTGGTGGGTGTTAACGACTGCAAATGCACCCGGGATCAACGGCTTAACGTGCCTTCAATTCAATTCACTTTATTGCATTCCACAATGATAACAAGATGCTTCCAAAGCACGGAGGAGCTCGAGATAATAAATTTTTGGTCATCCATCCTATGACCGACCCTTGCGAAAGTTGCTTAACATCCGCAATCGCTGGGCCAGGCCCTAAACCACAGCGCCATCGGATTATGTCAAAACTTGTGTAGAATAGTCGGTGATGATATAATTATGTATTTGCATTTATATGCTGTTTCTGCATTTTCTGTAAATCTATTGCTTTTTAAATATTGTTTTTTACTACAACCAAGTAAAAGATTAGTAATAAATATTTTGCCTATACCCAGCAGTCGGTATCGTACGGCTGATATGATGAACTAGCTTCCGCCCGCGACTTCGTCCGCGTGGACATTCGATAAAATCCTCATGTTTAATTTCATTAAATTCTGATCAGCCGTTTTTACGTGATTAGGCGGGTCTCCACCAAGCGCGCTGCCTCGCGAGGCAGGACGTTTGCCGCACGGGCCTCGCACGAGGCTGCTCGCTTGGTGGAAACCCACCTAATCACGTAAAAACGGCTGATCAGAATTTAATGAAATTAAACATGAGGATTTTATCGAATGTCCACGCGGACGAAGTCGCGGGCGGAAGCTAGTTTATAATATTCATAATTGTATCCAGAGATATTAGTATCCCGTTCCCGATCCCGTTCCCGTTCCCTTTCTCGTTCCCGCTCCCGTTCCCTTTCCCGTCCCTGTCCCCGTCCCCTGGATGTGCATGTCCAGAGTTTTGTCCTCCAAGAAGGTCCAATCATGTCCACCGTGTTAGACTTCAAAATAAATGTCGTTTTCGCAATCACCATCTCATGAAACCTCAAGAACGACATCTACATCGATTTTCATGTTTACTTACCCCGTTTACACCTTAAGGGATGATTTTCAAAATAACAAAATATGTGTTTGCCTATTTATTTTTAGACATGCTCCAACGAAGTTTAAAGTTGTAATGTCTATTTTATATTATTTTTCCATACAAAATTTGAACCCCATTTTCACCCCTTTAGGGGTCAAATCATGTCTACCGTGTTGGACTTCAAAATAAATGTCATTTTTGCAATCGTCATCCCAGAAAACCCCAATAACGACATCCATATCAATTTTTGGGTTTTTTTACCCCTTTTAACCCCCATTTCATCCCGTTAGATTTCCATCCATAAGCCTAAATTATAAATTTTGCGACTTTTACTTTGAAAATAAAGGATTTTCTTCAATACACAACTTCATCCCCTTTTTGACCCCTTCGGGGGTAGAATTTTGAAAAACGCTGAGACCCGTATTTATTAATTTTCAATGGTCAGCCTAATCACAAAATTTGAAGATCCTAGCTTTTAAACTGAGGGACTTTTATACAAACTTTGGACCCCCGTTCCACCCCCTTGGGGGGTGAATTTTGAAAAATCCTTTCTTAGTGCACCCTTGGACCTCATAAAGAACCTATGTGCAAAATTTCAAATCTCTAGGTTCAGCGGTTTGGGCTGTGCGTTGATATCTCACTCAGTCAGTCAGTCAGTCAGTCAGTCAGTCAGTCAGTCAGTCAGTCAATCAGTCAGTCAGTCAGTCAGGACTTTGAATTTTATATATATAGATAAATATTTTACACTTGTTGACTGAACGTTGCTACCATCTGATTTTGTCTTTGAGTCATCAAAATTTCATTAAGGCGAGGCCAGTTCACGATCTGATGAAAAGTCTGATTTTTGAACTTCCAATGTGAAGAACTGATGTAAAATTCTACTTCACAAAAATTACTGTAGACTGAAAAAGAAACAAAGAAGCAAAGTAACCGAACAGAATATTGGAAAATGGCTTGGTACCTCTGTAAAAAAATCCTGAATAACACCATAAAAACTTATAAAAATAAATTTCAAATCGTCAGATTTTGTAATTTTCAACGATAGTGATATGATTTTTTATGCAAAAAGGGTAGCTTTTTTATCGATCTAACACAATAACCGAGTACATTTTTAATAAATGATCCAGTATTTCAGAAATCAATAAAAATGTACTAAAATTCGTCAAATTTCTGGCGAAGCGTCAATTAAAGTTATGCAATATTCAACCTTATTCTAAAGACGTAGTGAAAGAGTAAATTTCGTGAACTGGCCTCGCCTTAAGACCAGCGTAAAATTAATAAAGTGTTTAATACAAATTCATCTACAGAAATGCTAATGCTAACTACTTTATTTTCTCGTTACTAAGTTAAGAAATTTCTCGTGACCTAAGACTAACCTACAATTAGAAAGATTACTTAGTGCCTAAACAAGCAACTCAATCGACTGAAACAAACCGTTAGGAGAACTAATGCCAGTAACTTTACCATCGCTTATTCAAACTATAGTCCATTCCACGAAACGAGCTTCTAAAGAAAATAGGTCGGTGTGCGTCCGTCGGTTAATGTGCGTGACCTTCAATAGCCTATCTAGCCTATATCCAAGAATATAATATAATAATATCCTAGCTCTAGCCGCGCGCATTGACCAATGAGCTGCGAGTTTTGTTCCCTGGGAGTTCGATTCGTTGAACGGAGTATAGTGGTGATGGCTTCTCTAAGATGAGTTTACTCTTTCATGAATAATTATTGTTGAGAGCAAAAAAAATATCTAGAAAAACCGAGAAGCCAATGAGATCAGCAATTTTTTTAGCACTTTCTACGTTTTCGCTGTAAGCCAGCATTATTTCATCAACGTGAGGAAATACCCTCGATATTCGAATGCAACATCTTTACTTACAGATGTCTGACAATCGAATAGCTATATAATTTGGAAAATTTCGCAAATCTCATTGGCAACTCGGTAGTATAATTGGTCAGTGCATTGGGCCGGAATCCCAAGGGTGCGAGTTCGAGTCCCGTCTGAGATGCTATGGTGAGTCGATTTTTACTAGTATTTTTCTTTTTCTAGTAATGTACTAGAAAAATACTATCTTAATGTAAAACTAGCATTCTGAATGCCTAAAATCTAAAAATTCAATAACAACAATTTACTATACTCCATTGAGAATAGAGAAGATAAATTAAATTAAAACATTACCGATCGAGAAACTTTTTCTACAAATATTTTTTTCGAATTTCAAAAAGTGTCAAAGTAAAAATTTTGTCAACAAATTCAAGGCTGCTGACAACCGGGTAGTGAGTGAAGTGACAACACAAATCTTAACTTTTACAATAGATAGGAAACTGGAATGTAATACTGATTTTAAGGCGATTTTTTAACTCATAAATTATGAATAGTGATAATTACAAATGAATTAACTTGAGTCCTTAAGCTCAACTCACTACGCTCCAGATATCACCACCCTTGCGTAACCACCACTAGTTAGTTTTGGTTACGTTACAGTTACAGTTTCACGTTATTACGTGTTGAGGGACTCGTAGGCGGAAAGTCGAAGACTTGCGGTTTTATAACATACTTACTTGGCTTATTATGGCTTAAATAGAGGGAATGCTCGACTCAAAATTTCGCGAAATTACGTTTGAAATTAGACGTCTCTAATGTTGGATAGCTCATATCAACAAAACACATACGACTCACAAATAAAATTATCATTTGTTTATGCTTATTTATTTTTAGATTTCAATTAATTCTAAAATTAGGCCTTCCAAGTCATTTGTCAGTGACTTTTCGTGAATCATTACTGTTTGATGTCAGAGGTTACAATAATATTCGATTCTGTTGTGGTATGTTCGAACGAGAAGCTGGATAATGCATGCACTGCACAAGTTGGTCATCGGATGGGTGACGAAAAATATTATCTTAAGCTCCCCCGTGCTTCGGGAGGCACGCTAGTGGTTCGCCCACCCGTGTAAGATGCAGGAGTCCCGGGTTCGGTTCCCAGGAGGGGGGTATATTTGTACTCAGTTTGGTTGGTGGTATATGGCTTATTTTAGCTACCACCATCTTACCGAAGTTTGACGCCATATCAACAATTTAAAAATTGTTGTGTTCCGGCAGTTTGAGGTAAGATAGCCAGTTCCTCAGTGATAAAGATTCCAGATGTAGTGCGCTTCCACCTTCAGCCTTATCGTCACTTTTACATCAGGTGAGGTAAAGGCCAAGCACTATCCCGTTGAGCATAAAGACATAAAACATCAGGATGCTGATGATAACGATGTATAATGCGTTTCATTCTTATTGGCGGCTGTGAAGTTAGCCACTATGCGCGTAGCCATGGCCCCTCCTCTCTCAACCACTAATGGGGAATGTCCGAAAAAAACCAAATTGGCTGAATATTTTTCTATAGATAGGAATAAAAGGTCCCTTAGTAATAGAATAAAGTTTCAGAATTTTCGGTTGCGTGAAAATTTAAAAAAAAATCAAAGTCTCTTCAACTTCACAAATGTATATGAAACAGCAGAATGGAGATTATACCTTTGCCACTACCTGCCACAACCACAACATGGTATTAAAAAAAAGGTTTGAAGACAAAAATTCTGAAACTGTATTCTATTACTAAAGGACCTTATTCCTACCTATAGAAAAATATTCAGCCAATTTGTTTTTTTTTTTGACATTCCCCATTGTGTCCTGAGCTTGTCTCGCGCCATGTTCCCTTAAGATTGAAACTTACTGTACGTATACCACCACATCAGTTAACCGCAAACCGTAATTGATTCTGACTTGAGCACTTATCATCAAGTGATACTTTGTGCTGTAAAGAACCATCTGCATGACTGTTAATAACAAAATTCATAAAACAAGAGTAACGACTGCTATCATCCGAGCAAACTAGTTAAATATTTTAACTGTTACTAGTTCAATAAACGACATCAACAAGTTTATGGTGGTAAACTTGACTTGGAGCGGCTGTAATACAATTTGCAGCAAGTTGCAAAACTTTAAGACAAAGCCTCTTAGTTGTTCGGAAGTAGCGGTTCATATTTTATGCAAGTACTTTCTAGTTTTTCTATATAAGAAAGTGTAGTGGCCGGTTAGAAAGGACGGAAGTTCTTTATAGCTTATTTAAGAGATTTTCCAACTGTGTAAGTGATTAAGGAGAGGTGCGTTAAATAATAATTTTGATGGACCCATTTCTCAAAAAGGGAAATGGAACCCTTATTAGGATCACTGCGTTGTCTTCTATCGTTCTAGACTTTTTAACTTACAAAACGCGTAGAAGTTTCAATTTGATATTAAACGTGCGTGGGATTGTAAAATATCTCAAATGAATTATCTTGATGATTATAACTTATTTCTCTTAATGACTTAGCTTATGAAGGGCTTGAACCCTGTAAAATGATTCATAATGAAATATGTTAATTAAATAATGTTTTTTTTTTGTTAATCTATGTTAACATAATGTCTGGAAACGATATATATATTTGTAAATATCGTTCCATCTGATAAAGCTGGCAAGTTTTTTGCGCCCATTTTTCTTGTCAGTTAAAAGACGTCATAATGGGTAGTAGGGAAAGAATTGACGATTTAAAAGCGCTTATTATGTGAGCTTATTTAAATAAAGATTATTTCAATTTCAATTTCAGAATGGAAACAACCAATTTTAAACAAATCAAAACATAAGAGACAATTATATCCCATCTTGCAATAATTGTTCTAATAAAGCATTAGAAACAGAAATCATATATTTCAAATAGACCAACAACGTAGTAATTTCTTTTTTTCTATTACCAATATTCTCCGGACAATCGTAGTGGCTCTAGATATCCCTTCTAGTAAAATGAGCTTCGTAATAGATATTAAAGTAATATAATTCTTAGCCCAGCGAAATCGCCTACTTCAAAAGAAGTCCGAATAACATATTCAGTCATTCCCTCACATCAAACGAAAAAAGCTATTTTCAAGAAAACATCGCTTTTGCCAACTCTTTGCTACTTCAATTTTGGCGTGTAAGCGATTTGTCAAGATTTTTTGCTACAACGATAATACGTAGTATTTTGATAGATTACATACATAACCTTTCAATTCTCAAGCTTACGCGCTCACTAGACATGAAATCAAACAATTTTTAACGGATACTAGCGCGGCTACTAAAAAAAAAAACCTAATTTCAATAGATATGATGGTTGGAAAATTCCACCAGCTTGGGACCCCATCATTTACAAGCTAGAGCCCCAAACACACACTGCAAAATCTAATTATACGGTTAGTTCCTTTTGCAAATATTAATACTTAAAAAAATGTAAAAGACGGAGGTCGGTCTTCACCAAGTTTTCTTTCGCCATTTCATTCTTGCATTGCAAGGGTCTCCTAATTTTGTGAAATGGTGGTAGTTTCAGTAGATTCTCTCTTTTTACCATTAATTAATCCACAAAATTAAAATATAACATTAACTTAGACCAATTAAATTTTTTGTTTAATATTTTTTTCTGAACGTCTTTAAAAATTCGTCGCTTGAGGGTAGGCTCACGAGCAGCATCAGTCCCCCATGAACACGCGGCAGCTGCAAAGGTGCCGAAACGTCGGGAAAATAAAAATCAAACCAAATACCAAATAGTTACCAAAGTACTTTTATTAAAACCGCACTAGTATCCGCCAAAAAGTGTTTTATTTCATAACCTCTGTATTTTGTAACTCTGTTAACAAAAAATATAAATATAAATATTAAATATAGAAAAATTTCAACGTCAGCTTTTTTACTGCATCTATATCTAGCCACTCTGGTCATGGCATTTTTTTTTAAATTAAAATAATAATCACCTCATAATTGACGGTTTGAACTAACCCCTTAATTAATTTATCATCAACTACATTACATTAGTCTAAACTTACGCAATTTTCACATAAAATCAAGATAAATTGGAGCATCCAAAGCTATTAAATGAATGCCTTCACAGTTCAATCAAGCTTAACTTCAATCCTTTGGCGCTTTTAGAACAAATATCAGCGAATCTGTAAAGGCCAACTATATTTTAGGTACAAACACAAATTCAGGATTAATTAAATTGCAACAAGACTTCAAATACAATTTATTTTAAACTGACTTCAAAAAAGGAGGAGGTTCTCAATTCGACTAATATTATTTTAATAGCTAAATAAAATCCTTATTAATATTATAAACTAGCGACCTCCCGTAACTTCGTCTATGTGGATAGAATTTTGTCTATTCCTCGGGAAAAGTTCCTTTTTTCGGGATAAGAGGTACTCTATGTCCTTTTCTGCACCCCTGACAATGTCCATCAGCCATTTTTGATGTCCCCACTGCTGGGGCACAGGCCTTCTTTATGGGCGGTAAGGATGATGGGCCATAACCCACCACGCGGGCCCAATGTTGACTGCAAATGCAGCCGGGATCAACGGCTTAACGTGCCTTCCGAAGCGAACGTTGCTTAACTTCCGCAATCGCTGGGCCAGGCGCTAAACCACTGCGCCACCGAGCTCCTCACCCCCCCTCCCCCTGACAATATGTATGCAAAATTTCACGATGATCGGTTGAGTAGTTGAGACGTGAAGGGGCTAAACAAATGTTTAAGTAAGGATATGCGAAAGTAAGTTTGTTTGTTTGTTAGGTACACTTTCACGACTTTAACTACTCAATCTATCATTGTGAAATCTTGCACACACGTTGTCAGGTACAGAAAAGGACTTAGGGTACCTTTCATCTAAAAAAAAAGTGTTTCTGAGGGAAAGAGAAATAACTTACCCAGTTCCTATATAAATAAAAGTAATAATAGTTTAATTTTCAATTAAATAAAAATAGTTTTAAAAGCATCAGCTTGTAACACTTCAATGCCCGGAAAATTAGTCACAATAGATTTTTGATGAGTTAAAAGTCAAAGTTCAGTAAATATAAAGAACCACATAGGCAAAAAAGGACCTCTGACTTTTGATCGCACGCGTCGCCCCTAACCCTAAATTCTTCCCGTAGCTGAGCACACAAAATATTCGCTCGGCAGCCAATTTAACTTCTTAAAACTTGTTTGAAGTTGCTAAGATCGCTCGATCGAGTACCGTCTGCAGGTATCCCCATTAATTATAATCCCCTATGGAGTTCTAAACAAACCCCCACTTAACAATAAATCGGGAAACTTCGATGTGTTTACCGTTTAAATATTATAGGTACATTATCGATATTTCAGGCGATACAGATTTGATATCACCGTTGTCTCTGATTTCCATAACACAAGTGCTTTAGCTACTTACTTTGGGATCGGAGCAATGTATGTGATGTTGTCAAATATTTATTATTATTTATTAAAATGTTTGTAAAACAATACTTTAAAAAGCAATGCATTATAGCAAGCAATACATTATATTTCTGTAATAGGTATTACATTTCGTTTCGATATTTTAATAGTTTATTTCAAGATTGTAATTAAATCAAATAACAACCATGAAACAAGATATAAATACAGGCAAAATACAGAAAAATACTTTAAATACTCGTATAACTATTACACAGTTTATGCTTCCTATAAGATACAAGAAAAAAGGGTACTGATGAAGACATGATAGTTAAGTAGTAACATAATCAAATATCATCCATATTACTCTTTATTGCGAACAAATCGTACACAACTGGGATCCCATCAGCTACTACGTGATTGAATACAAAATAATACTAACAGACAATGTCAGAGAAAGGGTCTTAAGGAAAATGCAGCCGTATAACGAAAATTGTCCCAGGCCGTCCCTGAAACTCCATCGCAATAATCTTCTAAGGATAACGCTGACATTATACTAGTAACTTGTAAAGCAGATTTTACCTTCAAAGTTTTCTTATAACGAGAATTCGGTACAAGTAATCTAAACTTGAAGGAGCAGATTAAGCATCTTAAGGGACAGAGTCTAAATTCAGTGCTTATTGATTCAACGCCACCGCCTTACGCAGATTGTTGGATAATTTTCAATTTAAATGAAAAGGCCGCAGCTTTCTTATTTGTATTTGGTTTTATAATTACTGTACTTTTACTTTCTTTGCTGAGTTTTGTGGGTAGGTAATAGGGACCTGTAGTTTTATTAGGTACGAATATACTGCGAATAGTAAAACTGTTAAATTATATTGCTGTGTGTGTGTCACTAACATACATTTAGTTCATGCAGTGGCTATACGCGCGCGCACGAATTTTAAAGGCCTTAAGGTGCGTCAAATCCCAATATTCAATTCAAATTATTGAAAGATTACGCACGTGAAGCTTCATGGAAAAAATATATAATGTACTTGAAATAATACACAATTGATTTAATTGAAAGCATTTATAAAAATGTTACCACCTTTGATGTAAAAAAATATTCCGTGGACCCTGTTTCTGGTCTTATTTGCAAAATTTCTCGGAAACAGAACATTCGTTTATGTTAAAACCAACCATAAAAATCGACGATGTTAATACCTTCAATCTAAATTGAACAGTTTTTTTTAGCTAACTTGAAAGCGAAGAAAAGTAATAATAACACAAAAATTTAGATTTTGGTGCTAGTTCTCAACGCAACCGCCGCGTTGGAACGCGCACTGATTTGAACCCAAAGTGAGTAGGTAGAGTTACGTTCGATTTCACTCCATCACGGATCGACTCGCTCGTATTGACGCATGTTAAGGCCTTAAGCGACGCTGTCACCCATAGTACTATTTTCATTTAGGTATTTACATTGAAAATAAGATTATTTATATTGAAAAACATAGGTACTAATACCAACCTTCTGTGTGTTGACCTCACGCGTAGAGATGCCCATTTTCTCGTGGTGTCGCAGCTGCACTGGGTAGATGATCTGGTAATAGTGGGCGCCGATGTTTCGTACCAGCTCCTGGTTTTGTCTGTACTCGCGTAGCAGCCGCTCCACTTCACCTGTAACAAGAAATGACATTTCATTAGAAATCCTGAGCTTTTGCGTTACAAATAATATTAATTAAGACTTCACGTGATATTCCAATGTTATTATTACGAGTATCTATAATATTTGTAACATAGATTAATCCTTTCTGATAACGCGGCCTAAATAGCAAATTGACTTAAATAATAATTTTTATTTGTATAATAAAACACCTTGAATATTTTACTAAAAAGCATTCGATATCGGTGTTATTTATGGGGCAAAACAGCAGTGTAGGCCACTAAAATGGTAGTTTTAAAATACAAGATTTTTCCCGTCCACAGGACATACAACGCTAACCATCAGCACTGTAAACTTCAAAATCGAATGCTCTAGAACTTATTGCTAGCTCAAGGTCCTAAAGGATTTTACGACAATCTTAAACTGAACAATGGCTATCAGATTGAAACTCATTTGGGTCGTAAATGCCACTTCCGTGAGCGAATGGTCAAGATTAACATTTATATCGAAACGTCTCAGCCTCCAACCTTTGTTAGGCTATCGTCAGAATGGTGCTGATAAGGCTACGGTAGGTATTTGGGAATTATTCAAAGCATTGACCACAACCACAAGTAATGAGTTCCGATCCTTCTGTTAAAACAGATTCGGGAATTACAGAGAGGCCATACAGACAAAATTTTGAAGTATTAATTTCAAAAAGTAGAAATGTTTACGTCTTCCAGTCTTCCATAAAATATGTGTTATTGATACAGAGAAAGATTAGTAGATTCAAATTTTAAATACAATTATTTTTTAACTGATTTTTGAGACTGTAACCCAATTATCACGAAATTTAAAGTAAAGCTTTTAGTTACATATTCATTCGAACTCTATAAAGCTACTCATTATGGTCTCGGTAATTTAAGCGTAGTTAGTAGTAACGTTTATTCAGTATTAAAACTTTTCACTAAGGTAGGTATTAGTTACATTTAAAAAATGAGAAATAAAAATGTGTTCAAATGGAGTTAACATTTCAAAGGTTTATGAGTTGCAACCATAAAGACAACGACACTGAAACACACAGAAGATAATCAAACAGCTAACTTCAACTTGAGGACAATATCAAGAGTAGTTTTACAATTCGCTATGAAAACAACTTTGATCCAGTTTCAATATTGGCATTTTATGGCGTTCGCTCAGCAACCACTTTCATGATATTCTATCTGAAATCGCGTGGCCATTTTGCAATATCAGTCCTCCTATCCCAGTCCCGCATCGTCAGTTCGTTGTTTTCTCAGTACCCGTTGTGCTCTGAGTACATAATAAAATAGAATGTCTTATCGTGTCAACGAACATGGTTCGAGGGCTATGCTCTGTGTAGCAAAATTCAAATGTAGGAGCCCGTATGCATAAATAGTCGTCACGGATTCTGTATCTGCAATAATCTAGCTGTAGGCAGGACGTGTCTATGCCTTTGGAATATCAAACAATATCACATAATGTAGATTCTGATAGTAAGTAGCCATAATTTGTTTATTAACTAAGGACTTGTTAACGGCATTTTAGTTTATTTTGGCTCATCGTTAAATCGTGAAAAAGAGCGTCACAATATTTCACCACAATCATAATCCTCAGACTCAATAGAGATCTTGAAAACGTACATTCCAAACTCCGTATTTTAAACTTTCGGCCAGTGTTTGTCAAAATAATACCTAAAGAATTTCTGAGCTTTTCTGAACTAGCCACAGAAAGCAAATTGTGAATATTTTCTTTCCATTTTCAAGAGTAATGGCAAGCAAATCGTGAATATTTTCTGTCCATTTTCATGGTATTTTCGTCTATTGTGATGTGGACGACGGGAATACACAACCAGATAGCTGGAACTTCATATAATCTGCATGAGGATGAGACATGGACGGAATATTATTTTAGAAAACCCATCTGAAATCCACAATAGAAGTTTAATCAGAGAGCTATGGGGAGCGTTACTAACTGAATAACAATAGGTAGACAAACCATCTGATCACGTGATGAGAAGACCTGATGACTATGTCGTGAAAAAGTGCCTTTCTATGGCTACAAAAAAAAGGGGAAGGGGAAGACCCCAAACTACCTGGTTGACGAATGTCCAGAGAGACATGAAGAGCCTCGGACCAGCAGGCGGACTATATGGCGTCGCATGATAAAGAAAGCCGACCCCGTGTAACGGGAAAAGGCGAGGACAAAGAAGAAGAAGAGACAAACCATCTGATTATGTGTATAAATAATTATGCTATGGATAGGGGTGTACGATGTTTATTTTTATTTTTTTTAATTCGCAGTGTCATTTAATCTGGCGAACCATTTAATCTGTAAAAGCTTCGGCAGTAGTAATACCTTAAAAGTGGTAAAATGTTATTAATAATAATAATAACAAAATGTACATCACACACTTCACATTATATTAAACCAGTCTCAAAGGGCCTCTACGTATTGGACCCATGACCCCACGCAAGCCTGGCAAAAGGTCCGGGCTCTGTCCCGTGGAATCTAAGCCGGAGATACATAATAATAATAATAAAGACTTTATTGCACATGATAGAAAAAAAGATAAAATCAGAAAAAAAAACAAGAAAACATACAATAGGCGACCTTATTGCTACATAGCAATTTCTTCCAGGCAACCTTGGGCGAAATAAAATAAGATAAATAGGATAATTATAGGGGAATAGGTGCACTTTAGAGGACAGAATATGAATATACAAAAATACTAAAGGATAAATACATAATTTCATGGTACTTATAGGAGATAAATATAAACAAGAAATATTAGTCGCGGGAAGAAGAGAGAAAATGACTCCTAACTTGTTCTCTAAATGACCTTGGAGAATATTATTTTTGTAAGCGGAATAGTTTTGAGTGAATGAATGAATTAAAAGTTTTATTCGTATCTAATAAATTAAAAACAGTTTTGTCCTGTTTATTTTCATTCTTGTATAGAAATAAATAAAAAGATCCGAGATTTGGTTTTTCAGTAAATGGCTCTAAGTGGTTATCAACCTTGGCCATCAGCCATTTTTAACCGACTTCCAAAAAAGGAGGAGGTTCTATGTTCGTCTGTATATTTGTTTTTTTTTTGTTTTTTTTTTTTGTGTATGTCCACCGATTACTCGAAGACGGCTGGACCGATTGAAATGATTCAAACGTTATTACATTAGGTACACTCCCAAGTTGGTCCCATTTTTTAAAATTTGGAAATCGGTTCAGGTAGTCTTCAAGTAATTTTGAAATAAGCACGAAAATAGTATGATTTTGTGTGAATTACCACGATGATTGGTCGTATTACTTCTTTGTTTATGAACTGAATAAGATAATTATTTTTTTGGAGGAAGAGGGATATCTTAAGTGTAGTTTTTTAACCGACTTAAAAAAGGAGGTTCTCAGTTTGACCCGTATTTAAGTATGTTTCTCCGCGATTATCTTACGTTTGGCTGAGCCGATTTTTCTACATATATAATATACCTTACCTACAAGGTACCTACACTAAAAATAAAAAAATAAAAAATTGTTTAAAAAAACAAAAAACCGACTTCAAAAAACCTACCTCTAAAAAGCAAGAAATAATATTCGAAATAATAAAAATACGTCTATTGAAGTCGGGTGGGGCTTTTAGAATAAAAAAAAGGAATTTGTACTCCAGCCCCACCCGACTTCAATAGACGTATTTTTATTATTTCGAATATTATTTAGGTTTTTTGAAGTCGGTTTTTTGTTTTTTAAAAAAAAAATTTTCATGTCCCCACTGCAGCTGGGGGGATAAGGAGGATAGGCCATAACCCACTACGCGGGTCCAATGTGGATTGGTGGGTGTTAACGACTGCAAATGCAGCCGGGATCAACGGCTTAACGTGCCTTCCGAAGCACGGAGGAGCTCGAGATAATAATTTTTTGGTCACCCATCTCATGACCGACCCTTACGAAAGTTGCTTAAACTCCGCAATCGCTGGGTCAGGCGCGAAACCACTGCGCCATCGAACTCCTCGATCGACCTCCTGTGCTCATGAATATGAACAACTTTTACTATGGGGCCAACTCTGCAACTCAACAAAAAAAACAGCTGTTTCATACATTCTGGTCGAGTAGGTATCGAAAACTTGTATGAAACAGCTGATTTTTTTGAGCACAATCACCACCTAAGAGGTTTTGCGTTTGTTCATTAACACGTTGTATAGGTACTATGCCTAAATTAATAATAATAAATTAGGTACTGTTTTTTTTCTGCCATCATATTTTGTTATTGTGTAGAATAGTCATAAACATACCTAGTTTTAGATACTTACTTGAGTCTCGTATTTCATTTTTAAGTTTTATATTTAAGATGTAACCAGCACCGTTGAGTTTACAATAAGTATTGTTTATAAAATTATATTATCACTGTTACATTAAGTTGCATCGTAAACTTGTTTGTGGTTCATAAATAAATTTTAAAAAAAACTTCTCGTTTTGCAAGTTTGCAGCCGTAATTGATCACGAGGGTTGCCTCAAAAGGTTGTACATTGTACAGTGAACAAAGCGTTATGAATATTTCGTTTCACCGGCAGCCCTAAGGCCCCGCAGACGGCCCACTATCGCTAAACGCAGCCCCATGCATAATGCACGCGTCATCTGCGCGATGCTTCGGGCGTGTTAGTGGGGCGAGGTGCCTCTTCAAGCGAGGAATGGACCGGGAAATGGAGGGGATTTTGGTCTCTCAAAGTTTAGTGAGCAACTCCCTGTAAATTTCGTAGTATTCGGTTCATGGAATATCTTTGCAGTAATTCTATTCCAATTTTGAATCCATTTGAGTAGGTGTCACGCTTTTGTCACACCTTTTTTTGAAATTTCTTCTAACCGACTTTGGTTAGCAACTTGCGTTGGAGTAAAATGCCGATAAATTAATACTCATCATATAAAATAATAATTCGAACTGTAGAAGTATTTTATATGTTTAAAGTATACGCAATATCCTTAAAAGCTAATCAAATCGAATCGAATAAAACTAATTTAACCGCCTCTGTGGTCTAGAGCAGTGGTTCCCGAATTCTTTTGGCTACGGAACCCTTTTAGTTCACCGTTTTTAAGCGGAACCCTAGCTCAAGTAAGAAGTAAACTAACAGAACTGAAACATTGTTTTTTTACGTGAAATAACACAATACTGAGGCTTTTTGGTTTGGTGTTCGCATTTCGTAAGTATAGTTTATGGTAAAAATATTTATTTAGATAGAAAAAAAAATATACTTTTCGTGGAACCCCAAAGTTCCGCGGAACACCATTCGGGAACCGCTGGTCTAGTGGTTTGCCCACCCGTGTAAGACGCAGGGGTCCCGCGTTCGATTCCCAGGGGGATACAATTTGTACTCGGATTGGTTGGTGGTAGGGCTTATTTTAAGTCCGCCTGACTAGCTACCACCATCTTACCTAAGTCTGACGCTATAACAACAATTTAAAAATTGATGTGTTCTGGCAGTTAGAGGTAAGATAGCTAGTTCCTCAGTAACTCATTACTGAAGCTTTGAACTATCTTCCCTATCGGATTCCTCAGAATCTGGGTGTAGAGCACTTCCACCTTTGGCCTTATCGTCACTTAACATCAGGTGAGGTGATGGACAAGCAAAAAGTACCATTCGTAACCACAAGTTAAAGTTAAAATTAGAACAATATTTCAAAGTAAACTTGTGATAATTCAACCAGAAATAAACATTAGGTGTGTAACAGTAACATTATTTAATTTTGAATTATTAGGATTAGTTTATTTTTTTTCAGAGAACTATGCAAGTATTTGTCCAAGTGTTCGTCAATACTAGGTCGTGTGGTTAAAATCGAGCGAGGCTAGCTTGCGAGCCATGCATCGCGAGGCAGCTCGCGATATGTAAAGACATACGTTTGCTTTTCGAACCAACATTACTTATACCAGTAGAAATAAACGGATATTTTTCTCCGTTTCGTCCTACTAGTAGAACAAAACAGTAGAACTATACGGACTATATTAACATTACCATTGAACTGTACGACTTACCGCTCAATGCGAGCATTATAATAATAATATAATAATAATAATAATTTATTTATTCGTCTTTCACACAAAGGTTACATTACATCAATGTTAGATGATACAATGCAGGTATAATTTATATGGCTTCATATACGATGAATGCAATAATAACCCTTAGTGTAAGAGCATTGGGCGCACAGACTCGTGATGTCAGTGCACGCACAGTATTACACTTTATAAGTATTATTTTTTATACGAGTGATGATGACAGTTGTACCACAGGGAATGACTTTAGTTTAACTACGGAGGAGTGACTACGGTAAAAAAAAACCCCCGTGGTACTACCAGTTAGACCAACGGTTGTACCACGGGGAAGGAAGGATGTTTTTCTCCGCTGACACTAATGCCACGCAAGCACATCCACCCATCGTTGCGCAACCCACGTTTAGTCCAATCTCACCGCTTCGCATTTACCAGCATATTCACTGTCCTGGCATCGAGCGACCAGAATATGAAATGCAACATTTTTACTTAAATGTGAACCTTGTAGTAGCCAGCCACATAAAATTGTAATGTACCTATAATATAATAGTCATCATATATATCTGGTAAAACTATTTTCAACACACTTACTCGTAAAGTGAGCCCTAATACATCGCTTTTAAGGCCATAAACCGAGCTATAACAAACGCGTGCAATAATATATAAAACACTAGTACGTAATAGAATTAACCCTACAAAGTTAAATTAGTACCTTACTGCAAGTTCTATGCGAGTAAACAGAGCATTCCCAATTTAGCCGGGTAAAATGCAGTATTTTTTTAGTAACAACAAAAAGGTTTTATGCTTCTGAAAATTCATATACATTTTTGGAATAAATAAATGTGTAAGTCCTTAATTAAGTCAAACAAATATTTATTATTATCAAATTATTCATAATTCACAATATTTTGTTATAAAATATTAAAATATTTGCATTTTGTCACTTAAAATTATAATTTTGAAGTAGGCTGTATGCTCACTCACCCTTTGTTCGCAAAATATTCTTGCGTTGGGCGTGTGAAAAAAAAACAGAAAAAAACCTGCGCGCCTTTTCCCATAATTTTCATATTTTGTTTTTGTCGTTTTTGTTGCTGTGTGGTAAATTACTTTGTTTTTTCCTCGCAAATGTGTTGAAAAACGTCGAATGAAACTCGTGAGACCTAAGCTAACTTGTCTCATAATGTGCTATTATGTTTAAAGTAGTTTTTTTCTGGTAAACACTAGTCTTGAGTAGTTTTTTGAAACTTACTACCGCTTTATAGTGACGAAAACAAATGACTACATTAATCTGGTATAGTCAACTCGATAATTTATAAAACTTAATTTAAAAAAATACTACGCGCGCTGTTTATCTACAATAGACATTTTTATTTCACTTTTAAATTATGGCACTTTAACATCAATATATTTTGCGATATATTCGTGCTACTTTTCACTTTGTAGCTGAAAGTCGCTAATTACTGTTTGCCATAGATACAACACACCATTAACAAGCTTTATTTAAGTATATACAAGAAGGGTTATGAGCAAAGATATTTTTTCAAATAAAGTTAAAGTAAATATTAAAATCGTCTGCCACTTATTATCATTGAATGAACAATAAATTATTGAACTTGTGGACAACTCTTTGAACAAAATCGAGTTATCAAAGAAGGGTAGCTTTCAAAGATTTAGATGAAACCTCAACAGGCCTTATTGAGTGTTCAGAGAATCTTTGCTCCGAGCAGACGAAGCTACGGGCAACAGCTACTTCTGAACGAATATCAAAGGGTTTCATTAACATAAAGCGTACCTACTTCAAAACTTTGGACAATCTGCGTTATAAATTGGGGCACAGCCCCTCGGTACAGGTGCTGCGAACTTGGCCGAACAGACATTAAGATGCCATAGTTACCTCGATGCTTATGGATCGACCCTAAGGAAAATAATAACAAGTTAAATTTATATTGACCAGAAGTTCGCCGAAGCGAGGAATGTTTTGTAACAAATAAATTCGTGACAACAATTACTGTAGTAAATCATTTCCTTTAGTAGATAAGAACACAAAAGCAACTAATTAGACAATATAAAATGTGCTTTTCCGAATCGCCAATTTACCAAGCAAATGACGAAGCTATTAGACCACCGATATTTATAGAAATAGAAACAGAAATATCTTTATTTGGACATACACAACGAATACATGAAAGTACATAAAAGAGAAAAATCACAAAAACAGTAAAATAACACATTGTGCAACGTTGTGATGCCAAAACTATGCTCAACTCAGTATAAGTAGCAAGCTAGGCCTGCTGCACTGGTATTCTGCTGCTGTATTTAAATATTAAAATAACTAACTTAACAAAATCTAGGAGTAAACTACTGAAATTTGGCATTAGCAAAAACAAATGAACAAAGAGACAACAAGTCAACTCACCGGTATACAGAAAGAATGGGAACAAGAGACTTAACACCTTTCTAAACATACAAACACAAAAGCTGTTAAAATGTCGGACAACATGGGAAACTGAATTTCCATGATAAATTACCGAGCTTTGGTAAATACACTGGTATAGCGACCTCCAGCCGCGACTTGCCCGATTACGCGGCACACGCGTACACATAACTCCACGAGCTACATATTTACAAACTGTCGCCCTCACAAACTGCCTATTCAGCAGTCAACAATAGCTTTTGTTATTAACGAAAAATTCTATTATAACGCGTCTGGAATTCTTGCTATTCACGAACGAACAATTTCTGAAACAAAGTGGTTTTTCACGGCTCGCTCTGAGGTCGTGCTGTATAATTAATATGGTAAAATGCCACCCTTCTTGTTGGGATTGCGACGATAAATCACGGTGTGTGCGGAGTGCTAAATTGCACCGATTGAAATATGCAGCGTGTGAGGAACTTTCTTTGAGAAATTGAACTTTCTTCAGGTGCTAAGTGTGACTGTGGAGTTCTTTCTTGAGCACTTAGCGAACTGCAAATGGATTGTGATAATTAATTTTGCTTTTAAGTTTTCCGTGTGAATCTGCACTATGATAAAGGCGAGCTATGTAATATGCTAAGTAATTAAATCGTATTTTTTAATCATCTATTGGATACCTACTTCTTTGCTTCACAATATGATCTTGTAAGTTTGACTGAGCGGCGTTTTTAAATTGTTTGTTTTGCATTCTTCATCTGACAAGTCTTTTTGACTATTCGGAGGAGCATATTTAGTAAATAAACGCCAAGTATTGAACTTTTTTTTATTTTAAGCAAAGAAAAATCTCACCGTAATCTTATTCCATATGTTAGCTTACAAAAGAAAAATATTAAAGAAGAAAAGCGTTGTGGAAGTACCATAATTATATGCAACATACACGATACGATGTTGTATAATTAAACAACGCAAATTCTTGGTAAAGTACTCGTATTATTCAAAGCGAAGTATCTTGTAATTCTGTCATAGCGATGTCCTTCATTAGGAATATTCTGTAATTTGCTTGGGTCGCTGAAGCATCCAGTTTGATATATTACATTTCTTGTTAAATCTTATTTTCGCATTTAATAACTAATCAATTTGTGATGTATAATAATCATCATGCTGAAATAGCAGTAGATTCTGAAATATTCAATTTCACTGTCGATATTCAACTCAATAATTTTCTGATTGATGCCATCAAATATTAGTTGGTGAAATGCAAAATGTCAAAATGATTTTAAAGTTTCACTTTCACACTTTCACTTTCACTTTCACTTTCACTTTCACTTAAGTAGGGGGAATGCGGTTATGCATCCCGGAGCGGAGGTAATGTGCGACTAGCCGCCAAGGCTATACCCACTAAACCCCCTACTGCTTCCCGCACCACCTAACAGGGCCAGGACCTAGCTAGCTCAACGTATCAACACTGTAAATACAGTATGTTGGTACGATCCGGCTCGTTTTCGCGGGCCGGATGTTGGTACCTGCGGGCCGTAGTTTGGAGTCCCCTGTGCTAGACGTTCGATCTATCAGAACGACGACGGCTTGGCAGAATGCAAGGTCAGAACCAAAATAGGGGGAAGAACTGATTGCAAAACCCCAAGCCTGGATGAAATGGCGTGCAAATGAAGAGTACAGAGATACACTCAGCAGGTGGACTATAGTCTAGCCTATGTTGGAATTTTCATAATTAAACATTTGATCCTGTTTTGTACGTAAGTAGGTAATATTTATACTCTGACTAGCGACCCGCCCTCGCTTCGCTTCAACTATACTGTTGTGACATTGCTGTCCTTCAGGCATATTCTGCAGCAACGGTTGCCGGAGTAGTATGATGTATTGCATCATTAACAGTGCCGTGGCGAGCGACGCTGTAAATCACTACCAACATTTTGTGGCATGACATTATAAATTATCACTACAAACGTGGTGGCGTAGCTACTGTATCGAACTATGACGGAATGTAACAGTTTTATTATTTATTGTTTAATTTTTATGTAGTTAAATAAATACAATAAATAAAAAATTACAAACTGTTACAAAATTAATAGTCACGCTAAGTACTCAGTTTTAAAAAACTAATTTTATAATACTTAATAATAATGTACTAGAAAAAATTCGACTCGCTTCAGATCAATTTTCGGGATCTTTGGATATCCGGTCGAATGCTCTGACCGCTGAGCTACTAAGTCGAGCGAGTCACTAATTAATAATTAGTTATTTTATAAAATCGATGTCAAATCACTGTTTAACTTAAAAATGGTAAGAAGAAGCGAGATAAACGATGTTATTACAATAGATATTTAAACGCCTGTTTAAAATAAACACAGTTTAAATGTTATGCTGTTACTTTTTTGACAATATTGTTTGAAAGTCATTTGAACAGTGTTTAAGTTTAACAAATATGTTTATCTACAGTATATTTGTAATTAATAAACACAAGGCTAGCTTCTAATTATAAGTCTGGCATCAAACGAAAGCCTCCTTTTATTATAATTAATATTTCGGAGTAGGTACTATGATTTCGGCAAGCTCAGTTTCTTCGTAAACAAAATCGTCTGTAATAATCCGAGAAAATACCTTACTAATATAACCACAATAATTGGTCTCGTGTTTAAAATCTTTTGAGTATAAATAGATGCTTAGCATAATGGCGTTGAAATATTATATTTTTCAAATAAAAATCACGAGATCAAAATCTTTGGTACCTATCATAACTCTTGGAATCCTACTAATATTATAAATGTGGAAGTTTGGATGTAAAGCTAATTGGATGTTTGTTACTCGAGTAATTTTTATAATATCAATCACGCAAAAACGGATGAACGGATTTGGATGAAATTTGGCACACAAATAGTTAGCCTGGATTAATACAAGGTTATCTAGGGATTTACGAATGCGGACGTAGTCGCGGGCGAAAGCTAGTAATCAATAAGAAATCTATTTGCCCTAATAATTAGTTGAGTTTTGAACAGAATATAATTTAGATGTTAGAAATAAACTTACTGACTCTGAACTAACGAAACAGCTTAGGGTCACACAACTTCTTAAAACTAATTGAACACCCCAACCGATTAAACGTCTTGTAAATACATAACCAAATGTTGACTTTTACCAGTAACCCTACCAAATTAAGAAGTTCAGTTCTCTAATCTGGTGTTGATTTACACAAACGTTGGGATTATACCGGGGAGCAGATAGTTTAAACAAAATATGTAAACAGCCCTTTCGCTTAACCGCAAGTTAATCAGCAAGTTCTCGAACTTAGTTCTGGACGGCCATCTAGCCTTCGGGTGATAGACGCCGAAATAGAGATCGATCCAAGAATAGTGTAGTACCTACCTGTTAATTTAATAACCAATCTACTCAGTTCAATAATATTCAGTAGCTTAGTTAGTTCAATAGCTGAGTCTGCTGACCTGTCAATTTTGTTCCCAAACAATGATCTGTGGACGTGTCGTGTTCCCCTCTCGCAACACCCTTTTTGGAGTTTTTGGCGCCATTTTGTCGGGTTCAGTTCGGTGGCTATTTTAATTATTTGCAAATTGTTTTATAGTGGGTATTGTGTCTTAAAATTGCTGCAGGTTTGAACAAGTGTCTACGCATCTGAACAATATGTGGGATAATTAAAATAGGTGCAATCTTGTTTGTGTGAAGCTGAGACTTTTATTGTAGTGGTGGCTACCCCAGCAGAACTTACCGAGTAAACTGTATCGATATATTTGATGCCAAATTCTCCAAGCAGCATTGGAATGCGATGCACCCGCATTCTAATGTAAACTGAAATAATACTACTGAATTATTTAACACTTGACACTGGCAAAAATTACTCCCTGAAGGGAGTAGATTGCCATAACAAAAATAAGAAGAAGAAGAAGAACCCCCTTTTTTCTGTCTGTAGAACTTTCGCGTCCTTATACGAAGTCAACGATTAAATTTTGAAAATGGTAACATATACGGCCTACATATTATATTCTTTTATTTCTATCAATTTGCCTTGACCCAGCAACAGTTTTTGTGAATATTTAATTACATTCAAATTCAAAGTCAATTATGTTCTCTTGTAAGTAGGTACTTTGTTGAAGTAATATAGTAAATAAGTCTATGTTGTTGCCAAAAATCCTGTCACCCTGTTGTAATTATCTTGTAACGATATATTCAAGTTTGTAAATATCGTTACTTATGGCTGTTACAGCCGATAAGTTTCTTGCGCCCGTCCCTTCGTAGCATAATGTACAATACGCAAAATTTGCACCTGTTGCAAAATGTACAAAACGCAAAATGAACATACGCAAAATGTACAATACGCAAAATGTACATAGGCGCAATATACAATACGCAAAATGTACAATACGCAAAACGTAAAAAAGTCTGGAACGGGTGGTAGGAAAATATAGACGATTCAAAAGTACTTAATAATTAAGTTTATTTGTAAAAAAGCTTATTTGACATTGACTTTGACTTTGTCCTCACGGACATTAAGTAGTTCTTTCGACAAGAATATTCTTAACGAACTCTACAGTATAACTTTTATTTGTAGGCATTCAGCGCATTTTTTCGTCCAGTTGTTGTTTGCTTAGTTGAGTGGAATACTTTATTTTCTTTATGCTCAATAAGACGTTATTTAATCATTATTTTTAATTAGAAATCTCATATCGCAAATAATAAAAGCAAAATAATACGAACTATTAATATTTTACACGTGTACAATAAAAAAATAAAGCATTGGCTATTTGAATACGTCTTCTTTGCTTTTGTTATTTGCTATGATATTTTTATTTAAAAACAAAGATAGAATAACGTTTTATTTAGCTTAATTAATTTATACCAAAAATAACTTAAACGATTTGTCTATTAAAATTAAGATTCGTTTCAGCGTAGGCGGAAGCCCTGAGCAAACAATTTTCTCGGAAACTGAAATGAATTTCGCTGGCTTAGAAGTGCCTTCAATATCTACTGATTAGTTTCGATCTTGTTACACATAATTATGACGATCTACTTGGCTGACTGATCCGGCTTCATGATCTTGTGACACGGGCACAATTTTGGTAACTTTTTCTCTAACAATACTTAGATATTATGTAGTAGTAGGTACATAAGCTTAATGAAATAGACTGAAGTGGATACAACAAAGAACGATATTATTATTTTATGCATGTCAAATTGTCAACGTTTTTTAAACACAGTTTTCTTAAACTGCGTTTCAAAAACGTCCAAACTTGTAAAATGTATTTATTTATTCTGACACTCCAAAATGTTACAATTGTGGACCCACATAATATGCATCGTGTAGAGTACAGGTAGAAACTCCTGGCAGCCGGCAAGAGATATACAACTTATGCAAATTGAATATTCATGTTTATGATATATGTGGATTTAATAAACTTTACTATAACAAGGGCGTAAGAAAATTCTGTCACTTTGTCTATTAAAACTGCCCTTTTAGTCACTTTTCAACGTTTTGTAGCGAGAAACCAAACACAATAAATTAAATCAACTTATCAAACTATTCACAAAAACTACAAATAAAGTCCGCCCACCCAATCCTACACCAACTGTCCATTATTCGTAAACCAAACGGATGATAACACTGGTGCACTCAAACCTGACAATAACGACTCATAAAAAGAGAAATAAGTCGTGAGCCGCAATAATCGGGGCGTAAGCAGAGCCAGGCCGCAATTTGGGCCGGGTTTAATACGGACGGCATTGTAGCGGCGCAACTGGAGCGTGTGTAGGCGCTCTTACAATCCGTGCTGCGCCACGGAGTGACTCAGCAGCGCTTGTGTTTTGCGTCAATGTGCAGACGTATTTAAGTAGTTGGGTATCTACGTCACAGGAGTCAATTTTTCTTAAGGGTGATTGCTGACAGCTTTCAATTGACAGGCTTTATCGATTTTTCTTCAAGGATAACCATTTGGACTTACCAACTGACGCTTTTAGCTACCTACTTCATGTCTTTTGTTTAACAATAATTTGTAAAACCATAAGGTTTTACAAATTATTTTCTAAACCCTTTATAATAAGTTTAAAAGATTATAGGTACTCGTAGTTAAAAGTACTCTTGATCTGAAATTTAATAAGCATCTTTTTATTCTTACATCCTATCGCATGCAATTACATAGGAAAGAAATTAAAACATAAAAATAATTAAATTAGCTCTGTGGTTGGCTTTTTGTGAGTGTTCCTAGTATCTAACTTTAAAACATCATGGGAAAAAATTTATTTCGAACTAATGATAAAATAAAAAAAAATGGTACACCTCTACAATTTGATGGTTCCATGGAAAAACGATAATGGAGTAAAAACTTATTTCGGTGGCTCTATTAGTCAATGGGACCACGGTTAAATTATTTTTTTCATTATCCCGTCAATGTGACGTCCAATAGAGCTACGAAAAAGAAGGGGAACAGTTTGAAGCTGTTTTCAAGACTGTGTAGTGTAGACTAATCGAAAGGCATATATTCCACTCGATTCGAACTACCGATTATCGACATGTCTAAGAGGTATTTAGCTAGCAATATACTCTCAAGTTCGCAACAAACTTGTTAACCTGCGGTTTGAGATTGTACCTGGCGTTACATCACCTTGTGAGGTCGGTTAAACCTTTGATTAAAACCTTTAGATACATACAAACAAACTGATTTGACCTAATGACAAAAATACTTACAACAAGAGTAAATCAAAATGTTCATACCTTTACATGATACTGCTCGGAAACTACGATTTACTAGTATGGTAAGAGGCTGTGTAAGTTGGCATGTGCAACACAGTGCATTTTTTTTTCAGTAAAAAGTTTCGTCATTTTAATAAGAAAAGAAATCGGTTCACTAAGGAGTTTTGCATAGCTTGAATGGTAAAGTGTACTTTACAATTAAAGCATGCTTGAAAGCTTGAATTGTAAAGTGATTTGAAAATGGAACGTTTTATCTAAACAGTGCACATGCCTGGCCAACCAGTATCACTGCCTTTTAATAATTTGTAACTATTAATTTTAATAAATATTTTTTTATAAATATTTTCTCTAATGAAATATTCATTTTGTCATACCAATATAAATGTTTTATTTACCTCGCATGAATGATGTAAAGTAGTATGCTTACCTCGGTTGTAAGTAGCTATTACACCCTCGATCCTTAGCGCCCTTTGCGAGCTACGCTCGCATGGGCTCCAAATTAGATCTTGTTCTGTAATAGCTCTCTTACGTCCCTCGTGTAACAAACTACTATTAATATAGTAGTTTATGATACAAGGTTGGTAAGGAGGTTTAAAAAAACCTTTACAACCGTGTGCCATACTACGTTTTTCAATACATTTGCGAGAAAACATTATAGGTAGGTGCTACTGAAATTGTAATCTATACCTACATAACGGGTGTAACAAGACACTCAACGAAGCCGAAGTCCACGCATTCCGCCCATCATCAGGATCATTTTTGTCTTTTAGACCATACCTGGGAAACCAATAGCTACGAAGTTATTGAAGGTCAAAATATATTTTTTTTTCAATTTTTTTATTTAATCTTATTCTATTCGTTATTTCCTAATTTTTGTCTACTGAAACATTATCAAAATTTTATGTATTTCGTAACAAACAATGGCTTCAAAACATCATCACTCAATGTATTTCATGACCACGCACATAAACGTTGTCTTTCAACTCGGCCGCACGCAACTGTGTAGCATTCACTCGCAGGCGCGGGCTTTTGTACGTGTTACATTGCGTGGAAATGTATGCAATGCTTTTTTAACACCAAAAATTAAAATCGTTTCCCAGCAATAATTTTGAACAGAAATGGTCCTGATGATGGGCAGAATACGTAGTCCTCGGCTTCGTTGAGGGTCTTGTTACACCCGGTATAATAAAACTGTAAATTTTAAATATTTGTGCGCGAATTACGCAAAAACTGCTAAACAAATTTTGATGGATTTTCCACAATTTAGTAGATTGGGGTCCAACTCAAAATCCAAGCTATGTTTCATTAAATTCAGGTAGGTGGAACCAGGGAAACAGCTTGAACTCTCCGTAGTACTACACACGCTTTCAAACACTAAAGGGGTCATTTTAAACTGGTTGCAATATTTTTCTACTGTCCACGCGGATGAAGTCGCGGGCGGAAGCTAATAGAAATTGAAAAAAAACATTCGTAAAAAAAAGCGCACGGCCCCGGCGTGCGGTAAAATCAACTTTCCGCACGCTGTACTAATCCGTAAACAAAAACGCACGGTGTGCGGTAAAATCAACTTACCGCACGCTCGACTGTCATCGTAAACATACATTTTTGAGCAACTGTATTGAAAAATATTTTTTTATAAATATTTTCTTTCTAATGAAAAATTCATTTTGTCATACCACCATAAATGTTTTATTTACCTCGCATGAATGATGTAAAGTAGTATGCTTACCTCGGTTGTAAGTAACTATTACACCCTCGATCCTTAGCGCCCTTTGCGAGCTACGCTCGCATGGGCGCCAAATTGGATCTTGTTCTGTAATCGCTCACTTACGTCCCTTGTGTAACAAACTACTATTTGATACATCCAAAAGTGATCAAAACAAACAATATCCTAACATTTTAAAATAATCTTTGAACTTCATGGTTATAATTTTGAAGGAATTTTGCCTGGTCTCCTATCACGCGACGTCTGTCTGACGTCAGCGTAAACATTCCTTATCCTTATGCCGTTGCAGCGTTTGAAAGATACCACAACAACATTACGTTTGAAAGATACCATCATGATACCACAACAACATTACATTTCTTTAGTAAGTATTGTGATACTGATGCTGCAAGCGACCGATGTAAAACACCAAGGCCATACAATATTTTTTCTTTCTACAGCATCTTTGTAAGTATATAATAGAGATTAAAAATATTTTATTGAGAAAATAAATTCAAGTATCTACTTTACCTCAAATTACATCATTATTCTATAACATCTCTAATCACGTTGCCTCTCGAACAGGTCTGAACGTGACGTCAACAAGTTCCCCAATCAGGAGCTGTAACATGCGCACTAACAGCGCGCCCTAGGGACCTGTACCAAATCTAACTTCTCATAATCGACTTGCATTTAGTTATCGGATTGTGCACTACAACCTGTTATCGAGTTAGATTGTTAAATGTATTCATAATAAGCCTTGAATATCAACATGAGATCTTAATATCGCACTTTCTATTATTCAATGGTTGTATACTCGTAGTTTGATACCGGTGACTGGATTACTTAGATATTATTGTACATGAAAAACTAAGACAAAACAAAATACCCATCAAGAAAGTTATCTTTTGTTATTATACAACGATTTTTAATAAATCTTTCATGTAAATATGGACTGTATTGTAATATTTTGAAGTATTACTGAACCAATTCATTATTTTTTTACATAAAAAAAATGTTATTAAGACTACAAACAAGGTTTTGTTTTAGTTGCTATAACACTGTTACAACAAAATTAATTATGAAAATGCATCTATCTTAGTAATATTCGTAAATTCTTTTTTTTTTATTTACCTTAAGGAAAGCTAATCGTGAAAAGGTCATCAGTTATTTTTAGCTCCAATGTTTCCATTGAGCGTTCGCAAGCCCGACCTCGAGCTTACAACGCTCCCTAGGGAGTTGTCCAGTTCTAATTTAACTTCTCGATTCTGCCAATCGATAATCGATTTGCATCTGAATCGGCTCCAATAACAAGATACATTAACGGCCCGGAACTTGGGATGGAAATCCTTATTTATATCAATTGGTATAACGACACCTTAGGTATTATTATTTCAATATTTTAAACAATGGTTAGACGAGCTCGGCGTTGTTGTACAGAATGACTAAGAATTATGTACAATGACTGATTTACTTTGCCGGTAAAGCTAGGGTTTCCTAGGATGACGGTGCCGTCATATTACGGCTGTAATTTAGCGGCGTATAGAACGTTTAGTAGTTGTCTATGTAAACAATATGGCAGCGGCAAAATATAATACGTCGCGCCATATTGTTTACATAGACAACGTTCTACGCCGCTAAATTACGGCCGTAATATGACGGCACCGTCATTTAGGAAACCCTAGCTTAACACACCCATAAGTGAACCTTAATTATTTATTATGCCTTTGTTGCGTAAGAAATTATATTATTATTCTCTAATTCAATATTTCTTACTAATATTGCCATTTCGCTAATCCGACAGAAAATCTGTAATCTTCTGACTAATTTGAAAGCGGTGACTGTAATCGTTAAAAAATCGTTAGTATCCGATTTTATCGATCCCAAATTCGAATCGAGCACTTGATTTATTAGCATCCACTGCCATTGCGTTCAATAAAGGTATAAAATACTTACATCTTAATAATCAAGAATTCGAATTCAATCATATACATACATACATACACTCACGCCTGTTTCCCATGGGGGTAGGCAGAAAATTCAATCATGACTGCAAAAAATACATATTTAATCTTCAAAGCACAACATTTTGCTTTCACGCATAACGTTGCCCAAAAGTAGGTACAGACGAGTTCATTAATATGTTGGCACTTTTGACAGCTCATCAACCTTTATGGCTTTATAATAAAGGTCAACAGCCTGTCAAAAATGCCAACATATTAATGAACTCGACTGTACCTAAATAATATTGCATAACTGATTAGACACTGTAAAAAGATTTCGAGGCTTTTAGTGAAATGAAAAACATTTCAAAATTTATTTAGTTGAATGATTTAAAAGATAAATAATACATTTCAAATTTCACTGTAAGAATAACAAATTATAACTATTGATTTCCAGTTACGAAGCATCCTGGGGCCCAATCGCGCCCATTTCCAATGATAAAACCAAAATTAAATCTTTACCGTTTTCAGTTTCGTTTACAGATAAATACTCTCTTTAGTTTTGTCAAAACGGTTGAAAGCTATGCATAGGGAGCCTAGTTCCAATCTTGGACAATTTTAATGAGAATTCTAATGGAAAACTAATGATTTTTAGGTAAGTAACTATAACCGAAATGACAACCTTTTTTGGTTTTATTGTTCAGATTTAGCGCGATTGGGCTCCAGTACTTATACTGACGTGATTTTCCATCTTCGTTACGTAACCAGTAAACAGTGGGCGCTATCATCAAACCCGATGAAAGCCCTCTCAGATCTGCCAATCAAAGCAATAATTAATTAAGTACTGTACTACCTACCCTCCCTTGCGTTCGATATATCAAGTACCTATTTATTAGTTTCCGTTCTCAATAATTTGCTTAGAGACGGTAAAGGTTGATTACACGAGGTATAATTAAAAAGTCAAAATGACAGCTATGAATTAATTACACTTACTGAGTTTTTAGATTTCAGGCATCCACCTTCGCTATTTTTACTCGTAAGTATATTAAGATAATTAATACACTAGAAAACTATAAATATACTAGAAGGGTACAGTCCCGTTAGTGATGATAAATGGGCGAGTCGATTTTTTCTAGTATGTATAATAATTGTCTTGATCTATGAATTAAATTGAAGATCATTATCGCTTGAATTGATTGCAAGCAACAATAGTACTTTTGTAATTTAAAATAATTCGCGCACTTTCTTCAATAAATCATAATCATAAATCACTTTTTCACAGAATTATTCTCTTTGAACACCTACGAAATGAAGTCATCACGTAATTAAGTATAGGAAAGTTATGAAAATTCCGTGCTTCATAATGAAACTTAATACAGGTAGGTGCCTACTTAATCTTTTTTATTATCGTTGGCTGATCTAATGATTAAGTTGATAATAATATTCATATTATTGTTGCAACTTTGAACAGGACGCAGTAATAGTATTCTTTGGAACAGGTGTTATAATGAAATTGTATTGACAAACAATTAAATATTTAATAATTCTAAAGCCGACTGTTTTGTTCAATTTTCTAAAATCGCGCCAATTGTTGGTATTTAAAACGCAGAGCATCAAATTAATTTGATGTCATCCTATATTACTAATCTACCATTTTACAAGTATACTAAATGAATCAAAGATTTAAATCCAAAAACTTGCTCTGACTCCGTTTAGTGAAAACAATTTGTCTGTCTTTGGTAGTGACAGCCAAAGTTCTATCACCGAAACTTAAAGGAAAGTTAGATTTAAGTAAGAGTGTCACTGACAAGCTACTCCAACAATAAGTTTTCTTTATAAAACTTAAATAGGTCAAGTTGCCTGCACAGCCTTATTAAACGGTCGTTTGACGGGACTTCAATGCCTAAGCTATCGTTAAGATGGCAAAGTACCTGTAAGCCGGATTTATTCAATAAATTCATCTATACTTAAGCAACTCGATATCTACACTACAAAGCATACTGTTTTTAAGTCCCACGTCAAAAAAAAATATGTTGATGTCATTTTCTATAATATTTTTGATAATTATAATTCAATCATTAACTTTATTAGTAATAATTCAATAATTTATGTCAAATTAATAACTCTGATCGCTGTAATAATTTCAATAATTAATTCAATATTTTCCCATAATAATTATGTAAACTAAACAATATTAATTAATGCAACTTTTATAGTACCAATTTATAATAATGTAATATTTTTTTCGCATCGCATGTATTTCTGTGTGTGCACGTGTTTGGATGTCAGTTTGGTTCAAGACATGTCTAGCTGTTATTGTGTGCTATTGTTGACTGTCATCTGTTGTGTTGCCATATGAATATAAATAAATAAATAATTATCATCCGTACCGCTAGAGAGTGGAACTCGTTGCCTGAGTCTTTGTTTCCCGTATGTAGGTACAATCTGGGGGCCTTCAAGTCGCGTGTGAATAGCTATCTTCATGGCAAGCGCGTTTCATCGTAGATCGCATCATCGCCTATCATTGGGCGTAACGTGATAGCAGGCAAGCGCTTGCCCATCTATCATAAAAAAACGTATAGTGGTGGCCATATAATTGTGGACGCCAGTCGACTTTCATACAAACGAAGTAAAGAGGCCTGCCCCCCTAGCCAAAGTAACATTTTCAAATTTTCGTTATCGCTTCGCTTCGAAACATGTATGGATTTAACGTATTAAAATTCGATTGTTAACGAAACCTTATGTCAATCCCATACATGTTTCGAAAGCAAAGCGATAACGAAGATTTGCCTATGTTACTTTGGCTAGGCCCTCTGGTTCTCCGCCAGAGATTGATCGAGCTAATGATCTGATGATACTTATCCAGGGAGTAAATGGAGGAAATCCAGATCGCACCTTCACACCCAACTGATCTGATCAGCATTCTACGAGAAGAAAGGATCACAGATCTCACAGGTTTTAGGATTTCCATAAATTTTAATGCTATTTTCGCGTTTTTTTTTAAACATAGAATGTTGATCAGAGTTGGGTATGTATGGTAATCTAGATTCCCTCCATTCACTCTCGGATAGCTATCATCAGATCACAGCTTGGTGAGCCCCTGGCGGAGAACCAAGGCTACAAGGTTACCTCGTTTGTATGAAAATCGATTGCCGTCCTTAATTATGTGGCCACCACTATATCCCTATCTCTCTCTGATTTTATCATCGCACAATGAAACCACAGATGGATCGGGCTTAAACTTGGCATATATTTCGGTACCTAGATAGTTAATAAGTCAAAGACATAGTCAAATGTAAAAAAGTTTTTTTTTTCATATAGGAAATGGAATTTATTTAGGTAGGTGTACCTAGATAGTTAATAAGTCATAGACATAGTCAAATGTAAAAAAATTTTTTTTTCATATAGGAAATGGAATTTATTTAGGTAGGTGGTACCTAGATAGTTAATAAGTCATAGACATAGTCAAATGTAAAAAAGTTTTTTTTTTCATATAGGAAATGGAATTTATTTAGGTAGGTGGTACCTAGATAGTTAATAAGTCATAGACATAGTCAAATGTAAAAAAGTTTTTTTTTTATATAGGAAATGGAATTTATTTAGGTAGGTGTACCTAGATAGTTAATAAGTCATAGACATAGTCAAATGTAAAAAAGTTTTTTTTTCATATAGGAAATGGAATTTATTTAGGTAGGTGGTACCTAGATAGTTAATAAGTCATAGACATAGTCAAATGTAAAAAAGTTTTTTTTTTCATATAGGAAATGGAATTTATTTAGGTAGGTGTACCTAGATAGTTAATAAGTCATAGACATAGTCAAATGTAAAAAAGTTTTTTTTTTCATGTAGGAAATGGAATTTATTTAGGTAGGTGGTACCTAGATAGTTAATAAGTCATAGACATAGTCAAATGTAAAAAAGTTTTTTTTTTTCATATAGGAAATGGAATTTATTTAGGTAGGTGTACCTAGATAGTTAATAAGTCATAGACATAGTCAAATGTAAAAAAGTTTTTTTTTTCATATAGGAAATGGAATTTATTTAGGTAGGTGGTACCTAGATAGTTAATAAGTCATAGACATAGTCAAATGTAAAAAAGTTTTTTTTTCATAGGAAATAGAATTCTAGATAGTCTACTAAGATACAAAGTCAAGGGCAGAAGTTAGTTTAAATTATAATTTGGTTGACAGTCTCCACGGTCTTATATTTATATCAAAAGTGTATTGTATATTCAACTTCAATAGTCATAAATCTGTAATTTGGTAACACTAATCCAATGTTTAATTAGTTTGATATAACATTAGATATGGAAATTACAGGATTTTAATATTAATATGTGATTTTAGTTTTCAATGAATTAGGGTATAATAACAATTTTTATTAATAGTAACTTGGAATAAAAACCGTAAAATCAGCATGATTAGGATTAAGCCTCTACAATCTGAAAATTCAACCACATACAATAGCCCTTTCACCGGATTTTGTCGTATCTTTATCTCTATCTCTTTCTATCACTCAGTGTGTCCAGTGCCTGTATTATGAGTTTGCACAGTTACCACAGAATAACTTATTAGTTACTACTATGACTACGCTGGTGCTGACTATTGTCAGCTATCAAGTATAGTAAAGTAAGCGTAAATTCATAGATAGATAGATAGATAAACACTTTATTGCTCACACACATTACTGGAAATACAATAACATAAAACTTTAAACTATAGTGAGCAAAGGCGGCCTTATCGCTAAGAGCGATCTCTTCCAGACAACCTTTGAGACTTTGGATAGCTGGAGAGATATGTGAAGGGCAGTGTAATACGCTTACCTACAGGCATTCTAATGCATACTGGGGCCCAATCGGTTTATCGTTAAAAATTAGCGTGATTGGGCCCCAGGTTTAAATATGTACGTAGGTACATACTTAAACATATGTAAATAAAACGTTAAATCAGAAGTTTTGCGGTCAGCATTTAATAATTGCCTTCACTTAAGCTTGTAAGAAATCTTTCTGACTGGAGTTTTATATTAATAACTTTACTTCGTATTTCATTCAACTGAAGAAAGGGAAGTCGGCAACTCGGCACCCAACTTTTCATTAAAAAAAGGATGAGTCGTTTAAAACTGCGACTAAATTCATCGAGCAAAGTAACACAAAACACAAATTAATCACAAAAGGTTCCCGAATAATGCGCGCCTTAATTTTAAATTTACCACAATCTAAAAGTCAAACTTGGTAGCCTCGAAAGTAGATTTTTTTTATTTAAAAAGTTTAAAGTAAGCATCTCCATTTTGCGCGCTCCTGGAAATGTCTCTAGTGATAACGATTTAATTATTTCCTTTACAAAAAACTTTCCGCCATTTTGGATAATGTTTCTGTCTAACACATAATCCATAATCCAGGGTCTTGATCGACCCTAGATTATGGATTGTGTGTTAGACAGGAAAACTAACTCTTCTATTTTGTAATGAGTCTGGCTATTTGTGGTACCGTCGTTGTTTCCGATACTTTTTCATAACACAAGTACTACTTTGGGATTAGAGATTGTCAAATTAATTGACCGAGCGAGCACGAAGCACTAACGAAGCGTCTCTGCTTCAGCTTGGACAAAAATGCCTGTGTATGTCTGTCCCGCTGTCCGGCAGTCCGTTTGTTCTCCTCTACAGGTCGCATTTTTCAAACAATTCTCGTAAAATTTGAGAGCAGAGCAGGTTCTGTAATTACTTATAATAAAGATTTTTTCTTTGGTTCAGTTTTTCAAAATGGCGGAGTTGTGGGCAAAAAATATTTCAGCTATTTCGAAAAATTACATAAATAGTGAGGTCTAAAGCTTTATAAGGTGTGTTCAATTTTATATTTTTGTAAAAGCTTACAAAAAATTAAAAAATAAAAGATAGCCACAAACGAGTTTTAAACGAAAACCGCTTGGTTTTCGTTTAAAAATCGTTCGTGGCTATCTTTTAATTTTATTTATATCTGTTCCCTAAGGGTTGACTGGGAGAGAATGCTTTTAGCATTAAGTCCGCCTCTTGTACATCATTTTATTGTAGTTCATTGAGTAGTATAAAGAGTTTAAAAAAAAAAAAAATTAAAGTCGCTATGTCCATCAGCCATTTTTAATGTCCCCACTGCTGGGGCATAGGCCTTCCTTATGGGTGGATAAGGAGGATGGGCCATAACCCACCACGCGGGGCCAATGCGGATTGGTGGGTGTTAACGACTGCAAATGCAGCCGGGACCAACGGCTTAACGTGCCTTCCGAAGCACGGAGGAGCTCGAGATAATACATTTTTGGTCACCCATCCCATGACCGACCCTTGCGAACGTTGCTTAACTTCCGCAATCGCTGGGCCAGGCGGTAAACCACTGCGCCACCGAGCTCCGCGTCACTATAAGTACCTTTTATTAGCTTGTAGGTTTTTACATAAGTACATTAAATCTAGTTATAAAATGTACGTGAATGTGTACATTTTTACTTCCAACCCTTCGAATACTAGTTCAAATTTGACCGACTTCCCTGACATTTCAATTTCATAATGATTATAACACAACAATGTACAAACATGTCAAGTAAAATGAATTCTCACGAACATGTGACGAGATCAGAAACTCGAGGGTGAGAGCCGTCAAGCGTAAGAGGCGGGGATGAGTGAACATCCCCCCTACCCCTTCCTATACTCACCTTGACACATGTATGTAAGAATACTATTTTATTTTTAACCGACTTCCAAAAAAGGAGGAGGTTCTATGTTCGTCTGTATATTTGTTTTTTTTTTGTGTATGTCCACCGATTACTCGAAGACGGCTAGACCGATTGAAATGATTCAAACGTTATTACATTAGGTACACTCCCAAGTTGGTCCCATTTATTAAAATTGGGAAATCGGTTCAGTACTTTTCAAGTAATTTTGAAAAAAGCACGAAAATAGTATGATTTTGTGTGAATTACCTCGATGATTGGTCGAATTACTTCTTTGTTTATGAACTGAATAAGATATTTTTTTTTTTGTTGGAAGAGGGATATCTTAAGCGTAGTTTTTTAACCGACCTAAAAAGGAGGTTCTCAGTTTGACCCGTATTTAAGTATGTTTCTCCGCGATTATCTTACGTTTGGCTGAGCCGATTTTTCTACATAATATAATATACCTTACGTACAAGGTACCTACACTAAAAATAAAAAAATAAAAAATTGTTAAAAATAAACAAAAAACCGACTTCAAAAAACCTACCTCTAAAAAGCAAGAAATAATATTCGTATAATAAAAATACGTCTATTGAAGGCGGGTGGGGCTTTTAGAATAAAAAAAAAGGAATTTGTACTCCAGCCCCACCCGACTTCAATAGACGTATTTTTATTATACGAATATTATTTCTTGCTTTTTAGAGGTAGGTTTTTTGAAGTCGGTTTTTTGTTTTTTTTTATCATTTTTTTATCACAAAGTCGTTCAAATATGAGTAAGTACCTTATCTAAAAATTTACTGTTATGTCTTCCAAAATAATTTTCCATTTATTTTGAGAATGTAGTTTTAGCGGCTATTCTATTTAAAAATTTAATCCACGTTACTCATATTCCAAATTATAAGTAAATGCAAAAGTAATTTTAACTGTATGACTTTTTGTTTGTTTCTAAATTAAGTTTTAATGAATTTTGCTATGTATAAAAAGGACTTGCGGATGGACGCATTCGCGGACAAAATCTAGTTTAAAGCTATCAAAAGTGATACTTTAGTGATCGATTTTTTCTAAAGCTTTTTGCGCTTTTCATATCACCAAAACGAGAAAAGTGACAAGATCAATGATACTGTAACGTGAATTATTCGATAATCGATTCAATCACGGAGTCACTTATAATCGGCATCCCCAATCGAATCGAAATCGATTACATGCGCCGTCACGTTCCGCCGGGACACGTGTAGACTATGAATTAACCAATTTACATTTGACGAGCATTGAGATGTAAATATCGCAGGTGGTTTCACGTCGCAGATAAAATACAGTCTAATATTTTAGAAAGAACACAAAAGACAACTTTTATGCTGAGAAAATAAAAGAGACTTCACCTTTGATAAAGATAAAAGATAAAATATTCTTTATTGTACAGCATGGACATATTACAGAAACAAACAAAAGAAGAACAATTGGCGGCCTTATCACAAAAAAGAGATTTCTCCCAGGCAACCATGAGTTGAACTGGACAATGAAAATAGGTAGAAATGGGTAGTTTATGGGTAGGTAATGGATATGTCGTTAAGAAACAACTGCGTTATAGACTACACTATAATATTGATTTCATTTATATATTTTTATGTCTTGCACCTGGCCTTTCTATGGTCTAATTTCAAAATCTATCGCAATCGCTTTCAAGATGTAATACATTATTGCTTCTTTTTGGCATAAATATAAAACTTACCAAAGAAATGCAGCAATGTGTCACATCCATCTGTGAAATAAAAGCGATTGCGATAGATTTTGAAATAAGACAATTAGCCCCCTAGTTTCTAAAAAAATGGTCCAAAACCACCTCTTTCTGTAACGACGCCAAAGCAATGGTTTTTACGCCCGTAATTTCATCCGCCATCCCATGGAAATTCTGGTAAGAAATATACCTATAGCCTATGTCACTTGGAGAGAGTGTAGAGCCTTCTATTGGATAAAAAATTGAAATCAAGATAATACTCGTAGTTTCGAAAAACCTCCTACATCCAAACATAGAAATGTAACCACTTTATATATTAGTATAGCTAAAGAATTTCACCCGCCAAATATCCTTGATCGAAGCCCGCCAAAAACAATGCAACCTCAACGTCAAGCTCAAACAGCTGTGACAAATTAGGCTGCGTTCAGACGATAACACAAGATTCGACCTCAACCCGAACTCAACTCAAACTCAACTCGACCACAGCCCACTCCTTGAAATATACAGCGCTTATAATTTTAAGTTTTATGACACATTAATAAGCTTTGTTATATTTGTCGCACGGTGGCGCGTGCGCAGTCACCGCTCTGTCGCATGCATGAAGCACTTAACGCGCTCCTGGTTACTTACCCTGACTTTGATGTGTTTGCGGACAATCCGAAATCTCTTGTTAACCAAATTGAGTAATGTTTGTAGTACCACCACATAATTATGTAATTGGGTCTATCCCGTATAATTATGTATATATATAAATAAATATAAATAATAAATAAATATTTTTTCGATACAACTGCACACGCACCGCGCTCAACCCGAACTCAACTCAAACTGAACTCAACACAAACTTAACTCTATCTCAACTCAACTCAAACTCAACCCAAACTCAATCCGAACTCACCTCAAACTCACCTGAACATTACACAGGAGCTTATTAATGTGTCATAAGACTCAAAATTGTGGGCTGCGGTTGAGGTGAGTTTGAGTAAAGTTCGGGTTGAGGTCGGGTCGTGTGTTTACGTCTGGACGCAGCCTTATTCTGCAATCGGAATCGTTATTCGTATCGAATCTATCGAACGAGACATCGAACACCGCAGCGACGCGTCGATCGTGAATTCTGGAATTTACATCTGGGAAGCATTGAAATGCAAATGTCAGACGATCTGACGCCGTTGACTTGCTTGTATCGGCATGTCGATAATGTCGATATCACAAATGGAATGACTTGAGGTGTTGTGTTATGTTAGTGTTGTAATTTGGATCATTGTTTATTCGAAGTATCTGAAGATAGACCTCGTGAAAACCCCATGGGGTTCCATGGATGCCTACTCTTTTTTCTATTTGATCCCTTTGGGATACACTCCCAGACCCATTTAGATTCCTTAAAAGAAATGGAAAGGTTTTCTTGGATTGAAAATAAATACAAAATACTTAATGCATTTTAGCCCTTATGAAAGATAGAAAATCAAACCTGAAATCTAATCTCTAAATCTCAATTATAAAAGCATGTCGTTATACTATGATGCTTCATTTGGTTTTCAACAACTATTACTTACTTCTCTATTTACAATAGCAAAAAAGTAGTAGTCGTTGGCAACCAAATGAAGCATCTATAACAACATGATTTAAGTTTACTACTAGTTGACATTTGTCTAATAATTTACTCATCAAGTAAACATTTCTTCCTATAGCTACTTTGGGTAGTTGATATTCCTACACCGAGTTAAAAGTCGTCGCTAGTTCCCAAATAGTTTCCGATAAACTGCGACGACAGCGCGGACTCCTCGGAGTTTACAACTCCATGCCACTCGAGAGACTTGCCAACTTTCCAATGATTTCGTACGATCGATGGCTAAAGAATAAACTCTGGTATCAGTGGAATACAACGACGAAATAGTTATTCAGTCTTTGTACTCAATAGAGAATTTGAAAGTCAATAATCTGATGAAAAACTTTAGAGCGTAGGTACCTACTTGAAATCTTCAAATAATCAAAGACGTCAGTCAAATATGACCTGCATGTGGCTCTACCATGAGTTGATGCAAACTTTTTCCGCTACCATAAACTTTGGATATATTGCTCACAGTCGCTGCGAGTGAAAGAGAGAAAATGATATTTTAGGGAAGCCAAAACAGTTTGCATTAACTCATGGTAGGGCCCACCTGTTCTTCTATTTTAACTGATCAGAAGCAAAAAAATCCAAAAAAAGCAATTAAAAATGTTTACCATAATATTCACGGTAAAATGTAAACTCAGTTTAAATGCAGGTATTATAACTCCAATTACAAGTTCATTAAAAATTTTAATAGGTACCTAGGTATGAGTTAAAAGTTTGATTCATAACATTCCATTACTCAAGCTTGCACACCACAACATTTCACAAACACTTTCAAAGCCAGCAGTAAACTTTTAATCGCGTTATTTAGTCTACCCACAGTACCGATAGCAAAACAAACGTTCGGTTGAAACAAGTTTCACCTGGAGTACCGCAGCAATTTTCTAAATGCGAAACATTCACCACAACACGTGTAAAGTAACAAACAACTTTAACAATGTAAAAACTAATTCGCATATGGCGAAAAGTTTGTCCCTACCATTGTTACGCACTTTCGCATTAAATTATAAGTTGGATCTGCGATAAATTGACAAACTACTTGTTACATAGATAAAAGCTTTTGTACAGGGTGGTCTAACATAACGTTGTTTATAATAATAATTTTATAGACTTTAAACAAAAATTAAGTTTTAAAATAAAAATACAACCTTTTGTTTACAAGAATCCCTATTATTTAATATGTTGTATTCAAATAACCTTTTTTTTCAAACGCTTGGTTTTTCCATCTCTTGGAATGGTGTGTATAAGGATCTGTGGATCTCCTCCATTCACACCCTAGATGGCCATCATCAGATTACAGCGGTCAATCCTTGGCGGCGAACCAAGGCTTCAAAGATACCTTGTTTGTATGAAATCGACTAGTGTCCTAATTATGTGGTCACTACTTTACCTTAAGGCGGTTGTATGACCGAAAGTGTTGCCCCCAGAGGTTTTTATTTAATAAGTTATTAATAGTAAAAGATTTTAATAATGTTTATCGTGGAGATTTTAGGGCCCATGGTCTAGTATTTTTAGAAGATTTTTAGAATCACTACATGGCCTCGTAGTTATTCTTAGAAGTAGGAAGAAAATGTGTCAAAACGGCCACTTTTAGCAGTTTTGCTATTTACTTCTAGCAGTGACTACGAGGGAATGTAACGATACGGTCTAAAAATACTAGACTGTGGGCCCTAAAATCTCCACAATAAACATTTTTAAAATTTTGTAATAGAATTATAATATTAAATAAAATTCACCGCGGCGCCACTTTCGCTCAGGGTGCCACCTTAAGATAAAAACTCATTATTAAAGAGTGGGTATTCAAATAACAGAATGGGTGTAAGAATACTTTTTATACTCTACAAGCAAGACAATAATGGTACGAGACGCAAATCCAAATCAGAACTGAAATCCAAAACCGCTTTGAACCGGCTTTCAATAGTTAGCTGACTTCGAAGTGGCAACACGAAACATGGTGTCGAATGTTGCGCGAATGTTATTTGGATTTACAAAATGTTTTAACTTACTATCGGCACTTTTTTCGATGAAATACTCAGTGGAATTAATAACGACTAACACTTTTATTTTCGTTTAGATAATGTTACCAAAACAGTCCCAGAAAGACAGTATCCAACATTTTACTTGCTTAATCTTGTAGATTAATTAGCTACCAGATTTTTATTTTGTATGTCAATAAAACAAGATACCATATTATGCAATGTCCAATTAGCATGTCAATGTCAAGGCACTAAGCGTTCCCGCCGACGAGCGCTTTTTTGTAAAAAATCGGCGAAAATCGCTGCGCTTTTTTGTCGCTGGCTAAGTAAAACCTTTGTCGTGTCAATTCGCGGGCGATAAACGCCGCGATTATCGCCGCGATAATCGCAGCTACAAAAAGTCGCTTGTGGGCGTTTACAAATTGAATTTTCTATTCTCGAAGACAAAAAATCGCTCAGCGATTAATCGCTCGTGGGCGTTAAGCCTAAATTCTACAAACAAAGATACGTCATGATTGTTAAAACTGTCATTTTCGGAGCACAATTATTGTCATGACAGTGTGTTGTCTACATAAAAACCTACTGTAGGTAGGTACCTATTACCACCGGAGTATTCCTGATTGCTTAGTACGTGTTCCCCCTTTCCATGCGTCCACGCATCCCTCCCTCGTCACGTTCCTCTCAACTTCCCGGAGGAGTTACGGCCCTCATTGGTTGAGGTCCGTGAGTTATTGTTTTGAGGAGCTACGGACCCTTCTTAGCTGTGGGTATACACGAAGGGTTGATGTATGCTTAGTGGTTTAAATATGAACGAGGCAGTAGCAGGTTTTGCTTTGAAAATAACTGACAGTGTGCTTCAGAGGCACAAAGTTTTCGTGTCTTGTTTATTTTTAGCTCGCAGTTTATTGTGTAGTTTTTTTGTAATATTTGCAACTTTTACAAATGTAAATAAAACTTATTTAAAACAGCAAGGTCTTCATCTTCTGGGTAGGTAGGTAAAGTGCATCATTCTGTATTTTTTGAAGTGTCGCCAATTTCAACCCTTCTCCGGCCAAACGACTCATAAAAAATCTTCAAAACGAGAAAAATTAACAGCCGGACGGAAACTATAAGTCCGCACGAGCCCGCACCCGAAATGGCGCTCATTTCGCTCATTTTCCGCGTTACATCCCAAAAAACGTATTCTCATTCAAAACGTCCTTCCACCTCGTGATATATCGCTTCAAATTCGCAGCGAGCGACGCCGTGGGATCCGGTTATACCCGGGTAATGTTCGGGTATGGCCCGGATATCCAGGTCGCTTCACATTTTTATATCTCGTTGCCGGTGATAAACTTTGGGGAATTATACGCGTGCTGCTTTCGTTCAAAAGGTACCCCTTTCAGTTTTTAAGAAATCTCAAAGTCTCCTATTCAAATTATTTTAATCTACTTATTTTTTGTATTAGGACCCTCGAGGTGCACAACGCTCCTTGATAATTGAGCTATCAATTGTTTTTAGATAGATAAAAAAAACAATATTATACAAACAACTAATACAAAGCAGATCGTGAAATAAAAAGGCCACAAGCTATAATCTAGTTGTAAGAATTGATTCTCGTCTCCGAGATTCCAGGGCCCCGAAGATTCCCAATATATTCCGTCGTTCAGTTCGCTTCACGTAACAAGTTATGGTTATTGGCATCGTTACTCCTTATTGTTATGTGTCTATGGATGCCGACGAAGTTAAACTGTATCTTGAGATTACTGTATATCGTTGTCTCCGTACTCCGGAGGTTGTTTCCCCGAACTTCGGTCGTGACATTCATTGTGGAACTCATATTTATGATGGCGTATTTCAGACGCTTTGTTAAAAATATAAAAATACCGAGTTAGGTAGGTGTAACTGATCTTTTATTTAAAACCAAGTTGAATGGAAAAGAATTTCTATGAAATAAACTCACCGACTGGGCTCTCTTCATTCCAAAACGAGTCGTCCAGTGTATAATCGGCTTCTGTAACAATAAAAAATTGTTACATTTTTTATCTGCTACATGCTACATTATTTACATACTTATTATTATGCTTTTCGTTTAGCTGATAAAACTGAAGTGCGTTTAGAGGTGGATGTGATTTATGTGGAATGAAATGGAATATAACTAATTGCTGTTTACATCTCGTGATAACAATTAGATATTAATTTGGGTTCGGTTGTATGATGAAATGTTGTTATAATTAATGTACAATTAATTGGCGACCTGTCAATTACACAAAGCTTAGCGTTATTATATTAACTTTACGCAACATGTTGACTTCAGTAACACTGAGCTTTGTGAACAAAAATTTTAATCCGTACTAACATACTATATAAATGCGAGAGTAATTTCATTTGTTTGTTTGTAACACCTTCACGACTTAACTACTCAAACCGATTTTTATGAAATGCATACACGTTGTCAAAATAGGGGTATACTGATAAAAACAAAGGGTACCTTTCATCCCAAAAAATACTGTTCCCGAGGGATAGAGAAATAACTCTGTCTAAATGTCTTTAATTATTTAAATTGTAACTTATTTCTACAAATATCCGAATACTAAGTCCACAGTGGAAGCTCTACGCTTTGAACCTAATTTTTTTTTATCAAGCGATGATTTTTACTTTTTTACAATTTATTCGAAAAATTACTATGAAAATGATTAAAATAAATATCAGAAATGAATTCTACACCCTTAATTTATACGAAAATGATACCAAACTTGCCATAGTAGCCTGCTCGAAACGTGTAGGTTTTTTTAAAAGAAGGTGGGCGGCCGGCTACTTTGAGCCCCCCCTAGCGGCGTTTTTTTTCTTGTAGCCCGCGCTAGAAATGCTTAGAATTACACAAAGAATAAATGTGGAGAAGCTCATCGCTTGATAAAAAAATAGGTTCTGTATGGGAGCGTAGCAGTAGATCTTCCACTACCATTCATGATTATTTTGTAACATTTCTGACTAAAGAAAACTCAATTGATTGATGACCCGGAAAATATATTGATACGTTTTCGCTGCGCACCCTGTAAAATACACAGGATGAACAAAAAAATAATTACCGACAGTGACTATGCCACAAATAAATGCCACAATAGGGTTGTCGGGAGTCGAAATGACGCGATGCCATCCGCCAGTGGCGTTCTACCATTGTTATTGTAATTACCTCGTTAGTCGGTGACGTAGACAAAAGCTCGTGGGTTATTTACGTGTGAAATTTTATTTTTAGTAGTCTTCAAATTTGGGGCTCGCGGAGTATGAAAATCATTTCGTGTATCGCCTGTAAGGCAAGCGGTAGCGTTTTTAATTACTTCTTTTTTAATTAATCTACTCAACTTTCAAAATCAAAAAGTCAGAAGTAGCTTACAGTAAGCTACTAGCAAAATAATTAACTTTTTGATTGTGAAAAGGGCCCTAAAAGTATGATTAATTGTACCTACTTAACTTCACTTTAAACTAAACTTTAACTTTTAAACACTAATTTGATGACTTTGTTTAACTATCCATAAACACTAAAATATTTCAAATAAGATGAATCGTGATATGACCGGTTTGACTCATTTACTTTGGTTGACATAAACGCGCGGAGTACCAACCGTAAAAATGTAATAAATATCAAATCGTTAATTCAAAGCAAACTCATTCCAAAATGACGGTGTTAAGGCTCAAATTCCATTTGCTCCATGAATTTCACTTACACGGGAGTAATATTCAAAACAACTGCCGCCGAACCGACACCCCATTCTCATCTTCCTAGTCTATCACACATACGTAATAATACTCGGAAATGGGCTCGCTCTTAAAACAATACGAGTATGATACTGAAAATGTTGCCTTTAACTTTTATTACACCTTATAAGGCTGGAGCTACACTAATATTTAGGCAAGTGATACGCGAAAAGCGACTTTAGATAGACCAATAAAACCTAGTGACGACGTTTCTATTTGATATTAGCACTGACTTTAACTGACGATGTAAGTAGGAAACGGTTATTAGGAAAATAAGGAAACGAATTCGTGGGCCACGCTCGATCTGCTCCACGTCTCAGCAAAGAGAATTAACAAAATAAATACATAATCGTTTAAAAAAAAAACTTTTATTTCAGACCATAGTCCATATTATCACAATTACAATTTACAAATTCCAAATTAATGTCAAGCCAATAATTAGTTTGATAATGGTAGATTGATCATAAGGTGCGTCTAGCCTTTTAAACCGAAGGCGCGTCTAGCCTTTTAAACCGAAGGCGCGTCCAGCCTTTAAAACCGAAGGCGCGTCCAGCCTTCGGTTAGCCAGCCCAAACATAAGGAGACACAACAACAACTTATTAGAAAAATAAATGTTCATCAACATGAGATTTCGCTTACTCTTGTAAATTAAACCAAAATGTCTTTAATTAAACACATTAAGCACTATGTGAAAGCTTAACACGCAGTGCTTTACAATTCGTATCACTATTAAAACGTTTCTGCAAATTCTCACCAAACTAAACCTATAAACTTTTATTTCATTAGGTTATTCTAAAGTCATCTTTTCTGTACGTGTTAAATTCAGTTTCATTAGGCAAACATGGCACATGGCACAGATTATGATATTTTGGAGAATATTTATGCGTCTAGACTGTTATAACTTTATGTGACTTTTAATGTTACACTTTAAGGAACATAAGTTGAGAAGTGAAAGTGAAAGTGACATATACCGAACTGATATTATTTATATAGTTTTTGACTTAATGTAAGCTAAACAGATTTTTTTTATTTACAACGGGATAGTGCTTGGCCTTCATCTCACCTGATATTAAGTGACGGTAAGACCGAAGGTGGAAGCGTACTACACCCGGAATCCTCATCACTGAGGATTTGGCTATCTTACCTCTAACTGCCGGAACACAATCAATTTTTAAATTGTTGCTATGGCGTCAGACTTAGGTAAGATGGTGGTAACTAGCCAGGCGGACTTGAAATAAGATCTACCACCGACCAGACCAAACCGAGAGAAATTTTACTCCCCCTGGGAATCGAACCCGGGACCCCTGCGTCTTACACGGGTGGGCGAACCACTAGACCACAGAGGGGGTTAACATATGAAAAAAAAAGTTGTTATTGTATCGCCATTACGCAAAATACCCTAATCTAAGACAAGTTTCTGACCCTAGACGGTGGTTAGCTCATCCTTATTAACTATAAAGATTAAATTTAATACAAACTCAATACTTACTTTCAGCTTTATGTTAAAGATTCAAACAGATGAACATCTTCCATGTGGTATATTAACCAAAAAAATAGCAATCTATTAAACCATTAACTCATTTGGAGGAGTTGAACTCAATTAATAAGCCACGCATATTATTCCCGTTCACTTGGCCGGAAGGCCGGCCTCTATCAGTGTTGGACACCGGAAGTGATTTAGAGAGAGGGTGGGGAGTTTTGGCGCCCAACGTGGGGCCAATTTGATGGACTATCGCGTGTTGTTACTTTAATGGGTAATAGAAAGCCGTTTAATCGATACTGGTATTGATTCACCTTATAAATACTATAGGCTTCTTTTTAAAGATATTTTCCTGTTTTGCAATAGATAGATATTTTCACTGATGATGTAACTCATATAGTTTGATATTAATAATAAATCATTACAAACGAATAATAGAATCCGCTGGACTAGATGCGGGCTGCGCAGGACCGATTGTCTTGGAGATCCTTGGGGGAGGCCTATACCCATCTGTGGGTGTCGTGCGACTGATATGATGATGATGATGATGAATAAATATCTGCTAGTGAACGTTAAAATTTACAGAAAAGCAGAATTTAAAAACACATTTTTGTTTGGCGCCCAACGTGTTATTTTATAATTACCAAAAAGTAAGTTGACATGCACCAATAAAAGAAAATACTAATTAGTTAATTTAGCTTGAAGCTTCATTTAGCATTATCAAGTAAACAAACTATAAACAAACAAAGTACTCCCGTTGAGCTACGGTCTCCATTTCAGACGGGCACTTTCACTGAATTGTTATTTTTTTCTCTCTTTCCCCAAGTGTTTCTAATTAAAATTAATTGCGTTCACGTTTAGAAGTTAATTGTTGCTAGGAAATGAGCGCTCGAACATTAATTGTGTTATTAATGGAGACGCTGGATAGGGATTTGTTCAGAACGCTTTAAGTAGATTTTGTATGTCACATAGAAACGTGTCCATTACGTACTATTTTGTTGTCATCACATTACATTTTTGTTTAGTGGCTGATAAATGTTTGAAATTATGAAACTCCACCTACATGATAGTAAGCAATATTTTGATATTGAAACTTTGTAACTAATAATGCTTGCAACACTTTAAGTCTGTCAAATAACATTTTGGTGTTGCCGTTTTCAACAATCTTTTGTGATTGCTCTACCCATTGGCGCTTTAAACAAATGCTCTTTTAACAATAATGAAAGTACATTTTCTTCAAACAAATCGACTACCTATTTGTTGTTGTTGGGACATATCCCATCGAGAATTTAAATACAAATTTATAAGAAACCATTCATCTTTATCCAATATCGTAAATGATAACTTTCATAAACTTTATAGGCCGATAAAGTTCTATAAACGCAAAAAGGGAAATCAGATTCGAAAAGGACATATCCAACGAGAGTTTTATTTTGAGCCGCGCCGGAGCAAAAACTCCTTATCAAACACACATTTGACTAACGCGAATGTGTCACGTAGCATCATTTTCCAGTTCAGCTGCAAACTTTCCGAGTCTAAGTTTAATGCCATACGAGATTTGTGTTTTACGCGTGTAAACTTGGTCTGTAGAAGCTTATGGAAATTAGAAAAGACTTGGATTCAAAATATTGCCTCTAAGTTACTTGAATAACAATTTCGTTTCTCATTTAAGTTACCTACATGTTTTAGGGTCCTCACAGGTTTCGAATACTTACGTTAAATTTTTCAGATCTGTTCTCCTAGCACGATCATCTATCGAGATGAAATTCACAGATTTTACAGTCCCCGCAAGAATCGGAGCATTGAAAATGATCCCAAAAATTTACGAAAAACCCAAAATCAAATCAAATGCAAAATCCTATTATATTTTTAAAGTTGCCTAGGTAGTACCTATTTATTTTTACGATTGTGACACTCGGCTTCGCCTGCTGCTGACTGCCTCGACGCGGCCGAAATATTAATAACCGATTTTCAAAATTCCAACGAATGCACTTCTCGTCTGCTTCTGCATCTTATAACACTATTACCATGACGATCGGTCAATAATCATAGAAGCTACATCACTTTTTATGTACGGAAACACCCGTTTTTCAACAATTCTAAATCTAAAGGGACCACCTACAGGTCACAATTATTAACCGACTTTCAATTTTTTTTGCCATTTTGTAGCCAAACTAGGCTAACCCTAGGACCCATTTTTTATTTTCTCTTAAGTCGGTTTTTTTCCGAAATATATTCATCAACTTTGTCTAGGGATACAGGTGTTATTTTCATACAAACGAGGTAACTTTAAAGCCTTGGTTTTCTGCCAGGGATGTACCGTGCTGTGATCTGATGTTGGCCATCCAGGGAGTGAATGGAGGACATTCAGATCGCTATACACACCCAACTGATCTGATCAGCATTCTAAAAGATTGAAAATTTACCCGATTTTTGCAAAATTCCAAAAAAAGTTACCAGTAGATTTTCAAAATTCAAACGTTCACACGTGTCTCGATAAATTCCTCAACTTTTGGTACTATTCCTGTCTCGATCCTCCCAAAATCCTCGGGGATGTGGCCAAAAAAACAATTTGAATTTGAATCTGATAACCATTTTTAATGGTAAAAATGTACTAGGCAGATAGAGAAAAAATTAATGGAAACTTTAATTTTGCTTTTCGGCGGTAGATGACGCTGTACATTCCCATCCAATATTACTAGGTATATCTATCGATTTTTAACGCGAGTTTTTTCTCTATAGATGTTCGTGGTACGGGTACTAAATGGCACGGCAATAAAAATAGTTAATTAGCGAATAACTCGTACTAGCAACACCGCCTCGCAGAATAATATGCAAAGCATTGCGTTCCCGCATCACCAACGCTAATCTGTTATTTGATGTTGTTTGTGTTAATAATTAAGCCCAATTTTGCAAGCTCTATTACAATGTGACGAGGTTTAGTGCGTAATTCCTCATTTGTGTTAAAGTTGGGCACGAGGTAAACGCTTTTGACTGTGTTGACTTTAATTAGTAGAGCCATGATAACATAACATGCATTTCACGTCATCGCTTGCTTCAATTACAAACTCGTCTGCGCAGTGCTTACAGCTAAATTAACGATCTGTCATTTATAATTTTGTGAGGTTCCAAGAGTGACGTTTCATCTAATTACTAAATCACATCAAACCGACTATCCAGGGATTCCCAAAGTGGTCGATATTGACCCCCAATTTCACTTGATATTTGAAAGGATTTTTAAAGTAATTTGGCTATGGGGGTCTGAGATATCAGTTCATTTTGGAAAAGGGGTCTCTTGCCCAAAATATTTTGGGAATCCCACTATCCATTTACTGAAAGCTCATGTGTGGAATTGAACGTTGCTAAAACACTAATAACCTTTATATAGGGCAGTATATCAAATTCATTGTGACAATTTTAGTGTCAAACAGTAATACTCAAAGCTCTGTCCAGCTCGTAGGATTACATTTTGACCATAAACGTCACACGTGTCAGCCCCCCAAATAACTACCGTTTCCCAAACTTTTACGCTGATTTTGCTACAAACTTTAAATCTCATGTCGCAGTTATAAAATTAATGATCATAGTCCGCACTTTATAACTTCCCCTCGGTCGTTTTCCTCAACTTTTTTATTAATCGCATTTCGAAACTACCGTCATTTTATTATTCACCTTTGAGAATTTATTAGAATGTATGCCTTGTAAAATATAGGACATGGTTTTGTTTTGACTACAGGTGATATGTCAGTGATCGATATCACTTACTGAGTATCAAGTTGTCTGTGTTGTGTTTTTGTTAATTATACTCTTAACTATTATTTATTTTCGGATTATAAAAATCATAAATCGCTCGAAAAAATATTGGTTGGTGGTAGGGAAGGTGGTGGTAAAAATTGGTCACAAAATCTAATTACAATGACTTGGAATCTAGGTTAAGAGCCCGTAGCGATTTTGCCGCTGACTGCAGCTCTCTCGCTCGCACATTTCATGTTTTCTCAAGATTTCTTAAATCTTAGTGCGCAATTGAAAAATGTGTCTCGGCCTTTTTTCGCAATATAAGATTACAAACATTTTAAAATAAAGGTATTTCAATTTTTTTAAGTACAAAAAGTTATCGTTTCTAATAGTTATTTGAACTGGCAAATACGATAACTTTTTGTAGTTCAGCAACTCGAAACTGAAATTAATGTCCTTAATCTTATATTGCGAAAAGTGGCCGGGACACATTTTTCATTTACGCACTCAGATTTAAGAAATCTTCATAAAACATGAAGTGTGCGAGCGAGAGAGCGGCAGTCAGCGGCAAAATCGCTAAACCTGTTTCAGCGTATACTGTAATCAGGAAAGCACTACTAAATCCCGCTTTGAAATATGAAACCGTCAGCCATTTTGTCTCGTGACGTCACTGTGTTGGCAGCAAGCGTTCCGAAATCGAGTTACGATTTCCAATATTGATACAATTGTAGCAACAGATCGAAGGCTGCACAACAGGAAGGGAAGTATATCCGCTCTTAGTGAGCGAAGCTTCACGTCCTTTCATATTTGACATGAATGACATATTAATTTAAAAGGGTTATGTTTGCTTTGCTATTTCATTTCCGTTTACGATTTCTGTGAACAATAGAAACATTAATGAAGAATCCAGTTTTAGTAGTAAATAATAATATTTTTGATAAAAGAAAAATCATTGAAATGTTACAATATCCTTTGCACTCGTTTATGGATATTGAATCGAAATACATTTCAAAATAGTTCAAAATGTAATTCGACTGATGTAGAATTAGTGAACCTTCAGATATTTTTTTCATAAATTATTTGATAAAAGTAAATTATTTAAAACTATTTTGTATAAATGTCATCGAAATTTCTAACATATTTATCAGCTCGGAATTCACAAATCGAATTAAACTCGGGGAGCGACGCACGCGCGACAAATTTATTTTAATTAAATAAACGTGACCGTGTGGGGTGACCTAATTTGCTGAACAATTCAGGAATATGCTTGTTTGGTTTAGGCGCATTCGCTATAAACACAACGTGTTAAATAACTGCATATTCTGCAATAATTTCTGTACCGTACTGTACCCCTTGTACCTACAAGTATATATAATCTGTGAACGATATCGAATACCGGATATACTGATATAGCTATTCCTTTTTGATGACAAATATAGTTTGTGTAAACTCGTACAAGAGGTAGATACTCATAAATGTGTGTCAAATGCTACAAAAGGACAAAAATCTATTACATTATTTTGAAACACAAAATCAATTGTATCAAACATGAAATTTTGAACAAACTACGTTGAAGTAATAGTTAATTCAATCATTATTGTTTCAGAATTAATACTATCCTTGATCAATTAAAAGTTGTGAATGTTGTGATACCCTACTCTTAACCCGTGTCCACCACAGCGGCCATTAACAACAAATTATTTTATCAAACTTGTAGTTTTTACGCCTCTAGTGATTTGAGGTAATTATAGTTAGGAATTTTGAGGGGTTGTAAATTGTTTAGTCATGTTTAAACATAACTGTTGACGGTAAACCTAATTATGAAAATTGTAGAGTATATTCCATTCAAACAATGACAAATATTCATGAATATGTTAAGTGTCCCAATGTGTTACGAAGGTATGTGTACCTTTTTAGGGTCATCTTTACAACGCCGTCATCATTACAGTCCATTAAAGTCCACAATAGGACATTAATCCTCTCCTGTTGAAGGATGTAGCAATGACATAATAATATTTTGCCTTTATAAGCCATTTAGAAAAGAAAATTAAGAAAACTTAAAGAGCCTGAGTTAAAAAAGAACTATAAATTCAAAAGATTTAGAATAGACTATGCTTGGCCATTTCACACCGTTCACCATTTGGATTAAGGTGTCGTTTTAAATGCACAATGCATGTTTCTCATGCCTTGAACACGAGGGGCACCGTAATCAGATATTGCTATGACGTCAAACAGACTGTGATTAGCAGAAGACTGAGAGAGAAATACGAGTATAATCTTGGTTTCATCCACAACGTTGTTTTGAAATGTGCTGTAAGCTGAAATAAGCACTAAAATCGTAACTGATTAATGTACCTGTAACTGTATGTAAGTTTAACTCAACTCAACACAATAAAGGATTCGTAAAATCTGTAACTAAGTAACAAATTATTTTTGGATTTACCCATCAATATTGAACACTTGAATAATAATAATAATAATAATAAATGCTTGGACAATTTCACACAGCGCCATCAAGCCCCAAACTAAGCAAAGCTTGTAATATGGGTTGCTAGACAACTGATATACTACTTATATACTTCTTTTTTTAAATATAATAATAATAATAATAATAAATGCTTGGACAATTTCACACAGCGCCATCTAGCCCCAAACTAAGCAAAGCTTGTAATATGGGTGCTAGACAACTGATATACTACTTATATACTTTTTAAATATATACTTATTATACATAGTAACACCCAGACCCGTCACAGAAATTAAAATTCATCATTTCAATTTCTGCCCGGCCGGGAATCGAACCCGGGACCTCTTGCGTGGTAGGCGGCATGTTGACCACTGCACCACTCAGGTCGTCATTCTTAAAGTTTGAAACCTCTTGCAACTTTTTTGCATTTTAAAGATTAAATTACCTAAAATAGCATTAATTAAAAATCATTATTACAAATATGTCGTTATTTAATTTGCCAGAATTACATTCTCCAGCACTAAAGAAATATAATAATATTTACCCTAAATAAAAAAAGAAACATTTATCCTTATATTTTCCCCTGACAAAAAATCATACCCAATTACTGCGTGGAGCGATATTAATTAAATAAAATCTATTTACATGACGAATTACGTCACCACTTTAGCGAGTTAAGCGGTCGAAGCGAGCATAAAAACCGGGTGAATAAAAACCCGGGTGAATAAAAACCGGCTGGCTTCGGCAGCGTAACCGGTTATCCGGGCCGGTTCAGGCGAAAAACGACCGGGTCTCTGGAGGGCCCGTTAATGAGCCGCCTCTGGATCTGCATTGCTTATGAAAATGTACTGTTGTTTTTGGAAGAATATTTTAATTAGCGACCGTTAACTGTTTCATTTTATATGTAAATACAGAAGTGTAATGTATTAAGTATTTTAAGAGATACTGCCCGCGATCCAAACTGCAGATGTAACTTCTAGAAAGGAAGTTGGGGAACTATATTCCCTCACTTTTACCAAGGTATGGGAGTTTGTGATTATTTTGTTAATTCTGTCTGTCTGTCTAATATACACTTAAGGGGTTATAAATAGATAAAATTTTAATAATGACCCATACACTTGTACTATTCGTTATTCTGTGCCCATACACTGATTATACTGCAAACTGCATTCAACTAATACTTAAAAAAGTGAAGCATTGGTAAATGTTTCGAATAAATAACCTATCGAAAGTTACTCTGTTCTATAATATTAATAGTAAAACAATGTACTCTAAATATGAAGTTATTCAACTAAATACCTCAGACAAAATTAACCCTTTAAACTATAACATTCATAATATCGTTCAACTGAAATGCGATTAAAGCGGTCCCATTCAGGTCTCATTCAGTTTCCAAGCTTGTTTCAGAAGCTGCAATATTGCCTTCGGTGAAGCTTGACGATGACTCTCATATGCTTTTGTAAACTGAATTACTCTTACCTACATATGAATTATTGCATTTCCTGCATGGTGTGTAGTATGCTTCTAAATTTTCAATGCAATATTGCAATCATTTAAAATATATAGTATATATAGTATAGTTTTATAAACAAGTAATATGGGTCCCTATTCTTGATTCACTTTTTTACATTTTGTAAAACATTAGAATTAACTTACCTAAGTAGATAGAAGCGTATTTAACGTCTTCTTAAATAAATCGAGGCGAGTTTAACTTCGAGCTAAATAATTAAAATGTATAAGATTTCTACGAAAAACCTGCGAAAACTAAATTACTGACATCAATAGCTACGTAGTAACAGACTTGTAAAATAATGTGTATTACAAACGCGTGTTTACAGGAGATACAAACGAAAATGCACAATAATTCAGCATATAACAAGGGGGTTCAGACCATAAAACACACTCTCCGGGAAACTGTTGCGTGAACGACTCCATTCTTTCATTCGTTCATTCATTCGCAACGCATATTTCATATCGAATGCGAACGGAATGCGTGTCACGAGCTTGTTTCGAAATCAGTTGAACATTTGGATTTTCTGGAATAGTAAGAAGATAGTAGATAAGGTTACCTCAGATTTGGTATAATAATAATAATGATGATTGGTAAGCTATATTCTTAATTTTTTAATTTGAGATTTTTGCATTCACAATGCTATTTTTATACAATAATAAATAATCATATTACGCTGAAAAATAAATAATCTTACGCTGGCTTGCAGCGTAAGAGTAGGATATACTAGAAGAAATTCGACGATGTCACTAGTGACTCGGTAGCTCAGCGGTCAGAGCATTGGACCGGATATCCAAAGGTCACGGGTTCGATTCCCGTCTGAGTATTGATCTAGTATATTATTTAGTATTCTATATTCTAAAGATAAATAAAAACAAAAGCCGACATTCGATGCATTGGCAGTAGCAATCCTGTTTACTGCATCATGATTTCAATTCAAAGTCTGGTGATATTTTTGTCTGATAAATATTAATATCCTTAGCATCTGTTTTTTGGTCACCAGTACAAGTTCTGCTTAGTTTGGAAATAAAAGATTGGTGTCAGTTGTTTGAATGTTATATTTACTTATAAATTAAATCACAAATTATTCACTACATAGCGTGCTGTGGTGTTATATCAGATGACGTGCCCACGCACAGTTGGCACAGTCGCGTGACTATCTATTTGATTAGCCCGAACGCTATCTTCGCGTCTGACCGGTCTTTATTATTTTTTACGACTTTTAAAAGAAATGATGATCGCTGATGGCGTCGGCTCCCGAAATGGCGTCGTTGTGGCAAAGATTTGTTGCAAACGAGCGCCGTCACGCAATAGTTTGGACGGATGGCTGCTGGTTCCGGTAGTCTATTATAAATGAGCATCATTACATACCACTAGTATTTTTTCACACCTCTTGCTCAAAAAGTGCGTCATTGTAACGTACAAGAGTCGAGATAAAATAGCATAATAACCCCTAGGGGATAAAGTTTTTTCTTTTTTAATGTTTGTCTATTACCAATGTGCCTACTAAAACGAAAAAGTCTTTATTCATAATCACGAATAAAAACTCGCTTGACTTAATACTGGGGGTCTATTACGAAAAGTTTAATACGATACACGCAGCTGCGTCCGTGCTTCGTTCTGATTGATTCCTATTACAAAGCACTTGCGTATGCGATATTGCAAAGTGATTGCGTAAATTTGACAGTTTCTCTCTAGTGGATCCGTCATTATTCGTTCAATAGACTATGGACTACGATAGCTACATTGAAAATATTTGTTATAACTACAACCGACGAACTGCGGACGACTATCGTGACCAAGTTTCGTAATAGGCCCCCAGTTTCTCATTCTTATTTTTGAAAATGGAACTAAAAGCATCTTTTCGGTGAAATCATAGACTTATTTATACTCTGTGTACAGAGTGAATCGTAGAATGCGTGTTTGTGTTGCTTAGCTGCTACAGCAGAAATTAAAAAGGTACCATGGCGCGAAATCTTTAGAATTTTTCTATAATTACAAACTGATTGAATTGTGTGACTGTAATAGGAAAGAAATAATTTTAATCTTTTGCCGCCAAGCACAAATCATTTATTTAAATGTTGTACAAAAAGTTTATGAAGTGGAGGATAGAAAAACGAGTGTACCTATTCGTTTACGGAAGTAGGTATAAACTATTTAATATTGTATTTTATTTTCTCGCAATCGTAGTGAAAAGTATAGTGTAACACACGACGCTAAAACCCATTGTAACTCGGTTTCTATTTATTCCCTCGCTAAAGCTCGGGAATAAAACTACCTCGTATGCAATGGGTAATTTTAGCGTCTTGTATAACAATCTACTATTGTTACTGTTTGGGAATCTTGTTGCTGGGTGTGTAGTGAGAAGGAAAACATTGTTGCTTTCATCATCAGGTAAAGCTCTATTGTTGGGGATATTCATGTCTATTCATTTTGGTGACCGTTTTATTGTGTCGGATCCTTCGATCAAAAATATCCTAGATCGCTTCACGAACTAAAACAGTAAGCAAAAATGGCACCTCAAATAGCGTCCCACTTACAAACTTGGCGTTTGTTTTGTACATAATCGCCTCTTATTTTGTACAAGCTCACATCTTTTATCACTTACTTTTTTACAAAATAAGCGCCCAGTTTGTAAGTGGGACGTCATTTGAGGTGCCATTTTTGAGACTCTAACCGGATATCTAGGGTATTCTTGATCGAAGATCGGATCGTTTTGAAAATATTAAAAATATAGGTAGGTTAATTCCAGATAACTTATATATTGAAGTTAAAAAGAAACTCGAAACGTCGAATCATGTGAAGCTCCAATTAGAACTTTACTTGAAATAGTTACATCCGTGAAATTAAAGGATACCAGAAAATAGTTAAAAGAACATCTTTAAAAAATACATTAGTAGGTACGAGTATCCAACCAGTTTAAAATGTATACTTTCAAAATGTCACGTTTCTCTTAAGACACCAATTCAAGAAAAATGTAGTAGGTACATTTAAATAACAATTAAGTACTGAAATAAACGAAGGTCTGTAGTTAATTGTAATTAAGCTAATTGGTTACACTAATTAGGGGCGCGATCCGATTAGGAGAGGAAAAATGTTTTAGTTCATTAGCCACCTCTCATTCCGGGAGGGCGCCGCTGTTGAAATGACAGTTATCTCATTTCCACAAATTTTCTTTATCCCTTGCATCTTTAGTAGTGACATTTTCCAGGAATCCATTAAGTCACGTTGCTTGGAATTTCATTTGTAGCTTTTGCTATATCAAATTTGTTACTTATAATTCTTTGAGTATTTCGGAATACTATTACATTTTTGTCGTTGGAAATAGTGCAGTATTTTTGAGCCATTGATATTTTTCATTCTTTTTGTTATTATTTCTTTCGAAGGTGACAAAACACAAAGGTGAATTTTAGATTCGATGTTATTAAGCCCCCATCAAAACGAATGGATTCCATATATCGAATAATTAAAAGTCTGCTTGATTCAACAAAAACCCTCTATAAAATATAATGTTATATTTTTGGATGATTTTTAGTATGCATAGCAAAAGAGCTGATTGTCTCAATATTTTACGAGGCAAATGAAAAATATTATTAATAGCTTTTATTCCTGAACATAATGACCAAGCATATCAGAGAAGCTCGGTGGCGCTGTGGTTTAGCGCCTGGCTCAGCGATTGCGGAAGTTAAGCAACGTTCGCAAGGGTCGGTCATGGGATGGGTGACCAAAAATGTATTATCTCGAGCTCCTCCGTGCTTCGAGAGGCACATTAATCCATTGGTCCCGGCTGCATTTGCAGTCGTTAACACCCACCAATCCACATTGGGTCCGCGTGGTTGGTTATGGCCCATCCTCCTTACCACCCATAAGGAAGGCCTGTGCCCCAGAAGTGGGGACATCAAAAATGGCTGATGGACATAATCAGTGAAGTTTGCGTTAAAATTAATCAAATCTACATTTAGTTTCACCCTCAACTCTAATAATAGATCAAATATAATAACAGAGGTGCCACAACCAAAACCGCGGGCCACACACACGCATACACATTGAATATTAAAGCTAATGTAATAAGATTGTGACAGGTCAGCGATTCGGATCCGGCCGGGCCGGAGTTATGGGCATTATCGACCGGCCGATTTATGGGATATTGGGCCGGGTGTTACGTCACACCCGGCCTGTAATACGGCTAGAGGGTTACCTACCTGCATAATCATTGGTTTATGATTAATTTGTTCTGAAGAGTGATGTAATTGAATTTGTAATTGAAAAACGGAAACCTTTGAAACCAACTTTCAAATCGTATCATTGACAATAGTAAGTACTTAGTTAAAATTTATTCCGTGAGCGCTATATATTCTGATTTAATGTGATTGAACAGTATTTTTACCCAGTATTTATGCCCGAAATCGGTTAAAACTGGTTTCAAAGGAGTATTTATTGAAGAGGACTACACATTTTAAAAATTACCTAATGGTTATTTGTTACAGAGGGGTATAGAATCAAAGACAGCTAAGTGACATAAATTACGAAAATGAACTGAGTATCACGCCATCTAGGAAATTTTCGGTCCTAACTATTTACTTCTTTTATTTTAGAAACAAAAGTAGCTAAAGCCCTTTCAATTGCGTCTAAAAAATGAAGTTGGGTTCAAAGGCAACTAAGGCCCATACAAAAGTGAGCCACGTTATTACTGAGGTAAACTTAAAAGACGTTTTCTGTCAATTTGACATTTATGCACTTAACTGTCTTTGATTCTATACCCCTCTGTAGGAATTAGCTGGAAATAAACGTTTTAAAATCACCAATTACTTTGTAACTTCAACAAAGCCTGTTCCATTTGCAACTGCGATCGGTTTTAAAATGGAAAAAAAATCTTGTAAATGAGCAAAAATACTCACTTTGGTTCATGAATGCTTTCAGGCAATGCGAAATTTACGTGTACATTTTTCTTTATTATACGATTTTCCTGCGTGGAGATCGTGTATGAGATTTGTATGAATAACTGCCGCCTTTTGCGAATGTACGGGAATTGTTATTAAGCTATGGGCCATTTTTTTAATCGACTACCGAAAAAGATGGCATTGCGTTGTATTTTGTAAATGGAAATGAAATTCGTGTTTAAAACGCTGTGTTGTTAAAAATAAAAGCTATGGGAATCGATCACTTTTAATGGAACTCTCAAAATAAATTGTTAAAGTTGCACAGTAACTTGATGAAAATTTTCAATAGTAACGATAATGTCGCTTTTTTCTTGTGTAAGTATTTTTTATTTATTTAAATAAAGCAGACATTCGAAACATCGAGATTTCATGAAATTGCAGCTATTTCTCGATGTCTCAAACTACATTTAATGAAGTATTACATTGTCATATTTGCCATGCCAACATTGGCCACAGCGGATCTTTAGATTCCAGTCACCATCGTAAGTTTGCATGTTCATGGGTTTTTTTTAAATACACTTTGCAATACAACTGCTCGACCTTGTTCCTCCAGCCCCTTTCCGCCATCAGGGTAACAGACGCAGGTTAGAATTTCACCCTTACATTGTAGAATGTAGATACACCAAGGGTCCGAACCTACCGCTTTGCCAATACATTTCTTATGAAAACTGTTAAAGAATGAAATGCTCTGCCTGCTCATGCGTTCCCAACAGTTACAACCTTGGACTCTTCAATAGGCATTTCCTGGGCCAGCATGCTACACTTTAGGCCACATCCTGTTTACCAAGCAAGACGGTGGTCAAATGCCTGCACAGTTACCAATAAAAAAAAACTACTAAATCTTAAAAAAAAAATGTTTTCATTTTAATAAAGAAATAATATTCGTAATAATAAAAATACGTCTATTGAAGTCGGGTGGGGCTGGAGTACAAATTCTTTTTTTTTATTCTAAAAGCCCCACCCGACTTCAATAGACGTATTTTTATTATTACGAATATTATTTCTTGCTTTTTAGAGGTAGGTTTTTTGAAGTCGGTTTTTTGTTTTTTTTAAACAATTTATTATTTGTTTATTTTTAGTGTAGGTACCTTGTAGGTAAGGTATATTATATATGTAGAAAAATCGGCTCAGCCAAACGTAAGATAATCGCGGAGAAACATACTTAAATACGGGTCAAACTGAGAACCTCTTTTTTTAAGTCGGTTAAAAAACTACACTTACGATATCCCTCTTCCAACAAAAAAATAATTATCTTATTCAGTTCATAAACAAAGAAGTAATACGACCAATGATCGAGGTAATTCACACAAAATCATACTATTTTCGTGCTTTTTTAAAAATTACTTGAAAAGTACTGAACCTATTTCCAAATTTTAAAAAATGGGACCAACTTGGGAGTGTACCTAATGTAATAACGTTTGAATCATTTCAATCGGTCCAGCCGTCTTCGAGTAATCGGTGGACATACACAAAAAAAAAAAACAAATATCAGACGAACATAGAACCTCCTCCTTTTTTGGAAGTCGGTTAAAAATATTAGTTCAAAAGCCATGTGCGAAGCGGAGTGCTCTACAAAAAGCTTGCAACAAGGCTTTATCGATAATGTTTCTATTTTTTGTGTCACTGTCGAGAATGTGAATTAACCTATAGTTTTTCTACTTTTTGTTTGTTACACATATTTGAAATTGTATTCCATCTTTATACAGTCATGTCATGGATATGTTATACCATATACGAATATGCTACAAAAAGGTATAGTTTGGTGTAAAATCCATGTTTGCAACTAAAAACAAAATTGATCATGGAAAATCTTGAAAAACACAGTATAATATTTTTCTGTTAGCAAACTAGAGAGTTTGCCGCGGGACACAAAAAGGAAACAGAAAATTATTTAACTTTAACAACTGTTTTAATCACAGAGCACGCCACGCGAGGCGACGTGTTGGAAAGTTTCTGCGAATCACCGCTGGAGGTCTGTGGCGCTGGGGTGCCATTTAACCGACCGTAATTTTACTGTATGAAGTTTATGCTTTCCCTCGGACTCAAATATATTATTTTTAGCATAGAAAAGTTCAAAAGTTTTCATTTATTGTGTTATTGTCTCGTTAAACGCGTTTCAATTTATTTTTTAGTTTTTTGCAAAGAGGCGATGGCAAAAATTAAAAAGTTAATTTAGGTTAATTTTAAAACCTTTTTAATAAAAACCTTTTTTATTTTAAAAGCATGCATGCATTTATTTCAAATACATTGATTGTTAGTGCATTTGAAATAAATATAGTTTTCTTTTCATCAATAGTCCGAAAAGGTATATAGTGCAATATTATACTTTTCCTTTGTATAAAGATTACCGATACTAAAATCCGATATGAGTAAATTCGTTATGCTTATACAGGGTTATTTGTAAAACACCAACAATCGCGGGAGTAGATTACTAACATCATAAATAACAACATTTGTTTTACAACTTTTCTAAAAACAGCCAAAAAAAAACGTTTTTTCATACAAATCTCAATCAGCTGTTCGGACATATGTATGGAAAATCGATTTTTTTTGTCTGTTTTCGGAAAAGTCGTAGAACTAATATGATGTTAGTAATCTACTCCTGCGAGATTGTTGATGTTTTACAAATAACCCTGTATATAAAGAGACGTATTCAGCTCATTCCACGAAAAGTCTGTACTAACGAGAAAAGAGTCCATAGAATTTTTGCAACCTTTCCGAGTCATTGCCCCGTCCGAATTATAAGCCAAACAATAGTAACACACTCACACAGCGTTCGTCTACATATTTATGAGTAAAAAGAGCCTAGTTCAGGCTGTATTTATTCGGAAACAGGCGAATTTGATATCTTGCGCCGTGAAAATAAAGTCTATTATTATAATAATGAAGGTCGCTTGATGGAAATCGAGAGCAAACAATGCGACCAGAGCGTCTCGATCGACAGAGTGATATTTTTGTTTGTTATTAATCGATTTTTTATTAGTGTTCACGGTAAAAGAGGTGGCCTTGCAAGCTATCACAATAACTATTCGAAATGCGAAAGTAACTCTGTTTGATTTTTTACGTTTTCACGCTTAAATAACCGAACGAATTTTGATGAAATTTATTTATTTATTTATTTATGATTTATTCAGAAAACCAACAGCTATATTTGGTACAGATTGAGTAATTACATATAAGTCTTAAATAAGCCAATTATAGGTTTCCATAGCTAGTTCCACAAATTTATATCATTATTACAAAATGGATGTTACAGATATCGTTACAAATACCAGAACATTTGATATTCTTGTGAGATTCAATTAATTGCATTCGTTAAGTAAATTGCCAGAAATTGTTGCTTCGCAATAATTACAGATACAAAAATCAATAAAAATGGATCATAGGCATTTCAAATAGTTCAATTAGTTAAGCAGCTGTGACTACAATTATTGTGAATACATAAATCTAAAGATACAATAAATTTTAAATTTGATTAAAACAATCTATGTATCTTGAAGAAAACAATGCTACTCGTAGGTAAATTTGCTTACTAATTTTTCATGGGTTAAATAATTCCACGTGGATGAAGTCGCTAGCGAAAGCTTGCATCATTAGCTAAGTACGTTCTTAATCTAAACCAGGATCACCAGGGCCCTTTTTAATGAACGTGACAATTTGTCACTTGTCATGACAACTTTATATCCACTGCGTCAATCAATTTGAAAATAGAACAAACTACTTATAACTACACCGCAATGCAAACCAAATTGTCATGACAATTGACAAATTGTCAAGTTATTAAATAGGGCCCTGGATCTTAAACAATGCGAATATATAAAAAATAACACTATAAGTAGTGGGATGTGATAGTTTATTTATACAACATGCAAAATTAAATTAGAATGAACAAAGTTTCAGCTTCGATTGGCCCGATTGAAGGTCTGAGGCATTCCACTATAGCTCTTTGTTAAATTAAAAAGACAGAGAAATCAAATTGCTCTCAAAAAGTTTGCATGCAATTAAAATAAATAAAATGTTTTTTGCGAACCATGCTCGGCCGATTTCGAGATGCTAAAAGATAGAAAAAAAAATACATTTGGACGCCCCCTGGGAACGCCATTATCTTGAAAGTGTTTGCCGTTCGATCCTTGAACGCGAAACTGTGGATTTTTATTTCAAACAAAAGATCTTTGGTTATGTAAAAGTGTCGCAGCTCGCGTAGCTACACTCCCTCTTGTATTTCAGTGTTACAAAAATTTTATACTGCAGCAGCGAATTTTGTACACAAAAGTTTTCCTTTTATTCTTCAAATATATTTCATGTTACAAGTGATGGTTTCGTGGAGCTCGGTAACGCAGTGGTTTAGCGCCTGGCCCAGCGATTGCGGAAGTTAAGCAAGGGTCGGTCATGGGATGGGTGACCAAAAATTTATTATCCTGAGCTCCGCCGTGCTTCGGAAGGCACGTTAAGCCGTTGGTCCCGGCTGCATTTGCATAAATTCGCATTGGCCCCGCGTGGTGGGTTATGGCCCATCCTCCTTACCACCCATAAGGAAGGCCTGTGCCCCAGCAGTGGGGACATTAAAAACGGCTGATGGACAAGTGATGGTCTTGATGGTTCGTGTACTTATTTAATGTGTCGAGTCTATTATTAAAACAAATGATTTTGTGGAATCAAGAGAGTGTTCCAAATAATTTATGATGACTACGACACATTCTAAAAAAATTACAACTCACAGCCACTATATTGTTTTTTTTTTAAGTTACTTCTTCACTTAAGAACGGTCGGGTAAAAAGGCATCCTTTTGTGAATAGAACTGGTATTTAAAGCCGCAATTTGGTATTGGCAAAAGTATTGCCTTACTCAAAGAATAAACTGCTTTTCAGTAAAAAAACACTCGAAACTAATCGCATTCCAAGTAATTCAAGGATTATGGACAAGGAAGGACAAAAGACGCGAGAGAAAGGGACAGCAAAATGTAACCTGAGAGATGCAAGCTATTGTTTGAGATGGTAGAGTCGGGACCTCATTGTGTCAGTAATGAGACATTCACCTATAAATATCGGTACAGTGGCCTGTGCCCCAAGATTGGGGTTGTGTTTTGCCATAAACATTAGACGGTGACACGTTTAACGTCGCTACTCCTGAGAGGTCAAATCTAAATGCCTACCTATTACACATCAGCTATCGCAATTAAGACAGCTTCAACTACAAGTGTTTAGGGCTGATTTAGGATTTACTCAACCACCGATAGATCTGACAATCCATATTAGATTATTCAGTCCACAGACCATACAACAAGTAGTACGTACAGTCTATACTGATTGTCATGTCAGCACCTCTGAACGTTGAGATATGACGCCGCTAGATCAAATTCTGACGCATTTAGTTAAAATTCAACATTAAGGGCCGTTTCACAGGTTACAGTTAAACTGACACTGAAAAATAATATGAAATCCTGTTCTACTTTTAATTTTAATCCAGCATTGCTGTACGTTACCTGTGAAACGGCTCTATTTAAAATGTTTCTAAAGAGTGTCATAAAACATTAAAAGATAAAACACAGACACAGCCTAGGTATACTGGCCTTATTTACATATTCTTACCGATATATGCTAAGGTACAAAAGGTGTACCTCATCCCTTCATCTTTCTATCATTGTCACAGTCAACAATGAAACCTCAACGTGTACCAAAAGTACGGTAAAAAGCGATCCATTTAGTAGGACCATATCTCATTGGAATTAATAATACTGGGCATTTTTCCAGGCAGAAAAAAAATCATAGGCAGGCCAGCTGTCTTCCCGGGGTATATATTATTTTCTTCTATTGTACTGGACCTTATTGTCAGGCTAACCAAATAAATCTGACCCTCCAGGAAAAATCTGGACAAGGTTTGACGTATTTTTAGAGGTTTGGGGCAGGTCTACTTAAACTGGTGTGTTGAAGTACCTACAGCCTTCATTAGGTTGTAAGAAAAATGTTATTTCTGTGAAAGTAATGTTAATATTTTGTCGTCTTAAGGATAAGTTGTTTTCTGTTGTATCGCTACGCTAACGATGTAATTAGTGTTTGTTTTATAAATAACAACTAGCTAATGTTGTAGAAATAAGTTAGTGTGGTTTATCTAGAAGAGAGTGAATTTTGAAGGTTTCTGTTAGAATTTAGTTATTTATTCCTAGTAATACATGACCTCAATTGATTTTTTTTCCTTTTTCAATTAGAATTTCAGGAAATCGAATTGCACAAATTTCATCTGGTCTAAAGTTTAAACTCGAAAGAAAAAAAAACTTATCTTTCTAGGAAGCTCAGTGATCAGAGCATTTGCTCGTATTGTGAAGGACGCTGGTTCAATTCCGTCGAAGCGATTAGAGTCAAGTTGCTTTTTTTACAAAAAGTTGAATGAGAATAGTATTGTGTATGCAAAATTGAAAATATTGCATACTTAATTGCAGTTTTAATATAACCATTGCAATGAACTAGGCCCTTGATTACTCTGTTGCTAACAATTCTCGATAGAAACCGCAGTTACATTGCTGCTTTAAGTAAGATAGTTATCATATTGCTTCTTACTAAAGAAGCAATGTAACTGTGATTTCTGTCAGAGTTGATGGATCTGTCAGCAACAAAGTTACAAAATCAGGGGGCAGGTGTAAGTTGCATTCGAAAACCCGACTCTATTGTAACGAGATAAGATTGAAGAAGGCAGGTAAGTGATGGCGAGCTTACGAAAGTACACGTTTCGGAACTTTAAAGCTATGTTCGCTTTCTGGAATACTACCTACTTGTGTAAAACGAATACGTAAACTTTAAGTAAGTGTAGACGGAATGATACATTGTTGACTGTTGTTCGAATAACTCTAGTTTTACTCTTTTTGTAAGTGCGCATTGTTTCTGAGGCTGTATACAGCATGAAATTTTAATCATTTGGTTCCTGCCGTGGGGTGGTTCCACTCATGATTACAAGCAACTTTTACTATGAGGCCAACTTTCCTCCTCGCAAAAAACAGCTGTACCACACAAAAGTGCAGTACCTACTCGACCTTAATGTCTGGAACATCTGATTTTTTTGCGAGGAGTGTTGGCCCTATAGTAAAAGTTGCTTGTAATCATGAGTGGAACCACCCTACGGCGGGAACCAAATGATTAAAATTTCAGCGTGTATGTACCAGTGGCGAGGGTCTATACAAGCTGATCCCCATCGGTTTACCTATAAGAAATCCCGCCCCACCGATTCACCATACAGGATTTTTGTAGAACGGCTTAACTTCGCCATAATTTCACCCCTCGCCACTGGTAGGTACAATCGAGTTCATTAACCCTCCAGACACTAGGCTCCCATGACTTCGCTCCCATGGGATATAATGTTAGCACCTTTGACAGCATGTTGACATTTACCACAAAGGCATAGGTTGATGAATTGTCAAAGGTGCGTACATATTATTAAACTTGACTGCTAATAGTTTATTATTGCATCGCATTTATATGTACGCACACGTGGAATAAAATCATTTTCATATTCCAAGATCAGATGTTGCAAAAATACTTTGTCGCTTAGTTACGGTTATGCGATAGCTATGTACCTCTCATTTGAATGGAATAGCCTAAGTTAAGTATACGATAGGGTTGGCATGTCTAAAAGACAAAAACCCCGGACTTTTCATCTGGATCTTCGATCATTTATGCAAAAGTATATTTTTATTACTTCTATAAATTTTTGGATCAAAATGGAGAATATGGAGAATATTTTCAGACTTATCGCTACAGTTGCTCCTTATCCATAGTAAAAGAGATGTTTTAATTTATAGTGCCAGTGATTCACAAACTGCAAAATGTTGTGTCAGTGTTTTATGAGTGAAATGCTCTCGCTCTTTAGATTTACGAGATAACTTTGCCGAGTGTTTCTGTCGAAACTTTTTATTTCTTAAGTGGCAGATAAAAATAATACGGCGCTTATTTAAGACATAAAATTAGTTTACTGAGTTTATAATTTGAAGAAAAGTTTATACCTAAGTACTTTCATTTATTACCAAGGTATTTATTTTTAATTTATTTGTCTTTCTGTAACGTAAAACATACTAATAGTGCCTCTGTGAGCTGTAGACGTTTTTACATTTTTGATCATTTACCGAAATGGCTGAAATATGTTTTTTTTTAATTTCGAATAACTTAATCGACGGAAAACATTATATAATTATCGAACCTGCTCACGAAATTTCACGAGAATCGATTGAGAAATGCGACCTTTAGAGGAGAACAAACGTACAGCCGGACAGCCGGACAGACGCATAACTATACGAACGCATTTTTTCCCAAACTGAAATGGAGACGCTTCAAGCTTGCTCGGTAAATTTGTCAATATCAGAACAACTATACTTAGCAAATTGATAAAGCACTCGTTATATAAGTAATACTGATTTAACACGTCTCAGAGTTTAATTATTTTGAATGATGAAGAATAACCCGTGATAGTAGTGGTGGTGTGTAACCATAAGGACCGGATACAGACTAAAAGCACTTTATACACAGCATTATCCGTAAATGAACTTGGATGTAGACAAGACATGGCGAAAGCAGAATCAGCGTGCAAACTTGTACATCGAAGAAGTTGGTCTCTGTCTAATATATTGTACTAGAAAGGGACATAATCACAGGCAGCTATTTTGATGTACCACTGCCCTAGTTGATATACTTTCAGATGTTACAAAGAAAACGGCACTGGCTCCCCGCCAGGCTCTCGCCCCAAGAGCTCTTTTGTTCCGCGTCTGCGACAGACAGACAAGCAAAACAGGATGACTAAGTTTTACACTGGTACTATACTTCTATTTGTTGATCGAGGTGAGAACTTAATACTCGTACTTATAGCTCCCAAAGATATTAGATAATTGTAAAGAGAGTTAGTAAGTTGCAGGACGACTACGGGCTTAGTTATTTTATTTTATTTACAAAACAACTATGAGGTAATCGATGATAAATTATGTCAGAATGGCAGTTGTTATATGATCTTTGATATAAAGATGGAATTTAATAGTATTTTGATAATAGATTTTTTAGATTTTAATGCTATTTTTAACATAGGTACATTATTAGTATTTGATACTTAATTTTAAGCTTGACTATTATACTTACTTATATAACCTATTTAAATCTTACTAATGCTATTTATATGATCGCTCATTTGGTAAAAAAACTAGTTAGTGAAAAAAACCCGCCTGCATAAAAAGACAAGTCGACTGAAAAGATGGAAACAAGATTAAATAAATATTAAAGGCAATATGTCATAATAACATGCAGTCGGAGGCATGCATAAAGAAAGTGACATTATGAATGATTGAATTATATGCCTCCGACTGCATGTTATTATGACATATTGCCTTTAATATTTATTTAATCTTGTTTCCATCTTTTCAGTCGACTTGTCTTTTTATGCAGGCGGGTTTTTTAATTTTTTTATTTATCTCTTTTTAGTTATTATTTTTTAAGGTGATGATATACCTTTTTGAAATTCTTATAATAAGCCCTTTAATTTGACACCGTTATTGCAGTATTCTAAAGAAAAAAAATTTTTTTCACTACGTATAATAGCACCGTACAGCCGCCATGTTGGTTTTTTTATAACGCCACCTTCTTAAGAACACTTGGGCTGAAAAGACAAATCTAACGATATCTTAATCACAGAAATCCGTTCAGCCGTTTGAAAGATATGAGGTAATAAAGAATATTACATACAAACATACATACATACAAACATACTTACAAGATACGCGCGAAAAACATAACCCGCAGTCGGGTAAAAACAGAAAATCATCATGAGGACGTGTAAGGTTACTATTGAAATTCTTAAATTCAAAATTAATGTAACACATTACTGCCACAGTAACCTGTAGATTACTTCGCAGTCAAATGGCAGAAGGCAACAAAAACAAGTATAAAATATAACAGCACCACGACAACCTCTTAGCGCAACATTTCAACAAAGTTCAAACTTAAAACAAGCTATAAATATTTGTGTCGAAAACAGTCGGACTTCTGACATAAGCAAGTTCGGTACTCCCGCTGCCCTACAGTGAAAATTCCAAATTGATATACAGGCAAAGCGTTGGCCATCCGCCAGCCCTTTCGTTCGAGAGCCTTTTGTTGCCGATACGCTGCGCTGAAGCGCTTGGGCGCTGAAAGCCTCGCGAGTAAGCAGCTTTCGAGTTTGTGGCTTTATGATATGTGAGATGACCATCGGCGTTAGGGATGTTAACAATTGGAATTGACCAGTTGAAAGTTATTGACCAAAGCTGATTTTCGAACTACTTTGAGAAGTTTACATTTTTAGACTGTTGTTTGGAATTACTTTAATCTGATGTTTCGAAAGCTTCATACAAGAAAAAGTAATACGTACTAACTAACCTACTCTTTATCTTAAAGAAGTAAATTTTATGATTATGTGGAATAGAAAGCGATAGCGCGCACTATGATGAAAATATAGGTATTATCAACATTTCGAAGGTCTACTATATACGCTGTCGACCGCTTACACGTCACAATGCTTATACTATAGAAATGTACTGTTGTAGTCACATTCCGCTGACATCAGCGTATGATGAAATGTATAGGAACGTTTACGCTGATGTCAGACGTCGGTAAAGCGTAAAAAACCGACTTCAAAAAACTTACCTCTAAAAAGCAAGAAATAATATTCGTAATAATAAAAATACGTCTATTGAAGTCGGGTGGGGCTGGAGTACAAATTCCTTTTTTTTATTATAAAAGCCCCACCCGACTTCAATAGACGTATTTTTATTATTACGAATATTATTTTTTGCTTTTTAGAGGTAGGTAGGTTTTTTGAAGTCGGTTTTTTGTTTTTTTTTAACAATTTTTTATTTTTAGCGTGTAGGTAAGGTATATTATAATGTAGAAAAATCGACTCAGCCAAACGTAAGATAATCGCGGAGAAACATAGGTACTTAAATACGGGTCAAACTGAGAACCTCCTTTTTTAAATCGGTTAAAGAACTACACTTAAGATATCCCTCTTCCAACAAAAAAATCATTATCTTATTCAGTTCATAAACAAAGTAATACGACCATTATCATCGAGGTAATTCATACAAAATCATACCATTTTCGTGCTTTTTTCAAGATTACTTGAAAAGTACTGAACCGATTTCCTAAAAAATGGGACCAACTTGGGAGATTACCTAATGTAATAACGTTTGAATCATTTCAATCGGTCCAGCCGTCTTTGAGTAATCGGTAGACATACACAAAAAATAACAAATATACAGTCGAACCTTTTTTGGAAGTTGGTTTAAAATACGAGCCCTAGGCCTAAGGACCCGTTTTTAAGATACAGATAGCAACGTCTTCCGTTAAACTTAATAATGAAACGAAATAAACCTGTAAAACCAGTCTTGACTGAGCAAAGCTGTCTCAACCGTCAGCTGTAGTAAAAGATAAATTAATGATTAGATGTGGCACCTCAAAATTGCATATTTAAATCAAAAACAGTTCCACTAAAATTTTATTGCTAACTCTGCAGCTAGAGTACTCAAACACTAACGATGCTCATTAGCGCGTAAGAACAATGGTGCATACAATTGGATAATGCATTGTTGCACTTTTCTCTATTTCGGGATTTCTTGTTTCGAGAGAATCCTTTGTGAATTTTCAAAGAACTACTTTTAGAGGTGTTTTGCCGGTTGAATAATTAGATTAAAAGACAAAGAAGTTTAAATGAATAGTTATAATGAATGATTTATTTTAGATAATATAAATCTAGCAGCTTAAAAATAATTTTATTATACATGAAAATCATTTGGTGGATTTAATAAAGCAGAACTAGAAGCTTTTGTCATTGTATAATAGTTCACAATGGAAATTTATTATGTAAAATACTAGACCGTAAATGACACGCATATTGTATAATTATTAATTATACATTAACTGTTTTAACAATATTATACCGACCGATTAATTAAAACCCTAAACCTTAATCTTTTTACCAGCCTTTTTGGTACATCCTCATTGTATACACAATCAATACAACTGACGTAAAATACCAACACAATCCATTTCCTGCGTCAATAAACAAAAAACCCAATAAAAGTCTGAATCAAGTCAATTCGTTATACAAGTCCCTACTTGTATGGATACAAGTCTCACTAAATCTTACCAAACCAGCAATGTACATTCGGCCCGGCGGTTGGGCCGAACTAAATCAATTCCACATTAGGCACTCTCCATTGGCATCTAATGGCCTTTATATTTTCCTCGGGTTTGTTTGGTACACACATAAAAAAGGGATCTATGTTTTTTTCCCAAGCACACATGCCGTTTCAAATATCCATCGAGGGTATCCAATTTAAAATGGACCATATTAACTGTTCAAAAGGGACGGGTTTTGAAAGTCTTTGCAACATAAAGTATAAATTGTCGATATTGCCGAAAATTTTATGTATTCATTAGGCGTGCATGAGGATTTCGATGACACATTGGGCTTTTACGAAACATCGCAAACGAGTCGGCAATTTGTAGGTAGCGTTTTATAATAAAAAGGGAAAATATGGAGAGAGATATTTTTAAACCGACTCCCAATTTGAATATATGTAGACAGTCTTAGTAAAGGTTAGTGTTTTGAATTTATGTGAACGGTGGTGGCGATTTTTTAAATTTTAGTAGAAAGTTTGGACGCCGATGTATCAAAAAGTAAACTTAACATATATAAAGCTTTAGGTTGGTTCTTCTCAAATTAGAGTTTACAATGATGCCTAGTTGTCTCTTCAATTTATTATTTACAGATTATTTTTGTTGGTAATGATTTTTAAGCTTATTGTTAGTAGCATCTGTAACTTCAAATCTTTTAAACTAATATCACTATTACATTCAGCACCAATAGCGTTTATGCAGGTCGCAGTATTCTGATTGGTGAGCAGACTGAGGCTGCACTTGGATCTCCGCCAAGGTATGTCAATAAAGACTGCACGTAACGCTGAAGCTACAAAAAGCTAGGCAGGCTCTTTTACACGGTTTCAATTTGAACACCCTGATTTCATTTCAACGTTCCAAATTCGAATGTCTTACTCTTCACTAAAAAGAGTAGTAAACTTCCCAAGAATTTTCTTGCAGAAAACCAAACCTCGAAATGTTTAACTTGCACCGTAACATGTAGCAAAAAGTTTTTATGGTCGATTTTCCATCGTGCCAACTCGTGTATCGAGCTTCACAGCCCGTGCTAGCTCGTCTAACAAGTGCACTAGAACAAAACTGGGATTTGCGCAGTCCAACGGCTATCTTTGATCCACTATCGTAGTCATTACAATATCAACTAGTGAACTGGCTGAGAGCCAACTTCAGCGAGCTCATGCGTAGATTAGCCCACTTTTCAGCACAAGTATCTATGTCTATGTTATAGTGATTAGTATTTGAATTACTTATCACATGTATTTGAATTATAGGCTGATGTTGATTGATTTATATTTGAATGCTCACTAATTAGGTATAAATGCGAAAGTGAGATTGCTATACTTATCATGAAATTCTGTATACACATTTTCAGGGGTACAGAATAGGACATAGAAGAAAATGTATTGTTCTCATGGGAAAGTAAAAAAACTGTCCGCGCAGACAAAGCCGCGGGTGACTGCTAGTTTAATATTCACCTCAAACGACTAATTGGCACATGAGATTTTTCTATGACTTGAGCATATATTTGAAGATAATGAAACGTTTTGTAATCAAAGAAAAATTGATAATGTGTTCAAAAGCTTTGGTTACCGAAGCACAGAAATGTTAATGATCACAAAATGTTACTAGCTTTCCTGACATTATCATCCTATAAAGGTTTCTAGGATATGACACAGCCAACACTAAACTGAGAAAAACGAAATCGTAACCACTGGTTTCATACGAGCTCAGCCAGCGATGCACCAACACTCTACAGTAATGTTATAGAGAATATAAAGTTTAAGCTAGAACACTCTCGAGAACTTTGGACTTAAATCCACCCCTTTTAACGTTAAATAAAAACGAGCCTTCATATTTTCGCACAAACACTTTGAGGTGCTAATTAAGTTTTATGGTCAACTTTATAAAGGCGAAAGTTTTAAAACCTTTATTACGTAATTTAGTTTTCAAACGATGCTAAAAGAATAGTGGATTCAAATTTGAAAGAAATTACGTTGCTAGTTAACACTGGTTCTGATATTTCAGATAAATCATCGAAAAAAAAAGACAAATAATTATCTTTAAGTACTTCCTCTTATAATTAACATTAGAACTTTATGACAAACCCATAGAATAATAGAATAGTTGACCAAACTTTTAAATTCATTAGCATGAAATCAAAAGGTCGTGATAATAGCCTTGGTGATATTAGCACTTAACTGTTTACACTGGAACCCGATAGAATCCCTAAGCAATATCCAATGTTTCAGATCCTAGGCACTCACTACGAAGCAATTGCCACACTAAAGGCTCAAGAGCTCATTTAGGTGTAATAGTTAATGTTTTATCGTCACATTAAGGCCACACTGCTGCGGCATACCCAGCGTCATTGTTTGCTGAGAAAAACTCTCGTTTTGCACAATCACTGTGTCTTTACGGCGAAGTGGAAATGAAATAGTGAGTAATAAAAGCGAATAAAAGAATATTGTGTCGCCCCTTTAGGTTGTGCTGTTTTATTATCTGTTAATCTTGGGGCAAGTTCCGACTGCGTTGTTGTTACTTGTATGTTTCTTAATATTGTGTTTATGGAAAATTCCGGACAAGATTTTGTAATTTGTTGATGTAATTGTTCTAAATTCTGCAATTCACTAGTGTAACTATCAATAAAAACACCAAAAAGCATGTGGATTGAAATTTAAGAGTCATTGTCATATTTTTAGTAACGTGTACGACACTTAGTGATTTAATGATTGTGTTTAAAAAAATAATAAATATAAAGATTAGTTAATTTACAACAATAGGTAAAAATCAAACTTCTGTCACAAATAATGATAGCAACAATCAAACACTTATTTTAACTGTTTACAAGATCAGCTATTTTTATAGAAATGCAACAAGTAGGTTTCTGTTTTCCTTTATCCTGCAAATAAAAATATTAAAAGATTGAAAACAAACTTTAATATACCAGTAAGCGTTGAATAAAGTGGAAAGCTATATGATTATGGGTCAAAACAATACAGTGTCCCTATATCATTCACGAGGCACCGGAGGGACCGTATATCTGTCAGATATACTATTTTCATTTATACCCGACGGTATATTATTTACTATAAGATGCTGAGCTAGTGTGATTATTATATTTCTTATTGTAGGTTCAAAGGTAATATACAATATAATATCCATTTCTCAAAAATTGTAGATAAGTAGGTACAAAGTTTATGGCAAACAATAAGTTCTTTTTGCAGTTGGTTACAAAAACCTAATTTATACGTTCGTAAATGAACAATAAAAGTTAATAAGAAGCAAATACAAGGGACTAAAAGCAAAGGATATAAAAAGTCTCGCTTCTATTTGTACTATCGAGAAAAAGTCCCTTTGGAGTAGGAAACGGCAATAAAGTCTGATGTGGCTCATTTAATATCTCTTTTGGATTTTATGGAGATAGACAGAGAGGGGAGATCATCGCGACCTTGTAGATTTTACGACTAATAAGTATTACAATCGGATATGGGAACAGTACACTTTGTCGCCGAAGGAGAACGCATAAAAATACAAGCGTGAGTAGTACTCGGATTTACGCCAATTTTATTTATGTCTGTAGTACCTTTTTCTGTCAGAGATTTACGATCGAATCCTTATAAAGTAGGTACGCTTGAAGTTATTTCGATAAAAGGCTATTATTATGATTTTATTTCAAAAACATACGGCTGCACAATAAGTGTAACATTAGCATAGGAAACAGTATTTTTTTATGCACAACGGGATAGTGCTTGGCCTTCACCTCACCTGATATTAAGTGACAATAAGGCCGAAGGTGGAAGCGCACTACACCGGGAATCCTCATCACTGAGGAACTGGCTATCTTACCGCTAACTGCCGGAACACAACAATTTTTAAATTGTTGTTATGGCGTCAGATTTAGGTAAGATGATGGTAGCTAGCCAGGCGGACTTGAAATAAGCCCTACCACTATCCAAACCGACTACAAATTGTACCCCCCCTGAGAATCGAACCCGGGACCTCTGCGTCTTACACGGGCGGGAGAACCACTATACCACAGAGGCGGTAAACTTCACTATTTCGACGTATTTCTAAGTGAATAGATAGTGAAGTTACAGACAATAAATACTCGTAGATCTGTTTTCTACTTGAACCGAAAGATTTCTCCAAATACATGCCCCAATAATTATGCATTGATTGATTGATTGATAGATCGTTTATTGCTGCTTTTTAACACACATATAACACAATACAGAAAATTTTAAAAACACAAATAAAAACAAAAGTGTGCAGCAGCAACAGGGCCAAGGCTCAGCGTAATATTCGCTGAAAGCAAAAAAACGCCGATTTTCAGCCATCACCCTATTGTTCAATAACAACATTATACGTCCCTTTAAAAATCGTAATCCCCGTTCGAGACATTTTAAAATACGTTCCACTATTTTCAAAAACAATACGGTTATCCGGCATCAGCTATGTTTATCTCCGCTGAACCAGGGTGATCCCTCAATCTGTGGGGATTATATCCGCTATCCGCCGTCCGCAAAATAAATGTGTAAGTACTGGCAGCGGTTATATTTGACGATTGCAATGCATTATTTTGAAACAATGATGATGTAAGAAAGGATCTAAATGAAGAATAAGATGGATCACAAACTACCTTACATTACTTTCTGTCATGGAGATTTCTGTAGTTGTTTACGCGCGTAGATGCGTAGTTTGTGTCTAACATCACGCGTGATTCCTATATGGACGTAACACTTTACCTTCAACTTTAAAGTCTGCAGTCACGAGTGATGTAGCAAGATGCGTGACAGTGTCAGATCATAAAGGCTATATTCAGTTATAGCCATAATCAAGTCAATACTAACAAAGTTTCAAATTTTTTTTGGCGTGAATTCTTAGGCAGTAATTGCATCGTAATTACTGCAGCTCGGTGCGAACAGTCCACAGTGCATCAAATTAACGCGTTTCTTGTATTCCTAACAATGTAAAGGATATGAATATTCATACAACAAGTCAGTCGGAGACAAAGAAACCAAGTCCCATTTGAATGCATTACATCGCACTATTTTTACGCTTTAACAAAGCTCCAGCGGAACGCAAAAAGCGTTGTATTCTTTGAGTGAATGTTCCAGAAAATTCTGCGCTGGTGCAAAGTTAGTTGTTAGTTCGGGTCTGTAAATAGACTTCAATGAAATTCAAAAGTTTAATTTGTTTAAAACTATAACTAACAGAAATTGTAAATATGCACTTATGACTATATTTCACTAAATAACAAAAGAACTGCCATATAACCTGTTTTACTTGAAAACTTAGCTGTTTTCTTTTCTTTTTTTTTTAATCTTTATTTATTTTATAGAGGGTTTAGTCACACAGTGACTATGCCACCCTCGTGAGGATACACAATTAACAATTTTACTTAATACTATTTAGTCTAGTATCTGATTTCGACGTACAATAATTGCTTTGGACAAATTGTACAGCATTCTGGCCTCGTCGGATAAGAGCTATGTTTTCAAAATCATTAACCTTGCAATCATACTTTAATTTCACTTTACCAGCTCATCGCTTCGTTGTGACACTAAATGAGTTACGAACTTCGGAAAGAGAGTAATGGTAAAAATGCGGCGGGAAACGCAATATATTAAGATTTGTAAAGAAACGAAAAATGAAATTTGCCTAACGTCTCGGAGAATGGACCTCATTTCGGACATAATTGTGCGGAATAACTCTCGGAAGTAAGAAAAAATCACTTGGGTTTTTCGGTACCTATTTAGTAAATAACTTTAAGTATTTATCTTTTCCGTGTGTTATTTTTTGAAGACTGCATAATGTTCATTAGAACCGAACCTTACGTTGTGTGAGTTCAATTATTATTATAGATAAATTAGATATAATAAAATCACTCAACTAACTACCAATGTTTCCAAAATTATTTTTTATTAGTTTAAGAACAACCAACCCAACGAACGACATAGCACAGTCATGCACATCGTATCGCTCAATCTCATCTCTATCACACTAGCAAGCCAATGACATATAGTGTATCTAAGTGTGAACGTGTTCTACACTTAGAATAATAACACCTAGAACGATAGTTTTTTACAAAGCGCACTGTCAAAAGTGAGGCAACTAAAACAGCCAAAAGAGCCCCGTTTTCAGATTTTTATTCTCCATTATTTATCTCCAAATTTTTATACATCCTAATCATACCGAATAAGTACAAAACAGTTTAAATTTTCCTACATTTATTAGATTAGTAACTATATTATCGGATTTTAATTACGATTAGGTAACGTATGAAGAATGAATGAATTGACTGAATTGAATGTATTGAATAAATAAAATGAATTGAATGAATGAATGAATTAAATTAAATTGAATGATATAAATCTGTAAACTAAACCATTCTGGCTTAGTATTAGTTGCCTCACTTTGCATACGGGGAACACGGCTTCTAGGTGTTATTATTCTAAGGTTCTACATAAATGTATAGTGAGTGAGCGATAATGTTGTGCTATAATGCTACATACTGTTATATTATATTATAACTTAATCGGAATTACGCTTTAAGTATGCATATATACATTAAGTATGCATGCGCTCTATGGCATACACAAAATTCAGCTATTATTTTTATTTTCCATCATAGTTTAGGATTTAATTTTTAACAAAATAAATAGTATTTCCTTTTCAAAATCCAGTAACAATTTAAATAGAAGGGTTCGTAAGAAAAAGGTCCTTTCACTCTTTGTCTCCCATTTAACAAAAGTAAACCTATCGTTATTCAAAATCGGCGCGGCAGGGTTAGCTCCGGAGTGCCGAAAATCCTTACGACCTACTTTATGTGGCAAACTTTTCCCGATGGCCGAAGAGCCGTAAACCGACGAATGCCGGCGAACGAGTCAATAATCTCAGCAATCGGAACCATAAAACAGTGAGAATTGCTTTTAGTAATCGACGAGGTGGCAATTTTGCATTTAAATGTGCCAACCCTGGCAGCGAAGCGGAAGTTCAACCAATTGAGGGTTAATTTAATATCAGTGTGGTTTTGATCAAAATAACGTATGGTGATATAATGTTTAAAAACTTTTTTTAACGACTGGCAGCAAGAAATCCTTAAATTTTGTTAAGGTTAAGGTACCCTGAGCGAAAGTGGCGCCGCGGTGAATTATATTTAATATTATAATTCTAATACACAATTTTAAAAATGTTTATCGTGGAGATTTAAGGGCCCACAGTCTAGTATTTTTAGACGGTATCGTTACATTCCCTCGTAGTCACTGCTAGAAGTAGATAGCAAAACTGCTAAAAGTGGCCGTTTTTGACACATTTGCTATCTACTTCTACGAATGACTACGAGGGCACCTTCTAAAAATACTAGACCATGGGCCCTAAAATCTCCACGATAAACATTATTAAAATCTTTTTCTATTAATAACTTATTAAATAAAAACCTCTGAGGGCGCCACTTTCGGTCATACAACCTTAGGAAATGGAAATGAAATGAAAATAAGGAAATGATGTGTTCTGAATATTAATTATTGAATACGACGACAATTAAATAACTAACTCTAAATAAACTATGACATTAAAACTAAATAAATCCACCTGTATTTTTTAATTAAAGAAACCTAAGTAAAAATGACTTTTTTATTTAAAACTTTCAGAAATTTTATTGACATCAATTCGTCAAAAGCAAAAAATTTAACAAAGTATAAAATATTACCTTACCTTGCCTAGCTAATCGTAGCGTCGTCGTAGCAATTCACGTAGCAATCCTCGTAGCACCTTGAATATTCCGTAGCGTCGTAGATGGCTAGATATTTCGTTTTAGAATCCAAACGCTTTGCCTAACAACTCGGCAACGGTAAAGCGTAGGAATTCTAAAACAAAAACACTGCATTCTTGGTGGATTCTTCTGTGCATTCTTCTGGCATCTGTCTTCATTAGAGCTTGAGATAACTTAACCTTTTAAGTTAGTAAAAAGTTAAGTTTTCAAATGACATATCTAAAGATACACAAATACATGTAACAATTAGTAATATTTAGGTTCCTAAAACGCTTTCTCTGTAAAATAAAAGATTTTGTTCTTTTTGACAGAAAAAGAGTAACAAAACCCAAATCTGAAATAACTAGAGTAGCTTATTGGATATTCCATTACCCCCCCGTGAACCCGAAAGGGTTTCGTTCAAAAGAGCGTTTAATATTTTACGCATTAAGGGTACGGAACCATCAGATAAGGGATGACGCACACCTGCCCAATTACACCGGAGCATTCAAATGATATTGTGATATTGTACTATGAGTTTCCATCGGGGGTTTTGATAATATTTATCAATGTTGACGTAAAATAGAAAATTACTAAATCTGTGGTTTTTATTATATTTTAGATATGCAAAGTAGGCTATAGTCTTTTGAATGGTAAGGTTGACTCATTAGGCAATTTAATTATATTCTCTCATTAGAGGCAGTGTGGAAGGAAAATACAATAGACGATTTTTTTTTAATTGATTTGAATAAAGATAATTTTACTTGACTTGACGCTTTATGCCTATTTGTGACACAATCGCACATGCAATTTTTTTCTTTATTCTTTATCCTTAAATATTTTAGGGAATAGTGGGATCAATTTAGTTTCGTTATAGCAAATATTAAAGATGACGACTATTATATACCTACTACAAAATAATTCCTGAATAAATATAAAAAATCGCAAGCGAATTAATTAAATATTTAAAAACACATAAGCTATTAGCTTATGTAATGTAATCGAGATAAACTCAAAGAAAAAAAAACTCCGAAATATCGGAGTCTCAAAAATAATCAAGTACATAGTGTAAATCCGGATATAGTTTTATTCTAAAAAAAACCGATAACAATACCAAAACAAACAATTTAGTAAAGGTTGCCAATCGCTCGGTTTGACTGAAAAAGATAAAATCTCGGTTCTACAAACCTTTAAAATTGTACTGCATATATTGCAAGTCACATACGGAATTATTGATAAATCACAGAATTACGCACAGCTCTGTACGTCGATCTGCTTTCATCAAGAGAATTTATTTCTGTTATACCGTTCGTTTGCTGATTTTTAATAATTATAGGCTTTAAAAAATCGAGTGCCGCGAAATAGATTTTTCCGAAATATGGGATCATCTATTTTGATGAAAAAACGATTTCTAATAAGCAAAATGACTTACCTAAGCTCAAATGCATTAATTCAAGCTAAAATTCCAAATTAAATCGTCAAAATCCACCACAGAGGTCATTGGACCCGTCACACACTTTTTCTCAAAAATATGCACACCACTGTTATAAAACACTATGATCTATACACTTTACTTAAAGTAGAAATAACAACGATTCTTTTCATATATAACAACTCACAGAAATAAGCATTAAAACAATCAAAAAGTTGACTAAATAAGTGAGTGTTTTACAGGAACATGAATTTTGCATAGTGACCGGATAAGCTAGATTAGCTTAGATACTGATATTGGTAAGTATAATGCGAAATAAACAATGCTGATAATAAGCAAAATGTTTGGAGGTGGTACCAATAAAATTAAAGCTCGATTATCAACTAAAAACACGTTGATTGAATCAGCTTGGCCCACCAACAATAGCGTGCTATGTTTGGAGCTTAAAATATATTTTCGCCCACCCATCTAAGAATAAGCCTTTGAAAAAATGTAATATAATATAAATGTAAATGCAATATCAATCAAACCCACTAGCTACTACTGTTCCTTCAAGTCAGATTTTATAAAGAAATAGTCAAATAATTTCAAACACCTCACGACAACCATTGAGACCCACAACACAAGCAAAACTTTAACTGTGGTCACTAAAGAGTACGACGTTAAAGAATAAAACGTATAGTACGTCTCTTCTAAGATCGCTAATACACCAAGCTGTATCACTTTTATTCCCCAAACATTAATCACTGTGACATTTACTTAAGACTTGTATTACACAATACAAGGTCTAACATGTTCAAGGTTCTCCAGTTCCACAAATAGCTATAAGTCCAACACGTTCCAGCCACTCGACAAGCCAAGGTACAGAATGTCCCCGACCCGCGATCTGTAATACGTCTCAAACGTCTTTGTCCACCACTACATTCCCGAGAGCCTTAATAGAGGCCTCTCCAAGGTACAACATAGCTGTGTTCGAAACCAACACTGTCTAGCTGGCAACTTAGACAATTTCAACTCTTTTAAAATAAAAGAGTTCTAATTTCGAGTTCCATTTAGGCTTTTGTTTTTAAATAAGTTCGGATGGCGTAATTAAACTTTTTAGGATAAAAATTAAAAGTTGTGACGTCTTCTGGATCTTTTCGAGGTGATTTTAGCTTAGTGTTTTAAAGCAAAATGTATAATAGTTATCAATTAGACTTTTTATATTTCTGATTATACATTTGAGATCCTACGGGAAATGATACTCGAGGAATGAGATCCTCAGGGAATAACCCTTTCAAATTACATCTATGACACAAATAAAAAAAAGAATCTAACATCAGACAAACTATTAAAAACACCACCGTCATCTATTTCAAATGACGATTAAAAATATCTCCATAGTCTAGTAAGTCAACTTTCCCATTCAAACCCGCCAATTATACAGAGGCTCGAATAAATGAGAGGCGGGGATCAAATATTCAGTCCATTCGACATAATCTGCGGATAATAAATTCTTGGCACCAATTCCGGAAGGGAAGGTGGGAAAGAGGGAAGCCAGCGGTGAGTTGGCTTGGGAACTAAAATTTGGAATTACGTCAATGAAAATCTGTCTAGTTAGCCGTTCTTTCCTCCCTCAATAAATATAGATATTAGACATCACAGACATTGTTTCGATTCTAAAGTAAGTAGATAAAGCACTTGTGTTATGGAAATCATAGACAACGGTGGTAAACACAAACACCCAGACCTGATCCAATAAATAAATGTTCGTTTTCTAAATTGACATAGCCGGGGATCGAACCCGGGACCTCAGAGATAGCGACACCTTGAGAACCGACATGCAAACCACTTCTGGACTACGGAGGTCATCAAAATAAGATTATAAATAGAAGATTATAAATGCACATAATGTATAGACTAATAATAAATAGAATTAGAAATCAGGAGAATTATGGCTGTTATTTTAAACATGCATGATGAAAAAAGTTTGAAAAGGAAAAAAATATAAAATTCGAGAAATATGTTACAACTTTCAAGAACCCAAAAAAAACATTTTCTACGTTCTCAACCATTTGGCCTTAAAGGCATTTATTTAAAGCATATTATTAGCGTATCTAAAATAAAAGTATCGTATGTCGTATCGTTATCTTTTTGCAGGAAACGTCTATACTAGAAGTTACAGCTAATGGTTGCAAATGCCAAACCACACATTTTTAACGGTCAAATAATCGATTCCCTTATTAAAACCAATGCAGTTTTAAAGGGCATGAATTACACGACCTAACTGTGACTTAAAAAATAAGTCTTCGGCTTAAGCTGAGCCCGATCCGGCCATGGCTCGCTAACTCAGAAATTTAATCTCAGTTAAATTGCTTCGCTACTGGGCACGGCGAAACAGTAGGCTGCCCGGAAAAAAGTTAATTTAAAGCTGCCGTCACCGCCCAGATGCAAACCGCAGGTCATTAATCACATAATGAAATGTTGGAGCCGGCTGCTGGTATACAACTGTTCGTATATTCAATGTAACTACTACTTGTATCTGAAATATATTACTGAATTTAATGAAGCTGAAAGTCCTTTTTATAGTTAAGAAATGAAAAACTTTGCACTCATACATTATAACACAATATATTATTATTTGGCATAACCGCAAACGCTTTTACGAAAATAACAAGTCTCTGACAAAAAAAAGGAACCTTTTTACGATAGTAAAAAAAAGTTTATTGGCTGAGAAAGCAATTGGCCACCAAACTGGGTTGGCCACAAACCTATGATCGATATGACTTAATAGTGTTGCATATTGATATTGCTGATGTTGAAAAGGTCTAGCTGAACAAGATTTTTCCCTCCGATTCCAGTTGTTCCAGTTGTTCGGGTGAGTCCCGTGGCGGGACCAATGGGTTTTTTTCCCAGTTGACCCGTGATGAATGCAACGGTACTAGTGGGATGAAATAATCCCATTAGTCCCGTGACATCTACAATGTGGTCTACTTACAATACCTAGAGATATATAATAATAAAATAAAAATAAAATAACAGAATACAGAAAATTAAGAAAAGTTTTTTGTGTTCAAAGAGGAATTCCGTTTTCGTCAGAGAAAAACCTATAGGTAATTTATTCTGACGAAGAAAGCGGAAACTGACCAAAGTGGCCTAAATCTCGATTAGGACGCGATAATATGCGGAACTAGTAAGATTTTTAATCCCATTAAATCCCGTTGTTGCGAAATGCTGGATTACAACGAGACAACTAGGTGAAAAAAGTCTCATTAGTCCCGCCACGGGACTACCCAACGGGACAAATGGAATTAGATGGAATTTTCGATACGATACATCAAGATTAATTTGCCACATTTTATGTTTTTAAGTTTAATGTATTATTTTGTACCAATTAAGCCTTTTTTCTATTCTATCTAAATGTGTCCCCGTGCCAACTTGTGTGTCAACGCTATCTTAATGACGTCATCATTAGCCACATTGACACACAAATATTATTGTTTGTCGAATATAATATCGAGAGTGCTTTGTCAGACATGCCCTTGTCTAAACCGTTGGTGTTTGCTCAAATAACAGTTATAATTTGCCTGATTAGTGTCAATGTTTACAGTAATTAAAGTAGGCGTTATTAATGTAACGCAGTGATTTTCCTATAGGTATTAATACAGATCAAATTCCAAAAAAGTAAGGACTTAAACAAAACTCTTAGAGGATATAGTTAATAACATGGTGAATGCTAATTCTCAAAATGTTTGTCTAATACAGTATTGTTTATTAGTACATTCTCTATTAACAATTTTTTTTCTAATCATCACAATAATGTAGTTCAGATTTATCTAGTGCTAATATATTCTCAAAATCCTATTAGTTTAATTTGGTAACGTTAAGTCACGTATCAAATATTCTAATACTAGAAAAACATACATACATACAAATCATACCCTCCATTTTGGCTGCGCCGTAGTCGGGTAAAAATGGTCTATTTTCTCACCGGATTGGACCTCACAAATTGGAGTGCAATCACAAACAGACCTACTACAACATACCTATAAATGTTAAAAGGACACCATAACAATGCTAGTAACAACCAAGAAGTTTCTATTTCGCCCGTAACGCAATCATAGGCGATCGGGCACATCTCTCGGAATTGCACCGCCACCTTAGTACATAACATAGCTAAAGCAGTATCTCAACTAATCCCTTTTCTCGTTAGCGTCGTCGAAGCGCTGGAGTTGGCAACGATGCGACAGACGCGACTAGAATCTGTCTAGTATAAGTTGGCATGTGGTTGGAAAAGGAACTAACTTCGACAGATGCCTCTAATTTGGGCTTTTCAAAATGACAAAAAACTGTAGGCTCGATAGATGGCGTTGATAAAAATGTATGTGCCAAAGTATTTTTTTTAAGAGTAGTGTGTCCGTTCAACTTATATTGATTTATTTCGAAAACAATAGATGTTACTAGCACCGGGTCGGATTCTAGAAAGACCCATAAAACAAGTAACAAGCGGGCGTCGAATATTCGATAATTTCAAATCATTTTTCGTCTGTATTATTTTTTAAACACAAAGATAATGCAAATAGTTTGCATGCGACGCCAACCAGGGCGCGTCACAGTACTCAGGTAGGCAGGCAGATGTAACCCAAAAATGTTTCTCTTTGGGCAGATGTCAGCCAGCGAGCGCTTACTTTCGTCTTTGGTACAGGCCGTTTATTTTTAAAAGCCAATTTTGACACTTCTCTTTCCATCAACGCCATCTAGTGAAGCAAAAAGTTACTATTTTTATTTTTTAAATGTCACTTTGAAAAGCCTTCAGTCAGGGTTAATTTCCAATTAATATTTTAACCGGAAAAGTGGCGCCACCTTTTGGATGTTAGCTATCGTTAGATATTTTTAAATTTGAGATTTTTGCATTCACAATGCTATTTTTGACTGACTCGGTCGCTCAGTGGTCATAGCATTGGACTGGATATCCAAAGGTCGCGGGTTCGATTCCCGTCCGAGAATTGATCTGGTGCCAGTCGTATGTTTTCTAGTATATCATTTAGTATTTCGTTAGACAGACTCGGTGGCACTGCGAATCTTGCTTAGAATCTTGGTAGCGAGTGTCAGTGCGAGCGCGTTCGGAAGGTCGTATGTATGTTGCAGTGTTACTGCTGTAGCTATATTTTATTCTATGTCGCCATCTTAATCAGTATCTTGGTCACGTATTCCACCACCTTGGGCCCGTGTATGAAGAACCCATTCCAGCTTATTATCTTACTTCGTACTTGGTTTCTTTCGCGTTTGGAACGTGTCCGCCCGCTAATATTGTCAGGTGGGCTCGAGTGGGATTTTTGTTCAAATTATACTTACGATACTTTCAGGGAACCCTTTATACTATCTCCACTTGCCTGAGACAATTTTATTTAGTATTGGGTATTGTATTGCACATTGATAGTAATTGATAACGCACACATTCATTAAGGATTTAATTAAATAGTTTTTTTCTAAGTTATCAACTGATACATACTTATAAGGTCACACTTAAATCCCACAGGAGTAATTAGAGATGTTTCATTTGTCCTACTAAATTTCTCGCACTTTGTATTATCGAAACCAGATTATATTCTAACCCAGACAATTTATTATGTTTTTTCTACGTTTACCCATTCTAATCGCACCTGAAACTTGGCGTGTCAAACTTAATTACAAAATGTTCTCGAAAAAATATTTTTTGATGATACAAAGTGCCTAATCAAATCTAAAATTAATTGGATTCACCAATCTACCGTCGGGATGTTAAAACTGTTATTTTCTAAAACTAGCTAACAAACTTAAAATGATAAATAAACAATTTCAAAATCTTCTCATTAAATAAATAGCTTGCACCAGTGCATTAGCATCGGCTTGCCCCGTTAATATAAGCCGAGCTGATCCGAACCAGTTAGCATAACTTTGCCTGCTAGTCAACACGATATGAGAGACTATTACACGAACAGGGATAAATATTATTATGTAAACCAATTTTGTTTCACAAAATATTTAACATAGGTTATGCATTTTTAAGTCGATACATTTTAAGTACTCTCATCACTTGATTTTAGACAGTAGAAATACAAACATAATTTAAAGTTAATACTCGTAATAATATAGGTATTTAACAGCTTTTTCTACCGATCTCCAACGTACATTGACGAATTTATGTTGGAGATCGTGCGTGTATGCTTTGACTAATTTAGATAGCAACCTTGTTAGTTATTTGATAGAGTAGTTAAAGTAATTTTATGTAGACTATATTTTCTATTGCATGCCGTGGCAGCCTTTAATTGAGGTGACACTAGTCCTAGATTAAGTTGCAACTGTATTTTAGATCATGTTTTTAGTGTTTCCTTTGTTGGTTGTCCTTAAATAAATGAAAAAAAAATTAGGGGCAAAGTTGTATAGGTACGCAGTAAGATATTGATTGATATAACTAAATAAATAATAAATAAAAGACATTTATTTCATCACACACAAATAACAACAAAGCAGCATATTACATCACAGAGTGCTTCGAGTGTGTGATCTGGAGCCCAAATTAGGGCGACCCTGTATTTCAGGTCTCCAGGTCCTCACCCGCGGATCACCTAAGTATATTGAATTAACAATAGTATAGGTAGTCTTAATAATAATAGCTCATTATATATGTGTGTGTGTGTGTGTGTGTGCGTGTGTGTTTGTGTGTGTGTGAGTGAGGGATTAATATTAAATAAGTAAATTGTTGTATGAAAGTAATTTTAACAAGTTGCATGATGCAGAAGTAGATTATTGCAGGATTTCTAGAAAAGACTCTGTTTCAATGTAGTTAATGAATGTAGTTAACTCAACATCATTTGAATGTATGTTATTATGAATAATTATGTTTGGCAACTAAAGATTACGTTTGGGTCACGTCTCTTTAATATTTGTTCAGCCTCCACGTACATGATTCTCAGCACGCGCTGTTATTTATATTTTATCTCTTCATACATTTGGTGGCCATTACTAGAGTAAATATTTGCAGAGTTGAAAGCCTTATATTTTTGTGTTAACATGACGTCGTATTAGTCTCGATGATATACTTTCAGATACAGCCTTCGCTTGAAATTGAAACGTGTTTTTTATTGATGTTGTATTTAAAGAAGCATATTTTTTATCGTAAAACTTTGTTCTAAATGTGATATTTACTTTAACTAATCAATAATCCATTTGTCTGTGTCTATTTACTCGTTTTTCCACACAAAATAAGTGAACTACAATCGATATACCCATAATATATAACAAGGCTCCAATACATATAAATATAATTTTTAATACAGTTTCTCGAAAATGTAAGTTAACGATGACAGTCGAGCGTGCGGAAAGTTGATTTTACCGCACGCCGTGCGTTTTTGTTTGCGGATTAGTACAGCGCGCGGAAAGTTGATTTTACCGCACGCCGGCGCCCGCGCCGTGCGTTTTTGTTTACGAACGTTTTTTTTTATTTCGACTAGCTTCCGCCCGCGACTTCATCCGCGTGGACAGTAGAAACATATTGCAACCAGTTTAAAATGACCCCTTTATTAGGGTATGAAAGCTAGTACTACGGAGAGTTCAAGCTGTTTCCCAGGTTCCACCCACCTGAATTTGATGAAACATAGCTTAGATTTTAAGTTGGACCTCAATCTACTAAATTGTGAAAAATCCATCAAAATTCGTTTAGCAGTTTTTGCGTAATTCGCGCACAAATATTTAGAATTTACTGTTTTATTATATGTATAGTTTACAATTTCAGTAGTACCTATAATGTTTTCTCGCAAATGTATTGAAAAACGTAGTATGGCACACGGTTGTTAAGGTTTTTTAAAACTCCTTACCAACCTTGTATCATAAACTACTATTACACCACTTTCTATTTACGATCCTCTTTCACACCCACACTACTACTTAATTGTTTCACATTCAAGGTACTGATTAAATTAAGTAGAAATATTATGTTTGGACCATAAAGTTAATATACCTGACGGAATAGAGGAACAAACATGAGCTGTCAAACGAAACCGAAATTGAATGATATTAATGTGTGTAAAAATGTTTATTTATACGAGTTAGTGCCTATATCTTGTCACTTGTCACACGTATATAGTGCAGACGAATTGTCAAACAGTTGCGAAAAAGAGTTCTGTTACGTTAAATCACGCATTTCTTTTTATTACACGTTGTTGCTGATTAGTGACATCTCGTTTACTCAGCCCTTTGTTCCTGTATTCCGCTAGGTATATTAACTTTATGGTTTGGACAGACAATATGACTCAAACGTAACGTGTACATCAAGATTTCCCATCAACGACAACAAAGGAAGAAAAACTCAAATTCAATAACAATGACACAAACGCACTGCGATAAAAACGCGAAAGTAAATCAAAATCTACGTTCTCAACACCACTTATTAAATTTCAAAGAAATAAATTACGTAACTTCTAAGATATTTCACGGGCTGTATTCAGCGCTAATGAAAAGTGGGACACCGTCGAATACACTTCGAGGGTCCTACAATTCCCCTTCTCCCACTTTCAGTAAAAAAAAAACCATAAATCTCACACGGTTCTTTGAAGCTTTTCAGCCACTGAACAACTCCAACGTTCATCATAAATTGAAACGTTATTATGTTCTAAGCACTTAAGATAGATTGGATTGAATGCTTCGGCAACTGTAATTAAATCACCAGAGAATTCTTGTGCAAATAAAGCTAATGAAATAAAAAACATCAACCAAAATTGGCAATCTAAGTCCAGCGTACGTGAGGTCACGAAAAGAAAATTAGTTTGCAAAAAAATATTTAAATTACTATTTCACAATGTACACTTAGCACTGACTTTGATTTTTATAAAAATGAATAATAATAATAATAAAAGTTTTTAATCATGACATGAATACAAAAGCATATTAGCGTTAACAACCATTGTAGTCATAAGACTGTGTTACAGTTATTAGCGCCCACCTCAAATTAGACAGGCATTACAGACATGATTTGAACTTAATGCTAAAATAACAATATGAAACAGAAAAAAAAATGTAAATGCGTGTGTGTATGTGTGTGTGTGTGTGTGAGAGAGAGAGAGGGTGTGTGTGTGTGAATAAGTGTGCATGAGTTTGCAAAATATTTATTTTACCAAGGACTCAGCTGTATCATAGTCCAGGCCAAGAAGCCACTCGTATAACATGGTACTATAATACTGTCTTACAAGTAAGTACATTTGAACTTGTGAAAACGAAATTAAATGCGGAGTTTATTTAGCGATAGCAATAATGTTACTTTCCTCAATTTGTGAAGCTTCTGAAACTTCCCATTCCCCTTTCCTTTTCATTATACTGTTTATAGATTTCGCAAAATATTATTCTATTACAGAGGTTCATAACAATAATAAGTTGAAAATTTAGTTCACGAACATATTACAATTTACTGAAATAGCTACGCTACAAAATCTATATAAGTTTAGTAACTAATAAGTTTCTCTTAATATAATTCAAAACGAGTTTCTTAACTTGACGGTGTCGTAAATATAGCATTTAGTTTTTTTTTTGTTTTTCATAATATTAAAAACATATTTTGTAACTAAGTGAACAACTAACAGAACTAAGTGACTCACTTAGCCAAAAGGATTTAAACTTAGTTGAATTTAGCTTTTTAAAATCTGTTGTGTTCCGGCAGTTAGGTAAGATAGCCAGTTCCTCAGTGATGAGGATGTCGGGTGTAGTGCGCACTCCCACCTTCGGCCTTATCGTCACTTAACATCAGGTGAGGTGAAGGTCAAGCACTATCCCGTTGTGCATAGTAAAAATCAAAAGAACAAACATAGGGCCAGAAAACAAGATCTCGATTTGTTTACAACCTTGCAGGAATAGATTACTAACATCATAAACAACAACATAACTTTGTTTTTGGTCTTTTCAGAAAATAGAAAAAATCGACTTTTCATACAACCCTCGATCAGATTTCTTTTTTGTCTGTTTTCGGAAAGGCGTAGAACAATTAATGTTGTTGTATTATGATGTTGGTAATCTACTCCTGTGAGGTTGTTGGTGTTTAACCCTGTATATTTTTCATAAAACGAGTTTCATAATGTAATTCCTGGTTTTTAAAATTACAAATAAATTACAACAGGATTTGAAGCTCCACGTTCACAAAAGTTGAGGGTTCTATCACAGGATTTCGTCCAATCGGGGTATTACAAGTTGTTCTGTGCTACATAATATCCTCTCTTAGGCTGGATGTGGGCCGATGCATCGTTACGTAAAGACATGATCAGGGAACCACATAGACTAGCTAGACGTTTAGACTTCATTAAATTATATAGCATAAATTTCTTCCTACTGTACAAAATGTAATGAGTTTCATTATATAACTGAACTTTAATTGTTGTTTTTTTTTCTTTGACACAGCAACAAGATACAAACCAAGCAGTACAAATATAAATAAATCACAAAATAAAGGGTTTTTGTACCTCTATTACAACCGTGCACAACATACAAATATAGTTTTTATGAAAAAACTTGATACAAAAAATAATTGTGGAACAGAATGAACACTCTTGAATTTTCTAATATATTTAAAAAATCTAAATTTCATTATAATCTGGAGACATACACCAAACCAACTGCATAATTTGTAGTGTCATGTATTTAGTTTGATAAACATTTTTCAAATGTTGATTGTATAAAAAAATATTACGCAATTTTCTGAATACGAATTCAGCGTACTTAGATACCTACTGAAACATCTGTATCACATTGAATTTTCATGTGTTTTTTTTTCAGGTGAATTACGCAAAGCCTTACTTACTCTAGCCAAGTCGTGTGATGAGAATATAATATGCACGTATTCCTCAGTACAATTTTCTTAGCATTTCCCCGATCGTTACACAAGCACATAATAAATTCCTCAACAACAGCATCGTGCCGTAAAAGCCTGTCATATCTAGAACAGGCTGGCTGTCGACCCCAATCAATGTCCATTCCTATGTGCCCTTCTGAATAAAATATGCAGAGAGTGCCTTCAGACTTTGTAACTAAGTAATAGAATAATGTCGATTCTGATCAACCTCTCGCTATGCGGCAGCTGACTGCATGTTAAAATGCAAACCTTTTTGTTATAAGCAGTCAGAAAAACATGAGTTTTTATTATTGAAATAAAAAAATCTGATCACGACGATGAAGTATATATTAAAAATATAAGGTTATTAATCGTTGGCGGTCACCGACCCGATGATCAGACTCCCTTGAGGCAAGCGGATGTCAGAAATATAACTGTCTGAAAAGTCCACATGTACCGAGTCACCTTCTGTTGCCCTGCACTTCAGTCATGAAGATAAAATCAAAAAAAAATAAAGTATTTCGAAAAATGATCTGGTAGGTACTTATGAAAAAAAGTATTCAGTTCGAATCTACTTTTCAGTCAAGCAGCAAAAGATTGTTGGCACACCATCATACATGTAATTTCATATATTTTTTTACATACCGCTGCGCTGCCTGAAGTATTGCTCACGCCAACCTTTAGCTAATTTTAGGCACAAAATCCATGTATCTTATCTTATATCTTGGGTTCCACTTAAGAGGTTCAAACACCTTATTATGTATGTACATTTGAATCAGCATTGGTCACCTGAATTTCGTGGTGGATTACCGTATCTTCATCAATATTTAAAAGGATCTTTAGCTAGGTTAGCTGTTCTTTATCAACGTGTTATTTGCGAATACTGTCCTAAAAAGACATTTCACTTAGATTTACGCGCGTACTATTGAATGAAATAAAGAAAACTATTAATAAAAAAAGAATATCAAAAAAGAAACAAAAGTAAAAAATAGATATTATTATGTTTAAAACATTTTTTTACACTTAACCTGACTTTGGGTCGGCAAGACATGTTTGGTGCAAATATGAAGACTGTAGCTTCAACTTTGTGACAGTCGTCGGACGGAAGAATACATGAGTGACAGCAATAGAGCTCCGTTTGCCCCCTTTGGGTACGGAACCCTAAAAAGACAAACGCACAAAAATTTAATGAGTGTACAAGCCAAAAGCGCTAAAATCCGTAAACGCATTTAGTTCAAAACTGATAAAGATAAATAATTTGTAGGAGAATATTATTATTTCAAAAACCTAAAGAATGCAGAATTTTCATGCTAACAGAATATAATATTATTTTCTAACAGTAAACCCATATGAAAATGATCAAACGGAGACAAAATAAAAAGCATCTATTCAAGACCTCTAAAGTGAAGTGGGCGCTTTGGGAAATAAGGGAAATGCTCCCAAAGTATTTTAGTACCTAAGAGCAATGTAGTGCCCAAGTACTAAAGTTTGAGGAGCATTAAAGGAATTCATGAATTATTAATTTAGCCTGATTACACAATGACATATTTCTATTGTCATATAAATGGTATACAGGGTGGGAAAAAGACGATAGTTGGAGGGAAAATAAATACCTTGAATATTGGTGATGACAAACATTCCTTTATTTTTAAAACAAGTAAAACTGTATTCAAAGATTTTGAAAAAATCGCTTATCTCAGCCGGCAATCGTTCAGGATAAAATCCGAAAAAATAACATCCTGTACAATCGAGGGGATTAATGATAGGGGTATTTTTTTTGTAAATGATTAAAGGCAGAACCAAAGAAAGAAAAAACTAGCGTCCTTACCACAAAAGATTTTCAAACACTACTGTTTAAATGTGATGCCGTCTCTTTCAAACAATATTGTCAAAAAAGTAACAGCACCACATTAAAACAGTGTTTTAGTTAAACACTTGTTGAACAGTGTTTTAAAATCTTTTGTGGCAAGGCCGTAGTAGTTTAACCATGCAGTTAAACTAAAGTAATGTTTCATTTCAGTAAAATTTTCCATCATCAATATTTAGGGTCTGTCCAACTACCGTCTTTTTTCCACTCTGTATACTTCGATACCAATTTTAATAATGAAAACTGCCAAGTTTTATGATGATCTTTGATATTATTTTACTTAATCTGTCTATTTAACGAAGCTATGTAAACAATATTGGAAAACAATTGTAAATTAATCTCTATTTAAGTATATCAATAATGTATTCTACTGTTTATTTCTTGTTTGTTGGCAATAGACATTTGTTTCTTCGTACAACAAAATTACCTTTCGGCTCGTAACTTAATAAAATAAATACAGAAACATACCTTATCTTGTTGATATTCTCCGGCTGTTTATTGTGATCAGCTCACAGACTTGATTTATTTGTTACGTCAATACATCTATATTTCATATAACTGACAGGAATCTAGTATTGTCATTCGTTATTATAATATTTGTTTCTAGTAAACATTTTCAAAAACCTATTGATATAAAAACAAATAAAAGTTCATGAGGACAATTTGGATCAAGCTGGATCTCCATGTTATTTCGGCAAGCGTTCAATGACGCGCAAAGCGCGGACGCAGTACATCGAGAGTTTACTTAGTGATTTCCCCGAGGCCCCCGTCGATCACCAGTAGTATACGCCATCCAATTTTTAACATCCATTTACCTGTGCACTCTGTCGGATTGCTGGGTACAAGATTAAGCGCGCCTACTCCAATTCCTTAGCGTCATATTTGAGTATAGTTCAGATCTTCGATTTGACAACATCATTCATACATTGATCTGTTCCCAAGATCACAGAAAACTCCTCCCTTGTGTTAGATAAATAAAAATAAAAACTGCACCACTAATTATTAATAATTATATCCAGATTTAACCATGAAAGCTGTCAAAGGCTCTTAGTTCAAATGAAAGTTGTGATGAAACCCAAGAATCAAAAGTTAGCATTTCTTGAACTGATTAACTGTTGGTGTCGTCGGACCGTCGTCGGCGGTCTTAAATTTACTCTACAATTTCACATTAATTATCACTAACCTGTTATTGACTTGTCCAACAGCCATTTTTTGATGTCCCCACTGCTAGGACACAGGCCTTCCTTATGGGTGGTAAGGCGGATGGGCCATAACCCACCACGCAGGCCCAATGCGGATTGGTGGGTGTTAACGACTGCAAATGCAGCCGGGACCAACGGCTTAACGTGCCTTCCGAAGCTCGAGATAATAAATTTTTGGTCACCCATCCCATGACCGACCTTTGCGAACGTTGCTTAACTTCCGCAATCGCTGGGCCAGGCGCTAAACCACTGCGCCACCGAGCTCCTCATTGTTACTGTTATTGACTTATGGATATATAATTTTTATTATCTAAAACAGTTTGAAAGAGTTTAAAAAGACGATTTTTATCATTTTAGAGACAATCGATATTTTTTGTTACACTTTAAAAATAAAGTACCTAAGTAACTTGTCAAAACTAAAACTTACTAGGATTTCCTCTAAAAATATAAAATTTTCAAATAAATAGTTTAAATTTTCAATTGACATCCGCTATAACAATTTGACCTACCCTATTGACGAAACCTTTTTCTGTTCTACACCGTTTACTCCAGTAAGTCAATCCACTTGTGAACTTTAACCGGATAAGAACAACGCGCCGATTGGAACACGGATCGTGCATTAACCGTAATCGCGGTGGAGGCAAACTTTAATTCGACCCGGGCGTTGTGTTGGTTTAGCACCTCTGCGGTCAATTCCGAACTGGAGGTTGAGCACCCCTGGCCGGCCGCGGTCAATACGGGAGATCGTGTTTCATTTGTTTGTCTATAAACTGGAAAGCTATTGAGAAGGATACAGTATATAATCCTTATCAAATTAAATACGTTTGTTACCATGCTCCTTAAGTTTAACCTTTTACACCATACCATTTAAATGAATCTCTTAGGAGTTGTCACAAAAAATAAACGCACGCGAAAATAAATCAAACGCGTTCTTACACTGATGACGGGACGGGTCTACTTTATTATATTTAAATATAATAAGGGTCATCAAAAAGTGTCAGGTTTTTTACCTTTAAAATATTAGAAAGGGCCCTAATGAGGTACAAAAACAAAGCAAGAAGAAACCTTTAAAAGAATCAAAATCAATATTCCCACGACTGAAACTCGTTCCCAAATTGGACGTAACCGTTTGATGGCCTATTCGGGAGACAGCCCATATATGCCCATATTGCCTATCTGGACCGAGGCCAAACGCAGAAGGATCGAAGGCCTCTGATGCATTTTAAAACGGAACTGCAGATCTAGAGTAAGGGAATACTTAAAGGTTGAGTATACTCTGAAGTACTTAAAGTTATCCAAAAATGCCTCTGGAATTGATTTTAAAAATGAATCGAAAAGGCTTTGTACAGAGAAAACTTGCTTAATAGAAAAAATAATTGTTTTTTAAAACCTATTTTTTATTCCTATTTTTACCATCTTAGATATATTTATGAATTTCCAATAAACTGTCGTCGATCATAAAATATGTTTCTGGAAAAATCTCGAGAACCTGTTGAAATTAGCTTTCTACCCGCATCAAAGAGTGTCGCGGTGAAACAGGGTAAACTAACATGGTAGGGTAAATTGTTCGCCGCGGGGTATTTTTGTGTGTGCCTCGTGCTTAGGCATAGCTGTAGTTAAGGCGAGGCAGTTCACGAAATTTACCTTTTCACTATGTCTTTAGAATTAGGTTGAATATTGCATAGCTTTAATTGACGCTTCGCCAGAAATTTGACGAAATTTTGTAAATTTTTATTGATTTCTGAAATACTGGATCATTTGTTAAAAATATACTCGGTTATTGTGTTAGATCGATAAAAAAGCTATCCTTTTTGCATAAAAAATCATATCACTGTCGTTGAACATTACGAAATCTGACGATTTTAAATTTATTATTATAAGTTTTTATGGTGTTATTCAGGATTTTTTTACAGAGTAACCATGCCATTTTTTAATATTCTGTTCGGTTATTCTGTTTCTTTGTTTCTTTTTCAGTCTACAGTAATTTTTATGAAGTAGATTTCTAAATCAGTTCTTCACATTGGAAGTTCAAAAATTAGTCTTTTCATCAGATCCTGAACTGGCCTCGCCTGTTTTATCATTTTGATAATATTTGTTAATATTATCAGACAACAGTAACTCGAGTTTTTCAGAATTTTTGAGTTACAATTTACACTTCTATAAATTTAGTTCGCCGATTGAAACACCATTGAGACAGATTGAATTGAAATTTCACCAGCTCATCCAAATGACAGCATATTGATGGGACGCTTACACAGCTCGCATTCCCAAATCCCCGACATAATTAATGAGAACTGAACAAAGTGTGTTAGTACTAAATTAGAAATTGTTCGCGTCCATTTGTAGCCTAATGAGTTTAAAACCCACTGCTAAAACAAATATGTTCTAGAAAGAAGCACTGCTTTGGCCGTATTCGACAGCACTTCTGTCATTTATGTATGTACCTAATTCGTTCCACTAGGTATTGCTACACCTTTACCGTGGTACAGAACTAGTTTCTTTTATCCCGGTTTGACCCGATATTGCCTGTACGTGTTGTTTATGTGTGCGAGTGTACGGAACCGCGATTGCCTTGAGTGCCTTTTCCATTTGTTTAATATCTTCGCTAGTGACTTGTTCTTCATTTAAAAAACCGGCCAAGTGCATGTCGGGCCACGCGCCGTAGGGTTCCGTAGTTACCTTATATACCATACCATATTTAATACCACTATCATTTTTCGTCTGTAAAAATAACTTTGTTTTTCACAGTGTTGGTATGAATGACGAAGATATATTTGCGGTTTTGGAAAATATGATATATCTCGTTCAAACCAATTTTCAGTGAAAGTTTTTGTTAAGATCTATAGTATATATTTTTTTTAGATTTTTCACTCACCAATTTCAAAAGTTAGAGGGGGGGGGGACACACATTTTACCCTTTGGCAGTGTTTATCTTTCAAACGGTTGACTTTGAGAAAAAGTTGTCTTAGGAACCTCAATGTCATTTTTGAAGACCTATCTATTGACACCCCGCACGTATTGGTATGAAGAATTTTTTTTTTAGTTTCAGTTCTATGTATGGGTAGCCCCCCTTAATCATAATTTTTTTTTATTTTTGTGTTAAAATCGTTAAGCGGTTAACAGAATACATCTACCTACTAAGTTTCAACTGTGTAATCCTAATACTTTCGGAATAAAGTGGCTGTGACATACGGACGGACAGACAGACAGACAGACATGACGAGTCTATAAGGGTTCCGTTTTTAGCTATTTTGGCTACGGAACCCTAAAAAGGACTTTACGTACGTCTTTTTGTGTTGGATCGTAATTTGTTTAATGTGACATTGAGAAAAACAATAAATGAATAAATAATCAGTGATAACTGTAACAATTTGTGTTATTAATTAATTAAAAAGTGTACGCGTCCGTCCGTGGCATCATAATGAGTTTAAAACACGCTGCTAATGCAGGCTAATGGCATCGCACGTACTCATCATTCTTCATTTAGAAAAGGCCTTCACGTACTTTTGGTGTTGAATCGTAATCTATTTACAGCGACATGTGAAAAGTTTTTCATAGCTACTGTGAAATAATTCTACAAATGCTTGTATTTGAATTTGCGTTTTTCAATATAATTATTCTGCCTTTTAGGATTGATTGGACATTGCTAATGGGGCATTTACATTTTCCAGAGGACTTGCTAGGCGACTTTAGTCGAATAGGGCTTTTTATAGACAATCGCTGGTTGTTTAGATGTGTAGAATGTAGATGTTTGTTCCTTCTATCACACAAAAACTACTGAACGGATTTGGTTGGAATTTGGCACACAGATAGTAGATAGCCTAAATAAAAACATATAATACTTTTTACCCCGATATTCCTACGGGAACGGGAACCACGCGGGTGAAACGGCGGGCGACCGCTAGTTATGCTTAAATAAAGTTCCAAAGATTCATTACATTATAAGTGAAGGGGCTTAACAAAAAGCCTGATTGAAATTTGTTTCCGGTGAACAGTAGAATGTCGTCCGAAATTCATTACACAGAGATTCTCTCCAAGACTAAATCGAGTCAAATTAGACACGAAAACGGTAGATCAGTTTATAGATTCAAATTCTTTAGGGAGTCTCAGTAAATCCATCATTTTGTGCCTCGTAACTCTTTGTTGCGAGCTTGGACAAAGAACACAATTAAATGTCGGGGAAAATTAATTTAGGTTCGGAATTATTTTGTATACTTTAATTATTTAGTGATTTTACTGGAGTTGTAAACAGTAGCTTTGATTTTAGTAAGTTCTTAAGATCTTATCTTATTTAACCCATTTATAACGACCGATCGTTATAAAGATCAAAAATAAGTATAAGGAATATCCTCAATTTAAAAATATAAATGAGCGGTAAACTTTTTCTTATTGTTTACCAATCGCAGCAGTGATCATTTGACATTGTTTTGGCTTTCCTGAAAATTTAGGTTTTTTTTGGTATTTTTCCATGTTTATTTATGCATCAAGGTAACAATACTAAAGAGATAAAAAATGTTTCAGTAACAACTGGGTTAAACAATATAGGGTTTTAAATTTAACATTCCAAAGTGAAGGTAAATACAAAAATTAAATGAAAACCTAAACAAAAATATTTCCACTCATTCGTAGAATCACAAATGGAATTGAATCACACATAAGGGATCTGTTATCCGGACACTCGGACACCGGTCGGCGGACAGACCGGACGGTCCGGACACAGTAATGAGTAGTGAATAGCTGCACTAGTGGCGGTCGAAAGAGGAAATGAAAGGACCAACTTTCGAGTCAACTTTGCGTCGGCTATTGTTTAAAAAACCGAACGATTTTATTGTTAAACTAAATGGAATGTTAGAAGCATGCCTTGAAAGGGGTAGTTTTCGTTTGATTACTGTTATTTGTATGGAATATGAAAGGATTATAGCTATTCCGTTCGCAAATGAAAAAGTTTAAGCAATTTTTCGTAAAGCTTTTGTTAAAACTTAACTTGTAAAAAGCTATAATTTGAAATACGTATCCTTTGAATGAGATCTTCCAAAGCTTTTTACATCCGATTATTTTGCAAATTATACCTACTTATACTTACCCAACCCATAATTACAGGGCAGGTAACTCATCGCCGGTTAAAAAAGACTTATAAATATCTAACATTATATTGACCAAAAAATTGTTTGCTTAAAAATTCTAATATTATTTTGGCATCAATGTCATCAAAATCAATTAACTCACCTCATAATAGGTACACCATTAGTCAACTATTGAGAACTAATCAAATATCTATTTCCTTCCCTTTGTCTCCACTAAATGTTTTAGCCCGCCCGCCCAGCCGGGCCGGAACTCTAGGGCGGCCGCGATAAAGTCACCGTTACCCTAACCATCTGAATAATTTGGCTATAATGTCCAACTATACGGCCGAAATTTGCAAATTGGGAAAGAAATGTTTTTAATTCAAGGCTAGGATAAACATTTTACAAACGCTTGTTGAATACTAGAATCGGTAGATAATTATTTATGATCATATTGATTAATAAATAATCATATTATATTGCGTTATGATTAAGTAATAAGTAGAGCTTTAATTCACTATTTTATTGTGACACTTTACGGTTGGTGCGCTTTATTAATTATGATAATAGCTAAAAATTGGAAAGCAATTTAAATTTATTAAAAACTGATAAAATCATATTTAATACTACCTAATAAAATTGTAATTAATACGAGTCACCTACATATTTATTTCTTTTTGTGACGAACCTATAATCTTAAATTTTTTTTCTAACAAATTCTATCCCATTACGTATTAAACAGAAACCCATTAGTTTCAGTCAAGTGATCAGTATCGCTTTGTGGAACTATTTCACCCTTTCCTTGTTCGTCGCAATCGGATCGCCTCTCCCGCCCAATACTTTGAGGGCGGGCGGGATAAATTACTTTTTACCATTTAGAACAATCACCATCGGTTGTATAAACATGATAGTATTTCTACCATATTATATATGATCAAGTTGTATTTAATACACTAAATTTGTACTTTTAGTAGTATTCATTTTAATGAAACCATTAAAAAAAGTGTTTTTTACTCACATATTATGTTTTGTAGAGTAGATTTGTTTTCACATCATGTAACATACCTGTAACAAAAAATAATTAATAAGTACAAGGTTAAAATTATATCATACTAGTTCACCCGCAACTTCGTCTGCGAGGGCAATTTTTTTTTCCCCTCGGGAACAGTTTTTTTTATCGAGATGAAAGGTACTTTATGTCTATTCCTGTACCTCTGACAACATGTATATGCAAAATTTAACAAACAAACTGACTTTCGCAATTATAATATTGGTAAGGATTAATCACGATGTCATTAAACTGTGCCTAAAAATAATATTTTTAATCAGACAATTCAGACAAAATTTGGGAATTACAAACAATTTCCACATCGGTTGCCGTAATCGCCAGCTGTAAAAGTACTTGGCCATTAAATATTAACAAAATGGCCGTCGTCGTTACTTCCGGAAATGATTATCCCACTTATAGCGGGCATTAAGACAAACTGCCAAATAAAAAGGCCCGCGCACACGCCGTCGTTCCGAGACCGCGCCAAATGTCATCGTAATCTTAACAGCAGTCATCAAAGTTCGCAGGGCTGCCACACGCTAGACTAGTATCTTCTATTAAAAAAAACATTTAGGTAAACGTTTTGTGCTCACAAAGGAGGAAAAAGTAGAAAGTGGACCAAAGCGAAGCGGACGTTCTGAGAAATGGATCATATGCGAAATGGACGAGCTGCGAAATGGACCAAATGCGAAATGCACCAAATGCGAAAGGAACATTTTTTCGGCAAGTGGACAAATGAGAAGTGGGCCAAATGCGCCTAAACGATTCTGTGATGCCGTTAACTCTCATAAAATTCTAGCTTTTACTCGTGATTTTGTACGCGTTGTATTTCTTTTCCCGTGGGAATTTTGGGATTATTATAGCCTCTTAGAACGATCTTAGAGAAAAGTCTTAACTAAAGCTATTGATTTAGATTTACGTTTTTGTATACCAAAATGAATCAAAATAATAATGTTCCCGTTAAATTACTTCACAGATAATTTAACTGAAATTCTGTTCTAAGCATCACATGTCACTGACTGTATTAAATATATTTTTCTTTATATTATGCTCTCCGTGACAACCCTACCTATCATAAAATGTCTAAGAGTGGTGCAGATACTTATATGGCCCAGGTTAAACATTTCATTACTAAAATGTTACATTACACAAATGAATTATTTGTTAAGGTACAATCTTTCTGAAACGCTTACCAAGATACTGATTTCATTTCTGATATTTTCATAATGGTTGTTTCAGACCATTCTGACCACTGGATCTGGGCAGCGCAGGACCTATCGTTATGGAAAGCCTATGTCGTGTGGCTGATATCTGATTAAGATATGATAATGATATTTCTGACTGCCTAATTAAAAATGTTACTACCAACGCCGGTCCGTCATCCTCAATAAATATATAAAAAATATACGTGACTTACAAACGCCCCGTCAATATTTTCAGACGGCCCTCCGCACACGGGTCGTAAGAGTAGTCGTCTCGTAAGCGTATCGTCAAGACGGAACGAGTACGAGAAGAGTAGAGTTCTACACACAAATCGTGGCGTAGACGTAGATATTGTTCCAGAATATAAACTACACCTTCACGTTGATGGAAATTAATCACCAAACGTATATAATAGTACATTATGAGACAAGTTAGCTTAGGTTGCTCATTGCACACAAGGCTGTGGGTTGCAGCCCAAGCCGCAGGCGAGGGCGTAACTCAGCCGAGAGTTCAATAAGCAAGAGCTCACGAGTTTCATACGACGTTTTTCAACACATTTGCGAGGAAAAAACAAAGTAATTTATCACACAGCAACAAATATGGCAAAAACAAAATATGATAATTATGGGAAAAGGCGCGCATGTTTTTTTTGTTTTTTTTTCACACGCCCAACGCAAGAATATTTTGCGAACAAAGGGGTGAGGTGCATACAGCCTACTACTAATACTTCAAAATTATAATTTTAAATTTTTAAGTGACAAAATGCAAATATCTTATAAAAAAATATTGTGAATTATGAATAATTTAATAATAATAATATATTTATTTGACTTAATTAAGGACATACACATTTATTTATTCCAAAAATGTATATTAATTTTCAGGAGCATAAAACCTCTTTGTTGTCAAAAAAAAATAACTGTATTACCCGGCTAAATTGGGAATGCTCTGTTTACTCGCATAGAACTTGCAGTTAGTTTGTAGAGTTAATTCTATTACGAATTAGTGTTTTATATATTATTGCACGCGTTTGTTATAGCTCGGTTTATGGCCCTAAAAGCGATGTATTAGGGCTCACTTTACGAGCAAGTGTGTTGAAAACTATTTTCTACGCTTGCTTTTTTACGCCAGTACGCTACGACTATCGAAATGACAATAAATATCTCATACGATACGCTGCAACACCACCTCGTGTGCGGACTTCTTTGAACATGTACGTGCTCGTATTGCTCTCGTTCCACGCGCGTATTACAATACGCTTACGCTACGACGCCGTGTGCAGAGGGGCTAACCGATCCATATAAAAATGAATAGAAAACAACCCACACATTGCGTATGTTATAAAATATTCACTAGCATCTATAATCGGCTTATCAAGCAATTCTTCTATTTTCCTCAGAATCCCTAATATAATCTTGCTGTTAGAAGATGCTCATTATTTTTTCATTACGTAGTATTGACCTCTATATTTCCAACTTGTTATAGACTGAACAAATCGAAATACTACTATTATTGAACAAAAAAATTGTGCCATCCCGATGCATCCTATACAGTTAAATTATTGGTGTGGTGTTTATACAGTGCCTTTGGTCTTAAACTAGCGATAATTTAAAGTCGTGAATACACCTAATTTTATCGACAAAAACACCCACATGCAGGGGTCTATCCCCACTTCTGTTGATAAGTAGCCCCTTCTTTTTGTCAGCTAAAAAAGTCTGGAACGGGTGGTGATAGGAAAATATAGACGATTCAAAAGTACTTAATAATTAAGTTTATTTGAATAAAGCCTATTTGACTTTAACTTTGACTTTGGACTATGGCCGCCATTTTAAATTTGACTTTTGATTTAGATGACCCTGCGGAAAAATATTAATTTCTCCGGATTTATAAGTCCTACAGTTATTATAACAAAAATACTGTTGGAAAGCTAATAATATTACCTATCAAATTAAAAAAAAATTGTAAACTTTTCACTTAAATTTAAGTTTTAGTTCGACAGTTATTTTTGTTTGAATTATGACCCTTACGTTACCAAAAAATGATTATTTTCGAAAATGGACATAATTACAAGCATTTTGAATATATTTAAGATTAGGTTGATAATTTTATCTAAATACAAAGCTCATCAAATGATAAAATCTAGTTTTAGGAGTTTTGATTTTTTTCATTTTCGAAAATAACCATTTAGTGCTTGTAAGGGTCATATTCAATCAACAATAGCTCTCGAAATATGCACAATAGAGCAGTAAATTTTGGAATCATTTTGAAGATGATATCCCTGTGTATTTGAATAATGCAAGTTTTTTTTTATTAATGTCCTAGTTTTTGAGACATGTTAGAAAACTAAAAAAAGCAAACAAATTTCGTGTAAATTATTATTTCAGTTATTTTTTATGACGTATTTAAGTTGAAAGTTTACACATTTTTTTATTGATAGGTGGTATTACTAGCTTTCGAATGGTATTTTTGTTATAACTGTAGGACTTCTAAATCCGGAGAAATTAATATTTTTCGGCAGGGTCATCTAAAATAAAAAGTCAAATTTAAAATGGCGGCCATTCCAACATGTGGGTGTTTTTGTCGATCGAATTAAGTGTATTTCACGTCTTTAAATTATCGCTAGTTTAAGACCAAAGGCACTGTATATCAACAACTTACCTACTGTTTATTATTATAAATATGTAAAATATTCAAAGTTCATCTAGTTGTAGATAAATTTGGCCCGAAGCTACTAATTTGTCTTAGCATCATCGATATTTTTTTGATGTCACCACTGTAGGGGCACACAGGGATTGAAATACCGTTAAAAAAATAACAATACAAAAAAATTACGTTAAAAATACCGTTAAAACATTATATCGGTAAATTTACCGGTAAAAATAACGTTAAAAATATTGTACCGGTAAAATTACCGTTAAATATAGCGTTAAACTTTACCGGTACATAGTACCGGTAAAATTATCGGTAAAAAAGTAACGTTCTTATTAATTGGGATAACGTTAATTTTAAAGTAATGGTAACAAAAAGTAAGAAATAACGTTAGAATTAACGTTATTTCCTGAAATAACGTTAATTTTGTTAAAATAACGTTAAAATTAACGTTATTTACTGAAATAACGTTAAAATTAACGTTATTTACTGGAATAACGTTAATTTCAATGTAACGTTATCTAAAGTTACGTTATTTATTGGCATAACGTTAATGTTAAAATTAACGGTAAAAAGGTAAGAAATAACGTTACATTTAAAAATAACGTTATCATTCCCTGGGTACAGGTGCAACAGGATGAATAACATATATATCCGTTTATGTCTTTATTTATAAAATAAATAAAAATCTTTTAATTTGAAACACCGCTTTTTTCAACATAATGCAGGTGTCGTTGGCACGTTTCCAGCCATCGGCAATTAGTCAATATTGTAACTACGTCAAACACTCCACCGGTCGCTTGTTAGTCGAATAATAAACAATCGAGGTGTATTCGCTCGAATCGAAACAAATTGTTATTCCAACCGAACTACTGACAGCTGAGAATCATCGCAATGGTTTATGCTCACCATCTACTAACTGGGGTCATTGGGAGACCGTTTACCTCATGCAAACGATCTGGGGGCCAAGTCTGCTAATGTTATCGTCAAAATCGTGTTTCAATTGTATTTGAATTGTAATACTTTTTGACACAGTTCTTGTTTCTTAAACCCAAAATCGAGACACAATACATACCGGTCAAAATCATATACCCTACGTTTTTTTTTGCTTAGCCGTAGTCGGGTAAAAAAGATACCTAACTTAAAGAAAAAAATAACTTGGGATTTTGATCCACCACCATTTCAGAATAAAACTCTTGTGATACGATTTGAGGGTTTTTACGATAGTAAAGATGTGCAGAATCTGCGCTGAGATATAGTACATGGCTGTTGATGAATCTCTGAGCGCAGAGTCTTACCGCAGAGTCCCTTCACTATGTTATGTTGTCACAGAACCCGCTTCTTTTGAGTTTCTAGGTATCTTTAATTCATTTTAACAGTATCTAAAAGCAAAATAATGCTAGAAAACCTCACCAGTCGACTTTTAGTGTATATTTACTTATTTCACAAGCCGCATTTAGTGATAATCATCATTTAAAATCAAAATGGCAGCCCTCATTGCTATCATAAAATCTAAGGACATTGTCTCAATGCAGCGGACTAAACCTCACGGCTGACGATAATTCCGAAATCAATAGGTCTCGCGTATCACGGTTATTATTTTACTAATTGGGCTGGCTGGCGGCCCGCCAGGCTTTCACTTGAACGGATTATACTTTGGCCTCAGGGATGGCAGTGGTGTTTTTGGTGGATGTACGACAAATAGTGGAATGTGTTAGTCTTCTTTGATTCAAAGAATACAAACACTTACTAATACACAAAAAAATGTATGCAATAAAGTGTTAAGTTGAAAATAGAGCAAGTTTACTAATAAAAAGGTAGAGTAAAAAACCACCAACTTAACAAAACAGCAGGAACCTACCACTGCCTTGGAACCTTATGAACATCAGCCATTTTTAATGTCCCCACTGCTGGGGCACAGGCCTTCCTTATGGGTGAATAAGGAGGATGGGCCATAACCCACTGCACGGGTCCAATGCGGTGGTAACGACTGCAAATGAAGCCGAGACCAACGGTGCCTTCCGAAGCACGGAGAAGCTTGATATAATAAATTTATGGTCACCCATCCCATGACCGACCCTTGCGAAAGTTGTTCAACCTCCACAATCGCTGGGCCAGGCGCTAAACCACTGCGTCATCGAGCTGAAACCTTATAAAGAATAACATTCATAAAATAAAACAGTTTGTTTTATACAATCCCTATCATATTTTTGGCAGCCCTAAATGTCAGATTGCAGTCTCACTATAGATTTCGGATTACTAGCTGTACAGAGCTCAAAATGTACAGATAGCAAATATAAATTGAAAGTGACGTATTCTGTGTGATCACATGTCATGTCCAATTTTATAACCATACTAACGACAACAGAATACCTAGGTATAAATATTTATTTAATTTTTTCCGAATTGCGACAACAGGCGATGAGTAACTTTATAGATTTTGTTGATTTAGCAGTTTTTTGGTCAGAATGTTTCTACGTGTAATTATGTCTTATTTTATCAAGTTACATCTGAAATCTATAGAAAAGATTAGCTACTCATCAACTATCTCATTCAAGTGATAAAATAAAATGAAAGTTGAAGAATTTATTGATATAAAAATAGACACTAAACTTTGACTGCGATGTACAAAGACCCGATGACACGTCTTCAAATTATCTGGGAAAACCGTAGCCTAGGTTTTCGTACTAAAATGCGCTTAATGAAAGCCCTGGTCTTTCCCATCCTTATGTATGGGGTGGAAACATGGACCATACTAACCAGAGAGAGACATAGAATAGATGCATTTGAGATGTAGTGTTGGAGGCGAATGGTTGGGATACCCTGGACGGCCAAACGCACAAATGTATCTTATGTATCTATCCTAACACAATTAAATGTCAAGACTCGGCTGTCCACCATCTGCTTACATCGCGTACTCTCATACTTTGGCCACATAATGCGAAGAAGAGATGAAAGTCTCAAAAAGCTGGTCGTGATTGGTGGAATAGAAGGCAAGAGGGCCCGAGGTCGTTCGCCAACCAGATGGTCTGACCAAGTAAGAGTAGCAACCTCCTCAAGCAAATTTCATCAAGCAGTGAGAGCAACTATGGACCAAAACCGATGGAGGCAAATCGTAAAAGCAGCTGGTGATCACGATCCTCAGTTATGAGGGAACGATTAAGAGAGAGAGAGTACAAAGTGTAATATTTTGAGAATGTAATATTTTGCGAATGTAATATTTTTGCGACCAAAGGCAAATCTATTGTCTTTTGACTTATAAACGTGATAAATCGCTATATCATATCATATCACGTGCAGGTGGTCATGCTAGGCTAGGGGGGTGGGGGGCAGGATTTGGATCAGAAACTGTTTGCCGTACCGCTAGCTGCCGGAACACAACAATGTTTATTGTTATTGTGACAGACTTGGTTGTTGCTGGCAACAAGCCAGAGGAAGTGAAGCAACTTGAAATGACCTATCCTCTACCAAAGCTAGCATGGGTGCGGTATTCAACACGAGGATTGAAACTAAGATTATTCTAACCTTACTGATTTCCCTAGATATGCTCATCGCTCATCATAATTAAGCCACACGACGCCCACTACTACGCATAGGGCTCTCCTAAAGATCTCTACAAAAATCAGTCCTGTGCTGTCCGCATCCAGCAACATCCAGGATAAGACAGTCATAGCCTAAATGCCATGAAAATCTACTCAGTTCCTGCAAGATGGTGCCAACGTGGCAGCATATTTATGTTTGAAGAGTAGCATTTACGATGATAGAATTATCGAACTTTCGTAATACTTAGAGTAACGCGATTACGCCGGACAGGGCGTAGAACTTAATGGAATAATTTAAATATAAATCCTTGAGAGCTCGAAGCTTAAGAAAACGTAATAAAACACAATGAAGAAAGAAATTTATCCATCTCGAGGCCGAGCGGGCTAATCCCGCTGTGGTTCCGGTAAAAATGTATTAAACTGGGAGTTAGCATAATGTCCTATTAATGTTGTTTTTCCAAAGTTTGGATGCCCCTTGCTTTAATAATAAATTTCATTGGCAAGAGAACAAAGTTACAAACTGTACCTAAGTAAACAATTCACAAGTATCTGCCGGGCTAATATAAACAATCAGCAGAAGTTTCTTCATCATCAAGGCTTTAAGCAAAATATAATATCTTACGCAGGAAGCCTTTGAAATTTACTTTGTGAAAGCGAGTGAGAAACTGGCGCCTGATAATAAAGTTGGCGTGCTAAAAACACCTATATAAAAACGTGGTAGAGAAATGAAGTTGATTGCCAATCAGTTCATTACTTTTAAATCCTGTTGCCCCATGTTTTCTCGACTGTAGCGGCTGGTCTTCCATGGTAATGTTACTTATTATCCCCTCCTTCCCTCCATTCTGGGGTACGGCAACTAATTTTGCGGCACATACATTAAACCGACTTCATTAAGCATTGAACAGGCAATAACAGCTGAACTAAGCCTCTCTCCGTCTCTCTCTGCCGTACTAGAAGTAATGAAGACGAACGACCTGTACCGCGGTTATAATTCTTCCGAATAACAAACAAACCAAAGCTCAAAAATATGAAATAATATATATGATTATAAAGCTTAGGTACAATTTGTACGGTCCATACGATAGCTTCTATTTAATATTTTCCTTGTAATCTATTAGAAACGGACCAGTTCTACCCTATTCGAAAGCCCCAAAAATTTAATTATAAACATAACTAATAAATTTTCCCTTAAATTTAATCTCACACTACCCCAAAACTACAATTAGCCGAAATAACGTAGCGTTAACAAAAAACCGCGTGGAGCCGACGCACCCGCGTCATTTTGACGGGGGTCCGCCACAGATGACAACGTGGCTCTCCGAGTCTACGGGACTTCTCAGCAAAGCTGGAAAGACTGACAGCTTTGTCACAGAAGTACTACATAAGTAGGGAAGTGTTACAGATTACAGATTGACGGCCTTCGTGGTCTAGTAGCTTGCACAATAGTTTACATGATGTCACATTTCTGAGGTCCCGCGGGGTTCGACTCCGGCTGGGTCAATTTAGAGCTTTTCTATATTGTCTCAATCTGGGTGTTTGTGCTACCACCGTCGACTCTGATTTCCATAACATAAGTCCTTTAGCTACTTATTTTGTAATCGGAGCAATGTATATTCAACCAACAAAATCTATTCTAGTATTACGTCAATATCATGTTATAGTGGTGTGCTTATATTTTGGAAGACCACTTCCAAAGGTCCATAGCTCGCTTAATCCAGTTTCAGTCCCTGTCCCAAATTACAAGTGCACCAGATCTTTTGAGAGTTCATTATTAGACATTTTCTAAATACAACTACCTAAATCAACAACGCGTGGAGGGTATTTCGGTGTACAATTCAGTTTAACAATGTAACAAGAACAGCTCGGACAAAGCTGATATTTTAAACGAGGCAAAAAATATTTGCTTTGTAAATAGGTACATAGTTTTCTCGCATGTATCTCCACAGTTCCGGTGTGGATACATAAATCTTCAAGGAAACTACACTGCTGCCACATTTCTGTGGAAAAACAAGTTGAAAAAATACTAAGTCCTACCACTGAGGAAAACCTTTCTCGAAGTCTTTCCCATGATACCATCTTTGTGACCTCGGAGAGTTGAAAAAGTTAATTCGCAAAATGTAGTTATTAGGTACTTATTTCAAAAGTATCATTTATGAAAGGTAAAGAAAATGTATTTGATACAACTGCATCCTTGTTTTAATTTTTCAAGTATTCATACTAGCACAAACGAGTAATAATACCATGTAGGTACTATAGTAAATTTTCTAAATCTGTCTTCTCACATCTCATCTCTATTTTGTAGGTAAATATTTTGTTGTTATGATTTATACGAGTACATACAGTCAAAATAAATTTTATCACTATCTTCGTGTGCATTCCCTTAAACCTTCGATAATATTTTCACTTGGAACTGTATCAATTAAGCTAATGAAATCGAAGGGGCTATTAAGGATCGCCAAGTAAGCCGGTTGGAACCCACGTCACGTCGATAATGCTTACAATGCTTAGGAAGATCTTATTTTTTTGGCAGTCAATTAATAGAAATTGCTGAAAGGCTTATGGTAAGCTTACCTTCATGATGATCTTGATAAACAGTCTTTCATTATTATTTTTATACGTATATTTTTTTTGGTTTAATTAATTAAAATCTTTATCTATAATAATAATACTAAATACGACTCGCACCAGATAAATAATATCTATAATAATAATAGTAATTATAATAGAAAAAAATAAAACATTTTAAAATAATAGAAATATTTTTTTTTCTTGAAATAAAACACTTTTTAACGGATAAGTACTAGCGCGGATTTATTGAAAGTACTTTGGTAATTAGTTGGTATTTGGTTTGATTTTTTATTTTTCCGAAGTTTCGGCACCTTTGCATCTGCCGTGGTGGGGACTGAAGCTGCTCGTGAGCCTACCCTCCCTACGCTTCGATAAATATTCGATAAATTTATAAATTCATATCAATTCATTTCATGAGTGAGCACGTAAGCTTGAGAGGTGAACTCTCTGCTTTTTAATATTGTCCATATAATGTGTATTATAATTATGAAAATATTTACTGTTACGTACGCGAAAGCTAAGTGTTATAGAAACCAACCTAATGAAGTCGGAAAATTTAAACTTGCAATTGTGAGCAGAATCGAAATTAAAAGATTTTGCTCTTGTTTTCAATTCATTTAGTTCCAACCAGCTCTCACTTGGGACACCTAAAAAATCTATCCGAAGACAGCATTTGTTCTCGACAAATTTCTCCTCAAATCATGTAACACGGTTCAGTCCGATACCCCGAATGTGCACCCTGTACAATGATCTTCATAAGGATTTAGATATTTTTCTTTACAGTTTGTTTAAATTTAAGAAGGAAATAATGTCATTGCTAACCAACTCTTAAATGTATTGTAATAATATTGCAATGTAACCACGTGTGTAGTCAAATGTTGTGCATAGATGTAATAGATATACAAATTTAACATAGTTATAAGCTCATTTCTTTTTTGTTAAAATTATAATTTTTATATTGTTTCTGTGCCAAATAAATAAAAATATAATAAAATAAACGTGTACCTACATTTGCCGTTACGCCGTTATGCAATACTTTTTATCGGCCCCGAATATGAAAACTTTCTTACGTTAAAACGAAATCCCTTGTTCGGGAAATGGGCTGACTAAATAAAATACTGGCTAAATGTATTTTATTACCTCACTTGGTTCGGCAACGCAATAAATTCATATTTTCGAGCTTAACGCTCTCAAACGACTTCTACTCTCTAACATTAAATTCCAAAACAGAAAACTTTAAATCTTTATTTTATCCGTATTTTTACTATTCAAATCGAGCTCTCAAATCGATTTCCAATATCGAAAAAGCGTTTACTTAAGTACTAATTTTTATGCAAAAGACTAGAAAAACAATGACAAAAAATACTGATTAAAAATTCTCGGTTCTGTGCACTGTCTACAATTTAGTGAAAGCATCATGCAATTGAGCCCATTAATTTCACATTACGCTATACTATTTATTACTCTAGTCTATAGTATTGTATAGCATTGCGTTCACATTACGCGATATAATCGCAAGCCCAGTTGATAGCGATCTGTCAGACACCTGTCTGTCTTTATGTCTTGATATGTACCTACATCAAGAACCTTAAATTCATTATATGACACAGAATGAATTTAGAGTTTTTGGATATAACACACTGTATCGCTCAGTCTCATGACATTAGCAAGCCATAAGCAAACTCAAAAAAGCTAATGATTATGAGTTTTAGTCACAATGAAATAAGGACTAAGTTCTTCTGTGTACCTACCTACTTATGTTGAAATTGGTAAATTTTGAGTGGTGTTGTTATTCATACAAAGCAGCTATATAGTATAGCTAAGTGTGAACGTGTTCTACATAAATATGGTGAGCGATATTAATGTGCTATGAACTATATGCTATATATCTACTATTATTATGTAAAGCGTAATGTGAAATGCGCTTAGTACACTATTTTAATGGACCGAAGTAAACCAGTACAATTTATATTTTCTGCTTATTAATAGTGTAAAGAGAATTGAAAAATAGTATTATAGTATCTGTGATTGAAAATATTTTTTACTCGGTAATAAATCTCATTAATATTTTGACCCGTTAAAAATGAATTCAACGTTAAAAATTCATTAAGCTCCATAATTATAATTTCATTTTGATCTTCAACACAATTTAATACTAATTATACCCAAACCCACGTCTTTGACGGCAATATTTTTTGAGAAAATGGTCCTTCGAGCTGTGTACCCGTACATGCCGTTTAAGACAGCAACAGATTTTCTCCAATTAAATCCGTAGAGGGCTTGTAGAGGGTTCCATTAATTAAACTGGGTACTCGAACGTCCCCGTCCTCGGAGGACCAACCTCTCTGCAGACCTCTTGAGATAATCGTGGCCCAAAATTATTCTCTTTATTGTCTATGAAATCCTGCGTCTTTGAGTTATAATTGCTTGGGATTATGGGTTACTATAGTATATTATGTCGCAAAGCCCCATTTAGGTTGTTCATTACGACAAAAAAGTTTAATGAGACGGTTGCAAAATGGCCACAATACGAAGGTTTATCGCAGCAGAAAACAGTCATAGGTATACATTTAACTGACACTCAAGAAATAACAAACTATTACCAAATATTGTTTTCGAGGGTGGAGATCCTGGTAACCTATCTTACAGGCCTCGGCCTAGTTTATGGTGCCAGTCTCCTTACAAATAAGTGCTTTTTTAATTTTTGGTGTTGTTTTTTAGCATAAGAATTATTTGTAAAGAGAAAAATAATCATTTTTATTATTATATTATTATTATTATTATTATAAACAGCTCGATTTTGTGTTTTTTTACCAGACTAATTTTATTTAAAATTCTTTATAAATATTAGAAGTGTGAAAGTCTAACAGAATACTGGGCTGCAATTCACTAATATACAAATACGTCGTTCTGCTCAAAGACGGACTCGTAGACGTAGACGTGCTTAAGATCGACCGTGCAGTCAGTCATAAACAAAACAGTATTCACGAAGCTCGCCATAGAACTGTAGAACTGTCGCGCGCGCACAGCAGCTCGCGGCGCAGGAAGCGGGCGTGGCCGCGCTCGCTTCCTGACCCGATGTGCAGCCACCGCTATTAGAAACTAAGCTTAGTTCGCGTCATTTCGACGGCTACATTCTATATTATTTATTTATTTACTATTGGCCGCCCGCGACTTTATCGGCGTGGCATTCCGCTTCCAAAATTTGTTCCCTGCTCGCTTACATTATAAAATACTTTTATCTACTCGTAAAATTCGAATTATGAATTTCAAAACGAATTTATATTGATATTATAATACACGTAATACCGAAAAAAAAGTTATTTTATAACATACCTTTGTTAACTAAAGTATGCTATAATATAACTTTTTTTCTTATTACGATACAGGGCAAATCTAAGAAGAAGGCAGTGCCGCGAATCCGCGATATTTAAAAATAACAATGATATTCCCACATACTTTCCATTATCAAAATGTACTCTATGGTGATCGATGACTTAGCGTGACGATTAGTCTGCTGGAATGCACTCATGTAATTTTTTTTCTAATAGAATAAGCGCCGTTTTTAGATTTTAATTTTTACTTTTGCAAATGACTGACTCACGAATGAGAAGAAAATTTTACTCCGCCCGATATTTTAGATGCGGCGAGCAAAGTCGAGAAACTACTTACTCTTTTTATCATTGATATTTTATTTTGTAGGTTCAATCACAAAGTAGATAAAGTAGTGTATGAAACTGTACATAACTAGGTATTAAAGCACTCGTGTGATACTATTAAAAACACACACTCATGTTTTAATACCCCTTATTATGCATCAGTTTCATAAACTACTATATAAGTTCCTAGGAAGAAAAGTTTAGGCTTATATAAGTTCAGTTTAGTTTTCAAAAAAACTTTTGAAATGTTTCATATATAATTATAGCCAAAATATTTTAACAATTTCCATATTAAAATTTAGTGGTAAAATCCCGCTCGCTCCGTGGTGATTATGCTGGGAAAATCTACTGAAACAGTTCCAGCGAGCGTTATCTCCGGATAAGCTGAGCTTTCTGTTTTTGCATAAGCTCTAAGGAGGTACCCTATTAAGGTAATAGGCGAATTCATAATTTCAAAGGGGCAACATAGTTCGACAGTTCTTGTTGAGTTAGATTATTAACTCGGAGACGTCATTTATAGATGATACGTACTCTACTCTGTCTTTTTCATAATGAGTGTATAGAGGACGACTGACTTGACGACTGTGGCTGTAATTATCATAATGTAATCTTTTTCTCACCCAATAATTGTCGTATCGTATAAACTTATGAACTTTAATATACTTATATGTTGGTACTAGATAAACAAATATTCATATTTATTGGTATTTTGTCCCAATTACAAAATGATATTTTCTGCCAAATAATAAATTGTATTATTAAAATAGATGGTATTGATAATTATGACCTAATAGGGTGGATTATACAGGGTTATGTGTAAAACACCCAGGACTAGATTACTAACATCATAATCAACAAGGTTTTTTCTACGACTTTTCTGAAAAATACAAAAAAAACTAGGTACTTTCCATTAAAAAATGTTCAAATAGCCAATAGCACAATAACATAGCAATAAAAGTGGATATTTATTTTGTCTTTTTCGAAAAAGTCGTAGATCAAACGTTGTTGTTTATTATGTTAGTAATCTTGTCGTGCGAGGTTGTTAGTGTTTTACAAATAACCCTGTAGAGCTGTACACAGTGTGAATTAAGCCCTCATACAAATATTGTATATAATAATATCGTTGTGTGTGTGATTTTATATACTCTAGAATTTGAATTTAGTGCTATAGATCGAAAATGACTCACTGCCGTAATCAAGAAAGTCAATTAATGTTAACGCATAATTTAAGTTCTTTTTCTTTTACATAATAATAAATAGAATAAAAAAAATATTCGTTCGAAACACGGTAAATCACACGACACAACATCAATAATTAAAATTAATTGCATCTTTCAGTGCGGCACATAATATTTCAATAACTTAAATAACTAACTATAGCTTAAATATGCAGTGCACACAAGTATAGCACGAAATTATAATTCAGAGAAAACACCGATGATATTTCCAAAGTACTTTTTATTTTTCACACTTTTATACTATTATAAAAAAACTGTCTTTAGTCAAGAACTTATTCTAAGAAAACTTGAACATAACACTATTTTAGTCTTCGTGCTATCACCTCGACGATCCGGAACAGAATGAGCCGGTCAGCCTCGATTTCTCATATTTATGAACTATTTTCCCGCCATTTTACCCAACGTTCGCGCCATCTGGCACAATATTTTAAACGCTCGTTGAATCATTCGCCCGGTAGTCAAAAAACTACTAATAACATCAAAATTTAGCGTTAAAAGGAACCAGCCCATAAGAAATTAATGTAAAAGTAAATTAAAATTTATTATAAACCTAACACTCGACCATCCTGATAGCGTGTATGGACCCCACACACGTATCCTGTGATAACCTAACACTAGGCTGACCAAGACATTCTATTCTTCATACAAAAATATAACAAAAATTTTACAACATTAAATTTTACTACTTTACGAGCAAATCTGGTCTCGTTACACGATTGTCAACTGTTCAACAAGCAAACCTGTTCCTGCATCACAGAGACATTGGCGAGCAAATCTGGTCTCGCTACTTTTTACTGATCAGCAAGCAAACCTGTTCCTGCTTCACAGACACTAATCGGCGAGCAAATCTGGTCTCGCTATAAATTTTTACTGTTCAGCAAGCAAACCTGTTCCTGCTTCACAGACACTAATCGGCGAGCAAATCTGGTCTCGCTATAAATTTTTACTGTTCAGCAAGCAAACCTGTTCCTGCTTCACAGACACTAATCGGCGAGCAAATCTGGTCTCGCTATAAATTTTTTTAATGTTCAGCAAGCAAACCTGTTCCTGCTTCACAGACACTAATCGGCGAGCAAATCTGGTCTCGCTATAAATTTACTTTCGATAGGGTTACAGAAGTGCTTATCTCAAAACAACTAATGTGAACTCATTAGGATAATAAAAAATAAAATTAATATTATAATTAAACATACATACTTATCTATCATTTTAAATCATAATCATACTTAACTTAAATTGTCAAAGTAACTAAAGCAAGTACTTATAACACATAATTTTCAACAAACATTTACTATCATAATTATAAATCACGTTATGAAAATTTTCAGTGAATTGTAGACAAATATACAAATGATAATTGTTATAGTTTTTAAATACGTTATAAAACAAAAAGAGCAATTTACATTTAATTATTTACATTTGTCGAGCTGTCCATTTCATCATCCTCATCAGTATCGGTGTCATTAACTTGTAGTGCAGCAACATGAATCCAAGGTTTCATACGATCTGCCGCTACAATAGAACCTCGCTTATTTTTCATGTTACTAAACCCTGATATAGATTGAATCTTATAGCGATCATTTCCCAAAACCTTAACTACACGGAAAGGACCAGAAAAAGGGGGAAGTAATTTCTTGCTTTTACCGTCATTCTTAAATGCCGTTTCAGTAACTTTAACTAAATCTCCCTCTGCATACAGTTGTGCCGGCCGCCTACTCTTATCGTAAAAGGCTTTTTGTTTCAATTGTTCCTTGTCAATTTTAATTTTTACTTCCTTTCTAATGGAGTCAATTTCTGTCCCAACACGAGCCTCCTGCGAGACTTCATCCAAAGAAGGGTTTAAATCACTGTTCATAGTTATTCCAAACATTACTTCGGATGGCGTTCTACCGGTAGACTTATGTAAAGTGTTATTCATACCCCACTGAATTTTTCCTACCTGGTTATCCCATTCTTTCTCGTTATTATTTAGATTTTGTGCCGTTAATGAACTGAGGATGGTGCGATTGTAGCGCTCTACCTGCCCATTTGATTTTGGACTAGCTACTGCGTTAAGGATATGTTTTATTCCCTTATCAAGGCAATATTTTCTAAAAGAATGTGAAGTGAAACAACTTCCACGATCAGTTATAAGACGTGTAGGTGTCCTAAAAGTATAGAAAATATCATTCAAGACTTTTATTACATTTATAGTTTTTGTATTTCTTACAGGTCTTATAAATACGAATTTTGTAAAAGCGTCAACTATTACTAACAAATAAGAATTCCCCTTATTAGACCTAACAAATGGGCCAAGGTGGTCAGCGTGCAGTGTGTGGAAAGGTACTTCAACTTTTGCTATGGGGTGTAATAATCCTTCGCGAGAATTACTGTTCTGCTTAGCATATGCACATTCGATACAAGCTGTTACGTATTTCTTTACAAAACGCGACATTTTCGGAAACCAGTACTGTTTCTTTACCTTGTCTAAAGTCTTTTCTACCCCAAAGTGTCCAATATCGTCATGGTTCATTTTACATACTTGCCACCTTGCCCCCTTTGGAACTACCCAACGGAGATCATCCTTATTACCGTCGACACATTTGTATAATTTGTTATCTTTGATAACATAATTTTCTTTAATGTGTCGAAGGTCCTTCGGATCCAAGTCATTAAGGAGAATCTCTCGAGTTCTGGCCAATTCTGGGTCTCCAAGTTGGAGGGTGAGCAACCAATCGTCGTTAGTAATGTTCATAACTGTAGGAAAAAAATCGGTTTGACTTTCACTATCGGGAATTGGGTTACGTGACAAGGCGTCAACGTGCTGCATTTTGTTTCCAGCCTTATATTCTACTGTGCATTGGAATTCCTGTAACATCAACCACCACCTAGCTATTCGGGGGATAAGATCCTTTTTTGAGAAAGTTGATCGAAGGGCACTGCAATCAGTTATAATTTTGAATTTCTTGCCTAAAAGATATATTCGGAACTTTTTTAAAGAGCATACTACGGCCAATGTTTCCAGCTCGTATGAATGAAAGTTCTTTTCTTCCGGGGATGTTTGGCGACTGTAGTAAGCAATAGGCTTTAAATCGTTTGTTCCTAATGTTTTTTGTAAAAGTATACCTCCAATGCCGTTCCTACTGGCGTCCGTATGTAATTCGAACTCCGCACTTTGATCATAAATAGCTAACACGGGCCTATTTAATAATCGTGATTTAAGGGTTATAAAAGCTTCTTGTTGGGAATCTGACCATTCCCATTTGGCATCTTTCTTTAATAATTTTGTGAGAGGATAAGCGACCTGTGCAAAACCTTGAATGAATTTACGGAAAAATCCCACTAAACCCAAGAACTGTCTCACTTTGTGAACATCAGTCGGTTGTGGGAAAGCCTGAACACACAAAATTTTCTTTTGCCCTGGTTTGACCCCGTCCGCACTTATCTCGTATCCTAGATAATCTATTTTGTCTTGGAGAAAATTACATTTTGACAAATTAAGAGTTAATTTGGATTTTTCGATTAATTGTAAGATTTCTTCTAATCTATCTAAACATTCAGCAGGATTTGTACCGAAAATAAGAAGATCATCGATGTAAACCATTGCTTTAGTGAACCTGGCAGATCCCAGAATCCGGTTCATCATGCGCTGAAAAACAGCTGGCGCATTTGCCAAACCAAACGGCATTCGGTTGAATTCGAATTGTCCGTCTGGAGTGACAAATGAAGTCAGCTGTTTGCTGCTTTCAGCTATGGGTACCTGGTAATACCCTGATGCAAGATCTAATGAGATAAAATAAGCCTGTCCCGACAAACGCGCTATCTCGTCTTCTATTATTGGCATTGGGTATCTCTCTTTTATTGTTACAGAGTTCAATTTCCTATAATCTACACACATTCGTAAACTACCGTCTGGTTTTCGTACTAAAATTATAGGGCTAGCATATTCGGATACGGATTCCCTAACTATTCCCGCGGCCATCATGTCATCTACCATGTTACGTACTTTTTCTCTCTCATGGTGAGACAACCTATATGGTCTACAAGCTATAGGACGTTGATCACTAAGTTCAATATTCATTTCGGTTACACTAGTACAACCTAACTGTCCCAAGTTGGAAGCAAAACAGTGTTTATATTTATTCAACAAGTTGACGAGTCTTAATCTGTAGTCTACTGAGACTGTGTCACCTATGCGAATCATTGAATCTGTTATTTCCTCCAAATCCTTTTGTTCGAATACCATTGTAGGATTATTTATTACTCTATTAACTAATCCTATCACTTCAGCCCGGCATAACACAAAATTTTCCATTATTAAACAGGGAATAGAAGTTAATGTTATGGTAATATTTACTAAACCCTTTGTAACCTGGTACAACCCACCACGTATAATAAATTGCTGCCCAGGTTTTCCTATGAGCCTATCCTTTACTATAATACTCCCACTAAAATCCTTGTCCGTCTGAGCCCTAATAGTCGCGGATCCGTACAACTCTATATCTTTCTGAACACATATCTTAATTGCCTTATCGGAGTCATATTCAACTTGAGGCATTTCATCGGTAATGTTAAGAAAACGCAATTGCGTGACGTCTTTGTAGACTAGAATATGCGGTAATTCCGTAAAGGTCTGTCCTATTAGAGCGGTTTTTTCCAAAAGGACATCTTCTACTATCTTACAGGGAACTTTAGCTTTAACGCCATCTATTTCAAGATCTACGTTTGCACTACCTAAAGACTTAACCAATCCATTACCAAAACCTTTCATAGTCGTTTCTACTTGGTCATGTGTTAACCCTAAAGATACAGCAAAAGATTTTTTTATTAAAGTTACTTCACTACCAAAGTCAATAAATACGTCTATAGTCAAGCCATTAATTTTAGCAAGTTTTATATATTTTGAATTTAGGCCTGAGCTGGATATACACATAGTCTTATGAACGTTTTCAGGATTAGCTTTGTTTTCAGGTCGTTTGAAACAGCTGTCAGACTTGTGACCTACCTTGTTACAGTTACCGCATTTAACTAGAGCTTTAGAACAATTTGAGAAATGATGGCCCTTTTCTTTACAATTATAACAAAATATGACTGATACTGGTTTGTGTTTAGTTGAATTAAACTGATTAGAGTTTTCAGACCAGTTTCTATTTCTAACTTGCCCACGATCTATGGATGTATTAGAATCCTTATGACTCATTAAGAACTGTAATAACTCGTCAGGATTTGAGCAACGTAAAGCTAATGCACCAGACTTCATAGTCCTATCACCGATACCGTGAATGATGCAATCGACAGCCCGTTTACCATCAATTTTGCATTGATTGAGAAGTGACAACTTTTCATAAAAATAAACCTCTATGGGTTCATTGAATTTTGTCTTTCTTTTAAGCATTTCTTCTAAGAGTTGGCCATAATTTTGATCACTAGGAAATGCACTTAACAATTTATTTTGCCATTCTTGCCATGAATATAAAATTGTTTCCAAACTTTCATACCAAATTTTGGCCAACCCTTTTAATTTTTGCATAGCATAATGTATGGTAGTTTTATCATCCCAGCCGTATACAGACGCGCATTCGTTTACTTTTTTCAGCCAGGTGTGAGTGCGTTGAGTTTTAGAAGAGGGATCAAAATCAGGAAGGATGTTTTGAGGGTCTTTAGTTTGAACATGAGACGGCTGAGATGGTAAACTACCTTTAATAGAATTAACAATTTGTATGACATCTTTAGCAGAGAAATTTGGGCTACGTGACCTTGTGCGATGATCCGTGTTGTCTTGTCCCTCGGGCCTGCGACCGCGAAGACGACTCCGTGATCTTGATGTTGTGTTAGATCTGCGTTTTGTAGAAGGTGAACGTGCTCTGCTTTCCCGATCTTGCTGCATCTCCTTTTCTAGAATTTTCAGGCGTGTGCGCAAACTTTCCAGCTCTCTGTCGCAGTTTTTCGTTTCGGCATTCTCCATAGTTTGGCGAGAACCCGTACGCTCTGGCGTTCTTAACCGCCGTGGCGTTCGTTCTCGCTCTGATGTGTTGCCTTCCATTGCCCTGGAACTCGACAGAAAAACATTGTATTAGATTATGTGTAATTAAATGAGAATATCAGTAATTTGGTGTAATTTAAGCCCCTGAATTTAACCAATAACACCCCCGCCCGTAGGCTATTTCATTGTCAAAGAGTAACCTCGACCTAGCCGTGAATCATTCTCTCTCGTAAATCATTAGCCGTGAGATGATACACTGCCGAAAAGTGGCCGCGGCCACGTGTTAACCCCACAGAAAACGACTGCCACAGTGTTGCTTAACGAGTATAACATCAAAGTGTAGCCTTGATCAGATTTACCCGAAAAACACACCAAGGCATGTTTATCCTGTGTCACGGTCAAAGGGTAGCCCTGTTCACGTAACACAGGTAACATCGATAAATCAAGGCGGAAACACCACTCCGTCGTGCCGCGTTGTGTCGCGACAGAACACAACACGACAGAACAGTGCGTCGGCACCTTTAGTCCTCCGGTAACTCATACAACCAAGGCGGGAACACACCACTCCGCCGTGCCGTGCTGTGTCGCGACAGAACACAACACGACAGAACAGTGCGTCTGCACCTTTAGTCCTCCGGAAACTCATACAACATAGACCCATACATCTCTAGAGAGTTGCCCTGGCCAAGAGTAAACGCCACGTCTAGAGATTCCAGTAAGAATCATTCATCATATAACTACCTACGCACTTTATCTATTAATAAACATACAACCAAAAAGATTAAGACTACTTAATAAAATACTTAAATAAAACAATCAAATAACAACACTATCAGAGAGTGGCCCCGATCAAGCGTTCCTATTTGATCACAAAACGATTGCATAATCAAATTTCATCACTGTCGGAGAGTGGCCCCGACCAAGTGCTTACATTTGATCATGACATTCATTTATTTAATAAAAGAAAAGGATTTTTTTTTTTAATAATCAAATAACAACACTATCAGAGAGTGGCCCTGATCAAGCGTTCCTATTTGATCACAAAACGATTGCATAATCAAATTTTATCACTGTCGGAGAGTGGCCCCGACCAAGTGCTTACATTTGATCATGACATTCATTTATTTAATAAAAGAAAAGGAAAATGTTAAAATAATCAAATAACAACACTATCAGAGAGTTGCCCTGATCAAGTGTTCCTATTTGATCACAAAATGGTTGCATAATCAAATTTCATCACTATCGGGGAGTGGCCCCGACCACGTGCTTACATTTGATCATGGCATCCATTTATTTCACAGAAGAAAAAGAAAGCTTGCATAAGATTTACTTACGTTTTAAGGCGTGTCGAACCCGCTTCTGAATTATAGCACGAAATTATAATTCAGAGAAAACACCGATGATATTTCCAAAGTACTTTTTATTTTTCACACTTTTATACTATTATAAAAAAACTGTCTTTAGTCAAGAACTTATTCTAAGAAAACTTGAACATAACACTATTTTAGTCTTCGTGCTATCACCTCGACGATCCGGAACAGAATGAGCCGGTCAGCCTCGATTTCTCATATTTATGAACTATTTTCCCGCCATTTTACCCAACGTTCGCGCCATCTGGCACAATATTTTAAACGCTCGTTGAATCATTCGCCCGGTAGTCAAAAAACTACTAATAACATCAAAATTTAGCGTTAAAAGGAACCAGCCCATAAGAAATTAATGTAAAAGTAAATTAAAATTTATTATAAACCTAACACAAGTATAATAATATACCGGATTACTGAGGGAAGCTCGACCTTCATCAATGAATAAGTAAATTTTGTCGTATTTTCGCAAAATAACGGCTGATTTAATATCGCCAGGTTCCACGGGATAACAAGATTCCCGACATTTTGGAGGGTCTCCCATAATAAAATTGGGAGAGTCCTGCCTGTCCGGCTTGTCCGGGCCCGGACGTCCGGAGATTTTTGCCGGCGATGTCTGCTGCCCAATTAAACCAGATAAGACATTTTCCGAAATGTTAAGTAGCTTCTGGTGTAGGGTAGAAGTGAATTTTTTATCTCTTCAAAAGTTTTCTCGTGTTTCACTCACAGTAGAAGGTTAGGGAGTTAAGGATCAGATAAGAAAAATTAAGAACTGTAGGGCGACACTTTTTTAAACGAGTTTTATAATACATAAGTCGAAGATATAATTTTCACTTCTCATGCTCGTAAAGTTCGTCATTATGTTGGGTATAGGCTGCATAAAATCGCTTTTCATGCTCTAGAGCATAAAGTAAAATCTTCGTCTAAGTTCAGACTAGACAAAGGTCGTCAGGTAAACAGCCACACGCAATTAAACTTCGTTAAATAAACTTGTTATTTTCTTAATTTTTATACATAATCCATGTTTAATACTTTTTTTTTCAAATTTTTGAAACCTTGAGGAATTTTTTAAGTTTTTGGTTTTCACATAAAACCCATTTTATGCACTTGTTGTACAATCTACTATTTACTGGTTTGAGAGAAAAATTAAATGCGGTTGCAGTTTCATGACTATTAATAACAGTATCAAGATAAGCTAGAGATTTAAGAAACACTTTTAGCCAGTTGTCAATATTTTCAAATCCTTCTGACTGCTTCTATGTGTAACCTATCTGGGAGTTTGTTCATTTTGTTCGTATTTTGTTTTTTCTCCTAGATTACCTACTTTAATCTTTGCACTTTTTATATTATGATGCACCTTTAAACTTTCAGTTTTAAAAACATGATATAAAATCTATAGCTAGTGCTAAGTACACTGCACAAACTTTATAAAGCTTCCCAATATAAAAACGTACTTGTACTTAAAATCTCCGCTAGTTCCAGCCTCGGTGCTCGTGTTTTATGCGAGGAAGTTGGTTGTTACCAACGAAACTTGGTTTTCACTTAGACTATTTGCTGAGGTGAAGCCGTAATGGTCGGAGCCTCGAGTGCATTGCGATAAAATGCTTTATTTCCAACTTTGGAGAGTTGTTTTGTTGCGAATTTCTTGTTACAAACTGTTCACAGTTATCGAATGAAAATGGGACGTGAACTGGGGTGAATGAATGAAGGAACATTGTTTTTTTTTACGTGTAACAGATGTAAAATAAGTTTAGGTAAAAATAACACAGAATTCATAGATGCTACGAAGATGCGTCATAAAAAGTCAAAACAAATCTACTTTTCAGGGGTCCCTAGCCAAAATGGCAAAAAATTGCCAAAATGGCAAAAAACTGAACCCTTATAGATTCGTCTATAAGGGTTCAGTTCTGTCTGTCTGTCCGTCCGTATGTCACAGCCATTTTATTCCGAAAGTATTAGGATTACACAGTTGAAACTTAGTAGGTATATGTATTCTGTTAACCGCTTTACGATTTTATCACAAAAATAAAAGAAAAAAAGATTAAGGGGGGCTTCCCATACATGGAACTGAAACTGAAAAAAAATTTTTCTTCATACCAATACGTGCGGGGTGTCTATAGATAGGTCTTTAAAAATGACATTGAGGTTTCGAAGACAATTTTTTGTCAAAGTTAACCGTTTGAAAGATAAACACTGCCAAAGTGGCCCCCCCTAACTTTTGAAATAAGAAAGTGAAAAATAAAAAAAATATATGCTATAGATCTTAATAAAAACTTTCAACCAAAATTGGTTTGAACGATATATAGTAATTAGTTTTGAGATATGTCATATTTTCCAAAACCGCAAATATAACTTTGTCATTCATACCAACACTGTGAAAAACAAAGTTATTTTTACAGAGGAAAAATGATAGTGGTATTAAATATGGTATGGTATATTGTAACTACGGAACCCTACGGCGCGTGGCCCGACACGCACTTGGCCGGTTTTTTTTTAAATATGGTTTAGCCCAACATAATGGGTATCGTAGGTACGCTTGATAATAATATGATTGTTACAAAAATATTTATGAATTCGAGTGCGGCCCAGTAAATATCAAGTCGAAGTGAAATATTTTTTTCGTAATATGAAATATTTTTCTTGGAAAATTGATTTCATGAATGCTACAATTGCGTGATATATTTCATATCGATTCCAGAGAATCCAGTGTCCTAAATTTCATTTAACACGCTCCATTTAAATTAGTCTGTTCCCCAGAATACAGTATAGCAATATTTTCAGAATTTCAATAGAAAAGCTTCCGAAAATTCAATTACCGATCCAATAAACTTGTCAAATATCATCATGCCAGGATTGATCGACGGCCACGAGCTCATTCTTTTAATAGGGAACTTTTTTGTGTTCTTTCATAGGGTGTGGGTGGATCCTTAAAATTTTGTGCACATGGCTATGAGATTTGTGTTTTAATGTATAAAAGGTAAATGTTAATAATAATGTCCAACATTAAAAAAATAACTATAAGCATTTTAGTAAAAAAAATCTGTTTATCGCAATTTTCACAATCACATTTTTTCTGACAATATTTATGTGTTAAAATGTTGTAAGTACAAAATATACAAATAATACAAAGGAATGCAAAGAATCATGACTGAACAAAATAGCCGTATCGATCTTAACTGTTCTTGCTCAGAATCTTAATATCCACAAATCACACAACGATTCCTTCCTCCACAAACTAATTACTCGGTCAAAATAACATTCGGTGACCGACCGGATAAATAATGGTACAGCACACGACCTCAACTACTTAAATAAATTAAGTAATGGACTGCATAATGTCTTGCCGGCTAATTTGAGAGGCCTACTATAAGTCAGACCACTAATAGCCCATCAGGGGCCTTTAGGAGGCTCATTCGTCTCCTATCTCTATTACTGAAGGAAAGATGGATTTTTAAAACGACTGGTATTTGTACTTGAGTCTATTTTCGTGGACATAAAAGGTCTTGGTCTATTAGAAGGGTTTATATAGGACAGGCTTTTTCAAAGCTCAATTTTTTTTTAATTTGTTGTTTTGTTTTATGTGCTGCTTTAGAAATAAAAGAATTATGGAACTTTAACTTTTTCATCAGGTTTTTTCAGCCTTTTTAATTTGATCCCGAAGGTGCTCGAAGGCTTTTGTAACATTTGACCCTTCTTTGGACTTATATATGGCACATACTACCTCGCCACACTATAAGAATTTCACTCATTAATACTTTGCAAAAGTTAACATTTCACGTTGTTCTTGTAAGGTAAGAACTCGTGGTAATATTTGGGGATTCTTTGCGGATAACTATAATAATTCGAGCAGAAAGGTAGGCAAACTTTCTAAATAAAAAAAAGGAGCAAATCCACCCAATACCTCGTAGGTCGTATTATACCTTTCACGATTAATGTATGTGTTCAATCCTTTTAGGCGCTAAGCGCCAATCTTTTATCTAGACTTACATATAAATTTTCAAAGGTGTATCATTTATATGGAAAGTATTATAGAAATTAGTAGGCCAATTTCTATCCCATCCCTTTTCGTTTATCAGCTAGCAACAAATCATCTTTAGACTTAGACCCCATCGCTCTTGATATCATACGATTTGGAAGTTACAGTGTTTTGCATAATTCCAGTTTGACGGGCAGATAGGCTTCAAACAGTTGTGCGTGCCTGAATTATCAAGTACTATAAAATATCATTGACTTTATTAAACGTTTTTCAAATAGTAGACAATGAACGTGAATGATGCTTTTAAAAAATAGGTGTTTTTAATGCTGTCTTTAACTCATTTTCACTTCTCAAGCTTACGCGCTCACTAGACATGAAATAAAACACTTTTAACGGATACTAGCGCGGTTTTATTGAAAGTACTTTGGTAATTAGTTGGTATTTGGTTTGATTTTTGATTTTCCCGACGTTTCGGCACCTTTGCAGCTGCCGTGGTCACGGGGGACTGAAGCTACTTGTGAGCCTACCCTCAAGCGATGAATTTTTAGAACGTTCAGAAATTAAAATTTATCAAATTTTTAATTAGTTTAAGTTTTGGTTTGGTTTTAATTTAATTTTATATGTTAAAAAGAGAGAATCTACTGAAACTACTACCATTTCAAAAAATTGGGAGGCCCCTCCAAGAAAGAAATGGCGAAAGAAAACTTGGAGAGGAAGGCCGACCTCAGTCTTTTATATTAATTAATTTATTTGCAAAAGGAACTAACTGTATCATTAGATCTTACAGTGTGTGTTTGGGGCTTTAGCTTGTGAATGATGGGGTCCCAAGCTGGTGGAATTTTCCAACCATCATCTCTATTGAAATTAGGATATTTATTTATTTCGATAGTCTCGCGGAGCATTCTAGGAATGAATTCTAGTATCCGTATAAAAGTGTTTTATTTCATGTCTTTAACTCATTGTATTTTATCCGACTTTTGACAGTATCATTATTCTATCCTTGATAATTTGCGCTATTTCATCATTCATTCATCAATTAACTTATTAGCGTAGTTTTTGCAAACTCAAAGAAAATAATAAGCTGCTGCTAAAAGATGCTGAATATGCCGAAGTACTGTCAATAAAATAGAATTAACTTATTCAAACGACAGCCATGGAACGTCTTTATTTACATAATGTTAACAAAATTAAACACAAATGTTATAAACAGATAAGCCGTTATAGTCTCATATGACAAATTAGAAGGGTACCGACTGTAACGGAGGCGAAAGAGGCCCGTCCGAACCAATCGGGATAAAATGCTCGGCTTAGAAATGTTATTATTATGCGAATTATATTTGCAAATTCTCTGAATCCGTGAGTTGAATTTTATATGGTTTAAGGGGGATTTCTTTTTTCTGGCAATATTTATGGTAATGTTTCAGAAGAGGCGGCGCGAACAAAGCCCAATTTTAATTGAATTCCCCGAACGGATCTTTGATTTCAATTAAGGCATTGTTTATTTTTAAACCTTATGTTGCGATTGTTCCCGCGGGCTTGATTTATTCATGATGTTATTAAATTGAGATAATAAGGTATTTGAGTTTTATAGACCAATTTTGTTCAATGTCTTGACCTACAGCTGTTACTTTAATCTTTATAAAATTCATTGAAGATCAAAATAATTCTGTTCACTAAATATTGTATATTGATGATTTCTGTTTCATGGTCCAGTCCATCAGCCATTTTTGATGTCCCCACTGCTGGGGCACAGGTTTCCTTATGGGTGGTAAGGAGGAAGGGCCATAACCCACCACGCGGGCCCAATGCGGATTGGTGGGTGTTAACGACTGCAAATGCAGCCGGAACCAACGGCTTAACGTGCCTTCCGAAGCACGGAGGAGCTCGAGATAATACATTTTTGGTCACCCATCCCATGACCGACCCTTGCGAACGTTGCCAACTTCCGCAATCGCTGGGCCAGGCGCTAAACCACTGCGCCACCGAGCTCCACTGTTTCATGGTGATTCATGGTTTTTAATATTGAATCTTCATTTCTTATTCTTTTAGTCTAAAATACCTCTCAACACACACTCACATACATCTACACACTTACACAAAAGTTTTTTATTTTTTACATATTATAATTTTAGGTATTTCATACTTTCTCTGTAATTGTTGTAGATTATACATTCCCTGGGGTGAGACCTGGTGACCCGTACCACAGGTTTTTATTCAAACTTTCTTCGGTGCGCCAGATCTCATACTAAACTTAAGACAAAGTAGTATGTATATTATGTAATTAGGTACCTTAGTATGAGATAAATAAATCCATTTTTATTTTTTTTATTTTTACCTACTCTTAACATAGTGAACACTTTATTCACTCTGGAAGTGACGCACTTAAATTGAAAAAGGAGTGGCCATGACTCTGACGTACGTCTTGGGTGCGGTGGAAAGCTTCTAAAGCTAATTCAACAAACTTAACGAAGAAACAATGTTTTTAATCTACGGAACCCGATGCATATAGTTTTAGCTATTACTTATAACGTCGACGTGAAAACAAACTAGATTTTTTGAATAAAATTATAAATCCGTGAATGATTATACTTATCAAGAATCTTTGTAAACTTCTAAAGAGCATTTGGAGCAATAATAATTACGATCCAAAAACTGGTATAAATATCAAATAAGTAAAACATGAAGACCAAGTCAAGGCTGTTAGTCCACTTATATAATGAGGGGACAATTCACAACTTTCCGAACAAGTCTTCAACAGAAATTAAGCGATTACATGCTCAAAAAACGTGGATGTAAACGATCCACGGTAGGTAGTTGGAATTGTTTTTCTCAAATTGGAATGGCGCCAAAGTTGGATGGAGCGTCTCCTGTGCTGATCTGGCGCTGGTCGGGATTAAATTGTTTTCCCTACTGGACAAATAATTGTTTCCCCTGCCGAACAAATAGATGGTGGCTTTGAATGTATAGATTATTATAGATGGTGAACAAATTGCCTAAGTAACTGACTGTTACGTCATCGTAACTCGGTGGTTATAGAATGAATAAATAAATAAATAAATCATTTATTTCCTCATCACACAATAGGCTACTTTACTTAATTCTAGAACAATTTGAGTTAAATACAATTATGACCTGAAGTGTGAGAAGCTGGTGCCCATAATAGGTTTTAAAAGAAAACCGGTTACACAGGTCACCAGGCCACCCCCGCAATAGGATACAATTAATTATGTTCTTAGCTAACAGTATTTGTAGACCTATGTGAAGAGCTAGCATAGGTGGTATTAATTATTACATGTAAACTTAAGAAAGAAAACTTATAGAACTAGTACAAATTAATCATTATAAATACTTAGTAGCAGAATTTTATGGTTGTGTAAGAGTGCTTGTGTGAGTGTAAGTGTGTGTGAGTGTGTGTAATGTGAGAGTGTATGTGAGATTGTGAGCCAATTTTATTATATATGCCAATGTTACTCGAGTCGAAAGGAGAAGCCAATGTTATTCAGTAAGTTTTTATTTTCTATCCTCAATTTTCTGAATAAGTAAGTACCTCACATTAATTCAAAAAGACCGCACACGTCTCTATTCAGTTCATCCACTTTCTATTACTTTACCAATACATGCCCCCCTAGCACGACCAGCACACTTATATCGCGTGATATAGCGTTTTATCACGTTTAACTGTCAAAAAGACAAAGGAGTTTGACAGTTGAGTGTCGATAAAATGCTATATCACGCGATATAAATCGGTCATGCTAGGCAGGCAGGACGCTTATTTAAAGTGCAAACACTATGGCTAACTTTAAATCGTTACATAACACACTTCAAAATTCACTCTCCATATCAATTCAAAGGTTTTCCAGTAAAATTACATTTAACGTTTACACAACTGAAAGGAGTGGAAGCCTGAATGGACTCCTAGAACCGGTGGGAGTGTAAGGTCGGATTCAAATTTCGGCTCTCAAACCGAGAAAGGAAAATAAAAGCTCGGACTGTGTGATTTATAAGCGCAACGGTAGACAGGGTCGCGAGGGCTGCGGCTCGCCCACGAGCTAAGCGACCAAAGAATGATAGCTTTGTCTTATTGCTCTTAGTACATAATCGGGATTATAGCGAGTGATTTGTATAAACAGTGTTTTATCACTTTCTTTTAAAGAATGTTAAACTTACTAAAGTAGTTTGTCAGTACTAAGGGCGTCAATCTAAGTATAGCTACTATGGAAACTAAAAATCAAATACAGCCATAAATCGAGTTCAAACTGTATTTACTTAATGATTTACATCAACGCATCCGAACGAAGGTATCTCAACCAATTCAATAAATTCATCTATAATAAAGTAATTCCATTTCTTTGTTTTCATTATTTTATTTTTGTTTTATTTTAATTAACTCTTCAACCATAAGTTTTCATTACTTTTAATATTTTAATTTAAAGGTACATACATGTTTCTTTGTCGTTAATAACACAATGTAAATATTGATTTTACTTTTTGGGCCCTATTTAATAAATGCGACAATTTATCACTTGTCATGACAATTTTATATCAATTGCGTCAACCAATTTGAAAATAGAACAAACTATCTACTCATAATCTACACCGCAATGTAAGCCAAATTGTCATGACAATTGACGAATTGTCACGTTATTAAATAGGGCCCTGATGATTTAACCGTCACAAATGTCAATGGAATTCTTACATAGAATTCAAAGTCCTAAAGATTTCTCTGGAATCCCGCGTTCGCTCCGCTCCTAACAAAACCGGAGCTTACGCCTGGCGATCGGGGCGAACCATTTAGATTGATTTTGAATTTATTGGCAAACTGCTGCCAGAGATATAGGGGCTTTCATCTAAGACGGACGATTTATCTTACATCTTTTCAAGGAAAATAGAAATGTAGGTTCTACTAATATTTATGAACGATACGTTGTCCGCTGTAGTATTTTCAATTTTAAAATAATCTTTTGAAAAATAAAGGACTTAGTAAATTCTGATTCCTGAAAAGGGGTGACATAGTGATATTGTAGCTGAATTCGCATTCAGAAACGGTTGCATTTCCCGCCATTTAGATTGGAGTGATAAATTCTTCGTATAAAACAAAGCTGCATTGCATTCCATTTACACTAAATCATACATTTTTATTACAGAGCGTTCACGTGAACAAGCGTTGTTGCAACAATAAACAATGACGTCACCAAACGGACCGACGGGAATGACATAATGCCAGAGAGTGGACAAAACGGACACTTCCATTAACCGAGTCGACGCTGTGATGTACGCCTGTCGTTCAAGCGCGGCCTCCATTTTTAACTTTGCTCTGATTTATGATTATGACAGATGTAATAATTCTGTGTGTACAGCCGGCCTCAGTGGGATTTACACGGGAAGATTTTCCGGTTGATTTTCTGATCGATTTAGTAGACTAGCACATTTTTTCGACTATCGCTTATAAAACCGAATCGCCACATCATTTAAATGGCGATTCGATTTTACAAGCGGTTGCCGATAAAAATCGTTAGTCAACTGAAATCGACCCATGTTAATGCTCCGGTTATACTAGTTGAAAATGTTCCCTGGTTAAAAATAGCAGCAACTTACTGAACAAACGCAAATAGTGTGACATAAACTTAAATGTTTGGTTAACTGCATTAGATTGATGCCCACATTGAACTTTTATTTTACTTTTTTAACTTTAGTTTACTTCTGAAGGCTGTTTGAAACATATTCTTCATAGGTTGATCAATAATATTATCAATCATATAATAAAACTAGCCGAACTTACGTGTTGAATAATTTCAAGTATTATCGTATAAAGAAGAAAGCTGTTTTCCGTCGCATCACAAACATGAATCAAATAATAAGTTTATCAGTTTTCCAATTGTAGAGGAGGTGTATTGCATCCTAAAGAAAGTCAAACAATGTATCAGCTGCTTATTATTCAATGTGGGTCATAAAATTTTACAGAAGAATTGGATTTTATGATTCGCAGGTTCGCAACTTGTGATGGTGATTGTTATTGGTAAACTATTTTAATATAAAAGTCGATGCCCTGTATCATTGTTGGTTTTATATTCAGTCTTAGAGTGGAATCACACTTACTAAACCACACCTCAACACAAGAACACAGTACATAATTTTGTATAAAAATTAATATAGGTATATTAATTTAAATAGGTATTTATAGAGCACTTAAAAAATAATTGTTCAAAGTTTATGACTGTTTGTTTTCAAACTAAAAAATAAATTAAATGGAGCAATTGTGTTTGTTTGTGTAATGTCAAAAATCAATGAATTTCTATTTCAAAATTTATTTTCTCACGGGCTAATTAATTGGTCATTTAAAATCCCAAACTCACTATTCAACATCATGATAATAATACAATCTGTTGATTCAATTTGTTTAGAGTTGACAAATCGTTTATGCCGAGTCCATAGCGCGTGTTTTGCTCTACACCAGGGATGCACAGACTGCGGCCCGCGGGCCACATGTGGCCCGTCGGCAATATGCTAGTGGCCCGCCAGCAAAAATATTCCCTCGTTCATATGAAAAAAAATCTTTTTTTTTTGGCTTTTTTATGTTTTTATGTTGTGCTGGTGGCCCGCCATTAGTTTATCATTTGCCCAAGTGGCCCATGGTCTCCATAAGTCTGTGCATCCCTGCTCTACACAATCAACAAAAACATCTCAACATTCATTCAACAACAAAAAAAAGAAAAACGTATGAGAATTTTGTTTTGCGAAACAATGTTTTGTTGATTGTGTAGGGCAAAACACGCGCTATGGACCCGGCCTTATATAGGCAAGTTGAAATATAATAACTTCAACTGCCTGTACGATCAATCTCGACTTCAACAAATTGAATCGATACTCACATAAAAGTTTTGTAGTCCATCTAATACCACTGATCGCAAACTTTTTACAGCTGTAATGTGGTGTGGTTGTGGTATGTGCGAGTAAACACTTTACCTGAATACAAACATGAGATTGACTTGTGAGTAAAGACAGCAATGAAAGTTTAACGCTTTAGTACTTTGTCATAGCAACTTTTTAACAGGTGTGTCACAGTTTGAAACATTAGTCAAAAAAGTTACTATGACAAAGTACTAAAGTGTTAAACAACTTTCGTTGTTGACCGTACCACAATAAAACCGTATAATGAAAATCTTACCCGGAATTATAACTCAAAGTTTTCCCACTAAGAATTAAATTACAAAGTAAGCTCTTATATTTTTACATTGTAAATAAGTCTTCAATCCCTTTTTGTAACATATGAATATTTCATTTATAACTCACCGCAGCGCACATAATTCAAAAAGGCTTACCTGCAAAAAGAAGGTATTATTAAAGTACGGAATATCAAATCTCAAGAATACAGACCGAAGCACAATTGGAAAGAGAAATTCTTATTTGGTTTATAATCCTTTCCTAACAAAATGGCGGGTTAGATAGGCACTCGTAACTCCATCAAACAGATATTTAGGATAAATCTACTGGCCCTTTTAGGTCACGAGTCGAGTATCCGATCAAATTATGAAATGGCGCTGAAATTGAACGCTTCAATTTCATTACAGTATACTGAGGCATTTAGAAACACCAGAAGCGTATAGGATTAGACTTAAGAGGCTTTATGCCCTACACTAGCGCCGCCAATGGAAAAAAATCGTAGTGGTTAAATAAAGACGAAATTGTGAATTGTGTTCTTCTAGTGTACTCCGAAAAAGCTTTGTTGTACTTTCTATCGCTTAAAAAATATCTAGTCTGTCGTTTAGTTTAATGGAGTTTTATTGCTAAAATTGTGGAGCTTGGTGGCGCAGTGGTTTAGCGCCTGGCCTACCGATTGCGGAAGTTAAGCAACGTTCGCAAGAGTCGGTCATGGGATGGGTGACCAAAAATTTATTATCTCGAGCTCCTCTATGCTTCGGAAGGCACGTTAAGCCGTTGGTCCCGGCTGCATTTGCAGTCGTTAACACCCACCAATCCGCATTGGGCCCGCGTGGTGAGTTATGGCCCATCCTCCTTACCACCCATAAGGAAGGCCTGTGCCCCAGCAGTGGGGACATTAAAAATGGCTGATGGACATTGCTAAAAGTGGCCACTTACCAATAAACTAAACGACAACTAAACGACAGGTTATAAAATATTGTTTAAACGATAAAAAGTATAACAAAGCTTTTTCGGAGTACACTAGAAGAAGTCTTTATTTAAGCACTACGTTTTTTTTTCATTGGCGGCGCTTGTGTAGCGCATAAACGCTCTTAAGTTTAACAAAACAATTAATTTATGGTAAAATAGAAAATTATAGGAATTACCTATTAATTTGATACACATTTCCATAATATTTACCACAGTCGAAGGAAAGAGGCACTTAAGTAATGAATTAAATCAAAAGAAGCAAATGAAATGCCACTGAGCAGCTTACAGAAATTACCGCGCCAGACATAACCAGATATTACCGGCAGGACGGAGACATTACGCGGTGTAAATGGATACCGCAGCTCGCGGTAAGCGGAGCGATTAGCTGAATCGCTAATAATTAGCGATTCCAATTATGACACAACCAGTTTGGTATGCGATATTGATTTCAGTTAGAAAATTCCGTTTTTGTATGAATTAAAATTAATATAAATTAAGTGCAAATTTTAAAATATTTTGTCAACTATCGGCGATAAGTCTAAATTATCTATTAACGTGTGTCCACTTCAATTATTGCCACTTAGTTATATTACACCTCTATAAAACTATTTACGACAATAGGTTAATTTTAAACAATGGTGATTGACATGAAATAACGGAATGATTTTTGACCCCCGTGACCACGGCAGCTGCAAAGGTGCCGAAACGTCGGGAAAATAAAAATCAAACCAAATACCAACTAATTACAAAAGTATTTTTGATAAAACCGCGCTAGTATCCGTTATAAGTGATTTATTTCATGTCTAGTGAGCGCGTAGCTTGAGAAGTGAATAATGGTTATTGATCACAGTGTTTTCTGTAATGTAAAAATCATAGCACTTTTCAATTTATAACAGGATTTTGAAATTTTTTGTGTATGTCCACCGATTACTCAAAGACGGCTGGACCGATTGAAATGATTCAAAGGTTATTTTATTATTTCATGTTCATTAAACATTAGGCAAACTCCCAAGTTGGTCCCATTTTTAAAATTTGGAAATCAGTTCAGTACTTTTCAAGTAATCTTGAAAAGAGCACGAAAATAGTATGATTTTGTGTGAACTACCTCGACGATCAATCGTATAACTTCTTTGTTTATGAACTGAATAAGATAATTATTTTTTTGTTGGAAAAGGGATATCTTAAGTGTAGTTCTTCAACCGACTTAAAAAAGGAGGTTCTCAGTTTGACCAGTATGTATGTATGTTTCTCCGCGATTAACTCACGTTTGGCAGAGCCGATTTTTCTACCTAAACACTACCTAATACAGAAGCAGGGGCGTGCATTGGTTTTCAAGCTAGGTAGATCTAAACAGTTATAATTTTGCTCTTATCGTTTTCAACTAACGGAACTAAAAACAAACAAAATAATTGACAACCGCATTGCTTGCATCTTTATTTCCGAAAACAAACATTCTATTAAGCGCGGGTATCAACAATCTTAGGACAAGGTGACAAGGTTAAAACTTGTTAAATTCACCCGCACTCGTAAGATAAAAAAACTCCGACTGGGAGCGAGCGGTTTGTACATAGGAGCGAGTGAGACAAATAATGTCGTCGTCGGCTTCTCGGCAAAATTCGTTCATCCGCGGCCGCCCGAGGTGGTCCGAGGTAGCCCGAGTAAGCATGATTACATAGCGCTGTTATATTGCGAAGGTCATGTTTTAGAACCTTACACGTACAAAGAGCGCACTTTTTTCTGCGGTCGTATAACTTTTACCGATTTTTTTTTAAATGAGTTTTGTATGAAACGCTCCTTGCTTCGAATATGCTTTAGTATGTCATGCTCACTTTAAACATTTCTGCGGTGGTGTCGTGTGGGGCGGGTCGTTATGTTCCCTCAAATATGGTTGAGCGAAGCGATGGCTGGTCCATGCGTCATGCTCGTGAACGGGTGCTGCCAGTGGGAATGGGTCTGCTTCTGTCTGCTTGTACTAAGGGCGTCGTATATTTATATATTTTTTTCTGTTTGATATTATGTATGACACTTCTTACTCAAAACATAAAACTAATAGGCAAGTGAACCTTGTTTTGATTTCTCTTTTTTTATTGCAATCATTTTGCTTTCTATAGTCAGTAGTTTTTGTAAGTAAAGGCCTATGAAAAGCTTTTGGATATTAGTTTTCAATTCAGTGCCTTAGGATGGGTAGCCTAAGTATGTCATGCTCTCTTTAATCATTTCTGCGGTGGTGTCGTGTGGGGCGGGTCGTTACGTTCCCTCAAATATGGTTGAGCGAAGCGATGGCTGGTCCACGCGTCATGCTCGTGAACGGGTGCTGCCAGTGGGAATGGGTCTGCTTCTGAGTACCTATCTTAACGCATATTGAATTGTAAGAATTGCGTTTTTTATTGTTATTTTTTATGTCTTGTCTCAAGTATTTTATGGTAAATTTTGCCTACTTAGGTGCACTTTCGAGTAGCAGACATAGTGATTACTGATTTCTCAACTAGTTGAAAGTTATTTACTTTCACAATTACCTATCCGATATGTAGTAGGTATTTAATTTCAACCTACCTACCCATTGTGTACAAACTTTTGTTAATTATTGTGATGGAAAATGACCTCACTTTAAATGTGGAGCTCATTTTTCAATGTTGACGACTCTGTATGAAATATACAGGGAGAAAAAAGCAGCCCTTGACGAGTTTCTTGCCGGTTCTTCTCGTTACAAGGTCTCCCGCTCAGGGTTTGCGAACCGATGGCGTAGCTTCTTTGACATTCACAAGTGCTTGTAACAGCCTAGACTGAATAAATAATTTTTTGATTTTGATTTTGATTATGCATTCTGGAGACTGCTTACCCCAGTAGGTAGGAGTGATGCGCAAGGAAAATTTGCTTACTAACTGAGTGTTCAATAGAAGTTTGGTTATTATAGAATATTAACGGAACCAAATTATTATTTTTTACTTTAACACTAGTGACTAGTGGTACCTATATTTATTAGGGTTCGTCATGAGGTAAGCACTGCCTAACTGCCTATATGGTATGCACGCCCCTGTACAGACGGTACCTACCTACACTAAAAATTAAAAATTGTTTTAAAAAAACCGACTTCAAAAAACCTACCTCTAAAAAGCAAGAAATAATATTCGTTATAATAAAAACACGTCTATTGAAGTCGGGTGGGGCTTTTAGAATAACAAAAAAAGGAATTTGTACTCCTGCCCCACCCGACTTCAATGGACGTGTTTTTATAATAAAGAATATTCTTTCTTTATTCTTTAATATATTAATATACATTATAATATATATTTTGAATATTATTTCTTGCCTTTTAAAGGTAGTTGTTTTGAAATCGGTTTTTTGTTTTTTATTATACTTTGTTCATTTAAATACCTCACTATAAAATAATTTCAATGTAGCTGCTTTGCTGAAATTGAATCTACATTAATTACCGTTATTTTATGAAATTCCAGCAATGCATGAATTTATTTTTTCGTTAAATCGGGCAACAATAAGTTGCTGCAGGAAAATTGTTATGGAAGTTTTTAAAACATTTTAGTCCGATAATATAACATGAAAAGGTTTAACGTATAGTTTGTTCATAGAGTACATTAATCATCATCACAGTGAGATTCCTTGATTTCACTTTTTTCTATTTATAATCCTCCACGAGCCTCATACTACTATTCACAAACAACACTCGAACGACACTTGACTACGCGGACGCACTGCGTTGAAATAAAGCTTTGTGATTGGTTCACTTTTTTACATGTTACATTGTGATTGAGTCGTGGATTCGCGGGCACTGTGAGACCTCATAGTAATGTTTGTGAATACTTAGGCTCAGTTGTACCATCTAACTTTAACAATAACAAGCTTGTTAAAGTACCGGTTAAGCACAAGTTAGCCAAAAAAAGAGGTTGCCAGCCAGCATGATGTCCTTTGACAGTTTGACGTGACAAATAGGTAGCATAATCATTTGACGATAACTTTACCTTTGACAGCGTTTTGGTGCAACTCACATTAACTCAAAATAAAACACGACACAATAATGAATCCTAACAATCAATTTTCTTTATTGACACGACTCCACTACATACAAACAAAAGAGCTAATTCTTTTTAAATATTTTTCGTTTCAAATTTCTGTGTCTAATCAGTGCCACCAAATTGATTGGCCGTCATAAAAATAAGACAAAATCATTCGCATTCCTTTTATCACAATGAAATTCTCCGAGATCCAAACAAAATAGCGGAGAATCCGATGAAATTTAGGTCCTCTATAATCCTACCTAACGCCGCCCCACTCCGACGAAGACAACTCGTGGCTGATTGGCGTCTGCTGAATCGAACCGCAGAGAAAATGCACAGTCCTCACAGAATGTGGAGATGGGGAAGACATTTCGATTAAACGTTTATCTGTTCAAATCTTATCTCCGAGAACTTACTGAGATTTTGGATTTTCGTGTGTTCCTACTTTATTATTGGTAAGTACACAAAAAAGGTAAACTACACAAAAGGGTAGTGCTTGACCTTCACCTCACGTGATGTTGAGGTGAGTGACGAAAAGGCTGTAGGTGGTAGCGCACTACACCTGGAATCCTCATCACTGAAGAACTGGCTATCTTACCTCTAACTGCCGGAACACAACAATTTTTAAATTGTTTTTATGGCGTCAGACTTAGGTAAGATGGTGGTAGCTATAGCCAGGCAGACTTGAAATAAGCCCTACCACCAACCAAACCGAGAGGCGAAAATCTAGAGACCACAGAGGCTGTTAAACTACTATAGAGATCATTGTGAAATAATATATTTTCCTTTAGTGGGGTGAGATAACTCCTTTGTCTTGGTGATGAATGCTACAAATGATGACTGACTAGTATTGTACAAGTACGTACTAATTTTTCACATTTTTAATTTCACACAAAGAGTCGTTCAAAATTAAGGATATGCGCACTTGACGTGCAAGGTTTCCTATAAAGCATATTCAAGCCATTTACCTGTAAAAACGAAGAGCCCTTGATTGGCCCTCCGGTAAATCCCCTTTCATTAAGGGCCCTAGTGGAGGGAGGGCTCTTCAAATATACTTTTTGCAACTCCTTTACGTATATGACATGTAGGTCTACTGAGGATATCTTAGCTTCTTTTGTGTCATGTGCCTGATCAGTTTTGCATCGCTACCTGTTTACTTCCTGTTAGTTGTAAAAACGACTACCCCCGGTTTCTAAGGTTTATTTTTATCGGAGATTATCTGGTTTTAAGTAATAAAATTAACTTTAATCCAGGGACCTCAGAAACCGGGCATAAGGTGGTCACTATGGCCTATTCGTCCACGATTTTGTTTTTATTTTGCTTTAGTTACAGTTCTAAGTAATTCATCAAATATTATGAGCTGAGAACAAATAACTTTAAGTTGGCCCTGTGACTACAAAAACATTAATTGTATTTTACACATTTATATTAAAACTACTTTACAAAAGTTCAATACCCTACTGCTAAGTTTAGTAACCCGTTTACCTCCCACAGCTTGTACCGTATAAGCCGCAGTGTCGCGCCTACACTGCTGAGTGCGCTCTGAATAGGGTTTTTGCGTTTTTGTGCGGATGCGACATGGAAATATTTTTATTCCAGATTATTCCTTGATTCGACCAGTGTGTGCAGTTTAGTGTTGGTAAAGAACTAATGTTAGATACGATTTTTCATGTGAAAATTGTTAATAAATAATAAGGTTACGTTAGTTTTATGGGTTTTTTCTTTTTGAGAACCCTAAATGAGAATACTTTCGGGAAAAACAATAACTTGTTTGCTAAATTAACTCGGTTTCAACAATAACTAAAAATTTACATCGATAGATATGAAACTGAAAATACAATTTTATTGAAAAAATATTCACAGACAGGTGTTTTTGGCAATGTCGGACATGACGTTACAATTTGAATGAAGTACTTGTTTGCTACGAGTTTTATCGTTTATTATTAAAATAAGTTTGAAAACAGTTTTTTGTAGTTGAGTCTACGTTCATGTTCATGTATCTTATCAAACGAACTTTAAGATCGACTTTAAGCAAAAATGGGTTCACAATATGATGCCCAGGATCATGAAAAGACCTATGAAACCCTGGACCCTGGCCAAAACTGAGTCAAACGAAAAACAAAAATTCACAAAAAAATACAGTAAAACAGATATGGAGAAATAGAAATCAAACTAAATTACCTATATAAACACTAATAAAAATCAGTGTTTAATACCTAAGTAAAAACATAAACAACGTCTGGTACATTAGGAACTTAACCCTCCACCCGTCCAGGCTTACCGAGCTCCGTTTAGTTTTTAAATCACTAGAGATTTCCCGCGGAAAACGTGCACGTACCGAAGTAAAATGTGTTTTCATCAGGCACTTAAGGCGAGGCCAGTTCACGAAATTTACTCTTTCACTATGTCTTTAGAATAAGGTTGAATATTGCATAACTTTAATTGACGCTTCGCCAGAAATTTGACGAATTTTAGTACATTTTTATTGATTTCTGAAATACTGGATCTTTTATTAAAAATGTACTCGGTTATTATGTTAGATCGATTAAAAAGCTATCCTTTTTGCATAAAAAATCATATCACTGTCGTTGAAAATTACGAAATCTGACGATTTGAAATTTATTTTTATAAGTTTTTACGGTGTTATTCAGGATTTTTTTACAGAGTTACCATGCCATTTTTCAATATTCTGTTCGGTTAATTTGCTTCTTTGTTTCTTTTTTAGTCTACAGTAATTTTTGTGAAGTAGAATTTTACATCAGTTCTTCACATTGGATGTTCAAAAATCAGACTTTTCATCAGATCGTGAACTGGCCACCCCTTAAACAAGGCTCGTGTTCCAAGTAAGTACAGGGACGAATTCTGTAATGGACTTACTAAACTAAGATGTTGAAAGAACCAACTACCGTAGGTTAAGGATATGCGATACAATAAACAGTTTACAAATGGCATAAATGTAAATCAAAATTATTCAGTCCCCAATGAGGATCAGTAACGATTTTTGTTTAGTGGCTTATCAGAAAGCTTATGCCACCACATTATTAACTGTGAAGAAATTTTTACGATATCTCTTAATTTAAACCTGAGAAGCTATACGAGCTAAAACACTGTTATTTTTGGGGGGTCATTATGACGTCATCGAGACATATGCGAACCTTAATAATTATGTCGTACCTACGTGATAAAGCACATATTGCATTGAGTTTGGTATTTCCTTCAAAACCCTTATAACTCAACCATTTCTAAACGGATTTAAAAAAATCTTTCACTAACTTTCATAGCTATGAATATGTTTTTATAATTATACCAATAAAACTATAGGATTCAAACCTGTTACTGATCCTCATTAAGCAGGGCTAACCCAGTAGTTAGGTAATACTTTTCGTTATTTTACCGAGGTTTATGTATTAACAAAACTTTAAATGCAGCTGAGACCTATAAATAAACGTGCCTTCTGAACCAAGACAAGATGGTGATAAAACAAATTTTTGGTTCCCCTTCCAATGACCATCAATCACACACTGGAAGCGCTTTGCCACTGTTCCATCAAGCTCCTCAGACTTAAACATCAAAAAATGTAGTTGATTCAAAAATATAGCTTAGCTAATTCATTTTGAATGTGTAGGTTGATTTAAACTAGATCATTTAGACAAACCAGCATCATCCAAATAATCAAAACAATATCAGTAACATCCTCATTCCAGCCCTGTTTAGCCATGCAAACTAAAAATTGAAAAGCGAAATCTGGACTTAGAATAAACCCGGGAGGTTGCAAGTTTCGAGCATAGCAAATGAGTTCGCGAACCGGTTCGGGGTGAGGGAATCCCCGGTGTTTTGGCAGGATTGGATGGCTTAAGAGCTTCATTAATCCCTTGCACGATATTCGTATTTCAAGTTTCGTAACCCTGGATAAGTATAATGTACTCGTGTAACGCGTACAAAGGGAATGACAATTTTTTAGCACAAATCTTCAGAGATAGACCCTCTTAACATGAATACTAATAATAATCACATTCTTGTTCATTTTTTTACATTAAATGTGCTTACTCTTGACTACATTCGAGAACCATAAGGCTAAAAGAGGCTGATGATGGAGCGAGCTTGCCCAGAAGAAGCCTATTACCTACTTATTATTATTAAACCCCCCATTGTATAGAAATTGCAGCCTAACGTAATGCACCAAATTGCTGTGAGCTTGTTTTGTTGTGGTTTAATGTTGAAGTTAATTGCATATTCTTTATTTTATTATATTTATTTATTTAAGGAAACAACAACACAGACTTATAAAATTATTAACTTAAGTGAAAAATGTCTACAGACAGACCTATTTAGGTCCATTTATATATAATAAAGATTATTATTAGTACATTATGAGACAAGTTAGCTTAGGTTGCTCATAGCACACAAGGCTGTGGGTTGCAGCCCGAGCCACAGGCGAGGGCGTAACTCAGCCGAGTGTGCAATAAGCAAGAGCAGAAGAGCTCACGAGTTTCATACGACGTTTTTCAACACATTTGCGAGGAAAAAACAAAGTAATATATCACAAAGCAACAAATATGGCAAAAACAAAATATGATAATTATGGGAAAAGGCGCGCATGTTTTTTTTGTTTTTTTTTCACAGGCTAACGCAAGAATTTTTTGCGAACAAAGGGGTGAGGAGCATACAGCCTACTACTAATACTTCAAAATTATAATTTTAAGTGACAAAATGCAAATATTTTAATATTTTATAACAACATATTGTGAATTATGAATAATTTGATAATAATTATATATTTATTTGACTTAATTAAGGACTTACACATTTATTTATTCCAAAAATTTATATGAATTTTAGGCAGCATAAAACCTCTTTGTTGTCAAAAAAAAATAACTGTATTACCCGGCTAAATTGGGAATGCTCTGTTTACTCGCATAGAACTTGCAGTAAGGTACTAATTTAACTTTGTAGGGTTAATTCTATTACGAACTAGTGTTTTATATATTATTGCACGCGTTTGTTATAGCTCGGTTTATGGCCCTAAAAGCGGTGTATTAGGGCTCACTTTACGAGCAAGTGTGTTGAAAATTATATTATTTAAGTTAAAAAATTGAGTATGAGTTTAGTATTTACATACAATTGGGATTAGTGGATTAATGAAATAGGTTTCGGAATTTAGTTTTGTATTTGCCAATAGAGGTCAAAAGATATCAATTTTGTTGAGATGAGGTAGGTACGTGGAACAACAAATCCATTTTTTCCAAAAGGGTACTTAACCATTGGGAGCGTTGATGAATATATAAAAAAATAATGATTCCAATACTGATAGCGTATTTTCAAAGGTCATAATCAATAAAGAAATCTCTGGATTTGAATTTGAGAGCATTTAGAAATTTATTGTCTCCAATCTTCTCCATAGAATAATAAAATTGGGCTACACGACACACAACCTTTATGTGTGATTTTGTCATCTTAAAACAATTCTGTTTTTATCTTCCTTGTCTCTCCTGTTTTAACAACCGAAAACTATTACCGAAGTCCCAAAACATCTATATCAATTATCCAAGTACTTTCCTCTAGCAAGCCACATTTATTTCTCTAACCAAGCGACTTTCAACGGGCACGCTAACAGATAATACAATTTCGAGTCTTACAGAACAATACTTTACCGGGAGCATTTTCTAGGACCGATACAATCAGCTGTCCTGGACACTATCAGACAGTTATTGAGAGTGGAAAGTGAACTGCATTTTTCTGGATTTTTACTTCCTAAGTTTAGGTCGGGAATTCGGCTGTAGACAATGAGTCTGCATTTATTGTGGAGGGAGATAAAACAATCTTAGAATGGTTAGGATTAAGCTCATAGACTATTTGGCTGAGAAATATCAGTATGATGATATTTATAACAATAGATTGATATTTAAAAACTTTTTTCTGTATTTAGCTATAAAAAGACCTCATAGCACCCTAATGAAAACAAAGGTATAGTAATAATGTTTCATGAATTCAAACAAGCAAGCACAAAGATTAATGAAACGAAGACATTAAACCTTTTTAAAAAAAAATTCAAGTGGCAATAATAATCAGGCTATGTGATTGTTCTATTTCAATTACCTTCTTAATTAGTTATTGATAAAACATATTTTGTGTTATCATAATTATCACAGAATCACAAAATATGTAATAGTACCTGTGTAAAATTTTATCGCTTCGATATTTACGGAACAAATTTAAACAGATTCGATAAAAGCTATTTAGGCATTTTAAAAGATGAAAAATACAATTACTCGAGGAATTATGAGAAAACAAGATTATTTTAAACGAAGACTTCGTTAATAATGCAGGTTGTGTTGTTCAGAATATCACTTAGGATTCTTTCGGGTAAAAGAAAAAGGAAGGAGATGGATTTTTAGATCCCATTTAGAATATTAATTTATCCTCTTTCAGTCGGTGTTTTGTTTTAAAACTGTTTAAGGCACCTTTATTTCTAATTTATGGAACAAAAAAACCTTTGGTAACTTTGATTAAAACTAAAATATTTAGTTGCCTATTCATGCTGATTTGTTGGTTCCAATGATTTCTAATATAATAAATCTATGGTTTGTTCGTTTCTAAATTAATATTCTTTTGCCTATCAAACCATTCATTTTTATTGCCATAAAAGTAGTTCTATAAAAGGTCATGTCATGTATTTTCCAAGTAAACACAGAGCAAGTAAAAACGAAGTAGGTACTTATTGGAACTCGTTCTCCCAATACTTTTATTAAGCCCCGAATCCTTTGATCTGTAAATCGTAACTCTGTAACAAATTTCATAACGATAACCCACTTAGGGCTGAAAAGGCAGGGGTCTGGAAAACTCTCAGGCCACGTACAAATCCAGCTCTGAACCAGGTCGAGATGACCTTTGCGACGTTTTTCGCAGAGTGTGTGGTTTCGCTTCGATCCTTTATAAAGTGCCGTCTCTATTCGAAGACTTGTACGAAATTTTTTTAAGCATCGCTGGTTCAAATCGAATACGAAATTGTTAAAAGACACTAAAGTAATATTAAAACAAATACTTCAATTCAAATCAAAATAGTGTTTAAATTAATGTATTACAAAGAGATATTGGCACAAAAATAAAAGCTAATAATGAAATATCGCGAATAGATTAAAAACAGCAGCGTTTCAAAGAAATTAAAAAAAATAAAAAAGCCAATCACACAGCTTTTAATACGGAGCTTACTCCAAACAGCCCCGGGCGGGAATATCAGGTGACCTGGCAGTCTCGAATAACTTTGGAAAAACTGATTGTTTTCAACTGCATAGCGTTTTCTATTGTTTTTAAAACGGATTCTATCTTTTTGTAAATCAAAGTCTTTATAATTTTAAATGCAATGCGAAATATTGATTAGTTAGATAGACTTTGGGGATTGGGTCTGTTAAATTTAATTACAGGGGCAGGGGCCCTATTTTTGAAAGGCGGCGAGCGCTTTTTACTACTCATTTTCATGGCATACGGATTGTCAACACGTACTCGAACAGTACAAACTGACTCGTGGCGACGTCGCTGTCGGTAGGTAACAATAAGTAATAACACATAGTTCCAGTTTTGGCTAACGGGTCAAAATAAGTTTGTGTCACTGTACTACACTGACAACTACTGGCTAACGAACGATAAAAATCCATTTTTCAAATACGGATTTTGCTTTGTCGAATGAAAATGAGTAGAAGAGCGCTCGCCGCCTTTAAAAATAGTAGTATTGTTGTATGGTCAATGATAGGGCCCCAGGGTACATAAATTTAGAAATATTGGAAAAAAAACTAGCTGAAACGCAAAGGAAGGTTGTACTTGTACCTGTATCAACGATTTAGTATCCACTGTTCACTGTACGCTGCCACGATGCCTCATTAGCTTTGTGCATGGAGCATTTTAAAACGTAATAGTCTATTACCTTGGCATAGCTAGTCTTGATATTCCTGTAATCTTCTGTGAGAATTTTCTCTTTCCTATCATTAACAATGTTGTCTGACTTTGACAGAGGATCGAGGATTCTTTGTGTGTTTCGTAGTTAGCAGCAAAAGGTGTCATCAGAAGTCTCCAATCCCTCAAATCTGGTTACCAAGATTAAAAACTAGTTTATCTGCAAGCATCATGGGGATAGATGAAAGTAGAACAGTAGAATGTGCCTCTGTACAAAAAACCCAACTAGACAAAACAACCGGCTACTTTTTTGTTTTATTTCAAGTTATATCACAACATCACGTGAAAACAAAATGATAAAAAAAGATGAAACAAAAATTAATATGCGCAAGAGAGTAGTAATTCTCTTAAATATTTCACTAACACCTTGCAAGACCATTCAGGCAATAACGCTAAGCGCTCTCTCAGGAGACTGGCGCAAATGTTTATACGAGAAAAAACCCTTAACAAATTTTCTTCAAATATACATGAGCTCCATGAAAAGGGGGCCATTTGCGAAACGTTTGGGCCGTTTTTGTATCTCCAAGGCAAGGCACATGAATAAGTGAGAAGAGATCAGACGGTATGCCCGGAAGATACATTTTAGAAGGAACATTATCTTTATGAGTCGCGCTAAACGGTTCCTTGTCACAAAACGATAATACCTCACTTTGTTCAGTACTCTCTAAGGAAATATTAAGGTTATTTAATACGCGTTTTGTTTTAGGTAATCCTTTATTATCGACATAACAGGATATTTAGCAAATCTGTTTTTCAGTTCATGTGTTCCTTTCATTAAAGCATTCGAACAACTAGCTAGCTATGCTTGATGATAAGAGCTTGTAACATTCTGATGTTCCAACTCCACTTTGCACATTTACAACTTCAACCAATTTTAACCATTAAGAGCTGTGAAATCTGACATAATTTTATACACAAGAATGACATTTTAATAAAAAAATACTTCTTTTCTGCCACATTATTTTTCAGAATTGTTGTTTGTTTTTGATGAAGTTTCATCCTTCCAAAAAATAAAATAAATATTAATAAATTTTTGAATCCATAACATTCATTGAACCCAGTGTAATAACCCCAATGTTTATTTGGAGTAATAACATACATGTCTAATACATGATGAGGAAACAAATTGTTTGGACAGCTTCATTTATATCAACCAATATCATTATCCTTTGTAGGAAACCTAAACAATGAGCATGTCGTGTATCAGGTAGGTATCATTTGCTCACGCAGTTTCAAATAACCAACTTCGGAGAATCGAAAAATAATTTCAATGGAAGACGTTGATTGTTTGATGTAGGTCAGGCTTAATGATTTAGGGTTCCAGAAATTCAAAGAAACATCCTAAAAAATATTAAGAAAACCCATCAGCCGAGCAACGTGCTGGGAAACAAAGAAAGTTATTAATGTTCCCGCTATTGTCTTCATTTCTGACAGGACCAAGTTATCCTGACCTCTCGAGCTAAGGGTTGTTTACCAAACTTTTAAAGGGCTGGGGGTCTGTAAAGTTGGTCCGTTAAGGCTGTTGAAATATAGCTGTTGGTATTGTCTGCCTTGAGAGGATACTTTGGCCTATACATTTGGGATTGCTGCATTTTGTAAGGTAAATTGGCTTGATCGGCTTCTGGTTAAAGAAGACTGCAGTTGGCGAGTTGAGGATTTGTATCGTTTGATCGAGTTTTAATCAAAACTCTTGCTTTCTTTCTAGTAAGACTTTTCTTAAATGAAATCAATGATTATACTTCAATGATAAAGCTTAAGGAAGAAATAACATTTAAATTAAATAATCACAACATTAACAACCTATTTGGTTTCTCAGACTCTAATTATATCTTGCGAAGGTTATTTCAAGGACATATTCTATTTGGTTAATTATTACAAAAAGTATTTCTAATTAACGACATTTACATTCTACTTTACATATTCATGATTATGCTAAAGGCCTGAACTGCCACCACTGCCATTGTACGGGCCAAATATCTTTATCATAATTATATAAAATTACTGTCCTGCTAAAATAAATTGAAGAACTTTTTCAATGAACTGTACTGTTGTTTGAAATTACAAATTAAGATATAATTTAGACCTGAGTGACTCTGACCTTTAGCAAAGTACTTAAAGGTTTAATAAATGAACATAACATTAAAACTATTGATATATCAACATCAACATGTACGAGTAAATAAATTTAAAACATAAAAACACAAAGTATTTAGAACTTGCAGCGAGCTAAGTTGATTAATAAGTCTTTTTAAAATTTTCTTCCTCTTTGTCATGCTCTAATAATCCTTCAGTCTCATTTAAAGAACTGCTGACTCAATTTGACTTTAAAGAAGGTCAACTAAAGGGTGACTGACAAATAAAAAACGGGCAAGCTCTTGTCTGAGACCATCCTCGTCTCACACACCCACGCAAATGTACAAAATATCACTGGCAATCTTGAAACTCAATCCAAAACAATTACGATGCATTTCTCAGAGCGGGTGAGCGGCAAAAGTGGTGATTCATCAATGTACACAATAAATTACTTTCTGCGGGCGAAGGGGAGCTAAGATGAGTGAGCATCACAAGAGGGAAGCCTTTTGACTTGACAGAATTTAAATTTTATTTGATTTAACCTGACGTTAACATCTCGAGAGATTCGCGGGGTAAGCTGGGCTGAGAAAATGAATGTATTAATGTACCCTGTATTTGATCGTTGGCAAGAAACGATGGATAACTTGGAAAAGGTTGTTTTCAAAGATATAAAGTACTTTGCAATTATTTTTTCTTAATAACAAAATCTTTGAAAAAACAATGAAGTTGACTTAGGAAGCCCACATTTTTATCAAGGTTAAAATCTGGATAAGAAGTATGCACTGAACAAATTCGTCGTAGCATCATTGTTTAAGGCGTAATGGAAGATTTTTATTGTAACCAATTGTCGATTAGCTTTATAATATCTAGTAGTTTAAAATAATAAGTACTGGTAATTTTGTCGTGTGGTGTGCATTCTAGTGGTTGTATTACTACAAACGTAAAACAATAAGGCTAAAATTATTATTTCTTCCAAAAATGAAGAGTCAAACGTCCACAACAGATTCTATATTATTATTGTTCTGACAATGTCTCTGTATCCATTCAGTTCCCTTCATGTCGACAGTATTAATTACATTGCTGGTACATCAAAGAAGATTCGAGGAAGATAATGACGTCACTAATGACTTTAGGGGCTTACAAATAAACCGTAAGCTCATTGGTGTTTCTGCAAGAATTCGAGACATTTGAGTGACGTTATTTTCGACAACGGAACTCTCTTTACTAGTTTGCAATCATAGATATAGTATATTTTGCAATCTATATGCATCATCAAAAATTATCGTTCTGTCCTTTTCAGCCACATTATACTGTTTTACCGGCATGAACAGTATAACAGTAACAGTTGGTAACAGTTTACATAATCTCTTACTAGCGGTATTCCTTGTACAACTTGGAGACGACAATGCGACAATAAATTAAATGAACTACTGTTACCAATGTTTTCATTTATTGTCGTATTGTCGTCTCCACCCCGTTTATTAGCTACTGTAAGAAAGTTGAGGGTGAATTCACTAATTCAGTTGTTTCGTGAAGTATTGTAGGATCGTCTGTACAGAACTGCAATAAATGGCACAGGTAATATAATTATCAACCATGTTGCTTAATATGATATACCTAATGATGCACTGTTTCTCGTAAGAACATTCTCAGAAACCAACACATTTGTTAATTAGTTATCTTACTGCTTTTAACATAATTATTGTGCGTTTCCGTGTAAAATAATCTCTTTAAATCTGCAAATACGACCACCGTTTCGAGGCGAAACCAAATTATGAATTGCAGAAAATAACTAAGTACTTGTTACAATGAGTTTAAATTTTAGTTATGATAAACATTATGTAGAAAATTAATGTTTCATTCAGGTCGTCTTTGTAAATCGATTCTGCTACTGGACCTTATGTTATTAAGGATGGATGTCGTGATTCAATTTTATGATGATACAATCTTACTTTTGAATCACCAATGAAACTAAACCGCAGCAAATTTTAACAAATGTAATTTTGCTAAATTCAATAAAATCAAAATGTTAACATTTCAGCTTTGACTTTCTCCTTTCTAAATTAGTGCGATAAGGCCCATGATTAATAACTATCAACATAGCTAAAGCAAACTAGCAACGTAGCCATTTAATTTGAGTACTCATTCCCTCCTCACCTCATTCATCCTAGTTAATTAAACAAAAGTGTGTTAAGTAAAGTAATTGTTTCTTTTCTTTTGACTGTACGTAATAATTACTAAAACTTAGAGTTGGGTTGAGCGACCAAACTATATGTTAAATTTTAGACTACTAAACTGTTGATGTAGTGAATTGTTGATATAGTAATCTGTTGATCTTATGATCCACTGATCTCGTAATTTGTTGATGTAGTAAACTGTTGATCTAATGAACTGTTGATCTAGTGGTGTTGATGTAGTAAATTTTGACCTAATGAATGTTGATCTCAGGTATCAAACCCTTGACCGATTGAGGTAGATTTTATAATACGTAATAGCGCTTCTGTAAGGATATCGCTGCTTTTGTGAAGTTTGATTGCAGCGACGACGTATTCCCGAGAGCCAGCCGAGAATCGTTTGTGTAGTTCAAAACGATTTCTGTTTCTGGGGTAAGATAAGCTCTTGAGATGACTGAATGACACAATATTATTTTCAGCAACGGATTAAAACAATAAAGTTGGTACTAATTGAATGGAGTTTTTAATTTATACGAATCAAGACAGGAAGAAAACTGTACTTGACGAGTTTCTTGCCTGGGACCTTCTAGATGGCGTTGTGTGAAATTGTCATTAATAAAAATAAAAAAAATAAAAAACCTTACAATAAGTTTTTTTATTTCATTTTGAAAAAAGAAATATATGTAGCTTACTTCCGCAAACAAAATATGCAAGATGCACCGCCCGCCCGCCCGCAAAAATATGCACATGCACACCACAAAATATAAGTGCACAGTACCTGCATTTAGCAAGACAGCAATACACCTTGCACCTTCACCAATTAGGCTACTCTACACGTGTTTCGCCCCAACCCGGAGCATCCTCAGGAGTTAGATCGTGCGTAAACCAACAGAGAACAACAACATCTTGCATATTCTGTTTGCGGAAGTAAGCTACATGTATTTCTTTTTTCAAAATGGTTTGGGACTTCCGCCAAGTGACGCCTGATTCAATCAAATAATTAACCGACTTCCTTTTAATTTCAATCTTAATAGAGTCACTAAGTCCCAGTAACGTTTTTCTCCTGTATGTTTACTTTAAGAAGTGTCCCTTTCCATGCACGTCATGAAGGGATGACACTGCAACACGAAAGGATTTACTATGACAAAGCTGCGCGATATCTCAAAGTGGGTCAGGCAGGACTCAGGACAGGAAACAATTTCGCGACCGCACAGAAATATATTCGGGTTGGCAATTTCACTTACATCTACTTAGTTCTGTGATTACGAATATTGCTGTGAGCTACTGAATATGAAATGAAGTTGTATTATAAGTATTACTATGTTATCTGTGTTATGATATATCTGGTGCTACTTATAGCTTAGTTATAAATGTTGAAACGTTTTTTTTTTCATTACAATCCCATCATTTTAATACCTATAGAATATATCGTGTAATTTTGTAAAAGTTTACATTAAAATACATTATTTTAACTTTGTCTTTGATAAGTAGGTACCTAATAGGATATTTGAATAATGCCGTCACATAGTAAACTTGGTGTTGGTTATTCTATTCACTGACTATTTCAAGACTAATCACTGACTATCTGAAGAATGAAGTGAAAATTTTGCTTCAAGAAAATAAGGGTTTCCAACGCATAAAGTATCCAAATATTACGTTTAACTTTTTATTTTATTGCGGTAGCTTTTTAGTATCCGAACTCATAACTTAGTACATTCATTTTGTAAGTACCTAAAGCTTGGTGCAGCTGCGCATTACACTCGGTGCAAGAATAAGAAATAAAATGCGAAAAAGCATCAAACAAAACTACTATAAAACATGGAACTTTTGACATAACGGCTGACGACAGACTAGCCTTAAAATCACGATGCTGAATGTGGCGATAAGTTTTAGCTTTATCGAATTTCTTCTCAACAACACAATAACTTCCAAAACTTACAGCAGATTTCATTTAAGTTAAGCTCAGTTATTTCCTCGCATTTTTTAAAATAAGCACTATACAAACCTTATACGGGAAGCATCTTCCCGCGCTCGCCTGTAATATGTACCTACTATTTGTTACTTTGTACCTACAGTTCAAAATGTTAAATTTGTATTGTGTATAATTTGAACTGCGCAAAAGTAAACTGCAAGTGTTCCAAAGGAATTTTTGCGTCGACACACCTTGTCTAATTTTCCGCTAAAGTAACTTCGATTCCGTTTACAAACATATTTACCCACATATTAATACAGCCCGGAAAAAGCCTTAAATTAAATTGTATTTTTTTTACTTTTTTTTCGTGAAAAACAAATTTTTGCATGAATAATTTGAAAGATTTATATCGCGCAGAGTTTCTCTGATTTCGCCTTCTTTGTAATTCCTATTTCATCACATCTAAGTTTAGTCATTGATGCATTAGCTTGTGAAATATTATTTTCTAGAATACCGACGTGTCTATCTTCTTCTCATCAACACAGAAAATATCATAACATAAGTAAGTACGCCTTTAATTCTAATTCTATTCGATTAAATTCTTGTGATTAATTTCATGGAAAACATACTTTAAGCATTTGATCGATAGTTACCTTGCTTCTTTTAGGAAGCTTATGCCACGATTGAACGCTACACTTCGCACACTCGTTGCTTCTTCGATGCATCATCAACACTGCCACTTTTGACATGCGATCGAACATAAGAGTCGCCAAAATATAACACGACACAACGTCGATACCGTTGAAAAAATAAAAGTATCGAACCGGCCGGTTTGCACTAAACTTAAGAATCACTACAACTCCACCAAATTAAAACGGTGTCATGAACTTAGCTGTCATTAGTGGATGACTTTTACGCATTAATGCGAAAAAAGATTACCTCGCTGGTGTACAGGGTGCGGCAGAGCTCAAACAGAATCCTGAGGATGGTGGGTGAACGTCTCGATTCGGCCCTAGTTGGCAGGTTCACTGAGCTGCACGTGGCAGGGGTTCGGTGAGCCTGCCCACTGGAGGTGCTAATTTAATTCTTTTTGTTGCCATGTATACTAACATAGTCTATAAGTTATATTGTTACTAACAAACTATGGATCTTTGGTCTAAAAATATTTTTTTTTTTTTTTTTATTTATTAGCCTAGAAAGTTATCAAGTGTTTCGATACTTGTCTTTGTGAAAAGTGAGTTTCCAAATGAAAAAAATCTTATGGTTTGGGGTTTTGTTAAGAAATAATAAAATTAGTTGCATAGAGAATACGTAAGTCTTTATACTGCCGGCACTAGTTGCTCGCGTTTACTGAGCAACATTATTGCTCGGGTGTCCATAAAGGATGATGCACGATTCGGACTAACGAGCGGGCGTGAACGACTGTCGTTATGGGTGGCGGTGACTATGCTTTCTGGTTAGATCGGACTACAAATGACTACAAAGAGCTACGGGACTGTTAGGTGGTTTATTGTTACGCAAGTATGTAACAATTAAAATAGACGTATTAATTAAGTTATTTTATATATCGTATCTTTGTATTTTTAAAATCTTTTGATTTTTCGTTGATTAGTTGGTGACCTAAAAATTGAATAGGTACATATTTTATCCCACAAAACCGATCTTTTTGAAGTAAAGCACGTCCCTCGCGGTGATACGCTACTTTAATTAAACAGTCATGCCTATTTTAACGAATGAAAACGAGACTCAATTTAGCACTGAACAATTCCATGAAATCAAAAATTGTAGTACTAAAAAATTAAACTATTGAGCCATTTACTCCTTTACTAAAAACAAATTTATTCTCTATTCCACAGCACGTTTGAATAATGGCAGCAACATGTCGCAACATGTCTATCAACGCCACAACATATTTGTGGGCATGTGCAAATGATTGCGTCGGGTCAGGCTTAATGCGCGATAAGGAGGATGTAACTACCGCTCGTTTCTAATGCGCGGCTGGCCGGCTAGGATGGGCCGTCGTTACGGCGGTAGGGTGCCTGTCAATTTGGTCTATAAAATAGTATTGTAACAAAGAGCCAAATGGCACGCGTGGAGAAAAGTCTATCCAAACAAGGGTTAAAAAAAAACAGTTTTCAAAAGATGAAAAAAAACTATTTGAAACGATTCAGAAAAAGCAAGAAAACGGTGGTACAAACAGTTTGAAATAATACAGTTTAATCATATTAAAACTACATTTAGGAGTTTATGTTTCTAAAAGAGTATAATTGATTATGAGAGAAAGAAAAATATTTTGCCTTTTTTGGATTCGCGAGTCCTTAAAGTCCTCATTGTCCTCATATTTTCTACTTAATTCCGCTAATACCCATAAATCATGGTAATACCAATCCTGTGACCATCATCTGGCCGTTTTCGGGAGCGGTAAGCATTTACGGTGCAGTAAAGCTATTTCTTGTGAGGCTCCTTAGCGGGACAATGTTGCTCGCATAATTCTTTACTGCCACTAGTTATGAAGGTCTACCCGCTATTTTTCTTAGCAATAAAACCAGAACGTATCTTAACATTTTATGCGCGAAATCGAGGTTGTGTGTGTAATCATGGGTTAAGTGAAAGAACGTTTACAGGGAAAATTTATTGCAACCTATTGCAAATAGGCGACAAATACTGAAATCTTCTCAAATTTTGCAATAATTACTTAAGTGGCCAATTATTGGAGTAAGTACTTAACTTTTACTTTACTATAGAATAAATTCTAGCGATTAAGGTTTCCCGAAATAGGGAAATCTCTCGAAGTGTCAGAATTGGATTTTTTTTTTTTTTTTTTTTTTTTTATTGATTCAGGGACAACAACAGCCAAGAACATAATTACTAGTATACAATAGTATATAAATAGGTACAAAACCAAAGCTGATTAGGCCAAAAAAAGTTATCCACAATTTCACAACTAAAACAAAAGGCAGAGAAAGTAAGTAGGTACTCATTACCATACCTACTACACGATAAAACTAAAACGAATAAAAAGTAATATTAATAAAAAATGATTATGATGTAGGTACCTATGTGTTAAAGTATCTATATTATAAGTATATATTATAAGTTATGTGTGTATATATTATATAAATAGTGTATAAATAGTGTGATTAAAAATAGAAAATATAAAACAAAATTAAGTATCGCTGTCACAACAGTCACCAAGACTATATTCCATTACTTTTTTTACTTTATTTAAGAAAGACCTCTTAGATTCAATAAAAGGGTCTAAACTAGAGAAACTCTTATTGTATGTCTCGAACATTCTAGTCAACACTGCATTGTGACCGTATCTAGTCTCATGAGATGGGACGGCAAATAGTGAGGTGTGTCGGGTACGGCGCCCAGGCACGCGCAATGACACTCTTTCAACTAGCTCAGGACAGTCAAGTCGACCACGAACTACATCAAACAACAAACCCATGTCAAATACAACGCGACGCTCGTCCAATGTCTGCAGACCAAACTCCTTACAGTTAGCTTTATAGTTAATAAATTCGGACTTTTTTCTTTTAGCTCTAAAGTTGAGATGATTTACGAACTTCTTTTGAATACTTTCAATGCAATTGTTTTCAGTTAACAGTAATACAACTCTCTATGCTATTGCATTAGAAATCAAAATAGTTTGTAACCTCTTACGTAGAAAATTTATTGGTATCCCTTCTCAACCCCTACCGCACATCGTTATTCAAAAGCTAATAAACCATTTTGAATCTTAATTCTGCTTTAGATAAAATATCGCTCACTGCAATAATCTAAAATGAAGTGAATATACCAGACTAGCTAGTTAGATTAAGTTTATTATAAATTTCGCAGAGTTTTTTTTCTGTACATGCAACATTCATTTACAATATTTCCAAGTAAAATTACAATATGCAATTTTGCATTTATTAGCAAAAAACTGTCTTCATAAAACACTGTATTTGTTTACAGAGTCACAATCAGGGATTGAAATACCGTTAAAAAAATATTTTATCGGTAAATTTACCAGTAAAAATAACGTTAAAATTATTGTACCGGTAAAATTATCGGTAAAAAAGTAACGTTAATAATTGGAATAACGTTAATTTTAAAGTAACGGTAACAAAAAGTAAGAAATAACGTAAAAATTAACGTTATTTACTGAAATAACGTTAATTTCAACGTAACGTTATCTAAAGTAACGTTGTAAGTAAATGTAATTTACTAATCGAGTGTTTAATATTTTTTCTAATATTTTTGACAAAACCGGTAAAATGGAGATAGGCCTGTAATCGCTGATATTGCTTCTATCCCCACCCTTGAACACTGGAGTGATAACCGATTGCTTCAACGCGTCAGGTTATCAATCCCAGGTCACAATGCATATTATGCTAATTTAAAACGAATTATTTAACCTTACACGATGTGTTACGTTCAATAAAGCCACAGAATGTAAACCACTTCAAACTAGTTAGTATGGCAATAACAGCTTTAGTGGTCTATTTTAAAACATATTTTAAAGAATATTTAAACTTTATGCATAATTTTCATCTCCGTCGAACATGTTTTTATTTTAATAAATCATCTTTCATAGGCCAAGGCTTCTCTTTAAAAAATGCTATTACTTTTTAACAGTAATGTTACGGCTCCATCTGCGTTAACGTTAACGTTAGTGGTAATGTTCAACTATGCTTTAGCTAAGGAGTTAAATAAATTTAGTACTGTCGTTTGTAAATTAACACCGTTAAGTCTTAGCCACATCTGCGTAACGCCTAGATTAACGCTTTAAGGTATGCGTAAAGTAAGACGCAGATGGAGCCGTAGCATAACGATTGTAAATGATTTATTGTACTTACCGTACACTGGTAAACAAAACTTTTTATTTCTTTATCTACATAGGACGGTTAAACCTACCTTTATAAATACCTTTCGCAAAGCTATGTTTTCGCGAAATTACAGCAGATAGTAGAAAGATAAAGACGAAAAGGCACTTCTCAAATATACAGCATGTACCTATCGAATGAAAAGTAAAACATTCGAGCTCAGCAAGTAATTTTAAGCAGAAATTAATAAAACTCCTTCGCCTTAGCATTCGTAGCTCTCGTAGCATTCAAAGAACCCGTAGCATTCGTAGCTCTCGTAGCATTCATAGCTCCCGTAGCATTCGTAGCTCACGTAGCTTTCATAGCTTCCGTAGCAATCGTAGCTCTCGTAGCATTCATAGCTCCCGTAGCATTCGTAGCTCACGTAGCTTTCATGGCTTCCGTAGCAATCGTAGCTCTCGTAGCATTCATAGCTCCCGTAGCATTCGTAGCTCACGCAGCTTTCATAGCTTCCGTAGCAATCGTAGCTCTCGTAGCATTCCTAGCTCCCGTAGCATTCGTAGCTCTCGTAGCATCTGTAGCAGCAATCGCATTCGGTGTGTAGCATCGCTTGATCGGATGGATATACGTCTAAGTACTAAAGGACACTCCCCGCCCGGCCCTAGAATCAATTACCTCACCCCACTCCGCTAGTTCGTATGCCGAATCGTATGCTCGTTTAGTCGTGTTTGTCAACTGTCAACTTATTTTAATATTCAAAGCAATGCGTCGTAACTTATTATATTTAGTTCGAGTCATGAATTGAATGACGCGCCGGTCATTACAGTACAAACTGCACGGTAGCCCTACACTTACACACACAGTTGCGCGTATACAAAAACGTCATCTGACGTCATCTTTTTATATTGGGCAGGTTTTATGGAGTGTCCGGGGTATGACGCTAGATTACTTTCATAGTGCACGCTACGACCTCACGATATCCATGTCGCCAATGATTATGGAGCTTTTCTTTTGTGATAATACATACCGTAGCTACATGAAATCTTTTATTTTAGTGAATTATTTTTACACGTCGCTCGATACACACTGTATTACATTTTATACAGGTGGGCTGCATTAGGCTTAACGTTTAGGTGCAATCTTTGTGCGGTTGATATTACTGCATTAAAACTGCAACTTGGCTAGCAGTCTGTTAAAAGAGGACTATAATGGGGAAGATGTAAATAAAAATTTATTCAATTTTTTTAGCCCTAATCAAAAGTATAAGCAATAATAAGACTAACTGTGAAAAAAATATGTTGATATCACGAAAATTGAATTTTTTATAAGCAAATCAATTTGGGGACGCGCGAAATCTGATTGCGTCGTTCGAGTAATGGCTATGACGTCACGTCGCCGGTTGTACGATGGACAGCGGCGGCGGGCGTATGGAAGCTTAGCGACACTATGTGATTGACAGGCTCTGTAAACTTACTTTTGTTAATTTCGATACTTTTGTTTTGTTATTTTACATTTTTCATACAACCACTGTATTTTTCAATAAAATTAGGTAGGTACAGAAAGTTTCATAGAGTTCCTCGGATACGTATCTTTTGTTTTTTTTTTTTTTTTTTTAATTTATTTAGGACAACAAACAACTGAACAAGGGGATTACATACACATAGCACATTAATCGGTTCTTTGAGTATTTGTACAGTCAACACCGTTATCCACAAATATCTGCATGAAGTAATTGGTAATCTATTAACTTAAATAACATTTCTATTTTTATATTATAGTATACGGTACAGAACATAAGTAAACCACCTTTTTAAGTGCATTTGAGTAAGAGTAAACTAAGTTAATTTAATTAAGAATTTTCAAAGCATTATTTCTAAAAACGTTTTGGGACGTGTTGTGCATAATATCCAGTTCACAAGATAATAGTTCATTATAAGCATGCATCAAACGCCTCAATGGAGCTCGCTTGCCTGCATTAGTTCTGGTAGTTCGCGGGGAAAAGAAATGGTACGTTTTGATATTAGTCTTACGGGGAAGTCTATTGGGTACTTTGAAATATATCTGATTAAGAATATCAATACAATCATATTTATTATGACAAATGTTATATAAAATAGTCTGATCAGCAAGTAATCTTCTTTTTTTAAGAGATAAAAGAGAATATTTATCTAAAGATTCTTCATACGATCGTTTCGCGCGAAGACATCTAAAATTTACTAATCGAAGAAATTTACGTTGGACCAATTCAATGCTTTCACTATATTTAGCATAATAGGGATTCCAGATCACAGAACTATATTCAAGTTGAGATCTAATAAGAGACTTATAAAGCAACAAATAAGTTTCAGATCTTTTAAATGGTTTGCAGGTTCGTGCCACAAATCCGTACATTTGAAAAGCCTTATTAGTAATTTGTTCAATGTGAGTATCGAAATGCAACTTCGAGTCAATCATTAAGCCTAAATCTCTAATCAGTGATACTCGCTCAAGTATGGCGCTGCATAGGCTATAATTATGAGTGATAGGGTTATTTTTTTTTGTGAAAGTTATCACCTTACATTTACTAATGTTAATTTGTAATTTATTTACTGTGCAGTAGGTGGAAAGACGGTCCAAATCACTCTGCAGTTTCAAACAATCTTCAAATGTGCTAATATTCATATAGATTTTTAAATCATCGGCGTATAAAAGGAACTTACTGTGTTTAAAACAATTGTTTATGTTATTTATGAATAAAACAAAAAGCAATGGTCCAAGAATTGAGCCTTGAGGTACCCCTGATGAGATGTTTACCGCACAAGATGAGAAACCGTTAACCACCACCTTCTGTGTTCGATTTTCCGCATATGACTGAAACCACCTTAAGAGATTACCTTTTATACCATTGTATGCAAGTTTTTCGAGTAAAATAGCGTGATCTACCTTATCAAACGCCTTGCGAAAATCAGTATATATGGAATCAATCTGTTTGCGATCGTCAATACTCTCAAAAAGATAGTTAGTGTATAGTAAAAGATTGGTTACAGTCGATCGTTTTTTCACAAAACCATGTTGTTCTGGTATTATAATATTATGTAATGATCTTTCGCAAGTTGACGTTTTTTACAGGTATTTTTTGAGGTATTTTTTATTTTCTTAGGTCGTTATTTCGTTTGTTTCTTTGTTTAATTACTGGGAATGATTTTATAATGAGCTAGACTTGAAACTTTGAATATAGGTCAGAACTGTAAGACAACGCTGATCATCATTGAGCTGATCTGATGACGGAGCTGGAAGAAGGCCACAGGAACTCTATAATAAAACCATACAATCACATCGACTTTTGTGCTCGTTTAATTCGTCTTGACAAGTACTCTGATAGGAATGGGAGATGAGGTCCAAGGTCTGATGATGGAGCCGGAAGAAGGCTACAGGAACTCTGTGTTCAAACCATGCAACCCCATCGAGTTTAGGCTCATTTAATTCGTCTTGACGAGTTCTCTGTTGAGAAATACTCGTAGTTTCAAGGGTCTGATATCATTTGGAATCGTTGGATTTGCCTTGACAAGTACTATGATGGGAGATAGTTTCCAGAGCCTGATGATGGAGTCGGAAGAAGGCCACAGGAACTCTGTATTCAAACCATGCAACCCCATTGAGTTTGGGCTCATTTGATTCGTCTTGACGAGTACTCTGTTGGGAAATAGAATCCGGGGTCTGATGATGGAGCTGAGAGAAGGTCACCGGAACTCTGTAATAAAACAGCAACTCCATCCAGTTTGGGCTCGTTTGATTCATTTTGACGAGTATTATGTTGGGAAACAGTGTCCAGGGTCTGATGATGGACCTGAAAAAGGCTACAGGAACAGGAACTCTATAATAAAACCATACAATCACATCGACTTTTGTGCTCGTTTAATTCGTCTTGACAAGTACTCTGATAGGAATGGGAGATGAGGTCCAAGGTCCGATGATGGAGCCGGAAGAAAGCTACAGGAACTCTGTGTTCAAACCATGCAATCCCATCGAGTTTTAGCTCATTTGATTCATCTTGAGCTTGACGAGTACTCTGTTGGAAAATAGAATCCAGGGTCTGATGATGGAGCTGAAATAAGGTCACAGGAACTCTGTAATAAAAAAGCAACTCCATCCAGTTTGGGCTCGTTTGATTCGTCTTTACGAGTACTCTATTGAGAAATAGTTTCTAGGGTCTGATAATGAAGCCGGAAGAAAGCCACAGGAACTTTGTATCAAAACCATGAAACCCTATCGACTTTGGGCTCGTTTGATTCATTTTGACGAGTAATCTGTTGGGAAACAGTGTCCAGGGTCTGACGATGGACCTGCAAAAGACTACAGGAACTCTGTAATAAAACCATGCAACCCCGTCAAGTTTGAGCTCGTTTGATTCGTCTTGACGAGTACACTGTTGGGAAAAAGTGTTCAGGGTCTGATGATGGAGCCAGAAGAAGGCCACAAGAATTCTGAAATAAAACCATGCAACCTCATATTCTAGTTTGAAATCGTTTGATTCGCCTTGACAAGTACTATGGTGGGAGATGGTTTCCAGGTTCTGATGATGGAGCCGGAAGAAGGTCACAGGAACTCTGTAATAAAACCATGCAACACCATGCTCTAGTTTAGAATGGTTTGATTTGCCTTGACAAGTACTATGTATGATGTGAGATGGTTTCCAGGGTCTCAAAATGGAGCCCTAGTCTCATATTGTCTTGGAAAAATACACTGTTTTAAACAAGTATTTTAAGTGTACTAGCGACCCGCACTCGCTTCGCTTCTTTCTTTTTTTGCACACCCAAAAATAAAACAAATGTCGTACAGTTGTTACCTTTGCTCCAGAAGACGCGCATGAATTTATTTTCGCTCGCGTTATTTTTTGCGACAACTCCTAAGATATTCATTTAAATAGTATGGTGTTAAAGATTAAAATAATGTGCATGAAATGCTTCAGGTAACAGACGTATTTAAGTTGATAAGGATTAATACTGTATCCTTCTAAATAGCTTTCCAAATTACCGCATTGTATGTGACCGATTTTTTAGAAGATTATAATGGGTATAGTGAGCTATTCTTAAAAGATAGATATATGCCATCGCGGACTTTTTTGTAGATCTATAAAAGAGAAACAATTCCATCATACATTATTTTGTTATAGCTCAAAATTTTTATGCAGCGTTTTCGATGCAAGCTCCCAGTCGGCTTAATTTTTGGCAAAATCTTTAACCATTATCGTCATATTTCTACCAATTTAGATAAAACCTTAACTTATTATACACTTAAACCGTCCTCAAGGATCATTCTATCATTTGGTAAAAACCGCATGAAAATCCGTTTAGTAGTTTTTGAGTTTATCGCGAACAGATAGACAGATGCGGCGGAAAGACTTTGTTTTATAACATCTCGGCGGACGTAACCGGCGATGTGACGTCACGCCTTAAACGGTCAAGACCGCGCTGATTTTAAAAACATTCAACTTTGAAAATTAATAAAAAATTCAGTTTTTAAAATATCTAAAAAATTCTTTCACCAATATTTTTTAGATTTTACGTTTGATTTTTCTATATTATAAAATAATTACACTTATCTTCCCCATTAATATTAGACGATCCGATATATATTTTCTGCTTAATCACTATCATCATTATACTCCTAACTATCACTTAAAGTTACTTTCGCGATTCATACAGCTCAAATTGAAATGTTTACTGAAAGCCTGAAAATGTTATTAAAACTTGTTCAGGGGCCGACCGGATAGATAACAAAACCTATTCAAACTGTTTAGTTATAATTAGGTATTCAATTCAAAAGGTAAAAGGTGACAAAAAATAGAGACAGTTAAAACAAGTGCATTAAATATTTGAAACATCTGATATATGAAGACAGATTGAATCACTTCAAAATTAGTTCCCTTTCGGATCGAAGACGCATGCATGACCAGTTGTTTTTATACAAACTAGCGAATGGTATCCTGGATGTTCCTGAATTATTACAAAAACTCTCATTCTCAGCTCCACTAAAACTTCCTCGACCTTCAAGATTTAACATTCTCGTAGAATCTTATAACAAATCCAATCTTGGTCATTTAAACCGTATTATAAGAGAACTAAAAAGCGCGAGTAGGACTAAAGATCTGGATCTATTCATAGATGGCATTCGTAAATTTAAAAGAGCGCTCTTATAGCACATAATATACATTTAATTTACAGTATTGTCTCGAATGCTTTTAAGCTAAGTTTTTTATATTTGGAATTCATTTAATTCATGATTGGAATTTTAATTTATAATCGGAATTATTATTTATACTGGATTTCTATTTGTAATTGGAATTTTTATTTATAATTGGAATTTTAATTTATACTTGGATTTATATTTGTAATTATATTTTTTTATTTATCACTGAAATTTTTATGTATAAGTACTAGGATTTTTTTGTTATTGTAATTTTTATTTATAATCGGAATTTTTATTTATACTTAATTGGAATTTTTATTTGTAATTGTAATATTGATGTTGCTTCTTATATATCTACGCATGAGGTCTTCACCTATAATTGTAATAGCATTATGCTGAATTCTCTTAAGATTTTGTCTTTGTTTATTGCTTGTGTCAATGTTTATTATGTTGGTGATCAATTAATAAAATAAAATAAAATAAAAATATTATAATAAAGGCACCATAATAACAAAATACTGGGTAAGTTCGTATATGGACGTATCGCGTAGGATTATGTAGTAATCTTTCTAATTAAATAAAAAAATACAATTTTAAGTTTTTTCTTCACTTATTTTGCGACTCTGCCTTTCATGATTTAGGATACTTTAGTTTTGTATTTGTATTATTTAGAGTCAAAATTAACGACATTTTGATTTAGGTTCAGAAGCTCTATAAATTATTCAGAGCTTTAAGCAACTGCATGCATATCCATGAAATTTGTGAGACAGAGAGAAAGGCAACAAAGTTATTCTGTGGGTTCCGTTTTTCATTTTGAGAAATGAAGCCCTAAAAAGCCACTACATTCGAAATTATCAAAATTAACCTATTTTTTATATAACGGTAAACAATCAAATATTCAGTTACTTAATATAACTGAAAAAATAGCATTGTGAATGCTAAAGTCTAAAAATTCAATCAAATATTCTTTATTTTGAGCAGATAAAAATATTATGTTTTAGTTTCATAAACGAATAATTTTATGGTAAAAACAAGGTTTTTTTTTATTTTCACTCGACTATAGAAATATGCATAGACTCATAATTTTTTAAATTATTTTTATATTTTTGGATAATACTTAAAGTTTATTCATCTCTAACTCAATAGGCAATGACATAGAAGAATATTCAACAGTTACTTTTTCAAAAAGTGGCTTTATGGTTAAAATAACAACAAAACCATTGAAAAAATGAAAAAGTGAGGTTATTTTCATTACTCTTCATACATAAATGAAAAGACAGAGCATGCTTTTTGAATATACTGGCCTTAAATCAGAGGTAAGACCAAAATAGCTGTAGGATTCAAATCGTGCCTTTAGTGGGAGTAACCTATTATCCCAGATTTCATATCGAAACTAGGGATTGATCGGGTAAGCTGAGCGATCGCTGAGCCGTCACGGAGGCTGCCAATCACTGTGAGTTAGGTTCCTAGGTAATCCGGGTGCACTTAATGAAATGCGAATGTTACACGATAAACAACTTCATGGGTTTTAACATAAAGCACAGGGTAATGATTTGGTGGGTTACCTGCAGATCAAAAGATAGTATGACAATTCTGTTTAGAATTACACAATAGGAACTGTTTTAGGTGAATCTCATACCAGCATATAATACCTACGCTTACGAGCACAAATATGGATATTATGAATTAAATCACCTCTGTCTTTTAAAACTTTTTACAGTCGAGGAAATGAAATTTGTAACGTAACAAAAAATGATACAACTATTGGTCGAAAGAAACAATGTTAGTACTGATGACATATTTTTACTTGTGAGTGTAGTTTTGTATCTAATCGTTTATTCTTAATGGCAAAAAGATTAATTCATTTTATTTGTTCAGTAGATAACTCTTAATTAACTGAATGACTTTATCAACTTAAAATACGAAGCCAAAGAAAAGACGATAAGCTCAAAGCAAATCAATACAAAGGTATTCCTTTTCTCTACGGCAATGATCACAAATTCTCATCGTTGTAAAGCGCTGCAAAAACTATGCAGATCAGCTTGTATATCCTTTGGGAATGTTTGAATTAAACATTAAAGTGCTTCGCTTGTGAGCGTACTGGCTAATTTATTACTTAATTTAATTAATTAGATTGCTAAACAAACAGCATGTGAAACAACGAGTGAAACACAACGCTTGTCTTGTTTTAATGGCGTGCATGCTCGTCATAATCATAATAATACAAAATAATAGTTTTACGACGGCCCCAAGTTGTTTTTCGGTAAGCATCGTGTTTTATTTGTTTTCCAAAATATCCTTGAGATAATTTATGATTTGAGTGATTTGTTTTGATGGATTGATTCGCCATAAAAAACCTTTTGGGAGATAAAAGATTTCGACAAAATTATATATTATGATTAATTGTCCAATGTCAGAATATCTCTCAGCTGCAGATCGAAATTATGTTCTAAGCACGTAAATCTTTGTTTTTTTCAAAGTTCCATTACCTTATACGTACTAAGCAAGCCAAATATGAATAGACTGTCAAAACGGCCATTTTTGTTTGCGTTTCACTTTCTCTTCAGGGCTACTGTAGCATGTGCAAGAAAAGGAAAAGAGATCGAGATTGCCGTTTGAGAGTAGGTACTATTCTTATTTAGCTCGCATAGTACGTACTTCGAAAGCTATCTGGAGACAGCTTTCGATGTACTCCTAAACCACTCCAATCCTTCTTGTGGAGGTGTTTATTGCTTAGGTAGATACAGTCAGCAGCACGTCAGGTTATACAAAACTGTCAACATTAAAGAATGAAATTGATTGAAACTTATTACCCTGTCGTGGTAGCCAAGCGAGCCGTTAACTGTACTTCATTTCTTACTTCTTCTTGTAAATCTATCAGCGAAGTGAATATGGAATGTGTGTGTATATGAAATCGATACAAGAACATTCACTTAAATATGCTTAATTTTTTCTCAATATCAGTGTCTCAGTTAAATAATATGCTACTTAATAAAACATTATTTCGTGTCTTAACATCCCGTATCGGCGTCACGTAAGCTCTGTCTCAACCCCCAATTCCCGAATTTACATAATATTTCCATACGAACGCCACTTGCTCAAGTCGCATCGCGGCTTCTTGTTTGTTTTGCATACAATTATGATATTGTAAAAAAAAAGTGTGTTTACACGCGATCTGTTTATTTCTTACTTGTATTATTACATGCGATAGTACCTTTACATATTTCTCACTACCGTAGAACAGTTAATAGTTAGCTAAAGTGTTGAAATATGACTGTGGCCAGCCCTTAAAATTTAAAAAAAACTATGACGTATCATAACAATCATTTGAATGGGGGCACTAGCCATGCAAGAATATTTAAAATAAAGTGTTTATTCGATCTCAGCAAGCGTTCAGAAAGATAGCTTATTTTTAAAGAATAAACTGGAATGGCAAAGGAATCCTCCACCGCCACATTTTAATAATGATCGTTTCCACAATCTGCGGACAGAAGCCATGAATATTTCAAAGGACTTGGAAATTGATTAAGCCCTCAACACACGGTACTTTTGCTTCGAAGAAATCGAGCCTCTTTGATAGAAAATATGATAAACAGACGATAATAATACACAGATGAAGAATAAATATAAATGAATATGGGAAGAGTACAAAAAATTGTCGTGAAATCTGCTTCACCATGGAAGTTGTAAAAGACACAATCATACATTGAATCATTTAAACGTTATATTTTGACAAAATAGCGATGACGTCACCGTGACAATACAATCGTGAAATATACTGCTATAAATAATTTAAAACTCGGAAGCAAAAAATAATGTTATGTTAGTGAAAATTGTGTCCTTTGTCCCATTCAATGAATGAATGAAAATGCAGGTAAAACATTATGTTGTATAAAATTGTACAGTGGAAAAACTATATCGCCACTAACCAGTGATTACTAGGTCAAACAAAAACAATTCAAGATCTAGATCTACCCTCGAAAAGGAAGCTTAAGGCGCTGTTATAAGTAGGTACTACTAGCGCCGCCAATACATTTATTTTTATTACTCGTAAACCAAGTAAATATTTAAATTGTCTCTGATATTTTTTAATAACTCTTTAACATTGTTCATTCTTTCTGTAAGTTTTAAAATCCATTCTAGCCAAAAGTGGTTACTTTGAGCTAAAAATAATAGATTTTAAAAAGTCAGTCATTATTGCCCAGAATAGTATTAGTAGTACGTACAGAAAAGACACTCCCCGCCCCGCCCTTGAATCAATTACCTCACCCTACCCCGCGAGTTCATGTGCCGAATCGTGTGCTCGTAGTCGCGTGTGTCAACAGCTGACAACTTTCGTGAATGCAAAACATTTAATATCACTCATAGAAAAATGTCTTATTACTGGTAAATACATATTTATATTGTTAAAACCGTGAAAAACCAATATGTTTATTTGTGTGTGCGAGACGATTTCCGTAGTAGCCCTAGCTTTACACACACAGTTGCTCGTGTACAAAACGTCATCTGTGTAGTATCTGTGTAATAGGTACGAGTAGTTATAACGGAGCGGTTTTATGGAGTGTCCGGGATGTGATAGGATCGAAATATTAATCTTAACACAAACGCCATATATCAAGCCTTGAAGCCTCTGATGAGCGCCGTAACCGTTCACCTCTGACCCCGTTATTTACTCGTAATTATGTTCAAACAGTAGTGCCTCCACCATAGTAGATGGCAAGGAGAAGGTATAATTTAGCGCCGATAGAAATTTGACGACATGGAGCCATGGTACAGGTGCATACAGTAGATCATGTTTTGAATATGAAAACATAAACTTTGTTATTCCGAAACGTGGACTAAAAATAAACCTGATCTAAAGCTATTTTTATTTTAGCTTAAAAAATAAAAGACAGCATATTCACAACTAGGTAAGGTTATTTAGGATTGGATTGCGCTAAGATAAATATTTATTTATTTATTCTGGCTGTAGAAAAAATAAAGAGAATCTGCATAACCCAAAACCTTTGTTTCTACAAGGCGTCAAATAACGTGCGATACGTGACGCTCTGCTTGTTTGGCAACAATACACAATAATGCGGGAATTGCCCGATCACTAAGTATAATATAGACAGACATTGTTTCTAATGAATGTTCGGTGTGGTCACACAACATGTCTTTGGGATCTTAGTTATATAATGTTTGTTTATAAGGAAATAATTACATAGGTACCTAATTTAATGTGGTGCGAGAATTTTTTTCCGGATAATAAAAGGTCGCAATCTATTCGAAACTATGTACAAATAATTTTAAAATAAATTAGTTCCATCTACAAATACCTTTTCAGTATGATAAAATATGAGCATGGATAAGAAGCATATCTCTTTTGATTATTTGTATTCATACATAAACTATATAAATAAGTTACTTAATATAATTGAAAAATACTAGAAAAAATCGACTCACCCGTAGCAGCTCAGACGGGACTCGAACCCGCACCCTTAGGATTCCGGCCCAATGCCCTAACCAATTATGCTACCGAGTCGCTATTACCAATTTATTTTATTTTATTTTTATTTATTTGGAAGACCAACAGCTGAATTTAACACAGTAGGAAGCTTATATAACACTTGGAAGCCACTTGGAAATCAAAGCACATTGTGCATAACGCACCTTTTTTATAAGCAATCGTCTATTTAAAATGTGACATTGACGTCGGCGTTTTGACAGAGCATTTTTCGCACTTGACAATCAAATTACTGTAATTTGATTGTCAAGTGTAAAAAATGCTCTGAAAGTTTGCCTTTTACAGTCCCTCGCTCACACACATAGTATACTCTTACTGACTTCCTCACACACTGTGACATCGTATTTCTAATACAATTAGCTTGCTTTATCCAATTTCCAACATGAATTCCTCTTTAATTTCGGTGAACAGTCAAATTGACTTAAATTGATGGTAGGCAAAGAAAGAGATTCCAAACCTTGTTTGTGAATTGAATGTATTTCGTCATTAATGACTGTAACGTAAATACGTATATCGACTTTTCGTTAGTAAGGTTTTTATTTGTAAACAAAAGATTTGATGTTATTTTAAGAAATTACCTTTTTTAAAAACTGAAATCAATAACTTATTTGGTGAATTGAAATTTGTTAAATTTATTCATCATATCATTATTTTGAAAAAAGAAATATATGGTCGGTGTTGGTTTACGCACGATCTAACTCCTGAGGATGCTCCGGGTTGGGGCGAAAAACGTGTAGAGTAGCCTAATTGGTTAAGGCGAGGCCAGTTCACGATCTGATGAAAAGTCTGATTTTTGAACTTCCAATGTGAAGAACTGATGTAAAATTCTACTTCACAAAAATTACTGTAGACTGAAAAAGAAACAAAGAAGCAAATTAACCGAACAGAATATTGAAAAATGGCATGGTAACTCTGTAAAAAAATCCTGAATAACACCATAAAAACTTATAAAACTAAATTTCAAATCGTCAGATTTCGTAATTTTCAACGACATTGATATGATTTTTTATGCAAAAAGGATAGCTTTTTTATCGATCTAACACAATAACCGAGTACATTTTTAATAAATGATCCAGTATTTCAGAAATCAATAAAAATGTACTAAAATTCGTCAAATTTCTGACGAAGCGTCAATTAAAGTTATGCAATATTCAACCTTATTCTAAAGACATAGTGAAAGAGTAAATTTCGTGAACTGGCCTCGCCTTAAGGTGCAAGGTGTGTTGCTGTCTTGCTAAATGCAGATATTGTGCACTTATATTTTGTGGTGTGCATGTGCATATTTTTGCGGGCGGGCGGGCGGTGCATCTTGCATATTTTGTTTGCGGAAGTAAGCTACATATATTTCTTTTTTCAAAATGGTTTGGGACTTCCACCAAGTGACGCCTGATTCAATCAAATACTTATTATTCATTATTGTACGCCATAATGAACAATAAAATGTTTAAGTGATAAAGTTGATCTGCTGGCTTAACCTGCTGTCATGACAACCGAAACACGATTTAGATCGCGTGATATATCGTTTTATCGACACTTAACTGTCAAAATCCATTGTCTTTTGACAGTTAAACGGATAGATTGCTAATCATATCGCGTTTCAATGATCTTATATTGCTTGAGGCGAACACATAAAAAGGTTTATAAGAATGTTTTACTACACTAAAAAAATACTTGTTATTTAAAGGTATTACAATACTTCTACAAGGTTGTTGAAAATTGCCTTATTAAACCTTAGCCTTGTTCAGTTTGATGGTCCCCATCTACCATATTCGACTTTATAAGGCTATTTCTAAACACTTTGTATAGATACTGTAGGTAAACATTGTAGACAGCCCACATCCCATTCCTCATTGCACGTTACCGCAGTTTACATATTATACCTATATATTTTGAAAAAACTAATATAATACACTGTGGCGACCCTGATAAATTATCAACTCTCTGGTCGAGCACACCTGGCCACAATAAAATAATGGATCGTGTACATTGCGCGCTATAACCCATCGCCTGATTAATGAAGCGGAGTGGGCCGTCGATCGATACAGCAATAGCTTAGGTGGCCGGAAAATTGATGTGCCCACAATTTATTTTATGGTACGGCCGTTGTTTGAAAGTTGTAGACAAAAAAATGTAGTTTAATAAGCTTTTTTCCTTTAAATAAGTTTGATTGGTTTCGTTAAAAGTTACTCAGTTATATAAATAACTAGTAAGTTTCTAATAATCCCACAGGAAAGCGGAATTCATACTAAACTGATACTTTATTTGCGAATGGAAATAGAATGATTGCTTCAAAACTGTTAATTTTGAATAATTACCTTAGTAGGTACTTACTAAAGAAATAACTATACCAATTTGTCCTTTTCATAGAATGAAATTCAGTTGAAGGTCCATGATTTTTTACCAACTCTCGTGAATTTAACGTTTCAACGTTGATTTTTTTATAATAGCAAACACGGACGGAATCCATTTTGGCATGCAAGCTCGCACTTTCGTGTTGGCAAGAGCCCAGAGACATCTTCAGTAGTGCTAACGGGGGGGTGCAAGTCAAAAGCGAATAAAAAAACATAAAAAGGCTGACGTCCAAGACATGACCTCCTTTTATGGGTATACGACTAAATCAAGAAAATTATTTCAAAGAAAATTCGTTCATAAATGTTTTTTTTTTATATAAAGTATTAATGAGTCTGGATCAGAAACTATTAATGTTCATTAAAAAAGTTTATTTGATAAAACTTCTCAACGTGTAGAGTAAACATACGTGCTTCAGAAGAGTAGAGAAAGTGAAAGTAAAAAATCGGTAAATAAAGTAATCGTAAAATAAAATACTGTGATTAATTTAAATAAATATTAATAAAAACGCCGCGTGTTACTTCGCGTCGAATTCGCCTCTTTTGGATAATGCAAAACTAAAGGTCTCAATCTAAATATAACTCGATGGCTTGTTCATTTTAAAACGTACATAGAGTCGAAAGCTAATGCTAAGCCAACGGTAGTAATTTTCGGGTATTTTTATCGATTGATTTTTAAAATTATTAAATGCACTTAATATGTCTGCTCCATTCTGATTTCCAGAGCGATCAAACTATCGGCTGATTGCAATCTCAAGTGCGTGCTGGCTCTTATAACATGGACCACCGCCTCGTTGCATAGTCCGCAAGTCATCGCTGACGGGCCCGTGACGCTCCGAATTCCTAACCAAGCGCCTTTTATTCAGTTTTTCTGCTAATGTGCAGACTGGAGCAATCAGAATGTGGCGCAAAAAACGTCGAATTTAACATTAAGGCCCATATAGCCGTCAACTAGCGCCGCCAATTCATTTATTTTTATTATACGTAAACCAGGTTAATATTTAAATAAACGAAACAACAATGCCCTCTTAAATTGTCTCTAATATTTTTTGGATAACTCTTCAACAGTTTTCATTCATTCTGTAAGTTTTAATATCCATTTAAACCAAAATAATTTTAAAGCTAGTACAAAGAATGAAAAATATTAAAGAGTTAGAATAAGAGACAATTTAAGAGGACATTGTTGTTTCCTTTTTTAATATTTACTTGGTTTACGAGTAATAAAAATAAATATTTTGGTGGCGCTGGCGCTAGTTGACCTATAATAAGCCCCTTAATGAATATTTTACTTGAAGTTACTTGTTGTCTTGATTGTTTTGTAAACGGAATCAAATAAAAAGTAACATTATCAATTGTACCGTATGTTCTATTACAAATGCTTGGAACAAACGCTAACCAAAGTCTCAGTTCAGATCCACACTACAAACATCGGTATAAGCTGTGTTATCAAGTCACAATCACAGCTGAAAAATATTGTATGCTTATTTTTCATTAATTATAGCTAGACAAGGCATAGAAAGTACATAAGCACGATAATTTGGCAAACTTGTTATGTCCCTTGCGCAGTAGATGCGTGTTTACAAATAAGAGAACTTAGTTTTTATAGCTTTGCTGCCCTTAATGCCATTTTAGCTGAACACTTTTTTGTGTCTTTTAAAAGTTTAGACTAAAATAAAAACATTAAATCCGAGCTGGGTGGGACACGCACTGCGACACTAAAAACGTCAGTCCACTGCGTAATTAGTCTGAGCCACCTAACCGTTGTTACAGCTGTTTAATTGCAACGTAACGGGGATTTTACTCACTGCGTCTTAAGGTCTTAAATGAAACGCCAACTGAGCTGACATGTCCTTTACTGTTGTAGTACTAATTACGACGCTCAGGGCAGCAAAACGTAGAAAATGAGTAGGGAAAAACTCGTCTTATTTCAAAGACAGAGTTTCGCTTAACACGAGTTTGTTCATTTTTCAACCAAAAAATATAAAATCGAATTACGCCTTGAAATACCTACACAATTCCTAAAATAATACCGCCGGAGCCTTCGGGAATGTTTTCACAAATTCCCAATTGCTTCTTCTCGTTACAAAATGATGTATGAGCTAATAAATAAATAAAGATATCTTGTGCCGGTAACTCGGGCCCAAACTCTCACGGGGACACCAAGTCCCGTATAATTGAGATGGATACGCGTTTTCTTGTCCCTTGCGGATGGACAAGAAAAATGATCTCCCTGTGTTTGGGTAAAGTCAATCTGCAACTAATTTGCATACTTTTGTATTCTGGATTGTTCATTATTTTTTAATTAGCAGTACCGTAAGGTGAGAGCGGTGTTATAAATATGTTGTTTTGTTGCTAAGACGTTTTGTAACGATATTAAATTGCAAGTATCTCAGTGAAGCTTTAGTAAATAGTACGGTGCCAAAAACCTCTTCCTTTTTTATGGCGGTTAATAACTTAGGTAGTTTTTTTTTTTTTTTAACGTTTGACCCCAATACAGTATAGCAATTTTCCTTGGCGACGCAATCGTGAAATTATAACGCTCAATTAGAATTAGTAAACTGCGAAACTGCAGACAGGGTGTTAAGTTTTAGTCAAGTAATTTGTCACAGTCCTAAACTCATAATAATAATTTTTAAATTTGAAATTTTTGCATTCACAATGCTATTTTTACACAATACTAAATAATATACTAGAAAAAACACGACTCGCACCAGATCAATACTCAATATTTAGTATTGTGTAAAAATAGCATTGTGAATGCAAAAATTTCAAATTTAAAAATTAATATAGCTATTTCATCTTAATCGATTGCCAAATATCTGGAAAGATATTTCAATTGAATGTCGAGGTAATTCCTCACATTGGTGAAATAACGCTGGCTTGCAGCGTAAGAGTAGGATATACTAGAAGAAATTCGGCGATGTCACTAGTGACTCGGTAGCTCAGCGGTCAGAGCATTGGACCGGATATCCAAAGGTCGCGGGTTCGATTCCCGTCTGAGTATTGATCTGGTGCGAGTCGTGTTTTTTCTAGTATATTATTTAGTATTGTGTAAAAATAGCATTGTGAATGCAAAAATTTCAAATTTAAAAATTAATATAGCTATTTCATCTTAATCGATTGCCAAATATCTGGAAAGATATTTCAATTGAATGTCGAGGTAATTCCTCACATTGGTGAAATAACGCTGGCTTGCAGCGTAAGAGTAGGATATACTAGAAGAAATTCGGCGATGTCACTAGTGACTCGGTAGCTCAGCGGTCAGAGCATTGGACCGGATATCCAAAGGTCGCGGGTTCGATTCCCGTCTGAGTATTGATCTGGTGCGAGTCGTGTTTTTTCTAGTATATTATTTAGTATTGTCATAATAATAAAATATTAATAGCAACCGCGGTCCTATGCATTTATGAAGCAAAATTTAGCCTCATTTTCCACCCTCCTTTGTTTTTGAGGATTTGTGAAATTATATTTATTGGTGCAAACTGTGGTAAATATCAATTTGGCACGTTTGCCGCCATAATGAGATTTGCGAGAATAAATTATGGGTGTTGGTTGTTTGCGCGACTACCTGTATTATCATTTATCTGTGTCTACACACAATAACCTAGGTTTTTTCTTTTTTATGAGCTATGGCTTACCCATTTAACGGTATACAAAAACTAGTTCTAGAATTTTTATGATACAAGCTAGAAAGAAGCTTCGTCTTGTCTATTCTCGAATGTTTCTAAGGCAAAACTATATGTATTTATAACTACAAATATTGAGACTACTGCAATAACACAAATTAGCTCTGCCTGCCTAGCATGACTGATTTATATCGCGTGATATAGCATTTTATCGACACTCGACTGTCAAATTCCTTTGTCTTTTTGACAGTTAAACGTGATAAAACGCTCATGCTAGGCAGGCTGAACTTACTTACAAGATTTAATATTATAATATCTCACAATAATGCCGCTCTAAGAGTGTCACCTAAATAGTTTCATGACATCATGCCACTGGATCAAGCGGCATGATCGTGAATGGTCTCCATAAAGGTACGGGTTCGAGTCCCGTCTGGTAAGGTACGGGTGAGTCGATTTACTCTAGTATATTATTTTAACATTACAAAAAGCTAATACGCAATTAAATCGTCGTAAATAATGTCAATGTAAATGTCAATAGAATCACGAAGTGTTCGATTAAAAATTCAGACTATCAAACATGAATAAACGGGTGATGTAACCGTTTATCCCGTCGAAAGGATTTCCAAAATCCTAGATTTTCAGCTCCAGCTTAATCTATAGCTTGTTACGGGCTGACAGGCAGGTTCTCCCGTCGCAGGCTGTCAGGGGAACTCCCGATATCCCAGCTATCAACAACGCTCGCGCTCTTCAATTTGTCACTGCGAATACTGAGATTTGCGGGGAGTGGCAGCTTTAGGCGGTGCCAAATGGATAATATGTTTTTTGTTATCTTTAACTGCAACTTTGTATACCTATTTAAAACAAGACAGTTTTAAAAGGAGTTTTTAAAGAAGTATGAATTCTCTCCAACTGATTTTATACCTGAATGTAATGGACGGTAAGTTCTAAATCTATAGATGAATAGCATGATATTTTAGCAACCCAAATTTTCTGCTAACAGTAACAATATATCATTGGTAACAATACAGTCGGTAGTCCTAACAATCAATATTGAATACGGCGAACAACCTTTTACCTAACATCAACAGTATTTACTGACCCTCCTCTGCATCTAAGCTTTCCAGGTGACTGGATTTTGTTAGCAGTGCAAACGCAGCTCCGTCATATATTGCCAAACAAGACCGATGGGACAGTGCAGTGTGCAGTGCATCAGTGCAAGCGCTCATTCGATTTGCCGACCGTATCTCAATTCTCATTCAAAACGCCGACTATGATTTAGATACTTCACTCGTATCTCGATGTTAAACACTATCGATATAGGTAAAACACAACATTTATCAATACTTTTTCGTAGTGAATTAAAAATTTGTTATCTTAAAAATATTAAATTCGATATAGTAAAATATCTTAACACTGAAGTAACTAAGTATAGTTCATCCCTTTATTAAGTAATTGTAGTTGTAATTTGTAAATGATTATTTCTCTTTTGTTTCTTTGTATTAAGAATTTTCTTTCTAGTTTGGCATTAGTAACTAAGTTGAAAGTTAGTTCACAATCACACTCAAATATTTTTCATTCATATTAAAAAAGCAATGCAAATCGCAGGCTAATGAATAGTTCCGACTTAGCGCTATATTCGCTACACCGTCAATTTGTCCCATTGAAGCGTTTTGCGCGGACCAATCCGGCGAGTGCTTAATTCCGAAGACGATTAATTTCAAAGTCTCCGCTTCGGATTGGCTTCAACTAAATGTAGTGAGATTGAAATATTTCTTTAGAGGCTCAATGATATTTTAGATAGTACCTGACGTTTTTTTTGATATAAGTAGTTGTTTGAAATGGTAAAAACTATCACATTTTATTTCGGCAAAATGCAATAAAATGGTGTATAGCGTTTGTAACGATGTACGTCAACTGGAGAGGCTATAGTGCAAATCGGTGTCCGTTAATGTTTAGTAATACATCCGAAACACTTTCGGTGTTATTACAAAAGATTTTAAACACCCGTTTAACTTAGAGCACTGTTTAAACGTAATGCTGTTTCAAACAATATTGTCAAAAAAGTGACAGCATCACAATTAAATAGTGTACTAGAAAACTGCAATCGTAGCAACACTTAATTGCGCCCTGATCCGCAATGACTACTCGTAATATGGCGATGGCGTAGCCTCTTGCTACTGTCGCGTGGCAGAGCTGCAGTGCAGAGCCCCTAACACCACAGAATACATAATATTTTTGAAAAAAATAATATATGTAGCTTACTTCCGCAAACAAAATATGCAAGATGCACCGTCCGCCCGCCCGCAAAAATATGCACATGCACACTACAAAATATAAGTGCACAATACCTGCATTTAGCAAGACAGCAACACACCTTGCACCATCACCAATTAGGCTACTCTACACGTGTTTCGCCCCAACCCGGAGCATCCTCAGGAGTTAGATCGTTGTTGGTTTACGCACGATCTAACTCCGCGGGCGGACAGTGCATCTTGCATATTTTGTTTGCGGAAGTAAGCTACATATATTTATTTTTTCAAAATGGTTTGGGACTTCCGCCAAGTGACGCCTGATTCAATCAAATTAATACATAATAGCTAACACTCAAATAATATTAATAATAATTGGTTCGCGAATCTTATGCTCTGCGAGCCTATGTTGTATATTCCCATTACAAACTTCTACTACGCTATTGCAAACTTCTACTTGCTCCCCCCTGTTCGTTCGCATCGGATCGTAAAATGCAGAGCGCGCTCTAAGGTTCGCACGCGTACACTATATGGCGCACTGCTGTAGGATCGCAGAGCGCGGAGGTTCGCGAACCTAAGTGGGTTACCCTAAAGCCTTCGATCAAGAATACCCTAGAAGTCCGGTCAGTCTCAAAAATGGCACCTCAAAATAGCGTCCCACTTACAAACTGGGCGCTTATTTTGCACAAAATAAGTGATATAAAACGTGAGTTTGTACAAAATAAGAGGTGATTTTGTACAAAATAAGCGCCAAGTTTGTAAGTGGGACGCTATTTCGAGGTGCCATTTTTGCATTTTAGTTCGTGAAGCGTTATCTAGGATATTCTCGATGGAAGCCTAAAGCACTTAAAAGAGCTCCAAATGTATAAGCTATTCGTACCTCCGGACGCGGCGAGCAGGCCGTGCGCGCGCAGCAACGCCAGCAGCAACAGCGGCAGCAGCGGGCGGCGCCGCATGCCGCGCGACAGGCCCGCGCCCGCGCCGCGCCGCCGCTCGCCCCCGCGCTCGCCCTCACCTGTAGCAAACGGACAACATTTCAAAATAAATTAACCAAAACAAAATATAGTCGGATCCAAAACGAAACCGAGCCTGTCTAAAGTAATTCTAGTTCGCTAGTTCGTCAGAATACCAGCGCTTCAGGGTCATTCTGAACATCAACGAATGACCTAGAAGTTAATTTTGCTGAAACAAGGTCCAATAGCAGCATATTTGTTTTATATTCCAAGCTTTATTTATTAAGTATTTTATTTTATGTTTCTTGTTTGTAACTCGTTCCAATGTATACTGTTTTCTTTACTTTGTACTCTGTTTTAAAATAAACGTTTTCTATTCTATTCTATTCTATAATTAATACGCCCGCAGTGTTTTGATGATTATAAAATAATAATATTGAAAGTTCAGTGGCTGAATGAAAAACTAAACTCGCAAATTGTGTACCTATTTTTTTAAACACAATTTTCTCTTTTATATAAGGTTACGTAATTTATTATTAATCCAACAAGAATCCGAAACGTAATTATTCGCATACCATAGAAACCTATTTCAATTAATTAGTGCAAGCTTAAACAAAGGAGGTCGAACAAAAGAGTTGTTTATTTCAACAACATACACACTTCTTTGTTGCTTTCAACAGTTTTGTTGTTCTTTGGAGCCTCTTGATCGGCGAAACATTTCAAATTTTCCTTCACAAAGGTTTAATATTGTTTTATTCATTTGTGCCTTTTTTGAAGCCTCAGGGCCTGACATGACCCAGTATCCTTGGTGTACCATAAAGTTTGTATATGTTAAAAAAGTAAGAGTTTAGCTCTAGAACAAGACACTCAAAAGTTTTTTTTGCACGGCGCCATGGGCACTACAATAGTTACAATACGTGGTATTGATAGCCTAAATAGGACTCTTAAAACTACTTACTAGACTCTTAAATAACTACTCTAGACTCCTAAAAAAACAACTACAAAATAAAATGTATACGTTATCGACCTTGCCATTGATTATATTACAAATGGAATTTGATCAAAGCGGAAATTTCAGGAGAGCACGAATTATTCGCTTTCACAACACTCTATTAAAAAAAAAGAAGTAAACAAGAAATAAAGTTGAATGGTTATCGTTTTACTCATTGTAGAACATTGTTCGCTCGGAAATATCTATTTTTGCCCACGATGCCGGTTCTTTGATAAACCATTTTAATACTTTCACAAAGAGACGTTTCAAAGACATTCCTTTAATATTTTTATCATAAATTTATAGAGTTTCCTTATTGATATATACATAAAAGTGAAATTGGTGTTGTTTTGCTACTATAGTCTATGTAAATACTTAAGAGTTATGCTAGAAATGTGTTTACAAAACCCGTTTTATTGTTTTTCTTTTGTTGTTAGTTGAAATCAGAATAAATTCTCAAAATACCCACAAACTCAAACCTTCCCGTTTCCCGGAACTAAAGAGCCAAAAACTTATTCGAAACAATACAAATGCCATCGTGGAACTTCTTCGGTATAAATCGGAAAGTGTGAAAAGCCCGGAGCCGACATCGGCCGGGAGCCGACAGCGGTTGGGAGCCTACAATGACCGCTGTCCGACGGCGACCCGCATTCCGCAAGTTCGTAATTGAATTGTCCGTTTATGGGACCCTAAGGGTGAGAACCTAAAGCTTTAGGCCAGATACAAAAGTATTATGTACTGGTTCTATGGGAGTTTGGTTTTGAAGTTACCCAACTTCGAAGAATTCATTCTGTTTTGAATAATAAGAGTATGCTGAGACGCAGACGAGACGCAAACAATGCAGGCACGATGCGACGCACAAATGGCTGTCTTACCTTCGTGGCCTAAGTGTCTCAACTGCCCTGGGGCCCTATTTCCTAATCCTCCGGCTGGCGCCGAGCGTTTTTACTACTCATTTCCATTCGACATAGAAAATCCGTATATTTTTATCGCTCGTTGTTCAGCAGTTGTCAGTCTCTTTATTTTGGAGTGCGATCGTGTCATTGCAACGCATGCGACTTAAGTTACACGAACGATTTCAAACGAATGATTAGAAAATTGCACTTGTTCTGCTAAATCTGTATATCTGCAAGTTTTAGAAATCGTTAGAGATTTTGAAAATAGATGTTAAAAATTGAATACACTTACTTTACAGACCCAAATTTTAATCCTTTAGTTAGTATTTCTGTCCAGTGTAAATATATCAGTGTTTTGTTTTATAATAACAATACTATAAAATTGCTATAAATTTGCCGTGCTTCGGAAGGCACGTTGGTCCCGGCTGCATTTGCAGTCGTTACCAACCCGCATTGGGCCCGCGTGGTGGGTTATGGCCCATCCTCCTTACCACCCATAAGGAAGGCCTGTGCCCCAGCAGTGGGGACATCAAAAATGGCTGATTGACAACTATAAAATTATCACATTTTTGTTTGTATCTCCAGCTAGTATAAGGTTAAAGTTATTGCATTTACTTAAATAAAAAGACTAAATAAATGCTGTAAAAGAGTATAATCAGAAGATAAAGGTTGTTAAAATACTAACCCGATAAGATTTACCTCAAAACTGAAGATAATGAGGGCAAAATATTTATAAAATTACGATCCAATTATGAAATCGCCCTCCATCATAAAGCTACGAGGAAAAACTCAGAGAGAACTGGTATAATATTTACTTGGCACAAAATCTAAGAAATTTTAAAGAACCCTTTTTATCGTTTCCCCAACAAAGATAATTTGTAACTTAATTCTTTCGAGTAAGATTTAAAACGTCTACGTAATAAATATTATTTATGTACCTTAATCTTAATTTAATCGGAGAACAAATCTTTTATTCTGATCCAATTGAGGCATAATAAATATTATGTATCTTAATTTAATCGGAGAACAAAAATCTTTTATTCTGATCCAATTTAGGCAATCTTCTAAAAGTTTAGAGTTGGAAACCGTGTTGTTAGACGGTAAATTGAAACAGATATATTTGTAATGAAATCAGTGCTACAAATTATTATAAACTTGAGTTTTAATACCGATACTTAATAACCTACAAAATTAATAACTGAAAATAATTCAAGTGCATCGTTAAATTTCAAACCATTGAAACATTTTTCCATAACTTTACACATTGGAAATCTCACAAAAAAAAAACACAAAACGAACCGTTCTCAAATAATTTCTATGACAACTCAGATAATACTTTAAGAATTCATTACACAAACTGTTGGGCGGGTGCGGGCCTAAGAGGAACCTGGATTTGTAAGCAATAACAAAAGCTTTGAGGATATCACCACCGCGAGGGGACGGCCGCCCCCCGGCGAGAGGGCCCATTGTCCCCGATGAATGCGTCCGGGCTCCCTCCACAGTTTATTTTAAAGGATAGATATTGGGGAGTGATAACAACTGCTGCTTTAAGTTCTTCAAACGACACTCTTTCTTTGTTCTAAAAATTGGATAAGTTGAGACGCTGTGGCACTAAGTTTAAAATCGTTTGAAATCTGATGCTAATTTGTTGTTTGTGAGGGTTTTAGGCACTTACGATATTGGTAGAACGTGGTTTTAAATCATATTATGAAAAGATTCAATATGTTCACAAAGTAATTATTGACCGAGCAAGTGCGAGAGAGAAGCGCGAGCAAAACGTCTCTGTTTCAGCTTAAGCAAAAATGCTTTCTCATATCCGTCCGGCTGTCTGGCGTTTCGTTTGTTCTTCTCTACAGGTGTCATTTCTGAACCGATTCTCGTGAAATTTTGTGAGCAGGATCGATAATTACTTATATAGATTTTTTTATTAAAAATTTTAACAATGACAATGCCATGTCAAAGCGAGGTCTACAGCTCACAGAGCCACTAGTCTTTATCATGAAGAAAAAACAATAGTACCGAATTCTTCATCATCTCAAGAATAAATAGAGCCTTACCTAATCTTTTTATAGAACGAATTCTGACTTCCAATAGAATAAATATTTAAAGTTAAAATTTACTCAACCCAAGGTTCATTACTGAAAAAATCAGATCTCGTAAATTTACATCAGGTCCCGAGACGTCCCGACAGATCCCGACAGTCCCGAAATTCAGTGACCCGCTAATTTATATTCGGTTATCGTAACTTGATTGGTGTAAATATAATGGCTGCCGAGTAACTACGAATGGTGTGTCTAAGCGAGCCTTGGTTATTTATTTAACCACAATACTCTTGAGAGTTTAAGGGCTAATTTTTCAATGCTTTTCGCCTAGATAGAGCTTTATCCGTTTGATAATATACTGCCAAATTGAAAATGCTTGTCATTCATTTGTCTGTCACATTTTTTGAATGACTTTTATTAGATTTGGTTAATATTTCAACTGACTGATATCTGATATCTGAAGATTGAAAAATCAGCCCTTAGTCTAATAATGTTGTTTATTTTATGTGGCAATATTCTACGCCACAAAAAGATAACCAAATGTCATTTAAATCAAAATCCAATGGACCTATATGTAGAGTTCTATATATTTTTTCTTACTTATATTTTGACGTCATGTTTATGAGCTCAGTTTTATAACTTATTTAATACATTTTTATATTAAAGAATTAAATTTAATTATCACATAAATTCACTAATCCTTTCTCTATCAGTACGTATAACACGTACCGAACCTAAACTAATTAAACCGAAAATACCTTTAATCTTACGGCTGATTGAAGGCGCAAGTAAGTTACGTTCTTTCCATTCGCGTACGTGCGTGAACTTACATAATTATCCCGAACTCAGCAAAAAGGACAAATTCCCAGGATTATTAGGGAACTTTCGCCTTTTGTTACGTTGTAATGGCCCACATTTGCCCACTTTTTGCGAAACGGGGAATCACCTAACTGCGCTTTTGCGTATTCAAATGGTAAACTGCTTTGGGGCGCTGTAACTCTTTCTGCTATTAAGTGGGGATATTAATTTTGTCAGCTCTTATCGCGGCTATTCAATTTTCAGCTAGTGGGAAACAATTCGAGAACTAATGGGGATGAGTATACACTTTTAAACTTTGACGTTGCATTGTACTTAGTTAAAATAACAGGAATTAAACGTGTACGTAACTAGTGATAGGTATTTCCACACCTACCTATTTTCCTGACCTTTCAACCGAGTTGCATCGGATGTAGTCACAGGCTGACTGTAGTATGTTCAAAAAGAAACCCAAATTAACCACTACAACGCACAAACATTTTAGTAATAGCCGCACATTATCTAGCACCCAAAGTAAAGCTAAGCTACTATCTCCGACGTTTAATGACAAAATTATTAAAGCCGCCACACACAGTACTCCCATGGTTCAGATTAATGAAAGCACATTATATAAAGCTGCGTGTACACGTGACACGCCGCTCGCGTCATCATTAACCACCGCCTTTTAATGATGATCGCGACGCCATCAATCTCGCCAGTTTAACAGACGCGCGGCCATTTTGATCGCTATACATCTTTCTTCTTTGGGGGTGTTGATGTCTTTAAGAACTTTCATGTTTGTAAAAACAGCAATGCTAAAATTAAAATTGAATATTCTTCTTTTTACCCGACTGCAAAGAAAGGGTTATGTGTTTCGCGCGTATCTTGTAAGTATGTTTGTATGTATGTATGTATGTAATATTCTTTATTACCTCATATCTTTCAAACGGCTGAACGGATTTCTATGATTAAGATATCATTCGATTTGTCTTGTCAGCCCAAGTGTTCTTAAGAAGGTGGCGTTATAAAAAAACCAACATGGCGGCTGTACGGTGCTATTATACGTAGTAAAAAAATATTTTTTTTTTAGAATACTGCAATATGGGTGTCATATTAAACGCCATAATATAAGGATTGCAAAAAGGTATATCATGACCGTAATATATAATAACTAAAAAGAGATAAATTAAAAAATAAATTAAAAAAAATAAAAAACCCGCCTGCATAATAAGACAGGTCAACTGAAAAGATGGAAACAAGATTAAATAAATGTTAAAGGCAATATGTCATAATAACATGCAGTCGGAGGCATGCATAATGAAAGTGACATTATGAATGATTTCAATTAAATGCCTCCGACTGCATGTTATTGTGACATGTTGCCTTTAACATTTATTTAATCTTGTTTCCATCTTTTCAGTTGACTTGTCTTTTTATGCAGGCGGGTTTTTTTTATCGAATGAGGAATAGTGGCCACCTCTAGTGTTAGAGTTTATCAAGCCGCCTGTAAGGCCTCTAACTTGGCTTAACGACTGTTAACAGATGACAGCAGCCGCGACCGACGGTTTAACGTGCCCTCCGAAGCACGGAAGCGCTCAGTTGTAATGCCACTTAACGGTCACCCATCCGACACCTGGCCGGACCGAGCGTTGCTTAACAAATGTGATCGAGTACGATCAGTCTGTCAGGTTCCGCCATGAGCGCTTCGAAAATTGAATATGATACGAGATGATAGAAAATTAAACCATGATCTGTTTAAGTCCACATCTAAAAAAATTAAGTTATTTTAAGCGTTTACATGATTGACGACGATTACAAATTAGTGTCTTTGATTGGTAGTTAAAAAACGAACATTAAAAGATATACCTATAACGAAAAAAATGTTTTTTGAAAAAGGAGAGAATTTAAGACTATGACTTATTTTCCATAAATCTATTCGAAAGCGAAGTTCATTCAACAAAATGTTACTTTAGCTAGGCCGCTTAAGCAGTCTAACTAAACAATAAAAAGCAGTTTATGATTGCTTAAGTTTATAGGTACCACGCTAAAATAACTAAAACAACCGTTCATTAGGAACACGTCAACATACGGAGGTAGTACAGAAGGCCAGAAATATCGGTTTACTCAATATGCTATTCATACTTCATTACATGCCAATCAAAATTTTAGACGTTATTTGTGCGAGTTAATTTCGAGACAAAGCTGCAAAACAAACTCGAAATTAGCGTATCATATTAGGTTGGAGCCATCGTTTGTTTTCGAATTTCGCTCCTCACACACTCGACAACTCATAATGTTGTTTGCAGTCGTCTCCTAGGTGTCGCGCGACAAACTTTTACATCCAATTACGCAAATTTCAGCCGCCGTAAGGGATTACTTTGGAAGGAAAAAACTTTGAAAACATCAAAGAAGGACGGTCGTAGTTGAATCAATAAGTTGTTGCCGACATTTTCTGGATAGAGCGTTTGTTTTTGTTTTTATTATTTTAAGATTAAAACCTTTGTGCTGAGACTTTGATGAGACGACATCAAAAACTTTTGTAAATGTAAACAATGTTGATTAGAAAAATAAAAGATTTTTTCCAAGACTAGATTTCGTTATAACAACAATAACGGTTAATGGAATGAATTGAGAAAGAGCCTAAAATATAATGATAACCGTGCGTTCCCACTAGTCAATTAACAGTGTTGTAAACAATGTCAATAGGTACAGTGGAAACGCACTTTAAGAACTGCAAGCCTTTCAAAATACTTATCTGACTGATAAGACTATTATCTTTATACAAAAATGGCATTATGAATGCCTAAATTTAACTATACTACACAATTCCATAGCCATCATTCTATCTGAACTTATCTCAGGCCGACAGGATATCCCAGAATTTATCACGACAGGAATAACTTACATGCTGCCTAAAACAAATAACTCTCCACATCCATCACAATTTCGACCAATTACTTGTTTGCCAACTATCTACAAAATTTTAACATCAATAATAGCGAGACGAATTAATGCCCATATAGAACACAATAACATATTAGCTGAAGAACAGAAAGGATGTAGGCGAGGCCACATGGGATGCAAAGAACAACTGGTTATAGACTCCACTATTTTAAAACATGCTACTACTAAAAACAGAAACCTACATTGTACGTACATCGATTATAAAAAAGCTTTTGATAGTGTACCACACTCTTGGCTAATAAAAATATTAGAAATATATAAAATCAGTCCTACAATAGTTAATTTTCTCAAAAATATTATGCCACTCTGGAAGACAACACTTCATCTGTACAATACAAATAAAAACATTGTAACAAGACAAATCTCAATTAAAAAAGGTATTTATCAGGGGGACTCCTTGAGTCCCCTGTGGTTTTGCCTCGCCCTAAACCCACTTTCCCACCAATTGCATGGAGACCGAGCTGGCTATCGCCTTAAACATGACACTTCAGAAACAATTATATCGCATCTAATATATATGGATGATATAAAACTATACGCAAAAAATGATAAAGAAATGAAACAGCTTATTAAAACTACAGCGGATTTCAGTACAGATATTAACATGGAGTTTGGACTAGATAAATGTAAAACAGTACATATAATAAAAGGAAAAATTCAGCCCGGTGACTATGCAATTGATGATTCAAACAATATAACAGCACTAGAACAGACCGACATATACAAATACTTAGGATTCCAACAACTTAAAGGATTAGATCACACATCCATAAAACAAACCCTAATCACAGAATACAAGAAAAGAGTTAATGCCATTTGCAAATCACAACTCTCCGGCAGACATTTAACCAAAGCACTAAACACATTTGCTATCCCGATTTTAACGTACTCATTTGGTGTAATTAGGTGGACAAAAACAGATTTAGAACTAATAGAAAGGACAACACGTACACTTTTGACAAAACATAACAATCTGCACCCCAAATCCGCAATAGAAAGAGTCACAATCAAAAGAGAAAATGGAGGTAGAGGTTTAATAGATGTACATCATTTATGGCAGAAACAAGTCCACAGTTTAAAAAAGTATTTTTACAGCAAATCACAAACCAGTAATATCCATAAAGCAATAGTTCAAAATGATAAAAACTACACTCCACTTAATTTAGAAACAGACACAGAACAAGGCAACACAATAACCACAGACCCACACAAGAAGAAAACAGAAGATTGGAAGAAGAAAGTGTTACATGGCCGGCACCCTCATGACCTAAATCAACCCCACATTGACACAAAAGCCTCTAATATGTGGCTAAAAACAGGCAACTTATTCCCCGAAACAGAAGGGTTTATAATAGCTATACAAGACCAAGTTATCAATACAAGAAATTACAGAAAACACATAATTAAGGACCCCACACTTTCAAATGATAAATGCCGCAAATGCCAAACCCAATCAGAAACCATTCAACACATTACAGGAGCATGCATAAATCTCACACAGACAGACTACACACACAGACACAATCAATTAACACACATAATACATCAAAAACTAGCATTCAAACATAAGCTCATTCCACAGGAACCAAACACTCCATATTACAGATATACACCACGAACTGTCTTAGAAAACACGACATACAAAATGTACTACGATCGCGCCATCCTCACTGATAGAACTATACACCACAACAGACCAGATATCACCCTACAAGACAAAACAAATAAAACTACATACTTAATAGACATCGCAGTACCCAATACACATAACCTACAGAAAACAATAGCTGAAAAAATTAGTAAATACATAGATCTAAAAGAAGAAATAACCAGATTATGGAAACAAGAAAAAGTCTATATTGTACCAATAGTAATTTCTACAACAGGTGTAGTACCAACTAATCTCCGCTCAAGCCTTAACACTATAGACCTTAATCCCAGCATCATTAATACTTTACAGAAAGCCGCCATATTAAATACCTGCCGTATAGTGAGAAAGTTTATGCAGATCGACGAAAACACCATAACTCCACACCTCTCATCACACATATCACAGAATCACCAAACCCTGTAATTTACTTGGCCTAGGCCCGTAATTACAGATAAACCAGCTTTAAGCTGAGAAAAACAAAATATAACGTAAATAATAATAATAATAATAATAATAATAATAATAATAATAATAATAATAATAATAATAATAATAATAATAATAATAAGGATATGGAACACCTTGTTAATAAAACGGCGCAGTTTAGCAAAGATATACACATGACATTTGGGGTTGAAAAATGTAAAACATTACACATATGCAAAGGTAAGATCGTTGAAGGGAACTACAAAATAAATGAATCTATAAGTATACAGGCGATGGATAGTAATAACACATATAAATATCTAGGATTTAATCAGAACAAAAACATAAATCATACACAAATAAAAAAAGAGTTGAGAGCAGAATATATCCGAAGAGTCGAACTTATTTGTAGGAGACAACTTAATTCTAAAAATTTATTCAAGGCCATCAATACCTTCGCAATACCTGTACTTACTTATACATTTGGAGTCATAAAATGGAGTCTATCAGACATCAATAATTTAGAAATAAAAACCAGGTCAATTTTATCCAAGCACAATAAACTACATCCTAAATCAGCTATTGAGCGAATAAATATAAAAAGAGACGATGGGGGTAGAGGACTGATAGACCTGAAAATACTATGGGAATCACAAATACAAAACCTGAGAAAGTTTTTCTACGAGAAAGCAAACGATAGTCCCATCCATGCAGCAACTATAGAATCAGATGACAATTTAACACCTCTTAACCTTCAGCAACACGATAAAAATTTTAAATCAGTAAGCGACTCTACTAATGAGAAGCTTGAGAACTGGCGTAAAAAAACACTTCATGGCAGACATTTACATGACTTAGAACGGGCACACGTTGACCTCGAGGCGAGTAACAAATGGTTAAAGCTAGGGTACCTCTTCCCTGAAACAGAAGGTTTTTTAGTAGCGATTCAGGACCAGGTTATTAAAACGAAAAACTATCTAAAATATATAATTAAAGACCCAAATTCTGTTGATGACCGATGCCGCAAATGTCAAAAACAACCAGAAACGATTCAGCATATTTTAAATGCCTGTTGTAGGTTAACACAAAATGACTACACACACCGCCATAACCAGGTCGCCAACTATATTCACCAAAAATTAGCTATAAAACACAAACTTCTTCGAGACGACATGATGCCGTACTACAGTTACACACCCAAACCAGTGTTGGAGGGTCCCAACGGCAGGATGTACTTTGACCGAGCTATTCTCACTGACAAAACGATTCACTATAACAGACCAGACATTACATATGTAGACAAAGTAAACAAGATAGCATATTTAATAGACATTACAATACCTTCCACCCATAACCTTCTTAAATCAGTTTCAGAAAAATTACAAAAATATACGGAACTTAAACAAGAGATATTAAGAATCTGGAATTTGCAAAAAGTGTACATCGTGCCTTTGGTGCTTTCCAGCACTGGTGTTATACCAAATAATTTACATTTTAACTTAAAATTATTAGATCTTCCGCCTTACTCATATATAACCATGCAAAAGGCAGCCATTTTAAATAGTTGCAGGATAGTCCGCAATTTCCTGCAAGAAGATATTAACATCAATTAATTAATTAGGGGGATCTGTCACTTGGTGCGCCCGTGCAGATCCTGTATGACCAGTTATGAACTGAGAATTTAGAAAACAACATAATAATAATATAATAAAAATGATTATTTTTCTCTTTACAAATAATTCTTATGCTAAAAATTTATTTATATTAGATTTAATAATATATATTTATATTATTTAGCAGTGGTTTGACAGAGAAGTGAAAAGGGAATGAGTGACAAAGTCAATATATGAATTTGGAACTACAGGCTGTTCGCATTGACCATGAAGGTTTAACACCCCCCCGCAATGTGAACACCCTGTATCTTCCTATACCTATGTGCTCCAAAAATATACATTCGACATAACAAAGAACAAACACCCTATCTATACTTTATACAAACACAATTCAAAAATAACATCATTATTTACACCTTACTTGCTAACCTTACATACTTAGCTACCTACCAGAAACATAACATGATGAAAAATTAACGCACAACCAAAAATTACGAACCTATGCTAAACCTAGAGAATTTGTACATTTACAATGCTTCAGTTTCGACAAAGGTTTAGTCAATATATCGGCGATCATGTTGTGTGTAGGTATGTATTCGAGATGTATGTCGTGGTGTGCAAGTGAGTCTCGTATGAAGTGGTGTCTGACGTCGATGTGTTTAGTGCGTGAATGGTATGTATTGTTATTCGCTAATTTAATCGAACTTTGATTGTCAGTATGAATGACGATGGGATGACACGTTAGGAATAGTTCACTAATGAGTGACTGAAGGTATATTGCCTCTTTGCAAGCTTCTGCGAGAGCCATATATTCGGCTTCTGTTGTAGAAAGCGCGACGGTCCGCTGCTTGCGAGCTTCCCATGATACTGGGGCGCCGCTCATTAGAAACACGTATCCAGTGTATGAACGTCGGTCCACAAGACTGTTTCCATAATCCGCATCGACATATCCTTGTGGATAGAATGGAGCACCAGGTTTAAAATGCAGTCGGAGGTCTTTGGTACCCTTAAGGTATCGAAGAACTCGCTTCGCAGCCTTCCAGTGTACCCCCCCGTAATGTGCATTGAACTGAGATAGATATGAGACCGAATGGGCAATATCGGGTCTCGTACAAATTGCAATGTACATTAGTGATCCAATAAGTTCCTGATATGGAACTTCTGCATTTTCTTCATCTTTAGTCGGAAGGTTTAACTTTTGACCAGGTTCTAGTGGAGTGGACACAGTAATGGCATCTGTCATACCAAACTTAATCAAAAGTTTCTCTATATATTTTGTCTGGTCGAGAAATATGTTTCCAGAGTTTTGTTCTATTCTCATGCCAAGACAATCCTTACAAGGACCAAGATCTTTGATAACGAACAACTTTTTGAGTTCATTTTTGAAATGATTCTTCATGTCGTCACTTGAGCAGACAATGAAGAAATCATCAACGAAGACAGCTACGAGAAGGAGATCATCGCCTTCTCTTCTATAGTAAAGGCAGTGTTCATTGGCTGTCTGCATGAGAGATAGTTTGAGCATTGCTTCACACACTTTAGCGTTCCATTGACGCGGTGCTTGTTTAAGACCGTAAAGGGCCTTTTTAAGTAGACATACCTTGCCTTTTGCGTTGTCAGAGAATCCTTCTGGTTGTTCCATAAAGATCTCTTCATCTAAATCGCCATTTAGGAATGCCGTTTCGACATCAAGGTGATCTACCACCAGCTCACGAAGAGCAGCAAATGCGAATAACAGTCGTACTGAAGACAGTCTAGCAACTGGTGAGAAGGTTTCACCGTAGTCTACTCCGGCTACTTGAGTGAATCCTTTAGCTACCAGTCTGGCTTTGTATTTTGTGACATTCCCTGATGTGTCTCTTTTTATTTTGTAGACCCATTTGCATTTCGTAGTTTTTCTACCTGTAGGTCTGTCAACGAGGATCCATGTACCGTGTTTCTGTAACGAGTCAAATTCCGCTTTCATTGCTTCGAGCCATTTTTCTTTTTGCGGATGTTCCACGACTTCCTTATAGGTTTCCGGCTCTAGCTCTGAGGTCATATAAAGATGTTCCCCGTATCTTTGAGGACAGCGCCTGTCTCGAATCGGATATCTCCTTTGAGGTTCAGGTGCTTGCTCTAAATATTCAGAATTTTCTGATGGATTTTCAGACGTAGGAGCAGGTTCATCCGACTCTGCCAAATATTCAGAGGTTGACGTAGTTGGCGTCATAGATATACCTGGCAGGGGTTGGGGTTGTGTTTGAGGAACAGGTTCGTTATCAAGAGGTACAAAGATTTCTTGTGATTGGGTTGGGAGTTCCACTTCGCCGCTAGAGGGTCTTGGAGGTGACTGCTGCAGTGTTTTATCTTCTATAAATACTACATCGCGCGCAACTATAATAGATCGAGGGTTTTTGGGATCTATAAGTCGGTAGCCTTTGCTTTCAGTAGCATAGCCAACAAAAATACACGATTGAGTTTTTGAATCCAGCTTAGTTCGTTTTTCTTTTGGAACTAGCATGTGGACTTCGCAACCAAATACTCTCAAGTGAGAGAGGTTGATTTTCGTTTTTGTCCACACTTCTTCAGGGATTTTGTTTTTTAAACTTTGCGTAGGTACACGGTTTTTCAAATAAATGGCAGTGTTTACCGCCTCTCCCCAGTATGCTTTAGGCAAATTCGAGTCTCTAAGCATTGATCTGGCTTTTTCGATTATCGTTCTATTTGCGCGTTCGGACACTCCGTTCTGTTGAGGAGTATATGGCACTGTCGTTTGATGGACAATACCGTTCTCCTTTAAAAAGGTAGACAAGTCGTTGTTGACATATTCGCGACCGTTATCTGAACGTAAAACTTTAATTCGTTCGCCTGTTTGGTTCTCAACCAAGTGCTTAAACTCTATAAACTTAGTAAAAACTTCGGACTTTGATTTCAAAAGATATCCAAAAGTTTTTCGACTAAAGTCGTCTGTAAACGTTAATAAATATAGGGCTCCGCCCCACGAGTGTGTACTCATAGGTCCACATAAGTCCGAGTGAATTAACTCTAAGACCTTACTCGATTTATTTTGCGACTTTTTAAACGGTTTTTTAGATAATTTCCCTTGTAGACACGGGATACAATTTTCAGAGAAAGTTCCGTTGTAATCTATGCCTATGCATTTATTTTTTAAAACTTGCATACTCTTTGCATTTAAATGACCAAGTCGTCTATGCCAGAGTATTGGGGACTCTTTAGTAGGTGTGTAAAGAGCATGCGACCTATCTAGATCTAGCCTAAACATTCCTTTATGGTTTGAGGCTGTCGCTATTACTCTTCCTGTCAGTTGACACCCACCTGACAAAGTAATTGACGCCCCTTCTGATGTAAACAATACATCGTAACCTTTTTTCACTATATTACTTACTGATAAAAGATTTGTGGCTAAACCAGGAACATAAAGAACTTCGCTTATTTTGGTAACACAATCGGAAATATTAATATTTACAATACCTTTCCCATTACTAAGAAGTTGGTCCTTATTGGCAACTGTTACAGGAGTGATATGGGACGCCAAGGACTCGAACCAATCTTTCCTGTTGCTCATATGAGAGCTTGCACCAGAATCTAGGAACCAATCTTGTGAACCTGAGGATGAATGTGTAATTAAACAAGATGAAAGTGTAAATTCAGTTGTATTGTTTGAATAAACCTTTGACGAAACTTTCTTGTTTTTAATCCTGCATTCCGAAACCAGGTGACCTAATTTTTTACAATAAGTACAGAAAGTTTTCTTCCTTTGTTTTGTGAGTAGTGCCGCCGTGGTTACAGGTCCATTTGGTGTTTGGGTATTTGAAGTGCAGCCAGCTCGCGAATCTTCTTGTAACAGAGATGATACTACACCCTCCGATGTGATTTTTGCGTTGGAGTGTTCAAGAGCCATGACGAGTGGTTGGTACTTGTCTGGCAGTCCAGCTAACATTATTATTGCTAGGAACTCATCTTCGACTCCAGCTCCAATTTGTTGTAATTCCTGTTGCACAACTAGTGATGAATTAAGGTAAGTCTGCATATCACCTTTGAACTCGTTTGTTAAAAGTTTTTTCATCAGTTGTAATCTTCGCGTCAGTCCACTGTCAGCATACGCCTTCTTGAGACTTTTGAAGGTCTCAAACGCGGTCTTCGCAGATCTTATGACCGGATAAATTGATTCGTCACATGCGAGACAGATTTTGGCTCTTGCCTTTGCATCTTTACGTTTAGCGTCAGGATCTTCATCATTGATGGGTTTTGTGACTACATCCCAAAGGTCAAGATCAGTTAGCAGACATTCTACAGCGAAAACCCAAGTATTAAAATTCTTTCCATTTAGTTTAGAGATGGAAGTACCTGAAGTTGACTGGTGAATTGTTGACGACGAAGATGGTGCCGGCTGGTTCGCCGATGGAATATTATTCTCCATAGCACGATAATTTTCTTGTTCTGTCGATCACAGCAATGGGCTAACCATAACCATTTATTTATATTAGATTTAATAATATATATTTATATTATTTAGCAGTGGTTTGACAGAGAAGTGAAAAGGGAATGAGTGACAAAGTCAATATATGAATTTGGAACTACAGGCTGTTCGCATTGACCATGAAGGTTTAACATAAAAAACAACACCAAAAATTAAAAAAGCACTTATTTGTAAGGAGACTGGCACCATAAACTAGGCCGAGGCCTGTAAGATAGGTTACCAGGATCTCCACCCTCGAAAACAATATTTGGTAACGATAAATACTTATCAATTTATTAAACATTATTTGTAAAAGTCACATATTTTGATGTTAAGCCGTCTTTAATACCTTCTGTACGTGTGTATAAAAATGTAGATAGGTAGCATGCAAGATGTGTTAACTTTGAAGAAATTGTAGTGGTTAGTTAAGATAATAATATAATGTGTTAAATTTAGTAAACGAAGATTAGACCAAAGTTAGTAATAGTTAGTTAAGTAGTAGTTCGGTATTCTCATAAGAGAGTTGAAGCAAATAATCTCTGACCTTGTTCTTTACTTCACGGTAACAGTTATTAATAATATTTATTTCTTTATTTATATAATTGTATAATCGACATCCTATATACGAGAAAAATCTATGCCCAAAGCTTGAGTTAACCTGAGTTGTACTGAAAACTTGATGAAACCTCCGAGTAGTAGGTTTTGATTTGTCCGGTAATGGACAAATTCGATGTTGCCGAAGTATTGTGCCAAGAATGTATAGTTGTCTAACCGACAAAACTTAAGCCTCCCGATACAGGTCAATAGTCGGATAGCGTCTATTCTTAAAGAGGCTAACTTTTAGTATGAGCCTCTGTGCTCTCTCTAATATTATCAAGTTGGTTTTGGGTGCTCCACCCCATGAAGTTACGCAATATGATATAATTGATTGAACAAAAGCATAGTTAAGATAATAATATAATGTGCATACAACAAAAGCATATCTGGGTCCGCAACATGTCGTAGATTTTTGAATATATATGTAAGCTTGCGAACTCTGTTTGCTACATTTATTATATGTTGGGCAAAGGATAAGTTGTGATCAATCAAAATACCAAGGTATTTGATGTTTGGAGTAAGATTAATGTTTGGACAATCACAAGATTGACTTTGTGTGGAGCAAGTGTGTGCAATTAGACAGTGATTTGGAGGAAGAATGTCGGTAGGGAAATTACGTTTAGTGAAAACCATAAACTTGGTTTTATCTGAGTTTAAGGTAAGTGAATTTGCAGCTAACCAGCGGCAGACAACATTTAAGCCCTTTTGAGCAATAGACAACACATCATCCCACGAATCACCATAGAATGTTAGGGATGTATCATCAGCATAAGAGACAATGTTACAGTTTTCTAGTTGTAAATTACAGAGACCATTTATGTAACATAAAAATAATGTAGGGCCTAAAATGCTCCCTTGAGGGACACCATAAGAGACAGGTATTGCATCACTAATAAGGGTACCTATTTTCACACATTGAGTACGATTTCGGAGATAGTCAGCAAATAAATCAAGTTGATTCCCCTGATACCCATATATTCCAATTTTTTTATAAGAAGAGGCACAGAAACTGTGTCAAAGGCCTTTTTTAGGTCAAGGAACACCGTTACACATTTTTTATTATTGTCTAATTTATCGGCTAAAAAGTTTGTAAGATTATGGACCGCATCATCCGTTGACTTTCCTTTTCTAAAGCCATATTGACCTTCAGCTAATAAGTCATGTTTTTCCAGAAATTCTACCAGTCTGATATTCATAATCCGTTCGAAAACTTTTGATAAAGAAGATAATATTGAGATAGGCCGATAATTATTTACAAAACGTTTGTCACCTTCTTTATGAATAGGATGAATGATTGATTTTTTAAGCGCATCTGGGAAAACACCTTGGTTAATACAGTTGTTAATAATATTTGTAAGTACGGGTGCAATAATTTTAACTGTGCACTTAAGTACTTCAGATGTTATAGAATCCCAACCTGGTGAGCAGTTTTGTTTGAGTTTCATTATTAAATTTTCGACCTCATACACATCAATCTCAAGTATAGCAAAAGATTCTAAAGGTGTTGTGCAAGATTTCAGATAGTCTGGTGTAGGAGTTGGGCTAGGAGAAATTTTACTTGCTAACTGCTCACCTATATTCGCGAAAAACTCATTCACACAATTAAGCAAAAGTAAACTATAATTGGTTATATTCAATGAATAAAATATTATGTTTTCCAAAACGTGATTGGTCATAATGCTATAGGCCTTATTACATCGCAATACGACCGACTTTCGAATTCCCAATCCAAAATAAATCAAGTTGAAACGGAATTCAGTGAAGCCGTGTATATCTGAGAGCGTCTCTTATTTCTGTGAAGTGTAGTGGTGGTATCAGTTTTCTGCATACATTTAAATAAAGTGGCGATAGCGACGGCTCTCCCTGAAATACCGCATCAATTTCATCGCTCAACTCTAGCCAAGCCTTTTTACAAGCGACAGCGATGCTATAATGTAGCGAAATGGATCTTGTCGCCCGCCACGCATTTTTCTGCATTCTAGAAAGTGGCACGCATGATAAAAATCATCACCAACGCATCTATACCTACGCAGATTATTGCATGATGCGTGGCAGTGTGTGGGATCCGTTTCAGTATAGTGAAGAGTTCTTATTAGCTAAATAAGTCTACTAATTTAAAGTGTATTTAGATCGAACGGATTAAATAGGTACAATACACAAAACATTCAATACAAGAGAACATTCCCTTTAATAGTTTTCAATAAGCGCGAGTTTAAGTAAGCAATTTCAAGATTTACTTCAGCGTCATAAATTCTTTTATTCTGCATTTTTCTTTCAACTGAATAAAGTTATTTCAACACTGCTCTGAGCAATTAATTTAATAGAGCTATAAAGTTACAGAGTTTAAAATCTTTATTGCAGCTGCCGCAACGCTTTCACAGTGCACACAGCTTTATCAACATTATGAATCTGCTCCAGTGCATCTTGCAAAATTGTGAGCACGGCGAAATTCCGGCGTCTTCTTAATTAGAATGCAGTCTTCCTATTATGTGAGCGAAGTATAATTTAAGCGCTAAATAAATTGCTCTATATTACAAAGTAATTACCGTCAGACACTTTCAACTTTTAAACGAGGATATATTGCTTGTGTGCGGTTTGTTTTAGTAGTGTTGTGACTTGAATGAATCGATATGCACATTAGATACCTATGATATGGGAATAATAAATTAATAGCTACTAAGAATTTTTAATCATAATTCTCTAGAATTCTGGGGATATGAATTTGACTCTTGAGCTAGAACCTTCTGATCTCAGACTGTTTGAGTTATTGTTCAAGGCCCAAATGCTAATTTGTGCAGTAGTGATTTTTTTAACAATCAATGTGTCATATAATTTCTGAATAAATAAGTAAGTAAGAATTAGTTAATACCTACCACAGAAAAAAGAAAATCAATTTTCGTGATTAATACTCATAACGATTATATTGTGATGGAAAATGACCTCACTTTAAATGTGGAGCTCTTTTTTCAAATGTTGACGACTCTGTATGAAATATTAAATTAAAAAAATTAAAAAACCCGCCTGCATAAAAAGACAAGTCGACTGAAAAGATGGAAACAAGATTAAATAAATATTAAAGGCAACATGTCATAATAACATGCAGTCGGAGGCATGCATAAAGAATGAAAAATGAATGATTGAATTATATGCCTACACAAACATACTTACAAGATACGCGCGAAATACATAACCCGCAGTCGGGTAAAAAAAGCAGCCCTTGACGAGTTTCTTGCCGGTTCTTCTCGTTACAAGGTCTCCCGCTCAGGGTTTGCGAACCGATGGCGTAGCTTCTTTGACATTCACAAGTGCTTGTAACCTAGACTGAATAAATTATTTTGAATTTTGATGTATGATAAAGAAAGACGAACTATGAATGTGGGATGACGCCGCTGACCATTAGTGTGAAAGATCGTTTGTGTGATTCACGCTTGAGCGAGAGAAGTTTCTGCTATGCACGTTTGCCCGAAAGTACGCTTTTGCGACGAATGATTGTGCGATAGAACGTGAGTGCTACGAATCGTTACTCGAAAAGTGTAGAGTGAAAATAGTACATTACTGTCGAGGCTTGAAATAGAGCAATGAGGATCAACGAGGTTTTATGAACGAAATATGTAGAGTTTCAGTCACATCAAAATAAATTATTTCAGTGAAAGAATTATTGAAATTGGACCAAAAATGACGAAGATAGAGCGATTTTCGTGTCGCATTCTCAAAAACGCTCCCCAATTCACAATTGGCTGATGACGTCATCGGCCACGTGCACTCAGCGGCGCGGCAGGTGTTTGTTCGGGCGATCGTGGCACGTGACGTCATCACATGATCCGCAAGGGCCGGCCGTGTATTTTAAACTCACTTTTTAAATCTTTAATAATTTTGTCATTTCTTGATGGATTTGAGAAATTTAAACAGAGATTTACTCAGATATTGATATTGTATTTGATGTGATATACAAAATTGATATATTCAATTGTCATGTTGATCCTCATTGTTGGCCGAGTATTTGGAAGGAGGAGGCGGAGCGGAAGACTTCCCAAGTGATTTTAGAGGGTGATGTGCAGTATAATCATATTCTTTTTATAGGTGGATGCAAAAACGCTATTTATGCAATAACGTGTGTGTGCACAACACATGGCAAAATATGCAATAAATATATGCAAGCAAATACATGTTCATGCAAATACCTGCAGACACACTGACAGACAACACACCTTGCCCTGTCCTTATACCAGCTACTCTAAATTAGCTTGTTATTGTATAGTAATAACTTAGAACAGTTTTATTACGACTGCTTGTTGTTTATTCAGACACAGCATTTCTGTATTGAAAAGCTACAAAATACTAGTGAATGTTGAAATTGTGAATGTCCCAATACAATTTACTGTTGTTGAGATTTCAAGCCAAAGCGTAGGAACTTGGGCACCATCTGATGTCACACTAGGGTTGCTACCTGCTATTTTCTTTACCCGAATAGGAAAAGTCAATTTTAAGGACCACGTACTTAGTAGGTATCTAAAGAAAGTACAGGTTTATATGTCGTTGATAGTTAATCTTACCCTCTTTAATGTATGAAAATTCACTCCTTAATTTGGTGTGGTTGATTTTAAGTTGTGTCCATCAGCCATTTTTTTTAACGTCCCCAATGGGGCACAGCCCTTCCTTATGGGTGGTAAGGAGGATGGGTTATAACCCACCACGCGGGCCCAATGCGGATTGGTGGGTGTTAACGACTCCAATGCAGCCGGAACCAACGGCTTAACGTGCCTTCCGAAGCACGGAAAAACTCGAGATAATAAATTTCTGGTCACCCATCCCATAACCGACCCTTGCGAACGTTGCTTAACCTCCGCAATCGCTGGGCCAGGCACTAAACCACTGCGCTACCAAGCTCCTCGATTTTAAGTTGAATATTTGCCAATACAACGTCAAAGCTTTGAGAAAATCAACAAAAATCAAACAATCAAGAAGCAATACAAATGTTGTTGTAATGTAAAATTTGTTGTTACTGACAGCCCTGGCCCACCCGTCCGCTATCAATACCCGTCTGCTGCAGTAATTAACCCGTCCCGCAACCCAGGTGAACTTAAACAACCTGATTTACTTGAGAACTATTTGTCTACTGGTGGTGGTCTAATGGTGTTATACTATGGGGCCATAGCACAGACACGACATACTTATACAGCAAAAAAAATGTATACGTATACTTGTAAATATTCGCCAGCCAGAATCTTGCAAACCTCATTTTATTAAACTAAATATTTTAACCTTCCCGTGCATATATATCCTTGAAATAGTATTATTTGTGAGAAAAAATCTTAACTACTTCCAATTTAATAAAAATGCCCGACGTCAGCATGATATTGTTCCTCCTGAACCAAAAATTGAAATGTATAGATGCAGCCCTTACTATAGATGCATACAATTATATAATAAACTACCGAAATATATAAAAATAGAAAAAAATTAAAATAAATTTAAAAATATCGTAAAAGACTTTTTAATAAAAAAGTGTTATTACTCAGTTGAAGAATATATGTGCGATAAGCTCAAATAATTCTATTAATCCTCGGGAAGCTCTCTAAATATCAATCTATTATGTTAATTATTTTGCTCTGTGTTTATTTTTAATTTAATAATTATTAGGTCATAATAAGCAACACCCTAACAGGGTATGTTTTTCAGGCCAACACACTTCGTCTAATATCTCAGTTATTGATGTGAAAGTGATACTTTAACATGTGCTTTATATAAATAAATACTAAATACTAAATACTGTTGTCTTTTAGGGTTTTTTGGTACATGAGTTTTGTAACGACTATCTGGAATAATTTTGAAGACCATAGTTCCTCTCTTGAGTTTTTTTTATTCATAAATCGTTATTTCTCCCTACGAACCCAATTGTTGCTGCATGCTGCAATAAGATATATTAATGTCTGCTTCGCTTTTCACACAACGCACCTAATACCTCACACACCCGTTCGTCATAAACTTAAGAATCGCTCGAGCCCGATACAAGACCAATATTTAGACGTATGACGGCTTAGTTCATGACAACGTTTTAATTTGGTCAAGTTGTAGATAAAAAAAGACTTTTTTTAAAGATTTTTTGCTTGGATACATTCATGAGTTTAGTGCAAATCCATATCAGACTAATTTCTATGAAGTTATTATATATATACCTAGTCCATTTTACACAGTTTCAAACCAAACATAAAGTTTTTTTATATTTTTATGCTTAACAGGATAGTGCTTGGCCTTCATCTTATTACGCCGAGGCGAGGGTAGAAGCGCACTATATCCTCATCACTGAGGAACTGGCTATCTTATCTCGAACTGCCGCCGGAACACAACAATTTTAAATTGTTGTTATAGCGTCAGACTTAAGTAAGATGGTGGTATAGCTAGGAGCGAGCACAAATTGTACTCCCCCTGGGAATCGAACCCGGGACCCCAGCGTCTTACACGGGTAGGCGAACCACTAGACCACAGAGGCGGTTAAATAAATAATGTTGACTTCAAAAATAAAGAGCAGTATTTCAATAGGTAAGCCGTCCTTTAACCGTTGGTGGTTGAAAAACGAATCTGTAATGAAAACAACAGCTCCAAATCGGATTGAACGCCCAACAGCACTTCAGGAAATTTCGCGAAATCTGTTAAAAAATATACTTGCGAGAAAAAACGAATTATAATGGAACAGAATCGGAAAGCAAACTTCTATGTGAAAATCAACATAGCTTTTATTTAAGCCTTCCTTTTAGAGGTGATTGTTGTTTTTAAGAAACAGGTTTTACCGAAAAAGATTAATCTCCGATTAAATTTTGTTGGTGAAGTTCTGTAAGAAAGTTAGTAATAACTTCTTGAAGCATTCAAGTTTAGGTCAAAATCCTTTTTTACACAACCGTCGAGTCTTTAAATATATTTTATGCTTGTTTTTTAGAAAAATAAAGCAAAAGAACGAAGACGTCATGATATTATAATACAAATGTTTTTTTAACATTTCGCCTATGGTAATTCCTGATCGGAGTAAGTGTGTACCAGTAATCAGATTGGAACCAATAGATTTTTTCTTTATAATAGCAAGACATATAAGATTTTATTAGCAAAGATAAATTAGCAAGTACTTCTACACAATATCACCAAATTCGTACAAATTTATGATACTCCAAACGAGATACAATCTTCGGTGATACCGCATTGCTCACGCTTGCAAAGTGTGGTTTAGGTGGTGCCAGCGCAGCTCGCTGTAGCAAGTGTAGATTCCTTATTGTAAGCGTGGAACCGATGGCATGCCTCCCGCGGAGTTCATTTTGATGCGGGTTCATTATTCGAATATGGATAGGGCGGGGCATTGTATCGACTGTGTATTCAATGGTGGAATAACTTTAAGGAATGTTGATTCTGAGTACTAAATAGAGATGGAGCAGATGTTAATTATGAGGATTACCGCATAAATGTTTATACTTGTCGGTGACTGTTTGTTTTAAAATTTCGTACCAAATTATCAATTTAAATATTCCATAAAACTTAAATCCCACAGTTAACTTTTAACACCTCGTGCAGTAAAAATAAACAGCTGATACACGCTAATTTATTACATAGTATGGATGAAGAGACTCTAATCATGTATCGATAACTGTACATCACTACCCAGACCGCCTGGAAGTGCTCACATTAGCGCTTATGAGCAGTAGTTGGGCGGAGAACAAACGACGGCTTGTTTAATAACAAGTTTCGACTCTCATTACGGCTTGATAAATAGGAGACGCCGCGGGAAGTTACTAACTTATTGTTTTATTTCACAAGAGCCATCAAGTTGAGGGAACACGCGGGAAATACTCGTGTTACTCGCAATGTTGACTCGGTGTTGCTAGTGATGAATATTGCTGGCTCCTTGTTTAATATGGGAGTGAATCAAATAAAATTTGATGTTACTAGTTAATTGCAGCTACTTTCCAGTTACAGCTGATTTCAAGTTGCAAAAAAATGTGGTACATACAAATCTGTCAAGTGAAGAAGTTGGGAATGGCTAACTAAATTGATTTACAGATTTAATTTTATGCTTTTACGGATAATCTATTGTCTTGATTGATTAGATGTTTATCCGTGAATTCTAATGTTAAGTAGGTAGGTACGCATGGAAGTTTAAGAAGTGAACATTGTGATCCATTTGCAGTTTGACTTATTATTATTTGCGACAAAATATCATTTTTTAATTATGCCAAATTTTCTTGTAACATCTCCTTTATTCAGTTGGCATCCGGGCAAAAGCTTTGTTTACGTCAAATAGTTGGTACCGGTTTTTAATCCGGCGAATAAATCCGGGGAATCCAGGCCGGATCGAACTCCGGGTCAAAGAGTGGTGGCGGTTTGACGGCGAAAAATGCGGCTTTAGGCCTTCCGGTGACATGAGGTGGCTTTGTTTCAAATGAGATTTTTTGCTACAAATGTGTGTGAAACCAAATTTTAGAAAAAAAATACGAATGATATCGACACAAAGTGACTTTGACTACATTGACATTAATATCAGTTAAGTTAACCACACTTAAAAAAAACTAAAACTGAATTTACCGTTTGAGCTATTTATTAACAATGACACCCCAAAGCATCAATTCGAATTCTGTCCTCCAGTTGAATTCCTTCAAAATACCAAGACTGCATCAAACCCTATTTACGTAAAAGAGTCGTTTAAAAGGCCGTTTAACTCCACAGATGGAGCCAAACCAAGATTAATGGGACCGAGCCATAAACATGGAGGCCAAGACAGAAGAATCCAATTACCGTAATAATCAATCAAGGCATAGACAATTAAATCAATGGCCCCTGTTTATAGATACGAGATTCTGGGTCGGATGATTTCGACGGTAAGCTTGGATCATCTGTTTATTTTTCCCGTTGCTCACTAATATGATAAAATAAGACGTATGCTAATTATCAGGAAACAAAGTACCTACACGTCTCTTTGTCTACAAACTAAGACTTTATCTAAACGTAAATGTCATATTGTAATTGTAACTGTTAAATTTCTTATCCTATTCACTTCTCAAGCTTACGCGCTCACTAGACATGAAATAAAACACTTTTAAGGCGAGGCCATTTCACGATCTGATGAAAAGTCTGATTTTTGAACATCCAATGTGCAGAACTGATGTAAAATTCTACTTCACAAAAATTACTGTAGACTGAAAAAGAAACAAAGAAGCAAAGTAACCGAACAGAATATTGAAAAATGGCATGGTAACTCTGTAAAAAAATCCTGAATAACACCATAAAAACTTATAAAAATAAATTTCAAATCGTCAGATTTCGTAATTTTCAACGACAGCGATATGATTTTTTATGCAAAAAGGATAGCTTTTTTATCGATCTAACACAATAACCGAGTTCATTTTTAATAAATGATCCAGTATTTCAGAAATCAATAAAAATTTACTAAAATTCGTCAAATTTCTGGCGAAGTGTCAATTAAAGTTATGCGATATTCAACCTTATTCTAAAGACATAGTGAAAGAGTAAATTTCGTGAACTGGCCTCGCCTTAACGGATACTAGCACGGTTTTATTGAAAGTACTTTGGTAATTAGTTGGTATTTCTTATCCTATTAGTTAACCCATGTCATGTAGCTGTATGTTTTACAATTGTATTAAACATATCGCGCTACTACATCGAAAACCAACACTTGAAATTATAAAATAATGTAATCGATTCCCGATTAAAAAATCATTTAAAATGACGAATATAAAGCTCATGTAATAATCTCTTAAATTGTCTCTAATATTTTTTGAAAAACTCTTCAACAGTTATCATTTATTTATTGAGCTAAAATGGATTTTAAAACTTACAGAAAGAATGAAAACTGTTGAAGAGTTATTCAAAAAATATTAAAAACAATTTAAGAAATTATTACATGAGCTTATTTTAAATATTGACTTGGTTTACGAGTAATAACAATAAATGTAGTGGCGGCGCTAGTTTCACTACCCACAGCGCCTATTTTGTTTACTAAATACCTATCTATGATATAATTCATCTCATAACTTGATTAGTGGTTAAGTACCTAAATATTGAGAAAGACTTATCTAATAACACCATGAATATTGAAATAAAAATACTTATCCGCATAAAACTTTGACCTCGCGTTACATAAGTAGTACATCACTATTTGGTATCAAGATTTCGTAGGTTCATGTTTATCATTGCAGCCCATGAAATCCAAGTTACAACTTTATTTCTTAAGTTAGCTGAGAAAACTCTGGGTACGGTACCTTTCGCCCCTGAGAGTGTAATTCAGGAACTGAATTCAGGCAAGGGTTTTGGGGTTCCGCAGTGGGTGATTTATCTTGACTTTGCATGTAGTTTTAAAAGAAACTTGAAAAATAAATCTGCATGTAAAATTCTACAGTTTTTCACATGTTTCCTACAGAATATAGTGCATGTTAAGCATTTCTACTTCTGATTATCTATTAAATATCGTCAAAAATGGCTGATGGACATCGTCAATCATAAAAATACCATCGATTATACACCGTTATTTTTAAGTAAATCTAAAAATGAAATGGGGATTTCAGACCACGTAAATGAACAACTTTTACTATGGGGCCAACCACGGAATCTCCAAAAAAAATTTAGCTGTTCCATAGAAAAGTACAACATCGACTCGACTATTATTGTATGGAACAGCTGTTTTTTTTCGCGATTCCGTGGTTGGTCCTATAGTAAAAGTTGTTCATTTACGTGGTCTGAAATCCCCATTTAATTTTTAGATATACTTAAAAAATAACGGTGTACTGTGCTACAAATATGTTACAAAATGTTGTGATTTAGAATATTATTAATGAAAAATAGTACTGAAATTGTTGTCAACTGTATTGTCCTTTCTAGTTTGCCGGAAATACATTTTATTTGAAACTAAAACTAGCTCAAAACTGTAATTAATATGTGATATTATTTTTGTTATTTTGTAAGATTAAAAGTCTATTTAATTACACTTCAACAATTCCCTTTCTCATTTCAAATTAATATTCTTGGAAACGGATACGGTAGACATATTTTGTATCGATTTTGTTAGATTTCTGGAAATAGATTTTATTTGCAACAATATGTAACTAAAACTTGCTCAAATTGGAAATTAATGTATTAATTTATATTTGCTATTTTATTAGATTAAAAGTCAATTTAATTACACTAAAAACAAAATTATCTTTGTTACTTTAAATTAATATATTCCGGAAACGGATACGGTACACATAAGTGGTACCAACTTTGTTAGAAGCCATAATGGTTACAATAAGTTTGCTGTAAAGTAGTTTTAGATTGTAGAAGCATTCTTAGTCGAGACGCCTTAGTGTAAGGACTTAACTATAACTGTGGAAGGAGAATAAAATAGTGAACAGACTACTGAAGTTTTTATTATAAAAATGAGAGCCATCGTGCTATATTAGCCAGAATAAAAACAAATAATACGTACGATACACTTAATTCTCTCCCCAAATTAAAAATAAATAGCCAATTCGCATTCTCACACGCCCATAAAACCTATTAGATTGCCTCATCAACTTTTCAATGGCGGCTCACGCTTGACCGGCCCGTAACCTGACCTTAACCCTCCAGTGACGAGGGTACTTTGGACCCGGGATAAAGTCATCCCGGAGGACCATACCTACCTACATGTTTATTGGGAAAAGTGTTTTATCGCTGTCATGTACGAAGTCAATACTCGATACATAAATTCCCACTCTTGGGGACGTCAATGTTATTATGGTTTAAAGTTTAATGCAGTCAATAAAATTGCTTGTTAATCTTTGTTCAAAACTTGCAATGAACGGTCAGGATTTCGATGGCAAAATAGCTACTTATTTAGCGACTGCGTAGAGTAAGGTATTTTGTAAAGGTTGTTTATATGATGGGTGACCACAGTTATTATCTCGTTACATGGAGGGAACATAATTCGTTGGTTTGATTATTTTGCATAGTTTTTATACCTTTAACTCCCTTGTCTAATTCAAAGTGATGATATTGATGATGAAGATACGACTTCCCGCCCACGAGGGATTAATCGCTGAGCGATTTTTGTCGCAGAGACACACCCCGGGCACTCCATACAAGCGCCGCGTTTCAACTTCCTATTACACAGACGCTACACAGTGACGTTTTTGCACACGCGCAACTGTGCGCGTGAAGTCTAGGGCTATTGAAACTGTACTACAAATTTTGTAAAAAGGTGAAATAAAGATTATTATTATTATGTATCTCCGGCTTGGATTCCACGATTATTATTATAATATCCTATTCAATTTTTATTTTTTCTCTTATTATTTATTATTATTATTGTATCTCGGCTGGAAACTCTCGGGCCGGAGCCCGGTCCTTTTAATAATAATAATAATAAAAAAAATATATATAATAAAAATTGCTTTTATTGCACAAAAATAATAAGAACAAAATACAATGAATTATCATAACAAGGTTTTGTGCATTGCAAGAATTCAATATGAAGTCATGTGCAGAGGTTCCCAAACTAGGCTGAGCCTGTATCTTGGTGAACCAAATCGAGAGCATTAAAATTTTCTTAATTATTCTTGCAAAGTCCAATTAAACATAATAAAAGTGAGAGACTAAAGAAATAATAATAATAATATTAAATAACTACTATGTTTGTGCTACCCTCAAAAACATCGACACAAGAGATCTTCCGTAGACTCATAATCTAGAGTTAGTAACCAATTTACCAAAACCGTCTTCGCTTCAGAGAGAACTTTTATTATTATTATTATTGAATGAGCACACGATTCGGCACACGAACTTGCGCGGTGGGATGAGGTAATTGATCAATCTATTCTGTGGCAGAGTATAGATACATTCAGAGACTTCAACGCCCACGAGTTACAAAAAGTCGCTCAAATAATCGCTTACAAAAGTAAGCCAAAAAAATCGCCGCGATTATCGCAGCTACAAAAAGTCCGTGTGCGTTTACGCTAAACACCATGACAATCACGTCACGACGTTCCTAGGTTCCATAAATAGTTTACTAACAAAAGACTGTCGTCTTGTCGTCTTGTATTACCACGAAAAGAATCGAAATCGAAGAGTTTACTTCACAGATATCACATAAACAGTTTTCGCAGCTCAGGGCTCGTTAGTTGTTTAAGAGTGCTAAAGCGAGACGGCGCAGATTTTGCTCCGATTATGTTTTATTATAGAGCGGAGCCCCGACATCTCGATCGCTCATAAACAAACAGGAGCGAACAATGAGGGTAATATTGCTGTTCAAGACACACTCCTCGAGAAAAGTAATATTGTAAGACAACTTTAAAATTTTACGCTTTTGATGTGTAGTGACTTTGTAAGGGAGTGAAGTTTTGCTTTGAATCGAATAATGACGACCGAGGAATATTAAGTAAGTAAGAATTCTTCTGCAAGTAATCTTCGTCATCTTTTTATTATATTTACTTTTGATTTTTTTATTTAATATCTGCTTTGTTTTAACTCCCCTTCGATTTAAAATCACAATGATAATACCCCTTTCTTATATTTTATAATGTATGATCGCACATACAATGTGCCAAAGACTTACAAGGCAGAACAATTAGCATTCAGTAAAAATACGCTTTCAGCTCTCAAGTGGGTATTCAGCCCACACAATATGTTTTGATGACACCCAACCCTCCGTCATAGAAAACGACAAAAAAGTGTCACAGACATTTGTGAGCGCGGCGCATGTCCGTGCCAGAGTTATTTTTGCGTAAAATAAAGTATTTTGTGTAAAGTATGAAATAATCGCCGGCCAGTGGTACATAATAATCTGGGACTCATCCCGACACGTGACTCGACATAATCACGAGGCCCTTCTTAAGTACGAACCGACCGCTTGGAACAATGGCCGAAGGTATAAGCAGAAGCGGTAACTAAATACATTTCTGTTATATAAAAATCAAAATCTTAAAGTCTCTTTAGTAAGTACGAGTAGGTACTTTAGATAATTTTATGAGTGAAAAACACAGACTATTTTATAACCACAACAACTACAAAGCAGTCCATTGCCGATTCAGTATCAAGTTAGCAGTTTCAGTTAGCAGTTTCAACTGCAAAAAACTTGTAATGAGGATCAACACGACAATTGAATATATCAATTTTGTATATCACATCAAATATAATAAATCTGGGTAAATCTCTCTTTAAATTTCTCAAATCCATCAAGAAATTACAAAATTATCAAAGATTTAAAAAGTGAGTTTAAAAAACACGGTTGGCCCTTGCGGATCATGCGATGACGTCACATGCCACGATCGCCCGAACAAACACCTGCCGCGCCGCTGAGCGGCGCACGTGGCTGATGACGTCATCAGCCAATCGTGAATTGGGGAGCGTTTTTGAGAATACGACACGAAAATCGCTCTATCTGACGAAGATAGAGCGATTTTTGGTCCAATTTCAATAATTCTTTCACTGAAATAATTTATTTTTCTCACTTATGCTCTGAAATCTTATCATTCCATTTGAAAAAGGAATGCGGGGCGTTCCACATTTCCGAGGGGGTCTGGTTCATCACATTCTAAATTTAAAATTCAGGCCAGGAATGAATTTCAATACTTACTTCCCGCACCAGCACCAGTGCGGGAAGTAGGTACAGTGCGGAGATGATCTGGGTGGTCTGCGGCAACTTCTTTTTTTTGTTTTAGCTGTTCACAAAAACAAAAAAAGCAAAGGCACATTTGCACCATACAGCCATAACTTTAGTTCCTTTTTTCTGGCACGCAAGCCAACGACAAGACAGTTAATATTATAAAGGTAAAATTATTTAATAGGTACTATAATAACGATACAATAAAAAAAATGGTGCGCACAGAGTATATTACTATAAGAATAAATAAATATTACATTGTATTGTACCAGATTTATCAGAGACAAATCCTCTAAGTAATCTTGAATTATGTACAGCGCCATCTACCGCCGAGAAGCGAAATGAGATGGGTTTTTGCTTCTCGGCGGTAGATGGCGCTGCACGTAATTCAAGATTACTCAGAGGATTTGTCTATGATAAATCTCATTTTGCTTTTCGGCGCTTCGAGCGATTAAACTGCTGGAATGCACCCAAAAAAAAAAACTGGCGGGAATTAAATTTAATTAAGTTTCAATTGAAAAGTTTTTTATTTCCTCGCATTTCTTGAGAAAAGCACTATACAAGCCTTGTTCTGGAAGCTACTTGCATTGCCTCGAATGATTAAAGCTCTCGCCTACGGCTCGGGCTTCAAACCATCCTCGACAATGCAATCGCTAGCTTCCCGTTCACGGCTGTAATGTACTATTGATGTGACTGAAACTCTACATATTTAACTAAAAACCTCGTTAATCCTCATTACAACCAAATTTAACTATCTAGCAGTGATCAACAGTATATTTCAAACAAGACTTTTTTTTTTAAAACTATTGACTTCTAATTAAAGTTTCGATAACTTAGAGCAACGCGGCTTCCGTCTGGCACTGTAGCCGCGATGCTCTAAGCTACTACATAATGGTATGATATATACTATTGACAACTACGCTTTTTATTTAGACTGTCATTTGATTACAGACGGCCAGATACCGGACAGGTGAAACTAAATAAATAATAGCTTGTAAAATAATATGCTATCATTATTTTCACTTATCATTCCCCGCATCTTGCGAATTGGACCAAAACTGGCTGCCTGCGGGCGTCAAGCCCAGTCATCTTCGCGTTTGTGGGACACAGCCCCCTCTCCCGCCCCCCACTATTCACTCAGTAATCACTACTTGCTCTCGAGAACAATTCTGGATTATCTATAATTACGGAACAGAGAGCCCCGGTTCCTCCGAGATCGATTGTTCCGCAAATAAGTTAGAACCCGTCCACTCCAAATCTGTGGAATTTGGACTTCATTTTGTTTGTTACCTCTCAGATTCAGTTATTAACCTTGCCAGACGGCCATCTCTTAGTTGTTCCTTGGTCGTAAATCTTCTAATTTACTTAGGATGGTTTTAATTTTTGTAGCAAGAAAGTTGTTATCTTTAATATTTAGTTTTAAAGTGTCCGTGGTAAAGGTACGAACATTATTATTTTAATTTTAGACTTTAGAATTGAAGGAAAAGAAATCCTAATAATAATAATAATATAATAAAATAAATTTATTCGTCACTTCACAAATTTGTTCCATGTATACATTGTGCATATAAAACGAAGCATTTATAACCTAAATTTGTGAAGGACTGGTGCCCAAAATAGGTTTCGCAGAAACCTGTACCACAAGGTCACCAGCCTCCTCCCGCAGAAAGGATTACAATAGCTACGACATAAAGCAAGCTGATGAGCTTTACAGCCAATAATATATATTAAGTAAAAACAATAAAAACAATAGGAGAAAAGGTTTAGCTACAATAATGAAAAAATACATTAATTTATAATCCTATCACTTACTTAACGGGTTCGATTCCCGCTTGAGTAATTAGAGTAGAGTCGATTCTTTTCTAGTATACCTAAAGTTTCCTTTTAAAAATATTAATTTATAAAATAACCACTCTATAATCTTTATCTCTTATTTATTCTCCCCTACTAATGAATATTATGAAAAATAATGTTTTTCCATACTTTTTTCCGATATCCCCCAATGGGGGGCAAAAGTGGGGGGACAACGGAAATAGGTCTTCGTAACACAGTTACCTACTGAGTCAATAATTTGCGCGCTCACAAAGGCCATCTCAATTATCAATCAACAAGCCAAGATTTAGGTCAACACGTCTAGTTATTCTCAGAATCAAGTTCGAATTAGAGCGTTACAAGTGCTAACAAGACTATTGACTGATTAATTTACCGAAATGTAATGAATTTTCTAGTCAGATCATGCAAATTATTTAACGGAATGAATTGTGAGTTACTTAACGATAGCCGATTAGATCTGTTTTCTAGCGCAATAAGACACGTCAAAAGTTTAATGACCAACGACTTATTAACACTAGCTTATTATAATGCTTATTTAGTTTAAGTCTAAGTATTGTGCAATAAGTAGCTTCTATCTGTGGAAGCTTGTAGTTTTCCATAAGTTGTAAATGATGCTGTAAGCTCCCCAACTAAAAATAAAATAGAATTTAATTAACTGAAAGGACAATGCCCAAGTTTCATAGAAAATTATCCAAAGCAAAAGGACCATTAACTAGGTATAAAGAAAGAAAAATACAAACAACATTACTTTTTTATGCACAAAGGGATGTTGCTTGGCTTTCACCTCATAAGGCCGAAGGTGGAAGCGCACTACATCTGGAATCCTCACCACTGAGGAATACCTCTAACTGCCGGAATACAACAATTTTCAAATTGTTGTTATGGCGTCAGACTTAGGTAAGATAGTAGTAGTTTGCAAACTACTTAATTTAGGCTGAAGTTCGACAACACTAAAACAGGTGATTAAGTTTTAACCGTCTGCTTTTGACGTTTTTATGTATGGACAAAATGTCAAAAACAGATTAATCGGCTGTTAAAGTAGTTGGTGAAATCATTCATAATTTAACTGACACTTTGTTTACAAGAAAACTATTACGGTAATTTTTAATGATGATTTCTACGAAAAAGTTTAAAATTCACAGAAAATCAGTAAGTTACCGTACAAAAATGTAATGCATCAAAAATCCATCTTTATTTGATGAAGATAGTTTGAGATGTTTTTTAATAGACCTTTACATGCACTATTGAAAGAAGAATCTAAAATGGATTTAAGAATCATCGGTTCACTATAGAAGCATAGTAATGAAGGCTTGAAACGCGACCGAGCGAGGGCTCATGAATCTCAGCATTCTTAAAATCTAAAGTAAATGCAATCAACCGACGGACCACTCACAGTGAGGTAAGAAGCATAAGCTTCAGCGTTTAGCATATTATCATAAGAAAGTATTGATACGTATGAAAATACATTTTATACTATAGAATATACTTTCGCACGTAATCTCTCACACTTTCTATGCTTTGCATTATAATAAAAATGTGGTATTTTAATTTTCAAACCTCAGATATTTAGGGGACAAAATGTCTCCCAACATGACCCGCAACGTTCAATCTACGCGACGCTGCAACAGTGCCCAATGTCCCGCAACATTTTGCGATGCCTTTACGGACCTTTGTCCCCTAATGTATTTAAAGTAATCTGACAGTCAAGTGGGCATGGGATGGCAAAACAATGTAAAGCAATTCCAATCAAACGGTCAATTACTATTCCAGAATGAAAGAAGCTACAACTATTCCGTTTGACACAGCAAAAGCTGCGTCTCAGATACAGAAAACGTTTCAGAATAATTTTAAACATTTTCCAGTTAGGTCGCTGTCGCCCGTCTCTTGCGCCGTTTTCAGGCTTGATTGCTCCTGTCCGGGCCCATCAGATGCAGTTCGTAATATAAACAAGTTTTTCTCCGTTGTAACAAAGAGGCTCCCTCTTTGTATAAGAAATAATAGAGTTTGTATTTTGTAGAAATATAGTTTGCTTTCCATTTACTAGATGGCAGCTTTTATACGGAAGATATTAGTGCCGTTAAAAACGGTCTCAGAATTATTACGATATTAAATTTCATAGGAGCGCGGGGAACTTTCGTTTGCGCTATAAATGACGTGCTGTGTTGAATACCCCTTAAACTCGAAGACGTATTTCCCTAACTCTTTCAAGAAAATTTCTTGGAATTATAAACGTTGTGTCTTGGATTTTTCATGCTCTTCTTGTGTCAAAAAGCGCTCAAACAAGGATATTAAAACACTTGCGGATATCATAAAACTAATTGATTGCAATCTTGCAATCTTGCTGAAATTTTTGGAAGGGCATCTTTTAACATGCTATTGTCAACTGAAACATTTAAAGCTTGGTTAAATATTTCGTTATATTGTTAGTAAGTACATTACATAGATTCGGTAATAGTGTACACAATATCTCTCACACTGAACTCAATGTTTACGGTACGGGAAACAGACAATATGTCACAGTATCTCCTACTCGACTTCCTTATCAGGCCAGCATAAACTGATCTGTCGGCTTCGCTTAATCATTAACCGCATTCTTAGAATACTGACAACAAAAAAAGCGACGGAGTTCAGGATAAGTCGGTAGACGCGCAACCACTTGGACGGTTTCCAAAGTGTCCGAAACGGCGCTAGTTGCCGTGACATAACAGTTTTCGTAATGTACGCACGAGGCTTGCATATATTTCGCCATTCTACGAGCAGACGAGATGGAAATGACAGCTTCATTCCAAGGAAAAGGAATTGTTGGTTAATTTATTATACGGAGCTAAAGCTGAAGCAATATTTGTAAAACGCTTCGTGAATAAGCAAAAAATATCTTATTGAATCTTATCTTTCTTTTGCAACGTCACTCGGTGGAATATCGAACCACTAAGTAGTGGTCATTAGAGATTGAAACTATTTTCAGTTAAAAACTGACTTTGAAAAACACGACTTCAGGAACCTTTATTACACGGCATAAGATGTTATTTCGATGTTGAGTAATTTATTTTTAAAGTTTTTTTTACTTTGTGTATATTATTATCTTCATATACTTAGTATTAACATTTATATCTACTATTGGATAAATAAAACTCTTGCCAAAACATGACATCAAATTATACCACCAAAATGTTATTAACCACAAAATGGATTCCCAATACTTAGACAGTAATGGAATGTAATACGAAAGAGTAACCGTATAAATGCGATCTATTACTATCGGCTATGAATAGATTGCCATGAAAAAATCCGCTCTGAACAAAGTTAACGTTGGCCCATAATAAAAATGAAGCCTCCGTTGAAAGCGGGGAATATTCAATTACAGTCACAACGCCTTTCATCTTTGCTGACATATTAAATAAAATATATTGAGGACACCGTATGAAATGTGCGCCGAGAGTAATATCAAACATTACACGAATCATAATTAACATGTGCCTGAATGGACTTCAAAGCTTTGTTCTATTTAAAAAAGGTTACATTTCAATTTCTAAAAAACCATCGATTGTTCAGCTATTTTTGGTAACAATGTTGTATATGGTAATGTTCTGGTAAATTATGTTGGACAGAAACCCTTGTTCGATTTTATAAAAGAAATTCAAAGTTAAGTAAGGATATGTTGAACATGAATCCTCAATTTAGACATTCAAAGGAACTCAGTTAGGTTAATTAAGCAATCTACTTTTTTTAAGTAAGTAATAAAGATAATTTCAGTATGTACAAAGTTTTATAATTACTCAATAGTAGCTATGTTTTGTATTTTACTAGAATTATATTAAATATTAGCACCTACCTAGGTATATATTATTTCTCATGTGAATCAACAGATAATATAATAGTGGATAGCAGAAAACCTATCTGATACAAAAAATACAAATTGATTTCTAAAAATAAAACTAACACAAAGTACAGTGATACACATGAACATAATCACCTTGAATAGTTATGAAATATTATTCCGTGAGGCACGCTATCAATTGACTTAAGCGCCTGATAGAATAAACAGATATTTAATAATAAAAGTAGCAACAATGTAGCTAAAATTATGAGTATTGTATTGGATTGATTGTGTATCTGACAATAATACTTTAAACACTAGCAATAGTTAAGTACGTTATCGCAATCGCGCCCTTTATTGGAGTGTCAAATCATTTCAAAAAGTCAATTTAAAAATTAAGCTGCTGACTATTAGTTATTCTGTGGCTGCTGAAACCAAAACAGTCAATTGAATGCAGGACCAGGTGGAGGCAAACTGCTTGTAATGTAACTTAATTGAATCATGTTACGAAATAAATATTTCGTAGTGTAACCGCACTATGAAACTTAAACGCGCTCGTTTGTAGCGAATGACGGACTCCGAGTAGGTTTGAGTTCAAGAGGACCGTTATATAGGGGTGAGTCGTGGGTGATTTCCCGGTATTTTATAAAAAGGAGATGAACTCTGCTAACAGGCGCTGCGAAAATCATTACTGCCCTTTACTTACGTAACTATAAAATAATATGTCTTGGCACTACTGACGACAGTTTTAACTAAAAGTCAACTTACGAAATAATAAATGTCACATTTGGATTCTATTTGTCATGTAAATGTCATAACTACTACTGCATACAATTGATCGTTTAAAATAATGAGCGTCGATAATCTTAATTAATGCATTTTTTAAATAAATGATTAAATTATAGTACAATCAAAGTTCTGCAGTTGATGTCTAAAGAAATGACTCTGTTACGGCTAATACCCGAAGTGTGACTAAACCTAATTATGTGTAGCCGATAGCTGTTGGTTAAAACTAGGTGTTAAAGATGTGCTTTACTCCTGTAGGTCCCGAATATAGCGCAAAGCGCAGCACAGGGTGTTCCTTAAATTTCGTCGTTATTTTTTTTAACAGACAACAGAAATTTAATACTCTATAAATTACTCCTCCTTAATAGAAACACAAAGAAGGCTAGACCTAGTAGCCACGAGCAAAACGGCTTCAGCTAGGTTTAACCAACAGCTATCGGCTACACCTAATTTTATCCGGCTAAAACAAGGTTTAGTCTCACTTCGGTTATTAGTTTTAACAACTCCATAACACACGAAAAAAGGAGTTTACAAAAATGCTTTTCAAATTCATTACCTACGCACTCTTTATGTAATTTTCGCTACCAACACGATGTTACATATATTCGCTGCGTTTGAACTGGAGGCCAATAACAAATGTGGGCTCAAGAGTACATACACACGAGCGTTTGTACCAGGTAAAGGGAGGCCGGGGGCATCCCCGCTCGTTGATAATTTACGAGACCCGCCCCATAGAGCCCCGGACGCTGCTGTAAGAATCATTATCACCGTGTCACCGCAGCTGATATATCACAAGATAAATACTGATTTTCTACTGTTTATAACGCGGTTTTATTGCGATATGGGCGCTGGTGTTATTTATGATGGCAGGTGGGGCGTAAATCTTTTTTTATGTACTTATCGTTGTAGAGCTTAACGAAGGTTGGGTGTCAAACAACCAAATATCATACTGCTTTCATTTATCTGTGAAAATCCCTTTTTAAGGATATTCGATCGTTAAAGGGTATACTTTTAACATTTTTGTTTAAAAAAAAATGTGCACAAAAGTTATTTTTAATGTCCGCTCTACTGACATACATGTATCTCTTAGGCTGCGAACGCACTGACAAATGCCTAGATTAGTGCCTAGATATATCCAGGTTACTTGCTAGGATACACGGTGACCGCAATGAAAGGTGAGTCGATAGGATAGTCGCCTTGGTCTCATAGTCTTTGATTGTGAGCTTCGCGCCTACGATACACTCTAGGCAATCGCCTGGATGTATCGAGGCGCCTAGTACCTTATGGGTGGATAATGTATAAAGAGGAAACTTTAAACTAATCTAACAAATCTAAAAACTTACAGATCTGCAGTACAAAGTTTCTAACTTAGGTTACATAATAGTGAAAGTAATTACTTACCACATAACTGGGTATAGGTAATATTATTAAATTACCGATGTGTCTATAATTATTCTCTGCAATATTTTTAGAAAGAGAGACAAAACTACGTATTATGAAAATTATGACAAAAAAAATTCGATCGTATCGCACTAACGTGCAATGCGTGCCACAAAAAATACAGTAAGAACGTCACACACGGATAGGTGACAAAAATAAAACTCGGCATTTCCCGCTAGATGGCACCACTTGTGCCAATAAGCCGGCTATAAATCTCGAGCCCGTATATGACGCGCTTAACTGACATCTTTGCGGTGGTATTGCTTATTGGACGAGAGAAAATGATGCCCGCGCCGAAATTGTGGCAACAATGCTTGATTTTACGACGTTTGTACTTGTTAGTAAAAGAAGAGAATTTTCATCGTTAAATTATGTAGATTCATGTCCGTTAAGTTTATATTAAAGGTATGCAAAGCAATCACAGGTGATAAACGAGCATTCGAACGAAACATATTGTTCAATGAGGATCAGTAACAGGTTTGAATCCTATAGTTTTATTGATATTAATATAAAATCATATTAATAGCTATGAAACTTAGTGAAAGATTTTTTGAAATCCGTTTAGAAATGGTTGAGTTATTAAGGGTTTGAAGGAAATGCCAAACTCAATGCAATATGTGCTTTACCACGTACGGCATAAGGTTCGCGTACGTCGCAATGACGTCTTAAGGACCCCCCAAAATAACAGTGTTTTAGCATGTTTTAGCTCGTTTAACTTCTTAGGTTGAAGAGATGTCGCAAAAACTTCTTCACAGTTAATCATGTGGTGGCATAAGCTTTATGATAAGCCACTTAACAAAAATCGTTATTGATCCTCATTGGTAGGTCGATATGATGGTAATGACTGTCTTTCAAAGCATACATTGAAATAGAACAATTACTTTTAATGTCGAGCTCTGGTTCGATCGGTCGGTAGACTCACAAGTTCCGTTTAAGTTTCTGCCTTTTCGGTAAATTATTCTGTATTCTGTAGTTAAAGGTAGTATCAACATTTTGTACAACATTAAAAATACCTGTGTCTGAAATCATTATTTTTCCTAACCTCTAGTGCGTAATGGAATAACGTTCCACATAAAACCTCAGCGAACCAACAGTCAAAACACATCCGCACCTTCGCAACGGGCGACGATTTACGGCCCGTCCGTATTAGTGGGACCGAAATTTTATTACGCGCGTAATGTTGTTATGAAAACGGAACCGGGCCCAGTTCGGACGAATAGGATTTCGAGTCCGCTTCCATTTCGTGAAGGGCTTAATATAGCTGGGATTCATTATAATTGAATTTTGTGATTTGCTTTTGCTACTACAGAAATATTGTTAATAGCTACCTATCGCTAGTTAAATGAATTATAAAGTTATTTATTGTATTAATTTAACATCTGGTCTTAACGAAAAGCTATAATCTCTTAGTTACATCATACGCTCTTGATCATTAATCTTGCAAGGAATCAAAAAAAATTGCAAACGTAACGCATTAAATTCCATATCTCCAACAAAATATGTGTGAAGCCGAATATGAAAAACATCTGTTGTCACCAAAATTGAACCTTACGTTGCGCGTTGCGTCCGTATAATTGATTTTTTATCACGATTCGTTGAACGAGATTTTGATACGAGATGACGTGTGGCAAAACACAAGAAACGATGGGATGTCAACGTGGGTTGTCAAACTACGTGAATCGGAGTCTGCGAAAGATTTGGGTGAGAAGAGTGAAAAGTTGCGTGAAATGTTGTGACATGAAGTATTATGTCACAAGGGATTGAGGGATGCGCTTTTAATGTACCTATTAAATGCGCGTCCAATGAAGTGAAATAATATTTTTTTCTGCTGTTATTCCATGGCTATCAAAATATTTAACAAGATTCCTGCCCCCCTAGCCAAAGTAACATTTGCAAATTTTCGTTATCGCTTCGCTTCGAAACATGTATGGATTTGACGTTTTAAAGTTCGATTGTTAACGAAACCTTATGTCAATCCCATACATGTTTCGAAAGCGAAGCGATAACGAAGATTTGCCAATGTTACTTTGGCTAGGCCCTCTAATTAGAGATCTGCCTTTTAATCAATTGAAATCTATATTAAAGACATGGCTAGTGAAAAACTGTTTTTATACGATGACTGAATTTTTTAATTTCAAATACTAATAATTTTATAATATTTGACTTGTAATTTTTAGTGATATTAATGTTGACATACCATATTTATCACTATTATATTTTGCATTGCTAACTACTGGTGAATGTGATGTGACAATATGAAATATATTAAGACCCTTATGTACCGCATTCTATTAAATAAATTCTTGATTCTTGATTTAAACTTGACTAAAAAGTAGCAGTTTTGAATCGATATACATTTCCACCGTCTTTTAGATGACAAGAAGAACGGGTGCATGAAACTTATCAGCGTTATCAAACAGAAGAAATGACAATTACAAAAGACAATAAGATTGTCTTCAGTAGTGTACCTGCTTCCTTTCACTCGTATATAAGTGCATATTTAAGCTTCCGATGAAACAGAAAAAAATATCAGCTAACGGCAATAAAATTGTGCCACTTTAAATAGCCGCGCTAAACATGGTTACATAGTAATTTTCATCCCGCGCCATTCGCGCCGCAATAATTTAGAAATTACAATCATGGAACCATGTTTATTGCTATTTACGCATGCGTGGATGTCGGTGATTGCAATTCTGCTAATGGCCGCACATTTCGTAATTTATCTGTGAAATTAGATATTAAAAATAAACATTTTCCTACATTGCAAATTATTTACAAACTTTTATACACAAATATGCACCGCACTAACTTGCTTTCGAACAAACTTTTGTCGCACAAACCTTTTTTAAAAAAAAAACGTTAAACGCACCATCGTCGTTCAACCTGCGGTTATAAATACGGCAATATCACTGTCTTATTCTATAGGGTCGAGGCTTGCAAACATACCAGGAAACAGGGATAACTCCACTTTCGTAAAACGCACACCAAGAAACACTTCCTTAAGCTAAGCCAAACATACCTCAACTCTAAGTTTCACTAAGCTGGCATATCACTCGTAATCCGCTTATAGTACGCTCACTTACAACTTAAGTCCGTGCCTGCACACCTTTCACAATGAAATTATTCAACGATATTTTTTCCGCAAACAAATCTATTTTTGAAGGTTTTTACAGGCTTTCGTCATAAACGGCAAAATATTTAGAACAAAATTTAAAACCACAATAGTTACTCAAAGCAAATTTTTACATGGTTATATTCTATTAATTGTAGCTATAAATGAAGTAATAATCTTAAAGCATTGCTAAAACGGGTTTTTTGATTTTTTTTTAATAATATTACATACATTAAGAATCGCTTCAATTGACATGTTTTAATTTTTTACAAGGAAAAATAACGTAACTTTTAAAACTACGAGTATTCAAAGATACTGAAAACTAGTAATAAACTAGTAAATAGGATTGTTCAACCCATCTTTATTTTTTTGTAGTTAAAGTGGTAGGTATACACAATTTAAGATGACTGTAAATTAGGTTTACCTCATATCACAGACCAAAATGTAAGAGGCTTCGAAGAGTGACCCCGCCCAAAACACAGTATGCAAAAATATAATAATCATGGAGTCGTTAAAATTATTATATAACGATTTCAGAATGATTATCATTTAAAACCAAAAATAGTGATTCTCAAGAGCACTATGGGACTGTGACCGTTTAATTTATTTTTTGAAATGTATGAAACTAATTTTATATGTTGGGAACTTTATACCTTTTTTCTACAGTCATGTCTTAACGTATCTCAGCCGATGTCGACAACTTAAGGCCATAATTATGTAGGTAACGTAGCAACTCCGGCACTACGGTGCTACGGTGCTACGGCGGCGTAGCACTAATTGCTACGCAACTCGTAGAGGCCGCTACGGCAAAGGGCGCGGGTTAAGCGCCAACGCTCACGGGCGCTTAATCGCCGAGCGATTTTTTGTAGCCCAGAATAGAACATATGGAGTTCAATACGTAAACGCCCACGAGCTACAAAAAGTAGCTCACACATAGCTCGGCGACTAATCGCCCACGAAATGACACTGACAAGAGTGACAAGCGGCTTTAACCCTAAAAGACACCACAATTTTTTTCGCAGGCTGACATAATTATTTTTGTAATGGTAGAGCTTGCAATAAAAAGTAAGAGAATTATTATTACATGATATGCTTACCAATTAATATAGTTTTTAATCCTGTTCCAAAAAAGGTAGGATCACACTACGAACCTAAGGTCGGTTAATGCAATTATTGTTCTGGGACTATCATAAGTTTATAATTTACCTATATTATTATGGAAAACTTAACGTAAACGTAACAAAAGAAACATCAAGTTAGCTAAAGAATTTGACTTGTCGCTAATAAAATTGTATTGAAAGCACTGTCGTTTTGTCTAAGAACAAACATCTAGTAAATTTTATTTATTTATAAATAATGAAAATCAAAGAAGTCGCTGTTTAAATATGTTTACCATAACAATGCCTAATGAAGTAGGTAAATCTACTTCTGTTTTGCGTAAAAGAATCGCAAGATTTAGTTTTTTAAGTAAGATGATTTTGGTCAGGGAATAGGGCATAATACTGAGGAAGTAATGGCGCCACATGCGACTCTCCTAAATTCGTTAAATTTGTTGTTTCAGATGTAAAATGTAATTTCTGACGTATTTTAGCCAATCAAAACCATTTTTGTTTACCTCAGAGTACAATGGCGCCATCTGCGAAAAGTTTTGCGTATTATTTCCTATTGCGAGTTTTTACACAAAAAACGAAAAACCATAAGCATTATATGGGTTCTTTATAGGGGGTTCATAGAGGGTTCCGTAGCAAAATGGTAAAAAGGAACCCTTATGGTGTGACTCAGTCTGTCTGACTGTCAGTCACAGCTGGATATCTCGATAACTACCTATTAATGGTATCAACTTGAAATTTGGAATAGTTTAAGATGACGTTTGCCCAAATATTTTGCAAATAAGGATGTTTTCTTTTTTACAGCAGGAATTGAAAAGGGGTCTTAAAAATTTGAAGTGAGGCTACTATAGTAGGGCATGTCAAACATTTCTCTTTTTTTAGGCCGCATAGTGTTCGACTTATAATGAAAAATGTAAAAAAATACCGTTAAATTTTGTTGTTATTATAACTACGTGTTTTTCGAGGTATTTAATTATAATTATTCAATAACTGTGACGTTCGAAAAACATGAATAAAATATTCTATTGTACTGTTAGCCAATCGGTAATTATAGGGTTTGAGGTTAGTTTTCGCACAAGTCATCACGAAAATACGAAAATGTGGTATCGATGCATTCAATACGATGCCCTGATCACAAATATATAAGATGAAAAGCGTGAAAATGGCGGGGGTAGAAACTGTGATGTCATAAAGTTTTCAGTACTTACAAAGATTTTTTCATACCATGTGGTATATAAAATGAAAGGGCTTTGTGAGTATATTGCGAATATAAAACACACTATAACATGTCATCAAAATCTGACCATAGTAACATATACAGTAACAGTAAAACACATAAAAAATACCGTTTGTGGAACACGGATAAAAATATTATTTTTTAATATGTCATAAAATTATGTAATACAAAAACTAGCTTATCTCTGCAAAACAAATACTTCTAGCGACTCGCAATACTTTTTCCGGGTCAAAACCTTCCAGTAGGTATCGAACAAATTTTTATTAAGTCTTGAATTTGCGCATATAAAGTAAATGCAGAGTTTTTGTTCTTCACACTATTTTGACGATAAAAGGATCTGAAGACATTTGAATCGTATACATTGTTTGCTTCATTTGTGAAAAAGTATATAATTACTGACATAAATAAATCATAAACTTTATTTTATAGAGCTTAGCAATAATAAAAGTGATTGTTCTAAATTATTATTACCAGGTGCCTTTTAGGGTTAACCTACGCCAGCGACAAAAAAGCGCCGCGATTGTCGCCGCGATTATCGCCGCGTTTATCGCAGCGATATCGCCGCGATTAACGCCGCGCTTATCGCAGCTACAAAATAGCGCCCGTCAGCGGTAAGCCTAATTGCGTGGCTTTTCTGCTGCCGTACAGGCAGTTAGAAACTTCATAAGCAACTTTTCATAAGCATATTAGTACTATTTTTTTAACATAGAATTGATTAGTATATATATAATCACTTAACGACTTTATCGGTAATCCGTGCATTTTTACTCAATAATGTTTTTGTAATGTAATGATTTTTATTTTACTTTATTTTGACATGGTATTATTATTGATGGGTTTGACATTTATTATGATTATTATTATTATTTTTTTCACATTTTTAATGCTACTAATATTTTAATTTTATTGATGTTTATTATTATTATTGATGTTTAGATTTAAATCCCAATTGTAATTTTCATTTTTATTTTCTATGTTTTAGTGTACAACATTCAGATACAATTGTAAAATATTGTTATTGAATTAAATAAATTGAAAATTGAAATTGAAATATTATGATGATTTATAATTCCAGTGTATAAGCTTACAATTAGTATTTTTATACTGTTTTTAATATACCTCTAAAAATCCTAAAAACACATACTATAACAATGTTTCTATCCCTTGATTTACATAATTATTTAAACATTTTATAATGCAATTGTACTGTACAGTGCAAGTCGAATGAATTAAATACCTTTTTTTTATTTGAAATCTCCCTTCGATACTGAGGCAACTTTTGAAATACTTTTATTCCACTGACTTTTGTTTTAACGTACATTAACGACAACTCAACGTAACGTACTTTGAAGGCAATTATTTTCTAAATTCAAACACGTTCAAATAAGTAATAATAAAAAAATACTTACATTAACACTAAAAACTATTTCATGAAAGTCAAAAATGACAATACATAAAATCCCGCCACAATCCCTTAACCACTAAAAAAACTCCCAAACTAACGCAATTTTTACTTACTGGCAACACTACTCACCGATGGTCACTATAAAACCATAACAACATGATAAGTGAATGTCGCACAGAACGCGTACTGCACTCAAGACACGCACTGTCGCGGCGTCAGCGGGCGAGCGTCATGACTGCATCACGGCGCGCTCAGCGGCTGGCCGAGGACTGACTGCTGAATGGTATTGCCATGCTCACAGATCAAACTCCCCGATTATGTAACGGCGCTTATAAGGGAAGTTTGCCGGTGTTATCGGGAGAGGTCAATCCGTTCATATTCAATTTTTCGTGTCTCTGTATGTGCTTTTAAACATGACATACTAAATAATTTGTTCGTTAAACACATCTGGTGAAAGCTGACTGTAAACAATCGTTTTAGCGGAAGCTTTTCATTATCAGTCTGTGGCCTTTAATTTACGAAATAAAATTCATATTATACAGCATTTAATTACCCACGATTACACAGATTTCCAAAAAAAGATAGGACTGACATCAACTTTTGGCTTACATAGAACATTTCCAATTACCCCAAAATATGGGTAATCGCTCCAGGTGTGGGTAAATTCTCTGGCGTGGGGGGTTCACGCATGCGCGCCGCAGCCCCGCCCTGCCCCGGGCGCAGACCCTGTTTGGCATTTTGAAGTTTCGCGGCCTAGACGCCACAACTAGTTGACATTAAGAACTACTTATACATAATTATTAATTTACAACCACATATAGTTACTAATAATAAAAAAACTCATATTTAAATGATTAGACGCGACTATGATAGTACTAAAAAAATAACTTTTATAGAATGTAATAATGATTACTAACGAATACTTTTATTACTAGCAAAAGTGAGTTTTAAATCAGTTTTTTCCAAACAAAAACAATTTATTCTATTAAGTATTTCAAAACACCGCACATGATGATTGGTATTAATAAAACTATTACTATTTGCAAACCAAGTGTGCCCAGGTACTGTTATTAATATAAGTAATTTAATTTTATACTCACGATTGACCTTTTCGGAAATGGAAATATAATAAAAATGGCACCCCGTAACTACTTTCGATACATCTCAGCTTACGACATTTTATAACGGAACATAAAAGCTAAATTATATTTATATTACAATAGTTTATTTATTACAATACTTTGCTGTGACTAAAAATTGTGCTTTTACAAAAAAAAAGTTGCTAATCTAACATACCTATTTTATGTATTATCAAGTTAGACATTACTTTCCGGTTTTTTTCCATAACATCTAAAAATATGCACTCATATTTTTAAATAGGTCCATACAATAAAACGTGTTACACAGCTAGAACAATTGGATACGTGTCATATGCATGAAAACAGTTTGCCTGTTGGCCTTTATCACAAAATGTATTATACGAGAAAATAACGTTTGAACTTATTATGTACTTTTGGAAACCGACAAAAAAAATTGTCAACCCACTAAAGTACAGAAGACCTTTTGAATATTTAACAAAGTATGTTTTTTTAGTGTCACTCTGTCATATTCAGTCTTAGTACGAGATATTTCGTTATTTTCAAAATTAATGCCCCCTATTTTATCCAATCTAATCAAAACTTTTAAACGATTTCTTGTGCTTACAATTCACAGGAAAAGTACTAACCCTCATAATAATTGTTTGAAAACTTACGAAATAACGATTTAATTATTTTTCCTTATTTCAACGTTACAAGCTTTTATCTTTTCCGAGCAGGTACTCAAACTTTCTCTTCTTCATTAATAATAAATGGAACAGATACCATAATAAGTATTTGCTAAAAAAAATCCTTTTATCGAGATGGGAGTATTTGCTGTTTTACTAAGCGGTTAAAGTTAATAGGGAATAATTTATGAATCTCTTAAAAACAAAGAATGTTTAAAAAAAAATATCTTTCAGTGTAATTCTTGTGTGTTATGTATTTATTTTCGTTATTTTGTTTGGGACTAAAAATTGGTTTTAAATAAACCTACCACCCATTAAACACGTCTTTACTAGGTTAACATACAGAATTCAGAATTAAACGTGATGGCTGCAGAACGTAACCGTGTACGTTTACGGGAAGCTCAATGGAATTTCGAGCGCAGGCTTCCATTCTGAATACATCAGGGGCACATAACTGCGGGTCGCAGTCCGCGGGGTAGGGCATTCGATTTCCGTCGCCGGCGCGGCCGTGTCGCCTCTGCCTCAATTTGTGCCCCATCCAGCCTCGAGCTCGATAGAACCGACTTGGGGAGAAAATTGAAATTCAGTGTGTTGCTGCTGAATTTATGTTTCGAGGTTTTTACTACATATTACGTAGGTAATTTTTTTTAATATTTTGTTTACACGGTTTTAGCTTGATGTGGATTTTTTTAAACCCAACTTGACCAGACCAGGGGGTCAAGTCTGCTAATGTTTTAGTCAAAATCTTAGTTCAATGGTGTTCTAATGCTAATGCTTTTTGACACAGTTCTTGTTTCGTAAACCCACAATCAAGACAAAATATGTTTCCGTTTTGGGTTTAAGAAACACAAATGTGTTTCGGTTTTGGGTTTAAGAAGCAAGAACTGTGTCAAAAAGCATTACCATTCAAACACCATTGAACTACGATTTTGACGAAAACATTAGCAGACTTGACCCCCAGTATAATTATGTATAAATGTCATCCGGACAAAAAAAAATTAACGTGCAAAATTAATTTTGGTGGCATTCCCTCATTCTTCATAGCTAGTAGATCTATCAAACTAAGTGATTGGTGAAGTTGAAAAATATGCCACATAGCCATAAAATACTCGTAAGTATGTTGTTTTTTTATGCCAAATTGAGAACTATCAAAAATTTGTTTTCGACCTTTTTGCGAATTCGACCAAGTGCTAATCAAGTTAACTTTTCTTTATGACTATCTTCCGGCAAAATGAGAATCCGATCTTTTGCGAATCCGACCAAGTGATAATAATTGAAATTAAAGAACAATTTTATTTTATTTTATTTTAATTTTCCTTGGCCCAGTTACAAGATACAAACCAAGCAGTACAAATAAAAATAATTCAAAACAAAACAAAAGTGTAAATTTGTACCTCAATTACAACCATGCACAACATGCAAATATAGTTTTCATAAAAAGTGCTAATAAAACTAGGTAGTTCTAATTAATTATAATACAAAAACGAAATAAAATTTTCACAAAAGTTCCTACTAAAAAAAATCAAATTAAAGAAATTAATCTTCAATTTGTGCAAGTGCTCCAATGTTGTCTGGATCTTTTATTGTTTTTACAAAAGTGTTAGGACTTTGGTAGATTACTATTTATATATATTATTAGAATTACTATTGAATTAAGCTCTTATCCGTTTAACAATATCTGATTCTCCGCTTAACTTAAATACAATAGAGATAACACAAGAATTAGTTTTGAAGCATTTGAATTTATTAGATATTAACAAGGGTGCAGGACCGGACGGGATACCGCCCTTATTTATAAAATACTGTCGTCAGTCTCTGTCACTACCATTAACATTGCTTTTCAATAAGTCACTTAATTCCGGCTGCGTACCACAACTCTGGAAACAAGCTCTAATAACCCCAATCCCAAAAGGTCCCATTAGTACCGATATTGAAAAATACCGTCCAATATCTAAACTTTGCCAATTTAGTAAAATTCTAGAGAAAATTATTACATTCATAGTCTTTACAGCCGTTCATAGATTAATTAATCCTAACCAACATGGATTTTTCAAGGGCCGTAGCGTCGACACTAATTTGGTGACTTTCACTGATATGATTTTGAGCGCCATGGATGACAAGTTACAGGTAGATGCTGTATACACAGATTTTTCAAAATGTTTTGACAAAATTTGTCACCATACACTTCTCTCAAAGATATCTAAACTTGGGATCCATGGTGACCTTTTCAGGTGGATAAAATCTTATATAGAAAACAGAAGTCAGGCCGTTGTTTATGCTGGATACACTTCCTCTTTTAAGCCTATAAGTTCAGGGGTGCCTCAGGGATCCCATCTGGGACCCCTTCTATTCATATTATATGTCAACGAGATCACTGATAACTTGCACAATACTAATTCCTTACTCTACGCCGACGACACAAAAATATTTAAAATTATTCGTAATAAAGACGACTGTGTACTGATGCAACAGGACCTCATGAAATTCGAAGCTTTTTGTAAAGAAAACAGTTTATATCTGAACACTGATAAATGCTATACAGTTACTTTTTCTAGAAAATTGAATCCTATTATTTTTGATTATTCCTTAAATGATAGGGTTTTAACAAGAGTTAATGAGATTCGTGATCTAGGTGTGACGCTTGATTCTAAGCTGACTTTCATACCACACATCGATAAAATGCTAAACAAAGCCTTCAAACAACTTGGATTCATACTCCGTGTTAGCAAACCATTTAAAAACTCACTTACTTACAAATTATTGTACAACTCATATGTCCGAAGTCACTTAGAGTTTGCTTCAGTTGTCTGGCAACCCACCTTTAATACTCATGCTGATAGAATCGAAAGAGTCCAGCATAAATTTGTCAAGGCTTTAGACTTTCGCACAGGTCGAACGTACGTTGATTATGACACATCTGTAAAGCATCACAACATACCCCTGCTCAGTCATCGCCGTGATCTCTTTGACGTTACATTCTTATACAAATTAATTAATAACTTAATCGATGCACCTAAGCTCTTACAAAATATCACATTTCGTATCCCCCGTTTGCGTGAAAGATCGTGCAGAAAGAAATATCTTTTTTCGTATCCGCCTGCAAAAACTTGTTACGGAAGCAACACTTTCACTAGACGTTCCTGTAGAATCTATGATGATAAGCTGCATGAAGTCGACATCTTTAGCTTGAATTTAAGAACATTTAAAAAAGATACTCTTAATATTCTATCAATTGATTCATAAAATGTGCCTTTCTCATCCTACTTTATTAATTAAGTACCTACTTTAGTAAATTGAAAAATTATTTAACCTTATACACTTAACTCAATCTTTTGGCATACATAAATCTACTGTTAAATTTCACGTTAACTTTATATCTTTACATGTATAATAATTCTAGGGAACTATAGGTCTTTAAGTACATCATGTTTTTTTTTTTGCAATATGTATAAATGTGTGACTGTTTGTTCCTCAATAAAGAGAAAAAAAAAAAAAAAAAAACAATAATTATGCTTTACGAAAAACAAAACAAAATTTTCGCCAAACAACACCCACACTACTACTGTACAAATTATGCAAAATTAATAACACGAACAGAACCGACGAAGTATATTCGAGTGCAAAGCAAACAGAGCGTATTTTCTCAGGACGACCGACCGCTCCCAATCAAAGAGCGATTATAATTAAAACAATTGCCGTAACAACTTCATAAGTCGCATACCCACTCCCCCCACTCCCGTGTGCACGGTAGAGGTGGGGGTTTAGGGCTGCCAACTTTTTAAAACTGAATCGCACTTTAAAAAGGTTTCAGTGTAATATTTGTGATTTTGAATACTACGTCAAAAGTACGCGTGTCGCGTTTTTCAGCCTATTAAGACGAAACGTCGGCACTTGAAAGCTAGCAATATAACACTTCTAATTTCCGATAAACATAGGCGAACCATGCGTACGAAGTTACAAGCTAGTTTTTTTATTTTTCATTGTGGTAACCCTAGCGAGAGGGATGTTCGACGAGTGTAACACCATTTTACATTTCTGAATTGATTCGCCCGCGCACTTTAAAGCCAGCCATTGTACCGGCACGTGTAGATTTATTAGCCACTACCGTTTTATTATGATTCGTATTCAATTGAATAATGTTCCTTTTTAACATAGCTCCGATTTTATCGGCCGATATTCTAGAAGAGAGAGAACAGTTCTTTCGAGTGGAGAATTGAGTCTTTCAGACAATCCACAGAAGTGCGGGAACATCACTGAATAAAAATAACTGTCAATTTTCCTTTTATTATTCTTATACACGAGCGAGAAATTAGAAATAAGACAGTAGGGTGGTTTAAAAGTTTCGGTTACCAAAAAGTTACGGGAAAATCAGCTGTCGTGGTAATGTAATGCGTAGAAATGATTGAAGGAGAGAGCTTAAACGACTATGAATGTGTATGAATATTTAGGTGTGGTCATGGGATGGATGACCAAAAATTTATTATCTCGAGCTCCTCCGTGCTTCGGAAGGCACGCTAAGCCGTTGGTCCCGGCTGCATTTGCAGTCGTTAACACCCACCAATCCACATCGGGCCCGCGTGGTGGGTTATGGCCCAACCTCCTTACCACCCATAAGGAAGGCCTGTGCCCCAGCAGTGGGGACATCAAAAATGGCTGATGGACATTTAGGTAGGTGGAGTAAAGTTAAAGAGAAGATGGATGATTGTATAATAAATGACATGGCTAGAAATTAGGAAAAAGGCTCAGTAAATTGGGATAAGGTCAGGAGGATGATAATTATTATGTTTTAGGTGTTTCCTGATCAAAACTAAAGTTTCTTATCCGAACTGTTAGTTATTTTTACAAATATTAACATTTGACATTTACAATCTCTAGCAGTCCTTAACTGAAACACAATATGATACAGCGATTTATCACTGTGAAAAGACAATGGATTTTGACAGTTGAGTGTCGATAAACTGCTGTAACTCATCGTGTTTCAGTGGTCTTGCTACAGGGGGGCCAAGTCTGCTAATGTTAACGTCAAAATCGCGTTTCAATGGTGTTTGAATGCTAATGCTTTTTGACACAGTTCTTGTTTCTTAAGCCCAAAATCGAGACACAATGTGTTTCCGTTTTGGGTTTAAGAAACACAGTATGTTTCGGTTTTGGGTTTAAGAAACACAATATGTTTCGGTTTTGGGTTTAAGAAAAATTAACTGTGTTAAAACGCATTACCATTCAAATACCATTGAACCACGATTTCAACGTTAACATTAGCAGAATTAACCCCAGGGACTGTTGATGCATATTTTGGATCCTTTTAGCACCAGGCGTCTACTTATCAATTAGCCAATTTCTCATCCCCGACTACTCAATGTAACAACTTCGCAGTTAGCCAACTTAGCAATTATCCTACCTCCCATAAAAGCTTTTTTTCAACTCAAAATTTCATATGCACACGCAATAGCACTCAATAGAGTGACGTATTGGTAAATTAATCAAGAGTCACAGAGTCAAAACGTCGAATACCGATTACTTTTCACAAATTCAATCCGTTATTTCTAATAAAGCAGGTCGCTATTTGGAGCACAATCTGCTAAACAAACCAGCGGAATGGATGATTTTAATAAAATCGTTCGCAAATATTGTCTCAAAATAAACAGAGGTGGTACCTCCTCTGTTTATGCCGCATGATGGATCGCGGCAGCCTCGCTATACACTACCGACAATTACGACCGACGTAGGTACGTGCTTAGCAAAAATACTGTCTGAAGGTAGTCATTATGTACTTGATATTAAGAGAGCTTGGTCTGCGAAAATTTTAATTTATTAATTCTCCGACTTCAGCATGGAAGTAAGGTTTAAAATTTGTTTTAAATGTTTTTACTCTAGGCTTCTTTAATACTTTGAAGAATAATATTTTAACTGACTGCCTTCACTATATTATACTTTCGCTGGTAATTTTATATATGAAGCCTGCACAAGTGACCTAAACCAAATTTAAAAAAAACTTCCTGACTGCAGGTAGCAGCTGTATACAAGTGACCTGAATCTAACGTCGTACATTCATTTAACTAAGAACCCCTCTTGTTATTTAGCTTCGTATTTTTTTTTAATTCAATAAAAGTTCCAGCTAACTGAAATGACTCAAGACTGCACCATAACTAGTTTTTAACCGACTTCCAAAAAAGGAGGAGGTTCTATGTTCGTCTGTATATTTGTTTTTATTTTGTCTATGTCCACCGATTACTCGAAGACGGCTGGACCGATTGAAATGATTCAAACGTTATTACATTAATTAAACTCCCAAGTTGTTCCCATTTTTTAAAATTTGGAAATCGGTTCTGTACTTTTCAAATAATCTTGAAAAAAGCACGAAAATAGTATGATTTTGTGTGAATTACCTCGATGATAATGGTGGTATTACGTCTTTGTTTATGACCTGAATAAGATAATTATTTTTTTGTAGGAAGAGGGATATCTTAAGTGTAGGTTCTTTAACCGACTTAAAAAAGGAGGTTCTCAGTTTGACCCGTATGTATGTTTCTCCGCGATTATCTTACGTTTGGCTGAGCCGATTTTTCAACATATTATAATATACCTTACCTACAAGGTACCTACACTAAAAATAAAAAATTGTTTAAAAAAAACAAAAAACCGACTTCAAAAAACCTACCTCTAAAAAGCAAGAAATAATATTCGTAATAATAAAAATACGTCTATTGAAGTCGGGTGGGGCTTTTAGAATAAAAAACAGGAACCTGTAGGTACTCCAGCCCCACCTGACTTCAATAGAGGTTTTTTTTTTATTACGAATATTATTTCTTGCTTTTTAGAGGTAGGTTTTTTGAAGTCGGTTTTTTGTTTTTTTTTTAACTATTTTTTAACACTAAAGGAAAGTTCCACCTGACCGCGATGACTCATGACTGCACCGTAGCTTTGTCCGGTAATTTTATTTGCACACAAGTGACCCTCGTTAGCTCATGCCCAGTGACTGTTGGTAGGAGTGGCTGATTTCGCAGCCACTGGGCTGGAACACTCCCGCCCAGGTATCGATACAAGCTTTTGTAAAGCATTTTCTTTGAAAGGGTTGTTATGAAAGCGGGTGGTTGTTAACTTGAAAGACTTTGAATTCAAATGCTACTCATTTTATTATAATACACATAACATTGATCTTGTTTGAAACAAGAAATCCCCGCACTCGATTAAGATCTTAACTTTAAGCTTGCTTTAAATTTAACTTTACAAACAAAACTAATTTGCATTTTAACTTGAGTTCGGTATTTTACTAGTTCAAAAGTCGAAAACGATACTCAATGCAGTTATATTAACATTTCAAACGACTAAGAAAAGTACGTTTTGTCTATCTGTCGCCTCATTTCCCTATAAATGAAATGGGTATTTATCATTACTTAGATGCATCTACTGCAAGTGACTAAAGTAACCAAAGCTGCCAGCCACTGCCAGTGGGAATGGGTCTGCTTCTGAGTACCTATCTTAACGCATATTGAATTGTAAGAATTGCGTTTTTTATTGTTATTTTTTATGTCTTGTCTCAAGTATTTTTTGGTAAATTTTGCCTACTTAGGTGCACTTTCGAGTAGCAGACATAGTGATTACTGATTTCTCAACTAGTTGAAAGTTATTTACTCTCACAATTACCTATCCGATATGTAGTAGGTATTTAATTTCAACCTACCTACCCATTGTGTACAAACTTTTGTTAATTATTGTGATGGAAAATGACCTCACTTTAAATGTGGAGCTCATTTTTCAATGTTGACGACTCTGTATGAAATATACAGGGAGAAAAAAGCAGCCCTTGACGAGTTTCTTGCCGGTTCTTCTCGTTACAAGGTCTCCCGCTCAGGGTTTGCGAACCGATGGCGTAGCTTCTTTGACATTCACAAGTGCTTGTAACAGCCTAGACTGAATAAATGATTTTTTGATTTTGATTGATTTTGAAAGAACAGTGAAATAAGTTTCCTTCACGAGATAGTTATTCTATTTATTGTAATAAATTTATTGGAAAAATGCATGTCAAATCATTACTTTCATACTAAGGTTTCATAGTACCTACTTATACTTTAATCAAAACAAACGTTGTCAATACTTAATAAATAAATATTTTAGCTCAATTATTTTCACTGTATGATCATCATCATCATCATATCAGCCGCACGACACCCACTGCTGGGTATAGGCCTCCCCTAAGGATCTCCACGACGATCGGTCCTGCGCTGCCCGCATCCAGCGGCTTCCCGCGACCTTCACCAGATCGTCGGTCCACCTTGTCGGGGGCCTACCCACGGAGCACTGTATGATAATTTGTAGTAATCCTGGGTTCTCTAGGGCAAACTTTCAATTATATTTCATAAATCAAAGTAAATAGGTATCATTCTTTAAACATAAGCGAAACGGTAACGTTAACGACGTGATGTTTAGTTTTTTAGTTCAAAATTAGCACACTCAGAGCTCGGATTTTGGTAGAATATAAACGATGCCATTAAGCATAAGCACCGCCAGTGACATGAAGGGATGTGGCACTCAAACGCCATTTTTCCCCGTCCTATTACCACGACTTACCGCATGGCCACGCGACCAGATGGCGGCGACGGCGATGACACACGCGAATTGCCTTTTACATTGCGCTCTCGACATGCTCACCGTCACCGAACCAAAACGCACTGTCGACCGGTCGACGAGCGACTCAGTCTCCCGGCGCCCCAAAACATGGGACGACTTGCCTAATATGGGTACTGTTTCTTATACATTCGTGCATGGAAGTTTCAATATTATAATTACTAATTATATAAAGAAACAAACGAGGAAAAAAATCCGTTCAGCCGTTTGAAAGATATGAGGTAATAAAGAATATTACATACAAACATACTTACAAGATACGCGCGAAAAACATAACCCTTTCTTTGCAGTCGGGTAATAAAGGCACGTTCTTTGTTGCAAAAACAGATAAATGAATAAGAACCGTCTGTGAGTCGACGCTGTGAGGCTAGTCCAAGTGCTTATATACGCGTCCATATAAACTAGTAAAAATTACAGTCGCTGTCAACAATCGCTCGGCGACCGGTCGACAGTGAGTTTCGGATCTAATACTACTGTGGCCAAACATAGCGGTTCATTCACAATTCGCGACATCACCCGAAATGTAGGTAGTATGAATTCGCGAGTTGCGTCGCCAGTCGCAGCTTTGCATGGCCAAGCCGTTAGATGGCGGAATTTATCGACACATCGATTAAATAAGGCACGCCTCGATGTTTACTCTCCACGTTTACGGCACTTTTACGGCGATAATAAATGGGATTTAATTTAAAATTTAAGCGCCACCATTTATGGCGAGAGCCCTGTCTATGGCAGATAGAAAAACTATACTATTGGATAGTAAAATCAATCGTAGAGACTAGATATTGTCCTCGAGGAATCCAATTTTCTTTTAATTAGAATTAGGTACCTATATTGAATGGATATCGTAATAGAACCCAATTATTTTTTTGTAATAGGGATGACATGAGAACGACTAACTCTGAAAATTCGCTATAAAATTGTCCATGTCCATGCCCATCAGCCATTATGATGTCCCCACTGCTGGGGCACAGGCCTTCTTTATGGGGTAGGGAGGCTGGGCCATAACATAACCCACCACGCGGGCCCAATGCGGATTGGTGTGTGATAACGACTGCAAATGCAGCCGGGACCAACGGCTTAACGTGCCTTCCGAAGCACGGAGGAGCTCGAGATAGTAAATTTTTGGTTAACGTTGCTTAACTTCCGCAATCGCTGGGCCAGGCGCTAAACCACTGCGCCACCGAGCTCCAAAAACTGCGTTTTTATATTTATATCTATAAAATTGTAAAACTGAGTATTTATAATTTTGTGTGATGAATATAATATCTACTTACACATATTGCTGCACATTTAAAAGCTTTGAATATAAAATATTAGACAACATTGCTTTGATTCCAAAGTAGTTAAAGCACTTAACTAAACAACGTGTTACAAAATATCTCCTAATGCCGAATATGGTCATTCTACTATGATTATAGTAGATTAGGAACCATCTAACTGAACAACTTTTACTATGAGACCAACTCTGAAATCGCGAAAAAAAATCAGCTGTTTCGTACAATTTGATATTATCTTTATTATTAGTTGAAAAATCAAAAAAAATCAAAAAATCATTTATTCAGTCTAGGCTGTTACAAGCACTTGTGAATGTCAAAGAAGCTACGCCATCGGTTCGCAAACCCTGAGCGGGAGACCTTGTAACGAGAAGAACCGGCAAGAAACTCGTCAAGGGCTGCTTTTTTCTCCCTGTATATTTCATACAGAGTCGTCAACATTGAAAAATGAGCTCCACATTTAAAGTGAGGTCATTTTCCATCACAATAATTAACAAAAGTATAAAACAGCTGATTTTTTTCGCGATTTCAGAGTTGGTCTCATAGTAAAAGTTGTTCAGTTTGATGGTCCCTATCCACATTACTCAGAATTAGGGGATATTTTGTAACACGTTTAAATCCATAAAATACATAAAAAAAAGAAAGCAAGACTGAAAACACAAAACAAAATCCAGTCGAGTAAAATATTCAGAAACAGGAAACCCTTTCCGTAAATCAGTGAGTCCATATTTTTCACGGCGATACCCAACTTGCAGATAACGTCCAACTCGGCTCCGCCCGTATCCAACTTCACACTGCGATTATCTCCACGGAAGTCGTACTACCTCAAAGGCTCGAACCACCTTTAATTGCCCACCACCACTTCTGACGAATCGTTAAGTTTCCAGGAAGGGGTAAATTCTATTACCGATGATTTTTAACTGAAAGTTAATTGTTTAAAGTCAAACCTAAAGATTATAATTATAATCTAGAATGTAATGTGAGGACACTGTCTATCTATATTATCAAAATTTGTCAATACCGGACCTTGATATCGCATTTCATCGCATACAATACAAAACAGTCAACAACTAGGGTTGCCACCTCTTGGCCGTTTGAATGCGGGAGATGAAAACTTCAAATAATTTTTTTAACACATTTATTCTTTTTTGAACTTACATTGTTCATTTGTTCACAGATTTCAACATTTCTGGTTTAGAACTCACAAATCGAAAAAACTCTACATTCCATTCGAAAATTTACGAAAATGTCTGGACCTTTGCTTTGACCATGTTCTTCATTAAAACGTTTTCTTTCCTTTGTCCATATATCGAAGAAGATGATACTAAAAATGCGCTCGCAAGGAATCTCACAAATCGAAAAAACTCTACATTCCATTCGAATATTGATGAATTTGGAATTCCGGGATAATTTGAATTATAGGTTCAAAGAATTTATTTCTCATAAAAACATGATGTTTACATAAAATGAGAAACAGATTTAACATTAAGTATAAGTATTTCTTATGTGGCTATTATCTTGAAATAATTCCGGGAGACGGGAGATTTTTCTTTTGAGGGCACGATTCCGGGAGTTTGCCGGAAATCCGGGAGAGGTGGCAACCCTATCTACAACAGTGCCACAACTGTTTATAAAAAAACGGCCAAGTGCGAGTCGGACTCGCGCACGAAGGGTTCCGTACCAAAAAACGGCAAAAAAAAAAAAAAAAACACGTTTGTTGTATGGGAGCCCCACTTAAATGTTTATTTTATTCTGTTTTTACTATTTGTTGTTATAGCGGCAACAGAAATACATCATCTGCGAAATTTCTACTGTCTAGCTATCACGGTTCATGAGATACAGCCTGGAGTCTTAGTAATAGGGTCCCGTTTTTACCTTTTGGGTACAAAACCCTAAAAATATCTTCTCTATCAATTTCATTTGAACCTTAACGACATGAACGTAAAAAAAGACTTAAGAAAAGTCATAATAGTTTTAGAAACCCAGCGTGTACAACATCAAACAAACAACAGAAAAAAAATAACTTCAGCAGTTACCATCTTTGATTAATAAACTGAAACTAAACCGTACGCACAAAGCGCTGAAGTATTAAAAAGTTTACCCAATTTGAATCTGAAAGCTGGAGATAAACTAATAATAGGAGTTGGTGAAAATGACACTGATTTAAAAAAAGTGACCTCTTTATTACGAAATATTTTTGAACAAGCATATTTTTGCAATATTTTTATAATGAATGTATTTAAAAACGTTAGTATTGGCAAACAAAATATGAATAATGCACTCAAAGATTTATGTAATGAATTTAATAACTGTCATTTTATATATTGTAATAATTATAATTTATTTGACATGTGTAATTCTATTAATTATGTGATTGACTGTACAAACTATAAAAATAAGTATTTAGATGCTTCAGCACTCAAAAAACTAATATTACGAAATAATCTAAAACCTATAAAAGACGGATTTAAAAAAGGTACAATTCCATATTACTTTGCCCAGAAACAAGCAAAAGCAGATACGAATCATAGTGCTTGCACAGAAGCGTTGCCTCATGTCACCAAGCCGGTTGAAAATAAAAAAAAGACCATACCAGACTATTTTCCTATTTTTAAAAGCAAAGATTTTTTTCGAGACCAAACAATTACAATTTAAAATACTCCACCAGAATATCGCTAGCATTCTATCGAAACAGTCGATTTTGGAATTAACTTTGCAAGAGCTGCGTGAAGAGAATATAGAACCCAACATTATTTGTCTAACAGAAACTTTTCTCAAATCTAACTTTGTTAGTTTCATTAAAATTAAAGACTATCAATTGGCAGCATCTTTTTGCAGAGAAAAACAAAGGGGGGGATCATGCATACTGGCGAAAAAGTCTTTATCCTTCAAGGAATTGACATGGATCAAAACTCATGGCATACCAAAAGTATTTGAGGCATGCGGTATTGAAATTCCTCTTTACAAATTAATAGTTGTTTCCTTATATAGAACTCCAACATCTGACCCTAATGTTTTTATAACTAAGTTGGATGAACTATTGTGTGACATATATAGCAAGTACAAATCTAATGTAAAAGTGGTGATCGCTGGAGATATCAATATAGATACGTTAAAAAAGGGTAAAATAACTGAAAACCTAAAAGACCTATGCTACAACCACAATTTAAAAATACATATTGATGAGCCTACCCGGAAAAAATCATGCATAGACCACATGCTTAGTAATATCAAAAATGCCGATGCTAAGCTGTTGCCTTTGTATTTATCTGACCACGATACTGCACAGCTATTAAGCTTTAATGTAAAACAGATACCGTCAAAACAAGAAAGCTATTATATTTATAAAAAAGATTATTCTCTTGAGAACATAAATAAATTCAAGGAATGTTTAGCTAGTCTTTCATGGCAGGACGTCCTTGAAGAGACTGATTTTAATATGGCCTTTTCTCGTTTTTATGAGATATTGTGCTTGTTTTATAATTTGTGTTTTCCCACAATAAAAGTCAAGCGAAGAAATAAAAATATTAGCCATAGATGGATAACCCAAGGGTTGAGAAAAAGCTGTAAAACCAAAAGATTACTACGCTATCGCTATTATACACATAAGACTATAACAAATAAAAATAAATATTTGACATATTCTAAATTGTTGAAAAACACCATATTAAAATCAAAAAAGAATTCTAATATTAAATTCATTAATAATAGTGACAATAAATGTAAGGCGACATGGTCAGTAATAAATAACGAAGTGAATAACGTGAAGAACTCAAGTAATGTTACTGAGTTGAAAATAGGAAACACTTCATTAACTAATCCAGTTGATATAGCAAATGCCTTCAATAATCATTTTACTGACAACCAATGTTCTACGTCTGCAATTAAAAGGAAACATTTTAATTCAGTTATGTGTAATTCCATGTTTCTCATGCCCATGACAGAAAAGGAAGTAAGAACAGAAGTGTTGAAACTAAACAACACAAATGCAGAAGGCTATGATGGAATTAACACTAAAATAATAAAATTATGTATTGATCAAATAATATCAGTGCTAACCTATCTTATTAATAAATCTTTTTCCTGTGGAACATTTCCAGACGCGTTAAAGCTGTCTGTTGTCAGACCACTTTTCAAGAAAGGTGAAAAAGATAATGTAAATAATTACCGCCCTATTACACTTGTCCCTATTTTGTCAAAAATTTTTGAAAAGTGTATGCTTAGGAGATTGATGGCCTTTTGCAATAAATATAATATTATAAACAAAGATCAGTATGGTTTTCTAAACGACAAATCAACAACGTTAGCTATTTTTAATTTAATGAATACAATTTTAGATAAAATCAATAATAATTTTTGGACTACAGGACTATTTTTTGACTTATCAAAAGCTTTTGACTATGTTCCACATAACCTACTGTTAGAAAAGTTGGGAAATTTAGGTGTGAGAGGTATTGCCCTTCAATGGTTGTCATCTTACCTATCTAACCGTAAACAATATGTTACCGTGGATAGAGTTATTAAAAATGAATTACTATCAAATTACTCAAGTTGTCGTAAAATTAATACTGGTGTCCCACAAGGGAGTGTGTTGGGCCCTCTTTTGTTTATTTTATTTATAAATGACATATTTGACATAACCAAACATAAATGTATACTATACGCCGATGACATTTCCATAATTGTGACTACTGAGAAAAGAAATAATACATTGACTGATCATGAGACTGACATAAACAACACTATTGACATATTAATTGAATGGTTGAAATCACACAATTTGAAAATTAATTTAGATAAATCCGTATTTATTCAATTTAATCAATCTGAGTATAGCCATCATAATATTAATTTGAATACTATTAAAATTAATGAGGTAACAAATATAAAATTTCTTGGAATTGTAATTGATAAATTTTTGAACTGGAAACTACAAATTGAAAATGTATGTAACAAAATAAACAAATTTAGTTATGCACTGCGTCAAGTTACTAGAGTAACAAATAGAAGAACTGCGATTTTGTGTTACCGTGCTTATGTAGAATCGATCTTGCGATACGGTCTGATGGTATGGGGTAATAGCACGGATTGGAACAGAGTATTCGTAGCACAGAAGAAATGCATAAGAGCCATATATGGAATTCTACCGGGTGAATCCTGCAAACCTATATTTAAAAACCTAGGTCTTCTGCCCTTTCCGTCGCTTTATTTATATGAGATATGTAATTTTGTACACCGAAATAGATATTTATTTACAAAAGCATCTGATGTCCAGAACACTAGAGCGCGAAGAGACAAACATAAACTTGTCTTAAGACATGTACCAAACACAAGGAAATATAGCAAAAGTTGTCTTGTAATGTGCGTTAGAATATACAATAAGATTCCCAACGATTTAAAAATATTGAATAACTTTAAATTTAAAAAAAGTCATGAAATAAAACACTTTTAACGGATACTAGCGCGGTTTTATTGAAAGTACTTTGGTAATTAGTTGGTATTTGGTTTGATTTTTGATTTTCCCGACGTTTCGGCACCTTTGCAGCTGCCGTGGTCACGGGGGACTGACCGCGCTAGTATCCGTTAAAAGTGTTTTATTTCATGTCTAGTGAGCGCGTAAGCTTGAGAAGTGAATAAAAAAAGTCTCTTCAAATGGCTAAATGAAAATAATTTTTATAGCATTAAGGAATTTATTGACAAAAAGTAATTTTATGACATTTATAATTAACTATTGACATGTATATTATATCATTATTATTGACATTTAGAGACCTAGTTTTTAAAGAATGCGCTGTTGTTGTTTTTATCGTGTGTAGATTAATAATTTGCATGCTATTTTAATAGTGAAACATGAGCACCTTTATTCATTTAATGTATCCACCATTTTATACCGTGTTTGATGTAAATAAATGATGATTATGATTATGATTAATCTACGATTAGATAGGACACAACTTCGACGCGAGAAAGTGATAGAACACAATAATTATTATACAGGATGAAATCAAAGTCATTGGCAATATTATAAACTAAGAATCTAACGGCGATATTCATAATTATAGGAGAAACATTTCTTAAATCAAAGTAATTGATCAATTCAAGATAAAATAAACAAAAAAAAAACAGTCAAAAACAGTCATGTTTTAGACAAATAAAGAATTATTTGTTTATTATGTCGTAAGTAAAATATTACTGATGCTAAAAAAGAGGAAAGCAACAAATTTCTTATTTTACTGTCAGATGGTAACCCTAATGAGGGGTTTTCAAATTAACATTAAAAAAAAAAAGTAACTATTTGCCTCACTAGATGGCGTTGATGGTAAGAGGTGAGTCAAAATTGGCTTTTAAATAAACGGCCTACCAAAGAGTACCTACCAAAGAGAAAAGTAAGCATGTACTGCATTGACCTCTATTATACAAGGAGGTCAGTTACATCTACCTGAGTACTTTTCGAATCGTAGTAAAAAATACTTTGAATCCCCTAATTTTTTCAACGCAATTTATCGAGCCTACAGCTTTTTGTCATTTTGAAAAGCCCTCATTACGACTAGCTTTATGACATTACCCTCCGTTTGTAGTAGTTGGTAGTTAGTAGTAAAATGTACTAAAATTTTAAATTATAGTCATACATTTTGACACCAACTCTTTCGTGGTGAGTAGTGTAGGTACACCTATATTGATAAAAAAAAACACACTCTAATCTAAATTAATGTTTTTTTACTGTCAGAAGCTTTGGTGCGCGGGGCCCCCTAAAATGTGCGGGGCCCGTAAGACTCTTCCTACGTGGATAATACGCTACTTCGTAGTAACCGTCATATTTGCAAGCGCCTTTAGCTTTTCCCAATTTCAAGTTTCGAATAATCAAACGAACCCACTAATTCTGACAAGAAATCATTTTAAACTTATGTCGGATCGTCTCGTCTGTCAAGCTCATCTGGCGCAGTCATCGAACCGACGAGTCGGAATAATTTAATAAACAATATCAAACACGGCCGCTTTAGCAGCAACGGGTCGAGATCATCTCTCTTTGAAACTTGTTGAGATAGTTCACGCTAAGTTGAATGTGGGGTTAAGAAAGGTTTCTGCTTGTTACACAAATTAAACTAAAGGGCGTATCAATACAAATTAATAAAATTGTTTAAAAAAAAACAAAAACCGACTTCAAAAACTGACTTCAGAAAACCTACCTCTAAAAAGCAAGAAATAATATTCGTATAATAAAAATACGTCTATTGAAGTCGGGTGGGGCTGGAGTACAAATTCCTTTTTTTTTTTTTAAAAGCCCCACCCGACTTCAATAGACGAATTTTTATTATACGAATATTATTTCTTGCTTTTTAGAGGTAGGTTTTTTGAAGTCGGTTTTTTGTTTTTTTTTTAAACAATTTTTTATTTTTTTATTTTTAGTGTAGGTACCTTGTAGGTAAGGTATATTATATATGTAGAAAAATCGGATCAGCCAAACGTAAGATAATCGCGGAGAAACATACTTAAATACGGGTCAAACTGAGAACCTCCTTTTTTAAGTCGGTTAAAAAACTACACTTAAGATATCCCTCTTCCAACAAAAAAATAATTATCTTATTCAGTTCATAAACAAAGAAGTAATACGACCGATCATCGAGGTAATTCACACAAAATCATACTATGTTCGTGCTTTTTTTTCAAAATTACTTGAAAAGTACTAAACCGATTTCCAAATTTTAAAAAATGGGACCAACTTGGGAGTGTACCTAATGTAATAACGTTTGTATCATTTCAATCGGTCCAGCCGTCTTCGAGTAATCGGTGGACATACACAAAAAAAAAACAAAAAAAAAAAACAAATATACAGACGAACATAGAACCTCCTCCTTTTTTGGAAGTTGGTTAAAAAAGAAACATCATTAAAAAAATTGTAATGATAGCTACTCTAGACGTCGAAAAAATTAAGCTATAAAACATTCGTGCGAAACCTAATGACCAAATTAAATTACCTACATAAATTCCTACCACGATATAAAGATAAACGCAAGTACTTGGGTAATAAAAACAAAATAATTAATTACTTATTTGTAGCGTGGGTTAGTACAAAGAATATTAACTAAGATTTAAAAAAATATCTCATCTCTATATCTATATCTCATGTAAATAATATAAAAAAATAGGATTAGATCAAAAATATTAAAACGTTTTATTTGAAGACCCTCTCACACAGTCCATTTGCTCGAATACAATTTTCCCAAGCCACCGCTTTAGAGATTCCTTAAGATTTTCAGAACGGAACTTTCTAGTTAAAATATAGATGAGGCGATTCCTAGGGACGAACAACTGCACTCGCAAACATTACATGCAACGTTATTCATACATATGACGAGCATTCTGGAACCAGAAAGGCATTGAAACTTTAAAATATTGTATCATAATAGGCTTTTAGAAAAAGAACATTAGTTTGTTTTGGAGCAGAACTTCCCCAAATGTTAGATACTAAGTAACAGATACCATTCGTTAATGAGTTATATACAAACATGATTATGATTATTTCATTAACAACATGCAGGTATTAATTACCAAACTATCTCTATAAAAAAACATGTTTACATCATGTGAGAGGCAAAGTTAGAATAATTAATCTTAAGTTATAGGCGTTTAAAAATATATAATACACTAATTTGACGCTATTTGCTTTAGTGGATATTTTTCGTCACTAATTTAAACGGACTAAAAGGAAAAATTTTGGACGTTAAAGAGTTGGTTCAAAGGCTGTGATATTCCCTAAAGAGATCTCTTTAAATATACATAGATTGCGGGTCACCGCACCTGCACCGCTGCAGGCGTGCCCGGCGCGTGACGAGCGGGCTTTAGCGGCAATTTTAGCGAAAGTATCAACTACTTATGTTTTAAAAAGATTTTATAATGAACCTGCATGGTAGTGATAAAGTGCCTTAGGCGCCTTTGTAAAAAAATATCGTCACCTAAGCGTTTGGTGCAATTTTATGACAACATTTTATGGTGTTATCTATAAATGCTAGCCCAGAACGTACACCGTTTAGTAAGAAATCTAACAGTCGATCGGTACACATTTACAAGTTGTGCACAAAGTTTCCATTATTATTTCAAACCAAAATTGTTTATGTCAGTTACGGTCTAAATAATAATTCGAATTCCTAACAAAAGTCCCAAATTTCTCACTCAAAGTACTCGTAGTTACTAACCCCTTTATGTATTACCTAATAAACACAAGCTGAGCACGTCTAAATCTTAGCCTGTCCCGTCAAGGCCCGCGCCGGGACATGCGGAGTGACGGCGATAAATAAACGGGGCTGACGTCACGGCGACGCGGAGATATGCTACTCAGACGCAGATATGATAAACCCACATGAATGAGCGAGAGAGGAGGAACTTAAAAATGGGCTTATAAGCTATAGGGTACTGTGAAATTATTAATAGTACATTATGTGACAAGTTAGCTTAGGTTGCTCATTGCCCACAAGGCTGTGGGTTGCAGCCCGGGCCGCAGGCGAGGGCGTAACTCAGCCGAGTGTGCAATAAACAAGAGCTCACGAGTTTCGTACAACGTTTTTCAACACATTTGCGAGTAAAAAAAAACCACACAGCAACAAATACGACAAAAACAAAATGTGATAATTATGGGAAAAGGCGCGCAGGTTTTTTTTTTCACACGCCCAACGCAAGAATATTAATGCAGGGGTTTAATCTTTATGCCATCCATCATAAAAAAATGTTTATTTTTAATTCCTTCAATATTTTAACCAACATCGACCTATCAAATTATTTATCTACACTCAAAACGTAATGTTCCAAATATGAATTCAAAAAAGGTAATATAAATACGTACTTTATTTTCGTGAATAGGTAAAATTAAAAAAAAAAAACTCATTACGATGCAGTCAGCTGCATCATAAAATAACTTTTTTCTCATTACGATACAGGGCAAATCCAAGAAGAAGGTAGTGCCGTGATATTAAAAAAAAAACAACGATATTTTCCCACATACTTTCCATGATTAAAATTAAAATGCACTCTATGGTGATCGATGACTTATTGCGCGCCATTTTTAGAGCATTACGAAAAAAGTTTGGAATTTTGATTTCAATTTTTACATTTTGTTATACTGAAATTACTGAAGCTATTGCTTAAAAATGTGAAAAAAATTGGCTCTGCAAAATTATTTTAGATGCAGCTAAGGAAATGACTTATTACAAGGTAGGTACATAGCTTATACAACCAAAGTCTCTCTCTCTCTTTTCTAACGTTGATCTTTTATTTACCTAGTAGGTTCAACTTCAATCCCAAATGTATGAGTGTAGATAAAGTAGTGTATGAAACTGCACATAACTAGGTATTAAAACACTCGTGTGATACTATTAAAAACCTCGCCTACGGCTCGGTTTTTAAACACACACTCATGTTTTAATACCCCTCATTATGCATCAGTATCATAAACTACTATTAGAGCACAATTGTAAAGCATACTTCTCAACAGGTCACACGTGCTCCACTAAATTGCACCTTGTTGTTTGAACATAAGATTGTAATGGGCCACGTCGCTGAGTTCATGAGCAAACGAGTATGTTATTCGACCTCGTATGACCTCACATACTCACATGGTATGGAGATGTATTCTATTATTCTAGACGAGCGGTAGTAGAACGTCACGTTTAACTTGTACTTTAATTTTTCTAGCGTTCACACATTTGTTTTATTTTCTCTTTTGTTCTGTTCCGAAAAGTTTATTTCAGACTTTTGATTCATGGATATTCAAATCACTGAATTGAATTGTAAAAAGTTAAGTTCTTTAGTCAGTTAACTTATATGCACAATATGACAAACCTAATGATTTAATATCTATCTAATTACTAATTAATTAGTCCCAGTCTTAATTAACTCATGATGTAGATAGTCAACGCTCATAAATTGATACAGTTCACAATGCATTATTGTTTAGATCACAGCCTCTGTTAAACATCTTTCATTCTCATTTGGTCGATTTTCTATAGTAAATGCTTTGCTATTACAAAATTAGATGAATCACATTGATTCTCTTCCAGACATCATCATTATTATAAAAGTAAAATTCATTTATCTTCTTGTCTCTGCACTCGCACAATGTTCGTACGATGTTTTCTTTGTTTTTGCTGGTAACACAGGCGGCCATTAATATTGTCTGCTACTCTCTTCTTACATCCAAAGAAGTAGCTGATTTTATAGAAAGTGATATAACTTTTTATTTTACAAGTTTCTGGCACCTATTTCCATTTAAACTTTTAGACTGATTTTTTTAGAAAATTTAAGCTAAATTGCTTTCTCAAGCTTATGGGAATTGAGTAGCACCCAACGAGTTATTTATAATTTCTTTACTGTAATAAATATCACAGGTGTTCAACAACTAAGTCATACACAATAGTGACAGGAATAAAGTGTGTAAAACTATAGACTAATGTCACGGATAAACGGACGGCTCAGACAATTAGCGAAGTTGCCAGACTTCGATTAACCGCTCTATAATTTATTCATCGGCATCCATCATCCGTAGGGCGGTTATTTGTCCCGAGGGATGAGCTTAGACTTGCTGAAGACAATTAGGGAACAAGTGCTATCTTAACTGTTTAGGTTGTAGAATACCTAGTTTGAATTTTCTAGATCTGTAGAATACTCGAGGGAAGACTTAGTATGCCACATAATAGACATATAGCAACATCTGTTTGCAAATATTTTGCTTCTGTGAAAACATGTATAAAACACGTTCAATATTGATTATTACTGTTTCAAACAAGCATCGCCAATAGTTATGAATTATAATATAAGATAATATTTTTATAGATACCTAATAAACTAGTCAAAATTCAAAATAATTTATTCAGTCTAGGCTGTTCCAAGCACTTGTGAATGTCAAAGAAGCTACGCCATCGGTTCGCAAACCCTGAGCGGGAGACCTTGTAACGAGAAGAACCGGCAAGAAACTCGTCAAGGGCTGCTTTTTTCTCCCTGTATGTTTCATAAAGAGTCGTCAACATTTGAAAAAAGAGCTCCACATTTAAAGTGAGGTCATTTTCCATCACAATAATTATTATTAACAAAAAATATTATTAGTGGCTCTGTCGAGCTGTTAACCTCACGTTTGTGACATTTTGATCATTTTTCTAAATGGCTGAAATAATATTTTCTCCATATCTTCGCCATTCTGAAAAATTTCGAAAAACTAAATCGCCAAAAAAAATATATAATTATAGAACCTGCTCACAAAGTTTCACGAGAATCGGTTCAAAAATGCGACCTGTAGATCAGAACAAACTGACAGCCAGACAGCGGGACAGTCATACATACGAAAGCATTTTTGCCCAAGCTGAAACGAAGAGATTCGCTTGATCAATAATATACTATTTTGATGTGATAAAAAAGTACACTCACTTAGGCAGCCCACGCGTAAAACATACATAATCAAAATGATGTCAACTTCAGAAATCGATATGGCCACATAATTTATTCATCGACATCCATCATCGGTGAGACGCATTATTTGTCCCCGGGTGGGCCTTAGACTGGGTGATTAGCCGGGTCGCAGTTTCCCGGATATCCGGACTTTATGATTTGATACCGAAATTTAATTTTAGCTACTACCAGATATTTGTTACGTGTTTTGTATGCTTATTAACTAGTGGCTCTGTAGAGCTGCAGACCTCGCTTTTGTAACATTTTTGAAAATTTTTCTAAATGGCTAAAACATTATTTTTCCCCATATCTCCGCCATTTAAAAAAAAATGGAAAAACTGAATCGGCTAAAAATCATATCATTATAGAACCTGCTCACAAAATGTCACGAGAATCGGTTGAGAAATGCGACTTATAGAGGCGAACAAACGGACAGCCGGACGGACGTATATCTTGTACTGTGTATTTATTTTATCTATGTGCTTTGCAAATCATATCTTTCATAAAAATATTACTTCTAATTATCCAATCTAACCCAGAAATGGAAAAGAAATACCATCAATAACTTCTTATAGTCAGTATATTTTAATTTTTGTAGTATTAGATAGGTATTAAATTTGTACTCTTTTTGAAAGAAAGAAAAACATTTAATGTACGAAATAGAATCTAGGACAATATATCATGATTTTACATATATAAACCCGTTATAATGCTATTCTGAAACTGACTAATACTTATAACTCACGTCACGGCACAAAAAATAGTTTCTGAACTCCAAGCATTATAATAAATTCCTTCGCCGTGGTGACCACACATCTTCTTAAGATATTTATGCGACACCAACAATGGGTACCGAACTACCAAGCAAACTTTCGCAGTTATGTTAAGGTGCTACAAAATGCATAACGCCAATGCATGGCGGGTCAAGTGTACCCTAGCGTTAAACTTTACCTCGTTTAAAGATAAATTGTGTAGTACAGGTGACCACACGACGTGTACGTAGTTAGTCACTCTGTCTAATAAATATGACATGTATGATTGTGTGTTTCAAACCCAGAGGTTGAGGATTCCGGGTGAAGTGCGATTCTACCTTTGGCCTCATCGACACGCCACACTAGGTAAGATAAAGGCCAGACCCCGTTGTAGAAAAAAATCTAGGAGTTTAAATTAGTTCCGGTACCATGATTGGTACATTTACTGGTTCAGATTTACACCCATCGTTGTTGTCGATGGTTCATACTATTACTAGCGTATGGTATTAAGTTAGCCTTTGTTTCAGAAATTCAATGGTAAGTTTATATAACCGCTTTCATCACTAAATAAGTTCTCGCGATTGAATTACTAAACCTATATTACATTTCTAGATCGCAACAAGACCGTGACAAGCAAAATGACATCAAAATCGCGGTGAATTGAAACTGTAACTCAACATTGCATTTCAAACTCAGGTACACCTACTAAAATGTAATTTCTATCTAAACATGTAGATAAGATACAAATTTTCAAAATCATGTAGTGAATTAAGCAGTGCACAGGCAACCAGCCAGCTGGAGACTTCAAATATTATCTTTAAAATAACATGCACACGGGAGCGAAATTTTTATGAACTCGGCAAACAGCTAATGAGCCTTAAACTGTTTGCCAATTCACGGCCCGGTGGCCCCGGTCGGGCGTTTCGTCGAAAGACCGAATTCTCGGTTGAACGCGACTCCAACTGTGTCTTGAAATTGTTTATTATTTTGCCCGAAGGGTGATCAATCATTCTTTTTGAAGTTTCGTTGACATAAGTTTCGGCGGTGGTGGTTAAATTAAACGAAACTCTCGGTTTGAGTGTGCGGTGTGTTTTTGGTTGAATTTTCATGTGAAAATATTTGTTCTTGGTTGCTTGAGAGGTTTATTAATTTTATTAGATTCGTTTATGTCGCCAATTAAAGAAGCTAATTATAAGTACTGATGTTTTGGAAATAATTTTCAAACAAACACAAGTACAAACCCTTAATATAGGTAAAGTTCTACTTTAATTCCATTTGTAGATAAAATAAGCTCTAACTTTTCCTGCTAATATGAAATTAGTGAGATAAAATTTTAATAGATATCAAAGAAGGTTGAAAAAACCTAGCCATTTACGAATAAAAATAGAACTAAGTTACAACATTTCATACTGATTTGTTAATTACATCGGATCATTTCTCTATAAAAAAATGTATGATTTTTTTTATAAAATTGTAAACGTTTAAAGTTGTGTTCACTTACGTTTCTCGGATAGCATAGCGTATGAAATCAGCGCATGACATGAATCTGTAACAAACAAACATTCATAATTATATTTAAAATAGTTTTAAACTGTATATCAGATCAAACAGCCTTAACTAATTAGCACCTAAGTATGTAGATACCTACTTGTATTAATTCAATTTAACTGGTTACCTAATTATACAGTGCCTCGCCAATAATTATCGGATTAGTCATTCAGTCATGATGGTCAACCATTGTCATTAATAATAATTATTTTTGATGTTAATTAATTATGTTGCCATGACAAAGATTATGACATTTATGACTGTCATTAATTTATTAAAGAATACAAATTGGGTTTGAACCTCTTAGAGGCTGGTAACTCGTTTAAATGATTCTGTGGATTCCTCCAACCTACTAAGACACAGGATTTTTTTTATTTTTTACTAGCCGCCCCGCTCCGGCTTCGCACGGGTGGCGTCATCAATCTACGACTGACTGACTGACTGAGATATCAACGCACAGCCCAAACCGCTGAACCTAGAGACTTGAAATTTTGCACATAGGTTCCTTATGAGGTCTAGGGGTGCACTAAGAAAGGATTTTTTAAAACTCACTCCCCAAGGGGTGAAACGGGGGTCCAAAGTTTGTATGAAAGTCCCTCAGTTTTGAAGCTAGGATCTTCAAATTTTGTGTTTAGGCTGACCATTAAAAATTAAAAAATACGGTTTACATGTTTTTATTACTTTTCTTCGCTTTCAAGTTAGTATAAAAAATCTGTTCAATTAAGATTGAAGGTATTTACATCGCCGATTTTTATGGTTGGTTTTAACATAAACGAATGTTCTGTTTCCGAGAAATTTTGCAAATAAGACCAGAAACAGGGTGTATGGAATATTTTTTTACATCAAAGGTGGTAACATTTTTATAAATGCTTTCAATTAAATCTATTATGTATTATTTCAAGTACATTATATATTTTTTCCATGATAGCTTCACGCGCGTAATCTTTCAATAATTTGAATTGAATATTGGGATTTGACCCACCTTAAGGCCTTAAGACGTGAAGGCGTGCCTAGTGCGTGCAAAAGTACAGTGCCTAAATAATATAGCACATACAGAACCGTGTGTGTTATCTGCACCATAAATTTGATATTATTGAAACCCAACTATTGTGTTCGTTTGTACATAAATAATGCTTTAATACCCCTATTGTGAAACAGTCCTATCTTATATTGAATGAAATTATTACAATTCATTATTGATTGTCTGTAGTGTAAAATTTATTACTGAACTCATTGATTTAACTCATTGAAGTTGGTGGATTATAAAATGTTGTGCTAGTAATTGATACCTACGTAAATAAAATTAATATTTAAGGTAAGTATTGAAAACCTATGGAAAACAGATCTTTTTCTAAGTCACTATATTAGCTAGCACCCTTTTTTTAAAGCCTTATTCAACCCAAAACATTTGGCAAAGCTCAGATCTCTCCTCGATCCCATAAAAACTTACATAAATGTATATGTACTTCTATTAATAAAACATAAGACCGTATTCTTCTCCCCTCCACAAACATAATGCTTTGCCATCAAATTCTCCATAATGCTCAACATATATTATATCTATTCTCATTTCCTATAAGTGAAGCATGCAAAACAGATAACCAATAAGCAATTCAAATATCCGTTGTTATGCTGTGTTTATATGTTGCTCACACAATAGTGGAATGTTGATAGCTTTGTTATAAGCTTCAGACGATACATATAACGAGTTGTTACAGAAAATATAATATGTAAAATTCTTGACTGTAACTACATTTAACAATTATAACCTCGAACCTTGAAATGTCCACGTCCAAGTCCATCAGCCATTTTTTTTATGTCCCCACTGCTGGGGCACAGGCCTTCCTTATTAGGTGGATAATGGATAAACCATAACCCACCACGCGGGCCCAATGCGGCTTGGTGGGTGTTAACGACTGCAAATGCAGCCGGGACCAACGGCTTAACGTGCCTTCCGAAGCACGGAGGAGCTCGAGATAATAAATTTTTGGTCACCCATCCCATGACCGACCCTTGCGAATGTTGCTTAACTTCCACAATCGCTGGGCCAGGCGCTAAACCACTGCGCCACCGAGCTCACCCTTGAAATGTAATTTGTAAAAATTCGTGCAATTTAACTGAAAGGTCGACATTAAAAGGCACCAAATGGATGACAATATTAAATTGCTAATGACTTACAATAAAAAAATAACCTTCCCATCTCATTTTTTTTCTTCATACTAATAAACAAAAACCTTCCAGCATTCAGCAGTGCCACTATTACCTTTGAAATAGCCCACGAAAAAAGTTTGCAACTGCGTAAAAAAATTGAAATTCCACCGTTTAGTGTGCACTCTACAGGACGGAATTTCAGTGTAACGTGCACCCTGAAATCTTTTTGTTACCTACTGAAAGGATAGCTTGTTGAACGAACATTTTTGCTTTCACCTAAAACTGTTTTACGCGGAAAACGTTAGGTGATACTGTGGCACTGAAACATTAGTAAAATCAACCTTTATTGAAAAGATGCAAAGGTATTTTTCCCGAAAAATTGATATAATAGTGGTCATTCTAATAATGTTGTAATTTTTTCCAACTTGATCATTATTTGTATAATTATCTGTGTTAGTGATATAAAAGGTATACCAATATAGATGTAAACATAAGAAGGAAAAATAAAAAAGAGTGGTTGTGTTAATCAAGTTTTATTGAATACTAGCGACCGCCAGCGGTTTGACCAGCATGGTTTCCATTCCCGTGGGAATATCAGGATAAAAAGTATTATTTTATTTTACTAAATAATATACTGTCACTAGTGACTCGGTAGCTCAGCGGTCAGAGCATTGGACCGGATATGCAAAGGTCGCGGGTTCGATTCCCGTCTGAGTATCGATCTGGTGCGAGTCGTATTTTTTCTAGTATATTATTTAGTATTGCATAAAAATATAATTGTGAATGCAAAAATCTCAAATTAAAAAAAAAAGTATTATATGTTTAATTTAGGCTATCTACAATCTGTGTACCAAATTTTAACCAAATCCGCTCAGTAGTTTTTGCGTGATTGAGGAACAAACATCCAAACCCACAAACTTTCACATTTATAATATGAGTGTACTATTATGTATTCTGTGATATTAGTAGGATTTTTATACTTTTGATTAGGTTAGTTACTTATATGATTTATATGATGTGATTGATCTTTCTGTGCATGAATTTAAAAACCGTGTTAAAAACGCTCATGGGTAAAGGTTATTATAAAGTAAACGATTATCTTATAGATCTAAATGCGTGGAAATGATGTAACACATAACTTGCTAATATAAGTACTTTGTTGAAGTAATATTATAAGTCTATGTTGTTGCCAATAATCCTGTCACCCTTTTGTAATTATCTGGTAACGATATATTCAAGTTTGTAAATATCGTTACTATGGCACAGCTGTAACACAGCTGATAAGTTTCTTGCGCCCGTTCTTCTTGCCAGTTAAAAAAATCTGAAACGTAGGAAAATATAGACGATTCAAAAGTACTTAATAATTAAGTTTAATTGAATATAGCTTATTTGACTTCGATGCGAACGAAATCCAAATCGATGCGAACTCTCATTTGACCTATTTTTAGAGATCTGTTTAGTAAAAATATGTGCAAAAAATGTTCTTATTTTTGTGATGAGATTTTTTCCCAAAGTTTGCGCTGTTGCCTTCAGCCAACTAAGGGAGCTCACGCGTAAAATTAGGGCAAAGTCACTTCAACTTGCAAACCGTCGGAGTCGTGTATGAAAATTCCGATTGCGACCAGTTCGCTTTTGAACCCACAAACGTGTACAGTTTGAAGTATCGACACAGTAATGAGTTTTCAGATTGTGAATGTTGGAATAGCTTCCGCCTGTGACTTCGTCTGCATGGACACTTGAAACAAGGTAGGTTTCACAGTAGCAACTCGGGTCGCTTGACCATGTTAAATTAAATTGGTTTCCCAAGATACAGGCTCTGCCTAGTTTGGGGGCCTCTGTTCACATTTTCCGTTCAATAAATATTTATTTCATATTTCATTTATTTTATTATTTCATATTTCATTTCAAATTATATTCAGTATCCACTAAGTACCTATATCCGAAAGAAAAATAATTATCCATATAGATGAATTTGCGGGCGGCCGCTGGTATGTAAAGTATTATACAGTGTGTGGTTTTTTAACAGTGATCAAACTTTGTGGTGTGGCTTAGACCTTCAAACTGAACAACTTTGTCTATGGGACCAACTTAATCAGAGCAAAAAAATAATCAGCTGTTCCATACATTTTGGTCGAGTAGATATTGATGTTTTCTATGGAACAGCTAAAAAACTTTTTGATCTGATTAAGTTGGTCCCATAGACAAAGTTGTTCAGTTTGATGGTCTAAGCCACACCACAAAGTTTGATCACTGTTCAAAAAAACACACTGTATAAAAAAACAATAAGTAACTTAAGAAGAACCTAACATTATTTAATATTTAGCCAGGAGCGTCGTAGTATATCTTCTACAAATATATTTTCATTGAACACAATACAAATATTACCTCTCGTCCATCGTATTTCAAAAAGCACATTAAGCCGTGCTTAAGCTGTCAAATAAGGCAGTCGCTAATACTTATCAATCCACAATGGGCCCACGCGAGGTGATCCCTGTAATCCTTGTGTGTTTTTTTACGTGAGTAGGAGTGCATACCGGTGGGGCATGATGTGTGTGGTTTATTTTCACAAATACAAATACGTACCTATACGTATTTTTTTAATTTGTTTACCAAGTTATCGTTTATACATAGAGCATATTATTTCAGAACAACACTTTAGAGATGAATTATAACACTATATAACGGATACTAGCGCGGTTTTATAGAAAGTACCAAATTAACCTCTAAAGTGTCATTCACCTCTCAAGCTAACGCGCTCACTAGACATGAAATAAAACACTTTTTAACGGGTACTACCAAAAATTTGGTACTTTCAATAAAACCGCGCTAGTATCCGTTAAATAGTGTTTTATTTCATCTCTAAAGTGTTGTTCTTATTGCAATATTTAATAATAATATCCTCTATGTATAAACGATAATTTGGTACACAAATTTAAAAAATACGTATACGTATTTGTAAAACACTTTTTAACGGATACTACCAAAAGTTGGTGTTTGGTAGTATCCGTTAAAAATGTTTTATTTCATGTCTAGTGAGCGCGTAAGCTTGAGAGGTGAATAACATTTTAGAGGTTCATTTGTGTGTGTTTTATTAAGTTTTATTACCAATATTTTTTCGTTTTAATTGTAGAATGAACTAAATGAGTTAACAATGCAGTAAATTAAGGACCACGTAGGTTATTTTCAATTAAATCGTGTATGGTTGCTCAAATGTATAATTATGATGATTTAGATAATTACTTACTACAAAAAAGAATTCGTTAAAACACTTAGTGTGAGTTGCACCAAAACGCTGTCAAAGTTAAAGAACGATAGTTCTCTACAAAGCGCTCTGTCAAAAGTGAGGCAACTAAAACAACTAAAATGGCCCCATTTTCAGATTTTCCATCTCCATTGTTACCTAATTATACCGAATAAGTACAAAACAGTTTCAATTTTCCTACATTTATTAGATTAGTTACTATATTATTGGATTTTAGTTACGATTAGGTAACGTATGAAGGATATAAATCTGAAAACTAAGCCATTCTGGCTTAGTATTAGTTGCCTCACTTTGCATATGAGGACACGGCTTCTGGTATTATTATTCCTAGTTAAAACATAAAAGATTATTATCGACACAGCGTTAAGTAAACGTAAATAGGTGTATAACAACGTTATAAATTAACTTTACTGAAAACGAAGCAATCTCGCTAAAAGTGAAATGAAAAGAAATCTGATTGAGGAATTGATGACGTCTAAAATCGACAAAAAGATATATATCAGTGAACGATTGTTTTATGACATATTTGGATATTAACTGAGCGTTCATTAAAGATAAGTGACAAGGAAACGAGATGACGGAACCCGACTGATAGTACTTGACGAATGTTACTAATTCTTATGACAAAAGCTTCTGAAAATCGACCTTATGACAATAAGGCAAAGTTGCGATTTGATTTGTGCGATATTATTGCACACAAAATTAAGACAAATGAAAAGAGTTTAAATAAACTCTTTCCCGGAGGTTTTACCAAAATGTTTCTATATTAAATTCCTAACAGTGAATAAATTAGTTGCCTCTATATAACTTGGTGGAATAGATTCTTATTATTATGATTTTGTGAGTCCTGCTTACAAATATTTGTTTATCAAATCCGGAAAAAATCCATCAATATTAAAATAATGTGATCCGCCAATCCCGGGAGACACGGGATCAACATACCCTTGATAGCTTTATAGATTTTACGGCTTGGCGAATTTGTTTATCAACTTCCAAAGATCGCGAGGTCCCCGGAGTCTGACCCTTGTAAATATGATATTTGGTTATAAAACCCCTTGCTTTATAGCATTACAACATATCTTAGATGACTGTTCTGCTCAGTGAACAGTGTACTCGATGAAACTTTATGTAACCCACATAAAAAGGCAGCATAAAGCTATCTTGCGAACGTTATATGCTCTGTATGCTCTGTGGTCAGGTTTCGGGGTAGTTTCTACATTTTGTAGATTAAGCGGTGAACTTAGTTTGAAATATATTAGAGTAACTAAAAAGTGCTTTTAATTTTATATTCAACCATTACTTAATGCACTTTTAGTATAAACATGCTGCAACGAAAAATAAACATGAATTTAAAGCATTCAGAGGTGTTTATTGATTCGTTTTTCGTTTATCTGACATTAAAGAGATAAGCTTGACTTATCGGATTTAATTTTAATTGCTTTTAATAGTAAGCTAACATTACCAATATCCTTTTGAAGTATAACTATTCTGAACCTGAACCACATACAATTTATTTACATGGCAGTTTGTATTTTACTATTGGTTTAAAGACAAACAATATCGATGCAAGCACTAGCTCTCCCAACTTCAAGTAAATCATGCATTGTAGTGGTCGTAGCACAAAGGACCACATAAAGTGATTCATAGTATGGACGCACACAATGCACTGCCATTGTTTCCAGAAGAAATCTAAGATAAATACTTAATATCTTTCAATATAGCGTAAGCCTCTCTCACCATTCTCATGACAATGTAATTATCAAGCAAGTAAATTTTATTTCACTGGTGGATAAGAATTTTGTTCTTTTAGGTGGTTGAAATTAATAAATCAATAATACCAAGCTAGTAAACATTAATAGTAAAATGTAACAGTTTTCTACCATTTATTTCAAATTTATCCTTTAACAGTATGTAGCATTCCCCAAAGCCGCCCAAGGTGCCATAAGTGGCTGCTAAGGTCCTACGGTCTCCATCCACTTAACATTTAGAGCAGCACTAAAATGAACCTTATGTTTTATGCAGCAAGACCGAAATGGCCGTGTAGTGGTCAGCAACATGTGTTATTTAGTTTAAATAGTTTATGAACTAACACGTCTTAGAAACGGAATGGTGAAGACAGTTGTATTTTTAATCACGTTTTATTTAAGTATTAATTAGGTAGATGGTTTTTAAGAATTTTAGGATGAACATTTTTTTTTCATAATTTTACTCTCAAGAGGCAGAAGCAAAACATAGGTAATGCTAATGATAGAATAGATTGACAATCTTTATCGGTAAAGTAACAACTTTTTTGTCGAATGAAGTACGCGAATTCGGTATTTACCTTTCTGGAGGATAAATTCATTTTTACCGACTTCCAAAAAAGGAGGAGGTTCTCTGTTCGTATGTATATTTGCTTTTTTGTTTTTTTTTGTGTATGTCCACCGATTACTCAAAGACGGCTGTACCGATTGAAATGATTCAAACGTTAATACATTAGGTAAATTCCCAAGTTGGTCCCATTTTTTAAAGTTTGGAAATCGGTTTAGTACTTTTCAAGTAATCTTGAAAAAAGCACGAAAATAGTATGATTTTGTGTGAACTACCTCGATGATCAGAGGTATAACTTGTTTGTTTATGAACTGAATAAGATAATTATTATTTTTTTTGTTTTTTAAACAATTTTTTCGCTCTAAGTTCTAAAGGTCATGCGCGGACTCGATCTAAAAAATCCACCACCTAAGGAGGCTCAAAACTAAAGCAAATGGAAAAGAAAGTGTATTTTCCAAGATGGCCGCTGTGTTTCCTTGCCGTTTGACAGTTTGTATTCACGTTACTTACTTGAAATACTTTCGCACCGTACCGTACAAGCATAACACGGCATACTCCAGATATCTAGTTTGTAATATTCGATTTAAATGCATACCGCCACCTGTGGCCACTCTGAACGATGCCATGAGCAGGCTAATAATCATGGCCTTTGTAACTAACTTCCGTGTTACGTTAGGTACATTACCTTTAGTGTACCTATTATTTAAATGTTATCCCCACAAATGAAGAATCTGGTGCTTTATACTTTAAGTTCAATCATACGTTAATCTCTTTATTTTTTTATTCTTATTATTACCAAACAGAGTCATTTTATATTCACTATCCAAAGTAGGATGGTCTATGAAACTAGACAACTTTCTCCTCAACTCAACAAAATTTTGGTCATCCCATGTTCATCAGCCATTTTTGATGTCCCCACTGCTGGGGCACAGGCCTTCCTTATGGGTGGTAAGGAGGATTGGCCATAACCCACCACGCGGGCCCAATGCGGATTGGTGGGTGCCAACGACTGCAAATGCAGCCGGGACCAACGGCTTAACGTGCCTTCCGAAGCACGGAGGAGCTCGAGATAATAAATTTTTGGTCACCCACCCCATGACCGACCCTTGCAAACGTTGCTTAACTTCCGCAATCGCTGGGCCAGGCGCTAATCCACTGCGCCACCGAGCTCCTGTCCTGTCCGGTTATCCCATACTAAACTATAACGTGATTGACGTTATAGTTTAGTATTTAGTAACTGTCCGGTCATCCCATACTAAACTGTAACGTCTTTGATTTGTACCGACAGCCGATATTTTTTTAAATATTTGGCTCTATGTTCCTTAGTAAAAGTTGTTCAGTTTCATTTACTGAACACACCCTTAAAATTTGGTTGGTGATTAAAATATTACACTACTGCATTTATACTGATTGACGGGGTAATTGTTTTTCAGGGTTGAGTATTGATGAATAGGGCATCTGCCCCAAATACCCGACGTCTAAATTGTTCGAAATTTGGATACTATAACCACTCACCATTAGCCATTTTCAAGAAAAAGATTATTTTCCGCCTTTTCAGGGTTATTATAATTTTTTGCGCCATAAAAATTCAAAAGGGCCTCATTCAGTTCCGATTAAAAGTAACTTTTTTAAGAGTGCCTTATAACTGGAGGTATACGTTTTAAATGGCCTTTTCAGGCTCTACATATCCTTAAAGTCGTTACAACCTACTTGTAACTCTTTGTGAATGACCCAGTAAATTTCAAATGTGAAATAAAACCTCTTGCTTATAATATTTCTTATTATTTTATTATTTTTTCAATAGAATACTTATGAAATAATTAGTACTTGTCAAGTTCAAGTTCACGTTTCTGATTATGAATGTCATTTTATTACTATGAATTAGTTATTACTAAGAATGTAGTATGAATTACTAAGAATGTAGTTACAGATAAAATGCATGCATCTTTAAAATTATATTAATAAATATTATTTCTCATATTGTCAATAAGTATTTAGTTATTTGAGGGCCAGTATCATAGTATTCGAATAATTGCGGTAACTTATCTGTCAGATAATTTCATACAAATTGTATTCTATTGTTCGGGAAAACGCTATCGGGAACCTTTGAAGCTTTGCCCTTATATTTTTAATTTTCTTTGTATCCTTAAAAAGCTAGTACGTATGAGCGAATAAGTACTTATGCACCCACGCGCCAAACAACATGTGTACGTCGGTCCCTTTTTTAACCTTATCAATCCGGGGTCAAATAAATCACCATGAACAAAGGCGGGTTGGGTCACGTTTGACCCCAAGTCCCAAACAATACAAGCTGTACCAAAATAGACCTTACTGCAAACGCATACGGTGCACATACCAACCCATCACCTGCAATCTATCTTGTCTGTTAGAATATATTTCAGCAGGGGCAAAAAATGCTACTGCTTTTTTCTACCTTGCAGCCGATCAATCTATTTAATTTGTTTTTTTTTATATTGAGAAGAGAGGAAGTGGAGAGAAAATTAAATGTAAAGAATTCAATACTCGTATAGTTTTTAAAGATGTCACATCATCTAAACTAGCATTAAATTTTCCATCTTCGCTTTGCTCGCGTTTTGTTACGAAGATTTGACAAAATTTTATGATAAGATAAGATAAGATATATCTTCTACAAAGGACGCAGCATGTCTGGTACAAAATATTATAAGTATACGTATAAGTAAATGTTAATAAATATAGTAACTCAATACTAAATATCCAAAGGTCGCGGGTTCGATTCCCGTCTGAGTATTGATCTGGTGCGAGTCGTATTTTTTCTAGTATATTATTTAGTATTGTGTAAAAATAGCATTGTGAATGCAAAAATCTCAAATTTAAAAATATAGTAACTCAACCCTAAATAAGTACTAGAAAATATCAAAATATTAATGAAGCAATATAATAATTTTTGCAATTAAACTCGCTTGCTCTGCATACTCAATTAGTTTTTTAACAGTTTTAATGTGTTTAGACAAAATTGTATTTATACGAAGGGTCAGATTCGATTATAACGCAGAATCTAATTTGATATTCATTTGGGCCGCGTCAAAGGGACATATTATAATTATTATTTAAAACGGATATTTTCTCAATCTGCTTTTGAGATTATACTATACATCTCTAATTATACCTGCCCCCTTAGCATGACCGACAAAATACGATATATATCGCGTGATATAGCGTTTTATCGACACCTAACTGTCAAAATCCATTGTCTTTTGACAGCTAAACGTGATAAATCGCTATATCATATCGTGTTAGGTCGATTATTTTCGTATTTTTATCTAAAACTAGTCATATAGGTAGACCTGTCTCTATCTAATTATTTTAATGTTATTTCATGTTTGTTATGCTGTACGGTTTTACACATATTATGTGTAGCTAAATTTTTTTACTATTGTTTGTCAATTTATCTAGTAATGCTATTGATATTTCTACGAGGAATAAAAGCAATTAAAATGTTGTGTTTCTTAAAATCATAATAGAAAAATAATAATTTCTGAATGATTATCCCGGTACTGAATCCTTTTAATTAGAAACCGCTGTTGCCTATTTTCTATTCCACGAAGTTTTTAGACGAGGAATATAAACAATTAAAAAGTGTTTCTTAAAATCATAATAGAAAAATAATAATTTCTGAATGATTATCCCGGTACTGAATCCTTTTCATTAGAAACCGCTGTTGCCTATTTTCTATTCCACGAAGTTTTTAGACGAGGAATATAAACAATTAAAATGTGTTTCTTAAAATCATAATAGAAAAATAGTAATCAATTCTGAATGATTCTCCCGGTACTGGATCGTTTACATTAGAAACCGCTGTTACCTATTTTCTATTCCACGAAGTTTTTAGACGAGGAATATAAACAATTAAAATGTGTTTCTTAAAATCATAATAGAAAAATAATAATCAATTCTGAATGATTCTCTCATTCGAAACCGCTGTTGCCTATTTTCTATTCCACGAAGTTATTAGATTTACAACTTTTAGTCGTCTTTAATTTCAAGGCACCTTTATGTGTAGAGGGGTGTTGATATTCTACTCTGTAGGACTCCACACAGCTATCAGCATTTATATTATTGCTATTGCTAATCCTAAAATGAATCGATCTTTCCAAGCCAACAATGTCATCAGTTTACCACAAACTAGGTATTAAATTGCGACAAATGAATGTCGAAAGTTTCATTACCAATGCAGCAAGAACAAGAACTTTAGCTATCTAGATATATAAATAAGATTAAACTTCGAATAGTGAAAGCAAACAGTGGTCAAGTCAATAGTTAACAATAACTTAAGTTGAGTACTAAGTTTTAACACTCAGTTGATTGGATTCGGTTAGAGGCTCGTAAAGGTGTTTAATATAATGGTGAATCAAATGGTGGTCAAAACCTTAGTCTATCTATTGGAACAGTTCTTTCCAATACTGTTATCATAACATGGGAGAAATCTAAAACCTAACAGAGTGTGAAAAAAAACGCTAAGGGAAAAGGCAAGACCAGTCAATAAGTTTGATTTCAGCTATAACTAAGTATCTATAAAAAGATATTATTTTATGAACTCGCATTAATATAACCGTGTTCTTTATTATATGAAAACACAAAAAATCCAGTAATGAAATGAAATGAAATAAAATGAAAAAAAAAAATGAAATGAAATGAAATTATCTTTATTTAAATGAGCTCACATAATAAGCATTTTTAAATCGTCAAATCTTTTACCCTACCACCCATTATGACGTCTTTTAGCTGACAAGAAAAATGGGCGCAAAAAACTTGTCAACGTTATCAGATGGAACGATATTAACAAATATGTATATCGTTTCCAGATTTAATAATAACAAAGATTAACAAATAAATACCATTATTGAATTAGCTCATTTCTTAATGAATTTCAAATTACTTAATCAAATTACAGGGTTCAAGATAAATTCAAAGTTTACAATCAACATACAATTCAATATGCGTTAAGATAGGTAGCCAGAAGCAGATCCATTCCCACTGGCAGCACTCGTTCACGAGCATGACGCATGAACCAACCATCGCTTCGCTCAACCATATTTGAGGGAACGTAACGACCCGCCTCACACGACACCACCGCAAAAATGATTAAAGAGAGCATGCTACCCATGTTAAGGCATCGAATTGAAAACTAATATCCAAAAGCTTTTTATAGGCCTTTTACAAAACTACTGACTATATAAAGTAATAAGATTGAAATTAAATAAATCAAAACAAGGTAAGTTATGAATTATGTTTTGAGTAAAAAGTGCCGATACAAACAGACAATATAAAACAGTTTTTTTAATATATACGACGCCCTCAATACAAGCAGACAGAAGCAGAGCCATTCCCACTGGCAGCACCCGTTCACGAGCATGACGCATGAACCAGTCATCGCTTTGCTCAACCATATTTGAGGGACCGTAACGTAAACCAGACAATATGTGCATAAATAAGATGCGGCATCATTATAAAAGCAAGCTTTTCATTCAAGGGAAGAAATATAGCTTATAATAAACGTCTCATATAGAAGTTTAATATAAGCAGTGTGGCTCGGACTTGGACAAACGCAGTATACATAATGAACCGGTAAATTCTTCGCGGTGACGGCCTTTGTGACAGGATGCACGCGCGGAATCCGTATTAATTATGAACAATTACGAGTACCCAACTCCGCCAATCGAGTTAGTCAAAGGTAATTTGAAAATAATTTGCTTATAATTTGCGCTATTGTTATATTTTGCAATATAATTAAAGTTCTTTCTACCATAAATAAAACAAAGAGATATGGAATTTACAACTTAATTAAAACAAATTCTATGCAACATAAGCCACAGCTTATTGATTTCAACAAATTCTTGGAAATAAACAGAACGTTCAACTAGTTTGTTTAATTCGCATTATCTTACAATCGGGAAGTTGCCAGCGTTTCAATTATTCGTAGCTAACAACAAAAGCGCAGCCGAAGTCGCAAACACTTATCTCCGAAAGCAGTCCCTTAAAATTAATGCTACTACAAAGATAAAGCTATTCCTTCAGGAACATTGTTTGGAACTGCCTCCCCACCTGAATGAATTATGCATCTACTTTTGAAAACAAGTTGTGTTTTGGTAAAGCCCGTCCCACGCAATCGCCATATTTAATTTATTATAGGCAGCAAAATTGCTTTTTTGCTATTTGAAACAGAAAATATTCCTGGATAAGTCGCCACCCACTACAAATCTTTGGGTGCCAAAAATAAGCTGACTAAAATAACGAGTAGAAATATGTACCTACCTTGATTCGAACATGGAGCCTTTGGCGCAAGAGGCAAAATCACTGACATTGTACATAGCTGACAAAAGCTCCAAAATAAATTAAGATTAAAGAAAAATGCACCAAGATGCCGTCAACGAACAATTATTAGAGTTCGAGAAAGAGAGAGAACCCCCCGACAAGGTGTACCGAGCGAGACGATCTAGTAAAGGTTGCGGGAAGACGCTGGATGCGGGTAGTGTCGATCCGATCATCATGAAAATCCTTGGGGGAGGCCTTTGCCCAGCAGTGGGAGTCGCGCGGCTCATAATATGTGACGCCATCATCATGATTATCTATATAACATACTAAGCAACTTGCTGACATATTTTCTATTGCCTTTGCAATTCAATGGTCAATACAAAAAAGAATGTTCGTTTGAATCACAAACACCACTGCATGCAAGCGTCCGATATTCGATAAATCCCTTTTCAGTCACAAAATGATTTGTATCAATAGGGATGTTGACTATTTTTTTATTTTATGTTACATAAATTACCTCTCAAAAAAAGAAACATTGGTAAAAGAATTAAGTCGCTAGCATGAAAACTGCCCGAGATATCACAGTGTGAAATGCGCACAAATGGACTCGATCAAAAACGCTCCATACTAATGGCTTGCACGTTATGACGTCACGCCGTGCTAGTTTGTATGCAACGCATAGGAAATTTGTTCAGTAGCTATATTAAATATTGTGTTTATCAAAATGGTTTCTTGGACAAATTTGCTATACATTTTACGGACTAATTAACGGTATCATTTATTTTAATAAATTTTATACTTTTTTAATGGACTTGTCCACCCAACTTTGAAGGGTCATAAAACAAATAATATGCAATATATAAAACCAAGAGGTATACAAGCTACTCTAAAAGTTTAATATGTTTACGATTTTTATTAGTATTTCGTTATTTTATTCATTAGTCAACATCCCTATTGTATCCATATTCCAAACTAGAGAATCGGATACTAACCTCGTGTAACCTCTCTGCTACGGGTACCAAACAAATTAAAATCTACTCAAATACCGTGACACAGCGAACAACAAAGTCATAGTGCGTGGAAGAGGTAGGTGCGTATCATTAACAGCAAATATCGTTACTTGTAATAAAAGAATCGGACAAACAATAAATGAGAAATCAAAAATTATGTTTATTTTAGTTTCAGCTTAAGTCAAATCTGAAAGTCATACTAAGTAACATACTAGAAACAATACGATTCGCACTAGCCAGGGGGCTAATTGTCTAAAGTATTTCAAAATCTATCGCAATCGCTTTCAGGGTGTGATACATTGATGCTTATTTTTGGCACAAATAAAAACTTACCAAAGAAATGCAGCAATGTGTCACATTAATCTGTCAAATGAAAGCGATTGCGATAGATTTTGAAAATTAGACAATAAGTACGCTGATCAATACTCGGACGGGAATCGAACCTGCGACCTTTGGAAGTCCGGTCCAATGCTCTGACAGCTGAGCTACTGAGTCTCTGAAAGTTATATTATTTACATTTATATGAGCGACGCTAATTTGAAAAACAAAGTCATTTATATTAAAATCTAGGCTAGATAAATACAATAAAATATGTCTTATTCATTGTTTAAGAACTTTAAAGCATTGAGCGGTCTGCTTTATACCAAAAACTTTTCCAGGCACTTTAGAAAGTATAGCTTATCGTAAATTCCCTAAAGATGTTTTTTGATTGTATAGTTAGCGTCCCTTTGTTCTCTAATAATTCTTGATATTAGTTCAGGCTTGTGTTGAAAATTTGCAGACACTTTCTCAGGGGTACAGAGAAGGGCATAGATTACCTTTTATCCGGAAAAAAGTACTGTTCCCGAGGGATATCAAAAAAGCTTTTCACGCAGACGAAGTCGCGGGCGGTCACTAGTAAAACATAAATTAATCTTTTGAAATTCGGTTAATTCAGCAGTCGACAGCACATCACCTGTCCAACCACAATAACCCCATCACACCCCCCATTTAAGGGTCGAATACACTTAATTGAATATAATAAAAAGTCGCGGAAAAATTCGACGGTCGGCCGACGGAATATGATTCCATCGCTAGCACCGTTTCAATGAACCGAGAAGAAAATCAGAACAATTCGCTTCGACGCTGGTGAATTTTTCCGGGGCATTGGTTTTTTTAAACACGCTCAACCATCTCAGATTATAGACATAGATAAAGGGACAGAAAATACAGATTAAAGTCAAAATGTATTTGCCGATCTTTTACTCAGTCATACATAATTTTCAAACTCATCTCAGACAACATTCGGTAAGAAGGAATCCTTAGGGTCTGTAGTCTATCTATCTGTCTGTCACAGCTGGATAACTCAAGAACTACTAATGCTATCAACTTGAAATTTGGAATAGTTTTAAATAACGTTTGCCCGACTATTTTGCGAGTGAGAAAGAAATAAAATAATACGTATAATTTTTTTGCAATAGGGTCTGAAAGGAGGTCTTAAAAATTCAAATTGGAGCTATTAAGGCATACCAACCAATTGAAAGAGCGCTGTTTGCCATTCTCAAACATCTTTAGTCTTTTACGATTAGATAAAGGTACAATAAAAAGAAGTTTCTACCGAATATACAACAAAAAATGCTTCCAATATGAAGGATTTAACCTACATAGCGATTCAGCTGATAATCCCTTGCCAATATAAACGCTCCCCCGAACCATACCGCTACTCGTAGCAATCGTCCCACTTAATAAGCAACACCTCTCGCGCTCGCCCGCCGCCGCCGCACGCCGCCGCTGCCGCCGCGCCGATGAAAACAAACACAAGTCGTATTTACATAAATCAATAAATACATCAGTCGGAGCAGGTGTTTGCGTAAAAATGTGCACACGACACCGTGTACAGCAGCCTGAATGAAGGGCGCCTTGAGAAAAAGTTTATTAAATGTTTTCGTAATGACGAACCGTACCATACTAATACATAAAATCGGCCGTAGTTTTCGAGCAAAATGGTAACAGAGAAGCATACAAACACACAACAACCTTTAACCCCAAACGCATATACCGCCTCCGTTCCGTTCAGGTTAAGCAACGCTCGGTCCGGATCGTGCTTTGGAGGGCACGTTAAACCGCCGGTCCCGGCTGTTGTCATGTCACCTGATAACAGTCGTTAGGCCAAGTTAGAGACCTTACAGGCGGCTTGATAAACTGGTGGTAACCGAGGTGGCCACTACTCCTCATTCGATAAGAAGAAAGAAAGAAGAAGAATCGTGGGTAAAAAAAAAGTTACGTCACAGGACAGGAGTTAAAATAAACTTGTATATGTCTTATTTCAATTTCGTTCGACAGCTTGTAGTATTTATTATGAGTTTACACCTCGATCTCGACATGTAGCGACTGGTAGCTATAATTTGTTTCAAACTTTTAGTTTAGTGTAGTTGGCGCCAGAGGCGCTGTGTCAAACCGAGTATAGTAAACGTAACTGTGTAAATTCATAATACAGGCACTAATAAACTAAAAAATATATTAATAGTAGTTTATGATACAAGGTTGGTAAGGAGTTTTAAAAAACTTTCCGCACGTTGTACTAATCCGTAAACAAATACGCACGACGTGCGGTAAAATCAACTTACCGCACGCTCGACTGTCATCATAAACTTACATTTTCGAGCAACTGTATTGAAATAGTAGTTTATGATACAATTGAAATAGTAGTTTTAAAAAACCTTAACAACCGTGTGCCATACTACGTTTTTCAATACATTTGCGAGAAAACATTAAAGGTACTACTGAAATTGTAATCTATACATATAATAAAACTGTAAATTCTAAATATTTGTGCGCGAATTACGCAAAAACCGCTGAACAAATTTTGATGGATTTTTCACAATTTAGTAGATTGAGGTCCAACTTAAAATCTAAGCTATGTTTCATCAAATTCAGGTGGGTGGAACCAGGGAAACAGCTTGAACTCTCCGTAGTACTAGCTTTCATACACTAAAGGGGTCATTTTAAACTGGTTACAATATTTTTCTACTGTCCACGCGGATGAAGTCGCGGGCGGAGGCTAGTAGAAACTACAAAAAACGTTCGTAAACAAAAACGCACGGCGCCGGCGTGCGGTAAAATCAACTTTCCGCACGCTGTACTATGCCGTAAGCAAAAACGCACGGCGTGAGGTAAAATCAACTTTCCGCACGCTCGACTGTCATCGTAAACTTACATTTTCGAGCAACTGTATTGAAAAATATATAATATACTTATAAATTTTTTTATGGTAATTAATTCAATTACAAAGAATTGTCACCCCTAACCTAACTCATGTATGTGTTGTGCCGGTGTGTGCGTGTGCGACCGTCCCTCTTTGTATACGAATTGCCACATTATGAAAATATGATTGATTTTTAATCTCTATCTTGCGCGCCATGTTTATCTAATGGTTATTCCGGAGCAATGTCCTAGAATAAATATATTTCTCAGATAATACTCAGGTCACATTTAAAATAAATGAAAAAAGCCATAATCAAGATAAATTACAGGTTTGACATGATAAATGGTAAGACATTTTAGTAGCAATAGATGGAATTTTTATAATGGATGAGTTTACTTAATCACCTTATGGATGTCAGTGAAAAACTTAAATAAGTACTGTGAAAATAATATTTTAGCGACAACGCTATTATTTATTCTGGCGATAGTATTAAAACTTCATTTATTAATCGACTTCCAAAAAAGGAGGAGGTTTTTTTTGTGTATGTCCACCGATTACTCGAAGACGGCTGGACCGATTGAAATGATTCAAACGTTATTAAACATTAAGTAAACTCCCAAGTTGGTCCCATTTTTTAAAATTTGGAAATCGGTTCAGTAGAGGAAAGGAGGGTAATTTGGAATACTGTTGTGAATTTGGGATAGCAGGGTATCACCAAAACTAATGGCGCCATCTCGTTTTATGAACCGTAAACTTATCGTAGTAGTTATAAGTAGTGCCATCTATCGATGTGTTTTCATGGATAGTCTGTCATTTTTCTAAGATGGCGATTAGAGATTGAAAAGTTGAACAGCGTGTGAGAAAAATTTTGAGGTACGTGTTTAACCCATTCCCATCGCTAAATTTCCTTATGATTATGTTGTTTGGCTTTATGTGTACTGTAAAATAGGTTATTAATTTTGCATATTAGCATTGATTTCAACAGTTTGTACATTTATAAATAAATAAATTGAGGTTATGTCCCACTACGTATTGTTGCTAATTTGGAATACCCAATGGTATGGTATGTAATGGTATGCCAAATTACCTTCAGTTGGTTTATGAACCGATTTTACCGAGTTGCTTTCTGGGATTAATATTATAATCACAAACCACCACTTTATTCTCAAACACTTACTTGTAATAGCTTACATAACTAAGTTAAGCATGGTATTCCAAAATACCTGCACCCTATCTCCAAATCTGAATTGAGCCATTTTGCATTCAAACTAAAATTTTAACCTGTAGAGATGTGTATTTTTTTTTGACAGCTTGCACATCGATAGTAAGATAATATAGCTTCAATTTAATCAAGGTATCATTTTATTAATACCTCACGGAAAAAAGTTGCAGGTCTGAAACAAAATGGTATTCCAAATTACCCTCCTTTCCTCTACTTTCAAGTAATCTTGAAAAAAGCACGAAAATAGTATGATTTTGTGTGAATTACCTCGATGATAATGGTCGTATTACGTTAGTACTATTATATATTCTGTGGTATTACTTCTTTGTTTATGAACTTAATATGATAATTATTTTTTTGTAGGAAGAAGGATATCTTAAGTGTAGGTTCTTTAACCGACTTAAAAAAGGAGGTTCTCAGTTTGAGCCGTATGTATGTTTCTCCGCGATTATCTTACGTTTGGCTGAGCGATTTTTCTACATATTATAATATACCTTACCTACAAGGTACCTACCTACACTAAAGATAAAAAAATAAAAATGGTTAAAAAAAAAACAAAAAACCGACTTCAAAAAACCTACCTTTAAAAAGCAAGAAATAATTTTCGTAATAATAAAAATACGTATATTGAAGTCGGGTGGGACTTTTAGAATAAAAAAAAGGAATCTGAACTCCAGCCCCACCCGACTTCAATAGACGTATTTTTATTATTACGAAAATTATTTCTTGCTTTTTAGAGGTAGGTTTTTTGAAGTCGGTTTTTTGTTTTTTTTAAACTATTTTTTTAGATTAACAAGTCTTATGCTTTTGAAAATAATTATATAAATATTTGCTCACCGTCTTCATCAAGAATTTGCTTCCATCACATTTATTATTACACCATTTGTCAACCATAATACTCATGATCTAAAAAAAATACATACAGCCGAACAGAGAACCTCCTTCTTTTTAGTAGTCGGTTAAAATACATACATATACTTTTCTTATGGAGCATTCACCCGAGGCGAGTTTGCTGGATCAGCTGTCTATTTGAAAGACTCAGAAAGGCTCTCATTGTGATGAAAATGATTTATATATAAAAAAAATATATTCATCAGAATACATCTTATATTATTATGTTCTAGTCAAGATGTGACCGAAAACAAATTATCTAATAAAGATAATCCTTGTGGCTACGCCATCAGGTTATGTATATCCAAATTTTCTAATAATAGTACATTATGAGACAAGTTAACTTAAGTTGCTCATTGCACACAAGGCTGTGGGTTGCAGCCCGAGCCGCAGGCGAACATTCTGCCTGCGCAGACTAACTCAGCTGAGTGTGCAATAAGCAAGAGCTCACGAGTTTCATACGACGTTTTTCAACACATTTGCGAGGAAAAAACAAAGAAATAGTTGTAAGTTAGGGCTCACTTTACGAGCAAGTGTGTTGAAAATGATATTATCTAAATCATTTCATCAATCAACGTCTTATAACAAAAATATCAGCTCAACACAATGATAATAAACAAAACAAGCTCATGTTTATGAACTCCAGCTTCTTTTTAAGGGTTGTGTCCTAAAAAGAGCTCCCGCGACCTTCCTAAAATCATATCCCGAGACGGCGGTATTGCGTAATTTATCGCTAAACCCGCGTTCCGTGGTACGGGGGCGGGCAGTAATTGCGCGTCAGCACGCACGCATATGTACTTAAAGGATTCCGCCTCCTTATACGCGCCATGATTTGTTGGGTGCCATTTTATCAACTATTTCTTACTGCCAGCCTTTTTCTTTTGAAGTACGTGAAAGAATTATTTGGAACACGAACATGGAAATGTGAGGTTGTATGTTATAGGTCTCAATGTGTTAGTGATGATGAAAAAAGCTTCTAGTTTTGTTTATTCAAACATATACTCCAGCACTCGTAGCATGACCACACGTGAATTCTTCGTCTTTTTAAATCGCTAATGTCGTGTTCCAGTGGTCATGCTACAGCGGCAGACTTTTAATTAATGTCAATCTCGCCTCTTTATTTCTTTATTTTCCTATTGCCTATTTTCCCGTCCGACACTAATCATTTGGGATATGAAAATTCCGACGGGCATGGCAGCTCCCTCATGTAGTATGCAGCTGTGGCGGACGCGGCCGTTGGGAATAAACCGCCTGCTTTGGATGCGCCTCAAACTCGAATAAACGCGAACGATGGCGTAAAATCGTTTGAATACATCTATTTGGGGTTTGAAAAGTTCAATGAAGTCTTAACTCCACATACAGATAGTCATTTGTAAACTTCACGCTAACAACATAGGTAGTTAAAATAAATAAAAGTTTTTTCAAGTTTTCTGGCGTGGGTCCAAAATTCTTTATGCCATTTAAAAATAAATAAATAGCAAGACAGTTTTAAGTTAACTTAGATTAGAAATAGCACCGTAGCTAGCGTAGGTAGGCAACATTGACACGATTAGTAGGTGTACCTACTTTTATACACTTATATTTATCAATTTATAATATTTTTGTTGTTTGTCACGAGTAGCACTTTACATGTAGGTATAGATATAACGACTCTGTTGTAATTACGTACAGGTAAAGAAATCTCGCCGTATCTCAATTTAATATTTTTTTCTTGTTTGTCACGAGTAGCACTTTACATTACCTTTACTAATGGCTCTGTAGAGGTGCAGACCACACGTTTGTAACATTTTTGAACATCTTTCTAAATGCCTGAAAAATGATTTTTCCCCATATATCTCCGCCATTTTGAAAAACTGAATCGACGGACGGACATACGAAATCATTTTTACCCAATCTCACATGGAGACGCTTCGCGCGCACACCCAGCTACATATATACCAATTTGATCAACATTCAGAGTTGTAAGGATCAGAGTCCTGAGTTTCAGGTTTTTCATGCCTTTTTAATGACACTTTCGCGGGTTTTTTCTTTCCTATTTTTTCTTGAGGAAAAAAACTCTACCTTTCGTGGGAATTTCCAAAAATCGTCTGATAGTTTACGTCACCCTCTATTAGCCCGATCAGTCCAGTGGTTTTTCAAGACATTTTATTTTATAAGTACTTACTTATATAGATATTCTTCCATTGAGAAACTATCTTTCCGTCATAATCTTGTTCAAACAATTTATTTTTACTCTATGGAGGTATGTCTACACTATTTTCATTGTAAAAGTTTGCATATTAACACTCTACATCATTTCACCTCAAAAGGCATGTAGCCAGATCCTCACAAATGGAGTAATGGGATTTAGCATGTCCCACGCATTCAATATTCACCTTTATTTGCCATAAAATAAAGGTGCGATCGCCACTTCGTGAGTAATATCGGCCGGTCGCATATGTTATGTATCTTTGTCGATAGTAAAGGCTATTTTACGGCGTCGACGTCTGTGCCGAATGCGATGGAAAGTCATCTAACCATATATAAGTAGCTCAATGGTAGATATGTCATTGCACATCAAATAGCTGAAGCGGTAGTTGAAATATTAAGTCTGGTAGGTGAAGATTGTTGCTTTAATATTACATATACTTTAAATGAATAGTTACAATCTGCTGCTGCTTACAATGCGTCCAATAAGCTTTCGTGTACTATTAGTTATTCTGTGCTTTCGGTAGGTTTTCGGTACCACGTATACCCAGCATGCTGATGTCGATACATAATGTCGTACCGATGCTGCACCGACAAATTAGTAATTAGAAAACATAAAAACATTCACCAAATCCAACTATATAATAAAATAAATAGGATTCTTAGTATATATTTAATGCCTCTGTTTAAGTGTAAAAGTGCTGTTACTGCATGGTTAAAAACACTAAATTATGATGATACTGAGGACTTACTGAATCGTATTGTTTAAATCTATTCCATTAATCAAAATTGTGCTCAAACCTCTCTTTGATAATTAATACAGAAAAATATTTACACATATAATATACACACATACTAAAAGATATAATAATAGTAGTTTATGATACTGATGCATACATGAGTGTGTGTTTAAAAACCGAGCCGTAGGCGAGGTTTTTAATAGTATCACACGAGTGTTTTAATACCTAGTTATGTGCAGTTTCATACACTACTTTATCTACACTCATACATTTGGGATTGAACCTACCAAATAAAAGATCAACGTTAGAAAAGAGAGAGAGAGACTTTGGTTGTATTAGCTATGTACCTACCTACCTTGTAATAAGTCATTTCCTTAGCTGCATCTAAAATAGTTTTGCAGAGTAAATTTTTTCACATTTTTGAGCAAGAATAAAAAACACCTACGAAATTCAGTATAACAAAATGTAAAAATTGAAATCAAAATTCAAAACTTTTTTCGTAATGCTCTAAAAATGGCGCGCAATAAGTCATCGATCACCATAGAGTGCATTTTAATCATGGAAAGTATGTGGGAAAATATCGTTGTTTTCTTTTTTAATATCACGGCACTACCTTCTTCTTGGATTTGCCCTGAATCGTAATGAGAAAAAAAGTTATTTTATGATGCAACTGACTGCATCGTAATGAGTTTTTTTTTTTAATTTTACCTATTCACATAAATAAAGTACGTATTTATATTACCTTTTTTTAATTCATATTTGGAACATTACGTTGTGAGTGTAGATAAAGTTAATTTATAGAAGTATTTTACAAAGATAATTAAATACAGTAAAGTTGTATAATTAAAATAATAGATAGTATGCATGGACTAAGGATACATAGACTAAGTACAGTACTTCATAAGTAAGTTGATTATAATTATATTTTTAGGTAATTAAATGTCTGCGTAAAATTTTAATTATGGGCAGTACACAAGGCCCTTATTTAGAGTCGTGCCTACTACTGCACACTAATACCAAAATCAATCACTTATTCCTATATCTATCAACAACTACAAAAATAGTAAAATCCATATGCAGATATTGTATCGATGTTGATGAATACGAAGTCAAGATTTATTTTAGACACTGATGCTTAGAAATAGCATCGCACTTTAATCTTCGAAATAGTGTATTCCAAATATTGTTCAGCCACAAATTCTAACAGACGGCTCGGCATGTGTTTTGGATCCGACGTCAGATATACCTGACAGATACAACGGACGTACTGAATACAGGAGTTTACTTCAACGTTTTGTTGTGTAGGTATTCCAAACAAATATTTCTCTCTCGTCGAAACGTACAGAATAGGTAAAACCTATTTGGTAAACGCTTACCTAAGAAAATATAACTCTGAAAGAGCTGTTCCAACTTGACGCTCCGATTTGTTTTTGTATGTTTTTGTTATTTATATGTCACTTTATGTGTCAATTTAGCGCCACCGCTCACGGGCGCTTAATCGCCGAGCGATTTTTTGTAGCCCAGAATAGAACATATGGAGTTCAATACGTAAACGCCCACGAGCTACAAAAAGTAGCTCACACATAGCTCGGCGACTAATCGCCCACGAAATGACACTGACAAGAGTGACAAGCGGCTTTAACCCTAAAAGACACCACAATTTTTTTCGCTGGCTGACATAATTATTTTTGTAATGGTAGAGTTTGCAATAAAAAGTAAGAGAATTATTATTACATGATATGCTTACCAATTTATATAATTCTTGAATTTGCGCATATAAAGTAAATGCAGAATTTTTGTTCTTCACACTATTTTGACGATAAAAGGATCTGTACCCTTAGCACGAACAGCTATCAAAAAAATAATCATTCGATAGATAAATTTTGTATTGGAAATTTGTACAACGCCATCTATCGCCGATAAGCGAAATGAAATTTTCCATAGAGAATTGTCTATCGAGTAATTTTACGTGCGTTTTTTTTTCTCGATAGCTGTTCGTGCTAAGGGTACTGAAGACATTTGAATCGTATACATTGTTTGCTTCATTTGTGAAAAGTATATAATTACTGACATAAATAAATCATAAACTTTATTTTATAGAGCTTAGCAATAATAAAAGTGATTGTTCTATAATATTATTACCGGGTGCCTTTTAGGGTTAACCTACGTCAGCGACTAAAAAGCGCCGTGATTGTCGCCGCGATTATCGCCGCGTTTATCGCAGCGATATCGCCGCGATTAACGCCGCGCTTATCGCAGCTACAAAATAGCGCCCGTCAGCGGTAAGCATTATGGTCAAACCCATAGAAATAGAATGTCAAAGAAAAATCAATGTCAATAAACAGGTGATCCGAAAAACGAATGTATACATTTTATATGAGATACGTAAAATATGACTTACATACATAAAATATGACTATATTATGGCAAAGGAAATTAATAAACTATGTTCCATACTGTTTTCTTCGTCGATAAACGAACAAATGTAGCAAAATTTGGTTTTAGAGAAATGTGTGGCAATATCTTATTACCTGACTGCGGTGTTTTTTACATGTGAAAAGTGTGATTACTTGGATTGTTTCTTTTTGTCACATCACAATCACTAAAAGAACAAGACACCACGGCTCCACGATACCCTTATTTAAAATTCTAATCAAGACTACCAAATATTTTAAAGAAATTGTGATTTTGCTAGGCGGAACGCTAGGGGCTCTTACTGTAAAAAAGTTGGCACATTGTCACTTGATCCTTTGTCTCTTATTTTCATAGACCGTGTCCGTATAATGTTTACTTCTCTTTTCCACACTTTGTTGGTCTTCTTGAGCGCAGCGAAAATTTATCTAAGTCTATGGTCAAATCACACATAGGTAGATACCACAATTTTAATACAACCTCAACGTTAACAGTAACATTATAGGTGGTTGGACTAATATGATTTAACACTTTGAAAATAATTACGTAATTTTCCGCAACAAAATTTCTTGAACAAAAAGTTGGACTGGAATTATTGGAATAGAGGGTGATTTGAATAATAATGAAATAAATAGTAACTTTAAGAATAAACTGTTATTTCTATAGACCTAGCGAAACAGATTTTAATTTGACTATCGAAATCTTCTGAGATAAAATTACTTAACAAATCCGTAATACTGAAAAGTTACTCTTCCGACATGAACAGATACTGTTCAATTATTCGCGGAGCTTAATACAATTTAAAACGTATCCAAAAATAAACTTGTGGAACTTAATTAAAAATATAGCTTTATTAAATTGAATTTTACATTATGCACATTAATTTAAACAGTTGGTTGACCAACTTCCGAATACAAAACATAAACAAAAGCGACATTTAGTTATATTACTTTCAATACTTTTCTGTAAAGTCAATTTCAAAATGCCGTGTCTTTATATTTGTATATTTTTATTTTATATCATGAAACATCGCTAGGAGTTCTGCTGTCTTTTATATAATTACTGTGGATTACCGGAGATACCTAATGGGGATATTATTTTCTATTATTAGATAGATAATATTTTCATAAACTAGTAAAATTTTGCCATACTACTACAACCACAACTGAAAGATCTCCATGACGTTATTGTACATTAACATAAAAATAGTCTTTTTAAATGTTCAATCTCTAAAGTCAAGTAACACAAGAGATCAAACCGTCGACACTTCCACATATGGATCACAATTCCATTCGATCACCGAATAGTTACTCCAAACAAAATTTCCTTTTATCGACAAGGGCGCTTCCAACGCCAGATACAAAATAGCCTTGGCACCATCTTCGAAAACCTTCGACGTCCTCCTATCTTCCCTCGTCGACAAGTTACCTGGGTTCACGCAGTTTATCACAACCCCTTTATCACTCCATTGCCGATGCTGCAGGAAGGTCACAGCATTTAAAGCGACCTTACTAACAGCATGGACATTCATGCCCCACCCTAATGTTCTCTCTTCTCCTCTCCTGGCAGCCTCTTCATACTCCTGTAACAGACCAACCAGTTCATCTTCAGTGAGCGATGGATCACCAATCCTTTGCCGGACACTTTCATTCTCTATAGTTGCTAATAACCCGGCAGGTCCTGATACGTTAACAACTCTCGCATCTTGATCCAAAATAGGATACACCAGCTTCCCAAAATTGATAAATCCGTAGAAGTTAACACTCAATGTCTTCCTAACTTTCTCCACATGTGACACATTCTTTTTCGGCACATAATCCGTGCAGTTAATCAGCAGATCTATTCTCTCATCCAAATCTTGGATGTAGTGCCTCAATTTTATAATGCTCTTGGTATACGTTATATCCATCTGTATGTGTTGCAAATCATTTCTGCTTGTATGTAGCGCTTTCTGTACGTTGTATCCCAGAGATTCTTCTTCTGTCGTGAAGTATATCTTTCTGTGGTAGACTTCGATCAGTTTTTTTAATACTTGGTAGCCTAGATTGCTGGCGGCGCCAACGACGAGAGCTACGCTGGTCATGGTCGCTGTAATACTAGGTTATCGCCACTATCGGGCCATCAATCCCGACTCGTTATCGCTAGCGTGCTGCCAACAAATAAGATAAAGTTCCAGATAACACGACGCGCGATAAATGATTTGAGATGCTGCGAGGAATTCGCACATTTTGTTTCGAAATGTGTTTCGTTTTTAGTCACACAAGGACTTCATTTCTCACAAGACGATCGTCCCAACATTTTATCATTTTATTTGTAATTCTACAATGAGTTTGTTAAATAGTAACTTAATTAAGTTGTGTTTACCAAAAACACACTGTTTGGGTTAATACTAACATTTTGAAACAATAATAAACCTAATGCTGAACTATAGTAAACGATTCATAAATTATAATTAAAGATAACAAATAGACGTAAACAAGATTTTTTACGCATGGCGTCTTATCATAATAATTAATCTCGTAATCAGGGAAGTATTTCTACTAAAAACGCTAACTGTGAAAATTGTTATCTCAATTAGTGTCATTTAAATCTGATTTCACTTCAGATAATTTATTGGGATTTGATTTGGCACTTTTTTGTAGCAAACATTAATAAAATGAATCTAGTTTGTCTAAAAATAATGGTATTTAAAATTTTGAAACAAATATATATTTTGAGTAAAATGTTTTAAAAACAACGAAATTGTTGTTGAGTGAGATATTTTCATAGGTATAACGTAGTAAATTGAACCCGGGACTGTTGCGTCTTACACGTGTGGCCGAACCACTAGACCACACAGGTGGTTAGATAAATTAATATTCGATTGTTAGCATCTAGATGCTAACAACAATAACAATAAATATTAACAATATTAATGCTAGACTAGTTTTCTGCCAACGTGACACTTCCCATGTTTTAATTAAACCTATGAATCTTACCTTAATGTAATCAATACTAAATAATGTACTAGAAAAATTTATGAAATCAGTAAAATTCTGGGCTATTTTTAGAACCCATGGTGCTGGCGGTGCGTCCCAGTTCGCTAGTTCTGTCAAAGGGTCCAATAAATATTTATTGCTACTTAAGATTTTGTCGCATGTCTGATATTTTTCAATCAGTTTTTAATAAAGGTGCCTATTTTGTAAATAGATTTCCAAGAATTCTTTACATTTCATCATTTCGAGTATCACGTTTGTTACTAATTCCATCATTATACGCGTATTTTAAATCATCAATGACAAATACATAATTATAAAGGTTACCTAGGTATTTTACATATTATTATTACATTCCAATATAATGAACTACCGCAATAAATAACCAAGATACATTTCATCTCTTTTCTCCCACACATAAATCACTCATAAATCCTTAAAATCACAAATTTGATGATTTGTTGTCAACAGACCAACAGCCGTGCTATTCTCTAACTTGCAACTTCATTGTGAGTGATCGTTTCGTCGAGTTTCTGACAGATATCATATACCTACTTAGTCACAGGAAAAATGCTATAGATTCGAAAGAGATTTAACCAGTAATGGGAATATTATAACACCTGTCAGACAACGCTGCCGCAGTGACGAACTCGACGCTGCTAACTTTAGAGAATAGCATAGCCAGCAGATCGTCATTTAACAGAATCACAGAACATCGTCTTTGATTTCATGACGTGTAATAAATACTCAAAATCGATGCATGCGGTGCTGGCTGCGACTACTGCGGATCCCTTGGACAGCGTTTAGGACCAACATTTCGATCCTGGAAGAACTAAAAATCAAGCAGAGATTATCGTCGACTGTGCAAATACGAATTCTCAAATATTTCGGACACGTTGTTCGAAACGAAATACCCATGAAACGACTCGTTGTCCTGGGGCAGGTAGAGGGCAAGCGGTCACGAGGCCGATCACCTACGTGTTGAACAGACCTCCTTAAAGCTGCGACACAAACCTCCATAGTCCAGAGTTCCCGAGACGCTGAAAACCGCAACACGTGGAGGCGCATCGCGGGGGCTGCTTTAGCCAATGAAAATGCAGCGTCATCAACCACGACACGACCACTCTGTCAAGAGTGAACTACTAAGGAGGAGGAATAAATACTAGTAGCATTCTCTGAATTTCCATGACTCAATAGTCAGATAGCAAAACACAATACCGCTTTAAGTCTTAAGCGGATTGGCTCTGAATCAAGCTATGTATTTTAATTAGTTAATAGTCGCTTGGAGCAATCTTGTTAATCTTTTGAGAAACACAATGCAGTCGTTTTCGATGTTGTACGTTTATAGCTGTACTAAGCTGTACCTTTGCTGGTTTAATTGTTGTTACCGACTTTTTAATATTATTTTTCATAAATTCTGCATCGTTTCAGGTTTTGGTAACTACTTCTGCAAGGCTTTTACGCCTTATAGAGTTAAACAAACTATATTCGTCATCGAAAACTGCGATAGTTTTTTGTCCGTTAGTATTCCTATTTATATTGCAATAAGCAGTGTTTCTGATAGTTTTTATTATTGTTTGATAGTTAGATAGTTACGTAAATTCGTGCTAAGTATAAAAATTGGGAGTAGTGCCTACTTGGGAGCGAAAAATTATTAAAGTGGCTTATGATTTCCGAAACGACGTTCGTCGCTTCAATAGGTTGTCGCTTCAGCGTACCTACCACGCTAATAAATTTTTTGCTCAAGCGTTATTCCCTCCCAAGTATTACTCCCAAAGAAATCACGTTTCCCGGAACTTATTGTAACAAAAAAGACAACAAATGTCAATACCACTCAAAAGCAACGAAACTATAAATTCCGTGTTTATTAACGTTCACTTAATTCTCATAAGTACCACTTAAGTTGTAAGTACACATCGAGTTAAATTCAGTTAAGTTATATGGTTTGTTGGGTTGTCGTCGCAACTCACATTGCTTTTATGGCTCTATATCGGCTTCGCGGCAGACATTTATACCACTTCATAAACGTACCAACGATCGTAGTAGGATCAGAGAAATTGTCCTATTCGTTACTGTTTAAATTCTCAATCGAAATCAATCTGCTATACTATAAAAACGACATTTTACAAAGCACTCAAAATAGAATCATTTTCCTCTGTTCTGTGATAATTTTAATCTTGTCTTTGTCCCTATTTTTGAATCTCAAGGTCCTAGTTGGTTACAGATTCGATAAGTTTAATTATCTACATAAGTACTCGTCAGTGTTAGAGTAACGATCAATATAGAAACGATAATTAAAGTGAAAGTGAAGATGAAAATATTCGGGATTTCCACGCTGTAATTTGAGAAAAGTACAAAAACCTTGCCCTCAACTAAACATTCGCGTTTTTCTTAAATTAGACAGGTATAAGTCATCTAAGATAGGTAGGTAGGTACTCACTTTTTTCAGGCCGATGCTCTTCACTTCTATCTTTTATGTTAATCACACACATGAGCACAACTTCGATTAAGCAGCACAATAACTTTGATAAATAAAAAAATCTTCACTCAAACTCGACTTTCGACTGACTGACAACTGTTGACAAACTGTCTATACGCCAGCTCTGTGATTGGTTACTACGTGCGAAAATTGAAACATGGACCATTGAGCAATCGTACATTAAAAACGCACTTGTTGACTCGTTCCACCGAGGACACGCTGTATTCTAAAATTGAATGCGGTCGCCGAGATAACAGCTGTCAAATGCAATTATTCTATTTTAAGGAACATTCATCATCATGTATTAAGGCCTTAGCACACATTTGCATTTGATCCCTGTTTGTTTTGTTTAAAATATAGCGCAATAAAAAAAAACAGACGTATCTGAAGAACTGAAATGGGTCTTGAGAGAGAATATTAATTTATACCGCGAAAGACTAACCGTCTCGCCATTTTGAAAAAAAATCCAATCCTGAACCTACTACATAGTTTGTTTCTCTTATTACCCCAAAAGGTCAAAAATATAGAAGGACACCCATTTCTGACCTGGCATAACTGGTTGATTTTATAAATTTATCTTATCACGTGGGAGAAAAAATTTAAATATACACCATGTGCGCAACCCTTACTTGTTGCGCGTATGCAACATTTTATGACTTGTTAACAGCAGACAGTTTGACTCGGCGAAAAATATTCATCATACCGGATGCTATTTTTCCTTGTACCTACATAATAAGAATTTTAGTATGACTAGTCAAAACCATTAATTAGCAATAAGATCAATCTGTTAGTTTACTAATATTTACGTTAATTAAACTCGATGTGTGGTTAAGTATGTTGTAGTAATGAATTGACAATTTAAGGTTTCAGATAAGCTTACTTATTTTTTGTAGTTATTATTATGTAGTACACATCATCAATTCTATTGTCACTGATATACCTACTTAAAATGTCAAAAGAAAATTATTCCTACCAATTTATACAATAATCTTTTTTAGAGTTTCCGTACGCAGAGTTAGCACTAATTATAATAAGACGAACGTAACAATTAAATAGCTTTAATTGTTACGTTCGTCTTATTATAAACGTTTCTACTAAATTCATAATTGAAGTGAATTATCTAAGTACTTACATGGAAGTAATTATACTAACGGTAAGTACCTCTTTAAATGTGGACTTTTGAAGGTAGTCGCAAATAGCTACATATCAACTTTGCTTTTTTGAATAAAATTATACTATAACAATGAAATTGTTAATATTGAAAAACACTAATGATATTAGCGCCACCGCTCACGGGCGCTTAATCGCCGAGCGATTTTTTGTAGCCCAGAATAGAACGTACGAGTATGGAGTTCAATACGTAAACGCCCACGAGCTACAAAAAGTAGCTCACACATAGCTCGGCGACTAATCGCCCACGAAATGACACTGACAAGAGTGACAAGCGGCTTTAACCCTAAAAGACACCACAATTTTTTTCGCTGGCTGTCATAATTATTTTTGTAATGGTAGAGTTTGCAATAAAAGGTAAGAGAATTATTATTACATGATATGCTTACCAATTTATATAGTTTTTAATCCTGTTCCAAAAAAGGTAGGAACACACTACGAACCTAAGGTCGGTTATAGGCAATTATTGTTCTGGGATTATCATAAGTTTATAATTTACCTATATTATTATGGAAAACTTAACGTAAACGTAACAAAAGAAACATCAATTTAGCTAAAGAATTTGACTAGTCGCTAATAAAATCGTATTGAAAGCACTGTCGGATTGTCTAAGAACAAACATCTAGTAAATTATATTTATTTATAAATAATGAAAATCAAAGAAGTCGCCGTTTAAATATGTTTTCCATAGCAATGCCTACCTACCTACTTCTGTTTTGCGTAAAAGAATCGCAAGATTTAGTTTTTTAAGTAAGATGATTTTGGGCATGGAATAGGGGATAATACTGAGGAAGTAATGGCGCCACATGCGACTGTCCTAAATTCGTTAAATTTGATGTTTCAGATGTAAAATGTAATTTCTGACGTATTTTAGCCAATCAAAACCATTTTTGTTTACCACAGAGTACAATGGCGCCATCTGCGAAAAGTTTTACGTATTATTTCCTATTGCGAGTTTTTACACAAAAAAAGAAAAACCATAAGCATTCTATGGGTTCTTTATAAGGGTTCCGTAGCAAAATGGTAAAAAGGAACCCTTATGGTGTGACTCAGTCTGTCTGTCTACAAAGATTTTTTTCATACCATGTGGTATATCAAAGCCCTTTGGCTTTGTGAGTATATTGCGAATATAAAACACACTATAACATGTCATCAAAATCTCATCATAGTAACATACACAGTAACAGTTAAAACACATAAAAAATACCGTTTGTGGAACATTGATAAAAATATTACTTTTTAATATGTCATAAAATGATGTAATACAAAAACTAGCTTATGTCTGCAAAACAAACACTTCGAGTGACTCGCAATATTTTTTCGGGGTCAAAACCTTCCAGTAGGTATCGAACAAATTTTTATTAATTCTTGAATTTGCGCATATAAAGTAAATGCAGAATTTTTGTTCTTCACACTATTTTGACGATAAAAGGATCTGTACCCTTAGCACGAACAGCTATCAAAAAAATAATCATTCGATAGATAAATTTTGTATTGGAAATTTGTACAACGCCATCTATCGCCGATAAGCGAAATGAAATTTTCCATAGAGAATTGTCTATCGAGTAATTTTACGTGCGTTTTTTTTCTCGATAGCTGTTCGTGCTAAGGGTACTGAAGACATTTGAATCGTATACATTGTTTGCTTCATTTGTGAAAAGTATATAATTACTGACATAAATAAATCATAAACTTTATTTTATAGAGCTTAGCAATAATAAAAGTGATTGTTCTATAATATTATTACCGGGTGCCTTTTAGGGTTAACCTACGTCAGCGACTAAAAAGCGCCGTGATTGTCGCCGCGATTATCGCCGCGTTTATCGCAGCGATATCGCCGCGATTAACGCCGCGCTTATCGCAGCTACAAAATAGCGCCCGTCAGCGGTAAGCATTAGCGCCAACGCTCACGGGCGCTTAATCGCCGAGCGATTTTTTGTAGCCCAGAATAGAACATATGGAGTTCAATACGTAAACGCCCACGAGCTACAAAAAGTAGCTCACACATAGCTCGGCGACTAATCGCCCACGAAATGACACTGACAAGAGTGACAAGCGGCTTTAACCCTAAAAGACACCACAATTTTTTTCGCAGGCTGACATAATTATTTTTGTAATGGTAGAGCTTGCAATAAAAAGTAAGAGAATTATTATTACATGATATGCTTACCAATTAATATAGTTTTTAATCCTGTTCCAAAAAAGGTAGGATCACACTACGAACCTAAGGTCGGTTAATGCAATTATTGTTCTGCGACTATCATAAGTTTATAATTTACCTATATTATTATGGAAAACTTAACGTAAACGTAACAAAAGAAACATGAAGTTAGCTAAAGAATTTGACTTGTCGCTAATAAAATTGTATTGAAAGCACTGTCGTTTTGTCTAAGAACAAACATCTAGTAAATTTTATTTATTTATAAATAATGAAAATCAAAGAAGTCGCCGTTTAAATATGTTTACCATAACAATGCCTAATGAAGTAGGTAAATCTACTTCTGTTTTGCGTAAAAGAATCGCAAGATTTAGTTTTTTAAGTAAGATGATTTTGGTCAGGGAATAGGGCATAATACTGAGGAAGTAATGGCGCCACATGCGACTCTCCTAAATTCGTTAAATTTGTTGTTTCAGATGTAAAATGTAATTTCTGACGTATTTTAGCCAATCAAAACCATTTTTGTTTACCTCAGAGTACAATGGCGCCATCTGCGAAAAGTTTTGCGTATTATTTCCTATTGCGAGTTTTTACACAAAAAAAGAAAAACCATAAGCATTATATGGGTTCTTTATAGGGGGTTCATAGAGGGTTCCGTAGCAAAATGGTAAAAAGGAACCCTTATGGTGTGACTCAGTCTGTCTGTCTGTCTGTCACAGCTGGATATCTCGATAACTACCTATTAATGGTATCAACTTGAAATTTGGAATAGTTTAATATGACGTTTGCCCAAATATTTTGCAAATAAGGATGTTTTCTTTTTTACAGCAGGAATTGAAAAGGGGTCTTAAAAATTTGAAGTGAGGCTACTATAGTAGGGCATGTCAAACATTTCTCTTTTTTTAGGCCGCATAGTGTTCGACTTATAATGAAAAATGTAAAAAAATACCGTTTAATTTTGTTGTTATTATAACTACGTGTTTTTCGAGGTATTTAATTATAATTATTCAATAACTGTGACGTTCGAAAAACATGAATCAAATATTCTATTGTACTGTTAGCCAATCGGTAATTATAGGGTTTGAGGTTAGTTTTCGCACAAGTCATCACGAAAATACGAAAATGTGGTATCGATGCATTCAATACGATGCCCTGATAGAAACTGTGATGTCATAAAGTTTTCAGTACTTACAAAGATTTTTTCATATTATTCATGTGGTATATAAAATGAAAGGGCTTTGTGAGTATATTGCGAATATAAAACACACTATAACATGTCATCAAAATCTGACCATAGTAACATATACAGTAACAGTAAAACACATAAAAAATACCGTTTGTGGAACACGGATAAAAATATTATTTTTTAATATGTCATAAAATGATGTAATACAAAAACTAGCTTATCTCTGCAAAACAAATACTTCTAGCGACTCGCAATACTTTTTCCGGGTCAAAACCTTCCAGTAGGTATCGAACAAATTTTTATTAAGTCTTGAATTTGCGCATATAAAGTAAATGCAGAATTTTTGTTCTTCACACTATTTTGACGATAAAAGGATCTGAAGACATTTGAATCGTATACATTGTTTGCTTCATTTGTGAAAAAGTATATAATTACTGACATAAATAAATCATAAACTTTATTTTATAGAGCTTAGCAATAATAAAAGTGATTGTTCTAAATTATTATTACCGGGTGCCTTTTAGGGTTAACCTACGCCAGCGACAAAAAAGCGCCGCGATTGTCGCCGCGATTATCGCCGCGTTTATCGCAGCGATATCGCCGCGATTAACGCCGCGCTTATCGCAGCTACAAAATAGCGCCCGTCAGCGGTAAGCCTTATGTTGAAATCGTTTTCATGCCTTAACACATATATTACCAAGGCTTTAACTTTAGTCACAGCTCTGATGCTCATATTTCAGTTATTCCACGAAGCTCAAGGTCCAAACGTATTGGGCATTCAATTCAGCACATCAACATAGTAAAGAACGGAGTTTCCGTAACAATCTACCGAAGTTGACAAAGAAGCTTGTTATAAAACTTGCTGCGCATCCGACTTGCATTTGTTAACCCACGCGACGCCTATAGTGATAAATTCAATGTAGTAGAACTTTCGATTTTGACCTTTTCAACACAAGCACGACGACAAGTGCGAGGAATGCAATCAGTAAGCATTTTTTCGATTTATAATAATTTTACGAAATATCTTTTCTGTATAACTCCATAAATAGCGATTTACAAGCGTAAGTGTTCTTAATGTGTGTAATTTTGGTTCGTAAGTGTCAATTTAATATTTTTTAATTATACTATTTGTGAGGGCCTTTAATTGGGGCTTTAATATATTGCAATTCACATTGTCTATTATTGTTTGGTGCCGACACGACTCATATAATTATATATATACTTTTTTAAATTAAGTGCTAAGATCGTCGTGATTTTCTCGCTCGTAGAGTTAATGCCTTATTGAATGGAGGTCAGTTTGGTGTCAGCTGGCAAGGGTATCTCGTGACTAGTTGTCACCACTTCGCTCGTCATAGCATACGGTGTGATATTATTCGCCTTGCCATGTGGAGACTTTATATAAATTAATTGGCACGACGATAACATCATTGCAATATTTGCAATGCACTTGCTCGTGAGGTGGCACCTTAACTTCAAATTTTATGGATAAACCTTGTGAGAATGTATTTAATTGAAAGTCTCAATAATTCTCTTTTTCTTTATAATTTTTCAAAGTTGACGATATCAAACTTAAAACGAGTCACTGGGTATTAAAGTATCTCTTTAGGTTAGTTCACATGACAACTATCTAACTAACTATAAAAACTATTTTTTTTATTGGATGGCATATATTACCTATATTTAGCGTGGCCAGTTAGTGTACATTTAAATAAAATCGACGAAAGAGCCAAATTAAAATGTGTAGTTGCTAGCTTACTACAATAAAAGTTAACTGGCACATAAATACTGTTTGTCACCATTGTAAATTAAATTAAATTTGTGTTTTGTAAATGTGCCATATTCACTGGTTATGAAAAAAAAAGATGTAAAGAAAATATGTATTTTTCTTTCCATTTTTTGTCATAAATGTAAGAGCCTGTTTCTCAATTTATGCTTGTTCACTGGCTTACACTTGGTAAATATAATTAAATAGATATGAATTTATTCAGATTAAGTTTGAACATTGTCGGAATTTGTGAAACAGGCCCTGAATATTAATATAAATAAATATAAAAACAAGATACATAGATATACTTATAATATATTAAATAGTTGATAAAATGCATGTCGTGGCAGCTTGTAAAAAAGACAACACTGTAGCATGTAAGTCCTTCGAATGTATCATTGCCTTGTCTTTGGTGTATGTTCTTGTTAGCTGTCCTAAATAAAAAAAAAAAACATTTCCCCCGTTCTGTTTCCAGCTGCTCCGTTGTTTTGTCATAGAAACCAACAATCACATAAGTAATTTCAGCAGGAATACGCGAGTCATCGGGGCTGACGGTGATCGATTATTCCTCATTGCGCCCTGATGAAAAAGAAAACAGAACCGGGCCTTCAATCCTGCAGGAATATCGTAACCATTCGTCATCATCATTACTTATTAATTATGAACAGCAGTAAGTCACGTTTTTAAATTATTTGATTAGGTATTCACTTTCTCATTTACAAAACTGAGCTAATTGTAGCTTACCAGTCTAGGCCCGCCGTTGCCTGGGGGACTCAGAGGTGACTCAGAGATCGCACGCCTTATTGTCTATGAAATAGGGTTTAGAATTGAATAGACAATAAGGCGTGCGATCTCTGAGTCACCTCTGAGTCCCCCAGGCAACGGCGGTGCTTGACAAGGTACGGACCTCGCGACCGTTGCCTCTGGGCAACGGCGGGCCTAGACAGGTTACCAGCATAATTATTTACTGTAGTCTATAATCGCCTTATGCCAGCTGAATTCAGATTTTTACCAAAAGTTCAAAGATTCCTTTTTGATTGAATCAGGCGTCACTTGGCGGAAGTCCCAAACCATTATGAAAAAAGAAAATATGTATAGCTTACTTCCGCCATTCGATGTTGGTTGTTGGTCCGTAAACCATTCGGTGTTGGTTTACGCACGATCTAACTCCTGAGGATGCTCCGGGTTGGGGCGAAACACGTGTAGAGTAGCCTAATTGGTGAAGGTGCAAGGTGTGTTGCTGTCTTGCTAAATGCAGGTATTGTGCACTTATATTTTGTGGTGTGCATGTGCATATTTTTGCGGGCGGGCGGGCGGTGCATCTTGCATATTTTGTTTGCGGAAGTAAGCTACATATATTTCTTTATCTACACTCACAACGTAATGTTCCAAATATTAATTCAAAAAAGGTAATATAAAGACGTACTTTATTTTCGTGAATAGGTAAAATAAAATAAAAAACTCATTACGATGCAGTCAGCTGCATCATAAAATAACTTTTTTTCTCATTACGATACAGGGCAAATCCAAGAAGAAGGTAGTGCCGTGATATTAAAAAAAAATACGATATTTTCCCAAATAATTTCCATGATTAAAATGCACTCTATGGTGATCGATGACTTATTGCGATTAGTTTGCAAGAATGCACTCATCTCAATTTTTTTTAATGGAATGCGCGCCATTTTTAGAGCATTACAAAAAAAGTTTTGAATTTTGATTTAAATTTTTACATTTTGTTATTACTGAATTTCGTAGGTGTTTTTATTCTTGCTTAAAAATGTGAAAAAGATTGACTCTGCAAAATTATTTGAGATGCAGCTAAGGAAATGACTTATTACAAGGTTATAGCTAATTCAACCAAAGTCTCTCTCTCTTTTCTAACGTTGATCTTTTATTTAATATAGGTTCAATCCCAAATGTATGAGTGTAGATAAAGTAGTGTATGAAACTGCACATAACTAGGTATTAAAACACTCGTGTGATACTATTCTTATAACACACACTCATGTTTTAATACCCCTCATTATGTATCAGTATCATAAACTACTATTTTTCAAAAATTCAAAGATTCCGTTATAAACTTTATGAATTCAAAATTAAACTGCAAGCAAACAAGCCATTATTATCATCGTAACGAGAGTTCAAAACAAATTCGCCGAACGCTAACATTAAGTGGCGGTGTTATTTATGCCGAACATAACACGACTAAACTGGTGTGCACGCTGAATAAAACAGTTTTTAGGCGAGAAGGGGAAATAAAAATTTGTTTACGACACCGCCCGTTGCGCCGTGTGTGCGCCCCTTAATAATGCACGCCGTGCAGACTCGGAGGGACCTGACGGTTGGTACTGCCACGTATGCCTTGCACTTTGTAAGCCTGTTCAGTTATCGACTTTTACTCTTCATTTTTGAACTTTTTGAATTATTATCATCGTAGGATGATCGTATAAGCAGCAGCAGCGTTCCTTCTGGTCTAAAAAGACTGTGATCTGCCTACAGCGTCAGTGTCATAATGCATACTATAGAAATTTACTATAGTGGTCTCTTTCAAACGCTGACGTCAGACGTCACGTGTAGCATAAAATAGGAGACCTGGGGCCTTATTATGACCTCTTATTTCCTGGCAGTTTTCTGACTGGCTATCAATCTGTCTCTTTTATTTGCTATACAGCGAGAAAGAGATGTAACTATAGCAATTCATAAACCTGGCAAGTTTTAAGAGGTTGTAATACCCCCCCAGGGCCAATAATATCCTGACATGGACTTCTCCTTTTCTTAGAAGAGATTTCTTTCACTCATTTCCTGTTCTTCGCATCTCGTTGGGTAGGTACATTAAAGGGCAACCCTAACCAACCAAATCTAAAATAATAAAGACAAAGTAGTTTTTCTATTATTAACCTGACCGGGAAGGGAATCCTGAACCTTACGGAGAGGCGTCAAAAGACCCGGCATCCTAGACGCTTTGGCACGAAAGAACCATTTACCTTCTATATACTTATAAAGAAACTAGCCTCCGCCTGTTGCGACTTTGTCCGCGTGGACAGTAGAAAAATAAGGCGAATAATAAGTACTACGGAGAGTTCAGCTGTTTCACTGGTTTCTGTGGTGAATTAGATGAAACATGGCTTAGATTTTAAGTTGGACCTAAAGCTACCAAAATGTGAAAATCCCAATAAAATCCGTTCAGCGGTTTTTGCGTGATCCGCGCACAAACATTTAGAATTTACATTTTTATAATATGTACCTATAGATAAATTTAACTTCTTTCTAAAATATGCAAACGATCGTTACTTCAACAACAACAACTACTCGTTATAAAATTCTCCGAAAATTCCCTATGACGAAGCAATGTCGTAAAGGAAATTTAAGTTGCTACTCTTAAACTACAAGGCTACATTTTAGCGATTCATGTATAAGATATGAAGCTACAAACGTCGCAAGTTTATGCGCAATTCAGTCTAACATGAAAGAGCCTTGTAAACTGTTAATAAATTCAAAGTGTCTCTGAAGACGTCGTCGCCAAAATATCAATACGGAATTTTAAAGAACTTCCTAAAGTTCAGGTAACATTTCGAACGTTTTAGAAAGAGATAGCGTTATCAATTGGAACACCCTGCATGTTCTGGAAGCCGCAGCGGTTAATATTCAAGTAAGTCTGGTGTAAAATTGACTTGTTCATTCGCTTGTGGCGTAAACATGTTTGGTGCTGTACAATATAGTTTTGACCATTGTGCAAAATAAATATTGTTTTAGTTTACCGTTTGTTTTAAAAGCTTCTCTATTCTTGGAAAAACATCCTACAAATAGATTATAAAACTTTATACTACAAATTAAGGTAGGCAACGTTATTATCACCATGTTATCCGTAAAAATAAAAGTACTTGGGTAACAAAAAAAATAAAATAATATGTAGGTAGGTAAGTTACCTCAAAAGCAATAGAGTGAAAATGAAAAAAACCTTTCACATAATAATATGTACATTTTGATCAACATCATCATAATTATAAATCATATATATAAATTTTTTGTTCAATTCTTACCCTCTTACTAATAAAGATTGTATAGCAGATGTCTAGTTACACAGTGTTTTGTCGTTTTCTTTTCAATGTCAAACTCAAATAGTTTTACAGAGAGTAACCATTGTGTAACTATACATCTGCTATTCAATCTTTATTAGTAAGGGGGTAAATGTTTTTACGCGCATCACGCAAAAACTGCTAAACGGATTTTGATGGGCTTTTTACAGTTTAGTAGCTTGAGGTGCAACTTAAAATCTAAGCTATGTTTCATCTAATTCCGGTTGGTGGAGCCAGGGAAATAGCTTGAACTATCCGTAGTACTAGCTTCCATACACTAAGCCTTAGTGTATGGAAACTGAAATAATTTAGGCGTGTACCTTATTGACTACCTACATTATGGAAGTAATTTAAACTGGTAGCCATACTCTTTTACTATCCCCCGGACGAAGTTGTGTGCGGAATGTGTAAATAAAATTTCTCCAACCGCTTTGTTCCGTCTCCATGTTTTCCCTATAAATGTAGAGCTGAGTTATTTAATCTGTGCACACATGAGCTAAGCTGCACCTAAAAACGACGGAGAACGAGGTCGCAACAGCAGCAAGTTTTCAGAACTTCTCTACCCTAGATTTTTTCTGCTCCAAAGTTTTAATGGACGCGCCGTATCGGTGTATCAAAAGTGAAAATCATCATTATTGAAAGCCGTGGTTGTCGTTGCTGACATTTGGGCTTATTGGTTTACTAGCGGCTACCCGCGGCTTCGTCTGCGTGGACAGTTATTTTTAACCGACTTCATCAAAAGGAGGAGGTTCTCAATTCGATTGTATGTTTTTTTTTTATTGTTGTTCGCGCGTATCTTCGACATTTATGGACCGATTTAGATAATTCTTTTTTTGTTCGATTGAGTTTTCTTGCGAGATAGTCCCATTTATTTATTTTTTAAATCGGTTCAGTAGTTTACAAGTAATCCTGAAAATACTATGATATTAAATCAACTAACTTGACAATTTTGTTATTTATGAACCGTATTAGATGATTTTTTTGTTGGGGAAGGGATACCTTTTTAAATGTTTGTTTCAAGATGATCGGTTGAGTTGGTTAAAACGTGAAAACGTAACAATCAAACTCACATTCGCATTTATAATATTTGTTTGTATTAATAGACCATGTCCCACTATGGGCTGGTTTAAACAAACGGGATTATTAATATAAAATTAAAAAGTTTTTACTTAATTCCCTAAAGTAAATTTAAATGGACTAAGGTCCTTTCTGCAATATGCGATTCAAATATATTGTATGGCAAATCCCCCATTTGGGATGCCACTGAATAAAGATCGGTATCAACTTTAATCCTACTATCCTACTAAAATTATAAATGTGAAAGTTTGTGGGTTTGGATGTTTAGATGTTTGTTCCTCAATCACGCAAAACCTACTCAACGGATTTGATTGGAATTTAGCACACAAATAGTAGATAGCCTAGCTAGATTAAAACATAGGATACTTTTTATCCCGATATTCCCACGGGAACGGGAACCACGCAGGTGAAACCGCGGGCGGACGCTAGTTCACAATAAATCTACCCTAATGCCGTGCGACTCGCATACATATGTTTTTGATTATTTCTTGTTTCTAATATTGGTTTTTAATATTGTTTAAGGCGAGGCCAGTTCACGATCTGATGAAAAGTCAGATTTTTGAACTTCCAATGTGAAGAACTGATGTAAAATTCTACTTCGCAAAAATTACTGTAGACTGAAAAAGAAACAAAGAAGCAAATTAACCGAACAGAATATTGAAAAATGGCATGGTAACTCTGTAAAAAAATCCTGAATAACACCATAAAAACTTATAAAACTAAATTTCAAATCGTCAGATTTCGTAATTTTCAACGACAGTAATATGATTTTTTATGCAAAAAGGATAGCTTTTTTATCGATCTAACACAATAACCGAGTACATTTTTAATAAATGATCCAGTATTTCAGAAATCAATAAAAATGTACTAAAATTCGTCAAAAATCTGACGAAGCGTCAATTAAAGTTATGCAATATTCAACCTTATTCTAAAGACATTGTGAAAGAGTAAATTCGTGAACTGGCCTCGCCTTAATTTAAGTTTTTAAATGACTAGGTACTTATTATTATAAATAGCGAAAAGTTTACTCACAAATGGTTTCCATTGACTCCCGGCTCAAAGTCTAGCGCAGAAGTGCCTTTATGAAAGGGAATATAAAACTAGTTTTGGTGCCGAAACTATAACATGCTACTGACGTGGGTGATTTGATAAGCTTTCAAAGTAACATTCAATAAGTCACAGAAATAACTTATGAGTGCTGTAATGTATTTATTGTTGCCGTGTAGTATGTAATGTAATGATTTTCGCTTATTTTTAGGGTTCCGTACCTCAAAAGAAAAAAACGGAACCCTTATAGGATCACTTTGTTGTCCGTCTGTCCGTCTGTCTGTATGTCTGTCTATCACGACCCTTAATCTTGAGAACGCGTGGAGGTTTCGAGTTGAAATTAAAACCATATACCTAATCAGGTCTACGGTCCCTTGAAGCTGTAAAAAAAATCAAACTTCTATGTTTACGTAAAATAAGATACGGCCGTTTATGCCACAAAAAATGCCTATTTCGACATTCTCAAGAAAATCAAAATTCATAGGATACTTTCCGATGACCTAGCATGAAATTTGGCAAGTAATATCGTCGTAAACAACAAGTACAGGGGAAAATCTGAAAACTATATACATTTGTAGTTAAATCATAAAAAATACAGTAAAATCTCGGAAAAAAACTCGATTCCTGAACTAATTATAATATGAACCTTTAAAGTACAGAACCCTCGAGGGGAGAGTCCGACTCGTACTTGTCCGGTTTTTTTTATCGCTAGTATAAGTACGATTATAATTATTATTACTTCAACAATACTTCATATAATTGAACACATGAAACATTTGATTTTAGGTCATACAATTCACCCATTAATCAAAAGTCTAAAACCTAAAAGTCTGAAAAGTTGATGAGAGGAGCTGAAAAAATGAACCATTATAAATATTATAATTAATAATTAGTTGTAAATATGCACAAAGACTTATTGTTGTTTCAAATATTCCTAGTACAATCCAACAACGTTTTAAAAACAAAGGCCCAAACTAAACCAACACACGAAATACATTCAATAGAAAATGTAAAGCAAATTGCTTCAGAACTCTTTGCCCCGCGGGAAACAAAGGTTAAACTAAGCTGAATGTTCCTGAGTTATATGTAAACAGACATTAATTATTCCACACTCGAACCTCATTGAAAATAGGCATGTAACGAAGCTGGTTACCTTTTTCTCGGGTTACACTTACAAAGGTTTTTACAAAGCTTCCTACTTATTTGTGTCATTTTGCAAGTAAGATTCAATAAATTTAGCCTAGGTACAGTCGAGTTCATTGTTATGCAGGCTCTTTTGACAGCTCATCAACCTTTATGGCTTTATAATAAAGGTCAACAGCCTGTCAAAAATGCCAACATGTTAATGAATTCGACTGTACCTACCTAATACCAATAAATATTTACCTAGGACCTTCTGGATTTTAGTATATTTGGTACTCATGACGGCACATGTTGATCTGGAGACCGCCTTTATGCCCTACGTAATAACAGTTCTTTTGCAGTACTGCTGTTACATCGTGCCGTGCCATCATGCCGTCGGTCGTGTCGCCAAGAACGACGGATTCCAAGACGGACGCCAAGTTGCAGTCGACACGCGCCGCGCCAAAGCCAAAATAGGCTAGGCGACAACACACACACGGACGCACACACAGAGTGAGAGAGAGAGATACACATACACACACACACATACATACACACATACACAAACTATCTTACTGTTCCCTTTTTTTAAATGTTAATGTACAATATATTTTTATGTTCTTGAAATAACATATTTTCTAGACCATTTGTGGGGTGGAGGGTTGACTACCTGAGACACAGGACCCGTCCTAGTTTAGGTGGCAGCCCGCCGTAGTCATTTTTTCAATAGATTAAGATTAGATAAATTTTTCATACTGTACAACAAACTCTTGCATTCCAAACTACATTATTCTGTTAAGATTATGGTGAGAAATAAAGTTATTATTATTATTATTATTAATGTGGTATTTACACGGGTTACTTGGCAGGTGACTTCCTGGTCGATTTTAGTCAAATAGCGCTTTTTATCGACAACCGCTTTTAAAATCTAATCGCAAACCTAATTTCAATGTGGTAGCGTTTTGATTTAACAAGTGATTCGATAAAAAGCGCTAGTTGACTTTTTAGTCAAGACTGCTATCAATCTAACCTAAACGGTGATCATGCTACGAGCGCTGGATATACAAACAAAATGCTCAAACTTTGCGATCATTCTATATGTTTATCTTCAGCAGAAAGTCTTTTCATAGCATACCTTTATAAAGAAAGGAGTTCATAAAAAGGAAGTAGTTTGATACCCGCAGCATTGTAAAAATAAATAAAGCTCGCCACAGACGCTCGACGATACGCAGGGGCATTTCTAATTGTGCACAGTGACAGATAATTATTCACGCGCTAATGTTGTCCGTGGCGACAATGTGTGCTAAGCCCGCCTGCGGACGTTTCAGAATTTGACGTTGGTGGGGAAATCGCGCCTAGTGATGTTATTTTACAGTCTATATTTCTTACCGCAAAGGATTGCCTTCGTCCTCATCTCATCTATAATGTTAAGTGATTAAAAAACCGATGAAGAAAGTAAACATCACTAAGAGAAACAAGCTTTCTTACCTTTTGCCAGGCGGATGCTCTACCACCATACCATTCTGTCTGTCGGTAATAGAACATTATGACGTGTCTTGAGTCTGACACAAGCAAGACCAAATAGACCACAGCTCTGTTTTTAAATATGTACCAGATTTTAAATTATTTTATTGTAGCTACAGCTAGTTGAAATATGATAACACTTTAGTTATGAAATAAAGTAGTAGCAACTAAGTATACATCCAATGACTTAAAAATTAACCAAATTTTAAATAAAGCTCTGTGTAACCAGCTTCACATTTCGGCATCGTAAATTTGAACAATACACTATCGATTGGTCCCATTTCAGTGTCGACTGTAAAACACTCGAGTCCAGCTCTGGCCGGCCGTAATTTATACCGGTGGCCAAAGACAATAGCTCGGATTAGCGGGGACATGTAGCGGGACGATAAAACTGAATGAATTAGCCGTAAGGCACAGCCCCTTTCATACCCGCTGGTGTATGAGGGCACCCAATTTTAGAGCATAGTGTGATGGAGCAGGATGGAGCACTCAATCTACTATTAGAGTTTTATCGATTGAGTGTGTAATTATCGCTCTAACTAAGTACAATAGTGCGATTCAGGGATCCGATCGTCCTAATAGAATACGACTACTAATACGACTACGCGATCATCGCGCGAGTAAGCGACGCGACCATCGCGTGTTCGCGCGATGACAAGAAAAATAAATGTTTGTCCCTTCGAGCAACGCCGGCTTCGTCCCGTACAGAAGCGCGTCTTACTACAACGCGAACGATCAATAGCGTACCGATGACGCGACGCGATTAATCGACATCAGTACGAACTTATAGTTCGCAGGAATAGATTTCAAACATTTTAGTAGCGCGACTATATCGCACAAATGCCAATTTAGGACACCTATTCGACATCAGTATTGATCGCGGAAAAAAATCGCGTTCTACGATCGATTTCATTGTTTTTCTACTGTGAATATTTTTTTTATCTAAGAAATTGATTACTGCTATCAGACTATCTTTCTAACATATTTGACTACCACCACAATTTGTGTTCATAGATTTGTACACACAAATGCAGGCCCGTAACACCAGGCAAAACGTCCGTCGCATGTTAATAAAATTAAAACAAAGAATACTTTTTGTCTTTTTTAAAGGTGCCCTAAAGATTTTATCGAATGTCCACATGGACGATGTTGCGGACGAAAGCTAGTTAGATGCATTAATAATGACATAGTCAGTATTTCAATAAATTATATCGTGTCATTATTTCATTTAGCAATTTCCGCATGTTCTGCTAATAGAAGAAAGACAAAGGTAGCTAATCAGCTTATAGATTAAATCCAGGGACGTGCCAGATGCGCTCAATTTATTTAAAGCCTCATGAAGATACGAGAACAGCAATATCTTTTTTAACACACAAAGGAAACTTGAGGAAAATTTACTTAGAGAAAGTGCATTAACACTACGTATGCATAATGTTAAAAACGAATAACTTTATTCAATCGATTAAAAATAATTTTAGCAAGCCTAATCCACCTATTCCGAATTTATTTAATTCCTAATAATATGATGACTTTCTTTAGTACCCTTTGAAATAAATATTTGATACGTCGTGGTCGTGAAAGTGTTTCACTTACTAGTTACAAAATGTTTTGTGTATCCAAAACAATATTAATTCAATTAAATTGTCTGAGTACCTAAATATATAAAGACTATCTTTGCACTGGCTAAAGATGAAATATTGGGGGTGTCCACATTCGCTAACTTCCTTTTTTGCCAATTCCTGATACGCCAACTCCTGATTCGCCAATTCCTGATTCGCCAACACCTGATTCGCCAATTCCTTATTGAGAATCTGTTGTTTCGGTCGCTCGAGCGTTGATGTCGTGGGCTTTCACAGCCAATTCCACAATAAATAAACTGTAAATGTGAATTTTACAAAACACATTGGCAATACCATGTTTGGGTTTGGCTATAGTAGTACAGTAAGGAATTGGCGAATCAGGAGTTGGCGAATCAGAAGTTGGCGAATCAGAAGTCGGCGAATCAGGAATTGGCGAAAAAGGAAGTTGGCGAATGTGGAAACAGGGGAAAATTTGCTCGAATTATATTGTAATAAGCACGATAGAGCGCACTGCATTCATTAGTTGTTTATCTCTATACATCGTATTCTATCGGATCCTACGAGCTGTGTAATGTAACAAACATCAAGCTGTCCCATCTATAATACCGAGTGGGATGCACCCACATATCATCGGCACACAAAACCGCTGATAGTGATGTCGAAATATCGATACCATAAATATTTATGTTCCCTTTGTTATTAGGTTTTTGAGGTATTTATTTAGACCTTTTTTACTTTCCATGCTTTATAATAGCATAATGATTTGGTCCCAACAAATGGAGATGAATAAATAAGTCTTCAATTTATACATCATCCCCCTTACCCTTATCCCAATTTATATTAATCCCAAGTCTTCAATTATTTTTAGTTCCCAAATGGTCACTTTTAGAAGTTGCAAATTCTCAAATTCTATATATTTCTTATCTTAGTGCTCTTAGTCTCTTACAATTTAAACAGCTTCAATGAGTCTTTAAAATTTATTTAAAAAATCGAAACAGAATCAAAATTTTAAACAATATCACCTAATACCATAAATGTTGGTAAAGCTAGATAGTTTGGAATTCGGCTCGGGCTTCACTTTACTATCCTTGACAATGTAATTGACGTATTAGTGCAATATCGACATTTTGCACTATGCACCACAAGTTGCAGCACAACATGTTTACTGCAAACATTTGCGACTCAACTCAGTTTGCCCCCGCTGCGTTTAAAAACTTCCACGCATACAACTCAATTGCTGTTTGGATGTTGTTTTTGTTGTTGTGTTCAAACTATTTGAAGGATTCATAACCTATTTTCATGTCACATCAATTTACTACTCCTAAAATAGAAAAACTTTAAGCAAGCTTTGCTTTTATAACTTTCACAAGTGCTTGTAATAGCTTAGCAGAAAGCAATTTACAATTTAATAATTCAAAGTTGAGCAATCACGTATAATTGTATAATAAGAAAATTGCAAACGAAATTAAAAAGTTAGTAAGGATCGTAGGTAGTTGATAATCTTACAAGTTGCCAAAACATAAATGTTTAAATTGTCCTCGAATATCTGGCAACTCCTTGTTTCATTGCAAATATAATTTGAAATTTTAAACAATTATATAGGTAAGTAGGTACTAAAATTGTTACCGAGCAGTTGATAAAAGTTAGAGTATATTTTTAACAATGCAATAACCCATCTGGCTGGGTAGCCAAGTAAACATACCACTAATGATATGTCTTGTCCACCGAGTAGCAACACCAGAGTCTTGGAGCGACATGATATATCTCAAGTCGGAGGCAAAAGTGGTCGCCGGATCCAGAAGGGCATTAATCACCCACACAAAGAGACAAAGGGTTAGCTCAGCATTGTTGCTTTCCGAGGCACAGAAATAACAGTACGAAAACGCAACTCTGAAATTTTCAAGGGCTATCGTGCATAGTAAATCATACATTGACTCGATCTTGTAGTAAACTGTTGGTAATAGAACAAAGTTAGTAGAGATTTTGTTATTATCGCTGTTTGGTCACATCATGCTGTAGCAAGATCTACAAGCAACTAGAACGCACGCATTTTGCAATATTTTCGCATGAGTTTCGCTAAAGAAGCGCACCAAACCAAACATTGCAAAAACAGCCCGCAACGCATTCACTATTCTTGATGCACCCTTATTTTGTATGCAACACGTCAACCGCTCTCATACTTTGTCTCTTGAAATCACGGTCTCATTTCTAATCTTCCACCGCATTTCACATTTATAGAGAAAATCTTTATTGTGTAACAGTAATTGTATTGTGTCAAACTGGAATGTGTCTTAAGGACTACGTAGCACTGAGAGTAGCATTAATCACAGAGACAAAGGCCCCGCCCCCTCAGACACAGCCACCAGACACAGAGACACGCTGGCCTCAGACCAACCGACGACTAAGGACTAGATATATGGATATTAAGTAGTAACTAAATCTGATGATGATACGAAAATACTAAGGGAGTCGGACCGTAGGGATGGCGATTTCACACGTCTTTTCTTCCCTTCCCGATAGGTGGTAATTGAGGTACTTTCAAAAATAAATAGAGAAAATTTGATGCTGTTACAAACTCGAAAAATACCTACAACACAGACTGCAACATCTTCGAAAACGGATCTACAAGACTTGTAAATCCTGTAACTAATAATTTTAAAACTAATAAGAAAATCAGAAACAACGAATGATGTAATAATGCAATGCTTCGAAAAGGAATCCTGCCCATAACTAAACCGTGTAGAAAATACCCACCTCGGAGTTTTTGGCGCCATTTTGTCGGGTTATTGATTTTTATTATTTGCAAATTGTTTTATAGTGGATATTGTGTCTTAAAATTGGTGCAGTTTTGTGGTACAAATGTCTACGCATCTCAACAATATGTGGGATAATTGAAATAGGTGCGATCTTGGGTGTGTGAAACTGAGACTTTTATTGTAGTGGTGGCTACCTCGGCAGAACTTACCGAGTAAACTGTATCGATATATTTGATGCCAAATGCTCCAAGCAGCATTGGAATGCGATGCACCCACATTCTAATGTAAACTGAAACAATACCACTGAATTATTTAACACTTTTCACTGGCAAAAATTACTCCCTGAAGAGGAGTAGATTGACGTAACAAAAATAAGGAGAAGAATACCCACCTCCTATTATGACAAACTCAGAATGAAATCAGCAGAACCTACTGTGATTGACATGACATAGAGTCAAATAACATACAGCATGGCTCTTCTGTCATCATCCTATCAGCCGCACGACGCATAGGTATAGGTATTCCATTCTCAAGTAGCTCCACAACAATCGTTCCTGCCAATCCTAATTATTATTGGCCTATTTTGCTGCGTTACCTACATAATAACAGGAAGTCGCAAACACAGGAAGAAGTTAAAGCCGCCTCTACCGGGGAGCAAAATTGAAACTGTTGCCCTTTTGAACAGAAGGCGGCAAAGCGCAAAGTTCGAACGATTTAAATTTCAAACAAACAACGGGCGCACGTAACTCGGCGGGCGTGTGTTAACTTGTTTTAACCGCCGGAATGAGGTGTTAAACGCCGCCCGGGGCCGGACAGGTCCGGATGAGACCGGATAAAACCAGACGCCGGCGTAAACTGCTGTAAACATGGATTTGTGACTGACCCCGGCTTAAGGCAAGCACTTTTAAACTATAAAATTGGGAATCGCCATTTAATCCTGCTTGAAAACGGATTAGTACCAACGCTATTACCTAGTTATATTTATAGAACTTATAGGTATGAGGAATCAAAAGTAAAACTAGGAATCAGAGGTAGGTAGGTAATTATCATCTTCAATTTCGGTGGACGCGTAATTTACAATTTTAGCAAATCTGTAATCTATTTACGAGTAGGTAGTTATATTCGTCAATAAACAAGTTCAATATTTAGCCTCGCCTAAACTTAGATTACCATGGATCCACTCCATCTAAACTAGCATGATCAATCGCCGGCCTGAGGATGGGGGGTTAGTGGGGGGTAAGGCATAAAACTTGGAAAATCGCCGACATCCGATCCGTGTACTGTCAATAATTGATAATGGATGACGTCATTATGTCAGTTAGTGATTGATTGGCCATTCGGCTCACTCCACGCGAAGACTTTTAAAAAAGTGCGCTATCAGGAATCAGGTTAACAATTTGATGCATTGTCGCCGCTCGACTTCTGAACGGTGTGGTGTGATGTGATGTGACAGATTAAAAAAGCGAAAAAAGGAATCAATGCACAGCCTTTTTGTTTTTTATTTTTAGTAAATGACGGCTTGTATGAACGTACATACTGATTTCTAAGCTCTGCTTCATGGAAACCTTTAGGAAGATGATAATTTCTTTATTTACAAAGTACTTAAGTACCTACCTAATAAACTATAACGATGACTTTTCTGTTCATCTCAGCTATGATCGATCTCGTGGTCGTTTTGTTTGACGTGATATTTAATCTACCGTCATTGAAATCCCAATTCGCGGTTCTTTATAACACTGCTTTTTAGAGAACTCTTTTATGTGGTAAAAGAACTGCCTTAAAGACATTAACGCACAATTTGTACACTCCAAGTAAATCCGCACGCAGCGGCGGATCCCCAGACAATCGCGGGATTCCCGCGGGATGCTCGAGGGATCTGATCCTCGGGACAATCAATCATACGCGCGTTTAGCTTCCGAACCGTCGTCGCCAGACCGCTCCGCTTTCAATTTTAGGTCGATTCATTCAAAAACAGACCGAATCCCTGAACGGGGACTTATGATGAACAATGAAGATTTCGGGTTAATTATGGTGTCCTTAAAACTCTTTAGCTCTTTACTTCCGAAGTGTTGTGACGGTTACTGAGGTACCTGCCCCTCAATTCCCTAAAAACATCCGCAGCGTCGAGCGCATTTCGACGCTGCGGAAACGTCATTTTTGTATAGAAAAAAAGTTCCGACCATCGGCGAGCTCGTCGTCCGAGCGCTGGCGTCTATGTGGCAGCGGTGCCGCATCGTAGAGATGTTTTTAGAGAATTGACACACTGTACATTTTTTATTGCACAGGGTACGAGTTAATCCTATTGAACTACTACATAAGAGCTGTATATATTAAGGAGTGACCATAGTCACTCCTTAATATATACAGTTCTTATGTAGTAGTATTTATCGTAATAAATAATAAATATTGATTTTATGACGGAAGACTCAAGCTTGTATTATTTAATATACAGGGTCATTTAGTTTTCACCATCCAAATTTTGAGGATGTGTTCAGTCCATGAGACTGAACAACTTTCTCTAAGGAACACATGGCCAAATTTGTAAAAAAATATCGACTATCCATACAAATCGAAGAGATCACGTGATCAATTTAGTATGAAATGACCAAAATTTTTTAGCGAAATTCGACACATATTGGTTCTTAGGGAAAGTTGTTAGTTTCATGGACTGGACACATCCTTGAAATTTGGATGGTAAGTACAGAATGACCCGATATTTTCTTGCAAGGGACCGCAGGTTTCTACCCGACCTTTGGGATTCTTTTGTACAACATCAAATGTGGCAGCCATGCCGTTTCTTTTTGCTTTTTTTACGAAAACTTATTTTTTAAATCGAAGCGTTGGCCTAAGGAACTTACTTGAATTGAGTTATTGTAGGTATTTTATGCTGTTCTCTGTAAAATCTCGCCCACCCGCTCCCTCTCCGAAAATAGGACAAATTCCGAAAATTCCTGACTGGTGACAACCCTAATCAGAGACAATTTAAAAATTGAAGTTGGGAACCAACAACGGCACTGATTCACTCATTTTATGTTTTCCAGATTGTGAACATTAACTACCAGGAAAAGGCATCAACTGACTTACTGCCAATAAAGTTGACAATCCAATACAAAAGATTTGATTGTTGAATTTGCTCAAGATCTTTATTATAGAATTGCTAACAAACTTTTCTGAGGCTTTTACAATGCGTGCCGAGAAAATTGTTAGTGCAAAGACATTAAGTAAGTAGGTACCTATATACTAAAGTAAATGATAACACATTTTTTTTCTAAGCACTGCTTTTTAGCTCATTATTGAAACTGAAGAAAATTAAAATATTTTACAATGACCGACAGTAAAAATAATTATACTTATAGATATTTTCAGTTATGATCGGCTCTGTAAAACGTCAGCAAAACAAGCAGTAATAATATAAATAATTTGACGACCTCCGTGGTCGAGTGGTTTGCACGCCAGTTTTCAAGGCGTCACCATCTCTTGAGGTCCCGGGTTCGATCCCCGGCTGGGTCAATGTAGAAAATGAACTTTTCAGTATTGTCTCAGGTCTGGGTGTTTGTGATACCACCGTTGTCTCTGATTTCCATAACACAAGTGCTTTAGCTACTTACTTTGGGATCGGAGCAATGTATGTGATGTTGTCAAATATTTATTTATATTTATTTATTATTTATAAATGCTTTCAGATCCTGTTATGACGTCAGAAACAAAATATAACAATAGGGTTGGTAAACATTTCCAAAACTGTTGTGAATTATATATTTTCTGGTAGCTTTTGGCTTTGGAGTCAGGAATAACAAATTGCGGAATTTTTATAATGCTTCATTTTAATTTAAATAAAAATTTAAATTTTTAATTTACAGCATAGTACAATAAATCACTATTACGGCTGTATGCGTAGGTTATGCCTTTGCTCCAAAGACTTTCTATGTTGTTGCTCAAAACAAAAAAAACAAAGGTATGATTACTCTTTGTCACTGTCTGTCAAATCTGTCAATCAGTTTTTTAAATCAGTAAATGCAAAGGAACTTCGTGTTCAGCCGTATGTTTGATATTTTATCGCGATAATAATATAAAAAAATATGTTTAGTTAACAAGGTAAAATAAAAAAATCATAATATTATTTTCTTTATTCTTCAAACATGTGCTATCAAAAAAAATATAAAACAATTCTCTTCGAAAAAGTTTACCAACCCCATTCAATAATTATAAGGTACGCCTAATCAAACACATACATCAGCTTCATCCTAACACTTTCAGCTGTAACTGTTTCCCCACCCCATAATACCTTATCAGGTTCATATATTCATACACGGGGCCACAAAACAGCGCATTAGCTGAGTAGCACCCATACATATGCAGGCCCCGAACACAGCCCATCGATCAACGTCTTCCTTTGTATCGGCCGAGATTCGCTAACGCCTCGAAAAAACACGGAAGCGAAACCTGGAAACCTCGGTCGCACTTGAGGCTGAGATTTTTTCATATTACAACTGGTAAACAGGCCCCCTGAGAACTTTATAAGTTATACACAAACAAAACTGGAAATCTGAGGGCCTATTACAAAACAGAATCACGATAGTCGGACGCAATTCGTCGTCAATTTACTTGATTTTGAACCTTTTTAGTGAGTCAATAGTGCCACAGTGTGCGACGAACATCGTACGCTTATCGCGATGGTTTTTTGTAATAGGCCCTCTGAATAGCCTGAAATCCTCAGTTGATAGTAAACAAACAAACTAACAGGTCCCAGAGTACGTTATCTGCTGTAAACAACACAAGAAAATCTTATTTGTAATCATATAAGATCTACGGGTTCCTTCCTGATCACGCTGCCTAAAAAGCAAAAAGACTATGAGGGCAAAATGACCAAAACGCAGAATGCCTAAAATGCAGAATGACTAAAATGCAAAACATGGCTATAAAACAAATCTACGCGCGTGATTTTTGACTGAGAGTGGTGTGTCATCCATTTACGTTGATAAGTATTAATTTGTTCATTAACTTAATACATTTACCCTGATAACTGTAACTACGAATTGGTTTTAGATTATAATACTTACCGGCTTCCTTTACGCCTAAGCTAGACTCCATTAGACTGCCGCATTATTGTAAAAAAAATCCTGCAACAAAAAAGTTCATATTAATTCTTTTAAAATAATTTAGCACAAACTAACATAGAACTTTAATCATAATCACAACTAATAATAATTTCCATAATCAGAACTTAAACACATCCTATTAAATCTTAGAAAAAGTAAATAAATAAAACTATATGCTATTTTTGACCGAGCGAGCGCAAATCCGAGCGAAGCGACTCCATTTCTCGTAAAATTATGTGATCAGGATCAATAATTATTTATATTGAATTATGTTAGTCATTTCAAAAATGTTCAAAAATGCCACTCTGTAGAGCCACTAATTAATTATTTATGCGTATATTAGTACGTTTAGTAATATTGTATGTGAATATTTACAAAATTAGTCTAGGTGTTAAAAATCTCTATGAATAAAACTAAACTGGAAACTTATCGACAAGATTTTGTAAACAACAACACAGTATCAACTCATACAGGGCTGGTGATTAACTCGTTCAGCTCGTTACTACGATTATTAACCTTCTAATAAGCTAACAACGGTTTAATTTAGCATGTGGCGGGTCAAGTGCAATTGCCTTCACACACCTTTACGATGTACTTAATAAAACTTGCTACCGGCACTAAACATATTTCATTGCTCATTTTAGTACACGTAAAAATTTAGTTTTATGGGTTAGGTGTCTTTGGCGACTGGTGGACGATTTTGACGCTTCAGCGTATTGAAATAAAGGTGTTGAAGTGTTAAATGAAATAATGGAAATATCCAACATAATGATAGTCAAGGCGATAGTAATGAAGTTGCATAGGTATAGCTTTTGTGTATAAAGAATTTAATATGAAGCTGTCACAATAGAATATCACCGGACATTTGTAGGTTTAAGGTTAATTAATAACATAATTATACTCTATATTCGTTTAAAATTCAAAAAACACATACCAAAATATTTAATAGAAAGTATGTAGTTTTTTTAAAGTAACTTTTGATATTGTTTCTGAAGACATTACACTTTCCTGTTTATTATATTTAATGATGCTTTAATGGTGCAAAGCAGGGATTGAAATACCGTTAAAAAAATAACGATACAAAAAAAATAACGTTAAAACATTTTATCGGTAAATTTACTGGTAAAAATAACGTTAAAAGTATTGTAAAGGTAAAATTACCTTTTTTTTTTTCTCTTTATTTATTTTGGGGCTTTTATCCATATGGATACGCCAGCCCCATTGTATCTTCTCACAATACGATACCAACGTGGTTGTAACTAATCTAAAGACAGTATTAAAAGTAAGTGCTTAAAATTACGGTAGGTTATGGAAATGGAATTACTGTTGACATTTTTTAATTAAACCACTTAATTTCTTTGCCGCATCTGCTTTAGGGTTTGCTAGAATACTTTGAATTAGCCCTACGTCCCTGATATTCAAATGTAATTCTTTGAACAGTAATTCCCTTTCTGCCTGGTTCTTGGCACAATCCAACAGTATGTGCTGTATGTCTTCTACCTTATTACATTCATTGCAGTTAGGAGAATCGAAAAATTACCTTTAATTATCGCTTAAACTTTACCGGTACAGTAGGTAGTACCGGTAAAATTATCGGTAAAAAAGTAACGTTTTTAATTGGAATAACGTTAATTTTAAAGTAACGGTAACAAAAAGTAAGAAATAACGTTAAAACGTAGACTAAGGAGATTTTGTAGACTGGACGCCTTATTGCTTTAAATCAAGTTTTTTTTTAATATTCTATAGTGCTAAACAAACAACACTTATTTTAATGCCGATGTAGTTTACAATATGAGTTGTTGTTTTTTATTTGTATTGCGATGTGCAAAAAGAAGGCCAATCACTAATTATATGTCGACCACAACCATAGAAATAGAAATGCCACAACCACAACCCTTTATTAAGAGTTGTCATTATTCGTCTTTACAGATTTCGTGTTATTATGCTACAATATTTCGTGTTAAATATGATCTGTTCAAGAAAACCTTAAAATTCAGTAAGTAGTTACTTTCATCGTTTCTCATTATTCGAATATTTCTACAATGTCTGTATGAGCTTCTAAGATTTTATTTTTTATTTTATTTTACAGTTTTTTGGAAAACTTAAAGCTAATATATTATATTATAATATGAAGTAAAGCTAGCAAAATACAGCCATTTACAAGTTTTCACATTTAGCTAAAGGATAATGCTTAAAAACTAGCCTTAAGAAAAATTGCAATTTAAATTATAAATTACTGTTCTCTTACATATTATTTTTAAAGAAGTTATTGTTAAATAATCTCTTGATATCTCTCATAGTGTCATAGTGATCTACTTTTTACGTTTTAGGCCCATCTTATTTCACCTCGCCAAGTGTACAGTCAACTTTTGACATATCAGCAACGAATTTCAAGCTGACGTGAACAAAACTGGGGGTCTATTACGAAAAGTTTAATGCGATACACGCAGCTGCGTCCGTGCTTCGTTTTGATTGTTTCCTATTACAAAGCACTTGCGTATGCGATATCGCGAAGTGATTGCGTAAGTTTGGCAGTTTTTCTCTAGAGTAAACGACATCATTCGTTCAATAGTCTATGGGCAACGATAGCCAAATTCAAAATGTTTGTTATATATACAACCGACGAACTGCGCACGATTATCGTGGCCAAGTGACTGCGTTACGCAATTGCGTACTTTTTTTTGGCGCTTTCCTATCATGTACCTATAGAAGCCGAAAATAAGAATATAAGTCGCTTCGTACATAAGCTGGATATACTCGTAGGTATGGCGGAACAATGGAGCCGCTATATTGTTTCCAGCCGCGGCGGCACAACGTTTGATTGATCGCTTCCGCCGCACGGCGCGACAGACGCGCTTCCTTGCCACCGCAACGCGAATCAAGGATGCGCCAAATTAATTACTTACTTAACTCAGGTATAAATATCTAAGATGTTCATATAGTTGTGCAGTACTTCAGCCAATGTAGTGATGGGAAATAAGAGTATAAAGTAAGGTAAAATTATATATGTAAATAAAAATACATCTTAAGGCGGTTGTATGACCGAAAGTGGCACCCTCAGAGGTTTTTATTTAATAAGTTAATAGTAGAACATGATTTTAATAATGTTTATCGTGAAGATTTTAGGGCCAATGGTCTAGTATTTTTAGAAGGTATCACTACATGCCCTCGTAGTCATTGGTAGAAGTAGATAGCAAATGTGTCAAAAACGGTCACTTTTAGCAGTTTTGCTATCTACTTCTAGCAGTGACTACGAGGAATGTAACGATACCGTCTAAAAATACTAGACTGTGGGCCCTAAAATCTCTACGATAAACATTTTCAAAATTGTGTATTAGAATTATAATATTAAATATAATTCACCGCGGCGCCACTTTCGCTCAGGGTACCACCTTAATAAAGCACGCGTCTGATAATTATCTGGAAATATCAGGAGACGAAAAGTATGACGAATGAAGAAGCGTCTATTAAAAAGTAATTTACTTATAGCACACTCTGGCCCGGTTGGCACACTCAGCCCCCCCTACTATGACTACCGAAACACGCTAAGATATAGCGATTTATCACGTTTAACTGTCAAAAGACAATGGATTTTGACAGTTGGGTGTCGATAAAACGCTACATCACACGATATGATGTATATTGTTTCGTCGATCATGCTAGGGGGGCTGGCTCTGGCCCTTATATCAAATCCAACCCAGTGCGTAAGTTCACAATTAAATGATAAGTATTTCGTATAAAATGAGGGCTGAATTTAAGAAATTACTTTTACTTAATTAATTAGTTAATGATAGCAATGTAATTTCTAAGATCAGAAATTAATTTATTTATTAACTATAAATCTTATTTGGATAAAAAAAGTATTTTTAAATAAAAAAAAATGACAACTTATATAAGCCAATTTGTGCCACATCCAAACTTTTTAACCAGTTAGTGTAAGTATAATATCTCCGCGGCATACCCATGTTTGTGTAACCGTCGGAGGTATACAGCCAAAGCAAACAGTTATAATCCGAATGGCTTTCAAACTAACCGGCGTCAATTAAACCGATGCTCGTTTATAAAAGCACTACAAATAACTGCTACAATATTTTTGCGTTTTAAGGTGCCCTTTAGCACCATCAACCAACAAGTGAGAATCAAACATATACGTATCGAGCACGAATGTAGCAACGAGCAGTGTAAAATGCTAGAAATAAAGTTTATACAGCGCCACTCTTCCGTAAAAGGAACTGAGATTCCTTTTTGACCTACAATCATGTGACAGGAATATCATTAAAGTTAATTAGGATGAGACAGGTAAGTCGAGAGAATTGAAAATCCTATAGAAAATTGACAAAATCAACGTTCCGTAGACCCTTTTTCCTTCTCCAAAACTTGAAATAAGTATGTTTTTATCAAAAAATTAAGAAATGCTTTGGCTGTGTTCCTGTTTTGCTTTAAATCTGATTGCTGGATGTCTAAACAATGGCATATTGTTTTGGGCTTTGAAATACCTAATTAATTTATGAATATAAGAAAAACATATGAGCACAGCCAAAACCTGTATTTAAATCTGTCTACTAGTAGTTTTGAAGAAGGATGTTTCCTCTACGAAGGGAACAACGAAACGATGATTTTGTCAACTTTCTATAGGATTTTTTCAATTCTCTCGACCGTGGTGTTTCCTCTTAATTGACAATTTCTTTGTGTAAACTCTCTTATTAAACACTTCTTAACAAGGAAAAAATATCAGTTTGCTTTATTCGCGCAAAATATTGTTTCCTTTGAGGAAAGCGTTAACTTTATTATCAAAGGTACTTCATAAGCAGTGCAGTGCTTAATCAGCTGTCAAATAAAAGTTTAGATTGCACTTTCTAATACATTCCTTTTATTTTATAAACTGGGAGATAAAAAGTGTGAGTAGATATTCTCCTAATAATATTCATTTTTTCACTTTTAATTTTTCACTTTTGGTTGTACAATAGATGAAGGGTGTAAAAAGACCCTCAACGAAGCCAAAGTCCAGCATTCCGCCCATTATCAGGATAATTTTTGTCTTTTGGACTATACTTACCTGGGAAACCGATAGCTACGAAGTAATTGTAATATTTTTCAAAAACTTTATGAAATCTAATTTAATTCGTTATTTCCTAATAATGGTAAAACCAAAGAAACATTATCAAAATTTTAAGTATTTCGTAACAAACAGTGGCTGCAAAACGACATCACTCAATGTATCTCATGCGCACGCACATAAACGCAGCCTTTCAACTCGGCCGTACGCAGCTCCGTAGCAAACACTCGCAGGCGCGGTCTGATGTACGCGTTACATTGCGTGGGAATGTTTGCAATGCTATTTTAACACAAATAATTAAAACCATTTCCCAGCAATAATTTTGAACAGAGATGGTTCTGATGATGGGCAGAATACTTAGACCTCGGCTTCGTTGAGGGTCTTGTTACGCCCAGTATAATGTGTAGGGTAACTCCCTGAACTTTCCGACACCTTTCATTTGGCTGATTCTGAACACATCTACACGACTGAACGATTCGCAACGTAATAATAACTTTGCCAAAATGTTGCATTACTAAAATGGACTGCAATAATAAAGTCTTGTAATAAGTTTACACAACAACTCGAAGATTCCAGCAGTGCAGCACAATTCCTCAGTCGATCCGTTTGTAAGACAAAAGGCCCTGAACTAATCGCCGCTCGAGAAAAAGTTTAAGCTCTTTGTATGGAGTTGGCGCCGACAACAAAATGGAAGACACCCGACTACGCTCTGTGCCCGGTGGAACTTGAGCTAAGTCCTTCATTATTTTTGAAATAGAAACAAACAATCTATTACTGAATTCTGTATTACGAGAGACTTGAGTCTTTTTTATTATCTTAGAAGTAATTTAATAAATAAGAACAATGTTTCGAGTTTTTAATCCTACTTAATTATAAATGCAAAAGTTTGCGTGTGTGTGTTTGTTACCTCTTCATGCCTAAACGGCTGGACAGATTTGGATGACATTTGGCGCACAGATAGTTTATATTCTGTATTAAAACATAGGATACTTTTTTTCCTCGTCAAAGATTCCCCAGAGTCCACGCAGATGAAGTCGCTGTCGAACACATTTTATAAACAGAAACGAAACAAATGCACATAAGAAAAGTGTATTAAGGTGGTACCCTTAGCGAAAGTGGCGCCGCGGTGAATTATATTTAATATTATAAATCTAATACACAATTTTATAAATGTTTATCGTGGAGATTTTAGGGCCCACAGTCTAGTATTTTTAGACGGTATCGTTACATTCCCTCGTAGTTACTGCTAGAAGTAGATAGCAAAACTGCTAAAAGTAGCAGTTTTTGACACATTTGCTATCTATTTCTACGAATGACTACGAGGGCATGTAGTGATACCTTCTAAAAATATTAGACTATGGGCCCTAAAATATCCACGATAAACATTATTAAAATCTTTTTCTATTAATAACTTATTAAATAAAAACCTCTAAGGGCGCCACTTTCGGTCATACAACCGCCTTAAGTGTTTATATTTGATACAAGTATTTCTAGATTTTTGACAGCTATTATTTTATTGTAACTTTGTAATTATTTGTATACTTACCAGTAATTGGTGGACCACGTTGAACTTTTACCTTAAATCTTTTAAATGATTAATTTGTACCGTGTTTCTAACTCTTATCTTATCACATTTATTATTTTTACTAGTGGCAGCCGCCCGCGACTTCGTCTGCGTGGAAAGTTCTTTCAATTCAATTCAATTCATTTATTCGCAGATATGGGTAAACAAGTTAATAGGTACATAATTATCATAAAAACGGCTATAACAGCATAAATATGAATGCGAAAAATATAGTGTCAATTTAAAAGATAGGTACATCATGTTTACATACAAAAAAATTACAAATACAAATTAATGTATATATTTCTTATTATTTCTTTTGGTTTCGGAATGAAAGGTACCCTAAGTCCTTCTCTGTACCCCTGACGTCTATGTAAAATATCATGATGATCGGTTTAGTAGTTAAGGCGAGGCCAGTTCACGATCTGATGAAAAGTCTGATTTTTGAACTTCCAATGTGAAGAACTGATGTAAAATTCTACTGCACAAAAATTACTGTAGACTGAAAAAGAAACAAAGAAGCAAATTAACCGAACAGAATATTGAAAAATGGCATGGTAACTCTGTAAAAAAATCCTGAATAACACCATAAAAACTTATAAAACTAAATTTCAAATCGTCAGATTTCGTAATTTTCAACGACAGTGATATGATTTTTTATGCAAAAAGGGTAGCTTTTTTATCGATCTAACACAATAACCGAGTACATTTTTAATAAATGATCCAGTATTTCAGAAATCAATAAAAATGTACTAAAATTCGTCAAATTTATGACGAGGCGTCAATTAAAGTTATGCAATATTCAACCTTATTCTAAAGACATAGTGAAAGAGTAAATTTCGTGAACTGGCCTCGCCTTAAGACATGAAGTCAGGTGTAACAAACAAACGGACTTTCGCATTTATAATATAAGTAATGATAAAAAATAACTTTTGAACAAGCACCTTGATTTTTTACTCCGGCAGCAAAGAAAAAGTGTTTGCATTAATATGTAAAAGATAAGAGGAAAATTTATTATCTCTGCTTTAAAAGTCGAAGAGTTGGAGCAAAAATGATAAAAGTGGTCGCAACAAGGAAACGCAGAGTTTATCCAGGCAAATGTTGGAAAGTATTAAGTAACTCTTGTAAAGATAAAATGACTGTGTTGGTTAGGTATTAACTCGATCAATATTAACTCGTCCACTGCTTACACAAAACAAACAAGTCATAATTGGGGACAAACAATTACAAGATATGTGTCTTAAAACATGTGTACATAAACTTAAAATTATTAGTAACTATTGTGTGGAATTCAATTGCAAATGTTTCTGTTTCTCTAAAAACTAAAAATAATATAAATTTTCAGAAAAACAACACCATAATTAAAAGTCGAACTTGAAAATAAATCAGGCATAAATTAAGCAAGAGCAATAAAAAAGCAAAAAAACATTACGGTTTCCTTACATAACCTCAAGAATTTATAGAGAACCCATCTTGGTATAAATGTACCTATCGAACGACGAAGCCAAAATAGTTTCGGGGGATACGCAAATTGAATCAATTCCTTGGTGAAATCGCATCCTTTCTGAGAAGGGGATTCGTCTCGAAGCGACAAATCACACCGACACGGGATTCCATTTTGTGTTTAGAATCTTTACTGATATATACGGGATCGGTTAATTTTTAACTAATAAAGAATAAAACATCTATTTTACGACAAGCATTGTTGGTAAGTGGGATTTACATGGGTGACTAAAGCCGTGACTTTTGCCGCACGGCCAAAATCGACAGTGTAAATTGCTGCAAGGTGACTGAACGAACGATTATCTGAGGGCCTATTATAAAAAAGAATGATGATAGCCGGACTCAATTCGTCGTTCAATTACTTGATGTTAACCTTATTCGTGAGTTAGTAGTTCCACGGAGTGGGACGAACATCGTACGTTTAGCGCGATGCTTTTTTGTGATAGGCCCTCTGATCCGATGACCAAACCTGGAACCTATGTTACGCCGTCGACTACACAGACAACAACGACACTGACATCTGCGATTTTTACAAGCGACTTTCTAAGGTGACTAAAGTTAACCGTCACAGGTGACTCAAATCGACCCAAGTAAATATAGAAAGTTAATAAGGTAGTTCCTCCCTATATTTCACAAAAAAAAAACACCAACTACCTACTTCTATTTTATGACAGAATCGAAGTAGAACTATTTCAACCTTTCACCTTAGGGACCAAGTTGACGCCAAGATTTCCGAAGTACCCTTTGACGAATTACCTTTTTCCATGTACGATTCTGAATTAATAATGATCGCGGTGGATAGACAAATGATACGCGAGAAAATTACCTTCAATCACGCCACATTAGTAATTGAGGTAAGTTACTGTAACTCACTTAGGTTCGCGAACCTCGTGCTCTGCGAACCAATGTTGTTCGCGGAGCTCAATGTGGACGCTATTGCAAACTTCAACTTATTTCCCCTTTGTGTTTGTTGTTCGCACCGGATCGCAAAAAGACTTATTTAGTAGGGAGAATTCTTTTTACGCATACCCCGTGCCTGGCAAGTAACGGGGTTATGTGGGGCTCGTCCCGATAATTCGAGCTATATACGCACTAAACTCCCTACTATGCCCTCTAATATTACCCTGGGCGAACGGGATCCGGATCGGATGCTCACGCTGTGATCAGGGGCAAGTGGATATCTACCCTTGCAATTAAAACTCCGAGTTTAAAATTGTCTGATTACAAATAAGGGGTTAATTAGGCCACCAGATATGTTCTGGTTATACAAAATTTACTAACTTATTAATTTTGTATGTCGTGTTGGATGTTACACTCAAAATTGATTTAGAAAAAATTACATAGATAGGTAATTAATGGTAAACTAGCATGCTGTTATATAATGCTGTAATTGAGGCTGCATTCTAAGTCAACTAATTGTAAAATATGAATTGAATATAATATTATAATTAAGTAGTTAAAATAACAGATTAGATTTTGTATGTTTGTGTTAATTTTCACTTATCAAAAGATGATCTTTATAAATGGTAATAGTTTCCAATATCATTGCTATATTAACCCATACCAACTTTTCCCAATAAAGGTTATATTTTTGGCAACAAAAAAATGTTCCACAGTCACTTAGCCAGTTCTCACGGGAAGCTCGAAGGCTCTTACGCGTGCCTCACCTGTCATACAACTTTATAAGTTCCTGCATATTTGAAGTCACCTCCTGCTACATAATAACGCATGAGACAAAAGCCATCTCAAATTGAGGGTTATTGAACAGGAGAAAAGAGCTCTCCGCTCTGAAAATGCGAAAAAATATAATATTATAACGTCTCTAGGAGGGACACGCTCTTTGAGCTCTTGACAATGTAGAGGATGTAAGTTTGGTATGAATATATAGACGGCAAGTACTTTTTAAGGCGTCGTCGACTGCATTTAAATAATTGTGATTTCCTGGGTCCAAGTTTTTTTATGTTAAATAGGCAAGATCTTGACCGCTATCATGCCTGCTGGTAAGCGATGATGCGGTCTACGATGAAACGCCTTGCCTAGAAGTATTATTCACTCGAGAATTGAAGGCCCCCAGAGTGTACCTATCAGGCAAGGAGTTCCACACTCTAGCGGACCTTGCGTCTATGCTCGAGGCTTTTGAGCGTATTACAGAAAATATTGTCGTTGCCGATGGGCTTCTTGGCGCTCCGATCAATGGAGTCAAGCGTCTGGAGCTGGTATTTGGCGGAGCCATCCCAAAGATGAGAGCAGTACTCCGTACACGATCGAACTTGCGCTTGGTATAGATTCAGCAGCAGAAAGTTACAGCTTGAAGTACTTTCTCACCTTTGCCAGAAGGCCAAACTTTTTAGATGCCAATTGTACTTTACTCTAAAGGAAATAATCAAAATTGTGTTGTGGAGCCAATGACATGCCGAGAAGCTCTAGAGCTCTTAGAATGCGAAAATAGTCCGGATTGTTCTGTGGAACAATTTTAAGTAGGTATTTTTTTTATCAAAAATCTAATTAGTGTAGAGCTTTTGATTTCTAAAACTAAACTTAGTCAGATCCATATAATCTCTATTGTTTGTTGTAAATCAAATGTTGCAGTACCTCGAAGCATTTAACTTGTTTTAGGATTCGTTTAATGATTGGGGTTCGTTGGGAATAGAATTTTATAACAGCAATAAACAAATACCAGTTGGTATTAGTTTTTGGGATTAGATCGGAATAGATCGCAATAAGCATTATAGATCATAAATATAGGCCTTCATAAAGTTCAACAATCAAGATAAGTCATCCAAACCTTAGCTCCACGCATCTGCATACTATCAATCCTCAGAAGCCCTGACGATTGGTTCATCCCTTAATCCAACATCAATATACCTCCCACCTGCCGACTACCGAAAGTCGACTTTATTCTGTTACCGTAAGCCACTTAACGCCTTGTCAGGTTAGTCAAATGTTTGTGCAAACATTCGTTGTTAGTAATTTTCTACGATCAAATGGCACTACACTGGTAGGCGACCTACAAAAAGTGTTTTACGTAATTTGAGACTGTTAAGTGGTAAAATGAAATATAGTAATACAAAATTTCAACTAAAAAATATCAATAGAATTTTTAGATTTTAGGCATTCACAATGCTATTTTTATATTAAGATAATTAATATAATTGAAAAAATACTAGATAAAATCGACTCATCCCGTTTGAGCTGCTACGGGTGAGTCGATTTTTTCTAGTATTTTTTCAATTAGTTATATTAATTATCTTAAATAATATCTGTCTTGGGTCTCCAAGAATCGCCCTCCTCAGCTTTACTTCTCTTCCCTAGAAATAGAGAGGTCGTAGTAACTGATGATTTATCAGGTTTCAAAATATAAAGATTAAAAAATTTAATCAAGATCTATGAGTATTGTACGAGTATAATACAACTTTTTCTTTTATTCCCACGATACTTCAAACTTCTAACATAGCTGTTAAATAGCTTCCAAGTCTTACATGATACCTACTCATATTTTACTGGCTTCTTTTCTTGCTTTTTGGATGATAAGATAAGATAATGCAAATTTTGAACACCACAGTAACATTTAACAAAGAAATAACAATAAAACTTAGTTTCAAAACATGGCAGTCTTATCGCTTAGAGTGATCTCTTTCAGACAACCTACGGTATGAACAAAATATTGTAAAGAAGAGACAGAACAGCATGCGAAGTCTGATGGGTAGCCTTTTGAGCTTATTGCAAAAATGGGTAACATGATCATATTTGCGCAAGCCAAGTATAAATCTGATACAGAAATTTTGAAGTCACTCAAGTTTGTTTAGCTGGTCCTCCGTGAGATCTAAATAGCAGACGTCGGCGTAGTCAAGAATAGGAAGCAACAGAGATTGTGCTAGAGCAACTTTAGTGGCATTGGGAAGAAAATTACGAAGTCTCCTAAGACAGGCCGCTGACGCATATAGCTTGCGACTAACCGTTTGCAGCTGTAGACTCCAATAGTACTGTCCATTATAGGTCCTAAGTTTTTAACAGACTGGCTGTACGGAATGTGATGTTTGACGGTTTAAGAGAAAAAGTTAAACTGTAAATACATTGCTGTGGACTGTCCCGCACTTGCCATATTATCGTAGACAAACGTTCTATTGGGGTTCACACATTTCACCACTGATCCCCGTTGCAAAGCCAAATTAATTATGTATCGGCGATAGCAGGCGCGTTGCATATTTATAATTCGTCTACATCAGTAATGGATGTGCACTATTCAGCAGGACGGAGGAGCCTTTTATTAGGGTAAATATTTTTATCTTATACGGCGTAGGTACGCACTTCTGAACGCGTCTTTGTGTGTGCCTTATTATTAGGAAAAAATTAAAAGATCACAGTTTTTGCATTAATAATGTTTGGCTGACTTGCATAAAAATAGAGGCTATAGGTATCAATAATAAAATTGATCGAGACAGCTCCGTTTTTCTGTACTAGTCTTTATGTAAAAGATTATAGACTGTTCTGTTCTCACGTGTATTTTTAAATGTTAGGTGTCGTTATTTCTTATCATGTTAAATCAAATCTTAAGTTATGTATACGCATTCTACGAATTAACCTAGATGAGACGATATGACAACACAAATGTCAGTCTATAAATTATTATATTGAAATTATAATAGTTAAAAATCGAAATCGCGTGAATTAAGATCTTTTAATACCAAAACTATGTTTGTACATGTGTTATACCACTTTATAATAATATGTAACACATACAAATTGGCTAGCACGCGTTTTAGTTTTGATTGTCGATAACCGTTATCGTAAAAGTTTATTGCGCCGCGAATCCGACGAACGAGCGAAGCTTTCAATAAAACTGAGTTACTAAATGAAATTTCATATAAAGGTACGAGTTTCAATATACGAAGAAGGTGCAGTTAGGCCTTGCTCATCTAACTATAGCTATTTATTAAGCTTTATTTTGCCCCTTACAAGGAGATTTATATGTTATAATTTATTTTTATCTGTGTACTTATTTATTTGTTAGAAATTATAGTTTTTGTGCTTTAGTTTTTGTTAGGTGTAAGGGCCGCCTTTTGCGGTGAAAGCCTCCTCCAAACCATTCCAGGTGATTCTGTCTATTACCAGTCTGGGCCATAGGTTTCCTGCTGTCAGTACTACGTCGTCACTCCATCTTTTAAATGGTCTACCCTTCCTCCTTTTTTTATATATTGGATACCAATTTGTGATTGTTTGTGACCATCTTTTGTCTGGTACTCTCTGAGTATGGCCTGTCCATTTCCATTTCATTGTCAACACCTGTTTGACCGCATCTCTCACCTTTGTTTTTTCCCTTATCAGTGAACTTTTGACTCTATCTTTCAATTTGATATTCATAAAACTTCGTTCCACTTTGACAGTCCTTTATTTTATTCAAGAGTGTTGAACTATAGCTATGGGTGGTGTTAAATAATTTCTGGTCCTTTAGAAAATCTTTTAGAGACCTTTTAGAAAATCTTTTATTCATAATTTTAGAGTGTGAAGAATATTACACTGAAAATAAAGTGCAAGATAAAGGCTGCACTTATTTACTTTTAAACAATTTTTTACGTAGTCTTTATATTATTGACCGAATACCAACAAGACACGAATTTGGATTTGAGGCGGAAAGTGTATTTGTAAAACGCATTAATTGTAATCTGCTCTTCATGTTATATTAAATTATGATAATTTATGACTTTCTGTCGCAACATAAACATATTAATGGCTCTCATAAAATAATCTATCAAAAGCCCGACAAGTGGTAAAAGCCAAATTTAATAATAAAAAATGGCTGTGATATACGGACGGACAGACAGACATGACGAATCTATAAGGGTTCCGTTTTTTGCCATTTTGGCTACGGAACCCTAAAAACTAACCAACTTCTTACCTATAGCCACAGAATAGATCTATATACTGAGTTGTTAAGCACTTACTCAAATTGAGAAAGGTCGACTGGTTGAGGTACCATACCAAGCTTCATTAATATTTCTCCTATTCACTTCTCCTATTCCCCGTGACCACGGCAGCTGCAAAGGTGCCGAAACGTCGGGAAAATCAAAAATCAAACCAAATACCAACTAATTACCAAAGTACTTTCAATAAAACCGCGCTAGTATCCGTTAAAAGTGTTTTATTTCAATATTTCTCCTTGCAAATTAAAATCAAAGTACCTACGAGTACTTGTTTCTTAATCAGAATATCTTTATAAAAATTAACATAAACTTCAAGTCTCCCCGTTCGTTATGGAAATATTTTCTCGACAGTTACTCGATACAACAAAGATGCAAGTTATTTTCAATTCAAACTTCGGTACACGTCAAGAGATTTATCTAAAATCGCCAAGTTAACAATGCGAAGTTTAAAAAAAATACAGCAACTTGGCCAATTCTTGTCCATCAGCTTTTTTTTGATGTCCCCACTGCTGGGGCACAGTCCTTCCTTATGGGTAGTAAGGAGGATGGGCCATAACCCACCACGCGGGCCTAATGCGGATTGGTGGGTGTTAACGACTGCAAATGCAGCCGGGACCAACGGCTTAACGTGCCTTCTGAAGCACGGAGGAGCTCGACATAATAAATTTTTGGTCACCCATCCCATGACCGATCCTTGCGAACGTTGCTTAACTTCCGCAATCGCTGGGCCAGGTGCTAAAACACTGCGCCACCGAGCTCCACGGACAATCCTTTGGACTGAAGTAATTTTGGATAAATAGTTTACACATTATGAAGTCAATTTTCTTTATTGGTATAGTCAAAAAACAAGCTCAGTTGGACTTTTGTGATTGTTCAGATCCGAAGACTTAGAAAAAGATTTGAAATTTTAAACTTTTTATTTTCTGGAGACACACGTTTGATTGCTATAGACGGCCCTTAAAGCTATAGACATAGCCCATGAATTACTCATTAACTGTAATTACTGTGTCAAAATAAGCTCTAAATTAAAAGTTTAACAAGTGTCAACATTAAGGAAAATCTCAATTTTAAAAGCTGTTTTTACAGTCGCTTAGTCGTGCCTCTAATCGGATACGGCACCTTTCGCCTTGCTGAAGCTTTACGGCTATTAAAACAATCCTATTTCGTTTGGACTCCTTTCTGAATCAGGCAAAAAGAAAAGCTGAATAATTCGAACACTGATGAGGAAACGTGGACTGCGAATAATTATCGCGAGACATTTCAGTTTGGAGTGGTAATTGGATAAGGATAATTTTAATCTCATACTTAACGTTATAGACCAGCGGTTCCCAAATGGTGTCCCGCGGAACCCTGGGGTTCCGTAAGAGGCTCGCAGAGGTTCCGCGAAAATTCAAGAGTTAAAGAAATATCTTTTTGTTCTTACTAATTTTTTTTTTATCTTAAGAAATCCATTTCAAGTCAAACTAATACTTACAAGATGCGAACACCAAGCCAAAAATCACCTCAGTATGGTGTGATTTCACGTGAAAAAAAAACAATGTTACAGTGTTTCTCTTACTTGAGCTTGGGTTCCTCCCAAAAACGGTAAACCAAAAAGGGGGACCCTTTTTGGCCTTTAGCCTAAAGAATTCGGAAATCGATGTTATACAATGTGGAGAGGACAATGCGACAATAAATGATAACACTGTAGACACTAGTTCATAGAAGTAGGAGTTTTTGACTTGTCGGCAATAGCTTAGTAAATAGATACAGCATGTAGAAAATGTTAAAAACGAAAAAATGATTTTTGTGACTAAACTACTGGGTATTTTTAATTGATATTTTACAGGCAGACTGGGAGCGTTACTAGATATACGAAATTTAATTTACTGTCGCATTGTCTTCTCCACTTTGTAAATAGACATTTCGGTAAGTAATAGAATAGTTATGATATTTGAATCATGACCTTAGTTTATTGTAAACAAAATGTAACTCAGCTGACACAATGAACTACGTGGAAAGATTTAGAACATAGCGCCTGAAAAACAACTATTTATAGATAGCTGGTAAAACATGAGTTATGCGGTTAAAGTCAAAGTTAGCTAAATGCTGCGTTATTAGCTGGTTTGCAATTTACTGAACATGCCTCATGACAACCCGTTATACGAGACTTAATTTTAAAATAAATCCATTTTTTTCATATCTAGTAACTGCCAAAACTACGTCACAAACACGGTTCCAAAAAAAAGCGCAGTCAAAAAATCTTTGAAAACTGATATAAAACATTTCATCAAATAACAATCGTTTTAACATTCAATCTGATCCCGTAAATCACTGAGATGAGATGTCAATTCCCATAATCTAGTATTGTATTAAAATAATATTGATAAAAATAGGATTATTGCTGAACAAGGTAAACATAAGACGATTCAATCGAACTCTATATTGTCTGGTGATAAGCTTTATGCTGGTGTATGTAGTTTACATAATAATAATAATAAAAAATAGAATTTTCTTATTTTACGATCTTATGAGAGAATTTGAGATTCGAGATTCGAGCGATTATGCATTTAAAAAATATTTTATTTACCGAGCGAGCGCGAAGTGTAAGCGAAGCGTCTCTGCTTCAGCTTGGGCAAAAATCCTTTTGTATGCCCTTCCGGCTGTCCGTTGGCTGTCCATTTGTTCTTCTCTACAGGAGCCCAATCGCGGTACGCATTTCTCAACTGGTTCTTGTGAAAGTTTGATACCTATATAATTTTTCAGTCGAACCAGTTTTTTATTTGTTTCTAAATGGCGGAGATATGTAAAAAAACACATTTCAGCCCAAAAATAAAACAAAACATTTTTGTTAGCGCTTTGCAAACTTTTTAAAGTCTGCAAAGCAAGTTTTTATTTTTAGAAGACTCAAAAGTTCATCAATCAAAACATTTCTGGCCAATACTTATTCGAAATTTTAAAATAAATACGGTTGTGACTAAGGGTTGTGATGTGACTTTATGACAGAACCTAGGGCTGCCTATATTATTTGCACAGTATATATAGGTAGGTAGATACTTATTAGTTGAAAAAACTAATATATCTATTCTGTGTTATTTGTATTTAAAAACATACAATTTGAGCTACTTACTTTAAAAAGTAGCGAGGTCTACACAGCTCACGGAGCCATAGTAAGTATCTACTTACAAAAGCTCCGCCATTTTGTTTCACAATCTAACATCGAGTGTCTCTTTAATCGATAAAAGCCTGCACCAATATGGTTCATATACCAGCCTGCTGCCTATTATCTAAGGCGGTAATAACTTCCAACAAGGGCGTCTTATCAGAATCTCGAAACCATCCAGAATCAATGGACCCTTCTGCTCCCCTATCTTTCAGTAAAATTCGTCTATCAATGTGGAGATCAGAGACCACGCTAGATTGGTTTTCGAAAGATGAACAAAAGGTATGCGGAAATGCTTGTGGCTGTTTTAAAATGCTCATAAGTGTCCTTAACGAAATCATTTTTGGACTGATGCTATTTTGTTCGGGTTGTTATAATATTTTGGTCTTCATATATTTTTTATTGTATTGTCAGCGTTGATATGATTTGAACATTTAACCTACCTACTACGAAATACCTGAAAATTTGTCAAAATTTAACCTTGTCTGAAGAGGTGAAGGCGAACTTTCATTTGTTGTCTGATAACAAAATAATGAAACTGGACCATTTTGACGATAACTGTACTACCATTTTTGAATCATGAAGCAACGGACGAAAGACAAATGCAACTTAATAAATTAAAAATATACTTAACACCGTCTTTCGGTGTCAAGTGTGTGCTTATCATAAATCATGAATTTATCATACTTGTCATTAACATTTTCTGTATTCCCCGACCACACAATTTTCGCGACACTAATTTATGTACCTTTTTATGAATATTTATTTCACCAGAAAATAAATCAAACCGCACCCTCAATGGAGGTCGCATCGGTTATTGCAAACGGAGCTTTGATTTATTTGTTTAGAGTTCACAATCAGTTAACTGTATATTAATTAGTATTTCATTGGTGTGACCTACCGTCGTTAATATTGTTTATATTGTGATTAATTACGGGAACTTGCCGTCTCAAGGAAAAGGCTTACAGTTGCGTCTGGTTATTAATTAAATTGAACATTTAAGTGAGTGAACTTCGTACCTATTTCGAGAATTTTCGTTATTTATCACTGAGTGCCAGTGATAGAGTTCTTTGACAGAGTAATTGAACAGTTTCGACTTGTTCGTTTTATTGAATAGCTTTTGTTTAACTTAAAAATTGGTTCATTGTTTAATACAAACAAAAATCTGTTTAAATAAAACTAGTTTCAGGTTATATTGCGAGTCAGGTGTTCAAAAAAATGTTATAATGATATTATAGTGATGTCGTCCATGGGAACATCAATTTACTTAATATCTAACCATGTCCGCCGTGACTAAGTGTCTATACAACTCCTCTCTGGTTATTCAATTCATCTAATTTCATACAATTAACCTTTATGACAGTGACAAGTTGAAGGACCCAAAATTAAGAAACATCCCTTATTTGTCTTATTTGTATGTAAAGTGAACTGCAGACTTATGAATGTACTACATAAAACTCTTATAAAAATAAGTAAATACCAGAACAAACTCGGTTTCCGCAACAGAGGCGTCTTTTCAGTTTTATTTAATCATAACAACGGAGAGACATTCAACATTATTGCTGCAATATCCTTAATTTTTATCTGAATGACGCGGTTAATGTTTATGCCACCATTAAAGGAGCACCTTTAGGGAAACCTTATTTTAGAAAGACTGGAAACATAAATTTTTAGATACGCAAAATATACCTAATTCTTTCCTACACAGCTTCACATTCTGTATAAAATAAATTAGAATTTAATTTTAATTCAGTTATTAAGCCTCGTCTTTTTTCAACTGAATTCTGACTGACACATTTGATTTTTCAATTTATTCATTTTATTGTACTTTTTTGTTATTGTTACATAGGTACATAATAATTATATTTATGAAAAAAAAAATATACTGATGTTAGAACTTTATAAAAGAAGGCAGTTACGCGGCGATATTTTTTTCTTAGTGCTGAGATTCTGTAATGGAAATAATTATAAGTACCTACTGAAGTAAATGGTTTTGATATTTTCTTTTTTGTGCTATCACTTTGCAGTTTTCATACAAATAAAAAACACAATTTTACAGGTTACTATAGGTTGAGTAAGATGTCAACACCTAATATTTTTTTATTATAAACATACACAAGTCAAGTCATTATCTTCATCATCATATCGGCCGCACACCAAGCAGACCTTTGAATACACCAAGCGCGGTTGCCAAATTAAAATATAAAAACCAGCCAAGTGTGTGTCGGACTCGCGCACGAAGGGTTCCGTACCAAAAAAATGTGTTGTTATAGCGGCAACAGATATATACATCATGTGTGAAAATTATAACTGTTTTGCTATTACGGTTCATAAGATACAGCCTGATGACAGACAGACAGATGGACAGTAGAGTCTTAGTAATAGGGTCCCGTTTTTAACCTTTGGGTACGGAACCCTAAAATGACTTGCATGCTATATAAGCATTTCTTAAAAATGGTTACGCTTTGAGCATTCGGCTAAGTTGGTGCAACTCAGTAAATTATCAAAGGTCTCTAATTCCACAAAACTCATACCAAAGCAGTGATTTGAGAAAAACCGTGAATATTCACAAGGTCCCAATTACGCGCACGACACTCGGCCGACCGCCATCAGAAAGTTTCTTGGGAACTCGAATTAAAATATGAATCCTCAATGATGGCCCATGAAATTATGTAATAAACTTGCCTTCAACTTCGCTTTATTTACGGACTTTACGACACCAACACCCTTCGAGGCCTTTAAGTTTTAAAGTGCAATGCCGTTAAAATTGTAAGGCTAACAGCAACGCAGCGTTCTATTGAATTTTTAAGTCTTACCTTACGAAAAGGTCAATTACAATCCAGAGTATAAATACGGAGTATTTTCTAAGTTTGTGGCACGAAATATTAAACCTCTATTCAAATATACATGCAATGGACAACCTTCCAATATGAGCTTAGATTCTAGGGTACGGGTGGTAACAAGTTGATCGCGATCTACCAGTCGATCTCTGGAGACAGTGCAGTCGATCGCGAGAGACATAACAAAAAGTGCTAGAACACTAATATCTCGAAATGGTTTTCTCATTTTAGTATTTTCTCAAAATGAAATGTTGTCCATTAAAACGATTTTAGTCATACAATGCTAGCTTAGGATTTGCTGCTTTAGTATGTTGTTGAGTATTACCAACCAAAATTGAGCGTCAAATCGCTATTCTTCTTTTTTTACCCGACTGCAAGAGGGTTATTGCTATACATACGTAGTAATGCTACGCACTACGGCGCTACGGCACTGCTACGGACCGGAGCGTAGCATTCTACGAATGCCAGAGCTTACTTGCGAGTTTTTCATGAATACTTACCGTGTTAGCCATTAAAAAGCAAACGAGTTTTGTCTTTTTGTTTCGTATTATGAATCGAATTTAAACGAAGAAGACAAAACACTTTTTTGCTAAAATAGGCTTATTAAGCGTTTTTTTTATGAATAACACAGTTACTTTTAGCATCTATTTCACTTCATGCATTGCGTCTTTTCAACGTACTAAGTTTAAAAAACCGGTCAAGAGCGAGTCAGACTTGCGCACCAAAGAGGGTTCCGTTATCATATACACGCTGAAATTTTAATCATTTGGTTCCCGCAGTGAGGTGGTTCCACTCACGATTATGTACCATGGACCAACTCTGATGTCGTCAAAAACCTGTGCTGTTCCATACAAAAGCATAATACCTTCTCGACCTTAATGTATTGAACAGCTGTTTTTTTTACGATATTAGAGTTGGCCTCATAGTAAAAATTGCATATAATCATGAGTGGAACTACCTCACTGCGAGAACCAAAGGATTAAAATTTCACGCTAAATATCAATCAATCAATCAAAATCAATCAAAAAATCATTTATTCAGTCTAGGCTGTTACAAGCACTTGTGAATGTCAAAGAAGCTACGCCATCGGTTCGCAAACCCTGAGCGGGAGACCTTGTAACGAGAAGAACCGGCAAGAAACTCGTCAAGGGCTGCTTTTTTCTCCCTGTATATTTCATACAGAGTCGTCAACATTGAAAAATGAGCTCCACATTTAAAGTGAGGTCATTTTCCATCACTATAATTAACAAAAGTTTGTACACAATGGGTAGGTAGGTTGAAATTAAATACCTACTACATATCGGATAGGTAATTGTGAGAGTAAATAACTTTCAACTAGTTGAGAAATCAGTAATCACTATGTCTGCTACTCGAAAGTGCACCTAAGTAGGCAAAATTTACCAAAAAATACTTGAGACAAGACATAAAAAATAACAATAAAAAACGGAATTTCTTACAATTCAATATGCGTTAAGATAGGTACTCAGAAGCAGACCCATTCCCACTGGCAGCACCCGTTCACGAGCATGACGCGTGGACCAGCCATCGCTACGCAGGGAACGTAACGACCCGCCCCACACGACACCACCGCAGAAATGATTAAAGAGAGCATGACATACTTAGGCTACAATAAATAAAAATAAATACTACTACGCTAAATAAATACTTACACTGCTGTGTAGAATATTACAGTTTTAGGTATGTTATAATGTATTTTTGTTAATTATTTCTGAAAAGTGCTATTTAGAGACATCGTTTTATATTTCCTGTAATCTTTACACACAGACCATACAACAATAAATTCTAAAATATTATTATAATAATTGCAGATTTTTCTATATGCAAATTTCAGAGATAAAGGGGGGAACGGTATTTTATTAAATTTTTCATCAAAAATCAAAAACTATGCGGCCTAGAAAAAGAAAACAACTAAAATCATTTTCTATGAACAACTTATAAAATAAAAGGGCATGCATCTGATGGTGCCGCTTTCGCTATATTCAGGCAATGTTAGGTGAAAATTTGTTAAAATCCCTATTTAGGTCACCGAATCAGAAGATACACGTGTTATGTAGCTAATAATACAACGATAATTCACGAAAGTGTACAAAAATACTGCACACATCAGCCGACCTTATCGAACGAAAGTGGATCCCAAAATAGACTTTAAGGCATTAAATATAGCGTGCAGATTCGTCTGCAGAGAAAGTGTCCAGAGGCCGTGAACCCCCGGGCTATATATAGAGGCAGCCGCGATTGGCTTCGAGGCTGGAGAAATAAAGCCTTTGTTACTTCTCAGATTTTACGGGTCTTTCCCCCGTATCTGTAGACGAGTAAGTAATGACTTGAGTAAAACTTGCAATTTTCAAATGCCTCTAATATTATACTGGGTGTAACAAGACCCTTAACGAAGCCGAGGTCTACGTATTCTGCCCATCAAGAGGACCATTTCTGTTCAAAATTATTGTTGGGAAACGATTTTAATTTTTGGTGTTAAAAAGGCATTGCATACTTACCTACCACGCCATGTAACGCGTACAAAAGACCGCGTATGCGAGTGAATGCTACACAGCTGCTGCGTGCGGCCGAGTTGAAAGGCAACGTTTATGTGCGTGCTCATGAAATACATTGAGTGATGACGTTTTGAAGTCATTGTTTGTAACGAAATACATACAATTTTGATAATGTTTCTGTAGACAAAAATTAGGAAATAACAAATAAAATAAGATTTCATAAAAAAAATACTTTTAATAACTTCGTAGCTATTGGTTTCCCAAGTATAGTCTAAAAGACAAAAATGATCCTGATGATGGGCGGAATGCGTGGACTTCGGCTTCATTGAGTGTCTTGTTACAGCCGTTATTTACATGCAATTTGCAGTATAAATTAGATAGATATAATTTAGATATACCATTTATTTGCATCACAAACACACTTGCGCATAAGCATAAAAAAGATAAGTAATTAATCTTAAATGTTTCAAACTGCACTAAAACTGCATATAAGAATAATTTAATTATACTTGCAAGTTTTACTAAGTCATTACTTACTCGTTTACTTGTCTATAGATACGAGGGTTATTTTAATATTGACTGGTTAAGAGTTTGTAGATAGATAGATTGGACCTAAGACAATATCATAAGATACTTTTGTTCCCGAAATTGCTATGGTAACCAAATACCATAAAGGTGAAGGACCTAGCAAAAGCTATACAGAATGGAAAAAAACGGTAGTTGAAGGGAAAGTTCAAAATATATTGGCTGAATATTAGCTTTTACTGTAAAGACACATTCCTTCATATTTAAAAATAAGTAAATTTTTTACAAAGATTTTACTTGTACATTTTTTTAGTACTTAACTATAAATCTTCTAAATTTTTTAAAGGTAGACCCAAGAATGATAAAAAAGGCCCATAGGTATTACTTAGAAGAAATTGACCCTTATTATTGACCCTATCGATTGGTATCATAAAAGTGCAGGATTTAATTTTTTTGTATTTTAGCTCGTTCGATTCCCGGCTGAGACAAGCGATTTATCAAAAATCTTTGAATGCAGTTTTTCTTATTTTTAATAATAAAAAAATGTTTCCTTTCAGTAATGTTTTGATGTTTATAGTACTTTTCCTCCAACTCCCTTTTTTTCTACCCTGTAAAGTTATTTAGTTAAACCTATTATAATTTTCGGACATGTTACAGCTGTAACAAAATAAAAAGTATCTTACTTTTTTGATTTTCTTTGTTACAAATACCATCAGTGTATTATTTTAATGTATTTATGCTACTAGTTAATATTATAAATTTGAAAAACGGCTGAACGGATTTGGATGAAGTGTGCCACACAGATAGTTTGTGGCCTGGATTAAAAAAAGGATACTTTTTATCCCGGTTAAAGGCTCCCTAGGGATTCTCCAAATGTCCACGCAGACGAAGTTGTAGGCGGAAGCTAGTTTTTTTTTTTTTTTTTAATTAAAAAATTCTTTATGTGTTCTATACATTTTTAACAAAATCAAATTAACGTTAATAACCACATTAGTCAAAGACTGTGTCGCAGCTATTAGCGCCCACCTCGAACTTTTAGAATTATAACAGTAAAACACAAAAATAAATTTGTTGAATCTAGAAGGAACTTACTATGTAAAACAAACTTTCTTATAAATGCAAATGAAAATTAGTATGTGTGTTTGTGTGTGTGTGTTGTGTGTGTGTGTGTTGTTTGTGTGAGTTTATTAATCACGTTCTACTTTTGTTTTAATATAAATATCATTTTTCATATCTCATATTCGGAAAGTGATGTATATTTGAACTGAGCAGCGGGTCAAAAACTCTTCGTTCGACCCTAGGGTGAAAAGTAATTTAAAATAGAACTGAATTTCGTTACATAGTCAACCATAGAGTTACCTCATGTAAATATTCCAAGCAAGAAGTTTTTAAAGGTAAGTTGGTATTGGTAATAATTATAAGGTCTACCAATGTAGTTACTAAGTACATGTTTATTAATAAACATTTTGGAAAAACTAAGACTTTTTTTACTTTCCCTATATTCGAAATGAAAAGTAGAGTGTTTAACACGGGTAAAAGTCATCAATTCCATACTCGAACTATAGTCTAAATATCAATTTTGACCCTCGTATAACAATCTACTGTAGTTATTATCTGCTTTTTCAACCTACATTCGGGTATTTTCAAGAATTGCTAGATTTGAGCAAAGCAATCCAATTTTGTTTAGCCGATAACAACAAATAACGAATTGCGAAAGAGAATCGAATCATATAAAATTTGCCAAACACCGCTAGCGAGCATCTGAGGCGCATCAAAGTGAGAACGATCTGTGATTTTATTTCTCATTCCAAATCGTGCAGATGCAAGATATTTTGGTAAATAGAATTTAACAGGCTGTTAAGTTTCGTATTACAAAACTCGATAAAAAAACAAGGGAATTAATACTTAACATACCAAAAAAAAAACATTTTGTTCTGCAAAATTAGTAAGTGATCACCAAATCCTACACCATGCAGTGATTTAGTGATCATTTACTAATTCTAGTGGTTAGGTTAGGTTAATATGGTGATCATTTAAACATAAGTCAAAAACAACAACTAGCTTAAAAAAACAAAAGGAAATGTTAATAGAGTTCACAGAGAAAATCACGTTTTTGTACTTGCAATCAAAAAGAATGTTTGTAAACTTGCAATCAGCAAAAGTCAGGGAGATATAGAAATTGTAAGCGGAATTTGATTGACTACCATTAGTTTGCTCTTCATATAATATTACGTAATAAGTAATACTTCAAAGTATTTGAATTTAAATAGATTAGCATTAATATATGACGATTATCGTATGACGTAATATGACGTAATATGAATGACGATAATCGTATAAAATCCGCCTCATCAAGATCAATGACCTACGTCAGCATAATTACCTGCACAACGTTGGACCGCGTACATACGAGTAGTACGGCTGCACAACACCTAAAGGCGCGTTCCTATAGTGTCTCATGCTCATGCATGACGATAGAAAGCTTGTACAAGTTTTTTTTCTTTTTTTCTGCTAAGACCATCAAAATCGTAGGATAACATCTAGGTACACACAACTATTACAAAATTTCGACATGCTTTTCATTTCTCTGTCATAGTTACAAATACAATACAATATTTTTACAAAACTGGACTTGGACAATCCAAGGGAAAATGACTAGATCATTCGCCATTATCAAGTGCAAGTAACTAAACTCAACAGCCGTTTAACGATAAAAATCGGACAACTTAGTAACGTCAGATTGACGCAAAAAATAAAAAAAAGTAGAAATCGTTCAACAATAAAATAGTCGTGCCAACACAGTAGAAACGCGACCTAACAAGACCCGACCGCGCCGCGATCTATTTCCGTCGGTGACGTCACGTCACGCCACACCCCCGTGACGCAAGCCCGCCTGCAACTTTTTAAATTCTATTTTTTAAACGCTTCTGGCATTGGCACACTGCTGATGCGGTTATACTGAAACTTGTTGTTACATGCTGTAAAATATATCGGAGTTGTGTCGTTGTTTTGTAAAAGGTGAGAATACAGACTTTTATGTTATGCACCACTGTTTGTTGGTGGATATTCCAAAAACTCGTTTTGTTTAAAATTTTATCATCCGTACCGCTAAAGTGGAATTCCTTGTCTGAGTCTGTGTTTGCTGTACACTCTGGGGGCTTTCAAGTCACGGGTGAATAGTTACTTCTAGATCGCATCATCGCTTACCACCAGGCTTGATAGCGGTCAAGCTTGCCTATCTATCATTAAAAAAAAGTTTCAAAAATAAATATTATAAGAAGTATTATTTTATGTTAGGCAAAAATATATAGTTAGTTAACATTACACAAAGAGGGAAGTTAGTTGTTTTATAAAAACTTATATTTTACAACGACATGTTTTATATACAGAAGTTAATATTGTGCTGGTGAAGAAATAATGCAACAATGTAAAATGATGAAAACGATTGAAACATCATAATTTCAAAATAACCTACTTCAGGTCCCTCCCTTCAATTTGCAACTTATCATCAAGGGAACAGACGTTTACACATTTAGTTTACGGGCGGCATAAAACGCATAAAGCTAGCCGAACGCACGGCCAAGTAAGCACCGAGTAAGTACCAAGTAAGTAAGGATACGTAATTATCTATGGGCGGTGCTAACGGGCGAAAGCTCTTAGTCCGAACTTACTAAAATACAACTTTTACACATCCCGTACTAAGTACATCAAAACAACCTTTGAATATAGTTTTTTGGCCCAAATATACCGCTTGTCTGAATTATATTTAAAAAAATCTTAAAAGTTTGGTTGAAAACTGATAATGCAATAACAAATCCCACCAAAAACAATTTCATGTAAAATGTTGCCAAGACAAGATGGCTCGCACTGTCAAAAAGTTATTAGACATAATGTAGAGACAAGCTTCTCACTCTACAGGCCCTTACTTACAACAATTTTGGGTGATCTACTGCTGTAGGTAATAGCCACCTCTCTCTCGAGTGATTGTACTTGTACACTCAGTACTCTTATGGTAATGTTAAAGTAGGTATGTACCTACAACATGGTACTCCTAAAGTAAAGTTGAAGTATGTGCCTAGAACATTTCAAGTTGCAGTTAAGTGATCCCATTGAAGCTGTCGGTAGTCCGGCCAATAGCAAAGTTTAATGAATATACTTAGCATGATTTAGTTTATTAGTTTTTTGTAACACTTATATTACACGATATCGACTTGCGTTTAAATATAGTTATTGTTTTTCCTATATGTGAAAACTTGTAATTGGCTTTACAATAATATACTAAAATCTGTAGTAGCTGTAAGTTTTCCTCAAAAAATAAAAAATAAAAAAAAAACAAAAAAAAATGATTATGCTTAGGCCACGTTCGCACTGACAGACGGATTGCTACACGTTATGTTACTTGCTAGCTAGGGTCTAGCTATAGCTAAGCGCTAAGCAACCGGTTTGTCGGTGCGTACGTGGCCCAAGCAATCTGTTGAACTATTGAAGGATGCAGCGGCAGCGTTATGTGACGAGTACACGTGAAAGATAATAATTAATATGTTATAATAACCAGTAGGGACCGTACTGCTGGAATGCAGAGGGGTGGCCCCTTACCGGGCGAGGTACCTCGGCTCGCCGGGCAGCGTCCAGGAAGCGATCACGAATGTGAAAGCCCTTGGAGCGTTCCTGGCTGAGCTGGGCTGGCTGGAGTGATCCGGCCGCACACCCTCCAACGCAAAATAGGCGCAATAGACGTCGAGTTGCAGAAACCGCCTGCATTGACAAGAAGAAGAAGAAGCAGTAGGGACCACTTTATCGAATTGGGATATTATGTCCTGTCATGATATTGTGTTTGTGTTAATAAATAAATAAATAAAAACAAATTTAGCTAATTTCATGAGTGATTATAAAAATAACAAAAGTTAGGTATGGTTTTAAATAAAATGGTGTGAAATACTATTACTTTTGTTCATAGATTTTAATCAAACGATAGAGAACGGTGGCACAAAAAAATAGCCAATTATATTATAGACTCTTTGTTAATGAAAACAATATAATTCTCTACTACGTGTAACGCTGTGATTCACATGTATTATTTTGCGACAGTTGAGAGCCAACCATAAAATTGAAGTATTAAATTATGTATAAGTAAAGAAGTAGTTAGGTACTTCTTTTGATAACGAAATTCAACCATGATTTAATGGGATTTGCTACGATTTTACTAATTTACAAACAAAACATTCAAAAATTTTCGTGCTTACAAAAAAAATATGTTTAAACTAGCCTTAATAAATATGAATGTAGGTATTTGAACGATTTCTTTTTTTATATCCATGCAATTTGTTATTACTCCAAATATCCGTACCAATTACCGATTTGTTTGTTAACTACTGAGTGTAATACAATTATGATAAATATTAATTCCAGTACATACTGGTTAAGTTATACTACATAGTTTTATAGATATAAAACTACACCCCTTTAATGTTAGTATAAGTTTTTGTGGATTGATACAAGGAAGGTATGCGTAGAGATATAACGTATGGTCGTCCCTCTGAGCGCGGAATCTCCAGGGTCCCGGAATGTGCCCGAACCCTTTTAATTTTAATGCAAGACATGCCATTGGCTATTCCACGATACATCTCCTTTATTTATGGGGGTATTTATAAAATAATATTTTTATTAAGGACGATGGTGCATACCACAACCACATCATAACATCATGGAGTCATGGTTCTATGTTCTATGGCACATTATTGAGTTGCAACAGATTTTAAAAATCATTTTTTGAAATTAACGGCACGGTAACGGTTTTCACAAGTAATTTTATGGCAGTATCAGATGGTTATAACAATAGCTATCGGCCAAAATCGAATCAAATCTATTAATTACTTTTATCGCACTGCAAACAACGTAACTTTAAACAAATTAAAATGTCGCATTGCGCTGACCTTTAACAATATAAAATGAAAATTTACATGACACGTGCTGGCTCGAATTGAATTCAGCATTCCATTTTAGATTTTATACCTATAGCAATAGAGAACAAGAAGTGAATTAAATATGACCTTTGCGAATAAAAAATGCGACCCTAGAATAATTGATTCCAGAGCGAATGGAATATCTTGAGATAAGTTGCAGATACTTCTGGGGTTGTTTAATATAACAAAGGGACAGAAAGATACAAAGACATAATAATACTTCTAACAACTGCTTTTATATTTTCGTGTTCTTAATAAAGAAGCAAGTTTTTTGGTACAGCGAATTTTTCAGCCCAAATTGGAGCCGCCTGAAATTTGAAAGTACCCTGACCCTTCTAAAAGACTGGTACAGAAAATATCACGAATTGTTGGCTTAATCCGTGAGTAAAGTTCTTGAAGATATTTACAGTTTGTGAAAAATTGAAAATGACATTGATATTGATACCCTGATAGTTCATAACGTGGGATTTACACCGGTGACGAAGGCCGCACCGCAAAATTCGACCGACGACTGTGTGAATGGCAATTCGGCTTAGACAGCAGGTGACTGAACAATCTAATCTGATCCGCTGGCCAAAACTGGAACTAACTGTTATTTATTACATACTAGCGGCCGCCCGCGGTTTCACCCGCGTGGTTCCCGTTCCCGTGGGAATATCGGGATAAAAAGTATCCTATGTTTTAATATAGGCTATCTACATCTGTATGCTAAATTTCAACCAAATCCGTTCAGTAGTTTTTGCGTGATTGAGGAACAAACATCTAAACATCCAAACCCACAAACAATCACATTTATAATATTAGTAGGATATTGTTAACTAGGAATCCTAGGATACGCCATCGACTACAAAGACGACTAAAATCGAGCCATGTAAATTGCCCATTATTAGGGAGGTCGTACGCTGAAATCACAGAATTTAATTTCTCACTACTTGCCAGTTAATATTTATCCATAAGTAAATACCCTATTTTTGATAGTATCGGAAATTAATTTTTACATTGTTGGATTGCCAATTAATATAATGAAAACTTGTATCGAAATTAAATAGCTTGAACGAAGCGACGCGCCATTTTCTTTAACCACAGAGCACTCGTTATTATTGAGTACTCAATGATATTTACTTACGATTAGCCGGTAGAAATAGATTGGCACTATGAAACAACGAGGCACTATCCTTTGTGTAACTGTGATTGCCTTTAATTGCGGTGCAATTAGCGCAGGTTTGTAGCTGTATCTAACTAGACAGGGGCCTTTATAGGTACTAAAGTCGTTGTTGCTGTATCGAGTTTTATGTAGGCAAGCAACTTTATAGTAATTTCTAGTCCTACTTTTTTTTGGCACGTGACTTTACTATTATAATTCACTATTTAAATTTATTATTAAATAATTATTATTTTAAAATATTTTGTTTTTATTTAATTTTTATCATCCTTAAAGTCTCTGTATCCACACTAACGTTAATGAGGAAGTTAATGGTAGTCTAACCGTAGTACATACCATTGAAAGATTTTATGCTACCATCAGTAATATTTTAAACAATAAAGGCAACATGTCATAATAACATGCAGTCGGAGGCATGCATAAAGAAAGTGACATTATGAATGATTGAATTATATGCCTCCGACTGCATGATATTATGACATGTTGCCTTTAATTACGGTCTTGATATACCTTTTTGAAATCCTTATAATAAGCCCTTTAATTTGCACCCATATTGCAGTATTCTAAAAATTATTTTTTTTCACTACGTATAATAGCACCGTACAGTCGCCATGTTGGTATTTTTATAACGCCACCTTCTTAAGAACACTTGGGCTGAAAAGACAAAGCTAACGATATCTTAATCATAGAAATCCGTTCAGCCGTTTGAAAGATATGAGGTAATAAAGAATATTACATACAAACATACTTACAAGATACGCGCGAAAAACATAACCCGCAGTCGGGTAAAAAATTCCATGCAACCTATAGATGTAGCGAAATGTGCACGATCTTTTGAATATAACGCCACATGTATTTTTACCACATTTCAAGCAAATATAATATCTTTAACGTCACGTGGCAATTAATTCATACACTTGGAGAAAATAATAGAAACTAGAGAGTCGTCCTGTGATCTATTATGAACATTTCCAAACCCCTCATGGACTTACCACACTTTATTCCGAGAGTGCACTAAGATGCTTTACGTCGAGACTGGAGGTGTTTTATGGCGAGGCAAGGGATATGGTTTATGTTACCGATCTCGGTCCCCTGATTTGTTAGTGAGATTACTGTGTACAAGCGTCACACTTTACTCAGAAGCCCCGTAACGAGTAGTCGAGTTTTACTCAAGGATTCTGTTTTATGGAAACGAGAGCTCTTAGGTATGACATTGCAGGAGTGAAGCTTTGCATAGAGTTTATTGTAAAACAATCAAAACAAAAATGAAAAAAAGGAAATTACGTTATTATTCCAATAATCTATTCGGCTTGAGCTTGACCAACATATCTGACATTAGTACCGACATAAATGTCATCATTAGTTTAAATTCCATAATCATCAGATTACTCGTTTAAGAATCTTAACTAAACCAATATTTGCGCTCATAATCCGAAATGTCCGTAATATAATTTGATTTGCACTGCACATTGCGGCTCAACATGACGTCACAGGAATATTCACAATTTAATTGTTCTGCTTTTTGTCACGTTGCTTTATATTTTTTACGATATTTTGTAAAAGATTTTTATATTTTTACTTTGATACAGTCGATTCATTTTTGTTAAATAATAATTATAAGCAAATAACTATATTTTTTTATTGATTATAAAAAGAAAATATATTCCACAATTATAATTATCAATAATACCATTTTATCTTTGCAACTTTGAATACGTAACAAAAGTTCAGTTTCATTGTCGGTACTTGTGCAGATTGTTATAAAATAAACTTCTTTTACCTGAACATAGAAAAGTTCCAGCCTTTAGGTTTTAAATTGAAAATTATAAGTACTTACTAGTCTTTATTATCTAAACAATATGACACTTTCGGTGTTAAACCAAACACTAAGTCAAGGCAAGCTAAAATTATATCCTTAATAAGCACCCAACAAGGCACCAACATATGGGTGCTAAAAACAACCTGCTGATATATAACGTTATGCACCGCCTACCGCCCGCCCTGAGTTGGCAAATATAGTTAGTTCCGTCTAATAAGCGAATCAACAAAACATGGAGGCTTCTCGTTATCGTTACAAGGCTTAAAGGGAATATTAAAGGTAGTTTCGGAACAAAGCTAGCCCGTATCGAGACTTTTACACATATCTCACTGTGCATTAGGGTTGCCAAGCTTTGGTTACGAATATAGGAGAATTTAATTACTAAGCTATGAATACAAGTGTTATTTACTTCAACCAGTCTTCACCCATAATTATTATTGTAATGACATCTAGCTGTTTTTTCTGTAAATTTGTACCATAGTGCTAGTAATGATGTTTATTATGTTGGTGTTCAAATAAATAAAAATAAAAAACCATGGGAGGATATTTATTAATTTTTAATTATTTCAATACAAATTGAACGCAAGTAAATGTTACATGGCAGTTAATATTTCTTTTATTGTAAACAAATAGTGAGAAGAGTCTTATGTTATTTGTAAAGGTAATCTAATCTGGTAATAAGCGAGACAAAACTTATAAAAAATATAATAATATAACACTTAAGCTTATTTCATTGAAACACACAATTTGAAAAGTATTTTATTGATCAAATATACATATAGGACTAGCTATAAGGGGTTCCCAACCTTTTACCCTGTGCGCCCCACCCAACGGTATGCTAAAATAACCCCCCCGACAGCGATAATATTAAGAAACGATGAAAATACGAAGACGAGGTGCACTACGCATCCGTGGTACCGTTCCCGCGCCGCCCGCCGTGAGAAAATATGATTTTTAGGGTTTTTATACTGTTTGCGCCCCCCTTTGGACACCTCTACGCCCAGGGGAGCGTATAGCGCGCCCCACTGGGTGGGAATCCATGAGCTAGATGTACCTTGTAGTTATAATGTGACGTAACAAATTATTGTCGGAAGAAATTTTGGCAGAAATCGCTGCTGTAGCACCGTAGCTCGTAGCAGCTACGGCGTAGCAACAACGAGCGTGTAGCATCATTAAAATGTATTATGTCATTTTCACTTATCGTGAATAGGAAAAACATAATCATTAGGTATACCTACTATTGCTTTTACGAAGAAATAACACTCAATCAAAAGATTCGGACATTTACGTTAAACTATTTCGAATCTGTTCCCCTAGCCCAATTCACATTTAATTTGTTAAAGCGATAACGAATTTCGCGTTCGTATTTAGTATGGATTTTTATAATCTACGTCAATTTTCGTTTAAAATCCTTGGTTTGCAAATGTGAGTTTAGCTAGACCAAAACCTATGAAGTATTTCCCGTCGATCTAGAATCGTGTATTGATTCATTTAAAATAACGTAAGAGTAATTAGTCTAATCTAATTATTGTACATATAAATAAACGAGAAGTATATTGTTAAAATATCATTAAAAGAAAGATAGCGTTTTAAAGAAATGTCAAAATGGCTTCAGTCACATCACTTACATTAGATCACATCTCATTCAAAAACGATTTTTTTTTGTTTTTGTTCGCTAAAGTAATAATACTTATAAATAAAATCACTTGAATCGTAAATAGAAAATTATGTTTGACAGATATCTTACGACATACATGAATGAAGTTATTTATTACCTCCTCTGCTGTATAACGCCCTTAAACACGTGGTTGGTTCGGTTGGTAAAAAAACTTGTGTTCGTATCCTAGAATCAGTTAAGGACAGTCCTGGTTTATGTGATGGGGATAGGGAGCATTAAGTCCCCTGAGTCATAGATGCAAAATTGTATTCTTTAATAATAATATTATTTTATTCGTTAGTAACTATAAGCCCTGCTTAGTTTCAGACTAAATTATGGGTGTGAGTTACCGGGAATTCCAAAAATAATTACTTACTATGTAACAAATCAATATTTCATTTCATTACGTTTTTCTATTAATTTATTGTGTGATGTAATTGGATAGCTGTTAATTAGAAAATAATACTTGAATATACATTGATCTATGACTCCAGTACCAATGCCATCATCAAACAAACATAATGGAGGTACCAGTATTCGTAACTGAGCCTTTAAAGCAAACATACATTCGTTCTGTAAAGTTTTAATTACAGAACGATAGCAATGGCCGTTCCGCCGTACGTCACCAAGTGTCTACATAGGTAAATCTATCTACGAGCGTACTCTCAACGCGTGCTTCTGAGAACGCATGTTAAAAATGAATATTTTTCGCCTTATCAAACAGAACTCTTTATGGACTTTTAAGTTCATTATGACATGACGTGACTAACTAATCGACAAAAAGGATATTTAAAAACGATAAATTTTCATAGATTTGGGACGCGCGAACAACAACTGTTCCACTCCACGTGAAACCGAGCCGCAACTTGTGCCTATCAATCAATGTCCCGTCATCTCTGTTCGTAACGTATGAATATATTTTCCTTGCCGCCGTGAACTGTGAACCTAGGAATAACGTTTACAGCCCATAACCATTAACTTGTTTTGTTCTGAAAATGAAAATTGTGAATGTCTTTGGCGCTAGTGGTTGATAAGGTTATCAGTAACATTATTTGCATAAAGTTTGCCAATAAAAGCTCAATCGACATAAAAATTGCTATAGTCTCCTTCACCATTTTACAGCTACGATAGGAAATTGGAGGTACTGCTCCCATTGTCCATAAAGTTATCGGTCTCGAACCGATCCATCAATAACCTTAGCGTGACAACTACCTGCAAGGCTATAGACTTCGCCTGATCCCTAACGCTATAATATGCAGCTGAGGCCGAACTTCCAGTGCACGTAAGCGTGTCGTGACCTGGAGATCCGTCACGCGCATCCGACCGTGAACGAATCCTCGTCGGTCTCCGCCTGCCACGGGCGCATGCCTCCCAGGTGGTAGTGAATGGTCGTACCGTAAGCTCCGGCCGTGCCGCGCTGGCGGCGTCACTGCACTCAGCACTACACTCACTCCGCAGCGCGTCGGGGCCGCTCGCGCGCGCACGACTCGCGCAGCATCGCGTGCTCGTGCTTCGTGCAGCTATCGACCGTGCGCCGGCCGCACGCCGCCCAGCGACTGACGCGGGAACCATGCGCGCGCACTCACCCCTCTGCCGCCCGACGCCGCCGCGCCGCCGCAAGTCCGTGCTACCCGCCCGACCGCACGACAAACATCGCCTGCCTACGTACTTTCCCGATTCGAAATACGCTGGGCGCCTTATGGTTATCCCTGAGTTTGCCGCGCCTATTTTTCAACCCTACCCTTTGCTTCGACGACCAAATATCTGGCGAAAATCCCTGAAAATTTTCAAAAGTTCACCTGTAAAATGAAATGTCATGCTGGCTAGGATTATCCACGTGATCACGTGACGGGCGGGCGTCGTGCCTCTCGCTCGACGAGCCCTCGAGGCGTTGCTCTCGTGTTTGTTTTCGGCCGCGGCCGCGGTGCCGAGCACCGTCGCCATGGCAACACACCCCAGACGCCGCCGAAGCTTGCCGAATGTTACCGATGAGATCCGACCGCACAAAGCTGGATCGAGACCTGGATTTTTGAAAACAGAGGAGCGTATCGTCTAACCTGGTTTCTTGCACCACTTGAGTTTATTACTCGCCTAATTGTATGCCTACGCTGTGCACGTTCCACATACCTACTGTTTCCCGCCGCAATTTATTTCAGGCTTTGTGCATTTGTGCTGAAGTACACTTGCAACATTTCTAGATTCATTCGTTCGTACTTTATATGCACTTAAGGGGTTGAATTACATCTAGGTTTTTTATCGAAATGAATACCTACAAAATATTAAACTGTAAAGAAAACTCGCTAGGTAGGTACCTATAGGTACTTACTTATCTTCGAAACAATCAAGGAAATAATTTATAGTCAAAAGAAACGCGATGAGATGAAGATCAAAACTTTCCGAGCAGGTAGTTATAGGTAGTGGCTAACTCCTCCTTAGTCGTTCACTCTTGACGCTTGACAGGAGTGGTCGTGGTTGATGACGCAGCATTTTCATTGGCTAAAGCAGCCCCCGCGATGCGCCTCCACGTGTTGCAGTTTTCAGAGTCTCGGGAACTCTGAACTATGGAGGTTTTGGACCTGCCCTTGGACAACGAGTAATTATGAGTTATTACGAGTGTATTAAATATTTGACGGTTCGTATTTTCACAGTCAACGATAATCTCTGTCTGATTTTTAGTTCCTCCAGGATCGAAACGATGGTCCTAAACGCTGTCCAAGGGATCCGCAGCAGTCGCCGCGAACACCACATTTCGAGTGCATCGATTTGGCATATCAGTGTTTGAAGCGAACCGTCTACGTTTCTGTGCCATTCAGAAAAATCGGGAAGACTAAAGCTTCTCATTAGGCGGACTTTCGTGGCTTTTTGGTGATGTTACGGCTGCACCAGACTCTTTTCAGCTTGTCAACGGCAAATCGTGTGATATATATAGCACATCTCCTTCGAATCTCGTCTCCACATACTCCAGAGTTTGTGATAGTGAATCAAAGTAGATTTGGAGCCATGTTTTACAAACGTATTTCGTATCAATATCGTATCACAATATGCGGTGCGTCCCGACAGTCATGAGTGCAAACAGCAATTTCTGAAAGGAAACAAACCCTGCACAAACCTTTTAAAATAAAATTTAATTCAACATACAACTCTCTCTTGTCCGTTTTTTATTCAAATCAGGGGTAATCTAAAATTTTCAACTGACTCCGAAAGTCGGTAAAATCCCAAGTTGTAGGCGTTACGTAATTAGAATGCTGCGTACGCCGCGAGCGCAGCGTCACAACTCACAGCCAAGTTTAAAGGTTGAAATTCGGAGATTAGCCAACTTCCCGAGAGTTCTAAACTCGGATTGTGACTCCACAAAGCTTTGTTTGAAGCAATATTGTAACTTTTTCAATTGTATCCGGCTAATAAAATTAATGTCGCTATAGGGTTCTTGTGATGCCGTGATTCGTAATTACAAATTAAACGTAGGTACGTAAAGTACCTAAGTATCTCAAAATTAAAGATGCATCTTAAAACTTTTATATTGGTAGGTACTTTACTAGACCCTAATTTTCATTTTAATTTATGTGAGAAATTTAGTAAGTAAGTAATTTTATTTGCAAGAATACGGTTACAAAAGTGTTCTTTAAACTAAGTTTTTTCCAACATATTCTATCGTTATACAATCGATGTGCAATTATATTTAAAAATTGTAGACTATGTAAGTATTTTAATATAAATGTAAGGTAATTATAACTAAGTGTATGTCCATTATTTACAAATTGTCATTAAAAGTAAATTAAAAAAAGAAAATACAAGTCAAATTTGATCATTCAAATAGTCAGATATACTATAAGTAATACATTTTGTTCAGTAAAAAATTAAATAATCTTTGTTTAAATTTGTAAAATGTCAATGTTTTATAATCGTCAGGTAGTCTATTAAACAATCGAACCGCCGTCATACAGTATACATTCTTGGAATACAACACTAAATTTTGACTTGGTACACGTCAATTTTCTCTTTTTCTGCCTCTATAATAACTATTCTACTCTTGTTAAATTCAAATAAATTGTGATGTTTTTTAACAAAAATTAACATTTCATAAATGTAAAGACTCGGAAGGGGCAAAACATTTAGTTGTTCAAACAATGGCTTACAACTGTCCAAAAAGTCTGCACCACAGATAGACCGTATACATTTCTTTTGCGCTCTTAAAGCTCTGGGCATATCGACAGAATTTCCCCATAAAATTAGACCATACCTTAGTATTGATGATACATAGCCGTGATAAGCCATTAGCGCTGCTTTTTTAGATATAACATTCGTTAGTCTTCTAAGAACAAAAACATATCTTTCTAGTTTTGTAACTAGTGTGTCAATATGAGATTTCCATTTACACATTTCATTAATCAATAGACCTAAAAATTTCGTTTCATTTACTTCTTCAATTTTTTCACTGTCACATTTAATGTCAATATTTAAGCTATTTAAGTTAGTCATATTATGTGTTTTAAATTTAATGTTTTTTGTTTATTGTATGTTAATTTTTAAGTTATTATTTTTGAGCCATGTAAATATTTTTTTTAAATTATTATTAGCAATCGTCTCTATTTCCGGTTTGTTTCTGCTTTTTATTATAAGTGTTGTATCGTCTGCAAATAATATGCACTTTTGGTCTGAAACATCAGGCATATCATTTATATAGAGCAAAAACAATAGAGGACCAAGGACGCTCCCTTGAGGTACATCACAACGGTCAACATTAGTAGGTACTTGTCTGATTTTTTTATGCTTATAATTTATTAGAAGAGACATAGCCGAAATTGAAATAGGTTGCAGACTGAGCCACTACTCTTGCATGCTGACGACTTGACTACACTATTTTCCTCACTCAAACAAAAGAGGACATGGAACACCTGCTGACGTCTAAGGACAACAGGCCTCTCCTTTCTTTCCTTCGAAGTTACGTCAACAGAGACAAGACCAAGATGATGATAGTAGACCGAGCTACTGGACTAAACTACCGTGATGGTGATATCTCCTGATGGTAATCTCTATGATTGGCAATTGTGAGGTTGCCCTATCTTATGTGTAGGTACCTCGGTCGGTTCCACTATCACAAACTCTGGAGGATGTGGATTCTAGATTCGAAAGAGATGTGCTATCACACGATCTGCCGTTAACAAGCTGAAAAGAGTCTGGTGCAGCCGTAACATCACCATAGCCACGAAAGTCCGCATAATGAGAAGCTTAGTCTTCCCGATTTTTCTGTATGGCACAGAAACGTAGACGGTTCGCTTCAAACACTGATATGACCACATATCGATGCACTCGAAATGTGGTGTTCGCGGCGACTTCTGCGGATTCCTTGGACAGCGTTTAGGAGTAGGACCAACGGTTAGATCCTGGAGGAACTAAAAATCATGCAAAGATTATCGTCGACTGTGAAAATGCGAACCCTGAAATATTTCGGATCCGATCATCATGAAATTTCGCATTCACGTTGTCAGATTTTAAGTACATCACATCATACAAAAAAAACCGGACAAGTGCGAGTCGGACTCGCCCACCGAGGGTTCCGTACAAAGTTAGTAGGTACCTACTTACAAAGACTATATCCGTCTTATTATTAAATATTTTTAAACACTGTTTAACTAAACACAATGTTTAAATGTGATGCTGTCTCTGTCAAACAATATTGTCAAAAAATTGATTAAAAAAAACAAAAACCGACTTCAAAAAACCTACCTCTAAAAAGCAAGAAATAATATTCGTAATAATAAAAATACGTCTATTGAATTCGGGTGGGGCTGGAGTACAGATTCCTTTTTTTTATTCTAAAAGCCCCACCCGACTTCAATAGACGTATTTTTATTATTACGAATATTATTTCTTGCTTTTTATTAGAGGTAGGTTTTTTGTTTTTTTAAACAATTTTTTATTCTTTAACCGACTTCAAAAAAAGGAGCTCAGCTGATTTTTTTTATTTTTTTTTATGTTTGTTACCTCATAACTTCGTCAATCACAAACCGATTCTAAAAATTCTTTTTTTGTTTCAAAGCATATAGTTACAGATTGGTCCCATTATCATAAGATCACGATCTGATGATGGGATCCTGGAGAAATCAAGGGAACTCTTCAAATATTATAGGCACACCTATAGCGATTTTGGTATTTTCTTATGTAACTCGTGCATTTGCTTTCGAAAAGTACCATTTTGGTGAAGTGGAACTGATGATGAAGACCATAGATGATCACCGGAACTATTTACTAAACTAAGTATCTCACTGGTGCGATACGATTACTTTAATATGGTTGCTAGGCTATTTATGTTGTTCGTCATAATGCAAATGGTGAAGTGGAGCTGATAGTGAAGTACCAGGAGAACTCCTCAAGAATTAGCGCCCCTGCGTCGGGAAAACCAGTATTTTGTTAAAGGTGATGAGCCATTGACATAAGACTATTGTAACTTAGATAATATCGTCGCTAAATATACCATACTTACCACAAAAAGCTAAAATTAAAAAAACCTAACTTTTAAGGCGTGCATGCCGCACCTTTCGTGGGTCTACCCATGTTTTATCTACCTAGATAATATACTTACTGGATAAGATAATATAAATAAACTAAATATAAATAAACTAAAGTAATTATATCTACCAAATACAGAAGGTACTTACACTAAAAATAAAAAATGTTTTAAAAACAAAAAACCGACTTCAAAAAACCTGAAAATGAAACAAAAAAGCTTCAAAATTAAATACCTCTAAAAAGCAAGAAATAATATTCAAATCACTAGATACGCATATCATTGTAATAAAACACGTCTTATTCGTCTAATTCGTTTCGTCTGTCTTTATTCTAAAAGCCCCACCCGACTTCATTAGACGTGTTTTATTACAATGATATGCGTATCTAGTGATTTGAATATTATTTCTTGCTTTTTAGAGGTATTTAATTTTGAAGCTTTTTTGTTTTCATTTTCAGGTTTTTTGAAGTCGGTTTTTTATTTTTAGTGTAGGTACCTTGTAGGTAAGGTTTATTATAATATGTAGAAAAATCGGCTCAGCCAAACGTAAGATAATCGCGGAGAAACATACATACGGGTCAAACTGAGAACCTCCTTTTTTAAGTCGGTCAAAAAACCTACACTTAAGATATCCCTCTTCCTACAAAAAAATAGATAAGATATCCCTCTTCCTCCTGTGGCCATCTTCCGGCTTCATCATCAGATCTGCTCAATGACACCATAATATTGTATTGTCTTTCAGTTCTGATCTTTAGCTCATCGGGAAAACAGTATAAGATCGTTTGCTAAATTTGTGGGCAAACAGGAAAGCAACCTAATAGGTAAAACGTGTTAAAATACTTCTTGAGTGCTCATAAAAATTAATCAAATAGTCATAATATTATGCTACAGGGGCGCAATCAATATGAAGTTTCAATAGAATTCAATTAGATTCAGAATGAAGTATTTAGGTACATTTTGTTACATTTTAACCGACTTCAAAAATAGGAGGAGATTCTGAAGTCGATTGTATTTTTGACCGAGCGAGCGCGAAGCGCGAGCAAAGCGTCTCTGCTTAAGCTTGGGAAAAAAAATCTGTCTGTCCGTAAGCGAACACCTTGCGCCCATAATTATGAATGTAGCGAAACTAAGGTGTAGAGTTTGTGAAATTTAGGGCTTGTAGAGTTAAGCCGTGATTACATACGCCGATTTAGCATACCAATTTCGGGTTGCCACTCGTACTTGACAATAAAATATTGTATAATAAGTTCGATTTTAAAAGTGAATTTACCCTATAACGGAATAGTACATTATGAGACAAGTTAGCTTAGGTTGCTCATTGCACACAAGGCTGTGGGTTGCAGCCCGAGCCGCAGGAGAGGGCGTAACTCAGCCGAGTGTGCAATAAGCAAGAGCTCACGAGTTTCATACGACGTTCTTCAACACATTTGCGAGGAAAAAACAAAGTAATTTATCACACAGCAACAAATATGGCAAAAACAAAATATGATAATTATGGGAAAAGGCGCGCATGTTTTTTTTGTTTTTTTTTTCACACGCCCAACGCAAGAATATTTTGCGAACAAAGGGGTGAGGAGCATACAGCCTACTACTAATACTTCAAAATTATAATTTTAAGTGACAAAATGCAAATATTTTAATATTTTATAACAAAATATTGTGAATTATGAATAATTTGATAATAATTATATATTTATTTGACTTAATTATTTATTTATTCCAAAAATGTATATGAATTTTCAGCAGCATAAAACCTCTTTGTTGTCAAAGAAAAAAAAATAACTGTATTACCCGCCTAAATTGGGAATGCTCTGTTTACTCGCATAGAACTTGCAGTAAGGTACTAATTTAACTTTGTAGGGTTAATTCTGTTACGATAGCAGGGCCGTCTCTACCCGGGGGTGCAAGGGGTGCGTAGCACCCGGGCGCAGAGACCTAAGGGGCACCGAGGACCGGTAACCTTATACTACCATACGTAGTCTGCCAGTTCTGAAAATCACTTAAAAAGTATTAATTATACCTAATCCAGATATCCTAAAAAATAAAGGCACCAATATTAATATTGCTATCAAATCGCCTCAGCTTTCGGCAGACTCGCTTTACTTAATTGCAACTTGCGTAGTGTAAGCCAATTTTTATGATCTTATAAGAAGGTGCCAAGTTTAAATAGGTACCTGCCAAAGTTTAAAAAAATTAAACACTTTTTTTCTTTGCAAGGGGGGCGTAAGCTGACTTTCTCACCCCGGCGCCCAATAGGGTTAAGACATGTGCGTGTGGTGTGAGTGTTCCTATCCTAGAAATTGATTTGACCATACGAAGATTTTAAGAAATAATTGTGAAAACTTGATGGTGAAATCGAAAAATTTGTGAAACCTATGTAGACTAAGTTATGGTCGATTATATAGAACACTCATACCGCCAGTCTCGCGAAAACGCCATACTTGATATCATACAATATACTAGACGTATGTTAAAAAAAGATATATGGAAAATTTGTGCTGAATTTGTGAAAACTATTCACAAAATAATCAATTCATTATCATGGTTAATTTGGATTTTATAAGGGTTTTTTAGGAACACTCACACCACACGGTGTGTGGTGTGAGTGTTCCTGAAATCACTAACTTTAACTGAATAATATTGAAATTTTATTATTGTATATGATAATTCAGATTCAGAGTAAATTTGTGACACATAAATCTTGACACAAAACGTGATAGATCAAGAGCAATTAAACATTTTGTTTCTTTTTCAATGCTCGTGCGAGTGTTCCATATTTTGGCATTTATTTGATTAACCAGACCTCGTATACAAGTGGAGACTGCATCCAAAATTGTGAAAAGTTTGTTCTTAAAATTTAAAACATCGTCTATTTCCGTAAGTGTTATACTTTAATAGTTATAATTTTTTTTACATCTTCAAAGGAAAGTCTTATGTAGGGTGACCATGCATACGAACAAAAAGCGGGAAAAACCATTTGTTTAAGCATTTTATTAAAAAAAAAATTGTTACCAGCATCTTTATGTAACGGTTATTTTGTTACTTACGTTACAGTACCTAGGTATTACATTTTATTGGGCTCGATAACATCTTTTTAGGAAACCTAAATGGCAGAAAACGGTATCCTTATAGATTCGTCATGTCTGTCTGTCTGTCCCTCTATGTCACAGTCACTTTTTTATTTAAGTCTAAAAGTCCGTATGACAGAGAATGTAAAATAACAGGATCATCTTTAACTATTGTAAAAAAAATCCCCTAAGTAAAATACGGGAACGGGAATAGGAATGAGAACGAGAACGGGAAATGCTTTTATTAAAAATGTGAAAGTTTAACGTTTTGGATGTTTAGATGTTTGTTACTCAATCACGTAATAACAAAAATTAAAAATTTTAAAAACCCCCCGACACACGGCTGATCAGGTCATGGTTACCTTACCATATACTTCCAATCTCATTGAAATAACACGATACCAAATTTCGAATCGATAGGACACATGGAAGGTAGTCAGATCCGCTCATCTCATTGAAGTAACACTGTACCAAATTTCAAATCGTAGGATATATGGAAGTTAGTAAGATCCCCTCATCAACTATTAAAGAGCTGATGACCTTCAAACGGCAGCCTGGGTTAAAGATAAGATACTTTTTATCGCGCTAGCGAATTACGATACTCTGTTGCTAACAATTCTCGACTGAAATCGATTGAAAGCGCAGTAGCATTGCTGCTTTAGTTAAGATAGTTGTCACATTGGTTCTTACTAAAGCATCGATGTAACTGCGATTTCTGTCAGATTTGATTGCAACAGAGTTACATAATTACCCCCCGGTCAAAAGTTCCCTAGGAATTTTCCGAAAAGCTAGTATTAGATAAAATAAATAAAAATTACCTATACCTATAGAAAATATAATAACTTACATGATTACTTGTTAATAAGTAAACAGAAACACTGGAGAATTTAACAACAGACTGCAATAAAAATAGAATAACAACGCCAAACTACGAGTAAAGGTTAGCCAATACGAGGGTAGACGAAAATTGTGTCCGACAAAATAAAAAAGCATACCCACCCTACATAAGACTTTCCTTTGAAGATGTAAAAAAAATGATAACTATTAAAGTATAACACTTACGGAAATAGACGATGTTTTAAATTTTAAGAACAAACTTTTCACAATTTTGGATGCAGTCTCCACTTGTATACGAGGTCTGGTTAATCAAATAAATGCCAAAATATGGAACACTCACACGAGCATTGAAAAAGAAACAAAATGTTTAATTGCTCTTGATCTATCACGTTTTGTGTCAAGATTTATGTGTCACAAATTTACTCTGAATCTGAATTATCATATACAATAATAAAATTTCAATATTATTCAGTTAAAGTTAGTGATTTCAGGAACCAGAGGTCTTTTAGGAACACTCACACCACACACCGTGTGGTGTGAGTGTTCCTAAAAAACCCTTATAAAATCCAAATTAACCATGATAATGAATTGATTATTTTGTGAATAGTTTTCACAAATTCAGCACAAATTTTCCATATATCTTTTTTTAACATACGTCTAGTATATTGTATGATATCAAGTATGGCGTTTTCGCGAGACTGGCGGTATGAGTGTTCTATATAATCGACCATAACTTAGTCTACATAGGTTTCACAAATTTTTCGATTTCACCATCAAGTTTTCACAATTATTTCTTAAAATCTTCGTATGGTCAAATCAATTTCTAGGATAGGAACACTCACACCACACGCACATTAAGACGGCCCTGCGAACTAGTGTTTTATATATTATTGCACGCGTTTGTTATAGCTCGGTTTATGGCCCTAAAAGCGATGTATTAGGGCTCACTTTACGAGCAAGTGTGTTGAAAAGATACTTAAACATTGTATACGATTGGAGATGAGAATTGAAAATATAAAAAACATAAACAATGTTGACTTTTGCGTTATTTGTTTAAATTAATTGTTAAAATTTAACTTATTATACGGGTGGCAACTCTAAATTGGTATGCTAGATTGGAATATGTAATCGCGACTTTAGGGCGTGTAGAGTTATACATGAGCACAGAGAAAGCAATACTATAGTAAGATACATGAGGTCTGAGTCTGGATGGGTTTGGTCAATAGTTATTTTTTAATTTTAATTTTTCTCCGTCAAAATAAAAAATTATGGTTACCACCATAGAGGAAATAATCACTACGTTTTAGTTACCACTGTTTAAGGTTCAAACCCTTTTTTGACAGTACAAGAGTGCGTCTAAACTAAACGTCTTGGTCTAAACGTCTAAACCAAGGAAATTATAAACACGTAAGTACTTCGTATGGAGGCCCTAGACGATCAAGCATATCTTGTCAATCATTTACATTGCATTTACCTTTTGGGGGCGTGGCCTACTTTTGATTGGCCACGGTAATCTATCTATTCTATGGTGCCTGTCAAGCATCCATAGATATAATAGATATAGTATATTAAAAGGGGTAGATGCGCTACCGAGCGACCGGGTGTAAGGGATAGATATATTATGACGTCAAAATTTGGGGTTGCCATGATCAGAAAAAGTACCCTTAACGGTGTAGCATCCGTTAATGTGCAGATTACTAGTTAAAGTACGGAAATCGTCTACTTTAAGAATAATTTCGCACACTAACTGACTAGACCAGTTAATCTGCTGATTAACGGATTCCGTACTTTAACGGTAACATACATATACATAGAGTAAACTAGCTGGGGTTCGCTCCGGTACTTGATATGAGATTGTGTGGTTAATGGAATAAAAAGATGAACTTTAAATTAAAACAGGTAATTTTTTTATTAAACGTTGGAATACAGAACGTTTTTTATTAACGTTAGTTTTTCTATTTTTCGGAAACAATTTTTTTCAAAATGTTTCGAACAAATTCATGTGTGGCACCCAATTCTTTTTTCCAGTTGCTTCTATCCATTTTTCACGAGTTTTATCTTCCGTCGGAAATCTGGAAAAATCAAATTGCTTGAAATTCCCTGAAATATGGGGTAATTTTTGGGGAAAATTTTCTATATAGTAGGCATCCGGAAATCGAATTATAAACCTACTGATTTTAGTAGACGTCAAAGCTAAGCTGACTTCTACTATTACGTAGATGTACGCAATTTTACCGGTTTGTATGTCAAATGTTTACGAGGTTATTTTTAGAACTAATTTTTAGATTTTTCCTATTTATCAGGTATTTCATGATATAACTAATGATTTAGCTCAGAAACTTGGTTCCTGTGAGATTTGAGAAAGAAACACGCGATCAAAATATAGAAAACAGTGTACTTACGCATGAAATGTAACACCCGCTTATTTTCTTTGATTGTTGCTTTTGCAGCCAAATATCGAACACCCCACCATTTTGCATGCTAGACACAAACACAACACATACGATTTATAATAAATTTTGGGTATCAATTATGTAGTAATCCACAAAACCTTTAATTTCTTTGGCACTCTTGATATAACCCCACTTGTTTGTTTGACCTAGTTGAACTGTACCAATAACCCGACCATGAAATAAAGTCCGGTCGGTGATAGAGAAAAAACATGACACTCTTCTCTATTTCCTCCTATAGGAATCTCAATAAGACGATCTCGCTCTATCAAAGCATGTCAGACCCTTGATAGATATAGTATATTAAAAGGGGCTCCTAGACGATCAAAATGTGATAGACAAGCAATGCAATGTAAATGATTGACAAGCAATTTTGATCGTTTAGGCCCTAAATATAGTAGTACTGGACCCCCTAAAGTTTAGGGGGTCCAGTACAACAGCCTACTTATAATTTCCTTGGTCTAAACGTAGTGATAATATTCTCTTTGAGTGCGTCTTCGCAACATTTTACATGAAAATACTGATGAATTCCACGTAATTGCATACCGCCAATAATTTTATTAACTAGGGGGGGTGAATCTACGCTGTTTCTTACTTCCTGTGTCATTGTCCTCACTCGAAAATGTTTAAAAATCCAATGCATCACAAGAAATAAAACAAAAATATGCAAATTAATACAATTTATTATTGTACTCTAATGTAAATGATGGCATATATTTAATTTATTCCATGTGATGCATTGGATTTTTAAACATTTTCGAGTGAGGACAATGACGCAGGAAGTAAGAAACAGCGTAGATTCACCCGGGGCTTACCATCAGCAAATAAGAAACCATTCAGTTCAAAAGCAGGCCTTAAACAGGACTGCTTTCATACTAACCGTTGAGGTCATAGTACGAAAAAGTAAGGCAGTTCATGTAAGCCCTTGTAAGGCCCCTGAAGGCTTGGCTGTTTGCATATAGATTCTTGTGCCTTTCCAATAATAGGAGAATTAAAAAAACAACTCTTGTCACTTTCCTGTTCTGTGATCTGTCACTGTCACTGTTATTCGAATTCAAAGCACAAAAAGAATGTTGAAATGAGGTTATTTTTGTGAAAATGTTTTTCGTGGGAATGGGAAATATTTAGATAATAATACCTACTGATATTTATGTAAATAAAACATTATAGAAACTTCGTTATCTCAATATGTCGGTAATCAGAGCTGGATTGCAAAAGCTCACAAACATTGTTAGAAATGGGCCAGGTTAGTTTGAAGATTTTTCTAACTTTTATCACTGTTATTAAAATTTTACTGTTTTTAATAAATTCCGTTATAATGTTTTACAGGTGGCATACTCTCAAGATTTATAACAAATTTGGCACCGATAGCAGACAAAACAGTACCTGAAACTACTAAACATGTCATAGCTACATGCAACAAACTAATAGAAGAGAATGCTTCTCGCAACTTCGCCATCGTACATTTACTGGGCAAGCAGTGGCGAGTTACCGATGGGGATCTCTTAGTAGTGGAAGGATACTGGCCCCCAAATATTGGAGATAAAATCAGACTGGATAAAGTATTACTCGCAGCCACAAAAGATTTTTCCCTTATTGGTAGACCTCTGGTACAACCTGGCTTAGTGACTGTGACTGCTACAGTTATCTCTAAAGGACTGTCTCATACCAGGACACATTTTAAAAAGAAAAGAAGGAAGCAGTTTATGCGCATTAACTTCCAGAGAGCAGAGCAAACAACTCTGAGAATAAACTCTGTTGATATCGTCAGTAAGATCAATGAACCTGCTAAGAATGTATTTTAAAATTTTAACCTAGAGAATAGATAATAAAAACTAGAATAAACTTAAAGATTGTTTAATTTATCAAAGTTAGCTAAGAAGTTTATAAATTTATTAAAATAAATTATTATAAACATTAAATACACATTTTATCATAAATTGTCTAAAGTCACATTATCACAGTAGTCTTGAAAAGTTTGTTTGTGTTCTTCCTTTAGAAACCTTCTCATGCCTTTAAATAGGTAAAATGTTTTCATGTTCTCTAATAGTTCCCGGAGAGATTGTAGAAAAGTTTCATAATTCCCATCCTTTTTGTAGCCAGAAATAGATGTTTGGAAAAGTTTGTATTGATCTGGCAGCAACAGTATTTTAATTTCTTTGACAAAATCTATAAGAGAGGTTGGTGCAACCTTTTCAGGCAAATTAGGTTCTTCACTCTTTAAATTGTCTTCAAAACCAAAAGGCTTAATCTTCAGCTTCTTTTTCTTTTGTACAGAAGTAACACTTACATCAGCCTCTCTTTTATGAACTGTTACTAGAGGCTGGGATGTGTCTTGAGATCTATCTTTACTGTTATCTAAAGCACTGAATAGATCCTTTGCTTGTTTAGGTTTGAATTCGTTAAAATAAGCTGAAGACTGGGCGTTTTTGTAAAAATCCATTGAGAAGTCTGCATAAACTTCATTAGAATTTGGATATTGGTTAATAGGTTTTTTACTTGAAGACTTGTTTATTATTCTTGTACTAGTCGCTGGAAATGAAACACCTCCAAGATTGTTTGGCTCATAGACTTTTACAGTATGATAAGCTTCATTAGGTAACAATGGTTTCAATTTTGGAGATGGCAATGATGCTTCAGCAGTTTTAAAGAATCGACATATTTCACTGACTGTCTCTCCAAATCTATTCGAGACATTAATATAATCTCTCAACCAGGCAGATAACTGCGATTTTAATTTGGGACTGTTAAATCTACCATCACAAAGTAGAATAGCTCCATAATCATTTTTGTGTCTTATGACTCTTCCTATGGCTTGATTTACTGCTCTTGTAGCTTCCAATGAGTACCATTCATCTCCAGCCAAAAACTCTTTGTTGCTGATTCTGAGTTCATCCAAATATTTCTTTTTTAAAATGATTCTTGGATCTTTTAAAGGTGGAAATGGTAAACCAGTTATAATCACAGCTCTACCATTCATATCAGCAAAATCTAAGCCCTCAGACACTTTTCCTCTACACACTGCCATGAAGCAAGCACCTTTTGTACTAGGATCACTGATTTTACTGTAGAAATCATTAATTATAGCATTAAATGTATCTTTTCTTTGTGGTTCAACAAAAATTTGTTTGATATTATTTATATTTGACCAAATGCCTTCCGCTTGCCATGATTCTTGACACTTGTTCATTATTGGATATGACGGAAAGAAAACTAACAATCCATCTGGGACCACTCTTGAGAAACTTAGTATGGTCCTACCTAATGATGAAATATATTTAGGGTTGTCTCGATTTTGAAAGTTTGAATTCAATGGTGTATTATCAGGACCTTGGCTAATTATTTTAACACATATCTGGTTACTTTTGACAATATGTGGATTTTCTAATTGTACTCCAATTGGAATTCCAAGTTCTGAAATCAGTGGTTTTAGTGGGGCTAAAGTGCCACTTGTCAATATTATACTCCTAACTTGCTGATCTAAAAGTTGTTTCATACCAAACCCTGGACTAAAACACCAATAACTAAGAACTCTTTCTGTAGATTTTGCATTTCCTGCTTTAAGAGCACCCCAACCATCTGATTTCTTTTTGTTTTTATTGTCTTCTATTTGAATATGAACTTTATAGCACAACTTTACTCTTTCCTTATAAGCATGAGTAGTGCCACTGAATACAACATTCAGTAAGTCTACTATTTTCTGTAATCCCACACCTTTCCGTTGAAAGGGAGAAGCACTTGCTGTTGAGAGATATGTTATGAGATTAGTCATCAATGTTATAACTGCCATTTGATTGTGATCCTTTATTTCAGCCTGAGAAAGCAGTTCAAATATAAAACCACCTGGGAAAGTGGAACCTTCACTGCCAACCTTTATTTCATCTATAGCTTTTTCGAATGCCAGCATTATTTCTTTTAAAACACACAGATCATCACAAGTGAAATCTTTTGGTTGACTGTTATCTACAGTACTATCAAGCTGTTCTTCACCACTTTCACTAAAAGATCTCATAACATGTGTAATTTCTTCTATACATAAGGCAATATCAGTACTTTTTATTTGCAGAGAAGCCGATTCCTCACACATTTTTTCCACATTATGTGCTTCATCAAGTATTACAATATTATTCATTAGTTCTACACCATTCGCTTTCCGTGATTTGGGGTCCAACAAATAATTGTAAGGCATAAAAATAATATCGGCATCCTGTTTCAGCTCCTTAGATAAGTAATATGGACAACATTTGAGCTTCTTACCCACCGTTACTAAATCTTCAATGTCCAAGATTTCATCTCCTTTGACAGATCTGTCTTCCTTTTTAGAATCAACATTGTTGTAAAAAAAACAAGTCTTGGACTTAACTTTAAGCTGGCACATATGCACTTTATTCATGTTGTTAGTTTCTTTTGAAACTTCTGGATGGATACACATCTGATCTCTGGAGCCTAAAACTGTTGCCTTGACATGTCTGTAGCTTGATCTTTTTAACTCTTGCATAGCCTGGGTCAGTTGAGAATGTGTTCGTGAGGAATATATAATTTTGGGCATGCCCCAGGTCGTATTATCCTTAGCTTTGCCAGCTCCAGACTTTAACGAGTCGCGCAAAGATCCGCCGAAGCTGTTGCTGGCATGTTCAGAGAAGTTTCCGACTTGTGCATTCATTTGCAACTGGGCTTTCTTCACTAGCAGCCAAGCCAAGGTCGAACATAGTAAACATAGAGTTTTTCCTGTTCCCGTGGGAGACTCGAGTAATGCATGAGTGTTATTTTGAAGACTCTCAATGACTTTCTCCATGTAAGCCTTTTGCACGTCGTAAGGTTCGAATGGAAAATTAACAGGTATACCTCCAATCATTACTTCTGGCATTTTGTTGTTGAATCCGAACTAATCAACAGTTTATGTTACTATCCTTTTTAAAACATAATATTTTCTGTATTTGAATTTGTAACCTGTTAAAAACAAGTAGGTACACGATCTGTCTGCCGTACAGTTAGTATTCTATGTGCCTGTGCCTGTCCTCAGTCCTTTATTTCTTTCTGTCCTCAGTCTTTATTTTACCGCCAACCAAGCCAAGTAGATAAAATAAAACTTTTCACTGCTTCACCAACACCCACCCACCGTCACAGAGGGCCTAGTATGAGTTGTGTTCTCACCTCACTTTGCGAGTAGGCGAGTAGTATCCACAGAACACATACTCCTACAGAACACATACTCCTAGCGGAGAAGAATAACAACTCCATTGTTAAGAAATGGGTTTCCGTTTTTACCGGAAGTACGCTTCTAGTGTCACCTATAGTCAACCCACCACAAACTCTATGGCGGGAACATTTGAACAATACTTTCTTATAAGATTTCTTTCGATGGAGGTATAGGCAATTTCACATGTAAGAAAACTTTATGGTAAGTTTTACCATAAAGTTTCCTTACAAGTGAAATTGCCTATACCTCCATCGATAGAATTCGTAAGCAATATTGCCCATCAAATATAAAATAAAACAGAAAAATGTTCCCAAACATGTTTATTGCATGAAATAATAGTGCATAATAAATATTTATCCATGAGTAATATGACTTATTTAAGAACATAACATTAGGTGTAAAGTCAACCCGTTAAACAAAATATTCTATTAGTGTCCATGACATCAAACAGAATAACATATTTTTTCTACGACATTATTATCTTTTGGATAAAAGTTATCGGTTGATCACAAAACTATCAGAGATAGTAAATTGTAATTTGGACAACTTATCTAATTTCTATTATTTATGAGTTCTAAGTTCAAAGGGCAAGCAAAAGTAGAAAATATCTGGTTGTTTGTTTATCTAATAATATTTAACTGATTTTAATGCACTATTTAGGGATAAGTGGAAACTCTCGAGTACCAGGGCCACATAACTATTGAGAAGCTAACTTCTGTTAGATTTTAGTATGTTAACATTAGTTACTCCTGTAATAGGTTACTTCTTTGTAACTATGTAGTCCTGGTACTTCTAGTAGCTAATAAAATAGGTATACTTAAAACATTTTACAATTAGGTCAGTTCAACTTGTTTTCAAACATGAATGCCACAAAAAATGAATATAATCTGGCATGTTGCTTATTTATGCAAAATTATATTCATTTTGCGTTTAAGTGCAGACGCTGATGCTTCGTCTGCAAACAGACGGTTTTTAAGGGTACAGAATCTATTCACACATATATGAAAAACATTTGTGACAATAAAATTAATATTATCATTTTTGTGGCAGCTATGGAGAAATTCGAAATTAACACTAGTTTTTAAATTTTCTATTAAATATTTTTTCAATTCTTTCTTATACCCATTCTCTTCTAAATACAAGTTAATATTTGTTGCACATGCTTCTACACAAGCAATTAACGGTTGGCTAGCATAATGTAAACTTTTTTTATATTCATTATATTCTTTGCATTGGACAAACATATGAACAATATTTACATTTTTCGATACAAGGACTGAATTACAGTGTTTACAGTCTAAATTAGCTATATTTTTTAATAAAAATCCACATACATAGGCACAAGCCTGTACTTCAGGAGTATCACCAATATCCAAAATGGGAGTAGATAATGGACCTTCCACTGCCATTTCCTCTGTGTCCAAATCTTCATTCGCCTCAGTGGGTTGTGGAATTGACAAAAAAGTTGTAAAATTATTTATAATTATGTTGTTGTCCGTTTCACAATTATTCCCAGTGGTCCCAATATGGGCCATGCTGCTTATTATAGCGGTTTTAAGTCCAGCCACAAATTGGCCTACAGTAGGTGTTAATGATGTAGGCGCTGGTTGAAGTCCTAAAGAGGGTTGAGCGAACAAAAACACTGATTTCACATAAAACGAATGCACAACGCGGGCCCGTATCATACAACGGGCGAAAAGCGCGGGAAACTGCGGAGCGACTAGCGCGGTGTTGCTCTGAGGGCGGCTCGCGGCAGACTGAAATATGAGAACGGAAGATGATACGAACCCACGCGCGGTTTTTACCGCCTTTATTTGAAAACTGTACAAAATGAAGCGAGAAGAATCTTATTATAAATTAACTTATTAGATTTACAATACAGATGCTTTTTAAATATTAATTTACTATTTTAGAACACATGACATTACTCTTTAAGAATATTAAAAACAAATTGGATATGAAACGTTAACATTAAAGTGGGGCCAACATTATGATAATTTATAGTTTTAAAAAACACATTATCTATGCTCAAAGGAGCTTTGGTTGGCAGCCATCATTAACATCCTCCCCCCTAGTGTCGGACTATCGACACTCATTCCCAAATAACAAAGCTATTCGCGTTACTGGTCGTTTCAACACTCCGGTTTGAGTCCTAACATCTACAACTCTGACACGCCCATCTTTGCCCGGATAGGCAGCCTCTACAAAACCTTTAGGCCAATGGTTACGAGGAGAAGTTGGATCGACCACTACCACGAGATCACCTACTTTGAGTTGAACGCCTTCGTTATGCCATTTATGGCGTGGGAGAAGCGTAGGGAGAACTTCTTTTAACCAACGTTCCCAAAAAAGATCAGCAAGGCGTTGCGAAATTCGCCATTGCTTACGTAAGTAAATATCGCTATCATCAAAGACCCCTGGTTGGGGTAAATTGGACGAAGAACCAATTAAGAAATGGTTTGGAGTCAATGCTTCGTGAGTTTGCGGGTCAACGGACACGTGGGTTAGTGGGCGACTATTGACCATGTTTTCAACTTCGGCCAGGAGTGTAATTAGAACCTCCTCCTTGGGTGATCTCTCTTTTAGCACCACTTTGAGCGCGGTCTTCACGCTACGCACGAGGCGTTCCCACGCTCCACCCATATGTGGACTGACTGGTGGTATAAAGTGCCAGTTTACGCCTTTGTTAACTGCCTGCGCAGTAACTGCTTCCTTGTCCAATTCAGTAAAAGCCTTTTTTAGTTCGGTGGCGGCACCACGCATATTCGTCCCGTTGTCCGAGTAAATAGTTTTAGGCCACCCCCGACGTGACGCCATCCTACGCAGAGCCATTATTAAAGTATCAGCTGTGAGATCTGAAACTATCTCGACGTGAACAGCTCGTACTGTTAGGCACGTAAACAGGACTCCATAGCGTAACACGCTCTTTCGGCCAACTGTAATTTGCATTGGTCCGAAAAGATCAAGGCCACAAATTGTAAATGGGCGCTGATGATGCGTTAACCTTGCATCTGGTAGATCTCCAAGTCTTGGCGGATTAGGTTTTGCTTTTCTTATTCGGCATAGGTAACACTGGGACGCAACAGTGCGCACAGTGGGGCGTAATCGTATCAACCAGTATTTTTGGCGTAGTTCATTTACTACCAATTCATTGCACGAGTGGCCGGCGCTGACGTGATAACGTTGTACTATAAGCCTCGCTATATGACTCCGACCGTCCAATATGACGGGAGACTTCACATTATCACTTACTTCTTCAGCGGCGTTTATACGTCCGCCCACTCTTAACAGCCCGTCGCTATCAAAAAATGGTGTAAGTGTGCGCAATCGGCTGTCAGGTTTCAACGACTTTCCTCGTTGCAGGTTGTCAATGTCTGATTGGAAACTTTGTGCTTGTGCGTTACGAAGTAATAGAATTTCCGCTTTCTGCATCAACTCGTCTGTTATTGAAGTAATTTTAGATTTTTTACACTTTTCGATAAACAATAACACAGTTGCAGTTGCACGCACCAATCGTAACCATTTGGAAAAACGGTGAGGTTCTGGTACAGGTAAGTCTAAGTTTTTATCACATTGATCGTATATAGCATGTGTACTTTCTAATACCTCTTCACTAATCTTTGTTTTGATTTCAGGTTCTAGGGGCCAGCTGCTGCTGCCCTGGTGAAGAAACGAAGGACCGGTGAACCATTCATCATTATTTTTTACCTCATACTCCCTATTTTTTGTAATAAGATCTGCTATATTACGCTTTGTTGGAACATAATGCCATTCATGTATTTTACTTAATTCATCTATTTCGCTCAATCTATTTGAAATAAAAATTTTAAAATTCCTATTTTCACTTTTAATCCAATGCAGGACAACTGTGGAATCGGTCCAAAAATAAATGGCAGTAGGTTTCAATCGATGTTCTTTTTTAATACTGTCTGCTAAACGGCAAGCTAATAATGAGCCTTGTAATTCGAGTCTAGGTATTGAGACAGTTTTTGACGTCGGTGTCACACGACTCTTGCTTCCTATAAGAGAAACTTTAATTTTTCCATCACTTGTTATTTGTCGCCAATAGGCGACAGCAGCGTAAGCATGAGGCGACGCATCGCAAAACATGTGTAACTCAAGCTGAGTCTCATTCACACTCCGGTGTTCTGCCGTTGTCATGGTGACACTGCTCGGGGAAGCGGCTAAGGCACTAAAATCACTTTTGGTACACGTTTTATTACTACAGTTACTCTGTTCCTCTTTAGCGAAATACCATCTTGGTATCCGTATCGTATTTACTTTTTTAAGTTGAGTGACCCATTCACGAAAACAATTAAACAAATCCTCATTTATTTTGTCATCCCATTTTAAATCTAATTTCCAAGTTTGTTGCATTAAAATTTTACCTTTTATAGTAACGGGTCCGATAAACCCGTGAACATCGAAAATAGACATCACTATACGTAGTAATTCACGCTTGGTAGGTATTCTCTCAAAGTTTAAAATATCGTCCGGGATACGTTTCAAGGACAAATCAAACGCTAACGTATCCGTCCCGGGATACCAAAGTAAACCTAGGGTGCGTTCCGGTGAACTACCTGACATATTTTTCTCGGCATTTTCACTCACATACTCGACGTCTCTAAGTACGTCTAATTCGTTACTCATCCAGTTGCGCATTTGGAAACCACCCTGCTGGTGAATGTATGACACTTGTTTCACCATGTTCCTTGCAACTTCTATATCTTCCATACTGTCAATATAATCATCCATGTACTGATTATTTTGTATGGCATGAACAGCATTAGGCATTTCATCTTGAAAACGAGAAGCGTTTTTTGTCTGATTAATGTACTGCGCTATGAATGGTGAGCAATTAGCTCCAAAAATAAGTGAAGTCATAACGTATTCTTTAACTTCTTCATTTTTGTCCTGCCATAAAAATCTCAGTGCATGTTGATCTTCATCTTGAATTTTTATACATAAAAACATATCTTTAATGTCACCGACCACTGCGATAGGAAATTCACGAAATCTATTCATAATTCCGTACAAAGAATTTAATAAATCGGGACCTTGTAAGAGAAAATCATTCAAAGAATAACCCTTCTCCTTTGCAGCGGCATCAAAAACCAGCCGCAACTTCTTCTTGTTAGGGTTATCAACCCCAAAGTGCGGCAAGTACCAAATTCGCTTGCCGGATTCGCCAGGGGTGACTGCCCTAGCATAATTATTTTGAAATAAATGATCAATTCTATCTTGATAACGAACCGCGTAATTCTCACTAGCGGCTATTTTTCTAAGTACCGCTTTTAATCGTACAAAAGAATTATTATAATTATTTGGCATCGCGGTATTATCACTTTTCCAAGGTAAACCTACAGACCATTTTCCGTCGACAAACCTAGAAGTCTTATTAAGAATATCAATAGCGCGTAAGTCGTTCGAATTTTGTCGTGGTTTATTACTTATACCTATAGATTCTAACGAATAAAAATGACGCACTAACTCATGTAGATTCATTAAGTCGTACTCTTTATCTAACGAGTAATTATTGTCACATTGTGACTCAAAAGAAACATTTACACACTGAAGAGCGTTACTACAGTTATTTAACTGCGAAAAATTATCAAAATACTGAGCATCGGTTATTAAATCACTTGCGTACTCATCGAAGTGAACCGTGCGCAACAACAGTGGCGCTATCGCCAGCGGGACTTCGGTGGTGGCGCGCGAAAATCGCTGCGTGGCCGTTGACCCCACGACCGCGGATCCAGCGGGGCTGTTTAAGCCCGTGTCACACGGTGTGAAACAAAGGTAAGTATTGAATCGACCAGGTAAGTTATTTTGATAATTAGCGTTATTAATAAAGCCGTGTACACACCAACCTAGTGACGTATTTGTTAAGTATGGCTCACCTGATTTGCCTTTAATACACATAGTAGGTGCAATTAAATGGTAATTATCTTGACCAATCAACAACTTTGGTCGAGTATCACATTTACACAAATTAAAGTTATGCTTATGATTAAAACATTCGAATTTACTAAAATCTACATTAGACAAACATTGCGCAGGTAAATGCAACTCATTAATTTTTCTAGCACGTAAATTAAAACGTTCGTTATTACTATTACTAATATCAAAGTCAATTATTTCAGTTTTGCATACCAGTTCTCCAGAGTCCCACGCGCCTCGAGCGCGCATCGTTACCTCATCGCCGTGTAGACCAACCTTATTCGCAATATCGGCTGCGATAAGGGTAACAGTAGAACCGTCGTCCAGTAACGCGTGAGTGTGAACACTACCTTTGGGACCGTGTACTGTGATAGGGACAACTTTTAACAACACTTTAGGGACTTTGGGACTTTCACTGCACTGATTACGCAACACTGCTATTGTTTCGCTGTTATCACGCTCAGCCGTTGCGGAGTCGGAGGGCGGAGCGGCGGATACCGAGGGCGGCGCGGCGGGTAGCGAGGGCGGCGCGGCGCGTGCCGCAGCTCCCGTGGGCGGCCGCTGCCAGTGCAGCAACCGGTGGTGCGGCCCGCCACAGGTCTCGATGTCACAATTTGCCGCCGTGCACGGCGACTCATCTGCGTGTTTCGACTGTAGGCACTTATAGCAGAGATTTTTAACACGTACAAAACGCCAACGATCTCTTCGCATGGCCTTTTTAAACTTCGCGCACTTTTCTAATGCGTGCTTGCTAGTTTTACAGAACTTGCACTTATCGTCACTTTCTACATTTGTGTATGTAAAGAATGTATGATGCGGATTCTTCACGTATTCTGGCGGTTTTCGTTTATAGTCAGACTGACTGTGTATGAAACTGACACCACAAGATGCAATTTTCTGTGCTTCTTCATACAGGAATAGTGACAATCGTTCCAGCTTGGACTTACTTTCTGTTGCTTGAGTTTGAGCGTAGTAATCAGCCCACTTAGTTACGAGCGCCGTAGGTAGTTTTGAGATGACAATTGCTACAATTTCAGGACTATGTAGGTATTCACTTTGACCGATAGCACTAGCGGCAGTCACGTAGTTTTTAATTTTTATTGAAAATTGCACTAATTCGCTGTGATAGGCTTGAGTAAGGGGTGTCAATTTCTTTAGTTGTGACATTATTTTGTGCATGATAATTTCGGGCCTTCCAAATCGTAATTCCAGTGTCGCGATGATTTCCATTGGTGACGAACAGCTCATCAATAGAGAGGTGACAACTTCTCTGGCTTCGCCTCGCAGGCACTTTCTTAGGCGCCACATGTTTTCTGTGTCACTGAACTTACAGAGGTCAGTGGACTCATGGAATGCATTTTTAAATTGGAGCCATTCTAAAGGGTCTCCGAAATAAATGGGTAAGTCTTTTGACGTGGCAAGCCGTGTAAGTAGTTCATGGTTTGTACCTGATTTAGGAGCGGCAGCGGCGGAGGATATTGCCTGGTTAAGTGCCGCGGCAAGTTCATGTATGGCGTCAGTACGCTGCAGCGTGGGGTCAGTGACCGGGACAGGGCCGCCGGTGTCACATACCGTATTGTCTGCTTTTGTTAGCCATTGTTGTACTCTTTCTTTCGACGATACCACTGATTTCCAGGTACCTCCTCCTTCTTCAAGCTCCAACTCTGCCAGGTCAGCTTCCAGCTCCTTATTGACTAATGATTTTTGTATCTCGGCTTTTCTCGTTAGTGCTGCCGATTTGGCGGCAGCTTCAGCCTCGATTGTTTGGATCTCAATTTCCGCGAGCCTTTTGGCCGCCTCCAATTCGAGGCGCTTACGCGCGGCGGCAGAGGACGAGGTAAACACAACACTCGTCTTTCCTTCTTCCACACTTTTCTTTTCGTTTTCAGTGTCAACTTTGTTTTCGCTCATCTTGGCGTGTAACTCCCGTTTTGCCTGTAGGCGGGTTTTCATTTCAGTTCGCTGGGAGTGAGCACATAGGTGTACCCTTTTCTTCGGTATCCGGCCGATGGACCAAACTTTGTTAATGATGTAGGCGCTGGTTGAAGTCCTAAAGAGGGTTGAGCGAACAAAAACACTGATTTCACATAAAACGAATGCACAACGCGGGCCCGTATCATACAACGGGCGAAAAGCGCGGGAAACTGCGGAGCGACTAGCGCGGTGTTGCTCTGAGGGCGGCTCGCGGCAGACTGAAATATGAGAACGGAAGATGATACGAACCCACGCGCGGTTTTTACCGCCTTTATTTGAAAACTGTACAAAATGAAGCGAGAAGAATCTTATTATAAATTAACTTATTAGATTTACAATACAGATGCTTTTTAAATATTAATTTACTATTTTAGAACACATGACATTACTCTTTAAGAATATTAAAAACAAATTGGATATGAAACGTTAACATTAAAGTGGGGCCAACATTATGATAATTTATAGTTTTAAAAAACACATTATCTATGCTCAAAGGAGCTTTGGTTGGCAGCCATCATTAACAGTAGGGTTGGCATTGGAGCCACAGTTGCCACGAATGCAACCAAACAAATTCTCTATTGGATCTTGTTGCAAACGTCTAGTGGCCAGACTTTTAATATTTTGGGTAGTAGACAATATTTTAAATAAACGTTCTACCCCATTAATAGTCCAAATCCATCCATCCTGTGACGGAGGGACACGTGGACTACCCACAAATTTTAAAGTATCAAAAAATTTTTTCATTTCCGAAAACAGCTGCAGATGTGGAGTTTTCGCCGTCATATTTGTAGCGTGTAGTTTACCGCGTCGCAGGTCGGGCGTGTCGCTGTTTAAACAGTCAAATATCTTATCAATTTTTGCTATAACACTTGCTGTGACAGCTGCATCAGGAGTAAGTGTTCCTGAAATAAATAAATATCGTCAATATTGTAAAATATCCCTAACCAATTCACAATTTATTTTCTACATATAAAGCTCAACAGTAAAAATTACTGTTACTATACTATGTTACTATACGCTATAAGGGCCAGAATTACAGGTTAAGGATATGTCACAAATTGTCATATCTGGCCTTTATCTGGCAGATAATTTCATACAATCCTGTCCCACTTTTAAGTCAGAGTGCTATCCAAAACCTGTGATCGGGGCCTAACTATTGTTTATTATTATTACCATCAGATACTTTGGCGTAGATCCCCGCTGCCACAGTATGGCTTAAAACCTGAGCGGCTAGTTTCACGCGCATTTTTTGTTTGGCGTTTGGGTTTAAATGATCCTTTGTTAGAGCAGGGGCAAATACAAAATTATTGTTTTGTTTATCAAGTTCGAAGAAATTTTTAATATGAGACCACTTTGCTACACCTGAAACCAAAGAATATCATTAGTAACAATATAAATTGGTAACTCGAATTCTAAATAATAAGTTTGATTAATAATGCATGGATTAATAAGCATTAAAACTATACCTCTTCCTCTCTTATCTCCAGATGAAATATCCACCATGCAGTCAATATCATATTTTAGGAATAAATTTCTAAAACATTTTAATAGATGAGGTGTGTCAAACAATGTGACAATTTCTTTTCCATTGACAATTATACGTGGGTGCTCCTTAGTTGCACCCAAAATAGACAGAGCTCGCCTGTTTACTCCATCCATGTCACATACAGTGGCAGATATTTGAATGCCTGCTGCAAAACACTGATGCAAAATCTGGAATATTAACATTAAATATTGTTTTAGGTTTATCTAGTAGTTATATAATAATATACATATAACAAGCACTTGTGTTAGGTGCTAAAATATTTACCTCTTTTATAAGCACAGCCAGTCTATCAGCAGTTGAAAAACTGCTTGAAAAATAATGTGCAATAGGTTGTTTCACCTTCTTCCTTATTCCAGCTATCATAAATACTAAGGCATATGATGCCACATTTGGGGACCTTCCTTGTGGCCCATGATCTTCATATCCTTCGATGAAATCTTCTCTTCGATTATAATTAATGTTTTTTTTTAAAGACATTTCGTCAAACATTAAAATAAAATGATTGTCTGAAGGCTCTTGGTGTTTGACAAAATTTGATATTACTTCAAGCACAGGGTTGGCAATGCCAACAGCAAAAGGAATCCTATTGAGTAATGCCTTAAGAGTACCAGGTGAAGGCAATTGGAACAGTCTTCTTAACAATCTGTAGCAGGTTGGTGATCTTTTGTAAAGCCTCAAGGCTACAATTTTTTCTTCTTTTGTCCACCTGCAACCAGTGGACTTGTTACAATTCCTTATTTGAGCTTGCAAAAGGAAAGCAAATGTAGGAGATAGTTTTTCTTCCAACTTCTTCACAGCATTATTATCAGTGAGGTTATTTAATATAGCTTTCTTTTTCATGTTCTTCATACGATTTCGTAATTGACATAATTGTTTTAAATATTTCGAACATTTCTTATAAAGGTACTTCTCTTTTTCTGTTTTTAACTTGGGCTCCTGTTTAGAAGATGTTTCTACTTTTTCCAAATTCGATTTTCCACAATAACTTGTGTTGGATATATTTTCTAAGGGTGTTCTTTCAACAGCTTGTGAATCACCAGCCTTAGAAGAAATAGCTTCTGGGCCTTGAGAAATAGGGCCATATTCTTTGCACAGTTGTGAGGGACCCGGCTGTGGCTCGTTAAAAAAATGTGGTATCACCATGGACACTTGCTGAATCTGTAATGTAATAAAACTGAAAATAATATTTGTTTATTGCTTATTATTATAAATCCCAAAACAAACTTAGTAAAAAAAATCAATATAAATAAAATAAAATCCAAACATCTGTCTTGAGATTCATAAAATAAGTGGATTTAGTACTATGGAGACTAATTATTATTTTATTAGATACTGATATATATAATGAAGATAATAAGAAAGCCTGGAAGAGGTCTTCTAGGTGTCGCAAAGGGAGCAATAATACAAAGTTATTTTTTTCTGAAAATCCAATAATGTTTATGGAAAAAGTACAAGAGTAAAAGTTATATATTTTTATCTTATCAAACTGAAACAATAATAAAAAGTAAGCATTATCATAATATGCTACAAATTTGATTTAGTAATAACTAGCGGCCGCCCGCGACTTCGTTTGCGTGGACAGTTTTTTTGCTATCCCTCGGGAACAGTACTTTTTTCTGGATGAAAAGTTTCCGTTTCTGTACCCCTAAGAACATTTATGCAAAATTTCATAATGATCGTTTCAGTAGTTAAGTCATAAAGGCGTAACAAACAAACAAATGGACGGACTTTCGCATTTATAATATTAGTAAGAATATATTTAGTAAGGATTATATTGGGATCAATAATTTATTACTTACATCACATGGGACTGCAGAGTATAATAATCGTTTCTTTGAACTGTCAGTAAAATCATCATCAGTAAAATGATCTTGACACAGCATTCGGTGTTCACTAAACAACTTTTTCTGGAACTCAATTGAAGTGTGCTCTTCTGATGGAAAAAGATATTTTGCCCACATCGTACAACTGAAAAATTAACACATATTATTTCATTAGTTCTCTGTGTACCAGATGCTTCTTTAGCTATACATTGTTACAGAACCTGACTCTCCGACCTACAGTTACTTTGTATTATAATCAGAACAATGTGATGTTTCCTAAATATAGGTTATCATAGCATGATAAAAACCCTCAGAACACATTCAGAAATCACTCAACATTTAGTATTTATTAGGATTACGAGTATTTATTGATACTAAAAAGCCAATAAATATTCGTATACGCAGTTAAGTTGAACAATTTGTAGGGATAACATTAGCAAATACGTACCGCAAAAGGTTTCTTGTAGCAGGTTTTGGGAAACGAAATAGTTTGCAATTGTCCGAGGCAGGCGATTTGCCGCACTTGAAACATTTTCGTCTGTTTTCCTTATCAGACATTTTTAACAAGTTGAACAAAATAGGTAATCAAAGGTTTAACACGTCGGTTAGGTTAGAGTCACTGTCTCGTATTCACTGTTATTATGAACAACAATTATAATTGTCACTTAACAAACACAGACGGAGGAACCTAAGCTCAAACTCAACGTCGTACACTTGCGAAAATGATCAGAATTAATAACTATTCGAAATATTAACGAAATTGAAACCGAGATCGCCAATAAACACCAACAAACTCGACCATTGTTATTGTTTACAAAAGTCATGTCATGACTTGGTGTTGCCAGCACAAATAGTCACATTTCTGCCAACCGTTTATTCACATATGAAAATAAATTGCTTGTCTTATATTTAGCCAAGCGTTTTATTATGTATTGCTAAAAAAAAGTTTGTTTAAAGAATATCCTACAAATTTTACTTCTTATTATTAACAAATTCCTTAAAATCTTATCCTGCCCTTTATTTACACAAAATCTACCATTCGTACTTTACACTTCATGACGGGTATTTCTGCGGGTTACCATAATAGAAAAATATGTTTTTTTTTACTTGCAATACCAAAGTTTTCCCCTGTAGGCAAATTTCAATCCGAACAATAGAGTCGACCCCCCCGGTAGTATCAGATATACTGCTCACAGTACTTGCGAGTGAGTGAACGACTGAAAGGGAGGAAGCGAGGGAGATAGTTAACTATTCGCAAAGTGAAGTGAGAGTAAAACACCAACTCGTACTAGGCCCTCAGTAGTTAAGAAGTGAAGTGAAGGCGTAACAAACAAACGGACAGGCTTAATTAGGATTGTTAATATTTTACTCTGTGTATCGATGTAAAATGTCTACTAGAGTCTGTTCGGAAAGAGAACCGTCTTGGGCTTCGTACTCGATTACCAATTTTAAAATGTTGACGGCACTGGTAACATTTTAGTGCGACTGTAATATCTTGATATCTATCAAGTCAAGATAGTCGCACCATAATTTCGTTTATCAGTGCCGTAAACATGACAAAAATCCCACGATCAAGCACAAATCCCACGACGACCGACGGTTCTCTTTCCGAACAACTCTAATCGAGCTTATTTTGACGATTAGTCTGCTGGAATACGTGAATGTACCCCTTTAATGGGTGCATTCTATCAGACAAATCTCTGACTCATCGATCGCCGTAGATGGCGATCGATGACTCAGAGATTTGTCTAGCAGAATGCACCCACTGACAGCAATACTCTTTGTTTGTGACAGTGACAGACAGAATTTATAACCTCAAAAAAATCTCACAAAACAAAATAAAAAACTGTAAAATTACATTATTAAATTGTAACTATTGTAAGGTCTGTAAGTAAAAATGAAAGTAGATGTTGAACAAATTTACACATCTGTAGGCTGCAACCGTATGCCTGAAATAGTGGATTGGAACAACGAAGGACTTATTTGCTTTGGCGCTTCGAATGCTGTTGTTATTTACAATACGGTAACCTAATTCGTCATTATTTTCATGTTTATCGCATCTAACTCTCTCTCTAATTTGCATACCAATGTTATTTGATAAAATGTGAGAAACGAAACCAATAAATGTTATAATCTTGTGACCACATTTACAGAAATAAAGAATTATTTCATTTCATTTCATAACTAATATTTTGTCATTTTGCAACTGCATCGACCCGTCATCAGTTTGGTTGTTGGTGTAGTAAGTAGCTATAGGTACTAACGACCAATCTGATAATAACGGAAAATCATAAATGACCATAATATTACTGCCAAAAATAGCATTAATCTGGTTGATGAAGTTGAAAATGACAAAATCAATCTGCTTGATGAAGTTGAAAATGACAAAATCTTTAATAAAAGACCTTCCGTTGCTGACAAGTTAAGTGAAAAATAATTTTAATTTACAGAATCAAAAGGGTAACGATCCCTTGACAGTATGTCATCACCACATATCCAGAGTCAACTCTGTAAAATGGCTAAAGAAATCGCAAAAACCGTCTTCAGAATTGATATCTTGTTCTGCTGATAAGACTGCCGCGATTTGGACACTGTGCAATGGAAATTGGGAGGTGACTAGCAAGCTTACAGGTCACACTGATGGTATAACATGCATTTATGGAGTGTACACTGAAAATGATAATTTGACTGTGTATACTGGGTCCATTGATTCAAGCGTTAAGGTTTGGGAAAGAATAAATGGTGAGCTTGTGCTATAAATATGTCATATCTATAAATAAAAGATTAGGTATCTATAGTAAAAATCAACATTTGTTCAACTAACTTCAATATTCATAAAAAAAATAGTTCAAAATTATTAACTTTTTGAAACTTGCCTTTAGTTTGGGTTAATTATATTTTTTTTTCACCAGGTATTGTAAACCTAACACAAACAATAAGCTTGAACACTGGTCTCTGTCTCACTCTCCACGCTCACCTAATGCCAGTAGTCGACAAACCGGTGTTGTTCTGTGCTTTGGATGACCATAAAATACATGTGTTTGCTGGTGACAACGAGTACCATAGATTGCACACACTCGTTGGTCATGAAGACTGGGTTCGAGGAATGGATGTTTTAAATGTTGGTAAGAACTTCTAACAAGGTGGGATATTAGTTTAGTAAACAAAACAATCATCTTTTTTCTGGCAACATCTTAGAATATTTATCTTCCCAAAGTGACCCTAAAACACTGAGATCTACAAATTTTTCAAGATTTTAATAACCTGTAATATTGGCAACAATAAATTATTAAATTATTGCACTTTTTAGGGTTCCTTACCTCAAAAGGAAAAAAAGAAACCCTTATAGGATCACATTGTTGTCGGTCTGTCTGTCCGTTAAGACACTTTGTCTCGGAAACACAATAAGGGTTTGAGTCTGACTTGCACTTGTCCAGTTTTTATTGATAAAATGTAACTTGATTTTATTCTATTACTTATTTTTTTTACTTTGCTTTTCAATTTCCATTTTCCTTTGCAGATAGCTCAACAATATTACTAGCTTCAGCTTCCCAAGACACATACATTCGTCTCTGGCGCATACAACACCATGTCCAAGTTCAACCCACATCACAAATCAGAGTGGAGGAGAAACTGTTCCCGGCATACGGACACAACTGGTCGGTGAAACTGGACGCGGTGCTGGCCGGACACGAAGGATGGGTTTATGGAGTGCAGTGGCATCCATATATTTTGAACCAAGGTGAGACAAATTTAATGTTATGTTTTGATTTTTTGCATTCACATTGCTATTTTTTATTTTGTAGTGTAATATTCGAAATAATATTCAAAAATTTTAATGTCCCCACTGCTGGGGCACAGGCCTTCCTTATAGGTAGTTAAGGTAGATGGACCATAACCCACCACGCGGGTCCAATGTGGGTTAGTTGGTGTTAACGACTGCAAATGCAGCCAGGACGAATGGCTTAACGTGCCTTCCGAAGCACGAAGGAGCTCAAGACAATAAATTTTTGGTTACCAAAAAATAAAAAAAAGACCAACCCTTGCGAAAGTTGCTTAAACTCCGCAAACACTGCGCCAATACCAATGAAGTCATAATTCAATGTTTCATATCATAGTATTATTGGTTGAAGAAATAATTGAAGAGTTTAAGAGGATCAGAAATACTCGATTATTACTATTATTCTAGACAGACTCAAATCCTTTTTTCCCATTTAATTTTAGACAAAGAAAAAAAGCTTCCAGTATACCGGCTCCTCTCATCATCTTTAGACAAAACTCTCATTGTTTGGGAGCCAGAAGCGGGTGGCGATCGCGGAGAGGGGGGGGCCTGGGTCGAGAGGGTCCGCGTCGGTGAAGTGGGGGGCAACGGCTTGGGATTCTATGGCAGTAGGTTTGGACCGGACGGCACTTCGTTTTTAGGTCATGGATATAATGGGTCGTTTCACATATGGACGCTGTGTAAGGTTAGCTGAGTTTCTATACATTTATACATACTAGTGTAATTTTACAGGATCTCGTCTGTGTGCAGTCTGTGTAGTTGTGTACTATAACTTTTTTTTAAATCAAAAACGAATTTTGCAAACGAAACGAAAGAGCCACTACACTTTTCTCGCGTTGGCTCGATGTCTGTCATGCTCACGTCGCACTAATGTGAACGAGACCGATATCGCGAGGTGAGTACGTGGCATGCGCACGTGCACGCAGGTGCAGTGTAGGTAGACACTTAGATGTTATGTATTTTCACTCGCAGGAGACAGGACAGTGGCGGTCATCAGTTTTGTGCGGTGGCCATTTCGGTGGCGTAGAAGACGCGCGCTGGGAGCCACGCGGTCGCTACCTGCTGACGGCCGCCGCCGACCAGACCACGCGCCTGCACGCGCCCTGGACCGCGCCCGGTATGTGTGTGTCATTGCGGTGGCGTAAGAGACGCGCGCTGGGAGCCGCGCGGTCGCTACCTGCTGACGGCCGCCGCCGACCAGACCACGCGCCTGCACGCGCCCTGGACCGCGCCCGCTATGTGTGTGTCATTGCGGTGGCGTAGGAGTCGCGCGCTGGGAGCCACGCGGTCGCTACCTGCTGACGGCCGCCGCCGACCAGACCACGCGCCTGCACGCGCCCTGGACCGCGCCCGGTATGTGTGTGTCATTGCGGTGGCGTAGGAGACGCGCGCTGGGAGCCGCGCGGTCGCTACCAGCTGACGGCCGCCGCCGACCAGACCACGCGCCTGCACGCGCCCTGGACCGCGCCCGGTATGTGTGTGTCATTGCGGTGGCGTAGGAGACGCGCGCTGGGAGCCGCGCGGTCGCTACCAGCTGACGGCCGCCGCCGACCAGACCACGCGCCTGCACGCGCCCTGGACCGCGCCCGGTATGTGTGTGTCATTGCGGTGGCGTAGGAGACGCGCGCTGGGAGCCGCGCGGTCGCTACCAGCTGACGGCCGCCGCCGACCAGACCACGCGCCTGCACGCGCCCTGGACCGCGCCCGGTATGTGTGTGTCATTGCGGTGGCGTAGGAGACGCGCGCTGGGAGCCGCGCGGTCGCTACCAGCTGACGGCCGCCGCCGACCAGACCACGCGCCTGCACGCGCCCTGGACCGCGCCCGGTATGTGTGTGTCATTGCGGTGGCGTAGGAGTCGCGCGCTGGGAGCCACGCGGTCGCTACCTGCTGACGGCCGCCGCCGACCAGACCACGCGCCTGCACGCGCCCTGGACCGCGCCCGGTATGTGTGTGTCATTGCGGTGGCGTAGGAGACGCTACCTGCTGACGGCCGCCGCCGACCATACAATTTCACACAGAGCCATCTATACCCAAACTAAGCAAAGCTTGTAATATAGGTGCTAGACAACTAATATAGAAATTAAAATTCATCATTTCAATTTCTGCCTGGAATCCTCGGAACCTCTTGCGTGGTAGACCGGCATGTTACCACTGCATCACAGGTCGTCATTCCCCATTGCCCCAGATGGCGCAGTGGAATGGCACGAGATAGCCCGGCCGCAGGTGCACGGGTACGATCTCGCGTCGCTATCGTTAGTGGACGCCACCACGTTCGCGTCCGCCGCCGAGGCCCGTAACAGAAATTAAAATTCATCATGTCATTTTCTGCCCGGCCGGGAATCGAACCCGCGTGACCTCTTGCGTGGTAGACCGGCATGGTGACCACTGCACCACTCAGGTCGTCATTATCCAATGGCAGGATAATTTTGCTGATTCATAAATCGTCCACCAGTCTGCGCACTGCCACTAACTTGGCGCTAGTGTATCTGTAGACTTGTCATTTCGTTGTTTTCTATGAGTTTGCTATCAATATTTAGATGTTGAAAGTGATTTTACGTAAATATCAATTTTTCTTTCAACACATTTTGGTTTTCTTCAATCTTTAGTTCGCTTACTGTCTAACTTCCATAATAATTTATTTATAAGTATCAATCATTTTTAGATACCGGGTCATTTTGTATACACCATCCAAATTTTGAGGATGTGTTCAGTCCATGAAACTGAACAACTTTCTCTAAAGAACTCATGGCCAAATATGTAAAAAAACGACTATCCATACAAATCAAGGAGATCACGTGATCAATTTAGTATGGGATGACCAAAATTTTGTTGCGAAATTCGACACATGTTTCTTAGAGAAAGTTGTTTAGTTTCATGGACTGGACACATCCTTGAAATTTGGATGGTGAGTTCAAAATGACCCGATATAATTTAAAATACATGGGGAAATCGGGGAAAAATGGCCGTACAAAGGTCTCCAGCAGCAGTAGCGCCACCAAGCGGGATAATTTTTGTGACATCCCGCCATTGCCTCCAGATGGCGCAGTGGAATGGCACGAGATAGCCCGGCCGCAGGTGCACGGGTACGATCTGGCGTCGCTGGCAGTAGTGGACGCCACCACATTCGCGTCCGCCGCTGAGGAGAAGGTTGTGAGGGTGTTCCGCGCGCCACACAACTTCCTGCACAACTTCAAGAATATTGTGGGAGAAGAGCTGGTCGATGAGTCCACTGGTAAATCTGACACAGGACATCATTTCTAATAAACTCAATTTCCTTTAAAATACAAACTGCAATTGTGGCACCGGGCGGACGCGTGGCTGGCCCGACTAAATGCTGTGCGGGTTGTAATGTAATTTTTTGGCCCCGTGGGTGCCATTTTTAGGCAATACGTATTAGTTTGCAATCTGAAAAAAATCAAATTGGCTGAATATTTTTTTATAGGTAGGAGCGAAAATATTTCAGAATTGTCAGTTGTGTGAAAAATTTACAAAAAATTAAAGAGCTCGGTGGCGCAGTGGTTTAGCGCCTGGCCCAGCGATTGCGGAAGTTAAGCAACGTTCGCAAGGGTCGGTCATGGGATGGGTGACCAAAAATGTATTATCTCGAGCTCCTCCGTGCTTCGGAAGGCACGTTAAGCCTTTGGTCTCGGCTGCATTTGCAGTCGTTAACACCCACCAATCCGCATTGGGCCCTCGTGGTGGATTATGGCCCATCCTCCTTACCACCTATAAGGAAGGCCTGTGACCCAGCACTGGGGACATCAAAAATGGCTGATGGACAAAGACACTTCGTTCGACTTCACAAATGTGCGAACAGCAGAGCAGCAGAATGGAGATTATCTTATCTTAGCCACCACCTGTCACAACCACAACATGGTATTAAATAAAAGATTCAACACAAAATGTCAATTTTTTTATTTTTATTTAGAATAAGTTTTGTTTGGGGGAATCCCATCACACATTTATAGATTTTTGTTCGCTGCTTGTGATGTCAATTCGACAGCGCAATGTTCTAACGTTGCCACTCAAGTTGCGTTAACATTACTATTTTGTTTATTACCAGCGAGGATAGCGGAGGGAGCTTCAGTACCGTCGCTGGGGTTGTCCAACAAGGCTGTGTTCAGCGACGAGCCCGACGACGAGCTCGGGTACTTCGCGCCTGTCAATTTGACCGGTGAGTTCTTAGAGAAAACCTGAAATGTGCGAGCGATAGAGCTGCAGTCAGCGGCTAAATCGCTACGGTGTTGTCTTAAACTGAACGACTTTCTCCAAGGAACATAGGTCAAAAAACTATTTTTTACGCCTTTCCATAGTAAGTCGGTCGGCTGACAAATACATTTTGTATGGGAGTGTGAATTTCTTTTTTCGACCTTTGTTTCTTGGAGAAAGTTGTTCAGTTTAAGCAACACTATCATCTGTTTAAGTGTCATCACATCACATCATTTGGTTTTTTGTAACACGTATAATTTGTTACTTTAGAGCCGCCAACAGAGGAGACCTTAATGCAGAACACACTATGGCCGGAAGTTCACAAGCTGTACGGGCACGGGTACGAAGTGTACGCGCTAGACGCCAGCCCCGACGCTGCTCTAGTGGCGTCCGCCTGCCGCGCCACTACGCCTGAGCACGCCGCCGTGTTGCTGTGGTTAGTACATTACAGAACACACTATGGCCAGAAGTTCACAAGCTGTACGGGCACGGGTACGAAGTGTACGCGCTAGACGCCAGCCCCGACGCTGCTCTAGTGGCGTCCGCCTGCCGCGCCACTACGCCTGAGCACGCCGCCGTGTTGCTGTGGTTAGTACATTACAGAACACACTATGGCCAGAAGTTCACAAGCTGTACGGGCACGGGTACGAAGTGTACGCGCTAGACGCCAGCCCCGACGCTGCTCTAGTGGCGTCCGCCTGCCGCGCCACTACGCCTGAGCACGCCGCCGTGTTGCTGTGGTTAGTACATTACAGAACACACAATGGCCAGAAGTTCACAAGCTGTACGGGCACGGGTACGAAGTGTACGCGCTAGACGCCAGCCCCGACGCTGCTCTAGTGGCGTCCGCCTGCCGCGCCACTACGCCTGAGCACGCCGCCGTGTTGCTGTGGTTAGTACATTACAGAACACACAATGGCCAGAAGTTCACAAGCTGTACGGGCACGGGTACGAAGTGTACGCGCTAGACGCCAGCCCCGACGCTGCTCTAGTGGCTTCCGCCTGCCGCGCCACTACGCCTGAGCACGCCGCCGTGTTGCTGTGGTTAGTACATTACAGAACACACTATGGCCAGAAGTTCACAAGCTGTACGGGCACGGGTACGAAGTGTACGCGCTAGACGCCAGCCCCGACGCTGCTCTAGTGGCGTCCGCCTGCCGCGCCACTACGCCTGAGCACGCCGCCGTGTTGCTGTGGTTAGTACATTACAGAACACACTATGGCCAGAAGTTCACAAGCTGTACGGGCACGGGTACGAAGTGTACGCGCTAGACGCCAGCCCCGACGCTTCTCTAGTGGCGTCCGCCTGCCGCGCCACTACGCCTGAGCACGCCGCCGTGTTGCTGTGGTTAGTACATTACAGAACACACTATGGCCAGAAGTACACAAGCTGTACGGGCACGGGTACGAAGTGTACGCGCTAGACGCCAGCCCCGACGCTGCTCTAGTGGCGTCCGCCTGCCGCGCCACTACGCCTGAGCACGCCGCCGTGTTGCTGTGGTTAGTACATTACAGAACACACAATGGCCAGAAGTTCACAAGCTGTACGGGCACGGGTACGAAGTGTACGCGCTAGACGCCAGCCCCGACGCTGCTCTAGTGGCTTCCGCCTGCCGCGCCACTACGCCTGAGCACGCCGCCGTGTTGCTGTGGTTAGTACATTACAGAACACACTATGGCCGGAAGTTCACAAGCTGTACGGGCACGGGTACGAAGTGTACGCGCTAGACGCCAGCCCCGACGCTGCTCTAGTGGCGTCCGCCTGCCGCGCCACTACGCCTGAGCACGCCGCCGTGTTGCTGTGGTTAGTACATTACAGAACACACAATGGCCAGAAGTTCACAAGCTGTACGGGCACGGGTACGAAGTGTACGCGCTAGACGCCAGCCCCGACGCTGCTCTAGTGGCTTCCGCCTGCCGCGCCACTACGCCTGAGCACGCCGCCGTGTTGCTGTGGTTAGTACATTACAGAACACACTATGGCCAGAAGTTCACAAGCTGTACGGGCACGGGTACGAAGTGTACGCGCTAGACGCCAGCCCCGACGCTGCTCTAGTGGCTTCCGCCTGCCGCGCCACTACGCCTGAGCACGCCGCCGTGTTGCTGCACTGAAAAAAAAATATGTTTACTGTAATAAAGATCTTGTTTAACGTTATCACACATCTTGACTCCATATGAGCCTAACAAGATCTTATCTATTGAAACTAAAAGAACTTTGTTAAAAATACTTTTTTAAGTCAACTAAGTATTGTTTTGGTTTAGACACGACTAGATGGTTTGTTTTAGCTTAGATCTTACCTAATTGAAGAATGAAACTTTATCACATTAACAAACATTATTAATAGATTCAACTTAGGTGTATTAAATATTTATATTGCTTTAGCTAAGATCTTAGACAGTTAGAGCAAGTAAGGGAGATAAATTAAGTAACCTCTTATTCGACATAGATATGAATTACTGTTATATTAACTAAGTAACTTGATTGCAATAATTATTGTTCTTATGTGCAGCAACAAAGTTACACTGTTGCAACAATTATTGTTCTTACCTAATTGAAGAATGAAACTTTATCACATTAACAAACATTATTAATAGATTCAACTTAGGTGTATTAAATATTTATATTGCTTTAGCTAAGATCTTAGACAGTTAGAGCAAGTAAGGGAGATAAATTAAGTAACCTCATATTCGACATAGATATGAATTACTGTTATATTAACTAAGTAACTTGATTGCAATAATTATTGTTCTTATGTGCAGCAACAAAGTTACACTGTTGCAACAATTATTGTGTTCTTGTGCAGCAACAAAATTACTTGTTGCAAGAATTATTGTTCTTTTGTGCAGCAACAAATCCACTTTGTTGCAACCATATTTGTTATTATGTGCAGCAACAAAATAAATAATTTTCAATAATTATTGTTCTTGGGTACAGCCACAAAGTTATTTGATTGTAATAATTATTGTTTTGTTGTACATCAGCCAAACTGCTTGATTGGACACAATTATTGATAAGATGGTATTATTTAGGATTTGAAAAAATATGACTTACCCCAGGTGGGATTCGAACCCACAGCCTCTCGCAATCCGGGCGATTGTTCTTCCATTGAACTATAGAGACATTAGTTTAAATTTTTCAAGCGCTTATAACGCTGTGAGCCATCATAATCAGCGAGCAAACTAATTGTTCTGTAGTTCGGAAGAGCTAAGGTAAGTCAACCTTCTTAAGTGAAAAAAAATTGCAACAATTGTGTTCAATTAAGCAACGTGGCCAGCAACAGAACAATAATTAGTACAATCAAGTAACTTATAACAATAATTATTGAATACAAATTACTTTGTTGAGAAACAAAAGAACGAATTGTAGGCATATAGTTTTGTCGATCACTATTAGAACAAATGTATAAAGTATCTGCTAAAATATAGCACAGCTGTTTAATTTTGCGATATCAAAGTTTGTTCCATAGTCAATTTGCTTATATTAATATGTTATTCTCCCATTTTAGTTTGTCTACTTGCCTTGTGTAAACTTTAAATAGGTTCTAGAAAGAATATCAATTAAAAAAACAAATTTCATATAATTAGTTTTATTCATTTATAAAGTACTTCGCACAGTTACATATTTTTTTCCATTACTAAGAATATTTATATTGCACGGGATAGGATTTGCTCTATACTGACCGATTTCAGCATCGGATTTTAAATGTTTGATAAAAGCATCACGCGCCTTGGATGTTTTCCAGCTCAAGCTATGTTTCCCTTTTATTTGTTTATTCTTTGATTTTACCGTTGTTGAATTTAATAGATAGGGAATAGATAGAAATGCTACAACATTTGTATCTTCTTCTCTGGATGCTGAAACAAAGGAACATTACATACAGCCCATATTTTAGTTTGATTTAAATCAGAAAATAATTAGCATTTTTTTTTATGAACAACGGTGAGACTTAAGAGTCTAAGGCTAAGGCCTTCACAATGCAATGCTGAAAACATTGTTGTTATGGCGTCAGACTTAGATAAGATGGTAGCTACCCAAATGGACTTACAACAAGTTCTACCACCCTCCAAACCGAATACAATATGTAACCCCGCTGGGAATCGAACCCGGGACCCCTAGGTCTGATACCGGTGGTGGTACCACTAGACCATAGAGGCGATTATTTAACTATGTTATTTTTTATTTATTGTGAATAACCACGTGAACGGCTATAAGTTAATCAAATACCATATATGACATAATACTGAAACAGAAATAAAACTTACATTCAGCGAGACAGTGCAGCTCAAGGGCAAAGTTATCTCTAGTTTTCTTCTTCTTTAATAATTCCAAGATTTTTACTTTCACTATCGGAAAGTATATAAATAAATTGCTTTCTTCGTCTGCATAGGCTGCTTTAAAGTCGGCAATTAACTATTAAGCAAAACACATAAAATTATTATCACTAATAGAGAAACATAAAAAACCGGCCAAGTGCGAGTCGGACTCGCGCACGAAGGGTTCCGTACCATTATCTATAAAAACGGCAAAAACGGTTGTATGAGAGCCCCACTTAAATATTTATTTTATTCTGTTTTTTAGTATTTGTTGTTATAGCGGCAACAGAAATACATCATCTGTGAAAATTTTAACTGTCTCACTATCATGGTTTATGAGATACAGCCTGGTGACAGACGGGCAGATGGGCAGACAGACAGACAGACATACAGACAGACGGACAGTGGAGTCTTAGTGATAGGATTTACCCTTGGGTTAGGAACCCTAAAAACAAACAATATTATCATAAGGCTATATTAAATCAAGTGATCTTAAAAAGGATGGTATTATGACTCTTTTTTTTATATCAGAGAAGTTCTAGTTTCATGCTCTATCGTTATATATTATATATTCTATCGTTATCGTAATATGTTATTTTCTATTATATTATTTACCAACATTCAAAATACTGTAATATTAGGTAGGTACTTACGTCAATAAATAAGTAGAATAAGTATAGGTACATACCGAAAAATTGTTAGAGTTGTTGTCAAGTTGGAGAAACTCTTTTTTCCATAGCTCCCAACACCTTGTAAATAAGACTCTTGGTCCTGTATGTGGTATCAAATCTTTAACGTCTTGTTGGGACAGGGCCGATAAAGCCTGCGTTGTAATACGCTGTTCTGAAAGAGAATTTTTAAGCAAGAATAAGTAAGTTTAAGCGGTCGGAGACGAGCTGAGGTTCGACCTCAGTAGCATACCGTTGAAGAGCCCTTTACGTATAATATAACAAGTCTTATTCTATGAACTATTCAGATTATATTAGTAGGTAGGGTCATAAACATCATTGGGTAGGGTAGGTACAGTACAGTCCGCGTGGCGAATGATGATGACCCCTGGCGAAATGTGGAAGATACGGTTTTCGCAGTCAAGTAGATAATCCACGTAGGTACTGTAGGTAGGTAGGTACCCAAACGTTTACCAGTAAAACGGTACCCTTGTAGCTTTATTTTGTAAGCGTTTGGGAATCTACCTACCTATGTAGTCGTGTATGTGGGTAAGTACCTACCTATGTAGGTAGGCGCGTTTCGGCGGGGCGGCTCGAGCTGGCCCGTGATATCTCGCGCCCGTGAGAAACCAGCATAAGACCGTTGTTTGTTAGGTTATTACCTACCTACCTGCTGGCTTCTCACGGCCCGAGATTTCATTTCATGGGCCCGGTGCTTCGCGGGCACGAACGCGAGCGCGCCCGTGGCGGCCCGAAAGCGCGCGTGATAGTGCAGATGAAATGAACGTCAGATATTTATTTGTTTATTCACAATTCACGGTCACAATATCTGTGGACCTGGCTCTCAAAATGCACAAAAACAAAACAATGATAACATGAAACTAGTAGTACCTACTTACTTATCTAAATTTTCGAGACGCGTAAGTAGGTATCGGGCAACGAAGACGCTAACCTTCTAGGTAGGTAGGTACCTACCTTCCGAGTTTCATTGCAATCGATTTACTTAGTAGTTTCAGCATAACAAACACACACACACACACAAACTTTCGCATTTATAATATTAAAATAATAAAGTAGGTAAGATAGGTAGTTAAACATTTAAATTACTTACCTGCAAATATAGGGATTAAACTCGGAAGGCCCCAAGTTCTTAACAATTCTGCTACGTCTTCGTCCATTTCACACACAGATGTCGATATCGTTTCACACATTCACCACAGTAACTGCACTTATCACTATCAAAAATAAAATATAATAATTAGCACCGGCCTACTACGTCAGCGTCGCGCGCGATATGCAAATGCATGCCTGCCTGCATGATTTGGTTGGTGCCGCGTTCGGTTTTCGGTTGGCCGTTGAAGGGGCGAGCGGGCCGCGGGGTGTCGCTAGGGCTGCCACCTCTCCTGGTTTGACCCGGAGTCTACGGTACGGGTTTGAGTAGGTTCCCTAGCATAATATGTCAAAGCATAATATGATTTCGCCGAATGATGTTTACGCATAATATTAATTAGTCATAACAGATTTATGCATAATTTTTTAAGCATAGCTACTTTAAGCATAATATTCTTTAGCATAAATTTAAACACGCATAATGCTATTACCGCATATTTTTTTAAACAAAAAAAATGAAAACACTTCGAAACTTGCACATTTAAAAGCTAGCTAAAAATTTACACTTCAAATAAATATATTGTTTGTCACAGCATGACTAGGGGTATGTATTACAATGCCGAAGTTGAAAAGGCCGAATTTTACAAGACCTATGGACGAAACATCGAAAATCAAAAGGTCGAATGCTTGTTTGGCCATACGTTTAAAATCACGAAAGGACATTTTAACTAAATACTAAATCCCGAAGCTTTTTTCTATTAACAGGCAAGATAACAAGGTTGGTGGAGGCAAATTACCAAAAATCGCGCTGCGCGGGCGTTTTTTCCTATCAACAGGCAAGTTTTCAAGGTTAGTGGATTAAACTGACCAAAAATCGTGCTGCGTGGCCATTTTTTTGCTTTATTTAACAAAAAAAAAATACGATTTTTCGAAAATCTCCGGGTCTGCTCTTGTTGAAAGGTGGCAGCCCTAGGTGTCGCGCTCGTCTATTGGAGGAGGCAGGTCGGGACATGCACGGGCCTGCACGGCACGTGGAGTACCTATACATACTAATCTTATTTGAATTTACAAAGAAGGATAGTCAATTCGACGAAATTGTTGATTGCAATAGCAACTTTGTATTTATTAAATTAAGCTTCTAAAATTTGTTAACGCTATCATTAGGATTATTAGAAACAATAACTCGGTTATGTTTGAATTGGTTTAGAACATTATCAATACAACGCAATAATTGATAATGCATACACAGGGTCTTTGTAAAAACAAATAAAAGAAAAGTAATTAATTTAACAAAAATCCCTATAAATTCAAGGAAGTAATTAGTCGTTTTGATTAAGATTATTATTAGAATAAACAGTTTACTTCTTTGTGGCTTAGACAAATTTAACCTGACTGGTATAACTACCTTTTCTTGTTTTTAACATACAATAACAACGTTATCCCAAATATTTTGACGCCAACTAAGAAAAAATGCCACTTTGTTGGAGTCTATTTTTTTCAGTGTGTGGTTAGTACATTACAGAACACACTATGGCCAGAAGTTCACAAGCTGTACGGGCACGGGTACGAAGTGTACGCGCTAGACGCCAGCCCCGACGCTGCTCTAGTGGCGTCCGCCTGCCGCGCCACTACGCTAACTTATTGTAGCGCTGTAATTCCGTTATTTATTTTTCAATCTGTCAAAACTCGTCATTTTTCGTAAATCAAGACACAATACGACAAGTATTATAATTACAGGGAAACCACGAACTGGCAACAGATACAGAAGCTCGTGTCCCATCAGTTGACAGTGACGCAGCTGTCGTTCTCGCCCGACAGTCGGCGACTGTTGTCGGTGTCGCGCGACCGACCGCTGGACCTTATACCAAAGGCGACAAGACTCAAACTTGTTTGACGCGATCGCCATCCTTACTTAATATTATAAATGCGAAAGTCCGTTTGTTTGTTTGTTACGCCTTTACGTCTTAACTACTGAACCGATTATCATGAAATTTTAGAAACAATTTGTCAGGAGTACAGAGGACATAGGGTACCTTTCATTCCGAAAAAAAGTATTGTTCCCGAGGGATGGCAGAAAACTTTTCACGCAGACGAAGTCGCGGGCGGCCCCTAGTTTCCAATAATATATTGATTAAAAAAATGGTGGCGCTATTGTATTCGACATTTTGCGAGATTTATTCAAGATGCAATACGAAAAGTATGTAATTACAGGGAAACCACGAACTGGCAACAGATACAGAAGCTCGTGTCCCATCAGTTGACAGTGACGCAGCTGTCGTTCTCGCCCGACAGTCGGCGACTGTTGTCGGTGTCGCGCGACCGACGTTGGACCTTATACGAGAGGCGACAAGACTCAAACTTGTTCGATACGGCCGCCAGCACGGATAAAACTAACGGGGCGCACACACGTATAATTTGGTGCTGTGCGTGGGCGCATGATAACAGTGTGTTCGGTACTGGATCTAGGGAAGGAAAAGTAAGTAGCTTTTTTTAAACCTATACAACGTATTTCTAAAATACCCCTAATGCTGAATAACTGAACAACTTTCAGCAGTGGACGATGATAGGCTGATGATGATGATGATGAACAACTTTTACTATGGGACCAACTCTGAAATAGCGAACAAAAATCTGCTGTTTCATACAAAAATTAATAACGAAAATTGAAATCAAAATGAGAGTTGGTCCCATAGTAAAAGTTGTTCGGTTTGATGGTCCCTACCCTATCTACCATATTCGGCATTAGAGGTATTTTTGTATAGATACCTTTCGTTCAAGAATACCCTAGATGTTCGGTCAGAGTCTCAAAAATGGCACCTCAAATAGCGTCTCGCTTACAAACTGGGCACTTATTTTGCACAAAGTAAGTGATTAAAGATGTGTTTTGTACAAAATAAGCCTTTTTTTGTACAAAAAAAGTGATATAACATGTGACTTTGTACAAAATAAACGCCAAGTTTGTAAGTGGGACGCTATTAGAGGTGCCATTTTTGCCTACTGTTTTAGTTCGTGAAGCGTTATCTAGGATATTCTTGATCGAAGATAGTTACCTATTTAAATGTGAAGTGATGCTGTCTCTTTCAAACAATATTGTCAAAAAAGTATATCGTCACATTTAAACAGGTATCGAAGTTAAATAGTTTTTAAAAATCTTTATTATTTATTTATTTTATTTTATTTATTCAGGAAATATACAGTCATATACAAGTTTTACATAATTATAATAGTTTACAAATAGATCAGGCAGTTTATAAAATAATTACAAATATTGAGTCTGTACAAAGGTAGCGATTAGTACAGTATAGCATAGCAGTACATTTAAGATCTTTTGTAATAGCACGGTGCAATTCTAAAGTAACCTAAAATTGGATGGGCCGGTTTCAAACTGGCAAGCAGCATGAAGATGGTTATTTATTTATTTATTTATTTATAGTTTATGGATAGCTAACAGCTTATAAACATACAAATAACAACAAATATATATAACTAAAAGCTATTGACAAGCTACCACATGTAGAATTCAAAGGAAATTGATCGTAAAGTAGGTAATCGTAGCCCAGAAAGGACAGGTGCGTAAAATAGTAACATTAAACTAAATTTTAAACAATAACTTAATAATAGTCGTGATGCTGTTGAAAAATAAATCAATATTGGCGTTAGCGTTATTAATGGTGGAACAAGCTCTAATAAGGAAACTGTTATGCCTGTAGTTGGTGCGCATAGAAGGAATACTAAATGGTCTATATGAATCGTTGCGGAGAGCACCCCGCAACGATTGTAGATGTAGGTATTTTAAAACGAATTTTATGAAGTAGTTCCGGACAATCCACTGAACCTCTAATCAACTTGAGTAGAAAAGTAACATCTGCAATATTACGTCTAACAGAAAGCGGTAGCAAGTGATATTTAGTACAACGGTCTTCGTAAGATGTTTTCGGAATTTTGAATTTGAAATTTAGGAACCGAGTAAATTTTTTCTGGATCTTCTCTATATCATTTATGTATGTTACGTAACAGGGGTTCCAAATCTGGCTGGCATACTCAAGATGGCTGCGGACATAAGCACAATAAAGGATTTTGATGGTTTTCATGCGTTTAAAAGGCTTAGACAGACGCATAATAAACCCTAGTGAACGAGATGCTTTATTAATAGTACTGACAATATGTTTATCAAATAGCAGACTGTTTGTTATTGAATAGCAGACTGTTGTTGTTATCAAACTGTTTATTTAGTATATTTAACAAAATGATTATGATTTACAAAATTAAGTCATCATCCCCCTACCCTTATCCCAATTTATTTGGGGTCGGTGCAGTGCGTCCTTCTCTTCCATTCCTTCCTGTCACCCGTCATCTCCTCATCCACTCCCTTCACATTAATATCATCCCGCACACAATCCATCCATCTTTTCTGCGGTCTTCTTCTTACTTTACAAAATTAAGTAGGTACTTAAAACAAAAAAAAATTATATGAAACACTTTCATCTAAACTTCCAACTGAAGTTCACTGCGTTCATTTAATTTATCTCAGTTTTTGGCCACCCCTAATCACAATCTTTATCAAAAATTATACAAAAACCTTTTTTTCCAGGTGTGTTTATGGTCCAAAACAGACACCAAGACAGACACATCTTTGGGCGAATACGCTCTTTATGGCCCTCCGCTGGAAGCGAACGCGTCGGTGACGGCGCTGGCATTCGCTCCACTAGATACAACTGTTATTGCCGTGGGATTCGAGGCGGGGAACATCAGGCTGTACGCGTATGGAGACAGCTGGAGATTACTGAAGGAACTGGACAAAAGGTGAGTCAAGTTACGAGTGTTTATTACTCAATACAGTTATTAGGTCCTTAGGGCCTGGAAGCGAACGCGTCAGTGACGGCGCTGGCATTCGCTCTACTAAGATACAATTGTTATCGCCGCTGGATTTGAGGTGGCGAACATCAGGCTGAACGCGTATGGATACAGCTGGAGATTACTGAGGGAACTGGACAAAAGGTGAGTCAAGTTTCTGACACACTGAAGAAATTGTTACCAAGATCATCTAAGGAATCAAAATCGATTTCACCAAATCTCCGACTCGATTTCAAGAGCCATAAAATGCGGCTGTGCCACAGAATATTATAATAGTACTAACGTACAGAAGTCGGTCCCCGCGAGGACCATCATATAATAAGCTACTCTCGCTGCACGGCAATAAAGTACAATTTCAAACTGCACAACGCTGCGTGGATAAAATTATATGCACCTACGAAGAAAAAAGAGAGGCGTCTTTTTCTGTCGCATAGCTCTGTCTCAACCGACACATTTCGGGGTTGCTACTCGCTAGTTACTGATATCATAGAAAACATTCGTTATGCCCATGAATAAACAATGAAATTACTAATAGGTACCTACTTATAAAATAAAATAAATCTACCTAATAGGTGAGCTGAGCATATTTAAAGAGCATAAATAATAAGTATTTCTAAGTAGTTAGAGAAGCTCGATGGCGCAGTGGTATAGCGCCTGGCCCAACGATTGCGGAGGTTAAGCAACTTTTGCAAGGGTCAGTTATGGGATGGGTGAAAAAAAATAGTATTTTTTAGCTTTTTTCTTTACTGGTGCCATATTTCGAACTTCGACACAACTAAGTATGTAAATATGTATACAAAAAATACAATAAACTTTGGTAGGTAGGTAGGTACGTTAGTAATTAAGTATCAAAAACGATGCGCATGCAGTTTCGCACTCGGCGCTTGACTGACTCGTTTCGTTGGTGACGTTCACGCGCTGCGCTCTCGTCGCTTGCACACGCCGCGCGTTTCGGTCGGCGCGGTGATATCCCTCGACAATGGCCCTCTTGGAGTGGGCCGCGAGCAGTAGGCTAATATAAAAGTTTAAGCGCGGAGTGATACCCCCCTGGCTGTGCTTTCAATTTTTTTTGAGATTTATTACAATAAAAATAAGTAAGTAGTTCTAATTGCCAACACCAATGGGTGTATAAATAAATGTATTTAGCCAATCCTGCCTGCCTAGCATGACCGATTTATATCGCGTGATATAAATCGGTCATGCTAGGCAGGTAGTACGTTAATATGTAAAGAGTAAGGAGAATTAAAAACGGTGACTGTAGTCGATATTATGTACAGGGGCCCTATTGAATTTGAATCCTTCGACTGGCGTCGAGCGCTCCTTTCTACTGATTTTCATTCGACATTTAAAAAAAAAGTTTATTTCTCCTCACAAAAAATATGATCAATTACTAAAAGACATTATAGCAATCTTGCATTTGAAGAGCTGGTGTCTGTAATGGGAATAACCTGTTTTACAATCAGGTAACCATGGTAACCAGGTCCCCACCCCACCATGGGTATATTCAAATTACATCTTTTATACATAAATAGTGTAGCTGGAAGCCTAAAAAGTGTATGTTTGTATGTGTGTGTGTGAGTGAGTGTGTTGGGTGAGTATTTTTTTATTTTTATTTGACTCAAATGTATGGAGGTCGAGTCGAATGTCGAACGAAAATCAATAGAAAAGAGCGCTCGATGCCTGTCGAGCGATTCAAAAATAGGGCCCCTGGAAAACTCTAGGTCTGATAGATTAGAGAATTTGTTCTCTAACAATGATTTTTATTGATTCACCAAGTCACCAACGTTTCAAATGACCAATAATGTTTTTAAAGCTACAGTGTAGCAGCACTATGAATAATTGAGGGTTGCATGAATTCATTTCTCTTGTTATTATAGTTGTATAATTTGCAGATTATCGCACCACCTGACCGTGCGCCGGCTGTCGTTCCGTCCGGCGCGCGCCGCCGCCGCCGCCGGCCGCCTGCTGCTCGCCAGCTGCGGCGCCGACCACTTCGTCAGGATAAACGCTATCACTTTAACCTGATAATATACATTTATTATACGTTCATCTGTGTCTCATTTATTTACTTAACCGCCAAAATTAATATTTAAAAGGTTTTTTTAATAATTTGCAGAATTTGCTAATTTGTTATATTGTCCACACTTATCCACATTTAAAATAATGTTTCATAAACATGAAGACCTATCAATATTATATAAGGTATTATTCTGTTTGTGATTCTGTTGGTCTTCCATAGACTAAATAAATAAATAAAATAAAAAATAAATTCAATCTGTGGCCCCTATATTTTGTTTTGAGTAGTAGTATAACTATTACGAATTCGCGAGTCGCGTCGCCGGTCGCCGTTCCGCGTGGCCAGTGGCCCTACCGTGAGTTGATGCAAACTGTTGACTACCGTAAACTATCGTTTTGTCTCTTTCACTCGAACTGACTGAGCAGTATATCCGATAGTTTACGGTAACGTAAACAGTTTGCATCAACTCATGGTAGGGCCAGTAGAAAGTGTGAAAACAAACTAGCGCAATTTTTTGAGGTGTGAGTCGCGTAAATTGAGTCGTGTGATAAACAACCTAAAGTAGTAGTAGTAGGTAAGTAGTTTTACTCATTTTGCGTCACCTTGTCATGTGGGACAAACAGGATAAGATATTGGTATGAAATCGAATGCATCATAAATTAATTAAGGGATCTCACAACTCAGTATTTACGCTTTGGCACAGTCTCATACTCTAAACCACAGAGGAAATAATCACGTTTTACTCTAAACCGTAAATGATTGTCCTTCGAAGAGGATATTAGATTATACAGTAAAAGACATTTTAGTGTAATAATTAGGTAGGTATCTTCTATTAATATAAATTCATACATTAAGAAGCCGTATACGTTTTGCCGCTCTCTCGGTCACACATTTCATGTTTCTCAAGTTTTCTTTAATCTGCCAATCCAACGCCATTGTAGCTGCAGCCGCAAGCTGCAAAACATGAAGAAACATCCATACGACGACGCTGACAACTAAACCGAGCGCCGCCACGCGCGCCTGTTTTGTCCCGGCCGAGTTGCAAGCGCCCTCTACCGATATAGTTTTATGTTTTGTTATTTTATTTTAGCCACTAGTTTTAATCATTCATTTTGTATGAAATAAAACACTTTTAACGGATACTAGCGCGGTTTTATTGAAAGTACTTTGGTAATTAGTTAGTATTTGGTTTGATTTTTGATTTTCCCGACGTTTCGGTACCTTTGCAGCTGCCGTGGTTCTGATCGTTCTAAAAAAAAAAATTCATCGCTTGAGGGTAGGCTCACAAGTAGCTTCAGTCCCCCGTGACCACGGCAGCTGCAAAGGTGCCGAAACGTCGGGAAAATCAAAAATCAAACCAAATACCAACTAATTACCAAAGTACTTTCAATAAAACCGCGCTAGTATCCGTTAAAAGTGTTTTATTTCATGTCTAGTGAGCGCGTAAGCTTGAGAAGTGAATATTCATTTTGTACTTAAGTAGGTTTAGTTTTTACAATATATACACATTCGATTTTACACCTACGGAGTTTTCATTTCAACATAGAAGATAGAAACCTCAGAGCGCCTAACTAAGCTTACAAAGCAAGAAGTCCTAACTCAAATTCGTATGGACTTATCTTGTACAGAGTCCCTTCGGGGCCGTGTCTGCCTCGGTGTCTCCCCTAGTGGAGACAAAGGGATGCTGCTAGTACTCCCCTGAACCACACAAAGCCCCTCCACCTATTCAGTATCGTTTCAGAACAGTAACCGCAAGGGGAGCTAAACTAAAACTACTATTAGCAAGTATGAAGCAGTCGTAAACAAGCTTCTCGTCGCGTCATTGAAAATAAGTTCGAAGCTTTTGAGATTGATATCAGGCGATTTAGTATTTGGTCTAATCCATCAGAGATGAAATAAAACACCGTTTGATTTCATTGTAATTAATTATATAATTACCAATATGACACGTTTTTCTGATCGAATAATAAAAAAACTAACAAGCAATATGCTCAAAAAATGAGACAATAACTATACATTTTAATTGTTAACATCTCCGCAGATAATAAAATTAAACCGGAGTAGCATAACGAACCCGACAAAGCTTTTGTCTACCCCTAAATTTCATTATTGACAGTTAAGGCCTTAAGGTGGGTCAATCCGAGCGGGTCGATCCGTGATGGAGTAAAATCGAACGTAACTCTACTCTCTTTGGGTTCAAATCAGTGCGCGTTCCAACGCGGCGGTTGCGTTGAGAATTTGCACCGAATTCTCATTTTTTTTTACTTTTCTTCGCTTTCAAGTTATAGTTAAAAAAATCTGTTCAATTAAGATTGAAGGTATTAACATCGCCGATTTTTAAGGTTGGTTTTAACATAAACGAATGTTCTGTTTCTGAGAAATTTTGCAAATAAGACCAGAAACAGGGTCCACGAAACATTTTTTGTGATAACATTTTTATAAATGCTTTCAATTAAATCTGTGTATTATTTCAAGTACTTACATTATATATTTTTTCCATGATAGCTTCACGCTCGTAATCTTTCAATAATTTGAATTGAATATTGGGATTTGACCCACCTTAAGGCCTTAAAGGGTTTGTCTACGTTAGGAATTAGGATGTAATTTTTGACATTTCGACGTAGACAAAACCGCTCTCGAGGTCGTCATGCTACAGGGTCGTTATCTCTATTTAGCAACAGCTAAACGAAAACTGATCAGAATGCCTTCAAATCTTCCACACGCTTTTTAATACATTAAATAAACAATTATTATATACAATTATCTTATAAATATTTTTTAAAAATATATTAACCAAAGTTTCTATGTAAAACTGTAGAGTTTTTAAAAGCATAAAATGGTATGTAAGTTCATTGCACCCTGTAGTTTATATGGAAGCACCTTGATTATAAAATGTTACAAAAAATATAACAATTGTTCGATTTTATCGTTGTATTTTATACAACAAAACTTACGTAAATTATATTATATAAATTAAGTATAATCGACGACGTAATTGACTCACATTCAATATTATAATATAATATAATCCATATTTTCAAATCAAGATAAAACTTTTCAAATCTTTATCTATTTAAACAGTACTCGTAATAGATTATATCTATGTATTTGTACAATAGTTAATGAATAATATAAATAAGTAATTGATTTAAAAACATATCTGTCTTATCAAATAAAGATACCTACCTACCTAAATACTAAGTGATACCTACCTCCTCAACAAAAAATCTCGTACCAATGTCAATGGGATTTCATGAGAAACTTTTTCAGTTAAAATGATATCTATGCATTGTGCAATTACGAAAAGACAAAAACTTTTAAGATTAATTATTTTCATATTTATTTACTCAATATTTAATTAATTTATTAAGCGGTTGAAATAATTGAGAAAATTAACTTTGCCAAGTATAAATATTCTACCTAACAGAAGTATTTAAATGCAAAATGTGTTACATTACAGTATGTACAAGGTACTTACCTTTCTGCAGAAAAAAGCAGAATAAGAAATGTGAAAAGCATAACATAAATGAAAAATAGAGATCAAAGCTAAGTGGAATTTTATACTCGTGAAAACTTGCACTATTTTGTCTGTGAAACTTGGTATAAAATATTGATGGAAACTAATTTTTAATAAAAAAAGAAGCCAGCCAGATCTTATTAAATACGTATTGAAATCAAATAATTTGTGCAATTTGGCTTACTCAGCAAATTAATGAATACTCAAAGTAAAGTCTACTTACAGTTAGGTACTTCAATGTTGAACTAGAAAATCCAAGATACCCAAATGAGGAAGCTGAGCAAATCTCCTGGTTTTTTATTGATTTGTTTCATGAGTATTTGCAAATGGAGACAGAAATCTATCAAGACAACCTTGAAATATTTATTCCGTCGCTTTCAATATAACAATCTATATGTACAAACTAACTAATAATTGGCCTATATAAAGACAGTGATCGAGGTAAATTGTATTGCTCCAGCAATTGGTGTACAGTCACAGAATTCATAATAGTACAAGTACAGAAGGGACACTGCAAAATCATTTAAATAAATAAATAGCGACTCTCGCTCCGACACAATAAAGTGCAATTCAGGTCGCACAGCGCTAATTCTTATAATAAAAGAAAACTATTTTACGTACTATGGTTAAAGAAAAGCTTACTAAAATATTGGAACATATGGCTGCGCAGAACACAATTTCAATGCAAGTTGGTGAGAGAGGTGGCTAACTTCACAGCCGCCAATAAGAATGAAACGCATTATACTTATAGCTTTGTACCTAAAGTGCGGAGTGTCCCTGGCCTGCTACAGTACAGTATACTTGTGATAGATGTCGGGGTTAGACAATTGGGAAGCTAGGTTTTTAATATCTATTATATTATCTGTGGTTTTTATAATCTCATAAGTACAAACTATTTACATTTCTGGTAAAATCTTTAAAATCGTTTTTACAAATCCAAATGTACCTACTCATAGTCTGTCTAACGAAAGCTGGCATCCAAAATTTGTATGGTGGCGCCACTTTCCATGGTAAATTATTATATTATTTAGTTCCTTTTCCAACCACGTGCCAACTTATACAAGACAGTCTACCCACTCTTACCTAATTTTTTAGCTTACTGATAACGTAATTGAACACTTTACTAACTCCTTTCTTCTTTTTCTTTTTAATCTCCGTTGTATCGCTTAAGTTGCTTATGGATCCATTGCCATTGGCGTTCAGTTCAGATATGCGCAACTGTTGCGTTTCGTTACTTAAAGAGGAGGTAGTTGTTAATTTAGTGTCTGCCGACAGGAAATAGCTCTTATTATCATTGGACGACGGTTCGGTGTCCGCAGGGGAAGGTGCGCCGTATGAACTGGAAAAAGAATTGTTAACGATTCAATAATGATAGTTCTTTAGCCCCGACTCGTCCGAAAAGCGAGCAAAAATCATATTCTCTTCTAGGATGAAGGAGTCATCCTTACATTGAATTTTTTATTACTTCAGATTGTACTCACAACCGCACATCAGACTATACATGTTGACCTTTATGCTGTACGTAATAAAAACTGTTTTCGCAGTACAATTGTTTAGCTTATTGCAGCGCAATGGCCCTCTAGCATGAACGCCGATATAGTGATATAATATAGTGATTTATCGCTTTTAACTGCCAAGAGACAAAGATTTTGACAGTTGAGTGTCGATAAAACGCTATATTTTTATTTTATTTTATTTGTGTGTCTTGCTAGAGGAACAGATTTATCAATTTAATTTGCGTTTGCTACAAAAAAGAGTACCTACTTAGGCAGTTTCACCTTGTCGAGAGTCTGCGCTAGCTTCTCCCAGAAGTCATAAGGCAGCCAATCGTCCTTCTCGTTGTAAATAAGCTTGTGGTAGTACATCAGGTTGTGAGGCAGGCGGCACTCGCGGTATATAATCGGAATTATGTTCCGCTTGTTTGTTTCTACAAAAGAAAATACTTTGTTAACCTGTCCAGCGAGACAAAATGAGACACAATAGATTTTTCATTGTCGTCCGGCCTCATACCATAGAATAGATATAAGTCTCATACCGCCGCCTCGCGTTTTATAAAATAAGAAGATATTCTTTTAATTCATGCTAAGAAATCAATTTAAATTCATTGTTATCTACTAAACTAGAGACACAAATATTAAGTCAGAACCGAAAGTTGCTCTGCCTGTATTTAAGCCGTCCTTTTTTGTCACTACTTTTGTTGCGCTAGGAGCTGCTACAGTACTGATGACTATATAGCCAGGTTAAGTGGTTAGGTCTGAGACCTCCTATATGAAATGTCTATGTGTGTGTCCACGGAAAACCGCGATTTGTTTCTTCTTGTCTTTTCTTTTAATGAGGATCAGTAACGATTTTTGTTTTGTGGCTTATCAAAAAGCTGATGCCACCACATGATTAACTGTGAAGACATTTTTGCGATATCTCTTAAACCTGTGAAGTTATACGAGCTAAAACATGCTAAAACACTTATTTTAGGGGGTCCTTATGAAGTCATCGCGACGTACGCGAACCTTATGCCGTACGTGATAAAGCACATATTGCATTGAGCTTGGCATTTCCTTCAAACCCTTAATAACTCAACCATTTCTAAACGGATTTCCAAAAATCTTTCACTAAGTTTCATAGCTATTAATATGATTTTATATTATATCAATAAAACTATAGGATTCAAACCTGTTACTGATCCTCATTGCTAGACTCACCAATGCTGACAGCTTGTGCATAGTTACTAAAAAAACCATTGGCAGGGCTGTCGATGAAGGCTGGAGAATACACCAGTATGATCCGATGGCATCTTTCGGAGATGAGTTGTGCTACTGGTGCATATTGCGTTCCATATCCTAGTTCAATGTCGTATTCGGTGCATAACTGGGAAAATATTCAAGTGTTTTTTAGAAATAAAAATAATCTATAATTAATTGATGTAGCAATGATATCACAACAACAATTTTTTTTAACACATTAATAAAAATATATTTTACTTTGAATTTTAATGCTTTCATTCTAGACAGCAGCTCACGAACAAAACTCCAATCTTCTTTAGCAAACAGCACATATGCATGATAGTAGTTTGGGTATCCATCCCTTCTGTCGTCATGTGTGATGATTGTGTCCTCATCTCCGTGGCTGTTTAAAGCCATTTGATTACCATTTGTCGGTAGCCTTTGCGGTGCTGAAAACCCAAAGGCAATCAATAGTAAAATTATGCTTGTAAGGATATTACCTAGGCCAGAATTAGCAGCTTTATAACGATCGAAGTAATATCGAACTAAAAGATTCAATGTTATAGTACAAATCAGCGCGTGCTCTAGCATGGTAGTTACACCGCGTTGTGTTGCACGAATGCTTATGTTTAACTAGAAAATAATACTACTAATTATTTTTACTATCACAAAAACCCATTTTTAGAAACAATATATTAATTCGGTCAAATAACTTTCGAGATAATTGGGTTACGATCTTGAAAATCACCTAAAAAGGCGTTTTGGAAAAAAAAGGTGTAAGTACATTAATAATTGAATGTAAAATTTCATATTGATAATTTTTCTTTGTAAAAGGTATATCAATATCATATATTTTTTGGAAGATGTAACCATTTCACTTTTTGAAATAAATGGCTACCTAATACAGCAATTTTGTCAGTCTGGCCTCTGTAATTCCCTTAACTGGAATGAGCAAAATGTGTTTAGCAATTAATGCTAACCCAAGATTTTCCCTTGTTGTGCGAGATCTATCAAGTCATCATAAATATCATATCTATCCATTTGTGCCAAATACTCCAAAAGGGTCCCGAGAGTGGCAGTGCCATCGTTTCTTTGGATCCAAACATCAAGTACTCCCACAGCTTTATGCTGTGCTTCACTTATGCCATGTGAAAGTTCATTTGGAATGCCTAATAAAAATGCTAAACCTCTCCAATCCCTGTGAAAAGAGAGATAAAAAAGTAAAATCACTTAGGTATTTAAAAAATTTAACTGAAGAACAAAAAATATTATTATTAAGATCATACCACCACAATTATCGTCACAAATCACATTTTAAAATATTTGAATAACATTATTGTTAAAATCTTCAACACCCAAAAAAATTTGGAGGCCAAGTAAATAGTTAATTTAACTTACTTATTTACAATAGTCCATGGATTGATTGCTTAACATGAGTAGCTTCTTAGTTTAACATGCTGGCCTTTTTTCAACGATATTAAATGTAAAGATAGGTCATACTCCAACATCATTGCTATTTTAAACAGCGCAAAGGTGCTACACATACACACATTGGCATATTCCATCAAGAAAGGGACAAAAATGAACACCACCATACGGAATACTAGTTGTAAGAAAGGGATAAACAGACATCATATTTCGTCTAATAAACTGCTGCATGCTCATTGGCCGCCAATTGACTGCGACAGCAGTCTCCTTCACTCTCACACGCAAAAACTGACCTCTCGGTCTTTGTACCAACATGGCCGATTACAGTAATACAAAATACGTAAATTCATTTTTTGGTTAAATACAGTACTTACGTGTGAAATGAATCACTTTTCCGATCTTTGACTGTTGCTGTATAATTTGCACATCGTCTAAAGACGCAAGAGAGTATTTTTTTAAGAGAATACCTCAATTTTGTCGCGTCTGATTGACGGGAGTCGCGCGGTGTTTCCGTGTCACGAGACTGTGCAATTACCTTACATTCGTCTTGCCACTGTGGAGCGTGGGTAACCTATCTTTACATTTAATATCATTGCCTTTTTTATATAAAATTGTCCGAGATAATATACTTAAATGATAGAAATGTTAAAAGTATCATTCAAATTGCCCTCATATGTAAGTTATTATTTCTTGTTTCCTCACGCACGCCACCGTCGTTAATTTTTGAAAATTTCTATAGATTATCGCTAACAAGTGTACTAACACTACACTGGCATGATGACGATAGCCTGAGGCAAAGGAGAGGGATCGCTTTTGCTTCAGATGCCGAGTTAACTTGACTGGGTAATAAATTGAGATACTTCCATTAGAAGTTACCTAAACAATAAAATTGGGAACGAAATTGGTTGGAGAGTCAGGTAAACGAAAGTTCCAAGCAAATAAGCCCAGCCACATACACGACGGAATCCTGATTCGGAATTCCAAACGGAATATTGATAATATTGTATGAAAATTCCGTACCCAGAAAAATCATGCATGCATGTGGTAGGTCCATGTATGGATTAGCTGCATTCGGAATTACGTATAAACGGAATACCGTCTGTGTATGGCCACTCTAACCAGTAGGACGTTAAATTGGATACATTTTTGATAAGAGCCTTCTCTGTTTTTGTTTATCATTTGGTTGCACTTACTGGTCTGAAAAGGTATTAAGACACTGTGAAAGTCTTACCTGAGAATCTTATTAGGACCATCCGTTGTAAATATTCGTTTCGGATCTAACTTCGAAATCACGGCCCTAAATTCGTAGCTGTACGCTGACAATGGTAAAGTAACATCAACTTCATCGTCCATTTTGGCGTATATTAGACGGATAACTAAACTGGTCTAAAATGATTGGCCTTCAATATCTAAAAAGCCTGCTGTATTACACTACCATCGAAGTTCTTGCAGCTAGGTACTTCAAGGAAAACCCAGAAAAACATCAGTAAAACAACAGTATTTGCAAAAAGCTTATCAGATCAGCTGTCATGTCACTGTCAAGTGTCACTGTGACAGGGAGTGGTAGTAGTAGTTGTAATTCGTCCTTTTGGACAGGCGAAGGTCAAAGCCATACAGCCAGTTCTTGAGTGTTAGTTTCTTAATAGCCTGCTACATATATAGTGATCTGTGCTACTTAAAGCGAGCCCAGTTCACGAAATTTACTCTTTCACTATGTCTTTAGAATAAGGTTGAATATTGCATAGCTTTAATTGACGCTTCGCCAGAAATTTGACGAATTTTAGTACATTTTGATTGATTTCTGAAATACTGGATCATTTATTAAAAATGTACTCGGTTATTGTGTTAGATCGATAAATAAGCTATCCTTTTTGCATAAAAAATCATATCACTGTCGTTGAAAATTACGAAATCTGACGATTTGAATTTTATTTTTATAAGTTTTTATGGTGTTATTCAGGATTTTTTTACAGAGTTATCATGCCATTTTTCAATATTCTGTTCGGTTACTTTGCTTCTTTGTTTCTTTTTCAGTCTACAGTAATTTTTGTGAAGTAAAATTTTACATCAGTTCTTCACATTGGAAGTTCAAAAATCAGACTTTTCATCAGATCGTGAACTGGCCTCGCCTTAAGTTTGACCACGAGGAAGGAAGGGTATTTCGGTTATCAACCATGAGTTTCGTTGAAAAGATTAAGTTATAAGTAATAGCTAGGAATAGGGTTAGATTGTTATAAAATATTATAGCAATCAAATGGGTATCAAGGAATAAAAATATACATTATTTGTTTTGTAAACACTTCTTATCGACTCAAAACAATAACAATAGACATAAAACACGCACCTAATAATTTTCACTTATTTTACTTACACGTCATTCAAACTCTACAACACGCCTACAAGAACATACGCGGCCTATACATGGATGGTGCTTCGCCGTAGCTAGATTTGTCTTTTCCAAGAATTGTTCTCACAATTAAGTTTCTAGGAGAAAATGGATTCCTCTTATTGAATAACTTTTTGAGCATGGCCTTTCTCATTTTCACATCTCCTTCTGCCAATTTCTTTTGTGTTTTGTATGAAAAACTGTTTGTTTTGTCGAGTTCGTTAACTTTAGATTGTAGCGCTTTCCAGTTAATATTCGCTAGTTTTTTAGCCGGCAGTAGTTTAGGCTGCGGCTTCTCGGCAGTTTGGGTGAAATTATTCTTTGCCCCGCTTTCTTCGATTGTTTGTACTGGCGCTTGCAATTTTCTGCCAAACTTCCAGAAATGGGGTAGTTTCCTTTCACTCTGGGTACCGATGCTCTTCACTTCTACTTTTTTTAAGCATAATGGCACTTGGGGCTGACTGTGGTGATGATGGTGGTCGTAGGGATTGGGGTAAGGCGGAGCGGATGGATGAGGTCGCGGCGACCGATGTGGAGAACCCGTTCGGTAATGGGATCTGTTATTAATATTACTATCGTACATTGAAAAACTCCTCGGGCTTGTATGCGCTGGACACGCATGGTGACAATGTGGAGGTGTACCGTAATCATGTCGATAATCCATAGATGATGAATGGTAATTATTAAAGTGCGTAGGAACTGGAGGGCGATGATAGTATTCTTGGCTATGCATTGCGTAATCTGTAATTTCCTGACGAAATGGTGGCTTTGGTTCTATACTGACTTCTACGGTACTCTCGCTTTCGCTTACTTCTTCAATAATATCCTTTTTCTTTTTAAGTAAACCAAATGATCGCAATAATTTTGCTATTTTGTTTCTTTTTATACCCTGCAAATAATAATAATAGAACTTTATTTCGGACAACAAGATTCATGAATTAAGAATGAGTACAAATTTTCTTTAAAACTATCCACAAGTCTTGACGAGTTGCCTTATTATAGGGCAATCGTTTTTCTGGGCTGATGCCCAAGATACTGTTTGTACTGCTCCTCGTTCTAGCTAGAAGTGATGCGGCTTTTTTGGGCCTTATCGCGTTAAATAGTATTCTATGTTTTAATTTCATCAAAATCAGATCAGCCGTTTATACGTGATAGGCCCCTAGGTCCCTACCAAGCGCGCTGCCCCCTTTTCCTCTCCCGCCCCTCTCCCATCCTTCTCCTCCTCCCCCTCACTCTCCTCCCCCTCCCTCTCACTCTCCCCCTCCCTCCCCCGGTCCCGTTCCTTTTCCCTTCTCTTTCCCCCCTCCGTTAGCACTCCCTTAAGGGTTGAAATAAAAAAAAGACCAATATAGGCTACGTTTCTTACCTACGTTGCATTAGTTTCCATCAACCATACGCCTAAATAGAGATTTTACTTCGAAAATTAAATTTTTTTTAAACACAACTTCATCCCCCTTTTCACCCCTTAGGGGGTAGAATTATCAAAAACGCTGAGACACTTAATTTTTAATTGTCAGCCTAAACACAAAATCTGAAGATCCTAGCTTCGAAACCGAGGGACTTTCATACAAACTTTCATCCCCTATTTCAACACCTTTCAACCCTTATTTTACATTAAAAGGGAGCCTATGTCCTTAATCAAGCTCTACTCTAACTCTGTGCCAAATTACATTAAAATCGGTTTAGTAGTTTAAGCGTGAAATCGTAACAGACAGTTACTTTCGTATTTATAATATGAATATTATAATTAATATTAGTAATAAGTAATACTTATTAGTAATTAGTATAGATTAGTTGAAAACTGATATTGCAAAAGAAGGTGGAAACATTTTTACCTTTTTATCAATGGGAACTTCGCTGCTTGACGCCGTCTCTGAACTAGAAACTGTGGCTTCAAGACTGAGTCTCTCTAGCACAGTGTCCGAGTAGGTTGGATTGGTTCTAGAGTAGTACGTATCGGAATTCATCCTGGAACCAATAGCTTCACAGCTCCTCGAGTGGCACTTTACTTTATGCGTGGCCACTTCAACATCACGTTTAGAAATTCTAAGGCTATCACCTGCGCTCCTAGATGTTAACATTTTCTCAGTTGCAGACCCATCAGGTGAACTTATTTCTTTTCTTTCGCTATAACCTTTATGTAGATTATTGTTTGGGTTTTGTGCGACAACCTTATAAATCTCTTTTATTAATTCTTCTGTCTCGGTGCCAGTTTTAGCAGCGTTTGTCTCATTTGAAGGCTGTTGACTAGGTTGAGCTACATCTTTGTGATGGTTTACACAATTGCAGGTGCAGCTAGGAGAAGGTAATATCATACTATTTTGCATGCAGTTCATGGGGCAAACTGGAAGTATAGGATAACAACAGGAATTTGTAAAGGGTGATATGAACGGTGAAGGTATATTATTCTGCGGAACGCCAAAGCTGTTAACGCAAATACCACTTTCTGGCATTAGTGACGTATTCAATTTGGTGCTACTCGGCCGTAACTCATTTAAGCACTTGTCTCCTGTTTTGCCATTCATTATATCAGAGTGACCACATTGAGAGCCAGAAGTAGCTTCTTTCTTAATTTCTTGTAAAAATGTTTGTAATATATCTTTGATTTCACTAAGCGCCTTGTCTGTTTTATCACCAGATGTATCCGAGTCTTGAGTTTTGTTTAAAGAATTATCATTTATTACATTATTCGGTTCATTTTGGTATGGTGATGATGTTAAATGATTCATTATACCAGCATCATACTGCACATGCTTCTCAATTTTATTTTTCTTGTTTAAATGAGATCTATGTTTAGTTTTATAATATTGTAACATATCTGAAGCTTCGATACTCTCAATGTCATCCAAATATGTTTTGTGTCTATATGGCAAATAGTTTCTATGCCTTAATTCTTTTCGGTGCATCATGTAATCTTTAAATTCCGTATCAATATTATATGCTTTCAGATTAAGTCTTGGTCTGTGCGTTCTGGGAGATGGTGGGACTTCTTTGTAGTAATTGTATGGAATAGTAGCGTCTACATACATTTTTCGTCTGGATTTAGGACTAGATTTTTCCTTTACAGGTATGAGATCGTATTGCTCAGAGTCATTATAAATATCATTATTATTATGGGTTGCATGTTCTTTGTGATGTGATCTATGTCGCATATGTTTTTTCGAGCTATAAAGTCGAGCATCGCAGATGCTGCGTTTATCCTGGAGTTGATGTTCATACGGGTGTTTACTTTTCTTTCGTTCATCAACACAGCAAGAACATAGTTCGGAGCCTTCAACAATATCTTCACGGATCGGAAACTCCTGGTCGCGGCAAACTGGAGCTGATATTTGGCTCATACCTGATTCTCTTTTACCGAACATCTTCACGGGCCTATACTGTCGTTTTATTATTTCAGCTATATAATCTTGGTCTACATCACCACCACGTAACGTTTTTGTTTTATATTTACGCTTTGATTCATGATTAACTAAACTTTCAGGACTATTTCTTCTAACTTGATCTTTATGTTTTTTTACTTTATTTTTATTTGAATTGAAAGGATCAGCATTTTCACGATGTTTATGTTTTTTCTCAGGATACATTACTGAATATGCAGTGCTGGAACCATGATTAAAGCGAGGCTCGACAAGAGAGTGGTAGCTGCTGGTTGCTACATTGGACATAAAGTTTTCATAAACAGATTGAGTTTTATGTTTTTGGAGATTGGGCTGGCTTATATCGGCCGCCTTCAGTCTAGCTCTTGCGTCCAATTTACTATTTCTTTTCTTGATATTTTTTGATGCATACTCTTCAGTAGCCATTTCATCTGATTTTATTGTATGTTTGCTGTTGGAATCATCATAAACGTTTCCGCTACAGCCAGTTTCGTCAGATTTTGTGTATTGGCCCTCTGGTGACTTGTACAGTAATTTTGTTTGAACTGTGCTGGAGTTTTTAATAGATGAAACTTCGGATTGATCTTTCAAAGAAGCCAGTTCAGTTCCATCTTCAGTGTCCACGAGAATGGGACAGTCTTTTCTCAAACTAGTATCTAGACATGCATAGTCCTGGCAGTGTTTATGCACTTCGTTAAGCTGATGCTCCAGGCCATGTATTTTGTGTTTCAAATCTGTGACGTTAATCGCTATACTAGAATGTATTTTGATATCTGGTTGCGAAGCGCTACCTGTAACATAAGAAAGAACCAAGAATCCATAATTAATGTAGTACCTACTTACTGTAATAACGATAAACACATTGATCGAATATTTACTTCTTTTTTCATAGATTCATAAAAAACGTAGATACTAGGTAATATAATTAAATATAGGTATCGCATAAGATGATTGATGTACAGCTTGAATCTTGATCATAAAGAGTTGACAAAAATTGAGGGCGCCACTTACTTTCTATGTAAACACGTCAAAATCACGAATAATTTGGCAACACTGACTATATTTTGTACTGAAAAAATTTAGTTCCATTTTATTTTATTTCAACTCTTTATGGCCAAGCTGTATATTTGGAGATAGCGTAACCAAGTCAATGCTTTAGATATGGGAACCAACCTAGGGCTCTTCGCAGAAAATCTTTTATAGCCCGGTACCGACGCTTGGTCCTGGGCGATATGCGGCGGCGCGGGGTGCGGAGGGTCATTCCCGATCCTCAGCCCAGCGACGCCTGCCCAAAATAAAATAGTAATACATACAACTAACAACCTTAGAACGTAGGCCACATGGGAGCAAGCGAAAGAAACTCACGTCTTTCCATCCTAAGCTCTGCTGTGTGAATCTGTGAACCCAAATTCGAAAAGACGCGGCACGCTCCCAATGTGGCCAAACTAAATAAATTATACAAATACAATGCTATTTACCTAATCTGTAAAATTTACTTATTTTAATACATTCTGGAATGAAACCCGCAGGGGCCCTACCGCTTAACTCAAAGCTTTAGCCAGAGCGATAGCAATGCTCTGTCCGTCCTTGTCACATCATAACACGATGACAAGGACGGACAGTGCACTGACGTCATAAACCAAAGCCAGAGTCAAAGCGATAGAGTTAGGCGGTAGATCCCCAGATCATTAAGGGGCGACCATTAATTACGTGTGGTGATTTCGGCGATTTTTCGACCCCCATAAGCCAATTAGCCATATTTTGATGATTTTTTTTTAAACTTAGGTACCTAATTTAACCCAGTTTTTTCGCGATACTGTTTCTGCAGAAAAAAAAATACGTGATATTTGCCGACACAACCCCCCCCTCACCCCCACGTGAGCTTGGGTGAGATTCGACTCGACCCCTCCCCCCCTAATGGGGCGTCCATTAATTACGTGAGGCATTTAGATGCCTCCTTATCTATAGCTTCAAACTATTCACATCATAGGTAGGTAAACTGTAAATAGTTTAAAGCTTGTTAAGTGCATAAACGCTTTCATTGCACCACGTTTATCTAGGTACAGTTACCTTTAAAGTATTATATTATTTGTGTTTATTTTAACACGAAAAATACAGCGAAGAGGACGGATTCTAAAGTTTTAAAAGAGCACTGAAGAATCAATAGATACAACATCTTACCTTTAAACTGTTGCTTTATTTTATCCGTGATGAAGTAGTTCTCCATCGTCCGAAATCATTTTAATATTTTATTCTTCTAGTTACCAAGAGAGTTGCGCTTAAAGTTAATTTTATTTTAAATAATGTTTAAAATCACAAAACATTTGACTTTTGAATTTCATTTAACCTCTGTCAAATTTCCTTTTTTATTTTGAATACTTTATTTGTAAGCAACCTGTTAGTGGAATATTGAGCAAAAAAGGTTCGTTAAACTGCAGCGCACCCACTAGCATTTATGGCCCGAAAGGTGCTCTAAGGGTGCGCTCTTAGAGCTAAACCAACGCTCTAAGCTCCGCTAGGAGTGAATTTTGTTCTGTGGCTCTAAGGGTGCGCTTGATGAAACTTAGTTAGGTACATATAAACTTAATATTCCACTCGAATAGACGGACAGAGTTCGCTTGGCGGCGATACCAAAAGTGACATGAGCAAGTGTTTGTAAATTAAACGTGTGCGTGAATTTTAGAGATGCGCTCAAGTCCATTTTGGGTTGTTGATAACGTTAATAGCTCCGATAAATGTTTATAACAAACAAAATTTAATCATTGTAATAAAGTAGTAGTATAACTTCAATGAAACATTTAGGTTTCATTATTATCCTCTGAAGAGAACAATTTTATTTGAATAATTTCAGCCTAATTATTTTTATCCAGTTTAACTTATTTAATCACTATGGATTTACAGGAAATCTGGAAATATTGTTAAATTGGTACTTAAGTAAGTATAATTTACTATTTGAAAACTATCGGTTAACCCTAGAAGAACCGAAACCTACCCATATTAAAATAATTAAATAGAATGGTACCCTGGGGTACGGCTGTACCCCAATAAAAAAATGAATTAACGAAAGGATTAGAAACTTTTATTTAAAATCAACATAGGTACCTATGTTTCCTAAACGTTAATTTCAGTTTCACTAATAGCAATTTAAGCTAATAATTAGGAGTAACAAAAAAATTTGGGTATATTTTGCTTTTGTGGTCATTTCAAATAAAAAAAACGACTTGGTGCACAGCACTGTATGCGAGAATTACGATCTTCCGACTTTGGGCATAATATAAATAATACCTTCCAGATTTCAGAGCTGAAGATAAAAAACAGTTCAGTAAATAAAAGGAAAAAATAAAATCTGTTGAAAAAATAAAAATAACCGAACGTAGAAAAGTAGCGAACTTCAGTTCGCTACTTTTTGTAGAGTCAAAATTTTTTTTAACAATAGAGTCACAATACTGGTCGGAAAAATGGAACACGTAGCGTAAATAGGTCTTTCCAGATATGATCTCTGTCGTATTTAGGACAAGCTAATATTGCTTATAAACTATATTAAGTTTATGGTCTGAAGAAAGAGTTTAGTTTAAAACTTTCAAACTTAGAACATGTTGCTATCTGACATGCAGATGTCAACAAATAAAACAAATATTACATCGTGTTGTCATCTAAATTGCATGAAAACATTTCTCGGCGAAATTTAACAAAAAATAGGGTAAATTGAAAATGATCTCGAAATTCTTGCGGCCTACTGCAGTGGTTAGGTGGAATGTCTGCTCTCGACGGATACAATGCGTCAAACAATGCGTCAAACACTACTCCGACTTAATTCCTCCGAACCAGTATGACGTACCAATACCGAAAAGACTGCACATCGGATACGTGTTAAAGGAGTACTGGGAAACCATACCATTGTTTGTAACCACGTGTGTTGCAATGGGAATCCTATTTTCATCCATAGCTTGGGCGTGTGCACATAAGGTAGGTACCTATAGGGTTCTTCTATTCAATCTCTCTCTGCCGTACTCAGAGACGTCAGTTAAGTTCAATGCTTCATTAAGTATCGTGTCGTCTTATTCTGTCACTATGGAAAAGAAAGGGACAGCAACAAATTTAATGAAACGTTAAACTTAATTGACGTCTCTGAGTACGGCTGTCTGACGTACTCAGAGACGTCAATTAAGTTTAATACTTCATTAAGTATCGTGTCGTCTTTACTATCACTATGGAAAAGAAAGAGATAGCAACAATTTTAATGAAACATTAAACTTAATTGACGTCTCTGACTAAGTACGGCCGTTGAATTAGAACTGCCAATGCAAGACTCAACGAAGTGCTTTAGCAATGAAAAATTCACAGACTTTACAGTCCCCGCAAGGATCGGAGCATTGAAAATGAACCCAAAAATTTACCAAAAATACGTTTTATGCGATTTGCATCTGATAACCATTTTCAACGCCAGTTTACTGGGTTTGAGCACTGTCTACCGGCTGTGTTTTCAATTGAGTTACTTGTTGTGGCATTAATATTATGCTACCTATGCCTATTTATTACTTCGCACTTTTACGCTATGTTTATAAATTACATTAGGTACCTAACTTCTTTTTCCTCGTATCCTCATGACTGAGGGTCGCGACAGCATGAGGTCACTCGGTGCATGAGGGCCCTTTATGCGGTAGGGTTTCGGCCATCCGGATAGATGTCTGCATGTCAGTTGGGCAGACCTCTTTAACTGCATCGGTCCATCGGGTCGGTGACCTACCACGGCTCCTTCTTCCTTCCACGTGGCCTACGACGATGAGCTTCTCGAGGTTATCCGGTTCCCGTCTGGCCACGTGTCCGAAGTACTGGAGGAGACGCTGCATACACACAGTTGATAAGCGGGTTTTAATATCCAACGCGGACAGAATGGAAGCATTAGTGCGGTGTTCCGTCCACGAGACTCCCAGCATTTTTCGCCAGCACCACATTTCAAATGCATCAATCTTAGCTCGGATGCGTGCCTTCAGCGTCCAGTACCCTTAGCACGAACAGCTATCGAAAAAAATAACGCACGTAAAATCATTCGATAGATAATTTTGTATCGGAAATTTGTACAGTGCCATCTATCGCCGATAAGCGAAATGAAATTTTCCATAGAGAATTGTGTATCGAGTAATTTTACGTGCGTTATTTTTTTCGATAGCTGTACCCTTAGCACGAACAGCTATCGAAAAAAATAACTCGCGTAAAATCATTTGATAGATACATTTTGTATTGGAAATTTGTACAACGCCATCTATCGCCGATAAGTGAAATGAAATTTTCCATAGAGAAATTATATTAAATTATCGAGTAATTTTACGTGCGTTTTTTTTCTCGATAGCTGTTCGTGCTAAGGGTACTGTTCGTGCTAAGGGTACAGGTCTCCGAAGCGTAAAGAAATACCTAGAGAGAAGTTAAGGGTCCGCATGAGTTTAACTTTTTTCTTTTTTGCTTAATCCTCTGTTCCTCCAAATCTTCTCTAGACGCTTTGCAGCTGATTTTGCGATTTGGGATATGTTCGGAATACCAATAGCAGTTTTACATTGTATGGAAACAATTTCTCATTATTATTATTATGTCTTTAGAGGGTTACTGCGCTACACTAGCGCCACCAATGGAAAAAACGTAGTGCTTAAGGCCGGCCACACACAGACGGAACGGAATTTCGATAATGTATGAAGATTCCGTACGGAAAAATCTCGTATGTGTGTGGTAGTCAATAGTTTTGTATGGATTAGCTGCGTTCGGAATCACGTATGTACGGAATTCCGTAACGTGATTCCGTCTGTGTGTGGCCGGCCTAAATAAAGACGAAATTGTGAATTGTGTTCTTCTAGAGTACTCCGAAGAAGCTTTGTTGTACTTTTTATCGTTTAAACAGTATTTTATAGCCTGTCGTTTAGATTATTGCTAAAAGTGGCCACTTTTAGCAATAAAACTCCATTAAACTAAACGACAGACTAGAAAATATGTTTAAGTGATGAAAAGTACCGCAATTCTTATTCGAAGTACACTAGAAGTACCTACACTATTCACAATTTCGTCTTTATTTAAGCACTATGATTTTTTTCTATTGGCGGCGCTAGTGTAGCGCATAAAGCCTCTTAATTAAATGTTCATTTGTTTGTGCAATTTTAAGGTTTCAATATTGAATGCCTCCTAGAATTATTTGACCTCAGTTTTGCTTATTTTCTTCATTTGACAGGTAGATGTTGTGTTTACGACGCACAGCCGTAACAATATGTCGAGAACGATGGACCTGCGAAACCCCTCTGTCAATAAGGTATAAATATTTCATATTTAGTACACTAGCTGTAGTGCCCGGCTTCGCTCAGGGAGCAATCTCACATCAACTGTTGATATGAGATTGTTTGTTAGTTGGAAAAACAAAAGACAGTTCGTTAGGGCCGTTCGTTCGTAATCGCCCTGCGATTGCAGCGGTTAAGGCGGTTGTATGACCGAAAGTGGCGCCCTCAGAGGTTTTTATTTAATAAGTTATTAATAGAAAAAGATTTTAATAATGTTTATCGTGGAGATTTTAAGGCCCATGGTCTAGTATTTTTAGAAGGTATCACTACATGCCCTCGTGTCATTCCTAGAAGTAGATAGTAAGAGCCGAGTTCACCAACAGATGTTTAAATTTTAATCAGTTGTTTAAAACATAAACGACTGATTTACAATATTTTGCTGTTCACCAAACACTAACCATTGATTAAATGCTGTAACCGACTGTTTAACTTAAACACAGGAATTGACTTAGTTTAACCGCTGGTTACCTCTATTCTTAGGTTAAAGCATAAGGAAATAAAATGCAAGATGCTTTGAATTATATTTTTGATGGAGAAAATAATAATGTATTAGATGATTTTGAAAATATTGAGCGAATTGTTCGCGCACCTCGTATTTTCCAACAACGACGCAATTATTTTGAGGAATATTATGAAAAAGCATTTGGTATAAGATTTCGTTTATACAAACGTAGTGCTTTGGAGTTGCTTGATTTAATTGAAAGGAAGTTGGAATATCCAAGCAAAAGGTATTTTTTTATAAGAGTTCAGTGAGTATTTATAAATTAGATCATTGAGCACGAACTTGAAAATATTTTTTTCAGGTCCGTGCATTTGAGGTTATATTAATGCATTGAGGTGTCAAGGTCAACATGTATAGTCGTGAGGTGCCGTCGTTTGTACATAAAATACCTGAATATTATATATTTTTTAGGAACAATTCTCTGTCACCCATAAATCAGCTGGTTCTCACTTGGAGGTACTATGCCACAGGTGAGGTGAGGCATTTTCCATATTATGGTATAACTATTCCAATTTATTGCTTTTTAATGAAAATCAAAACAAAATAACCACGCACAACACCAACACAGCACGTTTGTTTGACACTGACATGACAATCAATGACAATGCGCGAGTTCAACACAGACAAGACAATAGAAAATGACATTCATAATCACTCATTTACAGATCATTCGTTCAAAAACGTTTAATTAGTTAACCGTTTGCTAGAAATAGCTGGTGAACATAAAAAAAAACGTGGTTTGTTTAAACAACTAATTAATTTTAATGGAACGATTACGTAATCAATGATTACGTTGTAGTTGGTGAACTCGACCCTAAATGTGTCAAAAACGGCCACGTTTAGCAGTTTTGCTATCTACTTCTAGCAGTGACTACGAGGGAATGTAACGATACCGTCTAAAAATACTAGACTGTGGGCACAGAATATATAATAGTGCTGTGGGCCCTAAAATCTCCACGATAAACATTTTTAAAATTGTGTATTAGAATTATAATATTAAATATAATTCACCGCGGCGCCACTTTCGCTCAGGGTACCACCGCAAATTTCGCAAGGTTTGGTTTGGTCATGGGGTGGGCGACCAAAAAGCCTGTTAAGCCGTTGGTCTCGGCTGGATTTTCAGTCGTCACTCACCAATCCGCATTGGGCCCGTGTGGTGGTTATAGGTGGTTATAGCCTTTATATCCTGGGTCGATAAGGAGGATGGACCACCACATAAGGAAGACCTGTGCCCCAATAATGGAGACAATAAAAATTGCTGATGTGATATGTGGTTGAACAGATAGTGATCATCAACCAGCGCTACTTGCCGTGGCCGGAGATGCAGGACGTCCTGGACAAGATGACGGCCGCGGAGAGGCGCAACCTGGTCCGCGCGCAGACCTGCGCCCAGCAGCCGTAAAATATGCCACTGACTGCGTTGTCAGTGGCCGGTGATATGCAGGCGGAGCTGTGAAACTTAATCGTTGGTTGTGAGATGAAAATATATGTTTTATTAACCGATCCATTTGTTTTCTTTGATGCTAGGTTTTTTAGGTCTAGTAAAATAGATAAGAAAACTCTTTTTCCTTTTGTGCACATAAACTTTTAGTTAATGTGGATTATGTCTCATGTCCAATAGAAACCAACTCTTTTGGAAGAAAAAGCTATAGCTATAATATATTATGTGATAATACTTATTAAGACTTCGGCTAGTCCAGCCCGCCCTTATGTGCGTCCTCCAGCCCTCCGTATCTCCCTAAAGTAATATAATGAATCAATCCCTCTGATCCCTCCGTACAATAGGCTCCTATGACTTCGCTCCCATGAGATCCACGTATTTAACTGCTCCTAGTAAAATTAGTAAATTAGTATTTTTCTTCATCATAAATTTGTTTGATTTTGATTTCGGTTCCCGTTATAATTTACTTTGAGAGTATTTAAAAGAAGTCTCATTTCATTTCAGATTTTAAAAAATCGGAAAAAAGGACAGAAAACTGTTTATTTGAAATGTTAGAGAGGAGACACTGTTGCAGGCCACTTTGAAACATAATATCTCCGGAAAAAAATACCGGTCAAGAGCGAGTCGGACTCGCGCACCGAGGGTTTCCGTACCATCATAATAAATACACTGGCAGAGCTGCTGCTGTCGAATAATAAAATTATTATTATTAGGTCAGCACCATCTCTTGGCCGATAGTGGAACTATTTTTTTTCCTTAGGCCAGCGCCATCTCTTGACCAATAGTGGAACTAATTTAATTTTTCTTAGGTCAGAACCATCTGTTGACAGGTAGAGGAACTAAAGAATTTTTTGTTTGTTTTTGAATTTCTAAAAATGTGTGTTATATTGAGACATCGTTTTATTTTTCCTATAATCTTTACATAAGCTACTATCACATAGAATTATTTCAGATTTTTCTCTTTGCAAACTTCGGAGACAACGGGGGGTAACGGTATTTTTTTACATTTTTCATCATAAGTCGAAAACCATGCGGCCTAAAAAAAAGATCAAGAAAATATTCTTAAACCCCCTGTGGTGTCTGTGTCCCAGGATTTTGTCCCATAATTTCGTTTAATAACGTGATTTCTAATCTAATTCACTAGGAATAAGCTAAGAACGGAGGCTCGTTTAAATAAATGATGATCTTATTTTGATCTAGGACACTTTCGTCAGATTCCTTTTTCGTCAGAAAAAAATAAAGGCTGTTTTTTTCCTGACGAAAACGGAATTCCTATTGCTACTTTTTTATTACCCTATATTGTTGAGTTAATCGCATAATTATTTAATTTTTCATTGTACTGAATCTGAAAAATATTTTCCCCATTTTATATTTTTAACTAAGTAATTGCATACCTACACGTAGGTACTATTATACTTACTTATATTCTGTGCCTACACTTCAGTTTGCGTAACGTTTATTTAAAGCATTTTCAGGAGGAATCGTTCCATAGTCATGGGTCGTGCAGTGTGCCCTCGAAATTGGCCCTGTAGTATCAATGGGTGGTTAGGGGGACGAAGGGGGTAGGGGGTTGTTTGACCACCCCATGACCCCACTGCAGCGATTGGATCTGCCAATCGAGAATCCGCCGTGTGATTGCGCTCTACATTCCCTCTAATGGATTTTTTCCAAAAGATATTTCCCCTTTATTCGTTTTAGTCGCTTTTGAGTAACTAGATTTTCATAGTTACAGGGTAGATGAGGAGCTATAAAAAATAGTTTAAAAAAAAAACAAAAAACTGTCTTCAAAAAACCTACCTCTAAAAAGCAAGAAATAATATTCGTAATAATAAAAATACGTCTATTGAAGTCGGGGCTGGAGTACAGATTCCTTTTTTTTTATTCTAAAAGCCCCACCCGACTTCAATAGACGTATTTTTATTATTACGAATATTATTTCTTGCTTTTAGAGGTAGGTTTTTTGTTTTTTTTTAACTATTTTTTATTATATAATATAATATGTAAAAAAATCGGCTCAGCCAAACGTAAGATAATCGCGGAGAAACATATCTACATACGGGTCAAACTGAGAACCTCCTTAGATATCCCTCTTCCTACAATAAAATAATTTTCTTATTCAGTTCATAAACAAAGAAGTAATACGACCATTAATCATCGAGGTAATTCACACAAAATCATACTATTTTCGTGCTTTTTTCAAGATTACTTGAAAAGTACTGAACCGATTTCCAAATTTTAAAAAATGGGACCAACTTGCATGGGAGTTTACCTAATGTAATAACGTTTGAATCATTTCAATCGGTCCAGCCGTCTTCAAGTAATCGGTGGACATACAAAATATATATATATATATATATATATATATATATACTGACGAACATAGAACCTCCTCCTTTTTTGGAAGTCTGTTAAAAATATACATAACTGTATTCCATTGGTAATTGTTGATGTTTTTATTATAAAGTTCCTCTGGCCTTCTTCCGCCCCATCATCAGACCCTGCCTCCTTATTGTTTAATTTTTAAAATCTATCGAAATCTTTTTCATTTGACAGATGGATGTGACACATAGCACAGAGGAAATAATCACTACGTTTTAACACATAGCTGCATTTCTTTGGTAAGTTTTAATTTGTGCCAAAAAGATAACGATTGTGATAGGTTTTGAAATTATTGGTAGACCATCAGCCCCAGCCTGCCTAGCATGACCAATTTATATCGCGTGATATAGCATATTATCGACACTCAACTGTCAAACTCCTTTGTCTTTTTGACAGTTAAACGTGATAAAACGGTATATCACGCGATATAAATCGGTCATGCTAGGCAGGCTGGACACTATCTGTCAACAGAGTAGGTACTTGTCAAGACTAATCAAAGGAGCCCGAATTCGATGAGATTGTATGGTTCTATTACAGAGTCCCTGTGGCCATCTTCCGGCTCCATCACCAGCCTGTCGATTCTGTAACCAAACTCGCATTTCACTTCGAACCTCACTTCACTTCGCGTGAATTTGTTATTAGAAATAACCTGAATATAAGCAATTTTACTGATTGTAAAAGGTTTTAGGTAGCTACTAATAGCTATCTAAAATCTTTTGTGATTAGAAAAACAGCCTATCATTATCTGATTTAAAATTCCCGTGAAGTGAAGTGAGGTTCGAAGTGAGATGCGAGATTCTTACAGAATCAACAGGCAGACCTTGGATACCGTCTTCCATTAGAGTACTTGTCAATACGAATTAAACGAGCCCAAATTCGACGGTGTTGGATTTTATTACAAAGTTCCTCTGGCCTTCTTCCGCCTCCATCATCAGCTCAATGACACGATAATATTGCATTGTCTTCCAGTTCTGACCTGTGTTCAAAGTTTCAAGTCTCTTAGCTTATTGGTACGCTGTTATAAACAAATGTTATGGATAAAGGAACAAATAAATAAATACATACAAGCAAGCGACCTAATAAAACGTGGTAAAAGTGTTTTCTTTGGGGTAAAAAACTAAAAAAAAAAAACTTTTTCACATCGATTGAATTTGCTGTCCACTCCGACCGAGTAATAATGGACATGACTATTGCACCGTGTAAAGTTTGGTAATGAATAAGCTATCGACATAAATCAGAAACTGTCGACACTATTATCTGAACCCTGCTGGGAGAAAGGTAGAAAAAAAAATCAAAAGGGAGGAATCTAAGTTCGATTCTGACCGCCCATCGGAGACGAATTTGTTTTTCTTTATTAGAATTGGTATAATAACAAAGCAACTGTTACTATGATGTAGTTTAAAAAATCCACTAACGGCGTTTGTATTTTGTTTTTGGAGTGTATGGCCCCTAAGGCCTAGGTTTGCAGTGTTGTTCCAGACAGTTTCGATAGGTACCTACCTAAGTTTTTCATCAGTAAAATTCGGCCTCAAGCTTCAAAGTTTTGAATTAAGCCAGCCAAGTAAGGCCATCAACAGTAATAACGTCAGCATAACAACATAATATTTCCAGTAAAGGACTTGAAAGATATAATATAGGATTCAGGTAGGTCGTCGAACACTTTGAACAAGAGCGTGCGGAGAGCCTCATAGCTCCAGAGCCTTAAGATGTCTCAAGTAGCTCTTTAACTTTTACGCGTTATGTGTGTATAATTGTGGGAGTTTTAAAAACACAGCGGGAGGTGATTAGGCAGGTAATAAAACACTTGTCAGATCCATTTTGCTGTATGTGCTTGTATAGACCGTTATGATACCAAACAACAAAACATAGCACATGGATCTAACGTTTCTGAAAAATTTGCAAAAATGACAATAAAAGATAGTGTTGAAATAAATTTCTTTCTTTCAATTAGACTGACTAATGTAAATAATTTTCAGCTCAAATACTAAATAAACCACCTAATATTACCATCTAATAATGCCACCTAATAAACTACTTAAATTTTATAGTAGGCATAGGCATTCAGAATATTCAAAGTAATTATCTCGACGTTATTAATTTTTGAATGGAAATTTATTTAAACAAACATGGTACCTTACTACTATTTAACAATTTGCAATCACCCGTGATGACGTGGTGCGTGGTAATGTGAGATCCTACCTAAAGGCACTACCTACGGCCTACGCCATTTGCCAGCTCCAGAAAAAGAGACCAATGAATAAAACTACAAATATGTCATTTCCAATATTTTTATTTTTAAATTAGTGGCAGTGAAGATGTGTTCGGGTACGTCGCTCGCGTCCAACAAAATCCGGTACTGCCTCACATACATACTTGCCTGTCCGAATACAAAAATAACTTTGGAACAACTCGCGCGTCGCCGCTCATTAGGATCGACTAAACTTAACTACTTTTGAAGTCCCTGTAACGTGGGAATGGGAAATAAAAGGAAAAGGAAATCCCGACGTGCTAGCGGCGCTAGCGCTGTTCTTCGACTGTTCTTTTTGAACTTTAGTCTCTTAAGATGATGTTATTTATGTTGCAAAAAAACGTCTCTTACAAGGCATTTGTGTCAGAGAAAGAATGGCACCAGATGCGCAAGACTTGGCCTACAAGCAAAAAATCAGGATCAAATAACTAGGTATGTTAAATAAAATTCTGAAAAATATAAAAACTCGTCTATTAGCTATCAACATTTTTGCATGCCTAAATTCTTAGTTTAAACTTGTTCGAGTAGTTAAAACCTGGATTAACGCCTAAAGTGGCCACTTTAGGCGTTAATCTAGGTTTTAACTACACTTTAGGCGTTAATCCAGGTTTTAACTACACAAACACATTTAGACCAGAAAAAAAACCCATTCAAAAATATTTTATAACTAATACCTACTAGTTTTTATATTTTTTAGAATTTCATTAAACATAGTTATTTTGTTGTAATGATTTTTTCTTGATTGGCGGCGCTAGTGGAGGCTCGGTGGGCCCTTAAGGCAAACACTTTGAATTTCAGAAGCTATGCCGTGTCGCTTGGTTTGAAAAACCCAATAACTTGAATTTAAAGTTTTTGCTCCGCTTACATTGTAATCCTTTATCAACTAGCACAAGCGTCTCATAGAGATCGGATATTCGGATGCATATTTACCAAAATTTCAGATGTTAGGTATTATGGAAAAAACTTTTTTATCGAAAAAATCCAAGGTTTTTGAAATAGCCAGGATTTAAAAAAATCCTAGGATTCCGAGATTAACTAATTTTAGTGAGATAATAAATAAACCCGATTTGACACAAATTCCAGTTAGCCGGTTACAAACATAATGAGTTGCTTTTCCCTACTTTTATTTTATTTTTGAAAAAGTAAAACACAATCTTTTTATGTTGTAACAAGGCCTATTAAACCTCATGAGAATATACACATTTTAATTTTTTTTAATATTTTAAGAAGCCGCTTCCATAAATGTTAGCCAACAATTGACTTTAGCAAAATTGCATTTATTATCCGAGCGATTATCCGATCTCTACGTTTTTGTAGAAATAAAAAAAATTAATGGAGGTCAATCAAGCAAGGAATATATGTTTTAACTAATGATATAGGTATCATTGGTTTTAACAGCCAGCAACACAAATCACTATTCAACTCAACTAGAAAAATATAAAGTTATTTTCATCAAGTACTTACGTAGGTAAGTATAGTTAAAGTAGTTATGCCATGTTAAAAGTAAATATGAATTCCATTTTTACAAAATAGTTCAAAATTATGTTATATAATATCTATAACGTGTTGATGTTATTTAGCATTATGTTAAAATAATGCTGACATTATTTTGAATAAAAAATAACATCAAGGGTTATTTTATCAAGGGAAATTATTATTCTCATGAATGAAAAAGAAAATTTTGTAGACTGTAAGTATTGTTTAGTTACAATTCAGTAGGTACATGGATGAAAGTATATATGTGTAATAAACAAACAATAAAAAATGAATTTACGAAGATAGATAAGTAGTTTTGCATAGATGGGACCGCTATCAGGGACTTCCAGATCCTTTTTTTTTTGTAAAATGAATAACCAAAAGTGCCGAACTGTACTAAATTGTAAGTTGTTATAGGAATCTTCGCGATATTTATGTTTTTATATTATTTATTGGCACTATAATGAGCTCTGTAATGTATTCCAGAAATAAAAACAAACTGAAAAAATATATAATGTTACTCGTAATAAAATTATGACTTGTTTCTAGTGCTTTTCTCAATCTTTTCTTCAGGTTTGATCACGATTTGATAAACTTTTTTCACATAATATTTTATTTGTAAAGCCATTTTCTATTCGACGAACATTGTTTGTATTTATCCGTGAAATACATCAGTTATTACAAATACATTATAGAAAACTGTTTGGCACATAAATTTCAAAATCAAACTCATCCTAACTGTATCAGTAATGTTATGACTAGTCAACTAACATTCACATTTTACGTATTTGACAAGTCTGTGATATCATTAAGGACTGTTGTTTATAAAATGAGATTTAAACACGTAAGTTCGTTCAAAAACTGTATCTTTACATTGTATGTTTTCTAATTATATAGGTATGTATATTCAATTTAAGTACCGTACGTTGGTACTCGTTTACAATAATACTGTTACGGCTGCGTCGGCCGCAGCATACCCATACCCAGCCATGTCGGGTCAGTCCTGGCTCCACTCACCACACTAGAACATTCCAATGCCTGTTTTCTTTCAGATCTTTCTAGAAAATTCGGTACAACAACGTCCACTTCCCGTACTTGCCAGACAAATATCCATCAGCATAATTTCGAAATTTTTCGTAGCCTTTGTAGTTTCATATTGTTTTGATCGCAAATCCATCTTCATAATAATAAATTACCAATGACGTGCGTATATACTGCCTGTCGATTCTGTTACCAAACTCACATCTCAGTTCGAATCTCACTTCACTTCATTTGTTATTAGAAATTAGATGAATATTATGCTACTTTACCGATTGCAAAAAGTTTTAGGTTGCTATATACCGTAGTTACTTAATAGTTATTTAAAATCTTTTGTGATTATCTCATTCATGATTTAAAATTTCCGCGCAGTGAAGTGAGATTTGAAGTGAGGTTCGAGTTTGATTACAGAATCGCCAGGATGGTCACAAACAAACTGAACCACGATACATTTAAAAACTGCCACAATGTAACTTCAAGCGATCAGTAGCTTCATCTGGTGGCGGTACCGTAGTGATCAGTTTCTACGTGTTTTTTAGTTTTATTAGAAAGACTTCAGTTAATTTCGCTCCAAAATGATGCTGATAAATACCTCCTCAAAACTCGAAACACAGACTCGAACTGTCCCATTAATTTAAATAAATTAAATGAGATTAACAATATTCCATTCGAGATTCGATGATGTTGTTTCGGGTTTGAGCCGCTCATGGCGCGGGAGCCATGACACTAAGGCCCGTAGTTACAAACCGCTCTCAACGTTGAGAACTATCTTGAGATCATACCTGAGATGCTGTTCCTATAAATAGAGCATCTCAAGTATATCTCAAGATAGCTCTCAACGTTGAGAGCGATTTATAAATACGGGCCTAAAATTCCCTCTGAATCTTACCTCGGCGCAAATATTATCACAACTGACGTTTAGCATCGGGTTAACATTTTAAATATTTTTTTTTATTTTTTTTAACGAATGGAAAAAGATAAACTAAGACATTTATTGTGTAGATCTATAAATTGCAATAAAAACATGAAAAATACACAGTTTTTTCTAAAAACTTATTTAATTTGTCACCAATGCCAAACGCCAGAAGTGGTCGCCCCCGATAGAACAGTGGACAGAGCCGCGTGCGTGGCCACAAACCATTCACAATCATATACCTCATTATTATCCTATACACATAAAAATATTAAAACGGAACGTTTCTCAACTACATATTATATAATAATGTGCGTAACGAGCCGTAACATTATAGACTCACCATTAGCTGTACAAACGAATCTCGTAATAGGAGTAACAGTGGCCCTACCATGGGTTGATGCAAACTGTTTACGTTACCGTAAACGATCGTTTTCTCTCTTTCACTCGCATTGACTGTGAGCAGTTTGTCCGATAGTTGATGGTAACGTAAACAGTTGCATCAGCTCATGGCAGGGCCACAGGGATCGCTCGCGTCGCGACCGCGACCGCCGCCGCTTGCGGCCGTGACTTCACGACAAGCCAGGCGCGACGGCCGGCCCTTGTGTTCCTCTACAATATTTAGAATATTCTCGTCAGAAACATCGATAATTGAGCACCGAGAAAGTATAGACAATAAGACATCCCAAAATTGAAGTCACAAGCGCGTCCATTTACAAGAAACACGAACAATAATTTATGTTGCGCGGTCGCTCACATCAACACGTACGTACTACACAGCTCCCGGTCTACAATCCAAATAATAAATTGCTGGCACTCTTCGCGCCCGCAAGTCGGCAAGTTATTAAAGACATCGTTCTATAAGTATTAATTTACAACGAAATATTTACGGCTTATATATGTATGTATAGCGAGAATAATTTAAGAACCAAGTAACTTCGAGACAAGTCACAATAATTATCAAGCATTAAAATCAAATTTTATACAATTAAGTATTTATAAGAGAATATTAAAACATCAAAAGTACAATACGTACATGGTTCATGAAAATTCCATAATTTTACCGAAAAATCCTAATTTTTTGTAAAGTACTTTATGTGATCGTTATCCGCAATAATTAAGTTTTATTTCTATATAAATATCTATGCCAACATAAGCTAGGTTCATATAGAAATTAAGTATGAGGTAGTGTATAGTTGAAATGTTTCATTTTCATGAACCGCAAAATATAATAAATTATAGACAGTAGATAGATACGTAAATGCCACGTACTTGCATGAGTACATACATACACAAAACATCAAAAAAGATAGCATACAGTCGCTCATTGACGCCAAAAATGAACATCACGCCACCAACCTCAACGAACTGAACTATACCTTATCACTTACAAGTGCAGGTAATCACGTATTCAATAATCATATTAATTTAATAATAATAATCGTAATATTACACCTTAAATAACTATACAATTTATGAACCGCGCGGGGCTGTAAAACTTGTGAAACTTCATTTATATCATACACCAGAACGCGCCTCGAGCACGCCTCCGTACTATACAAAAATTAAAAACATTATACAATACAATAATACTACTGTACCATAGAGCTAATAAATACAAGAATCAACTTACGACTACCGGTGCCCTCGGCACGATGTCATGGTGCGGTGACGGTATATTCGTATTTTAGTTACAACCTCTTTTATAACATTCACTTTATCATTAATTAATGTAATTTAATATCTATTACAATAATGTATGTGCTCTCTCTGAAACAGCATCGTGATTGGAACGTATTCCCGTGACTGACAAGCTCCCGTCGTGTGCGCGGGGCGCCCACTGTGCGCGACTGGCCTGTCCTGGTCCTGGTCAATGCCTCCAGAGGCAGGCCGCAGTGGACACAGTCGATCGATCTTCTACAGCTCCCGTATCTGCTGTCACCTTCTCCTTCCACCTCGCCGTGATACATATAATTCATTATAGTTAACCGATTAAACGAGCAATATTTGCCTCCACCAGTAATAAAGTTGTATGCTTATTTCGAATACCACATGTATAGAATTAGACGTCCTACGTTTTTTGTATATATATTTATTGTTTTTCTGTAGTCTTACACACAATATGATTGTGGTGTTTTATAATTTAGACCTTAACGGCAACGACAATACAGGATGCCACAATGCAGAAGTTCTATTTCAGTAACACATATCTGAAAACATTAGGCCAACTCGAACGTGAATAAATAATGCAGCCGCACTGCGAATGAACTAGCAACGAACCGTGCTGAAGCGGCCCGAAATAGTCGGCGGCGGCGGGTGGTCATAACTCATAATATCGCAAATAGTCGCTGAAACTTACAAATTCATTTATTACACAACTAAGAACATTGACGGTCGATGCTTAATATTGTGCTTCAGTTGAGTCCGGTGGCCCGGCGACATCAGATATAATACACCTCGTATGCTAGAGCGAGGGCGGGCGGCCGGCGGGCAGCGTGGGCCAGCCCGCCGGCCGCCGCGCCTGCACTTAAGTAATCACCTTAGAAATCGATAGGAAGTCAGTTTTACTTACAATAATTCCACTAAGTATTTATTAACTAGGACTCGACGGTACGCCTCGCGACGATCGACGACGCGGCACGAGGCGTGAACGTCAAAAATTTCATAAAAGTCTCTAAACATTCACGGTGATTCGTTTGAAGCTCCTCGCTTACGTTTATCGATTCGGAAGAAAGTGTTTGAATTTAACACAATAAATCCGAAGTCGATTGGAGTCGTACCCGGTACGGCATAAAAACCGCTCGGCAAGGCTGTTCGATCGATGGCGCGGACTGACCTCACCGCGCAGCGTGTTTCAGTACCCTCGGTTTAAATGTCTGGGTGATTCGTCTTCCTTCATGTGACGGTCGAAATCCGGCCCTGGAGTGACCTTGTAGATCTGGAGAGTGTTCATATTCGGGGCCCCAAGGAGGGGCGGGGCGGGGCGGGTGCGTGCGGCGGTCACGGTGCCCCCGCTCAGCGCGCGGCGATGCGGCACAGCGCGTGGCGCACGGCAGCGGCGGCGGCGGGCACGGCGGCGCCGCACAGGCCAGATCAGAGCCGGTCTTCCTCCTCCTCTTCTTCACCTTCATCCCCGGCCTCCTCGTTCTCCTCCCGGTATCCAGGGTGCTCGCTGATCGCATAATAGTTCCCATTGTAGATCACACCCAGCTCACGGAGCGCATCGCCTCGTATCGTCGCCTTGATCGTCCAGTTGTAACAGTCATCAGACTCTGACTCTCGATCGAGCCTCTCGACGTCTAGGATCTTCGAGCTTAGTCGTTCGAGGATAATTCCTATGTCTTTGATGGTGAGGTGTCTCTTCTGGTCGACGCTGAGCTGGTCGATCAACAACAGGAACTTTTCGGAAGTAACCGCCTCGTCTTCAACGAGCGTGTTCTCGGTCTCGCTTTCGGAGGAGTCACGATCGCCTCGTCTCGCCGATTCAGCATCAAGAAACCGCACATGCCCTTTAGGGCGACCCTGCGGTGAAGCTCGCGGCTGTGCGTCTTGAATAGGTGACGTGGCAACACTCTTGTGCACAGCGATGCGGCGGCCCTCTTCGTGTAACGCACAGCAATGAAAGTCGCACTCATCTGGCGGCGGTCGAGACGGAGCTGGCACGGGCGCCGGAGAAGTGGCACCGGCGCGACACTCAGACGTGTGTACGTGCACGCCACCCGGCGGATGGTCTAGTGAGCCAGACGCACGAGATAACCGGCCGCGCGCCGGGCCCGGCTCGTCGTGGTTGACGACAGTGATGTGCGGCGGCGGCGGCTGCGGCCGGTCTAACGACGTTTGTATGACGAGTGACGGCCGCCGATCGGGCTTGGCTTGCCGCGAGGGAGACCGCGCGGCCGGTGACGCCTGTGGCCGCTGGTCCCAGTGCAGCACCACCGTGACTCGCCCTTTGTTGTCCATGATTTTCCATGAAGGCGTTTCATCGTGCAGCTCGAGAGCGTGGATCGTCTCGCATACTATTTTTGGAATCGCCGATATCGCTGAAAAGAGGGAGAAGGGTTAAGTGCGGGTAATGTGTCGGACTTTAGTTAGGGGTTCGGTGGTGTTAGAAACTCACCAGCCTTGATGACGTCGACGCCCGTGGGGTACCATCGCTCGCCCTGGCGCAGCAGAAGCAGCACGGTGTTGGGCGGGAGCGTGCGCCAGTAGTCGCCGTCCTCCACCTGGGTGCCGTCGCTCTCGAGCACCAGCCGCACCGGCTCGCTCGCCGCTACCGATAACTTCTCTTTACCTGTTTAACGGTCACTTTTTAGATAGGAATAATAAGTTACTTAATATACAAAAATAGCATTGTGAATGCTAAAATCAAAAAAATCAATAGGAATAATAATTTTATTCATTCTCAATACAAATTGAAACACTGAAATTTCAAAGAGCACTAAATTGTACACGGTTACGTCGTTACGGTATCAAAATTGATAACGTTATGAGCATCCGACTGTGTATTAGCCATGGTCGCCGGAGCTCGCATGAAAGCAGGTCAGCGAGCAGCCAGGAGCAGGTGCGCGGCGAATCCTATTGACCTGGTGCTAACCGGTTTATGGGGTTCCCCGGCACGACTAATCGACAGCAACACGACTAAATCAATTATTAATTGCCTGCTGCAGAGTGTGTTCTTAATGAGTAATTATTTGATTTTATTTCCCCGAAATCATTAAACATCATCATTCATCTAAATACAAGTGATTTGTAAAAACTAGAAGCTAAGTAAGTACTTGTAATTAAGCAAATAAAATACGAGACAACACATCTACGCTATTCCATTAAAGAACACTAATATTCAGATGTATTCATTATAATCTGCACTCCATAAAGGTAATAATGAAATATTTATCATCTCAAAATTGGCGCGGCGGAACGGAAAAGGTAGGTATGTGTTTAGTGTGAGCGGTTTTTTGTTTGTTTGTGCGCAAACGCTAATGTTGCCATTTATCTCTAGAACGGTTTGACCGATTTATATGCGGTTTTTAGAGTAGAAACGTATGAATTCTTTTAAAAGTTTAAGGCGAGGCCAGTTCACGAAATTTACTCTTTCACTATGTCTTTAGAATAAGGTTGAATATTGCATAACTTTAATTGACGCTTCGCCAGAAATTTGACGAATTTTAGTAAATTTTTATTGATTTCTGAAATACTGGATCATTTATTAAAAATGTACTCGGTTATTGTGTTAGATCGATAAAAAAAGCTATCCTTTTTGCATAAAAAATCATATCACTGTCGTTGAAAATGACGAAATCTGACGGTTTGAAATTTATTTTTATAAGTTTTTATGGTGTTATTCAGGATTTTTTTACAGAGTTACCATGCCATTTTTCAATATTCTGTTCGGTTAATTTGCTTCTTTGTTTCTTTTTAGTCTACAGTAATTTTTGTGAAGTAGAATTTTACATCAGTTCTTCACATTGGATGTTCAAAAATCAGACTTTTCATCAGATCGTGAACTGGCCTCGCCTTAAAATAAAAAGAAAAAACAAGAATTTTAGAAAAAAAAACCCACGAGAAGGTAAAATACATAGTTATTCTAAATTGAAAAATGGTTAAATAAATATTTTTTACAAAAATGCCCCGACTAAAAAAATCATAAATTCCAAACGCAAGAAAAATCTGCCTGCCCGGTCTCTGTTCTATTTCAATAAAAATTTAAGAAAGCAACTATTAAGAAATTATCTTTGCCTCCAAAAGTATATTCTCAATACATAATAAATCACAACTGCAAAACATTAATTCATTTCTGGGCAATGGCAGCCGCGACGGATTTTCCTTGCGTTTGTAATTCAGTTTTAAGCTACGCAAAGTCAGACTCACGAGGTCTACAGCACAATATAGAGAGAGTAAAGTCATTGGCGTACCCAGGTTCTGGGCCAGGGGGAGGCAAATCTATTGAATCGCCCCCAGGGGGGGGGGGGGAGCAATTTATTGTAAATCAAATATATTGTATGGCAAATAAGAACATTTATTGATAACAATTGATAGCTAGTTAGAGGTAAACAAAATCAAGGGGGGGCAGCTCGGTACGCCCATGAGTACAGTCAAAACTTCTGTTAGTCTCTCTATTGTGTGTCCACAGCTCATAACGCCACTAGTGTAATAATAGTGCTCTTACCTCTATGTAATAGCTCCTCGAAGCTAGTGACAACCAACCCCTTCCTCACGTTCCTGGAACTATCCCATATCTTGAAAGGCCTCTTTCCTCTAACCTCCTACCGACAGAAAAAAAACTATCTTTCATTACTGAAAAATAAGTAAACACAATACATCTCTTTTGGTATATAATTATCAATATGCTGTCTACGTAAAAAAAATCCTTTAGTATTAAAGTAGGTATTTAATAATTTAAAATTATCATAATTTTACATTTACTACCTACTACGGTCAACTGTAATACATATTATAATTTGTTATTTTCTTTCATTTTATAAAAAACAAACTGTAAGCTGTATCAAACCTTTTTCAAAGGTGAAATGGGAAATTGACCATAATTAAACGTCTATTTGCGACAAATCATTAATGGAAACTTGCAATCATCACCTGCCAGCTACAAATTATGAATATCAAAATATTTCAATATTTTTTTATAAATATTTTTAAAGTAACAAGTCATGTTTACGATAAAAATCAAAATATGTAGGTAAATACTTTTCGTTATTAAAACAGTTACATAATTCGACTTTAATTCTAGACCTTGTGCTGAAGTAGCTAAGTCCTTATTCGAGTGACACCAATACATGAATAGTTCGTTACGTGTCAAGGTTGTAACAGAAACTGCAGTGGTGCCGAGCTCGCCACAATAGGTCGTTAGGGCCCACGGTCAGATCATCTGACGAAATGACTTAGGTACTTAGCAGAATAGCACTCTCACCGAGGTATTTATCGTCATGTTTGAGTTGCAATTTTTATTTTTATTTTGTAGATATTAAGGAGTCAGAAAAGGTTACTATCTCACTCAAAGGCACTTGAACCTACCCCATTTCATTAGGCAACTAGCACAACATTACCGTAGACAAATTAAATTCATTGGACTTTTACATTATAGCTAAAGTCTGTATAGTTCGTCTATAAATAGAGATCTCCATAAATATCACTATTTGATTTAACACGTGAGTCAAGCACTGATTCATGCACAATTTTAACGATCATACTCAGTCTACGATATAAATTTTAGTAAAAAAGCGTTGCAACGCCCAGGAGCTACGGCGTAGCAGCTACGCTTTCGTAATGCGTAGCGCGCGTCCGTAGAGCCTGCACTGGCTGCAGCGGTGCAACGCCCTCGCCGCCCCTCCCCGCGCCGCGCCGCCCCGCACCCCGCACGCACTGTGCGTTGACCCACTGACATCGCCGCCCTGCACGATCTTTAATCTAGACTTGTGAACTTCCGAGTGAAAAATATTACTATACTCCTTAACATATTTTAACCCTACGACATGCCTCGCATCCTTATCGGGTCCGATAATAAAATTTACGGCCGCCCTCGACATCGTTTTGACGTCCGGTGCAACGCTACTATCAACTCATTTGGGTCATAAAAAATCCATTACGCGGACCGAAATATCTTCACGATTCGATATGCGGCTTCCGACGACGTACCTCCTGAATTTCGACTATCATCTTGTCACTTCACTGTTTTTAATGTCGGTTCGTGTATAGTGTGGTGTGTCGGTGAGAGGGTTGCGACGTGTGTCGTGCGGGCGGCGCGTGCGCGCCGGCGGAGCGCCGCGGCCGCACTGAGCGCGAGTCGTGACCGGGTCGCGGCCCCGCCCCCCTCACTCCCTCCCCGCCCCCGCCCCCGCCCCACCCACGCGCCCCCACCCCGCGACCCCGCACTGCAGCGCTCGCCGTAATCTCTTGATACCGTAAGATCTTGAAATTAGCGATGATGCACTTTCCTTGCCTAAACGTTTTTGTAACGGAGAGAGAGTGCTTTCTTTTGATGCAAAAGTTTTGAACTGTTTGTAAGAGGAACGAAATAAAAAGGTTTCGCTTCGTTATGAGCGTAATTTAATTTATTAAACCTAGCAAACCTAACGAATAACTACCTAGGTAATACCTATCGCTGATTAAACTTTATTTTATTACTAACTTTTAACTGTTTTTGGTTACAAAGGTAATTATCAGTGACGGAATATAAAATTCGCACTGTTTAGCTTTACCTAATGCTACGACAGAATACGTAGCGATAGTGCTACGAGCTACGTCGGGAGCTACGGAACACAATAGCGCCACGAATGTGTAGCCGCTACGACTACGATTCTGCTACGGTGTAGTCTCGTAGTTTGAGATTGAATAAATGTATCAAACGTATCTATTAATAATAACAATATTTTTAATAAAATAATTACGTTTTAGTCGTGCGTGTTATTTAATGATGTATGTGCCACAGCCTAGTAATTAAAATATTGAAAAATGTCACAAACGCGAACTCTACACTCTACAGCTCACAGAGCCAATAATTCATAAATACGTTGTTATAATCGCTTGCTGCTCAAGCAAGCTATCAATAGCATTTTATTTGATTTCTGCCATAGATATAGTATATTAAAAGGGGGATTTCTGCCTGCCAAATCAACGGTGGTTTGACAGAATAATTGACAAAATGCTAAAGTGCTAATTAAATATATATAATCGCAGAGAAACATACATACGGATCAAACTGAGAACCTCCTTTTTTAAGTCGGTTAAAGAACTACACTTAGATTCCCTTTTCCAACAAAAAATAATTATCTTATTCAGTTCATAAACAAAGAAGTTATACGGCTGATCATCGAGGTAGATCACATAAAATCATACTATTTTCGTGCTTTTTCAAGATTACTTGAAAAGTACTGTACCGATTTCTAAATTTAAAAAAATGGGACCAACTTGGGAGTTTACCTAATGTTTTATTTAACGTTTGAATCATTTCGATCGGTCCAGCTGTGTATGAGTAATCGGTGGACATACACAAAAAAACAAATATACAGACGAACAGAGAACCTCCTCTTTTTTTGGAAGTCGGTAAAAACCAATTTGCTCCAATTTTTGCACACATATAGAGGGAGTCTGCAACAGTTTATGCCCTTTTGAGGGGGGGAAGGGGTGAACAAATGAACGCCGGAGGTATGAACATAAACCTGCAGCGCGTGAAGCGTTTGTTTTTACACGGGCCCGCTTTTTATTGAAGATGCCAGTTCCTTGAAATGGGACTGGAGTATGCCCCGGAATGTCGCGTATAAAGGAAACGTTATATTTGTAAACATCTCACACTTTTAAAATAAAACTTCTTGTCAAACAAGAATAATAAAGTTTCAAAATACACATTTATTGGTTATACCCTGCACGGTCTTTATGATATATCGCTATTAAGATATATCGCTGGGGCCACACTAACGGTCAACGGCAATGCCTATATCAACGCTATTGAAAATGGCAAGAATTAATCAATAAAATTACGCGATGATGATTTTTTAACATCAATGTCCATCATCGCCAATAAAAATGGCTTTAGTTTCGCCTTGCCGGCGATTTTTGTAACTTTTATGTCGCGCATCCCATAAACATGGTTCAGTTTCACGTATTGTAAGACACTCGTTCAATTTTTATTTGTCATAAGCCCTGTCGATCAATTTGTCAATCACTGCGTTCGGAAAGCGTGTGAAACGGACGCAATCATAATGCACAATGTACAAAGGTTTGTGTCTAACCCCCTTACTAATAAAGATTGTATAGGATAGGATGTATAGTTACACAGTGTTTTGTCACTTTGTAGCTAAACTAATACTCAATGACATTTTTTTTAATTTTTTCTTAAGTCAGTTTTTTTCGAAACATTTACAATTTATTAAAAGTCGATTTTCAAAATTCAAACGTTCACACGTGTCTCGATAAATTCCTCAACTTTTGGTACTATTCCAATCTCGAACCTCCCAAAATCCTCGGAGCTATGGCCAAAAATACGTCTCAGGCGATGCCTATGATAACCATTTTCAATGGTAAAATTACACGTCAATCGACGTCCAAGCAATATCAATGGCATTTCCCGTTAGTGTGTCACAAGCATAATACTTCATTCGTAGGGTAGATAGATAGGTATAGGACAACTACATTATGAAGCAATCGTCTTTGAATGCCTTGATGATCGAAGTTGAATGCCTATTAACTGCCGTATATGCTCCGTAGATACGACTAACTAGGGGTGATTGTACACTGTAAAATAATGGACTAGGACTGTTTCTCCATTGTAGACATTGTGGACGATGTAGCATTGTAGCTACGGATACTGCACTTATGATCGGTGATATCTTACAGATCATGGGTTCCCAACCAGTGGGGCGAGAGCTATCCAGAGGTGGCATCGTATTATCATCGGGATCATATATAAAATAGTCTGGAACTGGTGGTAGGAAAATATAGACGATTCAAAAGTACCTAATAATTAATTTTATTTAAACAAAGCTTTTGTATTTGACTTTGAATATTTTCTCACGGCGGGAACGGTTGCCATTGCCACCGATGGGTAGTAATGCACCTCTTGTGTTTGATTTTTGATAACCTTGATTGTTGATTAATGAAAACAAACACATCTACTTAATACTTTCATCGTTTCTTAATATGATCGTTGTTAGGTGGAGGGTTGGGGTGGCGTAAGTATTTTAGAATACCGTTGGGTGGGGCGCACAAGGTAAAAGTTTGGGAACCCCAGTACTAGATGAATTATTATGCTTTGATTCTGTATGGACATTGTCCCAACTTTGCTCTGCTCACAACTAAGTATGACAGTTTCTGGTGTGCTATCAGATTTTGTAACAAAACATATCATGCGCCTCTAATTACATATTTATATAGCCATCTTGTTTCATAAAACAACAAATGCAGAAAAAAATTGATTGTTCACATGTAGGTAAGTTATTTCGATTTTTAGCAATATTTGAATTAAGATATTTTACAAATTTAATGTAAGGCTTATGTGGCTATTACCCAGCAGTATGTGGTCTAGCGGCTGGTATGATGAATATAATGACGCAGCTTTTTATCACCGTTTGACAAATTACGGTAAGATTTGCGTGATTAGTGACAGTGTTTCGTCTCTTTCCTTCTAATGTCAAACTTAATTAGTTGGACAGAGAGTCATTAGTGTCTAACTATACATCATCTATAAACCGTTACTTAACCATTATTTACAAGTACGTCAGTATATTTGCATGCTGTTTCACATAAATTCACTCTTTTAATTCTAAAAATGGGACCTAAGAAGTATTCTGCAAAAAGTGTGCAAATGTACGTTTAACCTGAGTATTTTCTTGCGAGATACAAGTGCAATATCGGTAGAATGTTCAGATAAAATCTGTGGCGATATTACATTCCCACATCGTCCGCCGGATTCTACGTGCCGTCCGGCGGCTAGGGAGGCGCCGCGGTTTCCTTCGAACCGATAAAATTCGACTCGAATGCGAATAAAATAGAATTCTTTATTTTTAGAACGTTAATTTATGTATCGAGGGTGCGAGTTTTGAGTTAGTTCATATTTTTGTCTTGTATCGTTCGTAAATAGTCGCAAGTTTAATCTTTGTTTTGTTACTTCTCTGTTCATTTTGTTTGTTAGTGTACCGGTTTGAATGGCGGTGCCAAAATTATTTAATTTATGTGGAGGTAATCTAAATTTTGATAGAAATTATTATGTCCACAACCACAATTTTTTTCATAGGAGAGGTCACAGACTAGATTAATGTTTGATAGTCCCGTGGCATATATTTTTTTTGTGGTTTGCCTGGGAAGGCAAAGGAATTTAAATTCTCTCAGCCTTTATGTATAGTTTTAATTTGTGTTACTTGTATTTATTTTGCTGTGTTTTTTTGTATTTGTGTCATGTTCGTCGTTTCTGATGTCATTGCTGTGCTCAGCAGAATACCAGTGCAGCAGGCCTAGCTTGCTGCTTATACTCACAGTTTTGACATCACAACGTTGCACAATGTGTTATTTTACTGTTTTTGAGATAATTGTCTCTTTTATGTACTTTCATGTTGTGTATTCGTTGTGTATGTCCAAATAAAAATATTTCTATTTCTATTTTATCGAGAATCTACGTACGTACATTGCACTTCGGAGTTTTAACTAACCTCTACTGCACTTTTATTTGCATGTGTCTACGGTTAAGTATTAGTCATTGTAAAAATTTACATTGTTTCATATAATTTGTGTTTATCAGGAACTACTTGTGAACGTTTTTTTAATGATTTTAATTTAAAATCGATTCACGAATGTGCATAATAATTACACATTTGTGCAACATGTACTTATTTTTAGTAAAGGTGGTAAGGGTATTTTATATTCTATGTAAAAAACTAAAAATAATAACACGGAGATTGCCAACCTCGGCTCTTTGAAACAGAACTATTTATTATTTATTTATCCAACTTACAACCATCATTACAGACTAAAATGCATTTACCTAAATTATCAGTAAAATTGGCTCATGCCCATTTCAAATAGATTTCTGTTAGATTTTGGGGAAGTCTTAGAAACAAACATAATTAACAGGAAAATACATTAATACCTCCTACCTTAATAAAAGCAAGAAATGTTACTGAGATTTTTAATCACTTTGACGATTTCCATTCGCAACTTCCAAAGTTAGCGTCAGATCTTAACTTACTTAAACTATTAAGGTGGTACCCTGAGCGAAAGTGGCGCCGCGTGAATTATATTTAATATTATAATTCTAATACACAATTTTAAAAATGTTTACCGTGGAGATTTTAGGGCCCACAGTCTAGTATTTTTAGACGGTATCGTTACAGTCCCTCGTAGTCACTGCTAGAAGTAGATAGCAAAACTGCTAAAAGTGGCCGTTTTTGACACATTTGCTATCTACTTCTACGAATGACTACGAGGGTATGTAGTGATACCTTCTAAAAATACTAGGCCATGGGCCCTAAAATCTCCACGATAAACATTATTAAAATCCTTTTCTATTAATAACTTATTAAACAAAATCCTCTGAGGGCGCCACTTTCGGTCATACAACCGCCTTAAGTAAAATTCAAAACTTAGGATCAATCGAATAAGTTTGGTTTTCCATACAGTGACTTATGCTAGAAATAACAATGTTTTGTGTGACAGGGGTTTCCTCATCTCTATTGGGTGGGAGCGTGTGACTGAACCATCTCAGCCATCTCGTATGCAGCCGGCTCCGAGTAAATACCTACATCGCGAAGGTGCTCATGCAATATGCACTCGCCAAATCTAGAGTGTGCGGCGATGCCATACGATGCGTACGATACTAGGGAAAAGAATACATAATGTGAAACACTTGCTCGAAATATACAATAGTAGTTTATGATACAAGGTTGTTAAGGAGTTTTAAAAAACCTTAACAACCGTGTGCCATACTACGTTTTTCAATACATTTGCGAGAAAACATTATAGGTACTACTGAAATTGTCTATACATATAATAAAACTGTAAATTCTAAATATTTGTCCGCGAATTACGCAAAAACCGCTAAACGAATTTTGATGGATTTTTCACAATTTAGTAGATTGAGGGCCAACTTAAAATCTAAGCTATGTTTCATCAAATTCAGGTGGGTGGAACCAGGGAGACAACCTTGAACTCTCCGCAGTACTAGCTTTCATACACTAAAGGGGTCATTTTAAACTGGTTGCAATATTTTTCTACTGTCCACGCGGATGAAGTCGCAGAAGGAAGCTAGTAGAAATTAAAAAAAAACGTTCGTAAACAAAAACCCACGGCGCCGGCGTGCGGTAAAATCAACTTTCCGCACGCTGTACTAATCCGTAAACAAAAACGCACGGCGTGCGGTAAAATCAACTTACCGCACGCTCGACTGTCATTGTAAACTTACATTTTAGAGCAACTGTATTGAAAATGATATTTTATGCTTATTATGCTAGAAGTTGAGCAACACCTGATATACGAGTGCCTATCCTACACTAAGTGTTTGTAAAATTAATTTGTTTGTACCTACCGCATTACATGAATGTCTTTTTTATTATTGGTTGATTGGTAGATAATGCTTTTAGCATTAAGTCCGTCCTTTTACCATACTTTGAGTATTGTTGTACAATAATAAATAAATACTATTATTATATGTCTGTCTATTTTTATTACAAAAAAACGGTTCTACGATAGGTTTCTTTCCGCTAATAAATTTATGTGGTGGATCACATATACACATGGACACGATGGGAGTAGTAGTTAAAACAACTGTAAAACAAACTGTAAACGTGTTGTAAAGAAACTTAATTGCATAAAATCCCTCGAATTTTCCCTAGTAAAGGGGAGGGAATCAAGGGAGTAAGTGTGCCAGCTAGATAGTCGCTGTGATCAGTTTGTAATTTTAATTTAGAGGAGGGTCAGCAAACCTCCTGGAGGGCTGGAGGGAGTTTATGAGGATCTTTATGAGCGGATTAATACTTAAACGGGGGAATTAAAATGGCTGACGATCTTCCCCGAACCTTTAATTCGGCATTCTGGCGATAATTTACGTAAGCCGATGGGATTCCGTATTACTCAACCAACGAATTTCTGAGAAGGACATAACGGAAAATACATTTTCAAAAATTATTTTCCTTGCATTTCTGATAATGATAATTTTCAACCATCTCTGGAGTTCACTTTCTTATCAATGTTTCAGATATAATTTACTTCTTAAGCCAATCGAGAAATGTTTGCTGTTTCTTTTGCTTGAAACTAATATTTCTCATTCATCGTTATTATTTTAGAAATTATATAAGCAATTCTGAACTTTGACCAAAAATCTACTTAGTTAAAAAATCTGTGGGCAATTCCCTGACCGAAAGTGGCGCCCTCAGACGTTTTTATTTAACAAGTTGTTAATAGAAAAGGATTCGTGGAATTTTTAGGGCTCATAGTCTAGTATTTTTAGAAGGTATCACTACATCCCCTTGCAGTCATTCTTAGAAATAGATAGCAAATGTGTCAAAAACGGCCACTTATAGCAGTATCCTATCTACTTCTAGCAGTGACTACAGGGAATGTAAAGATACCGTCTTTTACAACATGATTTAATAATAAGAAACAAAAAGTAATTTAAAATCTATAAATATCTACTGATTTTTTAAATAAATATTGTACGAATTTACGTCACAGGTAACTGCAATATTCAATTTCAAAGTAAGCCAATCACTTTCAACAATCACTTTTCACGAACACAGAAACGGAAAGTAGCTAAAAACGGAGACGAGCGAACCGCTACATCTCCACTCCGGACCCCTCAAATAATTGGATGGAATTTCAGACGATAAATAAGCGATAAATAGTCTATTAAAAGAAATGCTGATAAGACAGATTAATTTTTTTCTCTCGAGTCGGCAGAAGATAGATTGGCAAGCCCCGGCACACCGCCGCGGCTGCAAGCTTTGTGCTTCAATATTGGGAGCTTTTCTGCAATCATGGGGAAAATCTTTTTGTAAAGCTAGGATTACTTAAAAAAAATGTGATTTTGATTCGATATTTTTTGTCAATATTATTGCACAACGAGTATCATTGACAAAATTTATTAAATGTTTATTTATTAAACAAAAAATGATGTAAGACAATAAGACAGTTAGACAATATAAAAACTAGACTTCCGTATCTTTCTATCGTTGATAGGATCACTTGGTTTCCCATTTGTCTGTCTGTTAAGAGTCCTGGAGGTATGAATACCATTATGTATCTTTCCCAGTTAACCTCTATCGATACTGTTTGTTAGATAACGACTAAAATATATAAATTATAAGTAAAGTATATAGTTCAAATTTCTGTTGATATGAGTAACTTGTGTTAATCCTAACAGTGAGGGTAAATCCGACGGTAATCCGAACTTTTGACTAATTTTGGTAGACTAATCCGAATTTAGGTAAACAATCAATCAATCAGTTTACTGGTATTTTTCTCTCGGGCAGACAACGCTACTCGGCAGTAAACGTTGGGGACAAGGTGTACAAATGAATATTTTATAGATCAGTATATAAAGTACTACAATGAGTTATTTAGACTTCAACACGTTAACTCAAAGGTATCATTATCAGCAGTTGTCTTATATATATTTTTAAACACACTAATCATTTTAGTAATACCTACCACGAAACTGATAGAAATACATAAATAAATCTCCCTCCATGACTCATGAACAGAACAAATGCTTAAGGCCTTAAGGTGGGTCAATCCGATTGGGTCGATCCGTGATAGAGTGAAATCGAAGGAAGGCGGCGGTTGCGTTGAGAACTAGCACCGAATTCTCAATTTTTACATGTTTTTATTACTTTTCTTCGCTTTCAAGATAGGTAAAAAAAATCTTTTCAATTAAGATTGAAGGTATTGACATCGCCGATTTTTATGGTTGGTTTTAACATAAACGAATATTCTGTTTTCGAGAAATTTTGCAAATAAGACCAGAAACAGGGTCCACGGAATATTTTTTTACATCAAATGCTTTCAATTAAATCTATTGTGTATCAACAACATTATATATTTTTTCCATGATAGCTTCACGCGCGTAATCTTTCAATAATTTGAATTGAATATTGGGATTTGACCCACCTTAAGGCCTTAAGGGATCATCCTAATAGAACGCGACTACGCGATCATCGCTCGAGTACGCAACCATGTGTTCGCGAGATGACAAGAAATCTTCTTCTTCTTGTGGAATGATGAATAGTGGCAACCTCTGGTGTTAGAGTTTATCAAGCCGCCTGTAAGGCCTCTTTAAATGACCGTAGAACGTTGTCTATGTAAAAAATACGGGGCGCCGCCGTATTGTTTACATAGACAAAGTTCTGCGCCGCTAAACTACGACCGTAATATGACGGCACCGTCATCCTAGGAAACCCTATAGTCGCGTTCTTTTAGGACGATCCCTAAATGCTCAGCACACAAACATCATTATATCCTTAGTAAGTAGTCCTTAGTATCCCCTACCATGATTCGAACCCGGGACCTCTGGCTCAAGAGGCAGGAGCTGGACTACGCCAAGCGGTTGTCAAATTAGTTAACATCTTGCTTTTACTAATGCAAGTTTGGAATTTCGTTAGTATAGTATTATATTATCTTGTATCTTTTTAAGATAAAAATATTTATTTACCTAGGTACTTAGTACAAATACAAATAACTTTATTTGCTGTAACCTAGTTTAAGTAAAGATATTTACTTTACTCTTGAATTTTCTTGAGCCCCTGAGAGCCTCTTACGGAACCCCAGAGTTCCGCGGAACACCATTTGGAAGCCGCTGCTTTAAGCATCAAGGAAATTTCAGAAAGTGTTTTTGGAAATTACACCCCTACTTAAAGGGGTAAAATGGGGGTTCAAAATTTGTATGGAAAAAAAATAGGTATTTCGTCTTGAAACTTTGTAGGAGTACTTCTAAAAACAAAAAGTTAGCACTTATTTAGTTATACTTTGGCCTACTGTTTCTCTGGTTCCGACTAAGTTCCAAGTAATTTACTTGACAGATAATTAAATAGAAATTCTGTTTTTTTTATTGAACCAAAAGTTGTTGTTAACCGCCTTTTAACCGCAAAGAGTGAAAGAGGCACAAATTCTCAAAAATAATGAATAAACAAAGTTTTAGTTTCTTTAAAATAAAAAATCAACACGTTTACATTTCAAGTTTGTGGTGAAGACATCTTAATCGGAGATAAGGACAGCTGCCAACAGCACCTCTTAATATAAAGGTTATCATTGACTCGAGAGGCGCGGCAACCTCCCACTTATCTGCACCAAGCGCTACTTATCTGCACTAGATTGATCTTTATCAGCTTTTCATCAATCTAGAACTAGGTAATTCATATTAATGTTAAGACTGTATCGTTTGTGTTTTTAGCGACATCGATGATAGTCGAAAAAGTTGAAAAAAAATGCTTACCCGACTTCGATGACCCGTGGATGAAACTAACCTTTAAAATCGCACAGCCTGCCATGGAAACACTAAATAGTTTTTACCCAAGAATTTGCAATACTTTGTAATACGGTTAAAAATCCAATTTGCCTAGTTAATGATTTTTCTTAAAAATATTTATTTACATTTTAGAAAATATCGCGAAAAACTACAATATCGATTGAGTGTATATGGTGGGCTTAACGACGCTACGGCAGCAGAGCTACATACGTCCTACGCGCTACGCGCTACGCACGTGCTACGGACAGCTAAAAACCCATTTCAACATCCGAATAATAGACTAGAAAGGATTAAACGATGGCACAATTTGGTCAAAACCAATAAGTGAGCGAAAACATTACTCCTGTCCTAGCGTCCTGACACCACTACTAGAGTGGCAACTTAATTCTAGGTTTAGCTAAAAAAAGACTAATCAATATAATTTGGTATAATATTATCAGATTTCCACTACATTGAGGCACTACTTCGGCACAGGGATTGAATGATGCAGGTTGCATGTGCAGCTTTGGTCTACGGCAGAGCGAGAGGGATAGGCTTATGCGAGGCGGGCGCGCGCGACAAGGACGCCGGCTGCGGCACTCGCTACACGGGCCCTCGCCCTGCGGCACTGGTGGTGCACTGGTGCACTGCACGCGCAAGGGCGCGGACGAGCGTCCAGGGCCGCGGGGCCCGCGGGCTACGGGGGTCTAGCTGGCAGCACGAGCAGGGCGCGGGGGCAAGATAATAACCATGTCTGCGGGCGTGTCGACCGGTCACCGTTACATAAGCGGAGGGATGCGGCGGCCGGGCGCCGGGCGCGGCACGGTTACCTCTCTGGCCATCGCGGCATGTCCGCCGGAGGCCGCGGGCGGCGCGCGCTCACGCCGCCATCGTTGAGGGGCCAAGCCCGGGACTCGCGTCGCGACTCGCGGAGCACTCGAGCGGCGCTGCGCCGCGTGGGCGGCGATCGATGGATGCCGCGCGCCGGCGCGCCCGACGTCACTCGACGCCCGCCGAGCGCGCCCGAGCCGGGTGCATCCGATACCGCCCTGACCCAATTCCCGCGCGCACACTGACCTCCTTCTGCGGCCGCACCGCGCACCCGCGCCGCGCCCGCCCCGCGCTGCGATGCACTCGGATAACTCGCACCTAACTGATAACGGGTGTAGGTACCTGACATAATGTATTGTACGGTGTACCTACAGAGCGATGCTTTACTTACACCGATGAATAACTTTACATTATAGTAAAACCGGTCTCTGATCCGACTATAGTCGACCATTATACACTTTAATGTCTACGAAACGAATATTTAGAGTTCGAATGCTATTTCATCAGCAAAAAAACTAATAAACTTAATCTAGCCATTTCTTCAAATACTTAAATAAATAAATAGGTACTTACTACATTTTTTATGATTTAATTACAAATACTTAATGTACAATTTTCGGGGAAAACAGGGGGAAAACCCTGTACTTGTAGTTGACGATCTAAGTTTTAGGTCAACTCAATAAATTTTGATTCCTTTGCGAGTGTCGAAAAACTTATGCGTTTTTGGGGCATAAACGGCCGTATCTTTTTTACGTTAACTTAGAAGTTTTATTTTTTCACAGTTTCAAGGATCTTTATACCTGAGTAGGTAGGTATATGGTTTTAATTTCAACTCGATGCCTCGACTCGACGCGCTCCCGAGATAAGGGTCTTAACAGACAGACGGACAGCAAAGTGATCCCTATGGGTTCCGTTTTTCCTTTTGAGGTACGGAACCCTAAAACACTGATAATCGTGTTTTGACTAGACCATCTGACGGTATAATTCATAATTTTGATATACATAGGTAAGTACTGTGTTTTAGGATTCAAATTTGCTGGCGACATCCACAGGGTCTGACTGATAACTGATTCCTGGCGGGACAGAAATATTGCATGCAAGCATAAGCTTAAAGATTAGGTAAGGTACCTATTACCTACCTAGATACGATACCTAATAGCATTTCGTTAAACCTATTAATAGGACGAAGCCTTTCATTAATACCTACTAAAAACTAACAAACCGCAGCAGTGAAGCCACAGGACGTAGGTAATTATATTTTACGCAATTAACTTCTCTACTTAAGTATCTACTTATCTCTCTACTCATAGGGGTAAATGCATTAAAATCCCGAAAATACATAACACATACCTAGGTACCACCTAAATATCGACGTATAAAACACCTATTTTCAAAATAAGAAAATCGTAAATGTCGATATCGATATCCGATAGACCGAAACTTGAAAGATCGATTACTCTGACCGATAGTTCAAAATCCCGAAAGTTAAAATGCCGATAGTTCAAAATCCGTTTAGGTCTTAGGTGCGACGACGAGCGAGCGTAGCGAGCGAGGAGGAGGTTAGGTTTCTTTGCGACCAACAACGCAAGAGCCGAGCGAGCGAAGCGAGCGAACCGCGGCAGCGAACGGCTGGCGAAGTGCCAGAACTGCCAGAACCGACTAGCAAGCAAGCAATCGTATCGGGTGGAGTGGAGAGAACGCGCTTTTTAATTTTGTCGAATCCTCTTAATCAAAGAACTCAGTGAATAATCCTATGGTATTTATATTAAGGCGCTTAGAACAATGCGGGCTTTCGGACGGAAGCCGCGTTGCTCTAAGTTAAAGTTAAGGCATATATATTTTATGTTAATCGTTTGTTAATCGGTTATAATAAATAAAAAAATATACGACTCTAAAAATTTCGGTGGCTGTATAGTCTAAAAACTAATTCATTCATTTCATTAGAAAAAATTCAGCTTTTTCAGTCTACGTTTTTCATAGCGGGTGCATTCCAACAGACTAATCGCTGAATCACCGATTGCCATAGAGTACATTTTAACCATGGAAAGATGAAAAGTATTAATGAACATCAGGCGTACCCTACACACACTCAGTAAATACAGGCCCTTGTTGGAGCACAGTATTTACTGTGTGTGTACATTGGCGTAGGACGGGGGGGGAACCCACCCTAGAACAGTCTAGTGCCCCACCTCAGAAAAAACCTGGGGTGTGATTATGTAACTTTGTTGCAATCAACTCTGACAGAAATCGCAGTTACATTGCTACTTTCTTAAGAACCAACATGAGAACTATCTTACTTAAAGCAGCAATGTCACTGCGCTTTCAATCGATTTGAATCGAGAATTGTTGACAACAGAGTTACGTAATCTTAGGGCTGATAGCTTTGCCCCGGAACTCCTCCAGACCTCCAGTTCCTGTTCCAGTGCCTGACCAGCGGGTCTACCGGGTAAAAATAATGAAGTTAATATTAACTGTTATTTGACAGATGGATATGATACATTGCTTCTTTTCTTTGGTATGTTTTTATTTGTGCCAGAACGAAGTAGCAATGTATTACAGTTAACATTAACTTTATTGTTTTTAGACGGTAGACCCGCAGGCAGGCCCCACCTAGAAAATATTTCTAGATACGCCCATGTGTGTGATGTTGGTTGGTTGAGTTGTTGGTGATCGATGACGTTTGGTCTGCTGGAATGCACCCAATGTAGGCCGCGTTCCGAATCACACCAACAGTGCTTACAGCATGTGACGTCATTCTATACCGGTCCAAATCATTAGCACGCTGTAAGCACGCTCACGATACTATTGATTCGGACCGCTTTGTGAGAGCGCTAACGCCGCTAACGTTGGATTGTATGAACAAAGTAACCTCAAAAAGGGGTTATCTCGGTAAAGTAAATATTTATTAAGGAATAGGTATTTTAATGAATACGAATCAAGTTCCTTCACTCAAAACAATTATTTACCTACCAATTTATAAACCATCAAAGCTTCAAAATACTTATTACCGCTGCTAGCTCTTTCAACATCCGTTCAATAGAATTATTTCGTTCGTATCTTCACAAAACACCTGCAGATCAATAAGTTCTGCCATCTTTTGTAAAAATCACAAGTAATAACCACAACGTCCACAACAATTTCACAATTTAACAACGTATTTTTTGATAAGAATGAACTTTGACAACGAAATTTCACAGCTACACCGACTACGCTCACAGTGCTTTGGTGGAATACGCTGAGCGTCGTTAACACATGCGATGACGTCATCTGTGACGTCACTTAAAATAACGTGAGCGTTGTAAGCATGAATTGGACCGGGCGCCGGGCGTTAGCGCGCTCACTGTGCTGTAAGCGTGATTCGGAACGCGGCCGTAATGTCACATTTCATACATCACAATTGTCACTGTCACTGTCATTCAGTAGTCAGCTGCGTACGGGTACGGGCGGATTATTAAAAAATTGGTTTATATCCATGGAATTCACAATCACATCTTTCACCGCAATTATTTTTGAAAGTTACACTTCGAGGCGTAGCATTAATTTTATGCGATGGCGACTACAACATGACGACAGTGTATTCGCATGAATAGTGCTTATATATTCCTGTATAAACAGCAAAGAAGCGGATGGAGTGCCACCTCTGCATACATAGTGAGTATCCATAATTATATTTATTTATAATGTTTAAGATTTTCCCTAATGTAGCCTTAATGCCTTGAATGAATCAAGTGTGAGTTTAGTGATCGCGTCTTGGAGTTAAATTGTTTTGTGACACGACCACAAACTTGTTTGGATCGCCCACGCAAAATGATAGCTTCCTCAAAATTTTTGTAACCTTTCCCTAGTCTATATTTAGCGCACAATTTTGTTATGAGGAAGACCTAAGTAAACAGAGCACTGATAAGTTATTAAAAACAATTTAGCTAAACTGGTTATAACTATATTGAATATTTTGTTAAGTCCTATATAACACAAACAAAACCCTATTAAATATTATAAGTTCCAGACACAGTACATTTTCTGTTCCAACTAGATTTTAATGAAATAAAGTACTCCCTTAAATTAATTAATAAATGTTTTATCCTCTGGTGAAAACATTTTTTTCAGTCACCTTATCAAAATAATAAATTTTTTTTGAGCAACATTTTTGTTTCAAATAAAAATGATGACAAAAGTCTTAAAGAAGTGTTTATATTTTCTATTGAAATTATAAAATTAGGTACCTAATTATTTGCTTCAATTGTATAGTGAATTAAAGTAAATAGGTAGCCGTTTGGTTTATTTCAGGTGACGGTCACAATGGTGGGCACCATCAGGATGCGGGTGGTGCTCGGCGCACTCTGCATCTCCGTGATGCTGCTCACACTCTTCTGGAGCCAGTGCTCGGAGCCTTCACACCGTCCCAGTGAGTATACTCTTAATAAAAAAAGTCTATTTGAACAAAACCTTTTTTTTGGTAGATACATAAATATTTATTTTGCATCAATAATATATTATTATAATTTTTACTGTCTCAATTATAGGATTGTGGGAATGAGACCAGGAGACTTTTGTATCTTATTTACATTTACGACATTGACTCTCATTTAAAATTTTCCAGGCATTTGTTGTTTGCCGATGACAAAAAAATATTCATCTCGGTAAAGTCTCAAACTGACTGTGAGCTACTTCAAAATGATTTAAACAATCTCCTCACATATTACAAAAACAACAACATCACAGTCAGTCTTGGAAAATGCCAGTGTATAAGTTTTACCAGAAAGAGTGCGCCCATATTATATCCTTATCACCTAGATAACACCGAGTTAGTAAGGGTTGACTCTGTAAGAGACCTGGGAGTCACACTGGACTCAAAAATGTCTATGATTGATCATGTAGACAACATAATCAATAGATCATTTCTTAGTCTAGGCTTTGTGTTACGTACTTGTACACGTTTTAAAAGTGTTAAAAGCTTCAAAATTGTATATTCAGCATACGTGAGGAGCATTCTGGAATATGCATCAGTAATATGGAACCCTTACTATTCTATACATATTGACAGACTGGAACAAATACAAAGGAAATTTTTATCACATCTGAATTGGAAGTTTCGTAACGCATCCCCTAGTTATTTGGAAAATTGCCACCACTATAAACTTTTTTCACTTGAGGAGCGAAGAAAAATCCTCGATATAAGTTTTTTACATGACGCGGTCGTTAGCGGTCGCCTCGATTGCCCCGAGCTGCTCGCGGGTTTAGCGCTAAATGCACCATCTCGCCGCACGCGCCAGACAGACACCTTTAATATACCTTTCCATCATACTACTCGTAAATATGGCAAAAACTGTGTCCTTACACGTATTGCGCGATTGTATAATGGTGAATTTAGTAGTGTTGATCCATTTGTGGGCTCTAAATCCTCTTTTAAAAAACAATTATTTAAGCTGCTAAGCCCTACTATCTAATTTAATACTTTACACTTTTGAAAAAAAAAAAAATTAATTTTCATCTTGGGTAAAACAAATCAAATCAAACTTGATTTGATTTGACTTGAGCTTGGGTAACTATCGTAGGTACTCTATGTCATTGTGCATAGCAGATATAATATATGTATGTATATATTATAATTATAATTATTTTATATAATATATATTATTATGTTACTTAACTTTATAATTATATTTTATTCTAATATTCTTCCTAAGTAAATTTAATAATAATCTTAAACGTGTTGCTTGGGTTCGTTTGTAAAATTGTTTAAAATCTTTACTTTTGTTTTAGATAATTTTTGTTAATGCTTTTTTTTTAGTAATTCGAGGATGACGTTTTTGGCTTTACTCTTATGTAATTTTCATGTAGTAATTTAAGTAATTTTAAGCTGTTGTCAACCCAAATATCTTAAAATAAAAAATAAAATAAATAAATTTATTGAGCAGTGGCTCCACATACTTGCACTTTATAAGATAATTCAACAACATATATACGTTCACAACTTTATAACTATAAACAACCACTTGACTCGAAGGCTTTACAATGAATGTGTCAAATACAGATTGTTGCGCATGTGCAAGCGGATTGACATAACCAAATCAACTTGAGATTCGAATGTATCATAGAGCACAACATAGAAGTCGGAAGCCTCCCTCAACATCAATCACAGTTGAATTGACAGTTTCAGTATTTAATATAAAACACTAAATGAAATTTTTTGAAAAAAGAAATATATGTAGCTTACTTCCGCAAACAAAATATGCAAGATGCACCGCCCGCCCGCCCGCAAAAATATGCACATGCACACCACAAATTATAAGTGCACAATACCTGCATTTAGCAAGACAGCAACACACCTTGCACCTTCACCAATTAGGCTACTCTACACGTGTTTCGCCCCAACCCGGAGCATCCTCAGGAGTTAGATCGTACGTAAACCAACACCGATTCGGAATTTCGCCACAAAATTTTGGTCATCCCATACTAAATTGATCTCTTTGATTTGTATGGAGAGTCGATTTTTTTTACATATATTTGGCCATATTTGTTCCTTAAAGAAAGTTGTTCAGTTTCATGGACTGAACACATCCTCAAAGGATAATAATAATAATATAATAATAATAATATAATAATTATAATAAGCCTTTATTTATTTCACAGTAGTTATATAGTTATATTACAAGAAAACTTATTTTAATTTATTTAATTACTATGAATCCCTTCTCGGGTGAAGGCCTCCATTTCCTTCCATGTTTCTCGGTCTCTCCCTCTCTGCATCCATTCAACTCCTGCCACCTGAATAATGTCGTCATTCCTCAAAGGATGGTAAGTTCAAAATGACCCGATATATTTTGAACTTATATTTCCTTTTTATTATTTCGTTGTAGTAGGCTCCGTGGTGTCGAACAGCCTGTCGGAGCGCAGCGCGGCCGCCGACGAGATCGAGTGCTCGATCAACGGCCAGTACTCGGTGGCGTGCCGGCGCGACCGCGACGAGGTGTTCGTGCCGTTCTCCTTTATCCACAAGTACTTCGAGGTGAGCGCTTACTACTTAACGTGTTACGGCCAAATACCCAAATGATTCTTGAAGCCATCTTAAATTAAAAAAATTGTCAGATTTGGCAGAAACTATAAAACTGACAGTTTTACAAGTTAAATTATATAATTCATTTTATTATTATCTAAGTATTTTGATCCCTTGTGTGCCCTCCGGCAAAGGCTAACTGGCTGTGCTGCAAAAAATGTCTACACATTAACTGTATTAACATAAAATAACTTGTATCAAAATACCTATGAATGAGGAAAACTGAGCTAGAAATTAACGATTGTAACTATCACATGCGAACAATATATTTTATGTCCCAAGGGCTATTATGGAGTTACGAAAATTAACAACCTAAACATTTAAATTAATAAGCATTCATTATAATCAGACAATCAAAAAGCATTTTTAATAACTAATAGAAATAGCTTGCTTTTCACCTTCCGATCATAGATTTATAGTTGATCAACTAAGCAACGACATGAAATGTTTGTGGTCGTCAAAAACTGCCTTTTCTATAGCTGAAGCTAACGCTGCCGCTGCTCTGCTGTAACTATCACTAAATCTTATTTAAACAGTTTGATTAAAGACCAAGGTTAAAATTAGATAAAAAAATATTAAGTATTGTACAGCAAATATTATTTCATTATTATGCCTTCATTTTTCGTTGCAAAAGTGTAGATCTACACTTTTACGCTATCTACGCTATCTATAGCATAATAACGGAACAGGGGGGGTATAACAGCCTCTTAAAACTTGCCAGGTTATGAATTGCTATAGGTTCATCTCTTTCTCGCTGTATAGCAAATAAAAGAGATAGATTGATAACCAGTCAGAAAACTGCCAGGAAATAAGAGGTCATAATACGGCCCCAGAGCAGAAATATTAATCACATGTTTTATTTACAGATATACGGCAAAATAACAACAACGGACGGTGTAGAAAAGTTCGAATGGTCGCACAGTTACAGCAAGATCTACCACCCTAAGAAGAAGTATGACCCTCGGGGGACTTTCACCACATTCGAGAACTACAACGTGGAAGTGAGGGACCGCGTGAAGTGCATCAGCGGCATAGAGGGCGTCCCTGTCTCCACGCAGTGGGAGCCGAGAGGATTCTTCTATCCCACCCAGATAGCCCAGTTTGGGTTAGCCCACTACAGCAAGAACATCACTGAACCGGAACCGAGGAGAAGAACTATCGATGACGGAGAGAAGCACCTTCAGAATTGGATTGTCAGCAAGGACGCGTACATGGGCAGGGAGTTTGACAATAAGTTGCAGACCAACGTGATAAGATACTCGACTTCGGATCATGCTTCTAGTCAGGTAAATATATCAATTCCTTGCATCACAGATACATAATACTTCGTATTCACTTTACAATAGTTAAGTTGCAATGCAACACATGTCGCTAAACGTAAGTTATAATGCGTTGCAAAGCACAGCAGCGCGCGATGTTAAAACCTTCCTAAAGAAAAGTTGCGGGCGTCAAATCTTGACTAGTGTATACAGGCTTTACGGATACTATACTTTTAGCTCAAGTGTCAGATTTCAGTAATGTTAAGTAGCAAAATAGAGTTAAGAGGCTTTATGCGCTACACTAGCGCCGCCAATGGAAAAAAAAATAAAGACGAAATTGTGAATTGTGTTCTTCTAGTGCACTCCGAAAAAGCTTTGTTGTACTTTGTATCGCTTAAAATTATTTTCAAGTCTGTCGTTTAGTTTAATGGAGTTTTATTGCTAAAAGCCATACTTTTAGCAATAAACTAAACGACAGGTTCTAAAATATTGTTTAAACGATAAAAAGTACAACAAAACTTTTTCGGAGTAAACTAGAAGAAAACAATTCACAATTTCGTCTTTATTTTTGTATTTTACCTGACAGTAGTGTAAACAGAGTGTGTTGGGGTGAAAGAGACTCAAATCAAATTAATAATTACCATAAATTGTGTAACAACAGACTAAGAGACATAGACTTTCCAAGTGAATTTAGTCATTGTGCTAACTTTAAGTGTGTTACCTTGGGGCACAGATCAATATTAGATAAAATGTATAATCATATTATACGCATTATGTCTGAATCTGCCATTTCTAGCTCTAAATGTACAAATATGAAACCCAAAAAACATGTGACGGGCTGGAACAAATGTGTTAAAACGGGTCACGGGGAGGCTCGTCTTGCGTTTCAGATGTGGTTATTATATGGTAGGCCAATTTCTGGTCACTTCTATGATGACATGTGTGAGACGCGAAAAAACTTTAAGCAAAAGTTAAAATGGTGTCAAAATAATGAAACTCAAATCAAAATGGATATCATAGCTAAGCACCACGAGTCAAAGGATTTTAGTAAATTTTGGAAAAAAAACTTCTAAACTGAATCCCAGGCCGACCCTCCCAGTGAGCGTTGCAGGCGGGACCGATCCGGCTGTAATAGCCAACAAGTTCAAGGAGCATTTCCAGGTCCGCTCATCTTTGGGAAGCACGCCGCGGGTGCTCGATGCTGAGCCGGAGAAGGTTGAGTGTTAGGTTTACCGCAAAGGATGTTCAAAATGTTATTCAAAATAATATGGCAAGAGGCAAGTCCCCGGGGCACGACCATCTAAGCATCGAGCACCTGCGGTATGCTGGTGTTCACCTGCCCAGAGTACTGGCCATGTTCTTTAGCCTGTGTGTAAGTCACTGTTACCTACCCAAAGATCTCCTAAAAACTATTGTTATTCCTGTTTTGAAAAATAAAACAGGTGACACTTGTAATATAGCTAACTATAGGCCTATTTCACTCGCCCCTGTTATATCTAAAGTGTTGGACGGTTTGCTCGATGGACACATGGCCAGCCGTATAAACTTACATGATGCGCAATTTGGCTTTGGGTCTGGCCTGTCGACGGAAAGTGCCATACTGTCTCTCAAGCACACCGTTCGATACTATACTGACAGGAAAACACCTTTATTTGCTTGCTTTCTCGATCTTTCAAAGGCGTTCGACTTAGTGTCGTATGACCTTCTATGGAAGAAGCTAAATGAGGACACCCAGGTGGCGGGTGAAGTAGTGTCTGTACTTAGGCATTGGTATGGTAACCATCCAACTTTGTAAGGTGGGCGGGGTCTGTCTCAAGTGAGTATGGGTTGGAGTGCGGAGTGAGACAGGGGGGATTAACTTCACCCCGGCTCTTCAACCTGTATATTAATCGGCTGATTGAGGAGCTTAGCGGGACCAGGGTCGGATGCCATATTGATAGTGTGTGCGTCAACAACATAAGCTATGCAGACGACATGGTTCTGTTGAGCCCCTCAATTAAAGCTTTAAGAACACTACTTGATGTCTGTGAGTCCTATGCGGGGGCCCAAGGACTCAGATACAATGCGAGCAAGAGTGAGTTACTAGTATTTAAATCAGGGGAAAAAACATACTCTGAGCTGCCACCTGTTACTCTTGCTGGAATTCCTCTTAAAAGAGTCACAAAATTTAAGTATCTGGGTCATTGGGTTTCCGAGGATCTTAATGATGATTCAGACCTGGAGAGAGAACGCAGGGCATTGTCTGTTCGGTGCAATATGCTGGCTCGCAGGTTCGCACGATGTACGAGAGAAGTGAAGGCCACGCTCTTTAGAGCATTCTGCCAATCCTTCTACACGTGCAGCCTCTGGGTCACATATACGCGGCGAGCATATAATGCATTAAGAGTGCAATATAACAATGCATATAGGGTGCTGATGGGACTACCGAGGCACTGCAGTGCTTCAGGCATGTTCGCAGAGGCCCGTATCGATGGATTTCACGCCATAATAAGAAAACGGTGCGCCTCATTATTAAATCGTGTGCGAAGTAGTCCTAACAGCATCCTATGCATGATAGCCGATCGATGGGACGGACCGATGCTGATACACTGGGCAAGCTTGCACTGTAGTAAAGCAGTGACGGTGTATTAGCTTCGGCAAGTTTTGTTTTATTTTATTTTATTATTTTAATCTCAATTCATTTAATTTGTAATTTGTAATTTTTAATATGGGTTATTTGGCCTTGAAATAAACTTCATTATTTATTTAAGCACTACGATTTTTTTTCATTTTCGGCGCTAGTGTTGCGCAGTCTTAAAGCTAAATCTGTATTTCCATTTTGGTTTTGTGCCTATCCTACGCACCTGTCTTACGCACGTACGTACTAGCCTGTCTTACGCACGTGCGGTTGACCGCGGGGGCGGTTGGCCGCACGGATAGCCGCTTTTTTCCATTTTGATATGCAACCGCTCGTGATCGTACGCCTTCCGGTTAAGTAACCGCCACGAAATTTCATATTAAGGCGAGGCCAGTTCACGATCTGATGAAAAGTCTGATTTTTGAACTTCCAATGTGAAGAACTGATGTAAAATTCTACTTCACAAAAATTACTGTAGACTGAAAAAGAAACAAAGAAGCAAAGTAACCGAACAGAATATTAAAAAATGGCATGGTAACTCTGTAAAAAAATCCTGAATAACACCATAAAAACTTATAAAAATCAATTTCAAATCGTCAGATTTCGTAATTTTCAACGACAGTGATATGATTTTTTATGCAAAAAGGATAGCTTTTTTATCGATCTAACACAATAACCGAGTACATTTTTAATAAATGATCCAGTATTTCAGAAATCAATAAAAATGTACTAAAATTCGTCAAATTTCTGGCGAAGCGTCAATTAAAGTTATGCAATATTCAACCTTATTCTAAAGACATAGTGAAAGAGTCAATTTCGTGAAAGTGAAAGTGAAAGTGAAATAAGCTTTATTCAAATAAACTTAATTATTAAGTACTTTTGAATCGTCTATATTTTCCTACCACCCGTTCCAGACTTTTTTAGCTGACAAGAAGAACGGGCGCAAGAAACTTATCAGCTGTAACAGCCAAAGTAACAATATTTACAAACTTGAATATATCAAACGTGAACTGGCCTCGCCTTATAATGGAGCCGCGCGGTTGGCCGCCGCCGCGGTTGACCGTTAGTGCTTGCGAAGAGGGCTTACCCCCTGTCTCTGAGGTACTTAATTGGAGGTTGTCGGAGGTTTAACTTTATCTTAATCATAACTCGTTCAGGTGTGGCTGAAGGTAGACATCTCCCAAGACTTGGTGCTGAGCCTCGACCTGGTGCTGGCTGCCAACTCCTCGCTCACGGTGCTGCTGCAAAACAAGGACAGGAAGGAAACCGTCTACCTACACTATGTCACTAGCCAACAGTTAATTTACGCGCAAGTAAGTTCACATGGAATACATTAGTCGTTCAGAAAAATTTACGTTTTTCTACTAAGCATGTAAGCAGAAAATTAAATATTTTGATTTTAAAAATGACTCAAAAATAGTGTACGACAAACAAATACACTATTTAAAGTGTTTTATTTCAAGAGTAGTGAACAAAAATAAAAGTACAGTCAACGGCATGCTGGGCTTCCACGACAGTAATTACCTACATATTCAATCAATTTCATACTTAAATGCAAATATGGTAAGGTTCAAAATAAATTGCAGGTTTTTGATAGTTTTGTATAACCTGACGTGCTGCTGACTGTACATCGATTATTAACGGAACAAAAATGGTTACTGCGAAAGTTTTTGTACTGAAAACCAGAGTTTGGTGAGTTAAAAATATTTATTCAATAAAAACATGTCAACATTCAACATAATCGTGTGCACAGAACATCGTTTCGCTTTACTTTTTTGTTTGCACCAACGTAAATTTTATTAGTACAGTCAGCGTCAAAAAGAATTGACCACCTACCAAAATAGTTAATCAATTGACAAAACCAACATTATCTCAAGATAACCAAGGGTCCATGATAGGAAAACATGGTTTGCGCGGGCCATTTTTTTATATAGAAAACGTAAAGTTGGAGCCACAATAAATAACCTACGACAAGCTATAGAGATTATCTAGTAGCTACAAGTATTAAATTGCGTATAAACCTCACAGATAATTGTAAAAAAATCATAATATAAAGCGCTTGTTGCGCGCCATATTTGTTGCGTAAATAATAGCGGAAACATATTGAATTGAATATTAAAATACACTTTGATGTACTGTGAAGTTGCTCCAATAACTTTTTTTCAAGAAAGATAATTGTGCTAAAGATAATGATGAAAAAACAACGAAAAACATCGAAAAAGTGCAGAAATTAGGTTATTTTCCATACTCTTTACACGTAAACAAAAAGACCGAGACAAATGTTTTCGCATAAGCGAGCCTTAAGGTGCACTTTAGTTTGTTCTCAGACAACAAATAAAAGTTATGGTACACCTTAAACTTGTGATAAGGTTTACGATTAGATATTTGTACGAGGCAAACATCTTGAAATCGAGTGGTGATAACTGATAGCGCAGAACGCATATTTTGGGTACGCGTAGCGGTGAGAGGCGCGCTATTGGTGCACATGCACGAACTTATCCCTACTCCGTCGAAAAAGTCTCAAGATGTTTGCCTCGTACTGTAGTAGGTTTGAATCCTCAGATAATGAAATAAAACACTTTTTAACTGGCGCGGTTTTATTGAAAGTACTTTGGTAATTATTTGGTATTTGGTTTGATTATTTATTTTCCCGACGTTTCGGCACCTTTGCAGCAACCACGGCAGCTGCAGCTGTTTTATTTCATGTCTAGTGAGCTTGAGAAGTGCTCAGATAATGTTGGCGCTGATTGTAGATATTGGTGTTAGGATGAGCACATCTACTACGGCATCGGGCCGTCGGCGCGCTGGCGGCGCGTGACGCGGGACCTCGTCATCGACATGCAGAAGGGCTGGGCGCTGCTGGCGCGGCCCAAGCGCAAGTCGCCCCGGACCAAGTTCAAGGTACGACAATTTAAACCAAGGCACAGAATAGATATAAGTACTATCGTACAGAGAGGAAACTCTCCGCCCCGCCCCACAATCAATTACCTCAACCCACCGGCGCCCACCGCGCGAGTCCGTGTGCCGATCCGTGTGCTCATTCATTAGCTCTAGACTTCACGCACACAGTTGCGCGTGTGCAAAAACGTCACTGTGCAGCGTCTGTGCAAAGACTGGTTTACATTATCTTAGTCGTTAGTAGAGTGCTTTAGTAGCGTGCGAGTGGATTCGAATGCGAGTGCTTTAGTAGTTTTGGTGCCTTTCCAGTGAGCGTTTACATGCTTCCAGTACAGTGTCACTCTGAGCGGGCGGCGCGGGCGCTACTGGAAAGCGATGATTCCAGTGGAAAGGCTACTAGAACGTTACTCTCTTTAGTCATAAGACGACTTAATCCATCCAAAAAATTCGGTCATCTCATGAGAAAAATAGATTCTCCAAATTGTGAAATTTGTGGTACCGTTGACGACATCCAACACATGCTCTTGGAATGCGTCAAATACAGTGGGGCGAGGGATTCATTGATACAGAAACATAAGATAAATAGATTAGACGTAGGAAAATTTCTGACAATACTAGCAGACCCGCAATCTGCGGTGTTTAAAGAACTTATTAATATGTTTCTGTATCAATGACCCAAGTGTTCTCTTATATTTATTGTCATGTTATTTAGATAAGGGTATGATGAGGCTGACATACCTAAAATAGGTAAAAGCCTCTAAATAAAAATAGATTAAAAAAAAGACGAGTTTACATGTTTCAACTAAAGCACTCTACTAAAGTAAAGACTAAGATAGGTAATGTAAACCAGTATTTATATATAGTTGAAACGCGACGCTTGTATGGAGGGACCGGGGTGTGAGTGTGACCAAGGCCGAAGCGAACTTACTTTTATAGTACCTTTATAGCATAATAGTGACCGACCGAAGTTTCGGTTTTAGCCAGTTTCGGCCAGAAAACTAGTTTCGGCCACTGTTTCGGTTGCGGGTCAAATATTGACCGAACCGAATCTTTAAACTACCCTTGTAAAAAGCAACCCAGATATTTGGTAAGCCATATTTTTATATAAAACGTAAAGTTGTAGCCACAAAAAAAACATACGTCAAGCTATAAAGAGATTAATTTACATACAAAAATAATAAATTAAGTTAATCAATCGGCAAGCATAAAAACGCATGTCAAAAATATTCATGAATGTCAAATATTATTAGTTAATGAGAATTTAAATAAAAAATATATACCTACCTACGTTCCGAAATTAATAATAGGGATGTTGACTAATGAATAAAATAACGAAATACTAATAAAAATCGTAAACATATTAAACTTTTAGAGTAGCTTGTATACCTCTTGGTTTTATATATTGCATATTATTTGTTTTATGACCCTTCAAAGTTGGGTGGACAAGTCCATTTAAAAAGTATAAAATTTATTAAAATAAATGATACCTTTAATTAGTCCGTAAAATGTATAGCAAATTTGTCGAAGAAACCATTTTGATAAACACAATATTGTGTCCTATTCGCCGTTATTCGAAGCCTTGGTAAACAGATTGAGAATAGCGGAGCCTTCCCGTTACCGTTCAGCATCATTATTATAGGTCTATCTTACTAAATTACATTTACTAAATCACATCCGCATCCGTTTGACGTCATATCTCACCCCCACTATGTTCACCAGGCCGCCGCCATTGCGGGTTTCCGCGCTCATTGGCGTCCTTTTTTCGCAACCGTTCACATCTAGTCAAACGCTGTTAGCGTTCGAAATTTAAAAATTTTCCTAAGTAGGTCAAATGCTGTTAGCATTCGAATTTTAAAGTTTTCTAAAGTAGGTCAAACGCTGTTAGCGTTCGTGAAATTCTTAATTCGTAATTTAGATTTTATATTGCATATTTTTGTTAAAAATGAACATCTTACGATTTATTTTCGGTTATTAAAAATGCGTGTGCGTAGAAATTTTAAAACCATACGTAAAATCAGTGTTAGTTGGGTCCGACTCTGTGTCGTCTCCGTTTTCGTCGTCATATTCGATCGCGGAGTAGCAGAGCACGAGGGCGAGGGCATGGATCTACAGTGAATACGACGCAGGATTTGAATTGAATTGAGGTAATCTAACGCCTCGCCATAAGGTCAGTGAAATTTTTCCATATTTTATAATGGTATGATTCTACCCACGATATGTTGAAAAATATTTTCTGTTAATTCTAACATTCGTTAAATTGCCGTTCATGAGTTTTATTCGCTTTTGGCCTATGCGATCTGCTAAAAGATTATAATTTTGACAAATTTAATGCTTATGAAAATTTTTACGTCACGGAAAACATGTTTCGTAAGATTCCTATTCATTGTTGATAAGCATATTATAGTATATTGTGTTGAATGTGAGCTGAGCACACAAATCCTTGTTGTGTTCCTCAAAATATGAGAAAGTGTATGCAGCTTGAATCCTGGCGCCATCCTGGCGCTATCCGGCATTTCGTTCGACTCATAGTTTTACTTGACCAGTGATGAGATTAACCATTGCGCCCTATTTTATTTCGAGATGTTGTTTAGCCGTAGTCGTTTGAAAGAGTATTTAATATTTTTTTTTTGAGAAAAGCTACTGCTTTGTGAATCTGAATAGTGATACGTAACGAGGCGCTTTGAACAAAAATAAGTATTCAGGGTTTTGCAAAAGAATGTTGCCTTTATATTGGTTTTTAATAAAAACATTTATATTTTACTATTTATACGTATATATTTATATTACATTTAAACGATATCAATGCGCAAAATTACTCGGGTTCAATGCCCAGTAAAATGAGCGTAGGTACTAATCTTGTCTGGTGTTGTGTAGAAATAAAAATGAATGCTTTATATTTGCTTTCTATGCTTTCCAAAACCATTTATTTGATTGTGATGAAACTTGAAGGACCGATTGTCCTGGCCCAAAAAATTCGTGTTTTAACCTTTGATTGAATAAATGTGTGGTATATTAAGCTTGTCGGGTACAGCTAGTTATTAATAAAATAAATTGTGGTAATTGTTTTAAAATAAATATATATTTTAAATTGCAGGCAATTCAAAAGTTTATCATAGTAATTAGATACTTTCTATTATCATTATACCCCTCGGTTCCAGCTTGTTCCGCAACTGGACCGGGGAAGGTCTATCGGCTGCTCCTGGCACCGTTGACACCAGTTTATGAAAAGTTGTATCTACATAATTTTCTATAATTAAAACATGCTGTCTACTTCCTCTATGGCAGTAATCCCCACATGTTGAGAGCTGTGTGAGTTGTAACAATATTAATATTGATTCATCCGGTCGCTTCTGAGCACCGTTGATTGATACTTTGATATGAACTCTGGCGGTCACTCCTGATGTATACCGTTGATTAAGTATCTTACTATTTATCATAAATTCGGTCGCCCTCTGATGGGCACCGTCATTATACATATAGTTATGTAATGTCAATAAATATATTTACATTCGATAAACATTTATTATGGTTGTAACATAAATTCGGCCGGTCGCCGGAGCACCGTCGGTTGATGTTTTGACATAAATTATTTCGGTTGCTTTTGATGAGCACCGTCCAGGCACCGTCGATATGTACATAATTTAAATCATTTTATCTTATTATTTTATTTAATAATTCTGTATAAACACTGTCCTTAATCCCTGAGGGAGAGGAACTTAAAAAGGGGATCATCCAAGATATTCCCGTATTCCAGTGGGCACCACCAATGAATGAATGATAGAAATAAATCTTTATTTACAAAAGCTCCATGTTTTTAACAACCACTAGTTGCTGCTTACAGAACAACCAGAAGGATTTTGAAAGTTTCTTTGGAGAGTTATTTATTAATATTAATTTTTATAACCGTGGGCCAGTGGCAACAAGTTATTTTGATTGAAATATTTCAATCAATATATTTTCCTGTTATTTAAAATGCGTCTTTATTAAAAATATCAAACCGGGTGCAAAGTCCGGGTGTCGCAAAGAAGGTTCACCAACAGTTGCGTTCTGGTGCTTCACTAGCCGCTGCCGTGGCACACTCGATGCGCTCGCTCAGCTCGCGCTTTATTTTGCCGTTTTGTGATCAAAAGGTCACAGTTTTAATCTAACCTATTTATTGTGTCCCTTTTGGCTACACTGTAACCAAAATAACTAGCAGATATTATGTTTTGTTTGAACATTTTATATTCATTTGTATTCTTTGAAGACTGATATTGTCTCATGAGAGCGATGACAGATCAGATATCCAAGCTCGTTTTAGTTAAGTGGTCACTGCAAGGGTTGTGCCTGTTTTACATTTTAAATCTTATGAAAATTTAAGTCTGATGATGTTGGCTTTATTACAAAGTGCGTTGATAGCTGATTTGACGGGGGCGTGTAATGTGTGTGTACATAGATACATAAAGTGCTAGTTTTTATTGTACTTTGACCACGTTATTATTTACATTAATAGATATGAATTTAAAAAATCACTTTCATATGTATATGTTTTGTGATGTAAACCCTATTAAATTCGTGGGGGAATCTCGATTTTACTCAGACCTCGATTGAATCATTCTATATTTTAATTATAATCATAGCACGGTGTAGAGTACTTGTTGAATATTTCAGTAGAATATGAAAACACTTTTATTTAGCTACCATAACATGTACCATATTCTGGAAATAACTTTAAAATAATACACTTAAGCACTTTGACATTAGTCAGTTGTTGTAAACACTGTCGCTCTGATGTTATATTGGTTGGTGTCTGCGAATGATTTACTTAAATATACTTTCCTAAGCAAGCTTAACTACCACGGGGAAGCACTAGCACACTGCTCTTGTTTATTTATCCGGGTGATGATACTTGATTTGTTAGATAACAGAGGTAATCTTTTCGGTGGATAATTCCAAAGTATTTATGTGATTTTAATTAAATAATTAAATGAAGTATTTTAACTGTAATTATTATTACTATTATTATTGATATGCATCATTTTTGCTATATTGTTTGAAATTCAAGTTTAAAACGAATATAAAGTTGATGCTGCGTGCAGCTTTTCCGATGGCCATAGAAACCATGACATTTAGAAACTTGATTGTTTTAATTTTTTTTTTTTTTTTATATTTATTTTATAGATTGATAAAAAGAAAATATTCTATTTATTTACCTTTATTTTTGTGTACTGAAAGTAAAGACATGTTGGAATAATTAAAGACATATTTCTTTACTAAATAATTATTTCTTTCTTTGGTATGCAGTACGGTCATATTAATTTGTTCTTTTAATGCATCTTTTAATTTTATCTATTATATCTATTATAATCTTTACCTAGTATTTTGATTCCCAATGTTAAGATGTCATTTAATTTTGCGATGATAATTAAAAATGTGTCAGTTAGGCGTAGTAGCTACTTACCTATTTTTTTTTTTTTGTTTGTTTTTGTTTTGGGCTAACACAGCTGCTGTGTGCTGACCAATCGAATACTAAATGTTTTATTAAATGAAAAAATTCAAATGGCCTTGTAAATGTTAATTAACATTCGATAGCAATTTATATAACACTAGTCTGACATTAGCAACAAGATGTCGCAAACAGTGGCGCACACAGACACTTTAGCTAGCTATTCGGCCTAAGTGTATAACACCAAAGGTAGTTAGCCTACCTTTGGCTTAAATCAGTCTTATAACGTTTATTTTTGGGTTGGTATTTATTGAGTTCAGTTCGCAGTTTACGATTAAATTAATTCAATCAAGTATTTGATATAAAAGTAATAACTTTGTGACCGCGTTCACAAAGATTTATTTGATTATGATATCCAAATCCAGTTAAGGATTTTATAACGACTTTTTTTTTTTTTTTTTGCAGAGCAAAAGCTCAAAGAATTGGTAAGGTTTGTATCTTGAAGTGAATTAATTGTGCAGCAACTGACATCACATTTGTTATAAAAGAATCTGCGAAGAAAACGTGGTTTTGTCCCAGATTATTTTGAAGTAGGCGTTCGACGCGGTTTAAGCAGAGATGCACTGTCAGCCAGCAGTCATATTAAACGATAACACGATTTAAATATTATGAGTTAGATAATTTATGTTAAATAATTATGAAAAAAAAAAAAAAAAAAAAAAAAAAAAAAAAAAAAAAAAAAAAAAAAAAGTGAATTTATTTAAAGCTGATCTGATTTGTCAACTTGTTCGACTTTATTTTAGTTTTAATTATTGCTTTTTTGTATTATAATTTTTTCTTCCCATTACTAATTTAAAGTAAGCTTTCTTTTGATCTAAATTAATTAATAAATTTTAAGAGAAATAAACTAGTTATGATAATTAGAGTGTCACATTGGCGTCCTGTCCCTGTTCACCAGGCGATAACAAACAATGTCTCAATCTGTTTACCAAGGCTTCGAATAACGGCGAATAGGACACAATAGGAGCGTTTTACCTACCATTATTAAATTATTAAAAAAAAAATTATTAAAACGCATATTGTGTCTGAAGCCTTATTCGAAGCCTACCTTCAAGGGCTGCCTGGTATGCATTTAATGCTCAATAGTTGTAAAGTATTTTTCAGATTTTGAGACTGCAATGAGCGCGGAAACCCGCAATGGCGGCGGCCTGGTGAACATAGTGGGGGTGAGATATGACGTCAAACGGATGCGGATGTGACGTAATTTAGTAAGATAGACCTATAATAATGATGCTGAACGGTAACGGGAAGGCTCCGCTATTCTCAATCTGTTTACCAAGGCTTCGAATAAGGCTTCAGACACAATATGCGTTTTAATGGTAGGTAAAACGCTCCTATTTAATATAGCTGCTGAACAAATTTCCTATGCGTTGCATACAAACTTGCACGGCGTGACGTCATAACGTGGAAGCCATTAGTATGGAGCGTTTTTGATCGAGTCCATTTGTGTGCATTTCACACTGTGATATCTCGGGCAGTTTTCATGCTAGCGAATTAATTCTTTTACCAATGGTTCTTTTTTTGAGAGGTAATTTATGTAACATAAAATAAAAAAATAGTCAACATCCCTATTCTTATGTTCAACAAATTCATTTAAACTATAATAACATTTTTTTAACAAGAAGTCCCTTAATTGTCTTTGAAATAATTTATAGTCAATAATAGATTTTAGCGTGATTGAAAGGCTGTTAAACATTTTGACTTCCTGATAAATAATCTAAAAGTTAACATTAATAAAACAAAATACATCCAATTTATTAACAAAAACGGCAACAAAAAAAAACTCGTAGTCAGTCACGACAATGAAGAACTACAAGAAACGAATGACGTTACTTTTTTAGGTATAGTACTAGACGATAAATGCACATGGCAACAGCATTTAAACAGACTATGTAGTAAAATTAATTCGTATGCGTATGCCTTGTGGAAGCTAGGTAAAACCGCAAGCAAAGCTACAGCACTGCAGGCATATCATGGTCACGTTTGCTCAATTCTGAGATATGGCATAGTACTTTGGGGAAACTCGTGCTATATAAACAAGGTTTTCATTGCCCAAAAAGCGTGCGTTCGTGCGATATACGATGTTGAAACCTTGGTTTCGTGCAGACCGCTGTTTGTGGAGTTGAAGATTCTCACGGTCCCTTGTTTATACATATATGAAGTATGCATTGAGAACAGCCATGCGCAACAGAAACTGTCGCTCCATGGCTGTAAGAATTTATAACAATTTACCAATTGACATTCGAAATTTAGCACTAAATGAATTCAAATACAAACTTAAGACATGGCTAATACAAAAATGCTACTATACAATAAATGAATATTTAGATAAAAAACATTGACATTTGAAATTTGACATGTAAAATTAAATAAAATATAATTATGTATTTAGTTTTTATGAAAGTATATAAATGTTAAATGTATTATTATTATGTAGTTATTAATTAATTAGTTTTGACATGCTGAAACAGTTTTACAAAATAAATATAAAATGAACTAATAATTTAAGTTAATATAATAAATATGAGTTTCCTGGATTTATAGGTTAAAATGTATTTTGCATGCCCACAAGTGGGTGAATGTGTCTTGTGCAATATCTTTTTAGAGTTAAGAATTCCATCTGTAATTACCACATTCTGGCATAATAAAAATGTTTATGTTTATGTTTATGATACCTTACACTGCGTTTTACAACTTTTAGCTTTGGTACAACCAACTGCGATAGATCCTTTCGGCGAGTTTTCAGACGGATGTCTCGCTCCGTAGGTGTTTCAAACTTTTATATGTTTTTAACCGAATTATGTCAAAATCACTAAAATATAAAGACTAGGGAATGTTTAATTTTCTGAAATATTATCTACATGATTGCCACTGTGGAATCCGAACTATAGTTCTGATAGCTCTTTTTTGTAACACAAATCCGAACTATAGTTCTGATAGCTCTTTTTTGTATCATGTGCATGTTAATAGACTAGAACAGGTCCAACAAAAGTTTGTAAAATTCTTAAATTACAAAACAAACCGCTTAAATTCCTCATATGAAGAATCAGCTGCTCATTATGGTATCTCCACCCTTATTGAGAACGACGGTTTCGTTCTCAATTTGATCTTTATAACCTATTTAAAATCATAAATAATCAAATGTACTGCCCTGATTTATTACCTAAGATAGGTTTCATCACTAAAAGTAAATTTCTAACGCGCCCCTCACGAGTCAAATCACTAAACGATAAGTATCTTAATGTCTTCGTGCCACCCACCGCAGGATAAAATTATACACGTAATAGATTTCTAACCAGAAGTATAAATAAATATAATGATGATTATTGTAATCTTGACATGGTTGATTCAGAAGTGGATATTTTCAGTAACTCTTTACCTAAATTCAAACGATTAATATGTGCAAACCTTAATACACAAAACGACTAATGTGTACCTACTACTGAAGTGTAAATTAGTTACTTACTACTGTTTTGTTTTTCGTTAAGTATTATATATATAACTTGTCCGAATAATCATCCTTATCGGCACTATAGGTCTGTTATAGCTATTAATATAGATATAAGTGCTTTTGTTTGAATGACTGTTTGTTGCCAAAAAAAGAATAAAGAAAGAATAAAAAAAAATAAAGACAAAAAGCTCTCTTCTCTATATTATATTTGTAAGAATTGCCCCAAAACCTAATACTATACCGCAGATGTGATTCAACTAGCGCATAATATACCGTTTTCAATTGTTCCACTGTAATATCATCACGTAAACTAATAACACGCTGAACTAATTTTTTTCTCAATTTTTCCCAATTCATATTTCCAGTTGAGATATGAATCAATATAAACTCCTAAAAACTTAACAGATTCAACGAGTGTGATTTGTTTGCCATTTAAAGTTATTTTTCTTTGTTTGAGAGGTAGTTTATGTAACATAAAATAAAAAAGTTGTCATCATCCCAATTACTCATGTTTATTAAATTATAAATATCATTCTTTATCTGTAGATTGTATCAGAATGTAGTACAAAAAATTGTTGCTTGGTCCCCTTTGCTTTCCTTACATTTATTATTATTTTTGAGACTTAAGTATAAGTATTATGAAAAATTCAAGGGATCGATCACATTTTCGTTTTTTCTAACTTCCACTCAGTTTTCAAGGTCAGGCTACAAGAAATCAAAACTCCAACTCTCTGGATTATACGGAGGAAAGCAGTGTTTTCCCCCCTCAGCTTAGCGGTTTAAATAACATTATTTTCCGTGTTTGAGAAAGGGAAACTCATGCTATGTACTATAAAAGTCGCTTGGCTTCCAGACGCCGGGGGCAGAAGTTGAGTCTAACCACAGAGTACTAATAATAATAAACTTGATTTGATTTGATAAATAGTTATTACGGTAAAAACAGATTTCTTAAAAAAAGACAAATTGCTTTGGCTTAAGACATATTTATTGAATCTAAGAAAATCTCCCTATAGACGCTAGACAATCTTAAAAATAGGGGAATATATAAATGCACTTTTTAAAATAATGTAACACTTTAAAATGTTTAGCTTCAAAATTTATTGAATGAACTATAAAAATAATGGTTGCCACTATAAATATGCTAAGCTTTAAAATTAATACTTTGCACTATACAATTTAATTACTTAACTTTAAAATTAATACTTTGCACCATATAAACTAATTTTATAACTTTAGGGCTGGTAATTCTGATTAGGTGCGACGACCAGCGGGCGCAGCGAGAGAGGAGCCGAGGAGAAGGTTAGGTTCCATTGTGATGACCAACAACGCCAGAACCGACCTGCTGGCGTGTATGCATTATGCCACAACTTGTTATCATCTTGCCATCTCATTTTAACTGTGGTCAGTCTGACATGGTTGGACAGAAACTAAATAGTTTCGGAGTCGTTATAGTGCAAACCATTATTTTTGTAGTGATAATATTAAATTATAGATGTATTATTATTTTAAAGTGCTGACAAAATTGTTATAGTGCAAACCATTGTTTTTGTAGTGATAGTATTAAATTATAGATCTATCATTATTTTAAAGTGATGATATACAATTTTATAGCTGGTTTCATCAAATTTAAAGTGCTATTAAATACATCCTTTAAAAATATTTAGTTGTTACAAGAATAATACATTTATTCTAAGACACGTGTTGTTTCATTCAAGACATCGTTATTTTGTACAGTCAAGTAAATGTATTCTTGATACGAAAAATCTTCTATATTATCTCTTATAGACTAACCTTACTTAGAGTAAATTATTATTTTACTCCTAATAAGTAAATGTTTAGTTGGACTAAGTCTTAAGACGGGCTTCGGGACGAAGCCGTCGTTGCTCGAAAGTAATTATTGATTTTTGATGAAACAAAATAAAAGGAAAATTTTGTCTATTGAATGAAGGAAGATGTATATTTTGTTGTTATATAAGAACACCGATGACTTCCTTTAAAAGTATAGATTTAACTTTTCAGTCCCAAAATAACAAATTTGATTTATTATTTATTAAAAGTGCTCGAAAGAGGAGTGGAGTCGGAAAGCCGTTCCTGTAGGATGCGACACCCAGAGGCAACCAGTAACCACAAACAAATCCGATTGAGCTTGACTTGACTGCTTGACTAAACAAAATTAAGTCCGACTACTTAAAGAACTAGATAAAAATCTTAACACCGCGGGTCAGACCATGTATGGATTTTCTCAAAGTAAAAATGTTATCGTGTTTATCGAAAACTATGATTCCGTTGTTTCGAAATGTTTGTATTTCTCTGTTTAAAACAAAATTTCTATAAGCCGAACAAAATCATTTCTTAGAACCAACAAGAAATAATACTTCATAAACAATAAACTTTCTCTTAATGCGGTTGTATGACCGAAGGTGGCGCCCTCAGAGGTTTTTATTTAATAAGTTTTTTTTTAGAAAAAGATTTTAATAATGTATATCGGGGAGATTTTAGGGCCCATGGTCTAGTATTTTTAGAAGGTATCATTACATACCCTCGTAGTCATTCGTAGAAGTAGATAGCAATTAATGTGTCAAAAACGGCCACTTTTAGCAGTTTTGCTATCTACTTCTAGCAGTGACTGCGAAGGAATGTAACGATACCGTCTAAAAATACTAGACTGTGGGCCCTAAAATCTCCACGATAAACATTTTTAAAATTGTGTATTAGAAAATTATAATATTAAATATAATTCACCGCGGCGCCACTTTCGCCCAGGGTACCATCTTAATAGAAGAAAATGATTTTTTGAAAAAGGTTTATCTAAATTCAAGTAACTTGTAGTTGATTTAAGATTGATGCAAGAAGATGGACATTTCTTGATTTAAATTAAGTCAATTTAATCGATATAAGTAAGTTTAAATAAGCCTTGAAACAAAAATATTTCTCTTAATCATTAAGAGTAATCATCTGAGTAAAAGATGAGCACTGATGGCGAAGCACGGAGCTCGAGATAATACATTTTTGGTCACCCATCTCATGACCGACCCTTGCGAAAGTTGCTTAACCTCCGCAATCGCAGGGCCAGGCGCTAAACCACTGGGCCACAGCTCCTCTTTCACTAATTAAAGTACCTACGTCGTCGTTTAATTTCAATCCATCTGTCTTTATAACAGCCGTGTCAAAAGTTTCTTGAAACGTTCGATAGATGGCACTGTAGCGCGCTGAATCACACTATCGTAATTATTTAAGAAATATATAGGTAGTTGTAGGAAGCAAGCCGGCGTCAAATCAAATTCAAAGAAATCAAAATCAAAATTATTTATTCAATTTTTTGGAAGCGCTTTGCAAACGCAAGTTTGATAAAGCGATTTATTAAAATGTTATTACTCATACTGAAGTGGCCATTTTTAGCAATAAACTAAACGACAGGTTTTAAAATATTGTTTAAACGATAAAAAGTACAACCAAGCTTATTCGGAGTAGGTACACTAGAAGAACACAATTCACAATTTCGTGTTTATTTAAGCACTACGATTTTTTTTCCATGGTTGCGTTTCAGGGCGAGATCTATCGAACAGAAATGCTATTTTGATTTTTTGATTACATTCGGTCTGTTGAAGACGCTATTGTTGATAATCCGAAACGATTTTGGAATTTTGTTAAAATAAGCTGTAATCAAACGTTATGCCGGCTATTATTATCATAACAATTATAAAAAAACTGGTCAAGAGCGAGTCGGACTCGCGCACCGAAGGTTTCCGTACAATCATAATAAATACACTGCAGAGCTGAAGAATAATAAAATTATTATTGCAGTATTATGTCAGCACCATCTCTTGACCGATAATGGAACAATTTTTTTTCTGAGGCCAGCGCCATCTCTTGACCTATAGTGGAACTAATTTAATTTTTCTTAGGTCAGGGCCATCTGTTGACTGGTAGAGGAACATATATTTTTTTTGTTTTTTTTTTTAATTTCAAAAAAACGTTTATCCGTCGTTTTATTTTTCCTGTAATCTTTACATAAACTACTATTACATAGAATTATTTCAGATTTTTCTCTTTGCAAACTTTGGAGATAAGGGGGAACGGTATTTTTTTACATTTTTCATCATAAGTCGAAAACTATGCGGCCTAAAATAAAAGAAAAAATGTGCAAACAGCGCTCTTTCATATGATACCCGACATGCCCTAGTCGTAGTCGCCCCACTTAGAATTTTTAAGACCCCTTTTCAGTCCCTGTTGTAAAAAAAAAATTTTTTTTTATTTCTTCTTTGCAAAATAGTTGGGCAAACGTCATCTTAAACAATTCCAAATTTCAAGTTGATACCATTAGTAGTTTTCGAGATATCCAGCTGTGACAGACAGACAGACTGAGTCACACCATAAGGGTTCCTTTTTACCATTTTGGTACGGAACCCTAACAAAGTCCATCGCCACGTCTGTTTGTCTGTCTGTTCGCGATAAACTCAAAAAGTACCTACTGAACGGATTTTCATGCGGTTTTAACCAATTGATAGAGTAATTTATTTATTTTATTTTATTTATTAATATATAATCAGGCAACAATGGCCCATGGATGCACACCTTAAAACTAAAACATAATATATGTATAAACAATATTGTGAGTAAATATAAATTAATATTACGTTAGTATAAAGTCAATTTGGCACTTTCTGTGTCATTTCGGTGGCACAAGGCAACGCCCCTCGGATGCGCCTGTATACCACGCCCTGCGGCCCAGAAATCCTCCTTCATGAAAGTGTCCAGGCTGGCGGTCGGGATGCGCACCACAAACGACTTAAAATTCGTGTTATGGCGCGACTCTAGAGGCTGAACTCTCAAGCAAAAGTTAGCCTTCTTCTTTATGTACTCTATCATATCCTGCACGGTGGTGGTGTGGTGCAGGCGGGACATGTCCACGGCCGTAGTCGGTATGGCAGCTCGCAGCAGGAAGTAATAATTCCTGAGGAAGGTTTAGGTGTATAATAAGTTGAGGTTTTATGTAAATTGATAGAAATATGACGATTGAGAGGGGTAATTCCATAAATTACGAAAACGAACTGAGTATCACGCTATCTAGGGAATTTTCGGTTTTAACTATTTACATCTTTTATGTTAGAAACAAAAATAGGTATCACGTTTAAAAATTGTAGTTGGGTTCAAAGGTAGCTTAGGCCCATACAAAAGTGAACCACGTGATTATTGAGGTAAACTTAAAAGACGTTCACTGTCAATTTGACATTTTATGCACTTAGCTGCCTTTGATTTTATACCCCTCTGAAGATGTCGGCAAAAATTAAGTCGACTGGGAGCTAGGTATAACAAAATAATGTATGATGGAATTGTTTCTGTTATAGCTCTACAGAAAAGTCCGCGGCGGCATATGTCTATCTTTTAAGGATAGCTTACTCATAGTATTTTTTTTTAAATGGTTACAAATAAGGTATTTAGACTAGGGATGCAACGATACCGATGCCGATAATCGTAAACCGCAGGTTATCGTAATTTTTGACGATCATCGGTATCGTAAAAAGATTACGATTTATAACGATTCTTGAAATTAGTTTAATGTAATTTATTTTGAGTTAAAAGGAAAGCAAGGCAGCATCGATGTTTGCGCTGGCATCACTTATGACAGCCATCTTTCATATTTTCGACGTTTGCCACTGACATTGACAATTTTAAATGCATCCAATGCATAGATGGATACAATCTATTTAAGTTATTGAAGAAAAAATACTGTATATCCTTACTTAAAAAAACCCAAAAGTATTTTTCCATCAAACCAGCTACTGTAGATTCGAAAAGAATAAAGGATATAAGAAATAGACTGAAACCAGATAGTTTAAAATTTGTCTAATTCATCATTTATATTTCATAATCATTTATTGTGAAACATATTTACATACAAATGTCATAATTTAAATTATGTTTTCTTAATATGAATTTAAAAGAAATGTATTATAATTATGACATTTAGGTGGTAAATTGTCATTAAAATTTAAATAAAAGGTTAACTCGATTTTACTCAATTGTCTTGTTTTATTAAATATAATAAAAGAATCGTTATGCATTCGTTATCGCATTCGTTATCGTATTCGCTATTACGATGCAATCATCATTCGTATCGGTATCGTAATAGTAATATCGTTGCATCCCTAATTTAGACGGATACACTATTCATCCTTATCGAATTAAATGCGTTCGTTACCATAAACGTTTTATACACATAATTTTAGCCCTTATATAGTTTAAGGGTGCATCGCGCGCCACTAGCGCCGCCAATCAAGAAAAGTCTTTACAACGAAATAACTTTGTTTTAATGAAATTCTGAGAAATATTTAAACTAGTATTAGTTATATGAACTATTTTTGGATGCGTTTTTTTCCTTTTTTTAAATGTGTTTGTGCAGTGCGAACACATTTAAACTAAGAATTTAACGCATACAAAAATAGTTGATAGCTAATACTAGTTTTTATATTTTTCAGAATTTTATTTAATATAGTTATTTCGTTGTAATGATTTTTTCTTGATTGGCGGCGCTAGTGGACGCGCAATACACCCTTAAATTATTATATCTTAAGAGTTATCGCAAAAAATCAATTCGTTCATTAGTGAACGAATAGATTTTAGTTAGTTAGCTAAAAGCTTAAAAATAAGCAAAGTACAGCTCGACCATAAAGAGTTGACAAAAATTGAGGGCGCCACTTTATATGTAAACACGTCAAAATCACGAATAATTTGGCAACACTGACTATATTTTGTACTGAGAAATTTTAGTTCCATTTTATTTAATTTCATCTCTTTATGGCCAAGCTGTACGTCGTCGTTTCATTTCAACTTATCTTTATAACAGCCGGGTCCTGAGTTTCTTAAAACGTTCGATAGATGGCACTGTAGCGCGCTGCATCACAGTATCGTAATTATTTTTAGAATTATATAGGTAGGTCTTAGGTAGCTAGGTAGCAAACCGGCGTCAGTTCCTTTCAAAAAAGTGAAATATTCTTTATTTATTATATTTTTTGGAATCGCTATTAGAGATAAGACGTACTATACTAGGCCAAACAAAAAACGTACCGAGTCTTCGCTATGCAGTGCAGACCAAGTTTGTTATAGCGATTGTAGCGATTTATTAATTTCTCATTCGCAACCTAAATATTTTTATTTATTTTTTATTTATTTATTTAGGTAACAAACAGTCTTAAACAATTAAATTAACAAATGTTAAACACAAATAGACCTACAGTACCATTATGTTATAAACAAGATTTTATATAAATGAGTACGTAAGAAACAAAGAAATGTTTAGTAACTTACAATGACTTACAATAAGGAAATTAATTTGGACATAACAACTTGATGTTTGATAATAAATTAAATTTAAATTACAGTTTTAGCCTTATGTAACAACAACAATTATAAAGTTTAATGTGATAACGCCTCGTGAACTAGTCTTTTATAATTTGGTAAACTTATGAAAAAAATATCGATATTGGTCAATTTATTATTATAAAAATCAAGTGAGCGCCTTAAAAATGAATTTTTTGTCTAATTTGTATGTGATGGAGGAATGTAAAATGTACTTTTGGAACGTGAGGATGGACGTGGAACCTTAAAGTTAATTTTGCCTAGAAGAGTAGTGCAATATAGAAGCGTCGGATCAAGGACAATGCGTCTCATCTGTAGAGGGATATATTAAACCGAGTGGCACTTGTTTTGTAGTCATCGTGAATGATTCCTGCGCGGTAGTTCAATGATTTTAAAAACTTATTTTGAACCTTTTCAATCCGGTCAATGTGAACCGCATACCGTGGACTCCAAACGACACTTCCGAACTCTAAAATACTGCGGACATAACTGTTGAATAATACAATCAATGTATTTATTTTTTTGAAAGGTTTTCCTAAGCGATTTATTAGACCTAGCAGTTTGAAAGCACGTGAAACGATATTATCGATATGAATATTAAAGTGAAGTTTGGAGTCCAAACATTATTTATTTATTGTCTATTATTGTGCGAGCAACTGCCTCCTCTGATAATATTTAATTGAATATATTTTTCTCAAATACAGCGTTGAATGAAGAAGCGATTGTAGATTCTCCATTTATTGTGAGAATCGGTCCGATTCAATCGGATCGGATGCTTGCCTGATTTTTGGATTTGCTCGCTACGAAAGTTGACTCTGAAGGCCTAGCATGACCGACAAAACACGATTTTATCGACACTCAACTGTCAAAATCCATTGTCTTTTGAAAGTTAAACGTGATAATTGCTATAAGTATCATATCGTGTGGGGCGGGTCGTTACGTTCCCTCAAATATGGTTGAGCGAAGCGATGGCTGGTCCACGCGTCATGCTCGTGAACGGGTGCTGCCAGTGGGAATGGGTCTGCTTCTGAGTACCTATCTTAACGCATATTGAATTGTAAGAATTGCGTTTTATTATTATTATTTTTATGTCTTGTATCAAGTGTTTTTTGGTAAATTTTGCCTACTTAGGCGCACTTTCGAGTAGCAGTAGACAGAGTAATTACTGATTTCTAAACTAGTTGAAAGTTATTTACTCTCACAATTACCTATCCGATATGTAGTAGGTATTTAATTTCAACCTACCTACCCATTGTGTGCAAACTTTTGTTAATTATTGTGATGGAAAATGACCTCACTTTAAATGTGGAGCTCATTTTTCAATGTTGACGACTTTGTATGAAATATACAGGGAGAAAAAAGCAGCCCTTGACGAGTTTCTTGCCGGTTCTTCTCGTTACAATGTCTCCCGCTCAGGGTTTGCGAACCGATGGCGTAGCTTCTTTGACATTCACAAGTGCTTGTAACAACCTTGATTGAATAAAATTATTTTGAATTTTTGATTTATTTCAGTGGTCATGCTAGGGGGGGGCTGATATACGCGGGTATGATAAGTCTATGACTTTGAAAAGAAGAGATACTTATTTTCATAAATAAGAAACTCATTAGGAATCTTTACGTTACAATTGTTTCAAATTTGGCAAAAGATCATCACTTTTGGAATGAAAAAGTTCAACCTACTTCTAACTTTGTCGACCCTCTCGGCGGCAATCATGACATCAAAAGATGCAAATCCTTCCTATTTATTTTCTAGATTTAGCACACTGAGATTTTTTGGTAGGCCAAACATGAATAAATGTCTTGGCGGGCAAAGATTTTCATCAAGCCAAAAGGGGGTGTCTGAATTAGGCCCTCATTTCAGTTAGCACAGTTTTCAGGCGTTGAAAGAAAATATTAATGGGCTAAAGGGGCAGGAATTTCGTTGGACTGAATAAGCAGAGCTACAAAAAGATTATGTAGAGAAATAAAACAAAATATGCCGAAAAAAAGTGTTTCTTCTTTACAAAGTCATGGACTTGTTATCAAACCACCCTCGTAGATATACTCGCAGTCGTAGGTACATAATCCCTACTTTCAATTCCAGCGATTTTATTTTCGTAAATCTTTGTGTACAGTTAGTTCATCACTTGACTGTACATATAAATCAAGTCGTGGTCGAATCGATTTACATAACCTCCTGCTCCGCTTTAGATATCATCGGTGATTCTGAGTGGGTCGGGCAGCGTGGACAACTTGACGGTGGCGGGCAGCGAGCACATGGCGCACTTCTTCGCGGCCGCCGACTGGCTGACGCGGCAGCAGCGCGCGCGCTCGGGCGGCTGGCCCATCCCCGTGCGGCGCCGCATCGCCGCGGGCGTGGCCGACCTGCGGCCCGGCTGGTGAGTGCGACACTATTGTACAGCGTCACTATGTAGCAGCAGCAGCGCGCGCGCTCCGGCGGCTGGCCCATCCCCGTGCGGCGCCGCATCGCCGCGGGCGTGGCCGACCTGCGGCCCGGCTGGTGAGTGCGACACTATTGTACAGCGTCACTATGTAGCAGCAGCAGCGCGCGCGCTCCGGCGGCTGGCCCATCCCCGTGCGGCGCCGCATCGCCGCGGGCGTGGCCGACCTGCGGCCCGGCTGGTGAGTGCGACACTATTGTACAGCGTCACTATGTAGCAGCAGCAGCGCGCGCGCTCCGGCGGCTGGCCCATCCCCGTGCGGCGCCGCATCGCCGCGGGCGTGGCCGACCTGCGGCCCGGCTGGTGAGTGCGACACTATTGTACAGCGTCACTATGTAGCAGCAGCAGCGCGCGCGCTCCGGCGGCTGGCCCATCCCCGTGCGGCGCCGCATCGCCGCGGGCGTGGCCGACCTGCGGCCCGGCTGGTGAGTGCGACACTATTGTACAGCGTCACTATGTAGCAGCAGCAGCGCGCGCGCTCCGGCGGCTGGCCCATCCCCGTGCGGCGCCGCATCGCCGCGGGCGTGGCCGACCTGCGGCCCGGCTGGTGAGTGCGACACTATTGTACAGCGTCACTATGTAGCAGCAGCAGCGCGCGCGCTCCGGCGGCTGGCCCATCCCCGTGCGGCGCCGCATCGCCGCGGGCGTGGCCGACCTGCGGCCCGGCTGGTGAGTGCGACACTATTGTACAGCGTCACTATGTAGCAGCAGCAGCGCGCGCGCTCCGGCGGCTGGCCCATCCCCGTGCGGCGCCGCATCGCCGCGGGCGTGGCCGACCTGCGGCCCGGCTGGTGAGTGCGACACTATTGTACAGCGTCACTATGTAGCAGCAGCAGCGCGCGCGCTCCGGCGAACTATCAATATTCAAAATGTCAAATAATCCATTACCGAAGATTTGTAAATTTAACTTGAACTAGGGGGCAGATAGCCCACACAATATTTTTATTTTATTTTATTATATTTTTATATTCACGGAAAACAAACAGCATAGGTATAAAAGTAACAACAGTAAAAACTAAACTTTAGTATGAAAATGCCTTAAACAGTTTTCACTTATAGATATTGGCATTATAGTGCATGATGATCGTCATAATTACAAATATTTGTACTTATCTAACGCTAATGGCAATTCTTCGGCAGGCATTCGGCGATGAGCCAAGGGCACGCGATCTCTGTGCTGTCGCGCGCGTACCACCGCAGCGGCGACGCGGCCTACCTGAGCGCCGCCAAGCGCGCGCTCTACCTGCTGGACGTGCCCAGCGACGCGGGCGGCGTTAAGGCGCTCTGGATGGACCGACACGTGTGGTGAGTCTCTATGCAGGCGCACGCGGCCTACCTGAGCGCCGCCAAGCGCGCGCTCTACCTGCTGGACGTGCCCAGCGACGCGGGCGGCGTCAAGGCGCTCTGGTAACCGACACGTGTGGTGAGTCTCTATGCAGGCGCACGCGGCCTACCTGAGCGCCGCCAAGCGCGCGCTCTACCTGCTGGACGTGCCCAGCGACGCGGGCGGCGTCAAGGCGCTCTGGATGGACCGACACGTGTGGTGAGTCTCTATGCAGGCGCACGCGGCCTGCCTGAGCGCCGCCAAGCGCGCGCTCTACCTGCTGGATGTGCCCAGCGACGCGGGCGGCGTCAAGGCGCTCTGGATGGACCGACACGTGTGGTGAGTCTCTATGCAGGCGCACGCGGCCTACCTGAGCGCCGCCAAGCGCGCGCTCTACCTGCTGGACGTGCCCAGCGACGCGGGCGGCGTCAAGGCGCTCTGGATGGACCGACACGTGTGGTGAGTCTCTATGCAGGCGCACGCGGCCTGCCTGAGCCCCGCCAAGCGCGCGCTCTACCTGCTGGACGTGCCCAGCGACGCGGGCGGCGTCAAGGCGCTCTGGATGGACCGACACGTGTGGTGAGTCTCTATGCAGGCGCACGCGGCCTGCCTGAGCGCCGCCAAGCGCGCGCTCTACCTGCTGGACGTGCCCAGCGACGCGGGCGGCGTCAAGGCGCTCTGGATGGACCGACACGTGTGGTGAGTCTCTATGCAGGCGCACGCGGCCTGCCTGAGCGCCGCCAAGCGCGCGCTCTACCTGCTGGACGTGCCCAGCGACGCGGGCGGCGTCAAGGCGCTCTGGATGGACCGACACGTGTGGTGAGTCTCTATGCAGGCGCACGCGGCCTGCCTGAGCCCCGCCAAGCGCGCGCTCTACCTGCTGGACGTGCCCAGCGACGCGGGCGGCGTCAAGGCGCTCTGGATGGACCGACACGTGTGGTGAGTCTCTATGCAGGCGCACGCGGCCTGCCTGAGCGCCGCCAAGCGCGCGCTCTACCTGCTGGACGTGCCCAGCGACGCGGGCGGCGTCAAGGCGCTCTGGATGGACCGACACGTGTGGTGAGTCTCTATGCAGGCGCACGCGGCCTACCTGAGCCCCGCCAAGCGCGCGCTCTACCTGCTGGACGTGCCCAGCGACGCGGGCGGCGTCAAGGCGCTCTGGATGGACCGACACGTGTGGTGAGTCTCTATGCAGGCGCACGCGGCCTACCTGAGCCCCGCCAAGCGCGCGCTCTACCTGCTGGACGTGCCCAGCGACGCGGGCGGCGTCAAGGCGCTCTGGATGGACCGACACGTGTGGTGAGTCTCTATGCAGGCGCACGCGGCCTGCCTGAGCGCCGCCAAGCGCGCGCTCTACCTGCTGGACGTGCCCAGCGACGCGGGCGGCGTCAAGGCGCTCTGGATGGACCGACACGTGTGGTGAGTCTCTATGCAGGCGCACGCGGCCTGCATGAGCGCCGCCAAGCGCGCTCTACCTTGATTGGTTAAAATACGTCAGAAATAACATTTGACATTTGAAACAACCAATCAAACGATCTTAGGACGCTATTAGCTATTACGCTATTAGTCCATATCCCCATTGACGCAGAACGATAGATTGATTAAATAGTTGGACCAAACATAATTTGATTCAAAAATATAAAAAAAACACTGGTTACACTGAGAAAAATGCCCATCATAAATGACGTGAATTCAGATTAAAATAAGATGGATTCACTTAAAGCACGGAGTATACTGATATCACCAAAAAGTACGATGATACTACTGTTGCTGATGATAACGGTATTTAAGATGACATGTCACCATACCTTTGGTAGGACGAGCATACAATATTTTTTATATTGTATGCTCGTCCTACAATATAAAAAATTGTATGCTCGTTCCTACTACTTATGGTTACTGTCATTGTACATCGAGTTATATCCTATTATTTTTCCTACTATTTCTCGATGACATCCTCTTATGTGAAAAAATATAATATTCTTTCATTATATCTCAAGTTATGTCCTATTATTTTTCGTACTATTTATTGATGACTTCCTCATATCTCCAGTTAGGTCCTAATATTTTTCCTACTATTTAGAAATTATTTCCTCATATATTCGGTTGTTTTCTACTATTTATCGGTGACTTCCTAATATCCTTAGTGAAGTCCTACTAATTAAAATACACTTTTCTCGTATTTCGGGTTAAATCCTACTATTTAGCAACGATTTCCTCATATCTCCGGTTATATCCTATTACTTTACGTGCTATTTATTATTACATCCTCTTACCTTGGGTTATCCTAGTACAGTCGCCATCAGATATACTGTAGCAGAAAAGGTGATCAAATACTTCTGAAAAGTTTAAATATCAATAAATTCCATACAAAGTGTAAACGAAGTGTATGGAATTTATTGATATTTTAAACTGTTCAGAAGTATTTGATCACCTTTTCTGCTACAGTATATCTGATGGCGCCTGTACTTAGATAACCCAAGGTAAGAGGATGTACCTAATAATAAATAGTAGGTACGTAAGGTAATAGGATATAACCGGAGATATGAGGAAATCGTTGCTAAATTGTAGCATCTTACCCAAAACACAAGAAATGTCAATTTTAATTGGTTGGACTTAACTAAGGATATGAGTCACCTTATTTGCTACAATATATCTAAAGACGACTGTACCTACTACTTCTTTCTTATCTAATTCACATTCCTAAAATACTTAAAAAAAGAGGATCGCGCATAAGTAAAAAATAACAATTTAAAGCATGTGAAATATAGAAAAAGTAATAGGTACCTTCATAACTTGGCAATATGCAATTGCATTAAAAACTTAAAGAGAACAGGAAGACACGTGTATAAAAAAAACAGAAATAGTAATCAAGAGTAATTTTATTTATTTTTGAAAGTAACTTTAATTATTGCAATATCAATATTTCTTTTTGAAAGTAAGTAACGTTAATTTTTACAATATTATTTTTTTACTTTTATATTAGTAATTATTTATTAATAAATGTATTGTACAACAGAAAAAAAGACACCAAAAATAATGTACCTACCTATTCGCAAATTGAGCACTTAATAGTACTTACTTAATTATAATAACACAGGCTTATAAGCTTACGGTGAACTAATTCGAAAAGGACTCATTGTACTCATTATGGTGAACAACTTTTACTTTGGGCACAACATAATTCGACGAAATTCACTTAAGGTGAGCGAAAGTGGTGCAGCGGTGAATTATATTTAATATTATAATTCTAATACACAATTTTAAAAATATTTATCGTGGAGATTTTAGGGCCCACAGTCTAGTATTTTTAGACGGTATCGTTACATTCCCTCGTAGTCACTGCTAGAAGTAGATAGCAAAACTGCTAAAAGTGGCCGATTTTGACACATTTGCTATCTACTTCTACGAATGACTACGAGGGCATGTAGTGATACCTTCTAAAAATACTAGATCAAGGGCCCTAAAATCTCCACGATAATCATTATTAAAATAATTTTCTATTAATAACTTATTAAATAAAAACCTCTGAGGGCGCCACTTTCGGTCATACAACCGCCTTAAGTAGCAGCACTTTTTTACGATTTCAGAGTTTACCCGATAGTAAAAGTTATTTAATGGATAAGTACAATGCCCCCCTTTCGGCTTAATACACCATGCTTATAATCCCGTACCTTTATGCTTATAACAATCACAGTATTTGTCAGTCAAAAATAATTTACATAGTTAAAAATAAATACCTATTTAGCATGTCACAACTTACTTACGTACCTAATTATACTCATGACACTAAGAACAAATAACAATCATTAGGAAAATCCATAAAATATGCAAAATAATTTAATAAGTAAAATCATGATTCGCTTTCAATGACTTAAGATAAGAACCACCCAGCATTCTGCAAGATACTGTGGGTTACACCCACCGTCTCCTTTAAATCCTTCCAATATTTCTGCTCGTGATGTTTGCCAATCTTTCCTGGAGCGACGGGCAGGAGCCGCAGGAGGTATGTTAAATAAGCAACCGAGGAGTAATATGACAGCAATGAAATTTAGTCTCTGGTTTTGTATCTGAAAAAAAAAATGCTTATTGTATATAACACTACACATTATTATTAATTTATTTTTCAAACGAGGACAGACCAGAATAATTACATAAATCCTTACCGTCACAAACTGCTAGTGTGTCTGTTATTTTTTTGCGAAGAAACTTGTGCTTTGTGGTATTCAGCTTCTGCCGGGCAGCTTTTAAATGGTGTCAGATGAAGCTTCGAAGCTGTCGAGACCGCCGGATTTTAAGCTAAAATTAAACATGTAATTTGTGATAAGAATTCAATGTTTTAGGTCCATTTCAATGGCAATAATATTATGATCATTTGATTTTTTCCTTCAAATGATAAGTACACTTTATATGAAGAGAAAATTAAAATTTACCCCAAATACGTTTTTTTGTCCTCCAAAATGATATGTTTTATATAAAAAGTTAATTTTCTTCCCCCCCAATAAAGTGTGCACGCGCACGCGCACAACATAGGCTTGGCAACTTACCTTCAAAACGTTGTATATAAGTATTGAGCTAGATTCCATTATTTTAGCAAGTCATGAGTTGCTTTATCCATAAGTATTGCACTTTGCACTCACTCACATTTAAAAAAATAGTCAAATATAAATAAATTCTGTACACGCTAAAAACTGTCCTTGCGACTCTGCGACTTCGACTGACTGAATGGAGAGAATATACAAAACGAACGACAAGTCGATGATAATGAACGGCGAATTTACGTGCTGTCATCGTATTTTTTAGGAATCATACAAAAATTGATGCAAACTCTTAAATAAGTTTCTGTAATCGTATTTTTGTAGGATTCATTTTAATTTTGATACTATAAGGGGACGTCATCGTATTCTAGATGCTTCTTCTCAAAAACTATGACAACTTTTTATGGAAGGTGGCACTTTCATTGTGATTTAGAATTATAATCTTATTTATAGATTATCATACATATTTATAGGACAGTGGGCTATTTTCTATTACATAGTGTTATAACATTAAGAAGATAATATTATTTTTGATGAGCAATTTTTACGATATAATATTTTGGCCAAAACTCTTAAATAAATTTCTGTAATCGTATTTTTGTAGGATTCATTTTAAATTTTGATGCCAATTCCTTATATTTTAAGTGAAGGTAATCTCAAAATAAAAGGAACTGGCACATAATTTTATCATACTACTATAAGGGGACGTCATCGTATTCTAGAGATGCGTCTTCTCAAATACTATGACATCTTTTTATGGAAGGTGGCACTTTCATTGTGATTTAGAATTATAATCTTATTTATAGATTATCATACATATTTATAGGACAGTGGGCTATTTTCTATTACATAGTGTTATAATATTAAGAAGATAATATTATTTTTGATGACCAATTTTTACGATGATAAGTGTCATAATATTGCCTTATTTAACCATATAATTCGACTACATCATAACACGTTTCAAGATAGCGTAATATAAACCTATTATTTCCTTATTTTAGGACAACGCACTTAATTTAAACGTACGCCACGATATTTTAAGATTACCCCAAAATGACATTTTTCTCAGTGTATTTATGTAAATTCTTACTAACTTTACTGAGTAGGTATTTTTCGTTACAGGTACGAGGAATATCCAACGAAACCGCCTCTATTCGTCCTAAACGGGTTTATCTACACGCTGCTCGGCCTCTACGACCTGCACATCATCGAGGGTGAGAACTCAATATCCTTAGCGAAGAAAATGTTCGACGACGGTATGACGTCACTGAAGACTCTGCTGCCGTTGTTCGACACCGGTAGCGGCAGTTTCTACGACTTGCGGCACTTTACTTTAGGCGTTAGCCCCAACATCGCTCGGTGGGATTACCACGCTACGCACGTCAACCAACTGTACTTGTTGGCGGGTCTAGATGATGACCCTATACTGATCAACACGGCGCGGCGCTGGGAAGGGTACATGCAGGGTAAACGCGCCGCCCACAATTGAACACACAGGGTGAAACCTGCCGAATAACCCACTTTAAAATTGGAGCCATAAGGTTGCTTATCGAATGCGAGAAACGTACAAAATACGCCTGCATTTCTGAAACGGCTTTTTGAGTATACGTTTGACGATAACCCCTCAGTTGTGGAAAATTGGTTCGCGTATGGGGTTTGAATGTTATTTCGAGGGATCTTTGAAGCCTCAATTTTCGACAGTTTTAAAAGATTTCACGCACTGAACGCGGTGAAAAAATTTGGTTGCAAACCGATGAAATGTTCGTATATCGACTGAAAACATAAAATTACCCACCTTAAGTGATATTCACTTTTTAAACTTATTTCTCGAAATTCATAAAACGTAGTAGGTGTATGTACCTATGCAATAAAAGACTAGATAATGTTGCCAAAAGACTGTAGGAAGAATTGGCGAATGAATAAATTGATATACCTCTTAATAATATAGGTTACACGTAAGTTAAATTCTTTTATTTCAATAATCAACTATGTAGATGACTCATCATTACATATCTTGTCTTACACCCGTATTGACAAACATTACTATGAGTTCTCACCCAGCGGACGCACAGCGTCCTACGAACCGATCACTTTAACACATAAAACAAACAAACCAATCACAGAGCTTATATTCAAGTTTGTAAATATCGTTACTTATGGCTGTTACAGCTGATAAGTTTCTTGCGCCCGTTCTTGTCAGCTAAAAAAGTCTGAAACGGGTGGTAGGAAAATATAGACGATTCAAAAGTACTTAATAATTAAGTTTATTTGAATAAAGCTTATTTCACTCTCACTTTCACTTATTTCAAAGCAGTGCGTTCGCGTATTCAAGGCTCGTTTTAGTGTTGTTTGTAAATAAATACGGGTGTTAATGTTTTGAACCTCGAGTTGCATATACTACGACTTACTGCATGGTAAAAGTAGTATTCAATAGAAAAAATAGTTACTTAGTATTGCGCGGAGAAAAGTTACATTCGTTGAAAAATATGTACCTATAAAACGGCCCCTTGATTACAAATATTTTGGAATGTACATATAAAATAATAACAATTTAAAACATATTAGTATCGCTACAAAGACTGATGAAAGCACTAAACTTGTCTATAAAAAATTTAAATAGGAATTTTTCAAAATAAAAATAATGTATCAATACTTTTCACAGAGCTGTCCTCAGATACGATTCATGTGTACTTAAAAGAAAGTTAAAAATCTTAAAAACATTGTTTATTGTTATCAACCACCATATCATTGTATTGTGTATAGCTGAATATTAGACTAATAATGATTTACTTATATATAGTGGTGGCCAGATAATTAAGGATGCCAGACGATTTTCATACAAACCAGGTAACTTTGTAGCCTTGGTTCTCCGCCAGGGATTGACCTAGCTGTGACCTGATGATGGCCATCCAGGGAGTGAATGGAGGAGATTCAGGTCGCTCTACACACCTAACTGATCCGATCAGCATTCTAAGAGATATAAGGATGTGTTTAAAAATACCGCGAAATACGAATAAAAATGTATGGAAATCCTGAAACTGAAAACTCAGATCCTTATATATCTTAAAATGCTGATCAGATCAGTTGGGTGTGTATAGCGATCTGAATCTCCTCCATTCACTCCCTGGATGGCCATCATCAGGTCACAGCTAGGTCAATCCTTGGCGGAGAACTATGGTTTCAAAGTTACCTCGTTTGTATGAAAATCAGCTGGTGTCCTTAATTATATGGCCTCCACTGTATAAATATTACTCAATCTGTGAAATTGTGAACACCTTTTTATCAATTAATATTTATTTGTTAATGTATTTGTAAACGAAGAAACACGTTGTTAGATACATTTTAGGCTCATTAGTTTTAATGCAACTTAATCATAAATTAACATAATTACATATTGAATTTACCTAGTTACGTATGTTTTATTATAATATTCTCGAAGATGAGAAATCTTTTTCTCGTATTCCTACGAACTGTTAAGCTTATATTATTCACAAAAATCTCGTAAATACTTCACTCACAATCTACAATGAATTGTTTACAAAAAATAAACCATTGAAAGATCTTAGATAAAACTTAATAATAAGAGAAAACAATCAACTATAAATCGTTAATATCATTTACATAAACTCCTTATATTTTTTTTTAAAAGTGAGCTATTTTCAACACTAATAAACTCACTGGCCTAATTAAGCCATCTACTATCAAATAAATTATTTAAAAGAAATTTATTTTAAATAAATATTATTTTCTATCAGCTTCTTGCCTAAATAATTATAGATAAATTAAGTATCTTTGAATTTTGTACTTACGCTTCGTGATATTAAATAGTTTATTATACTTAGTTTAAGATTACTGTTATAACTTCGACCTGTCTTATATATACGACAAATAACTATGTAGTTGTAATAAATATCTAGCTGAATCTGTAAATAAGACTTATATTGTATCATATTGTACGTAAAAGATGTAGAAACTCGCAAGAAGTAGTATAATAGGTACACCTCACTTGACAATAGGGTTTTAATGAAATATAATTTTTAATAGTGTTGTTAAACTTCAACAAATATATAAACTCTTTAATAATATTGATCAAAAAGGATATCGAATAGTATACCCTCTTCAAGTAGAGGGTATACTGTTCGATATCCGCATCCGCATGAGTTCGCCGCAAGTTGAAAGTCAATAGAAAATGTTTGACAAGCAGTGGTAACTTAACAATGCAAGATGCTGTATGTAGGGCTGACGTCACGACTCAAGTCCTTTGAATGAGGCGCCTGGTATAGTTTAAGAGGCCACACGTACAACGCCAAATACACATTTTTGAACAACGATTTCACACACTATTACTTGATTTATCGGTCCCAAAAAGATTATATAGAAAGTAGTTATAGTAGGTACCTACTCGGTTTTGTGATTGCTTCCAACGTTGTACGGCCCCTTAAATCATCGAAAAATAAGCATTATTCTAATAGAGATACTCATCGTACTTAGTTCCGTCAAATTTTTGTGGGACTTCTTTCGTGGCGCGAACTCTACTTGCAAATCGGCAATTATTCTTAGCTTTTGCACAACACTATTTATCAGTGTGTGTATTCCAGAGTTGTACGTCTACTAGCAGCATGTCATATCTTTGCCTACATAAGTCATTAAACTATACTGATTAGTTAAAAAAATAGTATGTATTTACTTTGATAGAATATTTCAACATTTACCGATTGAAAGGATTGCGATAGCCTTTTGATGTTTTCGAATATCTAGCTTTGAATACAAAATAGCTAAGTAAGGAACACATATTCTCAACCAATGTCATTAATGGGACGTTAAAAAACTTATTATGTAAATAAATACCTTTCTTTAAAAAAGTATCTGAATCTAAAAGGTCCTTTTCTTGACATTATATATTTATATCTGTTAAGTAGCCCCTAGACAATCAAGCATTTCTTGTCAATCATTTACATTGCATTACCACTACCATTTGGGGGCGTGGCCTACTTTTGATAGGCCACGGTAACTATTTATTCTGTAAAGTCAAGCATCGCTCCTAAATGATCAAAATGTAATGAGGGCTCTTCAAAGTGACATTTAAAGAAAAGTAAAGTAACTTTTTGCCTCACTAGATGGCGTTGATGGTCAAGTGAAGTGTCAAAATTGGCTTCAAAAAATAAACGGCCTGTGCTTAAAGTGGTACCCTGAGCGAAAGTGGCGCCGCGGTGAATTATATTTAATATTATAATTCTAATACACAATTTTAAAATGTTTATCGTGGAGATTTTAGGGCCCACAGTCTAGTATTTTTAGACGGTATCGTTACATTCGCTTGTAGTCACTGCTTGAAGTACATAGCAAAACTGCTAAAAGTGGCCGTTTTTGACACATTTGCTATCTACTTCTACGAATGACTACGAGGGCATGTAGTGATACCTTCTAAAAATACTAGACCATGGGCCCTAAAATCTCCACGATAAACATTATTAAAATCTTTTTCTATTAATAACTTATTAAATAAAAACCTCTGAGGGCGCCACTTTCGGTCATACAACCGCCTTAAGAAAAGATTTCCTACGTTTTCTACAGTTTAAGTACCTTACCTTTTTATCAACGCCATCTATCGAGCCTACAGTTTGTTTGTCATTTTGAAAAGCCCTCATTGACAAGCCGATGCAATGTAAATGATTGACAAGCAGTTTTTATCGTTTAGGGGGTGCATTAGAAGTGTTAATGAAACTGAAACCTTTGAATACTCTATAAGTGTACGTCAGAGCTCAGTAGTGCAATATTTGCCTAGTGTGACGGCAAATAGTCTAGAAAACATTCCATTATGAAGAGAGCTTATTCTTAGTGGTTAGTACTGTAAATAGCAATGTTAACTGTCTTTATTGTTTTTATTTTATGTTCGTTGATTTTCTATTATAATGTTAAGAATTATGTAGGAAATAGTGAACGAATATTTTATTAACATTGGTTTGTTAAATCTGTTCAGCTTTTTTATTTTTATTTATTTTGAGCTGCCAAGTATGTTACTATGTGGTGTATATTACACCGGTATTGTATTTTAAAAACGTATTGTCTTGAACATTTCATTTGATCAAATTCCAGTTCTACTGTATCTATTTCTTAATTTATCGTCTCAACGATTAGAGAAAACAGTATACTTACCTCTATAATAATTATGTGATACTTGGCTAAAATGTTCAAGCTTGTAAATACTTGTACGATCAACAAGATAGTCTTTTGTTACTTACTAGTTTTATATTTATTGTATTTATAGTAAATAATATGTACCTTTGGTACGTGCATCTGAGTATGAATGCTATTTCGTTTGTAGAATACTAGTGAATGCACATGTGAATGACAATAAAATGTCTCAAAACAATGATTTCGTCTTTTTAATACAACAAATTATCAAAACTACCATGAGTAGTTAGAGTTTGGTCAACGTAAGATGAGACTCGGTTGGAAATGGAACTAATTTTGCGCCTTTTAAGGTCCAGTTTCCGATAACTTAACCTCTAAACGTTAATATAACAGAGAAAGTGGCGCCGCCATTTCAGTCTCATTTTTATCGCTTCCGTTTGACAGATGGATGTAACACATTGCTGCATTTCGTTGGTAAGTTTTTATTTGTGCCAAAAAGAAGCTTCAATGTGTTACATCCTTGAAAGCGATTGCGATAGATTTTGAAATTAGACAATAGAGAGGCAGACTCTATGTAGTGTCATTGCAACTGGAAAAGTGAAAAGCCTCTGACCCAGCTCCGCGTTTTTCGACATCTTCGTCACACCGTCATCATCGTCACCAAAAAAATTAATCCCTGTGCTACGAATCTGGAAAACGAAAAGTAGCAAAGCGAAAATCTGATTACTCGAATGAATGTGTAGCAGCCCCATAGCCTTCTAGAAGGCTATGGTAGCCCGGTATATTTTGTTCTGTAACCGACTGTTGTCTTCATATTATGATGACATAATGTTCTTTTTTTAGGGTATCTACTCTTTTTCTGTTTTTATAAAATTAAACCATAGAGTAAAGTAGGTATAAACAAAATGTCACAAAAATCAAATACGGCCGTACGAATTCTTTAGTTTACGCATTCAACTATTAGTTCGTATCATACATGTTTTAGGATAACGAAAATGAAATTTTTTGTTAGTATCAAATCTCTCCAAAGCCAATGAACTTAGCTGAGAGATGAGTCGCTGGAAGCCGTGCGACGACGTCGGCGACGCGAGCGCTCTGGGCGGCGAGTGTAAGCAGCGGTTCAAGGGAGTCGAAAATTTTCTGCGTAAAATTGCTTTCAACCTTGGTAAATACTGGAACTCTGCTAAAAATAGCAATAGATTGAAAAATCACATCACTATCTACACTCGCGAGCAAAAATAAATACCTACTACAGAGATGTTACCATATATAATATTATAAGTATAATCATTGCTACAGAGGCTATTTTCATACAAACGAGGTAACTTTGAAGCTTTGGTTCTCCGCCCAGGATTAAACGGTGAGATTTAATGATGGCCATTCAAAGAGTAAATGGAGGAGGCCCAGATCGTTAAAGAAACCCAATGTATTAGAAGAGTCGTTTACACCAAAGACCGTATGGACTTTTTAGTGTTAGATTTTCCATACTCTTGATGTAGTTTTAGCTTAATTTTTTAAGTTTAACCCTGATCTAAGCGACTCTTCTAATCCATTGGGTTTTTAGCGATCTAGGCCTCCTCCATTTACTCTATGAATAGCCATCGTCAAATCACACCCCGTTTAAACCTGGGCGGAGAACCAAAGCTTCAAAGTTACCTCGTTTGTATGAAAATAGCCTCTGTAGCAATGATTATATAATATTATAATTTGTAACATCATTGCTCTGTAGTACTTATTTATGCTCGCGAGTTTACTATAAAACAATAATTCGCTCCTCTGGAATTATGTTTATTTCAGGAAACAGTCCGTCCCAAACAGAAGTAAAGATAATATCTTGCATACCAATCGACGTTACAGATTTACAACAAAAAATAATTTGCCTAGAAAAAGAGCTGGACGAAGTGAAATCGTGCAAACCGGTTAACGCGAGGACGGTGGCCACTGTGACGGTGAAGCCCCACGTGTGCTGGCCGCCCGACCCGGCGCCGGCGCCGGAGGCGGACAGCGACGCCTGCAGGTCGAAAGACAGCAATTCCGGAGACTCGCTCGTAAATGACTGCAGATGCCATTCTCGCGAGTGTCATTTAAGTAACTTATCCAACCAGCAAATGCACCTAGAAACGCTATGCGGCCAACAATTGGAAGTAGAACCGCAATGCAAGTGCACCAAGTCGATGTTCAAAAAAGGAAAGTTAAAGAATGCATGTAGGAAAGGGGGAAGATCTCATTTTGTTTATTATGCACAAACAGAAAGCGGTCCGTTTGTGGCTTACCAGAATCAAAAACGCGCTGCCGATAACGCAGGTGTAGACGCAAAGGGCGCGGGCATCAGTCGCACGTACATATCCGAGATGATTCAAAAACAATACGCGGCGGCGCCTATCGTCAAAGAGTTCCCGATCTCTAATCAGATTTCTTCTCCGGTTTGCCGCGATATGGACTCAAGCCCGGACACACTTAGGTTTAAAACGATCAAGTATGATTCCGACGTTTGCTCATGCTTGCATGGGTCATTTCACAACATTGATAATCACCCCATCAATCGCATTCATGATAATAATTATCCACAAGCAACTTGCTCCAACAGTAATGATTCTTATAATGCGGACTTCTATGACACGAGCCTCTACGATATGATCCCCGTAAAAGAAAAGCCTGCCAAACCCCCTCATGTCCAGGAAGTACTAATCAAAAGAAAATTGCGTAATGTTGTTGATATTGATGCTACACGTTTGTCAGAACGATATCGTCAGAAATACAGATATCATCCGTTCTATCCAATGTGTGACAATTATGGTAAAATTCCAAATAAGGCTATTATTTTTCAAAGAAAGCCACCAGAAAAATTTGCCGATAAAAAAGAAAAACACACAGTAGTGACTCCAAATTCCAAAACAGAAGAGGTCATGAGAGAATTAGAGAGAAATCAAGACAGAAGCTGTATTTTTGATTGCAGTAATGTATATATGAAAAGAGTGCACGCTAACGTGAAAGCAAAGCCAGTTGTCACGCCGGCGACGGTCGCTTCTGTAAGCCATAAAAACGCAGAATGTCTCACTAACAATGTTAAAGATATAGATTGTCAGACGACAACATCACAAAGTGTACAAATAGATAGCGAACTGTTGCATGACGATAAAAAGACTGAAGATACTTTGAATCAGATTAAAGCCATATTGCAAAACGTACTCACTGAAGTAAAAACCAATACTCAGGTGAAAAAACTACCAGAGGAAAAACCTACGAAAGATGCAGTTGTACAGAAAGGCTTGTCACAAGGTATGATGCCTGGATGCTCCACTGTGCTTAACAGTTATACTTACAGCCCATACAACATGCAACCCTACATGTCATCATGCTCACGACAAATACCTCCCTGCTACCCCAATATGCCGTATGTATCAGGAAAATGTTTACAAAACTATCCTGTTTTCGTTCAAAGTCCAATGCAGCGTAACATGTGTACTTGCTACAGAAACACTTCCATAGTCACGAACCAGGTCAAATCCAAACCTGCAGCAACCACCGCCACAAACACAGACTTCAAAGAACACAACAACGAAACACATACACTAATAAAAGAAATTTATAAATCGATCAAATTGAATGTAGATATGCCTGCTAAGGATACCTCCACTAGCGAAAATGAAGGACTAAGATCAGAGCCGCAATCTTTGGATTTAAATGACGTTCGAGAAGATATATTAGTGACACCAAATGCAGATGCGAAAAAGCAAGCCCAACCAAAATCAACAAGTCCTTTTAGTAGTTTGAACAACAAATTGAACTATAGCTCGGTAAGTTTACGGTCTCAGATAGTGAACACGACAGACACAGAAAACTATCTGAGGAACAAACGCATAGATAGTTATTTGGATAATTTGGAACTACAGAAGGCAAGGCAAGCAAATAGGATTGACGAAGAGTATGAAGCGAGCTCGCGCAGCTCCAGCGAGGCGTACTCCGATGCTGAGAAGAATGAAGGTGACGCGGTCTCTGCACTCAATGAGCCCGAGAAGGTAATCAATATTTTTTTTTCGTATTCTAGGTTATTGGGTACACCTAATATTACTTTATCAAACTATTTTGCACATATATTTCAGAAAAAAGAAAAGAGGGGCATTTTTAGCAAAATGTTCAAGGGGCCTTTTAAACTATTCAAAAATAAACCAAAAAAGAAGGAAGAAGAGATACAAGTGGAGAACGAGAGTGAGAGCGACGAGTCGGAAACGGAGTCCGACGACTACCAAACTGTTTATAGCCAAGAGCCGATCAGGGGCCCCCACCGCGTGGCATTTCCCGTACGCAGTGCGTTAAGGCCGAGGGTGCACTCCAAAATATCGTTCTCTCAGAAATTACGGGACAGGAATCAAGACAGATACAGGAGGTCCCCCTACATGGAGCAAGAATACAGGCGGCAGTGGGACGAGAAATTGATGTTTCGTGAAAACCAAAAGTAAATAATCCAGCATTTGTGCCATGCCACTAATTACTTTTTAGTACAGGAATATGTTCTACTCTATTTCATTAATTCATACTGTGACTCGGTATTGTAGTTATCACAAAAGTGAATAAGTACACACTAAAGTTGTATTCGGCAAATACTACAAACATAGTGTATTTAATGAGATACTTTGCTTCGATAACAGTTCATAGTGAACAATTGCCGTTGGTTGTCGGAACACTATATTGTGTACAAGCTAAAATCCTGGGAAACCACGTTATATGCCTACAATAGTACCTACACGTGCTAGTCATCATCATCATATCAGCCGCACGACACTCACTGCTGGGTATAGGCCTCCCCCAAGGATCTCCAAGACGATCGGTCCTGCGCTGCCCGCATCCAGCGGCGCACCGCGACCTTCACCAGATCACGTGCTAATGTTTAACCTTAATTCACAGAGCTTCAACAGAAACCACACGTTCACGAACGAGCGATCCACGTTTTTCAAGTCCTACGTACTGGCGCGGCTACGAGGCCAGAAGCGCGCTCACCGGCCTCGACCGCAGCGGACAGCGCGACCGCAGCGAACAGCGAGACCGCAGCAGAGAGCGCGACCGCAGCGAACAGCGAGACCGCAGCGAACAGCGAGATCGCAGCGAACAGTCCGGCCGCATCGACACGGTCATCGCCCCTTTTTCCCCACCGAATATTAGAACAAGGGGTGTTACTCTGAGAATCCCCAAAAAAAACAGCAGCTACCCTACAACTGGTGCGAAGGGAATATCGTGGATCAAGAAACACAAGCCAGCCTGCGCTAGCCAGTGGAAGAAAATTATACTTGAAGGTTAAAACAATTTAACGATTTGAAATTGTGTGCTCAACATTTGTTATCCGGTTGCATGAGTGTGTTATTTAAAACATATTGATTGTACAAGATATGTCAACAAAGTTTCAAATTAAAAATGGTGATTGTTTCTAATAATTTATTATTTTTTAAGTATTTCAATTTTATATTATCTCAATTCTTAAATAACGTGTACAAATAATTGGCTAGAACTTAAGTTAATTTAAAATTAGTTTTGTCACTTAGTTTCGTCGACTGCAAGTAGTATAAATCATCGATCACAAATCTGAAACAAGGATTTTTTTTTAATACTGAAACTGGTGCGCGAAGTTTTTAATGTCATGCGGATGAATTTTCTTACGCACGCAGGATAAGCTGACTACGATCTTTCTCGCGCTCATGTGTGAAACGTCTTCCGCAAGGGAAGGAGTGCGTAAAGATGTTCCTGTTGTAAGTGCAAGGCAAGTGCAGGCTGTCCTGTCCGCTCCTGAGAACGCGCGATAGAGTGATCGTGTAAAACCGGCTTATGGCTTGCACCTTTTCTAGTGTTTTATCATGCATGCAGCATGATGCATGACATACGCGCGACATATGCGCGGGGCGCGGTGTGAAACTTGGATTTGTGTGAGCCGCGCAGTAAGAAAGCACATGATACTGAAAAGCCCTCTCAGTCCAGACTCCGGTTTTTATTCGTGTCTATTTCAACCTTCCCGCCTGTAGCACACCTCCGTCGCGAAACCGTATCAGCGGCATCACGGTAGTTCCGCCATAATTCCGATGTGAGTTGTCTTCTATCGACGACGATATATGAGGATCACATCCGCTACGTAGCAGTTTCGCGTCATTACTTTCGCGAGTGTCAACGGTCGAAACCGATCGGGTGGAATCGCACGTGAAAAATCTATGCATTCGAACTGTTCGCATTCGTTTCGCTTGTCGAACTCATCGCGGAACCCACTGCGGTGTTATTTTTTTTTTTTTTTTTTTTTTTATTTAAATAAACAAATTTACATTTTTATCTTAGTCTAAATAGTGCAACACAAACCAGAAAGGTTTATTCGTACACTACACATTCGTCACTGATATCCATAAATGTAGGTAGGTATACAGACAAGTTAGTTACAATTATTATTTTACAAGCATCATCGAAACATAAAAGTATGCGACAAACAAGCTAGGCTGGCGCATGGTGTGCGGAAACAGGACAAAAATACACACACATGTGCAGTTCGACAAAAGATGGCAGTCGACAGAGCTATTGTTATGATGCGGTGATCAGTTTTTTTTTATTCTAGTTTAAAGTAAACATGTTTGCAATCCTGCATACAGGATGCTCCATTTCATGAATGTTTAAGGGTAAAGTAATAAGTTTATTTAAGTATTTAGTTTATTTTATATAGTTAAGTTTAGTTAATTTATCTATAAAATAGGATTTAAGTATGCTTTTTAGATTCTTACTATTAATTTTATTTATTGTATCAATGGGCAAGTTATTTATTAAATTTGAAACAATATAAGCCGATGTACGTTTTCCATGTTCCACGGGCGGAGGTGTGCTATAGGCGTCCATTCCGCTAAAGGTAGAGACAAACCTGTAGAACAGTAAGGGCAGCGGCGCGGTGCTCAGATGCCAGAGCGCGTGCGCGTCCCACACGGCGAACTTGGGCGGGAAGTCGAGCAGCTCGAGCGCCAGCGCCGCGCCCGACAGCAGCGTGAAGGCGGCCGCGCGCCACGCGTGCGCGCGCCCCCACGCCCACGCGCACAGCGACCACGACAGCCACACCAGCGATCCGCCCACACCTGCGTAACACAGTACACTCGAGCGGGAAACACATCATAATCCATGAGAACGTTCGTGGCACGCGAGGTCATAAATGTGCGAACTGAGTAGCTATATTGCACGCTCCTTTCCGTTGTGTCGCGTAACGTGGTATCGCGTCGCAATGCGTGGAAGGACGTTGCCTAGGGAGGGCAGGGAGGGGCAGCTGTTCCCCCCCCCCCTAGCCCCCCTAGAGCTTAAAAAATGTAGCCAACTTCAAAGTCCTAAGGCCGTGCAATTGACATGCTTTTCCGATAAATCCCGCATCTCAAAACTTGAACAAATTCACCAGGGGGGCGATTATGTAACTTTTTTGCAATCAACTCTGACAGAAATCGCAGTTACATTGCTGCTTTATCTATCTTACTTAAAGCAGCAATGTAACTGCGCTTTCAATCGATTTCAATCGAGAATTGTTAGCAACAGAGTTACGTAATCTAGGGCAGGTGCTCTTGAATGTACCCACAATTTATATTTTTCTCATCCTCCTTCATATTAACTCAGATCGGAAGCTACGACCCTGGTTTTGCGGAATCTTGATATGCTTTATTTTATATATCTTTACATCTTATATACCAAACTATTACAATCGCGGAGGGCGGCACCCTCCCACCTGCCACCCTTTTAAGGCCATCGCAATCGTAGGAAGTGCCTCTAGTGGCCCTACCATGAGTTGATGCAAACTGTTTACGTTACCGTAAAAACTATCGGATATACTGCTCACATTCAATGCGAGTAAAGGGAAAACAATAGTTTACGGTAACGTAAACAGCTTGCATCAACTCATGGTAGGGCCACTGATTGGCATAAAGCGCGTGTGGGTGGGTCGTAGTACAAAATTACAGTACTTATATAGAAAACCTTTTAAAGCATTTATTTTACAACACACTAAATTATACATTAAGTTACTTAATATAACTGAAAAAATATTAGAAAAAATCAACTCACCCGTAGCAGCTCAGACGGGACTACGGGCTGCTACGGGTGAGTCGATTTTTTCTAATATTTTTTCAGTTATATTAAGTAACTTAATATATAAAAATAGCATTGTGAATGCTAAAATCTAAAAATTCAATAAATTATACATGTATGTTAACCGATTAACGGATTGAGAGACAAAATTCCGAAAGAGTACTCACCAAACACGAGATTGACGACCATATTGTAGTCGTAATCCACATCGCCCGCGTACAGGTAGCGCACGTGGCCCGCGTAGAACACCAGCGGCGCCACGACTACGCTCGCCACCAACTTGCGCCGCCGGTGGAACACTCTGCAGCCACAAACGTGCCACACGTCATCAAGGTTCAGACGAGATGTTATTATGGATATGAAGTTTCTGATCTCGATACTAATATGTCCATCAGCCATTTTTGATGTCCCCACTGCTGGGGCACAGGCCTTCCTTATGAATGGTAAGGCCCACCACGCGGGCCCAATGCGGATTGGTGGGTGTTAACGACTGCAAATGCAGCCGGGACCAACGGCTTAACGTGCCTTCCGAAGCACGGAGGAGCGCGAGATAATACATTTTTGGTCACCCATCCCATGACCGACCCTTGCGAACGTTGCTTAACTTCCGCAATCGCTGGGCCAGGCGCTAAACCACTGCGCCACCGAGCTCCACAATACTAATCGAGCGCAGTCCTTGCTATTGCCCATACTTGACTATGCAGATGTCAGCTATCTCGATCTCACAGAAGAGCAACTAAATAAACTTGAGCGGCTTCAAATTTTTTGCATCAGATTTGTGTTTGGACTTCGCAAATATGACCATATCTCCGAATTTCGTAAAAAGCTCAAGTGGTTGCCTATTCGCCTTCGCCGGAATATGCATATTCTTTCCCTATTGTTTAATATTCTCTTTAATCCTACCACCCCTTCTTATCTTAAAGATCGTTTCAAATTTGCTAAAGATTTCCACTCCCGTTCCTTAAGGTCATCAGAAAACTTGCTACTGGAAATGCCGATACATTCTACTATGTTCTACGATCGATCTTTTTCGGTACAGGCTGTCCGTCTATGGAATGCTTTGCCGATAGCGATAAGGACTGCTCAATCTCAGCACACTTTTAAAAAGCTAGTCAAAGAGCACTATCTTACTTTTTAAATTATATTTCTCATGGTCTTACAACTGGATTTAACTTCAATAATTTCCTCTACGCATTGTAGGTATTATGTATTATATGTAGGTTTATTATATTTTGGTATGTATATAGTATATTATATTAGTTACATTTTATCATATATTTATGTAGTTATTCGAGTTTAGTAGGATTATTATTATTACTTTATTAAATTTGCACACGTCCAACTACCACATCACATTTATCTTAATTCCTGTCCATCCCAAGGTTGCCTGGAAGAAATCGCTTTTTAGTGATAAGGCCGCCATTTGTATGTCTCCTTTATGTTTGTATTGTTACTTGTTTGTTCTGTGTGTATACAATAAAGAGTATATAAATATAAATAAATAAATAAATAATATAGAAATAATATAATGGGGAATGTCCGAAAAGAACACACCCAATCATCATGACATTTTGCATCCTTATCACTATCACTATATCCTATCCTTTCATCCCGTGGGTGAGAAATAACTCTTTCATAAAATATGATAAATAATACAAACTACTACCTACCTTACTACAGCAGCAATAAATAGACTCATAACCATGGATAGAGCACAAGCATAATCCATGAACTCCGTAAAAGGACTGTCTCTGATATGGAATATGGTGGACCATGTCCAACCATTTATGCACACCTGGAATTGTTAAAAAAAGGAAAAAAATATTCAGTAAGTACATTAAAAATATAAATGAGGGGTATAGTATCAAATCCGCTAACTTTGTCAAAAAAATTCGCAGACCATAAAAACTGTTTAAACTTGATCAATATCTTACTTACCAGAGTCTAGCCAATTAGTTTAAAAGTGGAAATAAATAAAATAAAAATAAAATAAGTTTATGGCATGGCAACACTCATTTTAGCTAGATCAACAGATATTTGGTTATAGGGCTTTTGATCCTGAATCTGTTTTTAGGATTCCGTACAAAAATGGTAAAAAGGAACCCTTATGGTGTGACTCAGTCTGTCTGTCACACACGGCTGGATATCTCGAGAACTACTAATGGTATCAACTTGAAATTTGGAATAGTTTAAGATGACGTTTGTCCAACTATTTTACAAATAAGAAAGAAATAAAAAAATAAATATTTTTTTTACAACAGGGACTGAAAAGGGGTCTTAAAAATTTTAAGTGAGGCGACTAGGGCATGTGGGGTATCAATGAAAGAGCGCTGTTTGCACATTTTAAATCTTTTTTTTTAGGCCGCATAGTTTTCGATCTGTGATGAAAAATGTAAAAAAAAATACCGTTCCCCCCCCTTATCTCCGAAGTTTGCAAAGAGAAAAATCTCAAATAATTCTATGTGATAGTAGTTTATGTAAAGATTACAGGAAAAATAAAACGATGTCTCAATATAACACACTTTTTTAGAAATTCAAAAAACAAACAAAAAATTAATTCGTTCCTCTACCAGTCAACAGATGGCCCTGACCCAAGAAAAAATTATTTAGTTCCACTAACGGTCAAGAGATGGTGTTGGACTAAGATAAAAAAATAGTTCCACTATCGGCCAAGAGATGGTGTTGACCTAATACTGCAATAATAATTTTCTTATTCTACAGCAGGCTCTGCAGTGTATTTATTATGATGGTACGGAAACCCTCGGTCCGAGTCCGACTCGCTCTTGCTTGACCGGTCTAAGTTTTAGTTGATTTATTTTTAAGAGCTTTATGCTACTAACTCGAATTTGGTCACTAAGCGTTATAGCGGATTTTGAATTTTTGATACTATACCCATCAAATGGGATTAACAAACTTACAATGACAAAAATATGCCAGAAGAGAACCACTGGCATAGTTTTAATGGAGAATCTTCTGTTTATCTCAGTGTACATGTAGATATGGGCGGCGAGGTTCAACAAAGAAGCAAGAGCTGACCCTGGTTCTTGTACACCATAAACTCGCACAAATGGCCACTGGAAACAACCAAATTAAAAAAAACTTTCATAAACTTCTATACACATTCCATTACTTATGTACACTTTAATGCCCGGAAAATGAGACACAATAGATGTTCTATTGTTGTCTGGCCGCATGCGGCCGCGCGAGCATTGAAGAAATTAATAAAATTAAACACTTATCAGACGAATCTAGCAACAACAATGTAAAAGGCATAAAATAATAATGATGAGCAAAACACTGCAACCAGCTAGAACTAACAAACTTTATTGAATAATGGTGGCTAAATTACCACCATTATCACTAGTATATACGTGCCGGCACATAACTTGACAAAACAAAGATGAGACAAAAAATCCACAGAGTTTAGTGATTGTAGCTGCTGCGCATCTTTTGTCTCATCTTTGTCTTGCCAAGTTATATGCCGGTATCTGTGCTACACTACTATCATACCTTGCCATGGAATTTCGGTATCGAATAGCCTCTCTCTTGGAAGCTCTGTACGGTGCGCCACATACAGTTGTATCTGCATTCATCTCGGCAGTTCCACAACAATTTGCTCCAAATAGTAAGTTGCTCCAATGCATCATTTTTAAAAAAGTACCCATCTAAAAAGTATTGAAAAAAAGATGTATTTTATCAGCTGTAAAGTATTCAGTTCATTTGATAATGCTTTTCATTTTAATAAAACTTAAGTACCTACCGGCTTTACATGAAACAGTCGTACATTTTTTAACACAATTTTGGTAGAAAGGGGATCGGTCTCCTTCGCTGCCTGTAATGTACGGCACTTCATGAAACAAAACTATTACAAGTATCCCCAACAAATTCATTTGTGATGGTGGAACCTCAGACCAAATTATTTGGTCCGAGGATGAAACAAGTTGCCTGCTCCTCCAAGGTCCAACTTTTATTTTTATAACATATTTCTCTATTTAAATTTGGTATTTTTATTTTTAGAGATAAATAAATGATAAATCAAAACATTAATTTTTTTTTGGTTAATTTTTACCGCTTCGAGCAGAAAACAGATTATATTCTCTTTGGCAGAAAAGGCAAAGGCTCATTTGCGCCATACAGCCATGACTTCAGAGTTTATTTTCAAAATATTTGTACAGCTTGTTTTAAAGTTTTCAGTCATTCAACACAAAACATAAACAATGTTGACCTTTGCGTTATTTGTTTAAATTAATTGTTAAAATTTAACTTATTATACGGGTGGCAACTCTAAGTTGGTATGCTAGATTGGAATATGTTAGGAATATGCTTGTGGCTAATTAATACCCAAACCGGGTTAAGAAAAAAAAAAAAAAAAAGAGCGCCGTTCGTGCCAATTTTTTGAAACACCAATTTGATTTTGAAAGGCCATCAGCTTCAACGCCTCTGAAAATTAGAACCGGAACTACTGAAAGAAATACGTGAAATTATAAACGAAAAAGTGTTTTTTCGTGTATATTTTTTGAATTTTTTGTAATATTTCTTATAAGTATGTAAAACAAAAATATTAATAAAAAATAATAAATTTCAAGTGTCGAATTTCCTCATTATGTTGTAATTTGCATCATGACCAAAAGTGATGGATGATCATCTTTTTAAAACATTTAGAGTTTTGCATTCACAACACAATGCTATTTTTATACAATACTAATTGATATACTAGAAAAAATACGACTCGCACCAGGGGCCTTAATATGAGCTCTTATAGCAGGGCTTATTTATTGAACTGCCTTACTTTTTCGTATTCGTTTTAGTACACCCTTTAGGCTTCGACGTTCCACTGTATATTCCCCATTTTCACTCAAGTGTAACAACAGTCATTTGGGTTCGAATAGTCCACTGAACCGTATATGTAAATCTTATAATAATCTAGTTAAGTTAGACAATAGTGTTGACATATTTGACAGTAGTTCGTTGACTTTTAAAAAGAAAATTCTCAATTCAATTAAATGTTAAATTAATTCTATAATAATTGTGTATTGAATATCAGATTTTAATTGCTACCATTCTATTTAGTTCTGCTTTTAAGTAATTTTATATTTTAAATGTAATCGCTCTAATTTATATAATTCAATTGATTGTTTCTATTATTGTATTATTCATTAATGTAATTCATTTGCCTATTAATAATTTAGTTTGCCTATTTTATAAAATGCATGCGGTGGCGACGTATAATTGAAATAGCACTTAACTATCAACGGAGAATGTATCACAGTATTGTATTGGTGTATATTTTGTTGGTTGTCCTCAAATATATAAATATTTATTTAGCGACGATATTATCTAAGTTACAATAGTCTTATGTCAATGGCTCATCATCTTTTACAAAATACTGGTTTTCCCGACGCAGGGGCGTTAATTCTTGAGGAGTTCTCCTGGTACTTCACTATCAGCTTCACTTCACCATATGCATTATGACGAACCACATAAATAGTCTAGCAACCATATTAAAGTAATCGTATCACACCAGTGAGATACTTAGTTTAGTACCTATTGAATAGTTCCGGTGATCATCTATGGTCTTCATCATCAGTTCCACTTCACCAAAATGGTACTTTTCGAAAGCAAATGCACGAGTTACTTAAGAAAATACCAAAATCGCTATAGATATGCCTATAAAATTTGAAGAGTTCCCTTGATTTCTCCAGGATCCCATCATCAGATCGTGATCTTATGACAATGGGACCAATCTGTAACTATATACTTTCAAACTAAAAAAATTTTTTTAAATCGGTTTGATATTGACAAAGTTATGAGGTAACAAACATAAAAAAAAATAAAAAAAAAATTCAGACGAACTGAGCACCTCCTCCTTTTTTTGAAGTCGGTTAAAAACCGGCCAAGTGCGTGTCGGGCCACGCGCCGTAGGGTTCCGTAGTTTCCTCATACCATACCATATTTAATACCTTTATCATTTTTCGCCTGTGAAAATAACTTTGTTTTTCACAGTGTTGGTATGAATGACAATGTTATATTTGCGGTTTTATTTGCGGTATTTGCGGAAAATATGATATAACTCAAAAACTAATTACTATATCTAGTTCAAACCAATTTTCGTTGAAAGTTTTTGTTAAGATCTATAGCATCTATATTTTTTTAAATTTTTTACTCTCTTATTTCAAAAGTTACAGGGCGGGGGGGGGACACACATTTTTCCAATTTGGCAGTGTTTATCTTTCAAACGGTTGACTTTGAGAAAAAGTTGTCTTAATAACCTCAATGTCATTTTTTAAGACCTATCTATTGACACCCCACACGTATTGGTATGATGAAAAATTTTTTTTCAGTTTCAGTTCCATGTATGGGGAGCCCCCTTAATCTTTATTTGTGTTTATTTTTGTATCAAAATCGTTAAGCGGTTAACAGAATACATCTACCTACTAAGTTTCAACTGTGTAATCCTAATATTTTCGGAATAAAATGGCTGTGACATACGGACGGACAGACAGACAGACATGACGAATCTATAAGGGTTCCGTTTTTTGCCATTTTGGCTACGGAACCCTAAAAAGGGAGATAAGAGCCAAGTAAGCAATTATAGACCAATATCTTTGCTATCTACATGGTGATATTCGAACGAGCAATGCACTTTAGACTAATTATTGAAAAATTCAATCTTTTAAAGAAAGAACAAAACGGCTTTCAAAAGGCTAAATAAACTACTCTAGCTGCTTTCTCTCTCGTCGACACTATAATCGAACACGTTGACAAAAGTATTAACCACGATTTTTGATATTTGATTTTGACATGAGCAAAGCTTTTGACTACGTTTCTCATGAATTGCTTCTTCTCAAACTAGAGCGATATGGCATCAGGTTCAGGGGTCTGGCTCATGATTGGCTAAACTCCTATCTGAGAAACAGAAGACAATACGTGGAAATCACAAGTTTAGATAAACATAAAATAGTAAGGTCAAACCGGTCGGATGTTAAAATAAATAACTATGGAGTACCGCAGGGAAGTATCCTGGGACCTCTACTCTTTCTCATCTATATTAATGATATCCCTGAAAAATCTAAATTACCCCAGCGTTCTGTTTGCAGATGATATAATCTGTAATTGTACCGGGAGTGAATATCACAAACTATGAGACAGAATTAAATAAAACCCTAGAATCAGTGATATACTGGCTTAAGATAAATAATCTAAAAGGTAACATTAATAAAACAAAATACATCCAATTTATTAAAAAAAACGGCAACAAAAAAAACTCGTAGTCAGTCACGACTATGAAGAAATACAAGAAACGAATGACGTTACTATTTTAGGTATAGTACTAGACGATAAATGCACATGGCAACAGCATTTAAACAGACTATGTAGTAAAATTAATTCGTATGCGTATGCCTTGTGGAAGCTAGGTAAATAAAACCGCAAGCAATAGCACTAGAGTCTGTTCGGAAAGAGAACCGTTTTGGGCTTCGTAGGTACTTGATTAAAATTTTTGACATGTTGACGGCATTGTAACGTTTTAGTGCCACTGTAATATCTATGTCCATCAAGTCAAGATAGTCGCACCATAATTTCGTATAACAGTGCCGTAAACATGACAAAAACGATGATCAAGCCCCAAACCTTTTAGAATTAAGATTTCCATCTGTACTTACCACATTCTGGCATAACAAAAATGTTTATGTTTATGACCTTAGTATGAAAGCAGGGGCCTTACTATGAGCTCTTATAGCAGGGCTTATATTGAACTGCCTTTCTTTTTCGTACTATGACCTCAACGGTTAGTATGAAAGCAGGCCTTAAGCTATCCTGTTTAAGGCCTGCTTTTCAACTGAACGGTTTCTTATTTGCTGATGGTAAGCCCCCAGGCCTTAAGCAGTCCTGTTTAAGGCCTGCTTTTGAACTGAACGGTTTTTTTTTTTGCTGATGGTAAGCCCCCATATCAATTCTCGGACGGGAATCGGACCCGCGACCTTTGGATATCCGATCCAATGATCTGACCACTGAGCTACCGTGTTTTTAAAACATTTTTGTTTTAAAATTACTTTGAAGACTTTGTTGTAAAAGTAGATAGTTAAAATTTAGAGATGACGCTACTTTCTTTGACCATTTGGGTTGTTCTAAAGTGTGCCCCCCCCCCCCCCCCCCAACAACAACACAAATTAGTAATCTGTGACAACAACAGGGCACAACTGGGTTGCGTACTGGAGGCTTACCATCAGCAAATAAGAAACCGTTCAGTTGAAAAGCAGGCCTCGAATACATAGGTACTCGAATAGAGAATACGAGTAATAAAAGTATTTGAATACCGAAAGTATGTGAATAAAATTACAATCGACGGTTAAAATTCTCTGTGGTGATCGATGACTTAGCGATTGGTCGGCTGGAATGCAACCAATAACAGCTGACAGTGACGTCGTGTCATGTCAACTGAGGCGCGTTCCAAACCTACACTCCGAGTGCAACCTATCCACAACCGCGAACGCTCTAACGGCGTTCCAAACATTAGAGCGTGACGTTCGGTTGTCACAACCGTGTCGTTCCAAACGTCAGGGGGCTTACCATCAGCAAATAAGAAACCATTCAGTTCAAAAGCAGGCCGTAAAAAAGACTGCTTAAGGCCTGCTTTCATACTAACCGTTGAGATCATGGTACGAAAAAGTAAGGCCGTTCAATATAAGTCCTGCTATAAGAGCTCATAGTAAGGCCCCAGAGCGTTGCAACCAAACAACCATCAAAAATGATGGTTGTAAAACGCTCTGACGTTTGTCTATAGAAAAAATGACAATGTCATTTGACGTTATTTTGTATTTTTGATGTTTTTATGTCTAATTTTTAAAATAATCATGGTAGATCCTCAAAAAACGGATTATATTTGATTTAGTATAAAGAAAAGTTTAAATTATTCGTATTCCAAATGGAAAATGAAGAATTTGTATTGACATTGACATTTAAAGTTCTTAGTCGTTCCAAACCTTAGAACGAGTTAAAAAACAACCAAACAACCGACGCTCAAACGTTCTGAACGCAACCCAGCAGTATTTTTATCTGTGGTCAACTGTCAAACAAGCAAGAAATTTACCAAAGTTGTAATGAATGAATTTTAGAAATTCTTCAATAAATGATCTAAAATGGTTTTCATATTACAAACATTACGTGCTGTAAAAGAAATAAAACGGCCTCGTAATTTCCTTAGAAGTAAATTTATAGATTCTGTCAGAATTCACATTAAAGGAGGGACTGGTGGAACAGGTTTTCCAAAATACGGTGGCCTAGGAGGACAAGGAGGATGTGTCTATTGCGTCGGTAAAGAAAGTGCTAATTTAAGAAAAATTATGAATTTCTATCGTGGCAAGACCATCTCTGCCGGCCACGGTGAAGACAGCCGCAAAACTAAAATTATTGGGACTCCTGGAGCTGATGTTAAACTAGAAGTACCGCTCGGTGTCACCGTGTATAGAGAAGATGGAAAAGTATTGGGAACAATTGACAAGGAAGAAGAAACTGTCATACTAGCGAGAGGAGGACCAGGGGGCACAAAAGATAATAGTTTTCTCGGTCACTTTGGTCAAACTCATCATGTCAGATTAGATTTGAAATTAATTGCAGATATAGGACTCGTTGGATTCCCTAATGCTGGCAAAAGTTCTCTGCTAAAATCAATATCTAGAGCAAAACCTAGAATAGCAAATTACCCCTTTACTACTATTAAACCAAACAAAGGAATAATACACTACACTGATCACAGGCAGATTTCCATTGCAGACTTGCCCGGCCTCATAGAAGGTGCCCATGTCAACATAGGGTTGGGTCACCAATTTTTGAAACATGTTGAAAGAACCAAGCTTTTGTTGTTCATAGCTGATGTTCAAGGCTTTCAATTAAGTCCAAAACATCCACAGAGGTCTTGCTTGGAGACTGTGCTGCTGCTCAATAAAGAATTAGAGCTGTATGATGCAGAACTATTGGAGAAACCTGCAGTTTTGGTTGTTAACAAGATGGATTTAGAAGGATCTAAGGCTGTTTATGAAAATATTATTGAATCATATCGAAGTATAGACAAAACTATTGACAGTATACCTGAAGAGCTTAGGCCAGATAAGATAATATCCTTTACAGATATCGTCGGCATATCTGCTTTAAAGGATGTGGAGAGCATAGAAAAGCTTAAGACAATATTAAGGAAGAGACTAGATGAGCATGCTGAAGAGACAAATCAGGACATAGTAGAACCAAAACAATTGTTGAAGAAAAACAAAGCAATATTGAGAGAAAAGGGACCTAAGATTACATGAATAAATGTTTAAAATTATTGATATATTATTCTATTTCCTTGTTTTTATGCCTACCTATGCTGCTTGTCACCAGTGTCAGACTCAAAGGTCAAACTCATGTTTCCTTATTCCTAAGATTTCAAAAAAACATTTCATGTTTTTTATGGAAGAACAACACTTTTGAATAGGGTAACTAAGTAAAAGAGTAGGAAAGTAGGTATATTATTTTTTAAGTTTATTAAAACAAATAAAAGCTCAATATTGATACGTATTCCAATTCTTATACAACTATGCATTACTACAAGTTTGCAAATCAACTAGTACAAATCTTTATCACAGTAGCTTAATTTCGAGACATAAACAATTGCATTAATTTTAGCCTTATATAAAAATACTCTTGAGATTACATACAAACAATACAATAAATATAGTAATCTACTTAATTTGAAACCAATGATTCCCTTCCCATCAAAGACCACTAATTATTTCTGACGTTATTGCAAGAATTACTTCCTTACACTTCATCATCACAACCTCAAGTTACCAAGAACATAGACAATACAATGTTTCATTTAAACTTGAAAATAAGGTTAACTTTATTTCTATAATTTAATGATCTCAGGATAATTACTAATACAGCAAATCTTAAATTAAAACAAAGTAACATTACAGTAACAATCAAATATATTGAGTAATCTTGGTTAAATTAAAACAGAATTTCTCCTTTTCTGTAAAACAGATTGGGTACAGTATTTACATAGGAAATTTTCGGAAGTAACAGCAAAATCAGTCTACCCATTTTCATTATTCCCTTCCAGCCTTTTGCGAAGAATGGTTATTGACAAAAGAGATAGGAGATAAAAGATCCTTCTACCAAGTGATTTTATTAGAATGTATCAGGTCCCTTTTCTTATTTGAAAGTTTATACTTTAGTTACATGGCAAAGAATACAATTCCGACAGAAAAGACTAGAAAAACATTAACTTATAGACTAAATAACTGAATGGGATCGTCGATTTATAGAAGTATAGACTGCAGTTCTTTCAGATGCTAGGTCTGTTAGACTAACGCAAATCAACTTGCCAAGTTTATTAAGCGATAGATCAATTCTAATCCTACGCAATTAAGATTATAGTGAGCGGGTCCTACTTGAAAGTGTGCTACTCACTTATACTTAACTCTAATCATCTTCGCTACATTATACGGTTTCTTGTTTCTTCATAAATGATCATAATGCATTAAAAACAAGTCAATTTCTTAATCTAAGCAAGATAAAATGCACTAAGAAGTTTTATTTTCATCTCGTAATATTTATAACTAACTACAAAACAGTGGTCACAAACAAAATAAATCATTTCAGATTTGTGATTATAAAATCTTAAGAGCAGATAATAATAGAAATGTGTAACAATTATCTACCGTTTATACCATATTCAGATTCACTTCTCAATTAAAAGAAAGATTTGTCTTTTTTTAAATTATGTTATTCTAATTTCTAATGAATTTTGAAAAATTAACTAAACTAAAAAGAAAAGACAAGTTACCATTGACAAGACTGCCTTCCTAGAAAACGGTTTAAGATTTTGTTCCTACATCAGTTTCAGCGCAACGTGGTGTCAAATTAGCTTCAAAATAATATATGGCGCAATTTTAACTTTAAATGAAAGCAGACCTACAGTCTGTCAAGAAACTCATGAAATTAACAAGGAAATTAGGTACTTTCTTTCCAATAAGTGTTATTGTATAGCAACACACTACATGTGTTGCTAGTAAAAAATATTTTTAGGTCCGTGTCATTAGATTCTTGACAGACTTGTATCTTTTACTAATGCCTGTATCACACCTCCGCCGCGACACAATACCAGCGAAACTGCAATAGTTCCGCCATGTATTGTCTGCTATCGACGACGATATAAAATGACGCTAACATCTACGTAGCTGTTTCGCGTCATTGCTTTCGCGTGTCATGTCAACGGTCGGAGCCGATCATGCATTACAACAGGCTTGTTCGCAAGTGTTCGTGTTCACCTTGCCAAACTCGTGGCGGAACCTACTGAGGCGTTTCGCCACATGAGTAAAGAAAGGACCAGAGACAAAGCTTCTTAAGAACGTGTAAAATTGTTACTTGCTTTGTGCCCAGAGTATGTCCACTGGCAGTCAGTTGACAAACAGGTTTTTCCAGGGACCGGAAACCCCCTTTTTTGGTTAAGCCAATTGTTAGGGAAACCCTATTAAAAAGCTTACCAAATGATAGGGTTTCCCTTTCGATAGGGTTGTCGACGATAAGCTTACCGTATTGTTAGGGTTTTTGAAAATTAGTCTATGAAATACCCAATCAATAACCCCTTTAACGGTAAGCGGTTCCGGTCCTTGGTTTTTTCCGGTCTCGCCGCGTACGCGACAAGCGGCCAGTGAACACGCACACATGCCCCGCGTGCTTGTAGCAGGGATGGATAACGTTATTTTTAAATGTGACGTTATTTCTTACTTTTTTTACCGTTACTTTTAACATTAATGTTATGTCAATAAATAACGTTACTAACGTTAATTTTAAAGTAACGGTAACAAAAAGTAAGAAACAACGTTAAAATTAACGTTATTTACTGAAATAACGTTAATTTCAATGTAACGTTTAGATAACGTTTAGATAACGTTACATTGAAATTAACGTTATTTCAGTAAATAACGTTAATTTTAACGTTGTTTCTTACTTTTTGTTACCGTTACTTTAAAATTAACGTTATTCCAATTAATAACGTTACTTTTTTACCGATAATTTACCGGTACCTACTATTAACAATAGTACCGGTAAAGTTTAACGCTATATTTTACCGGTACAATAACTAGTCTCTGCCTATCCCCATGGGAAACAGGCGTGAGTATATGTATGTATGTATGTAACAACTTTAACGTTATTTTTACCGGTAAATTTACCGATAAAAGGTTTTAACGGTATTTTTAACGTTATTTTTTTGTATAGTTATTTTTTTAACGGTATTTCAATCCCTGGCTTGTAGTGGTGCAACCGATTCGCGCGGTTGTATGAAGCTTTGTCTTTGGTTTTTTCTTTACTCATGTGGTTCCGCGACGGAGGTGTGCTACAGGCGTGAGGGTCAATGATTAGGAATGGTTATGGGACCCCACTATTGCAACAATTATCGCCGTTTAAATCTCTTAGGCTGGGTTGCACCATCTTGACTTAACTCAACAGATACAAACTTATCTGACTCGGTGACAGCGTCGCTGTCGTCTATGGCGTAACTTAGGTAACAATACGTAACATAATAACACTTACGGCCGTTTTTAATAACCTATCCTCAGAGAGATAGGCTTACTAAAGATTTGTTGCCTAGATAATGTCGGTTAAATTAAATGACGGGAAATTACAGTTGCCTGTAACAGTACCATGGCAGACCTATCTCCTGAAGATAGATAATTGAAATCGGCCGTCAGTTCCACTTTCGACCACTGCCCCCCTAGCATGACCACTGAAACGCGATATGATATAGCAATTTATCACGTTTAACTGTCAAAAGACAATGGATTTTGACAGTTGGGTGTCGATAAATCGCTATATCATGCAATATATATCGTGTTTTGTCATGTAGTGTTAAAGTTAAATCAATCAAGATGGTTCAACCGAGCCTCAGTTAAAGAGTTTACGGAACATTCCTGTCGGTTGCGTGTGGTTCAGTCGTACCGTTCCTCCGCCTCGGTGGCGGTCTCGGCGGGCGGCAGCGAGCGCGCGCGCGCGGGCGACGCCGGCGCCGCGCCGCCGCCGCCGCCGCCGCCGCCGCTGCCCTCCGAGCTGCACGGCGACGCCGCGCGGCCGCTGGTCTCCGACGTCGTCGAGTCTGGAGCTAGGGGACGAGAAGACAGCCATTTTTTAACCGACTTCAGCTTTTTTTTTTTTTTTATCGTTCGCGCGTATCTTCGACATTTATGGACCGATTTAGATGATTCTTTTTTTGTTCGATTGAGTTTTCTTGCGAGATGGTCCCATTTATTTTTTTTTCAAATCGGTTCAGTAGTTTACAAGTAATCCTGAAAATACTATGATATTAAATCAACTAACTTGACAATTTTGTTATTTATGAACCGAATTAGATGATTTTTTTTGTTGGGAAAGGGTTACCTTTGTATAGTCTTTTTAACCGACTTCAAAAAAAGGAGGTATTCAGTTTGTATGTATGTATGTTTCTCCGCGATTATCGCACGTTTGGCTGAGCCGATTTTTCTACCTAAATAATATACCTACATTACCTAATACACAAGGTACTTACACTAAAAATAAAAAAATTGTTTAAAAAACAAAAAAACCGACTTCAAAAAACCTGCCTCTAAAAAGCAAGAAATAATATACAAATCATCAGATACGCATTATCATTGTTATAATAAAACACGTCTATTGAAGTCGGGTGGGGCTTTTAGAATAAAAAAAGGAAGATGTACTCCAGCCCCACCCGACTTTAATAGACGTGTTTTATTATAACAATGATAATGCGTATCTGATGATTTGTATATTATTTCTTGCTTTTTAGAGGCAGGTTTTTTGAAGTCGGTTTTTTTGTTTTTTAAACAATTTTTTAATGTCCCCACTGCTGGGGCAAAGTCAAAGTCAGTCTTTTTCTTCTGTTCGCGGAGTCGCGTGTGATGAGCGACATACACGAAACCACAAAATAGAGAGAGACAAGACTATCCCATCCCCGACGCAGCTTAAGGTCGCCGGCACCAGGGCTCACACGTCCAGGGGAGTGTCGCCGCTGTGCCTACACTAAATACGAAAAATCCGTCAAAATCGATAAATTTTGATCTTGATAGATGATTACATTAAGGATACTTATTAGTTACCTGGCGGCGGGTTGAGCCGCGTGTCGTTGGTGGCGGGGCGTGGCTTCCGCGCGGCGGCCTCCTCGCGGGGCTCCTCCACCTGCGCGGGGCACTCCAGGTGCACCAGGTGGAACACCTACCAACACACATACTAGTTATACAGGCTGTTAATAAATTAACCAAAATTGGGAAAACCATTTCTTCGGACCATCAAACTGAACAACTAAAACTTTTACTATGGGACCAACAACTCTGAAATCACGAAAAAAACACCGTTTTATATATTTCGATATTTTCGTTTCGTTGTTAATTTTTGTATGAAAGAGCTGATTTTCGAGTTTTGAGCGATTTCAGAGTTAGTCCGATAGTACAAGTTGTTCAATTTGATGGTCCGAAGAAACGATTTTCCCATTTTTGGTAAATATATTAACACTCTACACACATACAAACATACTACATAAATATATTGACACTCTATACATACACACATACTACTTTTAAGCTTGCCCTGTAGCCAATGTTTACAACATTAAGTACAACATTTATTGTTCGAAACCGAATTTCGATGTCATTTTACAAATGTGACTTTGTTTAGTCTAGCTAGGCGGACTGAAATTAGAGATATAAAAAAAACAACAATATTAATGATGATCTCAACTCACCTCATTTACAGAGTTGTTAGTGCCGACGATGCGTATGATAGACACAGGCCGCGGAGTGAAGTAAATAACCTGCCACGACCTACACAATGTACAATAATTTAATATTTTTAAAATTATTTACATAAAACAAAGTTATGGATTTGAAGCGAGTGTAATTTAATACTTCAGGCACATAATAGTACTAGCGTACAGAAGTTTCACTTCGCAAAATCGTTTAAATAAATTGCGACTCTTGCTCCGACACAATAAAGTGCAATTCAGGTCGCACAGCGCTCCTTTCGCTACAAAACGTTCACCTATGTTGCCTCTCTTTCTATCGCGTAGGTCTTATCTTTTCTGACGTATGAAATTTGTCGTCTCAGAGAACGCCGAGCGCTTCGAACTTGCGCGCGGAGTGAGTGACAGAGCTCTGCTTCAGGCACCACGGCCAGATGTTTTAGTAGTTTAATTGCAAGCCTAATAGAGTTGACAGTCATCCCACAGCAACAGCCTCTTCTTCTTATTTTTGTTATGGCAATCTACTCCTCTTCAGGAAGTAATTTTTGCCAGTGTCAAGTGTTTTTGGAGGTTGGGTGTGCACGTGTCGGATGGTTATGTAATCACTTTCACAATGTCTATAGTACTTTATATCAGAAAGATCAGAAGGATCATGTTTGCTATCAGTCTGGAGTGCCTACCGGGACGAACCAATAAAAGATTAAATTAAGTACAACAGTTTGTATTTGACAAAAGACACTTTACATATATCGTTATAAAAAGGCACGGATACGCGGCGCGCGACTACCTAAGACGAGGGCTGCGGAGGTGACTAACGAGAAGCGTTGGCTACGAGCGAAATTGCTTACGCGCTCTATTTACTGTGTCACCACATGTTAAATAATTCAGTCGTATTGTTTCAGTTTACATTAGAATGCGGGTGCATCGCATTCCAATGCTGCTTGGAGCATTTGGCATCAAATATATCGATACAGTTTACTCGGTAAGTTCTGCCGAGGTAGCCACCACTACAATAAAGTCTCAGCTTCACACAACCAAGATCCCACCTATTTCAATTATCCCACATATTAGCCCAGGACTTTTAGCAAAAAACCTAGGACTAATTCCGGCGAAAGGTTTTTTGTTTTTAAAGTGTTCCTTAGGTCCCCCTGAATATATCTGGAAAGTTCCCCGTGGATCCCATGTACGCTCCCCCCTCCCCCCCCCCTCAAACGTCTCCCTGATTTTAGTTTCTTCTATTTATCTCAGAAACGGTTGAAGATAGAAGAAAGTTGTCAACGTATGATATAATTGTTATGAAATATCCAACCCGTCGACACTTTAATCATTTCGATGTGAGCTGTAGTCTCTGAACTATACCTACAGACGTTTCACCAAAAAAATGTTTTTGCCCAAAAATCGTTCTTTGTACTAGTTTTTTTAAAAAAGGAGTGGAGTTGTGGCAAAATTTTATAAGGTCATATAAATCTAGATACGTAGAGGAATAAAACGAGGTATAATACATTAATACATTGGATATTGATCCACTATGAATCAATTTGCAAATAATTAAAATAGCCACCGAACTGAACTCGACAAAATGGCACCAAAAACCCAGCAGCAGCCTCAACGAGGACATATTACATAGGGCTGCCACATCATGTGTCATACCTGCAGTGGTCCCTGGTGCGGTCGCAGACGGTCTCCCAGTCCCAGTAGTTGAGCGAGGTCTCCACGTAGTACGAGTAGTGGCGGTAGTCGCAGTCCCAGAGCAGCAGGCGCAGGGAGGACAGCAGGTAGGGCTGCGCCAGCTGCACCACGATGGCGCCGGAGCCCAGCTGGTGGCACGTGTAGCCTTGCTCCCAGTCGTAGTGCTCCGTGTCGCCGTTTAGGAGGGCGTTGCGAGACCGACTGTCAGATAACACGATCAATCAAAATATACACAATCATCTTTGTCTAGGGATCAAGGTATTTTTTTCATACAAACGAGGTAATTCTGAAGCCTCGGTTTCCTGCCAGAGATGTTCCGTGCTGTGATCTGATGATGGCTATCCAAGGAGTGAATGAAGAAGATCGAGATCGCTGTACACACTCAACTGATCTGATCGGCATTCTAAAATATAAAAGGACATGTTTGAAAAACCGCGAAAACAGCATTAAAATGTATGGAAATCCTGAAACTGAGAACCCTTCTATCTTTTAGAATACTGATCAGATCAGTTGGGTATGTATAGCGATTTCAATCTTCTCCACTCACTCCCGGATAGCCAGATCAGATCATAGCACAGTACATCAGTTGCAGGAACCAAGGCTTCAAAGTTTCCTCGTTTGTATGAAAAAATCATCTTGAACCCTAGACAAAGTTGATGAGAATAATTGCAGGAAGATTTTGAGGCAACGTAATAGGAAAATATCTTATTAGTATGACAATAAAACTGAAATTCCAACGATAAAAATAGTTACGTTGTAAAAAGCATGCTTATAGCATAGCATAATAATATAGTGTGCTCGCTTAGACTTCAAACTTAGTTTCGTTGTTGTGAAATATTCTCACCAAATTGTTTCATGACGGGCTGTTGTGAAAACGCGCGAGCAAGCTTTTACAAAAAAAATATAGATAATAAAAACTATCGCACAAACAAAACATTTTTAGACATCTACTCCGCACATTGAGCCACTAGTCGCGGCCACTAAACGCGACCACTAGTGGCTCAGACAAGCCACTAGACGCAGCCACCGATCGCAGCCGCTAGTGGCAGTGGCCGCCGGGAAGAAGCCGGCTACTATGGCCGAGTGTGCGCGCGATGCGAGCCACGAGCGGCCACAAGTAGCGAGCGCGGGCGACTCCCGCAGCTTGTGGCTCGGACGCGGCCACTCGAACGCCCGGTTTGCGCCGATACTATACAAAATGTATGAAAAAACTCGTCCGCAGCTTGTGGTCGCGTTGAGTGGCTCAATGTGCGAGCGCTCAACACAAGTTGACATTTCTGCTCCAGTTCGTAACATCAGTGACATACCTGATGCCCTCGATGACGACGGCAGACAGCTCGACGGTGGCGACGTTGTGCGCGGGCTTGACGAGCCCGTTGCACAGCGGCGGCACGAGCGCCGTGTGCATCGCCTCCAGCGCCACCGCGTGGAACACCTGATCCAAGTGCGAAAGTTTAGGGCCTCATCCACTAGCGTTCATTCCGATAGGAATGTACAATATTCCATAGTACCATATTCTGACGTGTTGTGTTGTGTCGCAACAGAATCGTATCGGTTTCATACATTTATTAATTACATTTTGTTAAAACATATTTTTAGTATCCCTAATTTGTAAGTTTTTTGTAAACTTTTTTATGAAATAAATTTATTATTTTATGACAAGAAAAATATATTTAGTATGGCTAGGAACACTTATTACAGTGTGTCGTCTCGCCACATGTTTCCGCCTTTATGGATTTTACATTCCGACAGGAAATGAGGCCTTTTTGTGTGTATTTGTGTGTTACAACTTACAAGTTACAACTGCAAGCCTAAACGGCTGGACGGATTTGGATGGTTCGGTAAACTGTAGCGGTACATTAAAACCTGGATTAACACAGACTACTTTTTATTCTCAAATTTCCTAGAGTCCACGCGGACGAAGTCGACTTATAACTAGCGGCCAAAATACCGTGGGATGCAAAAAGCCCTAGACCGGTAAAGATGCGTGCAAATAAGGAGGCCTACACTCAGCAGTAGCTGGCTGAAGAAGAAGTAATAAGTTGCAAAGTCAAAATGGCTTTATTCAAATAAACTAATGATTAAGCACTTTTGAATCGTTTATTTCCGTTCCAGACGCGCAAGAAACAATAAGTAACGATATTTACAGACTTAAAGCAGTTGCAGTATAGGTACGCGAGCTTGAGGTCTTTCTTAGAAGGGAATCACTGTTGTGGAGCGTCTAAATGTAAGCATACAGTTGCGTCAATAATAGTAGTGGCATTTAGTAAAGGCGTTTTTAAACTGTATAGTTTGTAAAGCCGTGATAAGTAGTGGCATTACCGACCATGTTGACAGTGTTGCTGGTGCCGACCAGCTTGATGAAGTGCACCACTCGCGGCTCGAAGTACAGGTTCTGCCACGAGCGGCAGAAGTACTTGCTGTGGCATTACCGACCTTGTTGACAGTGTTGCTGGTGCCGACCAGCTTGATGAAGTGCACCACTCGCGGCTCGAAGTACAGGTTCTGCCACGAGCGGCAGAAGTACTTGCTGTGGCATTACCGACCTTGTTGACAGTGTTGCTGGTGCCGACCAGCTTGATGAAGTGCACCACTCGCGGCTCGAAGTACAGGTTCTGCCACGAGCGGCAGAAGTACTTGCTGTGGTATTACCGACCTTGTTGACAGTGTTGCTGGTGCCGACCAGCTTGATGAAGTGCACCACTCGCGGTTCGAAGTACAGGTTCTGCCACGAGCGGCAGAAGTACTTGCTGTGGCATTACCGACCTTGTTGACAGTGTTGCTGGTGCCGACCAGCTTGATGAAGTGCACCACTCGCGGTTCGAAGTACAGGTTCTGCCACGAGCGGCAGAAGTACTTGCTGTGGCATTACCGACCTTGTTGACAGTGTTGCTGGTGCCGACCAGCTTGATGAAGTGCACCACTCGCGGCTCGAAGTACAGGTTCTGCCACGAGCGGCAGAAGTACTTGCTGTGGTATTACCGACCTTGTTGACAGTGTTGCTGGTGCCGACCAGCTTGATGAAGTGCACCACTCGCGGTTCGAAGTACAGGTTCTGCCACGAGCGGCAGAAGTACTTGCTGTGGCATTACCGACCTTGTTGACAGTGTTGCTGGTGCCGACCAGCTTGATGAAGTGCACCACTCGCGGTTCGAAGTACAGGTTCTGCCACGAGCGGCAGAAGTACTTGCTGTGGCATTACCGACCTTGTTGACAGTGTTGCTGGTGCCGACCAGCTTGATGAAGTGCACCACTCGCGGTTCGAAGTACAGGTTCTGCCACGAGCGGCAGAAGTACTTGCTGTGGCATTACCGACCTTGTTGACAGTGTTGCTGGTGCCGACCAGCTTGATGAAGTGCACCACTCGCGGTTCGAAGTACAGGTTCTGCCACGAGCGGCAGAAGTACTTGCTGTGGCATTACCGACCTTGTTGACAGTGTTGCTGGTGCCGACCAGCTTGATGAAGTGCACCACTTGCGGCTCGAAGTACAGGTTCTGCCACGAGCGGCAGAAGTACTTGCTGTGGTATTACCGACCTTGTTGACAGTGTTGCTGGTGCCGACCAGCTTGATGAAGTGCACCACTCGCGGTTCGAAGTACAGGTTCTGCCACGAGCGGCAGAAGTACTTGCTGTGGCATTACCGACCTTGTTGACAGTGTTGCTGGTGCCGACCAGCTTGATGAAGTGTACCACTCGCGGTTCGAAGTACAGGTTCTGCCACGAGCGGCAGAAGAACTTGCTGTGGCATTACCGACCTTGTTGACAGTGTTGCTGGTGCCGACCAGCTTGATGAAGTGCACCACTCGCGGCTCGAAGTACAGGTTCTGCCACGAGCGGCAGAAGTACTTGCTGTGGCATTACCGACCTTGTTGACGGTGTTGCTGGTGCCGACCAGCTTGATGAAGTGCACCACTCGCGGCTCGAAGTACAGGTTCTGCCACGAGCGGCAGAAGTACTTGCTGTGGCATTACCGACCTTGTTGACAGTGTTGCTGGTGCCGACCAGCTTGATGAAGTGCACCACTCGCGGCTCGAAGTACAGGTTCTGCCACGAGCGGCAGAAGTACTTGCTGTGGCATTACCGACCTTGTTGACAGTGTTGCTGGTGCCGACCAGCTTGATGAAGTGCACCACTCGCGGCTCGAAGTACAGGTTCTGCCACGAGCGGCAGAAGTACTTGCTGTGGCATTACCGACCTTGTTGACAGTGTTGCTGGTGCCGACCAGCTTGATGAAGTGCACCACTCGCGGCTCGAAGTACAGGTTCTGCCACGAGCGGCAGAAGTACTTGCTGTGGCATTACCGACCTTGTTGACAGCGTTGCTGGTGCCGACCAGCTTGATGAAGTGCACCACTCGCGGTTCGAAGTACAGGTTCTGCCACGAGCGGCAGAAGTACTTGCTGTGGCATTACCGACCTTGTTGACAGTGTTGCTGGTGCCGACCAGCTTGATGAAGTGCACCACTCGCGGCTCGAAGTACAGGTTCTGCCACGAGCGGCAGAAGTACTTGCTGTGGCATTACCGACCTTGTTGACAGTGTTGCTGGTGCCGACCAGCTTGATGAAGTGCACCACTCGCGGCTCGAAGTACAGGTTCTGCCACGAGCGGCAGAAGTACTTGCTGTGGCATTACCGACCTTGTTGACAGTGTTGCTGGTGCCGACCAGCTTGATGAAGTGCACCACTCGCGGCTCGAAGTACAGGTTCTGCCACGAGCGGCAGAAGTACTTGCTGTGGCATTACCGACCTTGTTGACAGCGTTGCTGGTGCCGACCAGCTTGATGAAGTGCACCACTCGCGGTTCGAAGTACAGGTTCTGCCACGAGCGGCAGAAGTACTTGCTGTGGCATTACCGACCTTGTTGACAGTGTTGCTGGTGCCGACCAGCTTGATGAAGTGCACCACTCGCGGCTCGAAGTACAGGTTCTGCCACGAGCGGCAGAAGTACTTGCTGTGGCATTACCGACCTTGTTGACAGTGTTGCTGGTGCCGACCAGCTTGATGAAGTGCACCACTCGCGGCTCGAAGTACAGGTTCTGCCACGAGCGGCAGAAGTACTTGCTGTGGCATTACCGACCTTGTTGACAGTGTTGCTGGTGCCGACCAGCTTGATGAAGTGCACCACTCGCGGCTCGAAGTACAGGTTCTGCCACGAGCGGCAGAAGTACTTGCTGTGGCATTACCGACCTTGTTGACAGTGTTGCTGGTGCCGACCAGCTTGATGAAGTGCACCACTCGCGGCTCGAAGTACAGGTTCTGCCACGAGCGGCAGAAGTACTTGCTGTGGCATTACCGACCTTGTTGACAGTGTTGCTGGTGCCGACCAGCTTGATGAAGTGCACCACTCGCGGCTCGAAGTACAGATTCTGCCACGAGCGGCAGAAGTACTTGCTGTGGCATTACCGACCTTGTTGACAGTGTTGCTGGTGCCGACCAGCTTGATGAAGTGCACCACTCGCGGCTCGAAGTACAGGTTCTGCCACGAGCGGCAGAAGTACTTGCTGTGGCATTACCGACCTTGTTGACAGTGTTGCTGGTGCCGACCAGCTTGATGAAGTGCACCACTCGCGGCTCGAAGTACAGATTCTGCCACGAGCGGCAGAAGTACTTGCTGTGGTCCACCACGCGCACCCAGTCCTTCTGGTCCACCGACACCTCGATGAAGTACCCGTATGACCTGGTAACATTCAAAGTGTCTTTATTCAAATAAGCACTTTTGAATCGTCTTTCCAGACTCTTTTAACTGACAAGAAGTTGAGAGGTATTACTTGCGTGTTTGATCATTAACACTATTGAAATGGAATACAACATACACAAAGTTGAAAACCAATACTGGATGTCTGAACATGGAAACTTTATTATATCACCTATGTAGGCACATAGTATTATTAATGTTGTATTATTAGTGATTTTGCATACTTAATAATACTTATGTGACGTATTACGACTGCGAAAATTGGAGTAATTACTGCTCCGACTCTTACATCTACATAAAAATTGATGAAATATTCTAGCCTTGAACTGCCTTAAACGAATGTTTGAATAAAAAAACAAAAACACGGTTTTTTTAATAACTTTTGAAACCGAATCTCAACAACCTCGCTCCATGTCGTACTTGTATGTACCACCTAGTGAGTGACGTCGTGTAGTATACCTGTTGTCGCGGTCCCACAGCAGCAGGCGTATGTGGTTGATGATGGTGGCGGTGGCGAGGCGCACCAGTATGCCGGGGTTGTCGGCCGCGTCGCTGATCGTGTGCCGCGTGTAGCCTCGCTCCATGTCGTAGTTCTCTATGTCGCCGTCCAGTAGGGCGGAACGCATGTCGCCTGAGATCACGCGGGCGCCGCGCTTGGGGGTGGCGACGTTTTCCTCCGGCACTTGGAAGAGATATTTAAGAAGATAAAACTCGATCTGACGATGGAAATACCGGTGCCCCCAATACAAGTTTATGTAACGAGTGTTAATGGTAATGTAAATTATAAGATAGTCTGCTCATGCGATAACATGCGTCAAATCCCAATATTCAATTCAAATTATTAGAAGATTACGCGCGTGAAGGTATCATGGAAAAAATATATAATGTACTTGAAATAATACACAATAGATTTAATTGAAAGCATTTATAAAAATGTTACCACCTTTGATGTAAAAAAATATTCCATACACCCTGTTTCTGGTCTTATTTGCAAAATTTCTCGGAAACAGAACATTCGTTTATGTTAAATAAAACCAACCATAAAAAACGGAGATGTTAATACCTTCAATCATAATTGAACAGATTTTTTTTACTAACTTGAAAGCGAAGAAAAGTAATAAAAACATGTAAAAAAAAATTAAGAATTCGGTGCTAGTTCTCAACGCAACCGCCGCGTTGGAACGCGCACTGATTTGAACCCAAAGTGAGTAGAGTTACGTTCGATTTCACTCCATCACGGATCGACCCGCTCGGATTGACGCATGTTAAAGTCTTAAACAGTCAATGCAAGCAAAAGAGACAGAGCGATAGTTTTCATACGATTACAGATTTGCAAATCCCGTACTTTTTGCGTATTTCAAATATCACAAGCTAAAGGAAAATATAATATCCTCAACACAAAATAAGACACACGTGATTATTCCTTCCTACAAATATAATTATGTCTATCTGATATCTTTTTACGCTTAAACCATTGAGTTAAATTTGACCTAAACAACTGAACCAAATTTTATTAATTTTCGTATAAAGATACATTGAAATATGAACGACATTTTATCGCAAAACATAATATCGAAGGGAGTGAAATAGGAGATGAAAGTTCGTATGGGGGCCAGGGACAAAGCTAGTCTGAAAAAAAGCTAAAACAATGTGACTCACACAGCATGCCGCGGTGAGGCAGGTCCGTGCTCTTGGTCTGCGTCTTGTCCTGGATGGCGTCGAGCAGCAAGTCGGGCGTCACCAGCGAGAACGGCCGCACCACGGTCAGCAGCTCCTCGAGGCTCATCAGGGTCAGACGCACGCATTTCAAGATCTTCTCCTAGAAATAACATCGTCTTTGGGGTGCCCTGCCCTGTGCTGACTCGTGATCGTGACCTAAGTAGGCTCCCACCTACCAATATCACTATGAAGTCTCACAGTGCCTACGGACGCAAGTTTACAAGCGTGTTAGAAACAAACTATTGATTGTCACCAAGTGTGACGTCATAACGATGGAATGTGCGGCGCGCTACATACCGCAAAATGAGGATCAGTAACGATTTCTGTTTAGTGGCTTAACAGAAAGCTTATGCCACCACATGATTAACTGTGAAGAAATTTTTACGATATCTCTTAAACCTGAGAAGCTATACGAGCTAAAACACTTATTTTGGGGGGTAATTATGACGTCATCGAGACGTACGCGAACCTTATGACGTACGTGATAAAGCACATATTGCATTGAGCTTGGCATTTCTTTCAAAACCCTTATAACTCATACATACATATACTCACGCCTGTTTCCCATGGGGGTAGGCAGAGACTATAACTCAACCATTTCTAAACGGATTTCAAAAATTCTTTCACTAAGTTTCAAAGCTATAAATATGTTTTTATATTATACCAATAATAAAAAAACTATAGGATTCAAACCTGTTTGTTACTGATCCTCATTTTGCGTAGCGGCGGGCGGCACTGCCGATTTTGGCGGTGCGGTGGAGCAGCGCGGTTATGTGTTTTCGCTTTAGAACTTGGTCGGAACACAATAATAATATGGTTATTTAAGTAGCGAGTAAACTTACGACTTGCGCCTGTCCGCTGTCGGACTTGACCCATTGCTGGTTGGCGCTGAACCAGCTGCACACCGCCTTGAAGATCTCCACCTCCGCCGCGAAGAACGAGTCCCGCTCCAGCAGCCCTTGGAGGGCTTCCTAGATAATACACACGGACTATAATTCAACAAAGAAATAACGACTTTGTGCCTTAAACATAAGGGTCAAATATGCACAAAGGTCGCGAAATCTAAGATTCATGAAGTCTTCACTTCACTTCCTATATAACACCGACTTAATTCTTTGTCAAAGAAATGACTACTTTGTCCCTTAAAATTAAGGATAAGAATAGATCTGCAAAATTATAAGTAAGAAGATTGGTGTCTAATCACCTTGTACTTTTGTTCATTAGGTTAAAATAAAAATGAAATCTGATCCGAATATAGCAATAGAACTTACAACAGACAGTTGCAGGAAGGAGTCGTGCTGGAGAACTTCTGTTGCATTTCTGTCCAGGAAATTGTAGCAGTAGTCCATGAGCGCGTCAAGGCCGTACAGTCTGGAATAAAGAAACATTTAAATATGTTTTGCTTTTTAACCGACTTCAACAAAAGGAGGAGGTTCTCAATTCGATTGTATGTTTTTTTTTATCGTTGTTCGCGCGTATTTTCGACATTTATGGACCGATTTTAATGATTCTTTTTTTGTTCGATTGAGTTTTCTTGCGAGATGGTCCCATTTTTTTTCAAATCGGTTCAGTAGTTTGCAAGTAATCCTGAAAATACTATGATATTAAATCAACTACCTGGACGATTTTGTTATTTATGAACCGAATTAGATGATTTTTTTTGTTGGGAAAGGTATACCTTTGTGTAGTCGTTTTAACCGACTTCAAAAAAAGGAGGTATTCAGTTTGTATGTATGTATGTTTCTCCGCGATTATCTCACGTTTGGCTGAGCCGATTTTTCTACCTAAATACCTACACTACATAATACAGAAGGTACTTACACTAAAAATAAAAAAAATGTTTAAAAAACAAAAAAACCGACTTCAAAAAACCTGCCTCTAAAAAGCAAGAAATAATATACAAATCATTAGATACGCATTATCATTGTTATAATAAAACACGTCAATTGAAGTCGGGTGGGGCTTTTAGAATAAAAAAAGGAAGATGTACTCTAGCCCCACCCGACTTTAATAGACGTGTTTTATTATAACAATGATAATGCGTATCTAATGATTTGTATATTATTTCTTGCTTTTTAGAGGCAGGTTTTTTTTGCAACTTAAATTCATGCCAACGTGCAGGAAAGTTGACAGCTGTTGACTGACACACGCGACTAAACGAGCACACGATTCGGCAACTCGCGGGGAGGGGTGAGGTAATTGATTCTAGGGCGGGGCGGGGAGTGTCCTTTCTGTACGTAGTACTTATACACGACCTTAATACCTCTACCTTTGATCATTCCTCTACACACGACTTGGATGTACAGTATGGAGGAATCTTAACCCCATATCAAGATGTCTCACCTGGCCGCGTCGAGTACAGCGCAGACGTTCCTGAGCGCGAGGACCTGGCGCAGGTAGTCAGAGATGGCGGCCTCCAGCTCCTGGAAATTGAACTGGTGCGCCAGCCCCAGCATGTCCAGTACTGTGTCCTCGCGCAGCAGCGACAGGCCCATGTGACCTAAAGGAACGCAATCATCATCAGCTTCCGACTACCTGAGTGGTGCAGTGGTCAAGAGGTCCCGGGTTTGATTCCCGGCCGGGCAGAAATAGAAATGTTGAATTTTAATTTCTGTGACAGGTCTGGGTGTTGCTATGTATAATAGTATAGTGTATTTAAAAAGTATATCAGTTATCTAGCACCCATATTACAAGTTTTGCTTAGTTTGGGGCTAGAGGTGCTGTGTGAAATTGTCCAAGCACTTATTTATTTTATTTATTTATCTTAACGCATATTAAATTGTATGAATTTGTTTTTTTGTAACAGCCTAGAACGAATGACTTTTAATTTTAGCTTGAATTCGTAAATTGATTCATTAAGAATGATCTAATTAAATAATGTTATTTCTTAATGAATCTATGTTAATTGTAACATTTGTAATATCTATGAATGTAATGTCTGGAAACGATATACCTTCTTCTTCCTTGTAATTGTTCCATCTGATAAAGCTAATAAGTTTTTTTGCACCCATTTTTCTTGTCAGCTAAAAGACGTCGTAGTACCTAATGGGTGGTAGAGTAACAGAATTGACGATTTAAAAATGCTTATTTGAATAAATAATATTTTCATTTTCATGTCATTCGCACGCTGCTTGGCTTCCAAAGATCTCCATGACATGGTGATCAGTCCTGTCCAGCTCGCATCCTACGGCTTCTCGCGACCTTCACCAGATCGTTGGGGGGCTACTCATGCAGAATCGTTTGGTTCAAAACATTTTCAAACGAATGCAATAAGCAAGCACTCTCGAATCACACTGATTAAACTACTCTCGTAAAATGCAAATTTTTGACCAATGACGTCGTCGTGACGTGACGTGATGTTGTGTTACATTAAGGCCGCGTTCCAAATCACGCCAACAGTGCTCACAGCATGTGACGTCATTCTATACCGGTCCAAATCACGCCAACAGTGCTCACAGCATGTGACGTTATTCTATACCGGTCCAAATCATTAGCACGCTGTCGGCACGCTCACGATACTATTGATTCGGACCGCTAAGTGAGAGCGCTAACGCCGCTAACGTTGGATTGTATGAACAAAGTAACCTAAAAAAGGGGTGGTCTCAGTAAAGTAAATATTTCTTAATGAATAGGTATTTTAATGAATCGAATCAAGTTCCTTCACTCAAACGAATTATTTACCTACCAATTTATAAACCATCAAAGCTTCAAAATACTTATTACCGCTGCTAGCTCTTTCAACATCAGTTTAATATAATTATTTCGTTCGTATCTTCACAAAACACCTGCAGATCAATAATCCAGCCATCTTTTGAAAAAATCACAAATAATAACCACAACGTCCACAACAATTTCACAATTTAACCACGTATTTTTGATAAGAATGAACTTTGACAACGAAATTTGACAGCTACACCGACTACGCTCACAGTGCTTTGGTGGAATACGCTGAGCGTCGTTAGCACATGCAATGACGTCATCTGTGACGTCACTTCTACTTACGTGAGCGTTGTAAGCATGAATTGGACCGGGCGTTAGCGCGCTCACAGTGCTGTAAGCGTGATTCGGAACGCGGCCTAAGGTAACGTAACATAATAGTAGTCAAGATTATATAGACAATAATTTGTGGATATAATTTTCTTAATGTACATACGAAATACTTATTTACTTTCTGCTTTTTTATATCAGTAGAATAAAAAAAATTGTGTCTGAATATTTACCTGAATAAACATAGCGCAAAAGGGCTTTGAATGCCTGTAACGGCGCCTGTAGTTCCACTTCAGCCTGTAAATGAAAAATATTTTAAAGTTTCGTTATTTTTAATAATAGTACATTCTGAAATTTGCAAGTGATTCTTCATAATGTTGGCTTAGGTGACGGTTTCTAATGCACATACCTGATTTGCTTCCCTCATCCCCCCATAGAGGAGTGCCCTGAAATAATCACTGCTGGCTGCGAGTATCACCTTGTGTGCCGGGATCCTTTGCCCTTCCACTATCAGGGTCACATCAGAGTACTCCGAGGACAGGCACAGAGACCCAATGTGCTCCGATAAGTGACCTGCAATTATCAACATCTGGAAATTCTACTCCCCTTACACTTTAAAACAAATGATAAAAATTCTAAAGATATTTACATTTGTTTAGTATCATTATATATATAAATAGATAGAACTATCTTGTTGGCAGAATTATTGCAGTTTTAAATTCTGATGTAAATTTTTCATTTCTTCAGCAATCTGGTGAATTGAAAAAGAAGTTCCATATTATACAGAAATTACCTACTTTTGATTTTACTAAAGGTGATGTTGTAATAGGTAGAACTATAATTAATCTGACAAAACGTTCAATCATAAAAAACTATAATAATTTTGAATGCTATGCTTTAACAGAACTGAAGATACTACAAATAATTCTATCACTATTAATAAAATGTGCCTTGTAGCTAAGTGAAGAAAAAGCCAACTTTATCAAAATAATATAAACAAGATCTAGGTACTTTTTTTGCAAATCAAAATACTTTCCATGTCATAAGTATGGAAAAAACAATCTTGACTAATAACTATACATACTTATAATGTAATTTAAATGTATTGTGATACCAATACATTTAAATTGTTTCTGACCTTTTGTTCGACGCACAGTTTGAGTGGTAGCGGTGACCAGAAATGTATTATGTCGAATGGCGCCGTGTGGTTATGGCAAATCTTTTTATCCACTCAAAAGGAAAGTTTGCGCCCCAGTAGTGGGAACATCAAAAATGGTTGATGTGCTGTTTTGTTTTGATTATAATTACAAATTAATGTAGTAAAGTAAAAAAAGTGCATACTTATATGCTCAATGTCGCCGACGCGTGAGCTAGGCGAGTTGTTCACGTTACTCATATACTGGTGTTGGCTACTCATTGTATCCACTTCTATTAGACAGATGCCCCCTGTAAGAATAATTTACTCTCATTAGTATGTAATACGAAAATTTTTGTACAGTCTTGAATGAGAACTTTGTCCTCCAACTAAAGGTCTTGTGCAGTGCACAATGTGCACTAAGGATTCGTCCAGATCTGGCGAATATGCCTATTTGATTTGCGATTAGTAGTGCTTTCAGAGCTCGCGCCGCTCACACGCAACGTATGCGGCACGCGTGAACGAACTGCGCTAGTGCTGCTCGATTCTTCGCTTCCTCACGCCGCGCCGCCGCCGCTGCCCGCTCAGAGCACGCACTGCACGCGCGCTGTGCGCGAGCCTAGCGTGAGTTGCGATAGTATAGGAAAGCACACCAAACTGTTATTATTTAGAAGAGGGGACGCCAGCGAAGCTGGGCGGGTGATCAGACACCTAGATCTGAACCATTTCACCCAAGCACCAAACTGTTGCTGCAACAGCGTACATGCTGAACACATACTCGCGAGCGGCATATTCCCCGGATCGAACCACCCTAAGACCTCCTACTTTATGATTTCTATGAATGTGATAGTAGGTGCTCCTTAGGTACTCAAGTGTATAGTCCATTTCAAACAAAAATGTTGAAAGATTAACAAACTTTATTTTTAAGTATTTCATACCTTATTTTATTATAATAATTATTAAATTTATTTAATAAACAGTGCTTTTGAAAATATACATTAAAGGGAAATCACACATTCATTCATTCAGAAATACCAAGATGTACTATTTGAATATTATTGGTTGAAATAGACCTGCAATTACTTCTAACATCCATCAGCCATACCAAAAGAAAATTTATAGTATAGGCAGACTCCGAAGTTCTGGCGCTCCTAGGTTTGGCTAGTCAAACCTCAGGTTTGACAAGAAGGCTTAGTCAAAGTTCAAAACAAATGTGTGTTTGGGCCTTTGACTAATGAATTTATGTCCAAACCTATTATAAATAATAAATAAATCATTTATTTCCTCATAGGTTACTTTACTTAATTCTAGAACAAATTTGAGTAAAATACAAGTATGACCTGAAGTGTAAGAAGCTGGTGCCCATAATAGGTTTTAAAAGAAAACCAGTTACACAGGTCACCAGGCCATATGTCCATATTAGAGACCAACTTGGATAGTTAATTTATCTAAATTAGCTATCTTCCTGGGAGCCAAAGTTATCTGTTGTCTGTTAAAAAACATGAAATTTAAAACGATCGCTCAACTACATTACGCAATTGTCTTAAATTTCTGACCTACAAGAGTAAGGCAGCTTTGACTAAACTTAACCTCAAGATTTATGAAAAACATCAAGTAAATGTTAGATAGTCACAGAGCAGATGTTAAGTACTTATATACTAATTTAGTCAAAGTTGTCTTACTCCTGTAGGTCACGGGATGGGTTAAAAATTTAAGACGATCATGAAGTGTTTCCATTAAAATATCAAAACATATTATAATTTTCTAAATACTGGACATATAACTGTTGTTGAAGCTTATACAACTTCATCTAATGAATATACACAGACAATACGAAAATAATGATACCTATATAAATAAATATAGCTTCATATTATTTATCATAATAATCTTCAACATTTTATTGTACTACCTACGTAACATATTGTAATACACAATGTAAGTGTAAACTTTGAAAATACCATCAAGAACAAAGATTGATTTGATTAGATTGCGTAAATAAACAACAACACTGCAATAGAATGTTCTAGATAATGTAAACAGTTAAATGAAACAACTAAAATGTTAGAAACATTTATGATTTTTAGTTTTGGCACCCATTTCATAAAACTTAAAATTTTCGCCAATTTAAGATTATTCGTTTTGATGTGCTGCGCAAGCAGTACCTACATTTTACGAATATTATTCTTAAAACTATTAAAAGTACCAACTTACTCAAGATTCAAGTCGCTAAAGCATGATAATTTGACTTTTCTAAAAACACAGTTTACCGGATTTCAAACTATATTTCATTTCATTTAATTTCTTGATTTTATTATTTATTATTTTCACAGTCCGTCGCACGCACGTATTTTTTGACAATTTGATTTGACATTGACATATTTGACATAGATGAAATGAATGACAGACTTGGGGTGCATTCCGATTCAAACTTTCCGTTTATACAAAGGCCGTGTTCCGAATCACGCTGATAGCGCTGTTAGCGCGAATCCGACCAAATATTAACGGCCTTACCACAAAAGATCTTAAAACACTGTTTAGCTAAAACACTGTTTAAGTGTAATGCTGTCTCTTTCAAATAATATTGTCAAAAAAGTGACAGCATCACATTTAAACAGTGTTTTAGCTAAATACTTGTTAAACAGTGTTATGTGGTAAGACCGTAATAGTCACAAAATATTATGGACCCCCGAAACGATCAAAACTGCTTGTCCTTCATTTACATTGCATTTACCATTTGGGGGCGTGGCCTACTTTTGATTGGCCACGGTACCTATTCTGTATTGCTTGTCAAGCATCGCTCCTAGACCACCCCAAGGTAACTATTCCCGTGGAACGTCGTCATCATCCATGCGAACACACATCTGAAGGTATCTGGGAAAGAGACCTTATGGTCTAGCCATAAGGTACCATTTGCGTCAGCGGTAAAAAAAACGCGCGTTGAAAAAATCGCTCGTGTGTACGAGCCCTTAGAAAGGAAAGTGACCAAGTACAGTCGTGTACGTAACGTAACAAATAATAAACCGCGCGGACGACAGTAGTGCCACAGTAGAATCAAATGTAGTGCAGAGCAAAACAGGCGCTATGGACTCGACTTAAGAGTTTGTATGGAGCAAAAATCTGCGCGGCAGCGCGTCTTGCACCTTTGCGTTTTCAGTGCACCTTGCTTTCTCAGTGCGTTTGCACCTTATTGTGTGTAAAGATCTGTACATGGAGAAAGAAAATGGTATAATAATTTATGTGTAGCTAAAGAAATAAAAACTCACGTTGTTTTTAATCACGTGGAAGTTGTTGAAAGTTGAAATGTAGCGGGAAAAGGAATAATATATTTCCGGTCTGAATAATATTTTGAAACAGCTTTATTTATTTCATTTATTTGAATAGAACAAAATGTGAACATTTTCTATTCGCATAAATTACATTTGTTTTTTTTTTATCACATTTAGCTCATAAAAATAACAGTTATTTTTCAGTTATAAATAAAAATCTCGTGTGACTTTGATAATTTATGTTCAGTATTGTTCAGAGAGGAAAGGCCGAAATGGAGTTCCATTTTTCATTACTTTCCATATTAATTCAATTTTCTTTAATATATTAGATAAATTTAAGATTTCATTTACAGCACATCTTAAAGAATTGCTAACCACTTTTGGGAGATTTTTAAAACCCTTTAAGAATAAATATCTATATTTCTAAAAATACATAGAAATACAAAACTTTACATCTGACTTTTCTAGCTAAATAAACAGGCGCGAAAGCTTCGTCACGTAAATGCTCTCTCGTGATTGGTTTAGGATTTCGATCGTACCAACATAAGAAAATTCACAGCAATTTGGCAATGTTGTCAAAATTTATACCAGTCGTTCAAGGTAGGTAAATATCGTCGCGATATAGAAATAAATTATTTTTCTTAATGGTTTTCCGTACGATTATTAAATTTTAAGTGTAAAAACGCAAATACAAGGACTCTTTTTCGTGCTGATACTTTGCTAAGTAAGTATTAAACTTCGATATTTGTGTTTCACGAACTTTTTTGTAGAAGGTTGTGATTCTGTAAAAGTAGCTGCACAAATTGCTAGAGTGCGATCTTTGCTAAAGAAAATTTAACGAATATAAATAACACTGCAAATTATAATGACTACATGTATTATTTTTAATTAAATACAATAAAATATTTTGTGCATGAACTCTATTGACGTGCTGTTGATTCTTACGAGATCTTAGTGCGCCCAAATGATTTTTGTCTTCGCATTATTTTATTTTTACGTGCATTACAGGTCATCAGTAATGGATTGCAAGAGATAATAAAGTATCTGGAATGAATTCACTAACGTTTTCGAAGTCGAGAAATGGAGAGACAGCAATGTAATTCACTTCAAAACTTTGATGAGCCAAAAACAGAAATCTTAAAAAAAAGACTATTGAAATCAAGTAACACCTCTTTTGGTGTTCACTTTTCTCAAAATACGTCTCAGCACAATGTGCTACTAAATACTATTCGTGTGAGTTAATTTAATTTTAACCAAGCTGATGCATATAATTATAGTTGTTTCTATGCTGTCCATAACCTTGTTCTCACTTTTCAGGCGCCAATATCAAGCAGCATGATTGTGTCCTCCGTGCATGCCCCACAGAGCTCAATGCCTATTACTCACAATTTAGTTACACATTCTATAGCCCCTGTGAAGATTCACACAAACAACTCCCCCTATCCCTTGCAACTGTCGACAGTTCATGTGCCAGTACAGATTCCTGGCTCCACTTCTAACATTAATGTCCCTGTTCAGTTGTCTGGAGCGACCAGTAGTGTTCCCTTACAAATTGCTCCTGTAAGCTTGCCGCTGCAAGTGACGACCTCTACCAGTGTGCCTGTTCAATTATCTGCAGGTGATACAATAAATGTCCCTCTTCAAATTCCTGCAAACCAGAATATCCAATTGACAGGTCCTACGTTACCATCTATGCCATTGCTTCAAAATCCATCTCAATCCCTCCATAGTTCAATTATTCATGTCCATATGGGATCAAATCCAAGGACAGTGACAATGGATGGTGGTTCTGATATGACTGTTTCTAGCACATCTCAAATTCAATTACCCGATTTGTCAGGAATGCAAATGAAATTAAATAATCCTACGTCCGTTTCTCAAGTTCAAGTTGGGACAAATTCTACTGTAATGCAGATTCCAAGCTCCTCCAGCAACTCTATTCAATTGGCTTTGCCAAACAATGGCAGCTCTGGCACCGTGCAGCTGAGGGGGGCGACACGGACTGTGCCGCATGTGGTGTACATTCAGACCCCCAATGGCCTGAAGCCAGTGACTAGCACTGAAGTGATCAGTCAAGCAAGCACCAGCGGCAACCCCCCACAAATTATTGTCCGGAGACCTGTAAGTATTACCTAGTATTACATTATCTGTGGTATTACATAGGTTTTGACTTGTTTAGTATGCTCTCTTAATACAACAGCATGAATATGTATGTAATAAATAATTAATAATAATAATTCATTAATGCCCAAGGGGCCGCACACAGGCCAGACAACAATAGAAAATATATTGTGTCTCATTTTCTGGGCCTTAATGGGTTAATTGAATTTTAGAATTAATATAACACAATTTAACATGATAGATAAGACATTATTTTCAAGCCATTTTTATTAATTCCTTTTTAACTTATCGTTATTATTTTCAAATTACTCTACTGTTGTTATAGTTTTGAAATTATTTCTTATTTTATCTTTGAAATTTCATCTATCTAGTTGATAAAAATTGTGCAATAAGACATCAAAACAACACAAAGGGAATATAAAAAGGTGAAGTAATAAATAAAAAAAGGATTTACAAAATCAATGAAATAAAAATAACTTATTGTTCTTTTATAATTATCATCTAAGAAAAATCAAAATTACAATTTATGAAATGCTAATGCAATAAAGTTTCTATTTTTTTGTGATAGAAATAACAGGGTGAAAGCTAAAATATGATGCATTCATTAAAGTCAATCAACACTGTAAAGAATACATTTGTTTTAAAAAGTAAGATAATTAAAAGAGTATCTGGTTGGACGAAATTATTTCATTTGATTAATCTTGTTTGCATCTTACCTTGGTGCTCTAAATAAAAAATTAAAATGTATTTTTTAGAGCGATAAATTGAAAACAAATGATTTTTTATATTAATATTGTTGTAGAGAACTTAGCTATACTTAAGAGTTTTCCTTTCAACTTTTGCAGGTGACAAGTGGTTCAAATTACATTATATCGAATGTCAGCAGCAAACCAAATATTGCACCTAAAGTTACTCAAAACAAATCCTCTTTATTGGCACCTGTCAATGCTACTCAGCCAATTGTTATCCAGAAACCAAAACCAACGGAAAAGATGGTTGTTCCAGTGAGCATTGCTCCTCAGACCAAACAAACGATAGCATATCTAGGCTCAGTGAAGAAATCTGCACCAAAAAACTTAACCGAGAGCCAATCAATACTCATATCGCACAACCAACAAACGGTCACCACAAATAATCAAAAACTTTTCTTAACACCTATGAATATGCCAAAGATTCAAAACACTAAATTCATCCTTCCTGTTAATTTGCCTGCAAGTATGTCCTCAAAAGGTCCCATTATAAATCTTCAGATTGCAAATGGTCAAATCCAAAATGACCCTCAAGGGAGCATCACTGTAATGAGAGACACGGCTTCTATGGATACTGCAGAAATGCCTCCCTTGCAGCCTTTAGGGAAAATGGTTAATGTCAATGGAAGGGAATCAAACTCTGTACCTCAAAGTCCAAAGAGTGACAAATCATTTACATTGTCCATACCAGGATCAAGAGCAGAGCCAACTGGAGAACAGGGTGAATATACTCTCTCCATCCCTGAAACAAATGCCTCCATGAACGATGATATCTACACTGTGTCAATAGCTGATGATGAAGGTGGTCAAACGAGGGAAAAATCTTTCACTTTGTCTATACCTGAGAAAGGAAAAAGCCTATTAAAAAATATGGACCGAAATGAACTTTGCCCCGGTCCGGCTGCGCCTGCGATATTGAGGCGTTCCAACTCTGACAATAGTGAACGAAAGACATGTACTGCCAATATCAAAAGACGTATATCATTGTGCACAGATAACTTTTCAAACAAAAATTTGAAGTTCAATTTACCGCAACCAAAACCTCTTGAAAAACATATTGAATTAGATGATCTTGAAAATAATGACGATCACAGAGTTCCCTCTCTGTTTTGTGATGAGAAGTTAGACAAAGATTTGGAAGCTAAAGCTAATCTGGGCGACTCTGACCCCGATGATTATAAGGAAGGCAAAAAAGATTCTACTCTGCAGAAGACTAATAAAAACTTGTATTATCATAAATTTGAAGAGTTTGTTAAGAAGAACGACTCTTCATATAGAGATAAAAGGGAAAGTCTGGATAGTGCTTTGGAAGAGGACCCACCAGGTCTCATTTGGAGTAATGGGATCGCCTTATTGCAGGGAAGTAATTTGCAATTTCAAACCAATGAGTTTGGTCTTATTGATTTAATTGAAAGTAGCGATAATGAAGATAATGTGTTACTAAACCCCAGTACAAAATATCACACGCCACTGAAACAAAGAATAGAACGGAATAGCAGGGACAAGAAACCGACTTCGCCTGAAGATATGTACAGGTGCGACGGGTGCGGATGCCACGGCATGGCGGCAGAGTTCATAACTCCCAACTTTTGTAGTTTAACTTGTCAAAGCGACGTACAAAAGGCATTGCAAAAGAAAAAGGACAGAGAACGGATAGAATTGACTAAAAAGAGAAATAAAATGAAGAAGTTACTGATGCGAAAACAGTTATCAGATTCAGATTTGTTCTCGGAGAACAACGACAAGGGGTCACTCAAACATTACGACTCCGTACCATCCGACGGATTGACCGATCTGGCACTGATGAAAATAGGCGAAGATTCGTTCGAAAACGAGAAGTACCCCTGGATGTGCGGCAAGAGCGGGTTCTCTTGGATGCGGTACTTGGAGGTTTGCAAGGCGAAAGACGCTCCGGTGAAGTTGTTCAAGGAGCCGTTCCCGTACACCCGCAACGGGTTCAAAGTGGGCATGCGCATGGAGGCGGTAGACCCGCAGCACCCGGCGCTGTTCTGCGTGGTGTCGGTGGCGGAGGTGCAGGGGTTCCGCATGCGGCTGCACTTCGACGAGTACCCCGAGCAGTACGACTACTGGGTGAATGCGGATTGCGTGGACGTGTTCCCGGCTGGTTGGTGCGACAAGAACAACCGCGTTCTCCGCCCGCCCGCCTCCTACAGTAACGCCTCCTTCTCGTGGCCGCTCTACTTGAAGCAAGTTAAGGCGGTCACTGCGCCCAAACATTTATTCCCGCACGTGAATAGCTCTGTAAGTATATCTTTGCATTAAACAACTGCTTTGCACTAATAATGAAAATAAATTATAGTTGCGATATGTGTGTTTAATCAATACAGTTTTATTCAACTTAGAAAACATATGGTGTGAAGCTTTGAGATCAACTTGCGTCTCCACTGATACTCCTGCCTGATGTTATATGTATAGTATAATGCGTTTACCTATTTTTTTTCATGCACAATGGGATAGTGCTTGGCCTTCACCTCACCTCATGTTAAGTGACAATAAGGCCGAAGGCCGTACACTACACCCGGAATCCTCATCACTGAGGAACTGGCTATCTTACCTCTAACTGACGGACCACAAATTTTTTTAAGTTGCCTATAGGTTACGCTTATCTTTAGCGGACCATAATAGGACACTGCCAAAAGCAGTAATTAAATCAAAAACTTAAAAGTAAGTTGGTGATAAAGTAGAAACTATTGCACTTTAGATATTCAAGCCCACCTGCTTCCGAGTGGGCATGAAGCTGGAAGCGGAGGACCGCAAGAACGAGCTGGTGTGCGTGGCCAGCATCGCCGACATGATGGACGGCCGCATGCTGATCAACTTCGACAGCTGGGACGAGATGTACGACTACTGGGTGGACCCCACCTCGCCCTACATCCACCCGGTGGGGTGGGCCGAGGAGAACGGGGTGTCCTTGACGCCGCCTAACTGTGAGTCTTACTTTTTTCTCAATTCCTATTCATTTAAATTAATTTTAGTTATATTCATATTCAAATATCAAAAATAAAATAAAATAAAAAATATCTTAAATGAAAAGGGTTGTTCAGACCACGGGAATGAACAACTTTTACTATGGGACCAAAATCGCGAAAAAAAATCAGCTGTTCCATACATTATAGTCGAGTCGATATATTCAAGTTTGTAAATATTGTTACTTATCTGTTACAGCTGATAAGTTTCTTGCGCCCGTTCTTCTTGTCAGCTAAAAAAGTCTGGAACGGGTGGTAGGAAAATATAGACGATTCAAAAGTACTTAATAATTAAGTTTATTTGAATAAAGCTTATTTCACTTTCACAGTCGATGTTGTACTTTTCTATGGAACAGCTGATTTTTTTTTCGCGATTTCGTGGTTGGCCCCATAGTAAAAGTTGTTCATTCACGTGGTCTGAACAAGTCTTTTCATTTTTAGATATTATACTTAAAAAATAACGGTGTATAATAATTTATTTGTATCAAACAGAAAAATACAACTAATAATAGCATCTTAGTATGAGTAAGTAACAAGATTAGGCAATTTGTCTATGAACTGAACCACTGAGTTGATTCATGTACCTACCCTCCGTCATAGACCATGCCTCCGTATTAGTATAATACTGTGCCACGGCAAGGTAAACATTCCTCGTCCTCAGGTACATACAGTATATGCGCGACAATCATATAATTTTTCAATGTCAGCATTATACAACTTTAGCCAACATTTGTGTTATTTTATAATATCTAATAATGTCTTAATCTTAATGTATCCTAAATAAATGTTTAAACTTTTAAAAATGGAAAAAGAATTTTAGCATTCACAATACATTTTTTATTTTTTTTATTATAATATTAAGTAATATAATATACTACATAAAAATCGACATGCCACCATATTCTCAGGCGGGACTTAATAATGTTGTTATTATTATATATTTTATATTATCTTATACAATACAAATCAGTGTGTAGTAAAAATAAAATGTACTTAACTAAATTTATCACAGTGTAAGGCTGACTGCGTTTTTCCAGTCACTTTTCGACCTTTGGTGTCAGTCGTTGGACTTCCTAAGTTTAAACCACTACTAAATTAATTAGGCACGTTTATTATTTAGGAATTAAAAAGGCAGATTTTTATTTCTTTAATTATTTTATTTTAAAAATTGTTTTATAGTCTTCCAGATGAGTGAATTCCAGAAATCCAGAAAGATTTTTCAGTACAAAAATAAAATATGGTTTCTGACTCTTGATTTACTATTTACCTTTAGTGTATTGAGGACAATAACATAATAATGTAGGTATCCTCACTAATTGTTTATATACTTACTTATAATAAAGATTGTATGGCCCATTAATAGTAATTACACAATTTAAACATGTGCTCCTTATTTGTAGGTACAGTCGTGATAAAGCGATAAACACAATAGCCCATAAACAGCTAGTTGGCATGTCTCCGCTATTATTTTCTATCATATTTTTGCATTACAATTACCTACTTTACAAAGTTATGAATAAATCTGGAAATAATATTGTTAGTTTGCCGTATTAACGAGTTTGAGACTTAAACGATATTATTGCGAGCGGGAAGTATGTACCTAACTGTAGTTATTTATTCGTGTTTCCCTGTTCGTCGAGGACAGTCGGCTCCGTGTGGCGTTACGAACTTTGTTTACACTGTCGGACAGACGAGGTGTCTGTGGGTTTGGTGCCATGTAGTTTATTGGAAGTAACTATGTAAGTTACAATTTGTGTATTAAATCTTAAATTTTCTTTCAACGAAAGTATTGTTTGTACTTAGAATAGATCTTTAGATAGAATAGAATAGATCTTTATTGTGTATGGATTGAAGTACTTTGGAAGTAAGTAACTTTTTTTCCCACTTTTGACAATAATCCTTTGCAATATAATTATATTCATATTGTAGCTAGATTCTAATGATCAACAGATTTAGTTATCCGTATTTTGCCGCCACGATTTCTTTCTCCAACACCCTTTCTGGTCGACTGTTCGATAATGCCCTAAGGCATTAAGTCCGCCAATTATATTTTCTTATGCAATGAAGTTTAAATACATAAAAATAAAAAAGTCGGCAAATACAGAGTCAGTATGTAATTAACATTAAAATCATATAAAACATTGCGTTAATATTGACATAAAGAAAAACAGCTTAGTTGATAATATTGTGGTGAATGTAAAGTGGTGGCTATGCTAATTTACGTCGGATGGCAATTGAATTAATAAACGTACACACTAACTTTGTTTATGATTCCAATCCAACTCACTTTAAACTGCATGTTGACTGTAAAAGTACAACTATATTTCTTTTTTTAGTTTGAGTGTGAGTTGTGTTCACGTGTTCATTTATATTTTCGCGGAATATATGTATGTATTATTTCAAAGGTTGTGGATTAATTACGAACACTTTATTTGATAGATAATCTCATAAGTTGTGTTAGTAACAAGAAGTTTGTCATCAAAAGCCTCAAAATCGAGGCCTAGAAGATAGGTAACACCTAGAATATATAATAATATTCTTTTAAATAATGTATTATTATTGGTAATATTTTTTTTATTAGCTGAGGCTGCTAACTTTCCCAAAACAAAATGGGGAATAGACCAAAAAATCCGAAATTCAACGGCCAAAAAAATAAAAAAAAAATCCATTATATCGTTTTTTGTTGTAATTGTTTTGGTTTGTGTACATTGCTGCTTTAAGTAAGATAGTTGTTACATTGGTTCTTATTAAAGCAGCAATGTAACTGCGGTTTTTGTGAGAGTTGATTGCGACAAAGTTACAAAATCAGGGGGTCGGGCGCAATGTGCTGATTTCACTGTGGCTGGAGCTGTCCTATATGCGCATGTTTTCAATGTGGGACACATATTTTGATCTTTGGAGGACGATGTGGGGGCCGCCTTTGATAAAGGGGAACATTAACGTAAAGTGCAGGACTATTCCCCCCCTCCCCAATGCGGAACGGTTGGCAGCCTTAGCTAATGCTAATGCCAACTCAGCCTCTCCGCACACGGCGTCGTAGCGTAAGCGTCACGTAATACGCGCGTTGTACGAGAGCAATACGAGAACGTATACAAAGAAGTCCGCACACAAAGCGGTGTTGTCGTATGAGATTTTTATTGACAACACGATAGTCGTAGTACTGGCGTAAAAAAGCAAGCGTAGAAAAGACTTTTGTACGTTTGGTGATGAATTTCCTTCAACGTGAAGCTGTAGTTTATTATATTCTGGAACAATATCTACGTCTACGTGACGATTCGTGTGTAGAACTCTGCTCGTCTCGTACTCGTTGCGTCTTGACGATACGCTTACGAGACGACTACGCTTACGACCCAAAGACTCCGTAGCGATTTTGCCGCTGACTGCCGCTCTCTCCATCGCACATTTCTTGTTTTCTCAAAATTTCTTAAATCTGAGTGCGTAAATGAAAAATCTGTCTCGGCCACTTTTCGCAATATAAGATTATGAACATTTCAACATATATTTCAGTTTCGAGTAGCTGAAGTACAAAAAGTTATTTTATTTGCCAGTTCAAATAACTGTTAGGAACAATAACTTTTTGTTCTTTAGCAACAATAAACTGAAATATATTTTAAAATGTCTGTAATATTAGGTATATTGTGAAAAGTGGCCGAAACACATTTTTCAATTGCGCCCTCAGATTTACGAAATCTTGAGAAAACATGAAATGTGCGAGCGAGAGTGCTGCAGTCAGCGGCAAAATCGCTACGGGCTCTTAATAGTATTTTGGTGTAACACCTGAATATTTTCCGTGGTGTATAGTTTACAAGGACCCCGATACATTCTCGTGGGAGAACTACCTGTCGGAGACGGGCGCGTCGTCGGCGCCGCCGCGCGCGTTCAAGCCGCGCCCGCCCATGGGCTTCAAGCCCGGGATGAAGCTGGAGGTCGTTGACCCTAAGGTAACTTCGATTTTCGCATTTAAGATCTGTATAATTATGATAATTGGTATGTATTATTTAGTAGTGGCCAGAATGTAACGACATAAGTCGCGTGGAACCTTATCCATGTAGTTTTCTAAGCAACCGTTGATTTCTACTGAAATATAAGTGTTATGGCTTTCGGTATTTGCAATAACGTAGACATTTTGATGGAACTTGATAATCGATATTTTAACTCCTGCGTCAACAAGCCATTGCTTTAGCCGCCTCTTATAGCGCCGACGGAAAGATTAATAAAGCCGGAAACATATTTCGGACGCGGCTGATGAACCGCGACTTATAGCTCGTATTTGAACTATGAAAATACACTGAGGTGGGCAAACTAACGGACGTAAGTCGCAGACGTAACTATAGACTAATAAACCGTCATCGAACGTCCGATAGCAATCTGGTGCGCGGGATGTTTTCAACCGTGCAGTCATAGCCGCGTTCGATAATTTGATTCCAGCTTAACGGCTGTTGTGACACGTGTGTTTGGTGCAGGTGCCGTTCCTAATTCGCGTGGCGACGATCAGCGCGGTGAAGGCGCACCAGGTGCGCGTCTCGTTCGACGGCTGGCCCGACGAGCTGTCCGTGTGGCTGGACGACGACTCGGCCGACATGCACCCCGTCGGCTGGTGCCTCAAGACCGGCCACCCCCTGGAGCCGCCGCTCAGTGAGTGTTGTATGATTGTTGTCGCCCGACGAGCTGTCCGTGTGGCTGGACGACGACTCGGCCGACATGCACCCCGTCGGCTGGTGCCTCAAGACCGGCCACCCCCTGGAGCCGCCGCTCAGTGAGTGTTGTATGATTGTTGTCGCCCGACGAGCTGTCCGTGTGGCTGGACGACGACTCGGCCGACATGCACCCCGTCGGCTGGTGCCTCAAGACCGGCCACCCCCCTGGAGCCGCCGCTCAGTGAGTGTTGTATGATTGTTGTCGCCCGACGAGCTGTCCGTGTGGCTGGACGACGACTCGGCCGACATGCACCCCGTCGGCTGGTGCCTCAAGACCGGCCACCCCCTGGAGCCACCGCTCAGTGAGTGTTGTATGATTGTTGTCGCCCGACGAGCTGTCCGTGTGGCTGGACGACGACTCGGCCGACATGCACCCCGTCGGCTGGTGCCTCAAGACCGGCCACCCCCTGGAGCCACCGCTCAGTGAGTGTTGTATGATTGTTGTCGTCCGACGAGCTGTCCGTGTGGCTGGACGACGACTCGGCCGACATGCACCCCGTCGGCTGGTGCCTCAAGACCGGCCACCCCCTGGAGCCGCCGCTCAGTGAGTGTTGTATGATTGTTGTCGCCCGACGAGCTGTCCGTGTGGCTGGACGACGACTCGGCCGACATGCACCCCGTCGGCTGGTGCCTCAAGACCGGCCACCCCCTGGAGCCACCGCTCAGTGAGTGTTGTATGATTGTTGTCGTCCGACGAGCTGTCCGTGTGGCTGGACGACGACTCGGCCGACATGCACCCCGTCGGCTGGTGCCTCAAGACCGGCCACCCCCTGGAGCCGCCGCTCAGTGAGTGTTGTATGATTGTTGTCGCCCGACGAGCTGTCCGTGTGGCTGGACGACGACTCGGCCGACATGCACCCCGTCGGCTGGTGCCTCAAGACCGGCCACCCCCTGGAGCCGCCGCTCAGTGAGTGTTGTATGATTGTTGTCGTCCGACGAGCTGTCCGTGTGGCTGGACGACGACTCGGCCGACATGCACCCCGTCGGCTGGTGCCTCAAGACCGGCCACCCCCTGGAGCCGCCGCTCAGTGAGTGTTGTATGATTGTTGTCGCCCGACGAGCTGTCCGTGTGGCTGGACGACGACTCGGCCGACATGCACCCCGTCGGCTGGTGCCTCAAGACCGGCCACCCCCTGGAGCCGCCGCTCAGTGAGTGTTGTATGATTGTTGTCGTCCGTGTGGCTGGACGACGACTCGGCCGACATGCACCCCGTCGGCTGGTGCCTCAAGACCGGCCACCCCCTGGAGCCGCCGCTCAGTGAGTGTTGTATGATTGTTGTCGTCCGACGAGGCTGTCCGTGTGGCTGGACGACGACTCGGCCGACATGCACCCCGTCGGCTGGTGCCTCAAGACCGGCCACCCCCTGGAGCCGCCGCTCAGTGAGTGTTGTATGATTGTTGTCGCCCGACGAGCTGTCCGTGTGGCTGGACGACGACTCGGCCGACATGCACCCCGTCGGCTGGTGCCTCAAGACCGGCCACCCCCTGGAGCCACCGCTCAGTGAGTGTTGTATGATTGTTGTCGCCCGACGAGCTGTCCGTGTGGCTGGACGATGACTCGGCCGACATGCACCCCGTCGGCTGGTGCCTCAAGACCGGCCACCCCCTGGAGCCGCCGCTCAGTGAGTGTTGTATGATTGTTGTCGCCCGACGAGCTGTCCGTGTGGCTGGACGACGACTCGGCCGACATGCACCCCGTCGGCTGGTGCCTCAAGACCGGCCACCCCCTGGAGCCGCCGCTCAGTGAGTGTTGTATGATTGTTGTCGCCCGACGAGCTGTCCGTGTGGCTGGACGACGACTCGGCCGACATGCACCCCGTCGGCTGGTGCCTCAAGACCGGCCACCCCCTGGAGCCACCGCTCAGTGAGTGTTGTATGATTGTTGTCGCCCGACGAGCTGTCCGTGTGGCTGGACGATGACTCGGCCGACATGCACCCCGTCGGCTGGTGCCTCAAGACCGGCCACCCCCTGGAGCCGCCGCTCAGTGAGTGTGCTTATATTATATGTAGTGTAGCTAAAATATAAACCAGTGATACAAAAAGAAAAGTGTAAAACTTTTCTTTTACCATTATGTATTCTTATTAATATATTGAAGTACCTTGCAGTGTTTTGATTAGTTTTCGCCAATCACTACTTAACAATCATTTTCGCTTTGGTATAATGCGTTTCATTCTTATTGGCGGCAGGTTAGTAACTAGGTATGCGCCGCGTAGCCGTGCAGCACCACTCGTCTCTCCAATCCACTTACATCGAAATTGTGTTCTATGTATCGTCTCACGCGATGTTCCAAGCTGCCAATAAGTTTGAAAAAATATACGCAATAGGCTCAACGGGCCTATTCGGATTGTCCTCCACTGTTTGTCCATCACTGGGGGATATCGGGAAGAAATTTATAGGATTTTTTCCCGATGTCCCCCAGTGGGGAACAACGGGAATAGGCCGCTTAAAGTGTCCTTTTACCGTACAGCGGCAGAGGAACTATCAGTGAAGGGTCCGTGCGGTATGGGCGGGTGCCGCGGGCTCGGCTCGGTCCGCGGCGGCGCGCACAAACAGCACAACGCGGCGTCAACTTGCCCCTACTCGCCCCGCTCGCCGCCGCCCGACAGACTCGCGCCTAATGCCGCCGACCATCTACTGCCGCGCTCTAAGCGCGTGCCCAAACAGCACAAGCCTGGACAAACTGACACGCCTACTGGAGACTCGAAGGACAACAGGTATGTCCCCATTACCCAACATTGCGTCAACTTGTCCCTACTCAACCCGCCCGACATACTAGCGCCTACATACTGCGCCGACCATCTTCTGCCGCGCTCCAAGCACGTGCCCAAACAGCACAAGCTGGGACAAACCGACACGCCTACTGGAGACTCGAAGGACAACAGGTGTGTACCGACTATTAATTAGCACAACGGCGCGTTACAAGGCGCTACTAGCGCCAGCCGCTTGCTTGTGTTACCGCGATCGAGAGGAATTCCTGTAAAGGCTCGACAGCTTTAGATAGAAGCAACCATATTTATATGACTTTCTATTCTGTTTATTAAGTTTATATTTTCATATTTTGAAACCACTAACTTCTTCTTTATCTGCAGGTCGATAATACGAGGTAGACCACCTAAACACAAGCGTGTCGAAGAAGTAGCAAAAAATGTGGTATGTAATTTTTCTTTTACTTCGAAAAACTGGCGATGTTGGTATATTGTATATTAATAGTACATTATGAGACAAGTTAGCTTAGGTTGCTCATTGCACACAAGGCCGTGGGTTGCAGCCCGAGCCGCAGGCGAGGGCGTAACTCAGCCGAGTGTGCAATAAGCAAGAGCTCACGAGTTTCATACGACGTTTTTCAACACATTTGCGAGGAAAAAACAAAGTAATATATCACAAAGCAACAAATATGGCAAAAACAAAATATGATAATTATGGGAAAAGGCGCGCATGTTTTTTTTTCACAGGCTAACGCAAGAATTTTTTGCGAACAAAGGGGTGAGGAGCATACAGCCTACTACTAATACTTCAAAATTATAATTTTAAGTGACAAAATGCAAATATTTTAATATTTTATAACAAAATATAGTGAATTATGAATAATTCGATAATAATTATATATTTATTTGACTTAATTAAGAACTTACACATTTATTTATTCCAAAAATGTATATGAATTTTCAGCAGCATAAAACCTCTTTGTTGTCAAAAAAATAACTGTATAACCCGGCTAAATTGGGAATGCTCTGTTTACTCGCATAGAACTTGCAGTAAGGTACTAATTTAACTTTGTAGGGTTAATTCTATTACGAACTAGTGTTTTATATATTATTGCACGCGTTTGTTATAGCTCGGTTTATGGCCCTAAAAGCGGTGTATTAGGGCGCACTTCACGAGCAAGTGTGTTGAAAATATATTTTTTAGGTATCTGACGACGAGTCAGAATCGAGTGGCGGAGGGAAGCGCTGGCGCGGTAGTGAAGGCCGCGGAAGTGAGAACAGAGACACAAACAGCGGGCAGAACGAGCGCCGCACTCGAGGCGAGCGCGCGCCGAAGCGCGAGACGCACGCGCGCGAAACGCAGACGAGAGATGCTCGCGTGAACAATGGCCCGAGCGAGCCGCGCGCGCATCTCGCCAGACATATTGCCGAGTTGGAGCTGCCGCCCGATCCTACTATTTGGACTGAGGTTAGTTATTCATTAAGTCGGAAAAATAAAAAAATGAAATACAAAGTGTAAGGTGGTTTTATAGTGTATGTTATGATTTCAGGATGAAGTGGTGTCGCTAGTGGAGCGCGTGTGCGGAGTCGGCGCTGGCTCGGCGGCAGCTGCGGCGCGCCTCCGGGGCAGGGACCTGGTGATGGCGTCCCGCGACGAGCTCGCCAGGGCGCTGCGCCTGCGCCTCGGGCCCGCCGTCAAGGTACACTACATGAGGCGACCCTGCCTGTACTGTAGGAGCGCGCCCGGGGCAGGGACCTGGTGATGGCGTCCCGCGACGAGCTCGCCAGGGCGCTGCGCCTGCGCCTCGGGCCCGCCGTCAAGGTACACTACATGAGGCGACCCTGCCTGTACTGTAGGAGCGCGCCCGGGGCAGGGACCTGGTGATGGCGTCCCGCGACGAGCTCGCCAGGGCGCTGCGCCTGCGCCTCGGGCCCGCCGTCAAGGTACACTACATGAGGCGACCCTGCCTGTACTGTAGGAGCGCGCCCGGGGCAGGGACCTGGTGATGGCGTCCCGCGACGAGCTCGCCAGGGCGCTGCGCCTGCGCCTCGGGCCCGCCGTCAAGGTACACTACATGAGGCGACCCTGCCTGTACTGTAGGAGCGCGCCCGGGGCAGGGACCTGGTGATGGCGTCCCGCGACGAGCTCGCCAGGGCGCTGCGCCTGCGCCTCGGGCCCGCCGTCAAGGTACACTACATGAGGCGACCCTGCCTGTACTGTAGGAGCGCGCCCGGGGCAGGGACCTGGTGATGGCGTCCCGCGACGAGCTCGCCAGGGCGCTGCGCCTGCGCCTCGGGCCCGCCGTCAAGGTACACTACATGAGGCGACCCTGCCTGTACTGTAGGAGCGCGCCCGGGGCAGGGACCTGGTGATGGCGTCCCGCGACGAGCTCGCCAGGGCGCTGCGCCTGCGCCTCGGGCCCGCCGTCAAGGTACACTACATGAGGCGACCCTGCCTGTACTGTAGGAGCGCGCCCGGGGCAGGGACCTGGTGATGGCGTCCCGCGACGAGCTCGCCAGGGCGCTGCGCCTGCGCCTCGGGCCCGCCGTCAAGAAACACTACATGAGGCGACCCTGCCTGTACTGTAGGAGCGCGCCCGGGGCAGGGACCTGGTGATGGCGTCCCGCGACGAGCTCGCCAGGGCGCTGCGCCTGCGCCTCGGGCCCGCCGTCAAGGTACACTACGTGAGGCGACCCTGCCTGTACTGTAAGAGCGCGCCCGGGGCAGGGACCTGGTGATGGCGTCCCGCGACGAGCTCGCCAGGGCGCTGCGCCTGCGCCTCGGGCCCGCCGTCAAGGAACACTACATGAGGCGACCCTGCCTGTACTGTAGGAGCGCGCCCGGGGCAGGGACCTGGTGATGGCGTCCCGCGACGAGCTCGCCAGGGCGCTGCGCCTGCGCCTCGGGCCCGCCGTCAAGGTACACTACGTGAGGCGACCCTGCCTGTACTGTAGGAGCGCGCCCGGGGCAGGGACCTGGTGATGGCGTCCCGCGACGAGCTCGCCAGGGCGCTGCGCCTGCGCCTCGGGCCCGCCGTCAAGGAACACTACATGAGGCGACCCTGCCTGTACTGTAGGAGCGCGCCCGGGGCAGGGACCTGGTGATGGCGTCCCGCGACGAGCTCGCCAGGGCGCTGCGCCTGCGCCTCGGGCCCGCCGTCAAGGAACACTACATGAGGCGACCCTGCCTGTACTGTAGGAGCGCGCCCGGGGCAGGGACCTGGTGATGGCGTCCCGCGACGAGCTCGCCAGGGCGCTGCGCCTGCGCCTCGGGCCCGCCGTCAAGGAACACTACATGAGGCGACCCTGCCTGTACTGTAGGAGCGCACCCGGGGCAGGGACCTGGTGATGGCGTCCCGCGACGAGCTCGCCAGGGCGCAAAGAAGAGAATACTTTGTACAAATTAAGCGCCCTGTTTAAAAGTGGAGCATTATTTGGAGGTGCCGTTTTTTGAAACTGACTGAACATCTAGGGTATTCTAGGGTATTCTTGATCGAAGTTTATATTTTACGCCTCAATTATTTTTATTTGTGTAGGTTTACGCAGCGGTGCGGCTGCTTCGCGACGCCTGCTCGTGATGCCAGGACATCCGGCAGCGCGCGCTCCACATACTAGTCTGAGCGAGTCCTTACGTCCCGCGCTGCCCACTCTGTGCGGATTCCAGTAGACAGTGTACAGTGCCCATATAGAGTGAAGTGCGCCCGCGGTGCCCATAGTGTTAAATTAAACCTTATTTACTGTTTATGTTCCTCGTACTTTGTGTTGGTGATAAGTGTAGTGTACAATGTTACCTCTGCTCGTGTTTTTATTAGTGAAATTGAGATGTGAATCACATACTTTTATTTTAGATAAGAACTTTCTATATTGCCATAATAGGGTTCCCGATATAGCACAAAATGGAAATTGTAAAATCATGCTTTAAAAGCTGAGGTTGTGAATAAGCTATCTATTTTGTGTCAAGTTTATGAAAGTAGATAACGATTACGTTAAAAATCTTTTCTAATGAAAACATAGATTAGGGGTTAAAATATTTATTATATTCAGTACCTGGTAGAAATTTTGGATTTTGGAGGATTCGCAAATTCTATTACGCTTTTAATCAGATTTGTTTTTTAATTCAAAACAATTACGAAAAATTATTAGTTAAATCATTCAAAATTATTATTAATTTAGTATAATCAGTTCATCAACCTAGAATATTTTCTTGACACGTTTTTTTAAACAGCAGGGACTGTATTCACTATATCACATGACAATGTTTTTTCATCATAACTAGTATTTTGAAGTAGGATTATTGAAACCTATTTATTTTTATTAATAAATTGCTAAAATTGCTTATTATAATAATTTTGTACATAATAATTTTAAGTTTCTTGTGCAATTTAATGTTAAAGTGGAATTTATTTTCTTTAACTTTAGGACTTATGCTGGATATTTTTTGTTGTATTTTAAATGATTATGAAAACTAATGGACTTTTTACGAACGTTAATATTAATGTTTAAATATCTTTGAAGCAACACAATGGTTGTATGATTATTTGTGGTCCTATGAAATATTATCAGAACGAGTCGGCATACTTTCTTTATTTTGTATTAATCATAGAGGCCTATATAGCCAGCAGTGGGTATCATGTGGCTGATATGATCATCATAGAGTAAGTTTGAATTTATTTTACGTACTACTTAAGTAAGATTTTAATTATTAATATCTCTATTTATAGGAAATTATTATGTTATGAGTATTCATTTTCAGTCATTAAAATAATGGATGTGTATTTTTTTTTACTTAAGAGTATGAAATATGACAACTTTACAGTCTATGATTTTGTTGGCTCGAAATTGCCATTCATTATTTACTTTTTACTTAAGGTACTTGTCGCAAGACATCATTTTATATAGTCTTCAGCTCTTCCAAGAGTTTTAATAGGATTATATTTTGCTGACTACGCTCTGGGCAGTAGCTTGATGACTAATGTAAGAGCCAATACGACTGGCGACTGTGTGTGACGTTCTAAAGAGATGTTTACGCACTTCAATAACTCCCTAAGGCGCCGGTGACCAGTTATTGGCTCTGATGGTGAAATGTAAATAATGCCCAGTTTTTGTTTAATCCAAGGGCATTTCTACTGTAGCCATGTACAAAGTAAGATAATATCTAAGTGTAAGTTTTTACACCACGCGGCTAGTGCTAAGTAAAGTGTGCCATTTTGTTTGGCGCAAATTATTCTAAACTGTTGTTCTGTAATGTAATAAAAGTTTTGTGAAAGTATTTTTTGTTTATTTTGAACGTCCATCTTTAAATTATGCTTTATTGCACATAAATGACATAATGCTTTACTTAGTTATACAGTACCAGGCAGGCAGGCATATATATCTTGAAATCGTGGGTATTGCGCGGAACGCATATTTTGGGCATGCGTTGCGGTGAGGGGCGCGGGCGGCGGGAGAGGGGCGCGCGCTATTGGTCGCTCACAACAGCACATGCGCAAACTTATCCCCCAACTCCGTCGAAAAAATGTGAATGTCATAATGGCGGGATACCGCCTGGTTTTTGAAATATTTCATGGCTAGCATATAGTGCTATTTTGGTGCCTATGTTAAAAAAATTGTGCCATTAATAGTTTCAAAGATATTCAGCATAGCTGGTTGTCCCGCCATCTTGATATCAAAATAGCGGGATAACCACTGGCAATCGATAATCAGTTGTCTTGGCGGTTTAACAAACACATACGATTTTAGTGCGTTTTAGTGCCTTCACGTTTAAATCATTATTATTTATTTTTGATTTGTAATTATGAAATAAAACGGTTTTATGATTTAGCTCCGGAAACTCCTGCATAAGAGAACATAGCAATGTGCTGGTTATATATTTTATTGCTCTTATAGTTTATCAAGGAGTTAAATCGTACTGGCCAAAGATAATATAATCACAACGTTTTAATGCTGGTTTGTTTCCGTACGTAAGCACTTACATGATAATAATAATACATTTAGGTTTTTATACCCTAAAATCAATTCATTACTAGACTTTTATAATTGAATCTGCAATTTTTATATGCAAAGCTATTATAGTGAAATTACATGTCATGCTCTATAGCAACCCCACTATCGAATTTTCTCTTTATAAATACAAGGTGAAATTGTTCAGAATGAGTACCGAATTAGTACATACTAAAAAAAATGTACACCGATAGTTAAAATGCCCCTAGCAACCCCAAATTATATTTCACGGAAACATCTGTGGAAACCTACTTATAACCGATAGAACCGTGGCTGGGCCAGGCCGCCGGGCTAGTGTTACGTAGACTGTACGGGTGCGTACTTTACGGTACTCAAAAGGAAAAAACAAGTACCGCGGTATTTTACGAGTTATATCATATTTCTTGTGGCCCGGCGGGCGGCCTGGCCCAGCCACGCTTCTATCGACAAAAATAGCTAATTTTATGTTATTATTTATATGGAGGGGGGCGGGTGACTTAACTACAAGTTGTATACCACAGAAAATAGTCTTTTTTTCTTAAAAATTAGTCAGATGCAGTTTGAGATGTACAACTATTTTAAGATACTCTTTCATGAAAAAAGTCGGTTTCCACAGATGTTTCTGTGAAATTTAATTTGGGGTTGCTAGGGGCATTTTAACTATCGGTGTACATTTTTTTAGTATGTACTAATTCGGTACTCATTCTGAACAATTTCACCTTGTATTTATAAAGAGAAAATTCGATAGTGGGGTTGCTAGGGAGCATGACATGTAATTTCATTATAATAGCTTTGCATATAAAAATTGCAGAATCAATTATAAAAGTCTAGTAATGAATTGATTTTAGGGTATAAAAACCTAAATGTATTATTATTATCATGTAAGTGCTTACGTACGGAAACAAACCAGCACTAAAACGTAGTGATTATATTATCTTTGGCCAGTACGATTTATCTCCTTGATAAACTATAAGAGCAATAAAATATAGTATAACCAGCACATTGCTATGTTCTCTTATGCAGGAGTTTCCGAAGCTAAATCATAAAACCGTTTTATGTCATAATTACAAATCAAAAACAAATTAAAATAATTTAAACGTGAAGGCACTAAAATGCACTAAAATCGTATGTGTTTGTTAAACCGCCAAGACAACTGATTATCGATTGCCAGTGGTTATCCCGCCATTTTGATATCAAGATGGCGGTACAACCAGCTATGCTAAATATCTTTGAAACTATTAATGGCACAATTTTTTTAACATAGGCACCAAAATAGCACTATATGCTAGCCATGAAATATTTCAAAAACCAGGCGGTATCCCGCCATTATGACATTCACGAAAAATTTTCAAGATTCATGCCTCGTTCGTTAGACCTCGTATGTACCTACATGGGGATTAGGTTATAGGCTCGTATTATAGAATCAAACTCGGATCTCTGTTTGAGTACAGTTAGAAAGGGATTATATGCGATTAATAGCACCATCTCTTTCTAACTGTACTCAAGCAGAGATTTGAATTTGAGTTTGATTCTATAATACGAGCCTTAGTGGCTATCGACTCGACTGGTTGCCGAGCGGTACTCTTGTCTTGCTCTCTTGCTAAGAATATTTCTACTGGGCAGACAAGACGTAGATTACTTTTGCCTTTTGAATAACGGAATTTTTCTATTTTTTTATATAATTTACTCACATTCGCACAAATACTCGAACCCACAACACAAGTGTAGGACTGACATTCGCATGCTTTCCCATTCATATTTGAAAACATTCGTACAATGTACGAACTTGTGAGTGACCGGGGTTATAACACGTCCATTAAATACGGCGTGTTAACACGTGGCGTCAGACAAATGTGCCCGCAGCTTTACTCTATGGCGATTGATGACTCAGCGATTTGTTTCTTGGAATGCATCCAGTGTGACTCTAATCTAATCGGAGTAAATTGTGTTCTGTGCTACCTAAAGCCGCGATTACATAGCGCCGCGATTACATACGCCGATTTAAGCCGCGATTACATACGCCGATCTAGCGTCCTTACTGGGGATCCAATCTAGGAACCCAAATTGGATGTAGCGATCACACTATGCCCCAATTAGTATCTGATTTCTCCGATTAGGGTTGCCACCAGGGGGCTTACCATCAGCAAATAAGAAACCGTTCAGTTCAAAAGCAGGCCTTAAACAGGACTGCTTAGGGCCTGCTTTCATACTAACCGTTGAGGTCATTGTACGAAAAAGTAAGGCAGTTCAATATAAGCCCTGCTATAAGAGCTCATAGTAGGGCCCCTGTTCTTGACAATAACACATAGATTAAACAATGAATTTACACTACTGACGGGGTATTGTAAGTAAGTATAGGTTTTTTTTTCGATTTCTCTTTGGTCCGGGCAGGTTCGTACAAAGAACTACAGTATGCCGGTAAACTGGGGTGATTCGCAACTGGGTGGTGGAAACAACAGTCAAACATTAAAAATGACCTTTTCTAACGTATTTATTGATAAAAAAATAAATACGTTACTTGGATAATTTATACTTGGATTTATATTTGTAATTATATTTTTTTATTTATCACTGAATTTTTTATGTATAAGTACTAAGAATTTTTTGTTATTGTAATTTTTATTTATAATCGGAATTTTTATTTATACTTAATTGGAATTTTTATTTGTAATATTGATGTTGCTTCTTATATACCTACGCATGAGGTCTTCACCTATAATTGTAATAGCATTATGCTGAATTCTCTTAAGATTTTGTCTTTGTTTATTGCTTGTGTCAATGTTTATTATGTTGGTGATCAATTAATAAAATAAAATAAAATAAAAAATTGTTCTTCTTTAATCTTATTTATTATTATTCACTTTCACTAAGTCTGTCTGTCTGTCTGTCACAGCTGGATATCTTGAGAACTACTAATAATTTTTTTTTTTACATCAGGGACTGAAAAGGGGTCTTAAAAATTTTAAGTGGGGCGACTAAGGCATGTGGGGTATCATATGAAAGAGCGCTGTTTGCACATTTTAAATATTTTTTCTTTTTTTTAGGCCGTATAGTTTTCGACTTATGATGAAAAATGTTAAAAAATCTGAAATAATTCTATGTGATAGTAGTTTATGTAAAGATTACAGGAAAAATAAAACGATGTCTCAATATAACACACTTTTTTAGAAATTCAAAAAACAAACAAAAAATTATTTAGTTCCTTTACCAGTCAACAGATGGCCCTGACCTAAGAAAAAAATATTTAGTTCTACTATCGGTCAAGAGATGGCGATGTCCTAAGAATAAAAAAAGTTCCACTATCGGCCAAGAGATGGTGCTGACCTCATACTGCAAAAATAATTTTATTATTCTCCAGCTCTGCAGTGTATTTATTATGATGCACAGTTACTTGTTGTATGGTCTGTTATGTATGATGGTACGGAAACCCTCGGTGCGCGAGTCCGACTCGCTCTTGACCGGTTTTTTTTTTTCAAGTAGGCAACACATTCTTTTGACAGTGTTGCCTATTTTCGCAGCAATTTCATTTTCAAAGTTTGCGACTTGTGATAGCCGAATTAGATGGTGAATAACTTTGCCATTATCAGCAACAGAAACTATGAGAACCAGCTCCTTTATGTTTGCGAAGTTTGTTTCTTTTTCTTAATAAATCAGCAAAAATATAAAAACTTATCTGCAATCACTTTTTAGTCTTAATTTCATCTGCCTTTCCTACACTAGAGAAAAAGCCTTGGATAGGGAGGCAGCCCTGGGGGCTTACCATCAGCAAATAAGAAACCGTTCAGTTCAAAAGCAGGCCTTAAACGGGACTGCTTAAGGCCTGCTTTCATACTAACCGTTGAGGTCATAGTACGAAAAAGTAATGCAGTTCAATATAAGCCCTGCTATAAGAGCTCATAGTAAGGCCCCTGCAAGTCCCCAATTAGGATCCAGTTCGGGGCATCGTTTTCAATCTGAAATTGGATCCCCAGTAAGGATGCTAAATCGGCGTATGTAATTGCGGCTTTAGCATCCTTATGGAGCCCCTAGACGATCAAGCATTTCTTGTCAATCATTTACATTGCATTTAGCATTTGGGGGCGTGGCCTACTTCTGCCTGCCTAGCATGACCGATTTATATCGCGTGATATAGCGTTTTATCACGTTTAACTGTTGAAAAGACAAAGGAGTTTGACAGTTGAGTGTCGATAAAATGCTATATCACGCGATATAAATCGGTCATGCTAGGCAGGTTGATTGGCCACGGTAATCTATCTATTCTGTGGTGCTTGTCAAGCATTGCTCCTAGACGATCAAAATGTGATTGACAAGCAATGCAATGTAAATGATTGACAAGCAATTTTGATCGTTTAGGGGGTCCATTACTGGGGATCCAATTTCAGATTGAAAACAATGCCCCGAATTGGATCCTAATTGGGGACTTGCAGGGCTGCCTCCGTATATCCAAGGCTTTTTCTCTAGTGTAGGCAAGGCAAATGAAACTTTGTCAATGCAGCCAAGTCTTCAGTCGTAAAGTTTTCTTTAGTAAGCATTTATCCTATCAAATGTACCGTCAATTTTGAAACGGACTTGATACGGCATTTAGGTACAATTTTAAGTAACCTACTAGCGATAGCGATTCGGTAGTATAGTTAGTGTGGGTTCAAAGTTCACGTTTAAGAAGCTACGGGTGAGTAGATTTTTTCTAGCAGGTATATTAGTTGTTGCGAATGATCCCAAAAGTGGTTGAAAATCTTTCTAAATTGTTTAATTAATTAAGACTAAAAAGTGATTGCAGATAAGTTTTTATTTTTTTGCTGATTTATTAAGAAAAAGAAACAAACTTCGCAAACATAAATAGTTTCTGTTGCTGATAATGGCAAAGTTATTCACCAACACCATCTGATTCGGCTATCACAAGTCGACAAACATTGAATATGAAACTGCTGCGGAAATAGGCGACACTGTCAAAAGAATGTGTTGCCTACTTGAAAAAAGAAGATTAAAGAAGAACCCTTTTTTTTTCAATGAACGTTAGAAAAGGTCATTTTTAATGTTTGACTGTTGTTTCCACCACCCAGTTGCGAATCACCCCAGTTTACCGGCATATTGTGGTTGTACGAACCTGCCCGGACCAACGAGAATATCGAAAAAAAATCCTATACTTACAATACCCCGTTAGTAGTGTAAATTCATTGTTTAATCTATGTACATTAAGTTATTGTCAAGAACTGGTGGCAACCCTAATCGGTGAAATCAGATACTAACAGGGGCTTTTCACTTAGTACTTGACTCACTACAAGGGAGCGCGGCCTAAGATTTTAGTTGCGGATTGATTTGATAGATGGCGCTCATTTTTCGTTTGTCAAACAGTCGAGAGATGTCGCTATCCCGTGCTGAATCGCGGTATCGTGTTTCTTTTACAGTTTTATATAGTCAAAGCTGATTCGCTATTAAGTAAATTATTTTAATTTTTTTTCATGACATAGCGGTTAACTCTCAAAAAAATTACAAGTCAAGATTAATAGAAACCTACTAGTACCTATATTAAAATATCGTACACTTTTTGTCACATTTCGTTAGATGGCGTTGATCATTAGGTCTGACTGATAACTCTATCTCTAGTATAATAATGTATTCCATGGATACTAATTGGGGCATAGTGTGATCACTACGTCCAATTTGGGTTCCTAGATTTGATCCCCAGTAAGGACGCTAGATTGGCTATCGCGGCTATACCTATTTTGGGTTACCACTCGTACCTGACAATAAAATACTGTATATATTATATTCACTTTTAAATTCGAACTTATTAGTTCGATTTTAAAAGTGAATTTACCCTATAACGGAAAGATAAACATTGTATAGATTGGAGATGAGAATTGAAAATAAAAAAACATAAACAATGTTGACTTTTGCGTTATTTGTTTAAATTAATTATTAAAATTTAACTTATTATACGGGTGGCAACTCTAAATTGGTATGCTAGATTGGATTATGTAATCGGTGTACACTTAATTTAATCAAATAACGCAAAGGTCAACATGTTTATTTTATTTTCAATTCTCATCTCCAATCTTATACAATGTTTATCTTTCCGTTATAGGGTAAATTCACTTTTAAAATCGAACTTATTATACAATATTTTATTGTCAAGTACGAGTGGCAACCCGAAATTGGTATGTAATCGCGGCTTTAACTTGACGTCTTTGACGTTTGTGTCAATTTATCTTATCTGTGGTTTGTGTTCTTGTTGTGATTGTAAAGGAAGCGTTTCGTTTTTAGACGCAAAAAATATTAATTTCTTCTTCCTCAACTTGATAATTTTATCGGAATTATACGATTTTTTGTGCAAAACTGAATATAAAATGGCTCTGTACTGTGCCAGTAAGTATTATACTTGTTACCTACTTTTATAATAACAACGCTACAAATTATGTGCGCGAACCGGACATTTGACATTAGAAGTTCAGCATTTTATCTTGAAAATCTCATCATTCTCGTCTTATTTGAGTAAATATATGAAGAATGAATAAAGTATTATGCAAACTAAACAGTTCAAACAATATTTGATATTCTTTGTTATTTCTATGATCTTGAGGGAGGTACATAACCTAACATTTTACAGTATATCCTATGTAGCGATGGGCCAACTCGGTTTATTTCCAACTCGAGTCAAAATTCACGTAACTCGGTTTCAACTCGAGTTAGCCGACCTGAGTTAGCTCGCGGGTCGACCAGCTACGCCCCACGAGCCAACTCGGAAATTCGCGTAACTCGGTTTGAATTCAACTCGAGTTAGCCGACCTGCCTTTCTATTGTCTAATTACAAAATCTATCGCAATCGCTTTCACACATTGATGCTTCTTTTTGGCACAAATAAAAACTTACCAAAGAAATGCAGCAATGTCTCACATCTATCTGTCAAATGAATGATTGATTAGCCCCCTGATTTGGCTCGCGGGTCAACCCACTACGACCCGCAAGCCAACTCGAGTTGATTTGAAACCGAGTTATGCGAATTTCCGTAGCTGTAAGCGAGTCAGGAATCGGTTTTGGAACCGTGATTTTTAAGAGTAGATTTTGCACTTTACTTTGCTATATACTGGTAAATCAAACACAAACTGCTGGGAAAGTGTTTGTTTGCGAAGGTTCACAACTCGAGTTTGTAACGGTCTAACTTGAGTTGACCCGAAACAACCGCAACTCGAGTCAACCCGGGTTGGAACTCGAGTTGAACCCATCACTAATCCTATGTATTATTTTTCTCTTTGACAGTATCCAATGAAGTTCCTGAAGTGCCAGTGGTATCCCCGTCCTCTGGGGCAGTTTTTGAGAAACGTATCATTGAGAAGTACATTATAGAAAATGGTGTAGATCCTATAAGTGGAAAAGAATTGAGAGTTGACGACCTTATTGATATCAAAAGTAAGTCTCATTGATAAAATAATAACTTTTTTTTTTATAAATTTTATCATGCAATCAGTTACCTGGACTATGAGCAGATTTGTTGTTAAGAATGACATGTAGAGCAAGGCGCTCCATCTAGAGAAAATTATAACTTGATCAAATAAAGTGGATGCAATAGTAATAGTGTTTCAAATAAAAAATTAACCTGTCTTAGACAACTTTTAAATAAAGATTTTGTTGTTTTTTTAAATTTCCAAATCCTCATTTAATTGGGATTTTCAACTTAATACTGACTAAAAAAAGTTGCTGTTAAATAGTAAAATATTTATTTATATTCATTTGGATAACTAACAAAAACATACACACACCCTTACAATTTTCTTGTTTAAACTACTACCTACTAATTTTATCACTCGAAAATATTTTTTTTTATTTTTTATTTATTTATTTAGGTAACAAACAGTCTTTAACAATAAAAGTAACAAATATTAAACACAAATAGACCTACAGTACCATTATGTTATAAACAAGATTTTATATAAATGAGTACGTAAGAAACAAAGAAATGTTCAGTAACTTACAATGACTTACAATAAGGAAAATAATTTGGACATAACAACTTGATGTTTGATAATAAATTAAATTTAAATTACAGTTTTAGCCTTATATAACAACAACATATATAAAGTTTAAAGTGATAATGCCTCGTGAACTAGTCTTTTATATTTTGGTAAACTTATAAAAAAGATATCGATATTGGTCAATTTATTATTATAAAAATCAAGTGAACGCCTTAAAAATGAATTTTTTGTGTAATTTGTATGTGATGGAGGAATGTAAAATGTACTTTTGGAACGTGAGGATGGACGTGGAACCTTAAAATTAATTTTGCCTAGAAGAGTAGTGCAATCAATTTTGCTATTAACAATTTTATATAGAAGCGTCGAATCAAGGACAATGCGTCTCATCTGCAGAGGGGATATATTAAACCGAGTGGCACTTGTTTTGTAGTCATCGTGAATGATTCCTACGCGGTAGTTCAATGATTTTAAAAACTTATTTTGAACCTTTTCAATCCGGTCAATGTGAACCGCATACCGTGGACTCCAAACGACACTTCCGAACTCTAAAATACTGCGGACATAACTGTTGAATAATACAATCAATGTTTTTATTTTTTTGAAAGGTTTTCCTAAGCGATTTATTAGACCTAGCAGTTTGAAGGCACGTGAAACGATATTATCGATATGAATATTAAAGTGAAGTTTGGAGTCCAAAGTTATACCAAGATCACGAATGGTGGAAACCCTTTTTATAGTGTCTCCACATATATTATAATTATGTAAAATTGGGTGATGCTTACGAGTAAATGAGATAGTATGACATTTTTCTGTGTTTAAGAAAAGCTGATTTTTTAAACAGAATTCCTGAAATCTCACTAGGTCGTCTTGCAATTCATTACAATCATTGACGGATTTAATTATTTTGAAAATTTTTGTATCATCAGCATAAAGAAGATGATGTGAGTTAACAAAACAACTGCCTACATCGTTTAAATACAAGTTGAACAAGTAAGGACCTAAATGAGATCCTTGAGGAATCCCAGAAGGGATATTAAGGAATCTAGACTGATATCCCTTCAACGCTACCGCCTGACTGCGGTTAGAAATATATGATTTGACCCATCGCCAGAGGTCACCGTGTATACCGATTGCCTTGATTTTTTGTAAAAGGATATGATGATTAATTTTGTCAAATGCTTTAGAAAAATCGGTATACACGGCATCCACCTGGTGACCGGAGTCCATAGCATTGATTATTATATCTGTGTAAGTTATCAAATTAGTTTCGACACTGCGACCGCTGAAAAATCCATGCTGCTGAGGAGAAATATGGTTTTTAGTTTGTGATGTTAAAAACTTAGTAACTATTTTTTCAAAGGTTTTACCCATCACACAAAGTTTGGATATAGGTCGATACTGCCGCACATCATGTCTATCACCTCCCTTAAATATTGGTGTTATCAAAGCTTGCTTCCATAAATCTGGAAAAGATCCTTCAGAGAGTGACTTATTATATATTAACGTGAGCGGTATCGACAATTCCTTTGCCAATCTGGATATGACATAAGGATGTACATTATCAGTACCTGCACTCTTATTTATATCTACATGCTTCAGTGCTTCCGACACCTCTTCGCATGTGATATAAAAATTTGGTAAGTTAATACAATTAGATGAGGTGTGGTTAGAGGGGCAGGGAGGATCCCCAACGCCCGACGCTGAATCCACGGTTACAAAAACAGAATTAAAATAAATATTAAACATGTCGCTTATTTCCTGGCAATCAGTGGATGTTTTAATATCGTTAGACATACTGGAAGGCAAATCGTTAACCTTAAGTTTGGATTTTATATAAGTCCAAAAATAACGTGGAGACATATTAATTTTTTCTTCACAGAAGTTAATATGATTACTATAACAATCTGATTCCAACCGTTTTGCTCTCGCGCGTAAACGCTTAAACTCCTGATAGTCACGTGGATTATTATATTTTTTCCACCTACAATGCATGTTTTCCTTATTACGGATTAATTTAATTAGAGCACGCGAGTACCACACCGGATGATTTGTGTTAAATTTAACAACCTTTTTAGGGATATATTTATGCATCAGGCTGTGCAAGATTGAATAGAAATAAGCGACTGAGTTGTCTGTATTTAAATTAGAGAAGACAGAATGCCAATTAATTTCTGAGAGTTCTTTACTAATTTGATCAAAGTCACCCGCATGATTGATAAATTTTATACGCTCTTTTTCCTTTAATAATAAAGATTGAGTTAAAGTTAGAGCAAACTGCAAGGATCTGTGATGCTTGTCCTCGGGAACGAGTGGGAAGTCACATGCTACAACTTTGCATGTGATGTTACTTAATATTAAATCTAACAAGCGATTATTACTATTAGCACAACCATTAAGTTGCGACAGGTATTTTGAGTACCTATAATACTTTTTCATTCATCAAAGCCCGAGCAGCCAGACAATAATGGAATATCTATTGTGTCTGGTCGTCTTGGTGGGTTAACAAATACAAGTGCTTTTTCTTAGCTCCTCCCATTGTGAAGCCTAAGCCCCCGAGTGCCACGTCCATACCGGCTACCCTGAAGAGCATGCAAGATGAGTGGGATGCCCTCATGCTGCACACATTCACACAACGGCAACAGCTGCAGACGGCAAGACAGGCAAGTCACAAGGGCTATTGTTGATACTGTAAATGTTGATGTTTTATAATTTGACTCTAAATAAATCAAAACCTTTGAGTTACTGCTTGTTGACCTTGCCAGGAACCAAGGTCTATGACCTTGCCAGGAATCAGCACAAGTAAAAGAAAAATCTGAGCCTCATCATTTTGTAAGAAAACATAAATGTATATTTATTTAGAAATATATAAATAAAACAGATAGAACCATACTTTTCAAGGTTTTTTCAAACAAAGATCATTATATCATCACATATATCATAGCCTTTTGATTGACACTGTCAACGCTACCAGGCATATGTATAGAGTATAGAATAGAATAAAATCTGATTTATTTAGTAGAAAAATATATTATAAAATAAATACATGCTTAAATTATAGGATGTGTCACTAAAAAGGCAAACCACTCCACATGTTGGGTGTCGCAAACATTGTGACACTGATCTTCCGTGGTTGCCTATGTATCTTTTTTGAAAGCACAAAAATGGTATTGGGCTTGTTAAATACTGAAGATGATTTTTCACGTAGGAATTGAGCCACGCTTTATACCAGCACGACGCGGCTTGTCGAGTGATCGCGCGCCTCACCAAGGAGGTGACGGCCGCGCGAGAGGCGCTCGCCACGCTCAAGCCGCAGGCCGGCATCGTCGCGCCGCAGCCCGCGCATCCGGTATGTTTCATATTCCTTTGCCTGCCTTTAAAAATTTCTCAATTAACTTTTGGCAGGCCTTCTTCACTCGCTCAAGGTCGCGCGATAAGCACCTACCGCTGTGCGTATCGTCCACGATACAACTGGCAGAGGGCCGCACGCCCGCCTGAGCGCGACCACCGCACGTTTCCCGCGCTTACTCGTCCATTTTTTTCATAATATAGTAAAGTGGTAGGAACAACGCTTGTCTACTTTACTTATAGGTAGGTACCTAGTTTATATACTTAGTCCGTTTATTCTTAGGTAGGTACTTGTGTTAAATATTTGGTATATAATCTTCACCCTACTATTTATTGAAATAATAATTACTTACCTACTTACGAAATAAAGTTAATTATCATGATAATTTGATTTCGTAAGAAAGCATAATTTTTAATACCTAGGTGTTGTATGACAACAAACAAAAACTGTTTGCTAAATAACTAAATAGGACAAGTAATGATAAACAACTTTTAAAGTATCTGTAGTCTGTACTTTAGGATAGGTACCTACCTAAAGTTGACTTTTGTTATCTTTATGTCTCCCATATTTATGTACTAGGTACCTACTTAGATAATTAAATATCATAGTAATGTTCGAATATTATTGTAAGATTTTCTTTAACCATAGTACGTAAAATCGCTTTCCTTTTATGATAATGCTACGCAGTTTATTTAAAAGATGACAACCCTAACGGCGTCAGAAGAGATGAGAGCTACGCGATAGAAAGAGAGAAAACTTCTAGGTGAATATAACTGTAGGCGCTGTAGCGGTGTGCGATCTAAATTGCGCCTTATCGAGTCGTACCAAGAGTCGCTATTAAATGATGTTGCGGAATGATGCTTCTGTACTTGTACTATTATGTATTCTGTGCTTTTGGTGACACAACGGTGTATTCATTTATTTCCACCATTGATCAAATACCTGCCTGTGTGAATAGAATGTGAACAATAATATAAATAATAACATATGTTTTGTTTAGGAAAAGATAAAATAATATAACATTTTGTGTATTGTGCAGCGACTTGGGTCTTGTTACACAGCCACTATAAAGTTTTCAGTTGAACTATTGTAAGAGGGCAATGTTTATTATTTGTTTGATAACATAGAGTCGTTTACCAGGTGGAAGCGGTATCGGGCGTGGGCTCGGGCTTGGCGCCGGTGGGCATGTCGGCGGAGGTGGTGTCCCGCCTGCAGGAGCGCGCCACCGCCCTCACGCAGGAGCGCAAGCGCCGCGGCCGCACCGTGCCCGAGGGGCTGCTCGCGCCCGACCAGCTGCGCGCCTTCCTCACGCTCGCCTCCCACCCCGTGAGTGTCCGCACGTATACAGGACACACGCACCGTGCTGCTCGCGCCCGACCAGCTGCGCGCCTTCCTCACGCTCGCCTCCCACCCCGTGAGTGTCCGCACGTATACAGGACACACGCACCGTGCTGCTCGCACCCGACCAGCTGCGCGCCTTCCTCACGCTCGCCTCCCACCCCGTGAGTGTCCGCACGTATACAGGACACACGCACCGTGCTGCTCGCGCCCGACCAGCTGCGCGCCTTCCTCACGCTCGCCTCCCACCCCGTGAGTGTCCGCACGTATACAGGACACACGCACCGTGCTGCTCGCGCCCGACCAGCTGCGCGCCTTCCTCACGCTCGCCTCCCACCCCGTGAGTGTCCGCACGTATACAGGACACACGCACCGTGCTGCTCGCGCCCGACCAGCTGCGCGCCTTCCTCACGCTCGCCTCCCACCCCGTGAGTGTCCGCACGTATACAGGACACACGCACCGTGCTGCTCGCGCCCGACCAGCTGCGCGCCTTCCTCACGCTCGCCTCCCACCCCGTGAGTGTCCGCACGTATACAGGACACACGTACCGTGCTGCTCGCGCCCGACCAGCTGCGCGCCTTCCTCACGCTCGCCTCCCACCCCGTGAGTGTCCGCACGTATACAGGACACACGCACCGTGCTGCTCGCGCCCGACCAGCTGCGCGCCTTCCTCACGCTCGCCTCCCACCCCGTGAGTGTCCGCACGTATACAGGACACACGCACCGTGCTGCTCGCGCCCGACCAGCTGCGCGCCTTCCTCACGCTCGCCTCCCACCCCGTGAGTGTCCGCACGTATACAGGACACACGCACCGTGCTGCTCGCGCCCGACCAGCTGCGCGCCTTCCTCACGCTCGCCTCCCACCCCGTGAGTGTCCGCACGTATACAGGACACACGCACCGTGCTGCTCGCGCCCGACCAGCTGCGCGCCTTCCTCACGCTCGCCTCCCACCCCGTGAGTGTCCGCACGTATACAGGACACACGCACCGTGCTGCTCGCACCCGACCAGCTGCGCGCCTTCCTCACGCTCGCCTCCCACCCCGTGAGTGTCCGCACGTATACAGGACACACGCACCGTGCTGCTCGCGCCCGACCAGCTGCGCGCCTTCCTCACGCTCGCCTCCCACCCCGTGAGTGTCCGCACGTATACAGGACACACGCACCGTGCTGCTCGCGCCCGACCAGCTGCGCGCCTTCCTCACGCTCGCCTCCCACCCCGTGAGTGTCCGCACGTATACAGGACACACGCACCGTGCTGCTCGCGCCCGACCAGCTGCGCGCCTTCCTCACGCTCGCCTCCCACCCCGTGAGTGTCCGCACGTATACAGGACACACGCACCGTGCTGCTCGCGCCCGACCAGCTGCGCGCCTTCCTCACGCTCGCCTCCCACCCCGTGAGTGTCCGCACGTATACAGGACACACGCACCGTGCTGCTCGCGCCCGACCAGCTGCGCGCCTTCCTCACGCTCGCCTCCCACCCCGTGAGTGTCCGCACGTATACAGGACACACGCACCGTGCTGCTCGCGCCCGACCAGCTGCGCGCCTTCCTCACGCTCGCCTCCCACCCCGTGAGTGTCCGCACGTATACAGGACACACGCACCGTGCTGCTCGCGCCCGACCAGCTGCGCGCCTTCCTCACGCTCGCCTCCCACCCCGTGAGTGTCCGCACGTATACAGGACACACGCACCGTGCTGCTCGCGCCCGACCAGCTGCGCGCCTTCCTCACGCTCGCCTCCCACCCCGTGAGTGTCCGCACGTATACAGGACACACGCACCGTGCTGCTCGCGCCCGACCAGCTGCGCGCCTTCCTCACGCTCGCCTCCCACCCCGTGAGTGTCCGCACGTATACAGGACACACGCACCGTGCTGCTCGCGCCCGACCAGCTGCGCGCCTTCCTCACGCTCGCCTCCCACCCCGTGAGTGTCCGCACGTATACAGGACACACGCACCGTGCTGCTCGCGCCCGACCAGCTGCGCGCCTTCCTCACGCTCGCCTCCCACCCCGTGAGTGTCCGCACGTATACAGGACACACGCACCGTGCTGCTCGCGCCCGACCAGCTGCGCGCCTTCCTCACGCTCGCCTCCCACCCCGTGAGTGGCCGCACGTATACAGGACACACGCACCGTGCTGCTCGCGCCCGACCAGCTGCGCGCCTTCCTCACGCTCGCCTCCCACCCCGTGAGTGTCCGCACGTATACAGGACACACGCACCGTGCTGCTCGCGCCCGACCAGCTGCGCGCCTTCCTCACGCTCGCCTCCCACCCCGTGAGTGTCCGCACGTATACAGGACACACGCACCGTGCTGCTCGCACCCGACCAGCTGCGCGCCTTCCTCACGCTCGCCTCCCACCCCGTGAGTGTCCGCACGTATACAGGACACACGCACCGTGCTGCTCGCGCCCGACCAGCTGCGCGCCTTCCTCACGCTCGCCTCCCACCCCGTGAGTGTCCGCACGTATACAGGACACACGCACCGTGCTGCTCGCGCCCGACCAGCTGCGCGCCTTCCTCACGCTCGCCTCCCACCCCGTGAGTGTCCGCACGTATACAGGACACACGCACCGTGCTGCTCGCGCCCGACCAGCTGCGCGCCTTCCTCACGCTCGCCTCCCACCCCGTGAGTGTCCGCACGTATACAGGACACACGCACCGTGCTGCTCGCGCCCGACCAGCTGCGCGCCTTCCTCACGCTCGCCTCCCACCCCGTGAGTGTCCGCACGTATACAGGACACACGCACCGTGCTGCTCGCGCCCGACCAGCTGCGCGCCTTCCTCACGCTCGCCTCCCACCCCGTGAGTGTCCGCACGTATACAGGACACACGCACCGTGCTGCTCGCGCCCGACCAGCTGCGCGCCTTCCTCACGCTCGCCTCCCACCCCGTGAGTGTCCGCACGTGTACAGGACACACGCACCCAGGAGTGTTTTTTGTCATACTCATTTCAACCGTATGTCAAGTATTCTAGAGTCGACTTTGAGTTGATAGCGAATTACGGCCGATTACTCATAGGGTTCTTAGTTATAATCTGCCGTTCGTCTCTTTGTAAGTTCGTAGTCACTCCATCCTGGGCTGGCTCTAAAGGTAACTTTCCTACACAATCTTGTACGATGCGAGAAGTTAGCCTCGTGAAAACTATTATATTGAAATTAATACTTATTTGTCTGTCATTAGGGTCTGCACTCTGCCAGCGTGCCGGGCATCCTGGCCCTGGACATCAACCCGTCGGACCACAGCAAGCTGCTGACGGGCGGCAACGACCGCAACGCCACCGTGTTCAACAAGGACACGGAGCAAGTGGTGGCCATCCTCAAGGGCCACACCAAGAAGGTCACCAGGGTCATATACCACCCCGACGAGGATACCGTCATCACTGCCTCACCGGACCACACCATTCGAGTTTGGAATGTGCCAACGTGAGTAGAAGTTTATTATCTAATCGATTCTAACCATTTCTAATTATCATGAGGTAGTTTTGTGAAGAATTACAATTACTATTTTTAACAGCCCACGCAGAAAGAGGTGTCTTATAAGTTTGGATGTGTGTGTACGTATGTTTATCTGTCTGAGGCATCGTTGCTTCCAAACAAATAGACAGTTTTTATTGCGGTTTTTAAAGCGTGGTGTTAATTTTGATGACCTATTATTCCCAACGCCTTTTACCATTGAGAGTTATTATAATTTTCGATAATTATAATTCATTTTTTATAGAATTTGACCTATTAAATTAAATTGTCCTTAATAATTCTCAACTTTCATAATCTGTGTAGTGGACTTTTTGTTGTATTTTAAAAATGAATACTTCATTAAAGAGTTGGGTGAAGATTGTTTACCAAATAAGACAGGTGTAAGGATATGTTGTAAATTCACCTGCTAATAAATACAATAACGGTTCGATCACACGTATTTTATTAGCTTCCCAATCTAAGTGACAATGTGGCAGATTACATTCATGTCACTTGCAACACTTGCTGGCCAGTACCAGGCAAACCTCGTCAGCTAGGACTCCAACAGGATAAACAGAGTATACCGGGTGTAACAAGACACACAACGTAGCCGAGGTCTACGTATTCTGCCCATCAACAGGACCATTTCTGTTCAAAATTATTGCTGGGAAACGATTTTAATTTTTTGTGTTAAATAGCTTTGCATACATTACAATGTATAAACGCGTACAACAGACCGCGCCTGCGAGTGAATGCTACACAGCTGCGTGCGGGCGAGTTAAAAGGCAACGTTTATGTGCGTGCTCATGAAATACATTGAGTGATGACGTTTTGAAGCAATTGTCAAAATACATACAATTTTGATAATTTTTCTGTAGACAAAAATGACGAACGAATAAAATAAGTTCTTATAAAAATGTTGAAAAAAAAAATTGACTTTGTCCTTCAATAACTTCGTAGCTATTGGTTTCCCAGGTATAGTCTAAAAGACAAAAATGATCCCGATGATAGGCGGAATGCGTGGACTTCGGCTTCGTTGAGTGTCTTGTTACACCCGTTAGATAGTCGTATCCCGATGTGATCAGGTCGCAGACGAGCTGCGTGCTGCGGTCGCACGACGGGCCCGTGACGGGACTCTCGCTGCACCCCACCGGCGACTACGTGCTGTCCACCTCCACCGACCAGCACTGGGCCTTCTCCGACATCCGCACCGGCGCGCTGCTCACCAAGGTACACATACACAACACATCACCACACTGTTGATACATACAAAAGCACAACATATTTTTTTGTACATCTTTGGCCGTACACAAACATGCTTTGTTTGCGCAAGCGAAGTAAGAGGCATGCGACAATTGCGTCCCGGAGAGCCCTATTCTTGCTCTACTTGAGTTTTTATTTTATGCACAACGGGATAGTGCTTGGCTTTTACCTCACCTGATGTTAAGTGACGATAAGGCCGAAGGTGGAAGTGCACTTCACACGGAATCCTCATCACTGAGTCTCAAGGTTATCCAAAGGATTAATTTTTCCAATTAATTTAAAACCTTTAAATGTTAGATTTTAATTATAAATCTTGTTGGGGAATCTTCATATTTTGTTATTTTTTTTATTTATTATTTTATTTTATTACTGACTTGGATACAAAGTCCTTCAGTCGCATACATATTACATATTAGAGTACACAATCAGATAAGGAAACAAAAGGGAGATAAATATTATAAACTTAACTAAAAAGTAAGACTAGAAACTAAGTAAAGATTAAACTAAATCAAACTAAATTTAAACTTTAGATAACATAGTGTTGCGAGCCTTTGCTCGCTGTTTTGTATACCTATAACTATATTCATATTTTTTCTAATTTAAATTTTACCATTTGCTTATTCTTCTTACCATTTGCTTATGAAAGAAGAGCCCTCTCTAATCATAATCATAATCATTTATTGTGAAACATAGGTACATACAGATGTCATAATACATTAATTGTTCAGCTATGTCCTGCCATGAGAGCATACAATGAAGGGAAGAATTAAATAATAATGATAGTAGGTACAAATTGATCATGCATAAGATAATATTATTAAAATTATTTTGAAAATTGATTTAAATAAAATTTCAAAAGATAGGTATATCATTAAATACAGTCAAAATATAATTACAAATCTTTATCTGTCAAAAATTCATTGAGTGTGTAGTAGCATTTTTCCAACAATAATGTCTTTAATTTCTGTTTAAACGTAAAGTTATTATCAGTGTGTCTTATCGATGCAGGTATCTTATTATAGATACGAGGTGCATTACAAAAAACACTCTTACTCATAAGCGCGGTTTTACAAGGAACGTTGCAAAGTTTGTCCTTATGTCGTGCAGATGAAAGAAATTTAAACAATTCAATGTTATGTTTGACAAAAATAGCGCATTCCAGAATGTACAGACATGGAAGTGTAAGAATCTTGTAATTTTTAAAGTAGGGCTTGCATGTGTCTGTTTGTTGTAGGTTGAACATGGCTCTAATACAGCGCTTTTGAGACCTAAATACAATTTCTTTGTCGGTTGCGTTACCCCAAAACATGACACCGTATCTCAATGTAGACCCAACATATCCATGATAGGCAGTCAGCAAAGCCTCTATGCTTACTATTTTACTAAGCTTATATAAAGCATACGAATGACTACTCAATTTACTACATATGTGCTGTACATGTGAATTCCACTTTAAGTTACTGTCAATGAGTATACCTAAAAATTTAGCCGTCTTTGTCTCACATATTTGTTTCCCTAAGTAATTTATATTTAAGTTGATCGAATTCACCTCTCTCTGTTGGAAGCTCATGATTTGAGTTTTATCTAAATTAACCTTAAGATTATGATCACTTAGCCATTGTACAATTGATGTCAAAGTTATATTTATGTCAGTTTCAAGCATAGTCAAATTGTTATTGCTGAATAATACAGTACTATCATCAGCGAAAAGAGTCATGTGATTATTGGTAGTTGAAGGTAACTCATTGATGTAGACCAGAAAGAGCAGAGGACCCAGCACACTGCCCTGAGGTACTCCATACGTTACATGTCCTGAATTAGATTGATAAGCTACCTCAGTTTTAGTTTTACTGTCAATTTTTTCTATTTGTGTCACTTGATATCTATTTGCTAAATACGATTTAATGAGATCATAAGCATTGCCTCTTACTCCTAAGTTGTACAATTTACTTAATAATATTTTGATATCTACATAGTCAAAGGCTTTTGACATATCCATGTATAAAGCAACAGTAGGCAGTCTTGAGTCAACGTTTTTTATAATTTTTGACAAGAAGTTATATATAGCCATATTAATGGATTTGCTCTTTCTAAAACCATATTGTTGAGATGTCAAGAGCCCGTTAAATTCAAGATATGAATAAAGACACTTATAAATAACTTTTTCTAAAATCTTAGCAAAAACAGAAAGAAGTGCTATTGGTCGATAAAAGTTCATGTCCATTCGGTCTTTTTTCTTAAACAGTGGTTTTATTAAAGACATTTTCAATTTGTCCGGGAAAACTCCTTTCTCAATACATAAGTTTATAATGTGACTTAAGACAGGAGCAATTATATGGGAAGCGCTCTTTATTATTTTTGTGGTAAAGCCGTCATTTCCTGAACTATTGGTATTTTTCAAGGAATTAATAATCTTTAATATGTCAAACTCATTTGTAGGCGTCATAAAGATTGAATTTAAATTATTAGTACTTGTGTTATTGATAGTATTTGATTTAGAATTAGTCTTAACTTCGTCAATAAAAAAATTGTTAAATGCATTCGCTATTTGTATAGGGTCAGATATTATTTTACCATTTACATTAATTTTATCTATGCTTTGTTTAGGGAAATTATTTTTGTTTATATTAATAACTTTCCAGGTCGCTTTACACTTGTTATTGGAATTTTTAATAAAGTAATTGTTCTGTGCTTTTTGAGTTAATTTTAAAATACGTCTGTAACGTTTAGCGTAAGATTTGAAGCTTTTTCTATTTTCATCATTTGGACTAAATCTATATTTCCATAACAGTTCTCTTTGACGTCTACTACAAGTTCGAATTCCTCGAGTTATCCACCTTGGTTTATTGATAGAGTTGCATTTGATTCTCTTTATAGGAAAGCATAAGTCATATAGTAATTTGAACACACTCTTAAGCTTTCTACTCTTTAATTTACCGAAACTCTTTAGCACAGTTGCTAATATACACATTTTTATATGAACATATCCAGCGGAAGCTGCTCGGGTTTGTTGTTTGTTTCTCGTAATCAGACTATTCTATTATTAAATATTAGACTTTTTTGCATTTCACAATGCTATTTTTAAATTAAGATAAATAAATACAAGAAAAGATCGACTTACCCGTCGATTTTTTCTAGTATATTTATCTTAATTTAGACTCTTTTATGTGGTGTAGGTGGCGGACGCGGCGGGCGTGAGCCTCACCACGGCGCAGTTCCATCCCGACGGACTCATCTTCGGCACCGGCACGGAGAACTCACAGGTACATACATTGTATGTGGTGTAGGTGGCGGACGCGGCGGGCGTGAGCCTCACCACGGCGCAGTTCCATCCCGACGGACTCATCTTCGGCACCGGCACGGAGAACTCACAGGTACATACATTGTATGTGGTGTAGGTGGTGGACGCGGCGGGCGTGAGCCTCACCACGGCGCAGTTCCATCCCGACGGACTCATCTTCGGCACCGGCACGGAGAACTCACAGGTACATACATTGTATGTGGTGTAGGTGGCGGACGCGGCGGGCGTGAGCCTCACCACGGCGCAGTTCCATCCCGACGGACTCATCTTCGGCACCGGCACGGAGAACTCACAGGTACATACATTGTATGTGGTGTAGGTGGCGGACGCGGCGGGCGTGAGCCTCACCACGGCGCAGTTCCATCCCGACGGACTCATCTTCGGCACCGGCACGGAGAACTCACAGGTACATACATTGTATGTGGTGTAGGTGGCGGACGCGGCGGGCGTGAGCCTCACCACGGCGCAGTTCCATCCCGACGGACTCATCTTCGGCACCGGCACGGAGAACTCACAGGTACATACATTGTATGTGGTGTAGGTGGCGGACGCGGCGGGCGTGAGCCTCACCACGGCGCAGTTCCATCCCGACGGACTCATCTTCGGCACCGGCACGGAGAACTCACAGGTACATACATTGTATGTGGTGTAGGTGGCGGACGCGGCGGGCGTGAGCCTCACCACGGCGCAGTTCCATCCCGACGGACTCATCTTCGGCACCGGCACGGAGAACTCACAGGTACATACATTGTATGTGGTGTAGGTGGCGGACGCGGCGGGCGTGAGCCTCACCACGGCGCAGTTCCATCCCGACGGACTCATCTTCGGCACCGGCACGGAGAACTCACAGGTACATACATTGTATGTGGTGTAGGTGGCGGACGCGGCGGGCGTGAGCCTCACCACGGCGCAGTTCCATCCCGACGGACTCATCTTCGGCACCGGCACGGAGAACTCACAGGTACATACATTGTATGTGGTGTAGGTGGCGGACGCGGCGGGCGTGAGCCTCACCACGGCGCAGTTCCATCCCGACGGACTCATCTTCGGCACCGGCACGGAGAACTCACAGGTACATACATTGTATGTGGTGTAGGTGGCGGACGCGGCGGGCGTGAGCCTCACCACGGCGCAGTTCCATCCCGACGGACTCATCTTCGGCACCGGCACGGAGAACTCACAGGTACATACATTGTATGTGGTGTAGGTGGCGGACGCGGCGGGCGTGAGCCTCACCACGGCGCAGTTCCATCCCGACGGACTCATCTTCGGCACCGGCACGGAGAACTCACAGGTACATACATTGTATGTGGTGTAGGTGGCGGACGCGGCGGGCGTGAGCCTCACCACGGCGCAGTTCCATCCCGACGGACTCATCTTCGGCACCGGCACGGAGAACTCACAGGTACATACATTGTATGTGGTGTAGGTGGCGGACGCGGCGGGCGTGAGCCTCACCACGGCGCAGTTCCATCCCGACGGACTCATCTTCGGCACCGGCACGGAGAACTCACAGGTACATACATTGTATGTGGTGTAGGTGGCGGACGCGGCGGGCGTGAGCCTCACCACGGCGCAGTTCCATCCCGACGGACTCATCTTCGGCACCGGCACGGAGAACTCACAGGTACATACATTGTATGTGGTGTAGGTGGCGGACGCGGCGGGCGTGAGCCTCACCACGGCGCAGTTCCATCCCGACGGACTCATCTTCGGCACCGGCACGGAGAACTCACAGGTACATACTTACTGTTATAAATATTTTGAAAAAAGAAATAAATGTAGCTTACTTCCGCGGTAGTAAGCTACATTTATTTCTTTTTTCAAAATGGTTTGGGAGTTCCGCCAAGTGACGCTTGATTCAATCAAATGTTATAAATAGTTACCGTCACGTAAACAGGCCGCTGAACAACAAGCGAATGATGGAGGAATCTATACTGTCTTCCAAAGACATAAGATACATTTTAGCTCACGTTTGAGGCATCCTATTAGCGGTATTATTACGTGAAGCCTTACAGGATTGAAAATTCGTAAATACATGATGTAAAAAATAAAAAATCTTTCTTTCAAAAAACCTGAAAATGAAAACAAAAAAGCATCAAAATTAAATACCTCTAAAAAGCAAAAAATAATATTCAAATCACTAGATACGCATATCATTGTAATAAAACACGTCTAATGAAGTCGGGTGGGGCTTTTAGAATAAAAAAAAAGTTGGACTTCACATTATTTAATTTTGATGCTTTTTTGTTTTCATTTTTTATCCCGATATTCCCACGGGAACGGGAACCACGCGGGTGAAACCGCAGGCGGCCGCTAGTATAAACTAAGTAATATAACTTGCCCCCCAGGTAAAGATTTGGGATCTAAAAGAGCAGAGCAACGTGGCCAACTTCCCCGGGCACGTGGGCCCCGTCACCTCCATATCCTTCTCCGAGAACGGTTACTACCTCGCCACGGCAGCCGAGGACGCCTGCGTGAAACTCTGGGATTTGCGCAAGCTCAAGAACTTCAAGACGATCCAGTTAGAGGAGGGGTACTCTATCAAGGAGTTGTGCTTCGATCAGAGTGGCACCTACTTGGGTGTTGCTGGTAGTGATGTGCGCGTGTACCTGTGTAGGCAGTGGCAGGAGCTGAAGGTGTTCAACGAGCACACGGCCGCCGCGACGGGAGTGCGCTTCGGCCGAAACGCCGCTTACCTCGCCTCCACCAGTATGGACCGCACGCTCAAGCTATACGGATTAGAGTAGGCTACATACTCACCGCTTAATAATAATAGCTTTGGTTTCCTAAAATGACGGTGCCGTCATATAGCGGCCGTAATAAGGATCAACACGACAATTGAATATATCAATTTTGTATATCACATCAAATACAATATGTTTAAATTTCTCAAATCCATCAGGAAATGTCAAAATTTTAAATGACAAAAGTTTAAAAAGTGAGTTTAAAAAACACGGCCGGCCCTTGCGGAACATGCGATGACGTCACGTGCCACGATCGCCCGAACGAACACCCGCCGCGCCGCTGAGCGGCGAACGTGGCTGATGACGTCATCAGCGAATCGTGTAATTGGGGAGCGTTTTTGAGAATGCTACACGAAAATCGCTCTATCTTCGTCATTTTTGGTCCAATTTCAATAATAGGGATGATGACAACTTTTTTTATTTTATGTTACATAAATTACCTCTCAAAAAAAGAAACATTGGTAAAAGAATTAATTCGCTAGCATGAAAACTGCCCGAGATATCACAGTGTGAAATGCACACAAATGGACTCGCCCAAAAACGCTCCATACTAATGGCGTCCTAGTTATGACGTCACGCCTGAGAAGTTTGTATGCAACGCGTAGGAAATTTGTTTGGCAGCTATATTAAATATTGTGTTTATCAAAATAGTTTCTTAGACAAATTTGCTATACATTTTACGGACTAATTAAAGGTATCATTTATTTTAATAAATTTTATATTTTTTAAATGGACTTGTCCACCCAACTTTGAAGGGTCATAAAATAAATAATATGCAATATATAAAACCAAGAGGTATACAAGCTACTCTAAAAGTTTAATATGTTTACGATTTTTATTAGTATTTCGTTATTTTATTCATTAGTCATCATCCCTATTCTTTCACTGAAATAATTGATTTTGATGACATGTGACTGTAACTCTACATATTTAACTAAAAACCTCGTTGGTCCTCATTTAAGTTTTGGTATCCTAAGATTACGGAGCCGTCACATAGCGGCCGTAATATTTACATGAAATATAATATAGTGACGTCATTCTTCCATATATCGTCAAAAAGCTGTACCGCTAAATGCAAACCGGTCGTCTTGACGGCCGTCATGCAAATAGTGGCACCGCTACGGTGTCAAATACCGCTCTCTAGGAAACTGCATCGTTTTTTTACACCAGACAAGACAACCTAGCGGCATCATTCACCTATAATGTGATGTGACGGTATCGTCATTTTTAGGAAACCAAAGCTTTAGCCGTGAAACCAAACCTTTTGTTAAAGTTTCTTTAGTAAAGCTGTTTAGCTTTTAGATAAGGCATCGCACGTTCTTTGTTGGAAAACAGAACTTTCAATGAATATTATACAAGTCCCAAGAGATTCATAATCTAAACGATTTCTCCATAGTGACGGTAGGTCTGCTAAGAGAATGCGTTAATGCCTATTGTCAATGTACATAAATTAGGATGCACAGTAAGTTTGTGTTAATGATATCTTGCGTCGTTCCTATGGGAAGAGCCTAGTCTTAAGTTAGGTAGTATTAAATAAGACATGTATTTTAAAAATGATGTTTCTGTGTTAACCCGATTCTGAAAACAACTGTTACTGCTACTTGTAACTTGCTACCAGTCAAAGAATATGAAATAACTATATTCTGTTGTTATAATGTGATTTTTAACGAAAACATAAACTTAAACGCGTGTCCGAAATGTCGAGACCAGCCCTCTGATTTTGTAACTTTGTTGCACTCATCGCAGTTACATTATTATGACAACTAGCAGCAATGTGACTGTGGTTTCAATCGAGAATTGTTAGCAACAGAATTGCGTAATCAGGGGGCAGTTTTATCGATTTCAAAGAACTGCACAATATAAAGAGAGTACAGTAGGTAGTTATGGACCCCCTAAACGATCAAAATTGCTTGTCAATCATTTACATTGAATTGCTTGTCAATCACATTTTGATCGTCTAGGAGCGATGCTTGACAAGCACCACAGAATAGATAGATTACCGTGGCCAATCAAAAGTAGGCCACACCCCCAAATGGTAAATGCAATGTAAATGATTGTCAAGAAATGCTTGATCGTCTAGGGGCTGTATAACCGCAATCTCAAAACAGTTCGAGTATGTGACGCAGCGGCGAGAGCTGTCTTTGTGTGCGTGCGATGCTCGAGCGCCGCCCTTAGTACAGTTTAACTTCTGTTCGTATCTCTATTTTGTGGAACTGCTATATTTACTTTAGGTAGTTACTTGTCCCTAATTACTTTACGTTACGTTACTTTACTGTACCTATAATTACGACAATGTTTTCTCGATTATTAAAGAGATCGGACCAATATCCATATAGCGTTTTATTTCAATTATGAACATAATAGAAAAGATAGATTATCTCCCATAAACCTTAACTCGCATTAGTCAAGTCAAAATAAGCTTTATTCAAATAAACTTAATAGGCTAGTTGACAAAATTTCAATAACTGCTTAATATTTTAGCTTATTAGGCATTTTATCGAAAAAAAAGGTTTATTTATTTTTATTCGAGCGTTTACATTATAAATTTCGCGTTTTAAAAAACCAATTTTAATTTGGTTCCAAAACGCACAAGACTGTCATGGCGTCTTGAATGACGTCACGCCGTGCAAAACAAACAAAAGAGCGATCGTGTCTTCGTACGTTATAGCTAGTTTTTATCGTTTAAAAATGAATTTCTCATATTATAAGTACTGTATAGAGCCCCAGTGTGATAGCACGACTATAAAAACGCCAAACCAGTTATTTATATATGTTCCAAACAATGGAGAAATACGGAAAAAGTGGCTAAAACTTGCGTTCGGTTGTGGTTAGGTTGCACTCGGAGTGTAGGTTTGGAACGCGCCTCCGGTAGTGATACTCGAAACGTCAAAGACAAGATTGGAGTTTCGCACGGCGTGACGTAACGCTTTCTGATTGGTGTTCACTGTCACGTGACTAAAGGTTTCATTTTACGAAATTTATTTTTTTTAAATATTATTAATCTTTAACGCTTTTAATAATTAAAATTGTTTGTTATTTTCTCCATAATATAATTAATCATTATAAACCCCTATCCATTATATTTATTCTTAATGGAAACAAGCCTATTATTAAGTACTTTTGAATCGTCTATATTTTCCTACCACCCGTTCCAGACTTTTTTAGCTGACAAGAAGAACGGGCGCAAGAAACTTATCAGCTGTAACAGCCATAAGTAACGATATTTACAAACTTGAATACTTATATCGTTACTTAAATCGTAAACTGACTGACTGATCTATCAACGCACAGCCTAAACCGCTAGACCTAGACTTGAAATTTTGCACACAGATACCTTATACAGTGTAGGCATCCACTAAGAAAGGATTTTTGAAAATTCCATCCCTAAGGGGATGAAAGTTTGTATGAAAGTCCCTCAGTTTTCAATCTAGGATCTTCAAATTTTGTGTTTAGGCTGATCATTGAAAATTAATAAATATGGGTCTCAGCGTTTTTCAAAATTCTACCCTCGAAGGGGTCAAAAGGGAGATGAAGTTGTGTATTGAAGAAAATCCTTTATTTTCGAAGTAAAAATCGCTATAATTTAGGCTTATGGATGGAAATCTAACGTAACGTATATTGTTATTGTTAAGGGGTAAAAAAAAAAACAAAAAAAGATATGGATGTCGTTATTGGGGTTTTCTGGGATGACGATTGCAATAATGACATTTATTTTGAAGTCCAACACGGTGCACATGATTTGATCCCTAAAGGGGTGAAAATGGGGTTCAAATTTTGTATGGAAAAATAATATAAAATAGACATTACAACTTTAAACTTCGTAGGAGCACATCTAAAAATAAATTGGCAAACCAAACATATATTTTGTAATTTTGAAAATCAACCACTTAGGGGTAAATGGGGTGAGTAAACATAAAAATCGATATGGATGTCGTTCTTGAGGTTTTATGGGATGGTGATTGCGAAAATGAGATTTATTTTGAAGTCCAACACGGTGGACATGATTTAACCCCTAAAGGGGTGAAAATGGGGTTCAAATTTTGTATGGAAAAAGAATATAAAATAGACATTACAACTTTAAAATTCGTAGGAGCATGTCTAAAAATAAATAGGCAAACACATATTTTGTTATTTTGAAAATCATCCCTTAAGGTGTAAATGGGGTAAGTAAACATGAAAATCGAGTGGATGTCGTTCTTGAGGTTTCATGGGATTGGGATGGTGATTGCGAAAATGACATTTATTTTGAAGTCCAACACGGTGGCCATGATTGGACCTGGACATGCACATCTTTGGGACGGGAACAGGAACGGGAAGCCTTGTGCGAGGTCCGCCACACGCGGCAAATTTCTCAAGCAGCGCGCTTGGTGGGGACCCGCCTTATCGCGTAAAAATGGCTGGTCGGATCCTGGTTGAAGGTTGCCTAATTGGCCCTTGGATTTTCTCTAATATCCACGCGGACGAAGTCGCAGGCATCAGCTAGTGATTTTTATATTGCAAAAGAAAAAAGGTATAATAGCATAAGTTATCTTTATTTTTATCATTTAAACAATTTTCCATCCCATCACAACATACCATTGATATAATTCAAATATATATACACTTATTTTTACAGAAATATTAACATAAAACTTATCTACTGATTTATAATATGTATAGTATGGTCTTTTCGTATGTAACAAACAAGTATGCCAATTTAAAAGTAATGTAAGTGTAACTAACATACACAAACCTCGCATTACATCTTGCTAATCGCAACTTATTCTACAATGCCTATACACGAGTGGACATTCAGAAACTTCATTCACAAACACTAGGAAAGTGGCTATATTCATTTTAATAAGACTCCTTAAAAAAACCAAATTGTTGAAACCATTTTATCAGGCATTATAAAAGTTCAAGTTCAATGTGAACGCATAAAATTTTCAGTCATATACTATGGCATAAGGTTTTTGGGTAGATCAATTTGCATAACATTAATACTTACAGAATAGATGTTTACGTATACATTCATTAATAATGAGCACATAATTATCATAATGATCAACAAGCATACAATTTTATTTGCATACATTTAACGATTACCATATAGTTTATTATCAAAATATCAACTTGTGGCATAATGCAAACACGGCAGCAGGACGGTTCTAGCACTTTGCCGGCACTGTTCTGGCACTGCTCGCCAAATGAAATTAGCTGCGAATATAACATTATGCGAAAAAACTTTATGCTATTTCTATTATTTATACCAAACCATATTATGACTAAAAATTGTATGCGAGCGGAATGGCACCCGATATTACAATAGCCACGTTTGTATAAAGGCTTAATATTACAACTTAGAATATGATACTAAACAAAGGTGAAAACTAATAAAAATTACTAATTACCAAGTCACGACTGCTTTATATTATTTTGATCTGACCTCAAAAAAGGGAACAGTAAATGCAAGGAATCCTAAAAATGTGATATGAAACCCGCATGACTTGAACATATTACTGGCGGTAGCAACAAGGCTTCGAGAGATCTCTAACAGTCGTATTTTCGAGGCATACCCCTTAATTTATTAACAAATTAGCTTAAACAGCCGAGGCGGCTCACACGTGCACAAGCTATCGATATAACAAATCTAATTAGCGCTGCGGCTTAAGGCTGGTTTACATTAGATTATTTTTAGTAGAGTGCTTTAGTAGCGTGCGAGTCGATTCGAATGCGAGTGCTTTAGTAGTTTCTGTGCCTTTCCAGTGAGCGTTTACATGCTTCCAGTACAGTGTCATTTGACTAAAGCACTCTACTAAATACGCTACTAAATTGTCGATTTACATGCTTCCAGTGCGAGGAAAGTGTCGCGCGGGGGGTGAGCGGGCGGCGCGGGCGCGCAGGAGGTTCCACTGGAATGCGATGATTCCAGTTGAAAGGCTACTAGAACGTTACTCTCTTTAGTCATAAGACGAACGTTTACATGTTTCAACTAAAGCACTCTACTAAAGACTAAGATAATGTAAACCAGTCTTTACGAAACAAGCACAATAATGCACTCAACAACTTTTTGGTTAGGTATTGATATTTTAACTCTAAAATATACAACTTGTCGAATCGATACCCACTAAATATTTTTAATGACACTATGAGCAGATAACATCCTGATCCTGATATTTAATAAGTTAGTGCTTTATATAAATTAAAAGGTCTGACACAAAGTTCAGCACTTTCACAAAGTTCGTAAGTAACAGTTAACTTCTTAATTACTATGAGGATGTATTGAAATCAACCCATAAAGTACAATTAACATTATTTTAGCTAAATCGATTCAGGTGGCATAAGCACACTTCAATTATTTTTAGCACTACGATTTTATCACATGGTGCATAATATGATTTTATTTGTATGCGCATGACTGCTTCTTATACCTGTTTCTGGAACATTTAAGATGGTTTAGAAAAAAAAACGTAGTACCTACGCGCTTTTCGGGTTTCTCAAATGTCACATAAGCAGGTATGTGTCCCGGAGGGGGCAGGGGGCGGGCGGGGGGCGCTGCCAGGGGTCATGCGAAGATCAGCCACAGCACAAACAGTATTGCCACCCACAAGAATATTTTCGAGAGGAACTGTTCTTCTTCGTATTGCGCCGTGCCGCGTGGCGCTGAAGCAAATTCACGCAATAAATTAGCATATTTTACTTGAAACACGTTAGTCACACACAAGTGTTTATGATTTTAATTTATTTGCATGTTAAATGAAGTTTGGTTGGTTTTTGTAATAGTTATACAATGATGAGTAGGTACAGTACTTATTTTTCTTTTTTTTAATATTGAAAGTGAAAATATCAATTAAATCGCGACTTACTATTTTAATATTCTAATTATTCTAGCTTTAAGGCTCCGTTACGCGAAATCACTTGTCTCTGTCTTTTTCTTTATGTGTAAAGAGTATGGAAAATAACGTCACTTCTGCACTTTTTCGATGTTTTTCGTTGTTTTTTCATCATAATCTTTAGCACAATTATCTTTCTTAAAAAAAAGTTATTGGAGCAACTGCTCAGTACGTTAAAGTGTATTTTGATGTAGAATTCAATAAGTTTCCGCTATTATTTACGCCAAAAATATGGCCCGCGCTTTTGATGATATTTTGTTTTTTTTTACAATCATCTGTGAGGTTTATATGCAATATAATACTTGTAGGTACTAGATAATCTCTTTAGCTTGTCGTATGTTTTTTTTTGTGGCTACAACTTTACGTTTTCTATATAAAAATATGGCCCGCGCAAACCATGTTTTTCTATTATATAAATATGAAAGTGAGTTTGTTTTTTTGTACACTTACACGTTTCTCAACCAATCATCATGAAACTTTACATAAACACTGAGGGTAATCCAATCCAAAAAAGTACCTGTTTGTTCGTTGTTGGATAGAAATACAACATTCTACAAAGACGAAGTTACAGTTAACCAGTGCAACACTATAAAAAGCTTACTCCTGTATAGGTTGATGAACAAAGATTTTTAAACTAACTTGTAAACTGTAGGTACTTGTTTAGATTTTAATTTTGAAGGGTGTAACTCACGCCATTAAAGAAAGGAATCTGAAATGGCGGCAATATAGGGCAACAGTTATCGTGATGTCTCAGTCATACAACTAAAACTAAATGATAAACCAGGTGAGAAGGCACGATAATTGCCGCCATTTTAGATTCCTTTCTTTGACGACGCGTGTTATATTTAGGTATATCTTAGTACATACCGGCGCTAGGTCTCGGATCGCCGAAGTTAAATGTGGAGGTGAAAACGCCGAAGGGGAACGCGCCGATGCCGAAGGACATGTGGAATCCTTCGCCAAACCCGAAGCCGGGGAAGCCACTGTTGTTGTCGGGCTCCGTGCGCTGCCCCGCCGGCCGCGGCGGTACCTGCAATGTTTACAAGTTGAGGTCTTTGGCCCAATGAGTAAACAGTCCAAAGGCATTTTACATGGACAGTTTTAAATGTTTCATCATTTTCAATCCAAGGCATTTGATGTTAAATGACGTGATTAAATAAAACACTATCAGTGTTATTACAAAAGATTTATAAACACCTGTTTAACTTCGACACTCTTTCAAACAAAATTGTCAATAACCCTTTCTTTGCAGTCGGGTAAAAAAGTGTCAACATCACATTTAAACAGTGTTTAAGTTAAACAGGTGTTTAAAAAACTTGTAATAACATTGTATATTATGTAGGTACAATGCTTATGTAAGTATCTTGTGCAGGTATTTAGGAATAGGCATTAAGTGTAGTGGCACTTAAATAAATTATACATTTAATCATAAGTAAGACAATAAACAAATCACTTTTTGGAGGTTTAATAAAAACATATCAGTAAGTATAGTTTTCTAATGCTTTACTTTGTTTTATTTAGAAAAAAATACATATTTAAAGAAACTTCTTTTATTGTTATAATAATCTTGTACGCACCTTATTTCTTGGGTCCTCCTGTTTGGTGTTGCCTCTACCATAGAGCGGGATAACTTTGTCTCTGCTGATGGCAGCCTTGCAGACTGGACACACTTGCCGGCTGGGCCGTGTTTCGAGCCATTGGTGCAGACAGGGCCAACTAAGCAAAAACAAACTCTTTACCAATAAATATTAACTTAGACAACATCAATAGTACTTATTGTAAGTTTATGATTAGCAACATTTTTATTATTTACCACAGATATAACATAAATTAACATATCCTAAAACCCCAACCTGTAAGCATCAGGTTGTTTTCATTTGAAATATCTATTTATTTAGTTGAGTTTTCTGAGACATTCTATCTACTCAGATTGGAGTATGATGAAAGGCCAATATCAGTTTCAAAATCACACTGAAAGTCAATTCAAGTAGGTAACATATAAAAATCTATTCAAAATGGGTTTGAATTTGTAAATCATTACTAAAATCTCCTGGATTATTCAGTATAGAATATTTTACTCTCCGACCAATATTTGTACCGTCTACTTGCTAAGTTAAAATTTTACAACCCATTTATATACGGCGCCTATACGTTTTAGCGTTAAACCTAACGCGAATGGGTAGTAATTTTATTGTAATGTAAGTACCATAGTTTGAAGTAAAAGCAGTACTTATATATAGCAACTAATTACCAGAAGAGGTGTCCACACATACTGACAACAGCATCTCGGGCAGTGTCCAAGCAAATGTTACATTCTAGCATACGTTCGTCATGTTTATCATCCTCGCCCCCTGCGTCGCCGCCTGGCGCCGACGCCGAGGCGCTCGCCTGTGCTTCACTCGTCTCTGCCATTACTCTGCCGAACAAAACGCACTCTCACTGTTTTTGTTACGTCAATAAAAGCAACCAACTCCTTATTACAATCGGAGCAAGGTGACGACGTCTTGCAGTGTGACACGACAAAGTTTTCGAAACATATTAATTTTAAATCAGGCGCAATTTTCGACTTGTAAATTAAAATAATCACTTACTACTGAACGATTTTTGAGTTTTAAATAGCCTGTTCTCACAGAAATTCAACAAAATAAATAATTACATCGCCAATCCCGTGGTTTGATGAATTGTCAAATGTCATTTTTTTCTATAGATCAACGGTTGCGTTCCGAATCTACGCTCTGAGTGCAACCAAACGCTTAACGGCGGCGTTCCAAACGCGTCAGGTTCGGTTGACACAACTTTCCCGTTCCAAACGTGTAGGGCCTTGGCCTTACTAAGCGCTCTTATAGCAGGGCTTATATTGAACTGCCTTACTTTTCCGTACCCCAATGAAAGCAGGCCTTAAAAAGTCCTGTTTAAGGCCTGTTAAAGTTTTATGTAGCCCCTAAGCCCTAAACGATCAAGCATGGATTGTCAAGCTGTCATAGATTTGATAGGCCACGGTAATCCTGTGATAACTACGTGCTTGAAAGCATCGCTCTTAAGGTGTGGGCACATTTGTCTGACGCCACGTGTTAACACGTGTTAAGACTCTCTAGACTCTAGACGATCGCTCCACGCTGGAAAACAGGTCATGCTTGACAAGCCCTGCTTGACCGTTAAACGTCAGAAAATAATATGCCCATACTTTACTCTTTGGTACGAACCAGTGTGGCCAACTTAACGGATTTTCCGTCAGATTTAACGGATTAGTGTCAGGCACTAAACGGGAGAAAATTTATTTAGACGGCTAACGGATTTATTGTCGGGAATAGTTTTGACTAAATTAAACGTTTTTTGACATATTTGTGCTTTGTGCACTAATCATTTCATGTCAGGATGTTTTCAGCGTGTTGAATGGGGTAATATAAAAATAAAAAAAAAATAATTGCTGAAAATGTGGTCAATATCATTTTACATTTTAGTTTGATAAAAATGGCAAAGCATGCTACTCGACTCGTACGATTTACCCGATGAAGTAATAGGTATTTTATTTGTCGAATTTCTAAGGCTGGCCACATACAGACGGAATCCCGATTCGGAATCACGTATGTACGTGATTCCGTATGTACCACCACACACAGACGTTTTTTTTCGTTCGGAATCACGGCTCAGTCAGACGCCGACCTTGATGAGGAAGCATTGAGCGAAGATGAAATATTTTTCTAAAAATAAACAAAAACTACATAATTATAGACTATTTATTATTTATATTACGCACAGGTCAATTCTATTGCTTTTTTGGAAACTAGAACTACATAATAACTAAGCAAAATAATAAAGGGTTTGCCAAAAGTCTGGTATCCAGAGCTGTAATAAAAAAGTTGTAGGTGTTTGTATACGTCACTCACACATAGGCCGTGCGTGTGAGCGCATTCCGTACGGAATAAAAACGGTTGTGTGTGGCGACCAATACAAAATCTATGGTAGTCTTGCGTTCGGAATGGCCTTTTTTCCGTGCGAGATTCCGAATGCACGGGCTCTCAGCCGGCCACACACAGACGGAATCACGTAACGGAATTCCGAACGGAATTTCGATAATGTATGAAGATTCCGTACGGAAAAATCACGCATGTGTGTGGTAGCCCATAGATTTGTATGGATTAGCTGCGTTCGGAATCACGTATGTACGGAATTCCGTAACGTGATTCCGTCTGTATGTGGCCGGAACATACGGAATAAAATTACGTACGGAATGTTAACGCTTGTGTGTGGCAGGCCCATAGATTTTGTATGCAATTGCTGCGTTCGGAATTCCGAATCGGGATTCCGTTTCGAGATTCCGTTACGGTATTACGTCTGTGTGTGGCCGGCCTTAGGAATTTACGGAATTCCGTACATACGTGATTCCGAACGCAGCTAATCCATACAAATCAATGGACTATCACACACATGCGTGATTTTTCCGTACGGAATCTTCATACATTATCGAAATTCCATTCGGAATTCCGTAACGTGATTACGTCTGTGTGTGGCCGGCCTAATAGTATACAGGGTTATTTGTAAAACACCAACAACCTCGCAGGAGTAGATTACCAACATCGTAAGCAACAACATTGGTTCTACAACTTTTGATAATTCGTTAGATTTTACTTTCATACAAAAAAAAAACATTTTAATTAACCGTTCGTATGTTCATAACTCTACGCGCGGCGCGCGGAGAGCCTGGGGCGCGCGACCCGCGCCGCCCGCCATCCATAGACGTAAAAAGTTCGGTCGAACAAGGGGCCACGGTTTCTTATTTACCATCAGCAAATAAGAAACCGTTTAGTTAAAAAGCAGGCCTTAAACAGGGGCCATAGCCAGCTATAAGAACTCATAGTAAGGCTCCAGCTGTGAGGTTGTTGGTGTTTTACAAATAATCCTGTATAATGGCAGCTATGTCCGCCTTTTCTCCCGATAGGGTCGCAAGTGTAGTTGGAGGCATCTCATTTTGACAGCTCCATAGAGTGTGTATGGGGTTTTAGTTTTGTTATTTAATTTTGTTAAAAATGGCGGGAAAATACGGATCGTGGTCCGTAAATGAACTAAAAAAGGGATTGGCAAAAATAAATGCAAGAATAGCTGGCAAAAAGGAAGACCTCATTGAAAGGTAAACATGAATAATAATCCCCGAATGTTACAGTTTGTCTTTTTGAAGCAACACCATCACACTTTCATCAACGATTATTTTTGACTTTCATATTATTTTTTGTTACAGATTGGCTGCATAATATTATAGAAATAACAACTTTCAATACAATATTCTAGAGGACAATGTAGCGGAACCATTATCAAACATTATATGGCCTCCAAATGAGGATTTCGTTACACTACATCAAATGTCTACAGTGAGTGCCTCCAATAGATATTGTCAATATAAATAACCATTTCCTAAGTGTTTATGTACTAAATGAAGGAATGAGCATGTGTGCAGCAAATATAAATCAAATATCAAATTTAAATGCCAGTTCTTTATTTACCATATTGCGCCTTAACTTTACAATAATTATTAAGTAGAAACTCATTAGCTGGAGTAAGAATACGAACATTCATTTTGCATCCAGATGGATAATACAAGAGATGGTTTACCGTAGGCCCTAATATATTAAAACAAGCCAGAAGTGCTCACAACTATCAAATCCAGTATAAAATTTGAGTTCACTAATCTTTGAGGCAGATTGCAAGTTTTCAATACAAAATGAATTAAGCTGAGTGCTAGTTTTCAATACAAAATGAATTAAGCTGAGTGCTAGTTTTCAATACAAAATGAAATAAGCTGAGTGCTTGTCATATTATGCACCTCTTTTTGTTCATATTCATTTGATTCCAAAGTTTTCATCTCTATCTCTACTTCATTGCATGGCTCTGGTGCGATAGGCATTGATGAACTAGACACTGATGGAAAATGCAAAGAGTCCTTTCTGAGTGCTCGTTTTGTAATGCGTTCTTGTCTCTGTTTTACAGAATCTTGATTTTTTTGTCCAATTAAACTGGCTTGGCACGGCATCTTTCTTAAGTCTAGGCTTTGCTGTAAATAAAACAAAAATTTTGTTCAAAAGAAAATTGAGGTTATGTTAGAATTGAATAAAAAATATCAATCTGAATATTTCAGCTTGTTTATTAAATACTATTTATATATTAAATACACACTACTTACGATTTTCTACAACAGAATAGCATTGTGTAATCTGTTTCAACAAAATGTTTTTTACAAATTCGTGTATTTTTTGTGAGCGTATATTTAGGTCTTCTTATAGCTACGATCCACTTTTTCTCAACTGTATATCTTTGGGAAACCTGTGTCCCGATGTTCTCGATGAGCAAAATGGCACTACACAACCCTGAGGCATATTAATTTCACATTTAAAAGTGCAACACCCAAATTCACCCAATATTTACATAGAAATAAAAGGAGTTTGACAGATAGCATGACTCCAAACTCACTAGCGCCATCTGCTTTAAGCTTTTGAGATTAGCTGCCATTAATTTAGACGGATTTTTGACGGAAAATACTAACTTGTTTAGCCGAATTCAAAATATCTTGTTGGCAACATTGGTACGAACAGTGGATAGAGTGGAAGTGATACAATTTTTTCGTCATTTCATGATAAAAATTGATTTCATTTCAAAGTGTAGTGTTGTAATAATGAACAAATACTATATAAAAGCAATTTCTATGAGTGTCACTAATTAAAAAATTTAATCTCTGTAGAATTTGGCCAAAATATGTTGAAAAACAACTGTGACGTCACAAATTCAATCAGCTGAGGTGTTTGCGCGAGGATTTTGGACGGTGGAAGAACAAAACAAACAAAATGGGAGGTGCTGTGAGTTCAGGCCGGGACAACAATGAGTTGATCGACAATTTGATGGGTGGAAGCTATATACGCACAAGATGCGTCGAAAGAGTATTTCGTGCGCTGGACCGAGCCGACTACATGACGCCAGAGGCACGGGATCAGGCGTATAAGGATCTGGCCTGGCGGAATGGGCCCTTGCATATGTCAGCACCTTGTATATACAGGTACAATACCTCTATTTTTATAAATTACCTCCATTTTATCAATTTTTTTTTCTACAAAGTTAATTTGTTATAGCATCTATCTGAATGTAAAAAAAATATTTTGCTATGGACTATTGATCAAACAAAATTCAAATTAATTTATTCAGTCTTGGCTGATACAAGCACACCCTTATTAGAAACAGACAAAAGCAGATCCATTCACATACCCACTACACTTACTAGGTTTAGCCGCACTTTGTCAGTTCACACATTCAATTTTCAAGTTCACAGTCACACGTTCTTCTTGTCAGCTAAAAAAGTCTGGAACGGGTGGTAGAAAAATATAGACGATTCAAAAGTACTTAATAATTAAGTTTATATGAATAAAGCTTATTTCACTTTCACTTTTAGCTAAAATCTTGAGTTGAGGTCTCCTTAACTTTAGGGAAGCTGTCAGTTTCATGGAGTCTCTGTCGAGTCTGACAGCTTTTATGTATTTGGGGTGGCTTTAACTTTGGGATTCGTTTGAGTATTTGGCCGTTAGTTTGTTATATCTAAGGAAGGAAGAGCGGTGTCCCAAACACAGGCTTTCAGCTTAAATGGGGACACCAACTTATTTCTAAAATGATTGAAAATGTTTTAAAGAAAAATAAACTTATTTTATTTATTTTTATTTACTTTGGGTATTAACTGCAACATAATACAGTTTTAATTTGGTTAAAAGTGTATTTACAATAATTTTTATTACAATATTTTTTATTTACAGTGAAGTTATGGAAGGCTTGGAGCTGAGGCCAGGGCTCTCTTTCCTGAATGTTGGATCAGGGACCGGCTACCTCAGCACCCTCGTAGGGCTGATTTTGGGCTCTGGAGGCATCAGCCACGGTGTGGAAGTTCACCCCTTTGTGGTGGAATACGCCAACAAGAAGATGAGTCAGTTTTTGGAAAACTCACCTACATTGGATGAATTTGATTTTTGTGAACCCAAATTCTATTTTGGTGAGTTTCTTTTTTATATTTAAATTTATATTAACATAAGTAGTCAGCAAGTTAATACCGAAGGTGTTAGTAGCACCTATGCGAAAACTTTTAAGGGATGATTCTACTCTGAGTTAAGCAACTTTCTCTATGGTACCACTTGTTGCAAACTCATAGTTGAGATTTTGATTTTTGTTGAGAAGCAATGTACTTGCTGCAGCCGTCAGCCGGCAGCGAGGGCTGAGCAGTGTCAGGTCAGTGACCCTGATGAACTTAGCAAACAGCTGTAGTTGTGCATTGCAGGTTTATAACATTTCAATATTTTAAATATTTATTTGTAAATTTAGGTTCTATGCAACTAAGACACTGAAAAGACAGACTGTGTCATGTGATAGAAAAAAATAAAAAACATAAAATTTTTCGACGGAAAAATCCACTTCAAATAGTCTGAAACATAAGTCGACTAACTATGCCCTGAAAGTTTTTGCTAGGGCCAGGCTAGGCGCACTCCACTCTTTAGGTACGAGTGGAGTGCGCCTAGCCTGGCCTCCACTCTTAGGCTACAAGTAGCCGGCGGGTCCGTCCGGACGGACTAATTTCCGAGGCCCGCCGCGTGCCGGCCGGGTCGCACGTTAGCAACATTAGTTCGATTTCGATACTCATTCACGCGCCGCGTTCGCGTATTGTCTAACCAAAATGAAGGCATATTGCATCGCAATGGGTTGCCTTAACAATAATAAAAAGGATCCGAACCTCACGTTTTTCACACTTCCAATCGAAACGTAAGAAGAATGCTTGTCTAATTATAGGTTGATTCAAAAGACGCAAAATTGTTATAAAATGGCCATTTTGGCTACGGAACCCTAAAAATTCACTAGTATATTATGATTATTTTTATCTGTCATATAAACAAACCTAGTCAGTATTTAGTAGGTATAGTCCGTTTATTCTTAGATAGGTACTTGTCTTATTTGCTAAACAGTCTTCACCCAACTATTTATTGAAATAATAATTTAGTAAGTACTTACTTACCTACTTACGAAATAATAAGGAGGTAAGGAGGATGGGCCATAACCCACCACGCGGGCCCAATGCGGATTGGTGTGTGTTAACGACTGCAAATGCAGCCGGGACCAACGGCTTAAAGTGCCTTCCGAAGCACGGAGGAGCTCGAGATAATAAATTTTGGTCACCCATCCCATGACCTACCCTTGCGAACGTTGCTTATCTTCCGCAATCGCTGGGCCAGGCGCTAAACCACTGCTCCACCGAGCTCTTCACAATGCTAACACAATAACTTGTAATAAATTAGGTATTCAGATTAATTATTATTTAAAAGAAGACAACCCTGAAGTCATTAGAAGAAATAAGAGCTACGCGATAGAAAGAGAGGCAACTTCTAGGTGAATATAACTGTAGGCAAGGGAGCGGTGTGCGACCTGAATTGCACTTTATTGCGTCTGGGATAGAGTCGCTATTTATTTAAATGACTTTGCAGAGTGGATCTTCTGTACTTGTACTATTATGTATTCTGTGCTAGGGCGTTACTGACGCCCGGTATACAGTCACCTGCTGCAGGTAAGCAAAACATTTGTATCTTAAGCTTTGTCCACACTTGTATCATTTTGGCGTATCAGATCACCGTATCTTTGTCATACATCGTCTCTTTGATACAGTATTACTCCAACGTACCACCAACCAAACTAGCGATGTATGCTAAAGATACGGTGATCTGATACGCCAAAATGATACAAGTGTGGACAAGGCTTAAATTATTGTTACATTTCCATGGTCATGTTAGCGGTGATTTTTTGCAGGAGTGTTAGATGAGTGAGAGTATAACTTTGAGAATAATCGCCAGGTAACGGACTGTGCATCGCCCCGCTGCAGGCGCCCTACGACCGCGTGTACTGCGGCGCTGGCTGCCCCGAAGAATATCAGAACTACTTCAAACAACTCATCAAGGTAATTTATGACTCATATTATAATAATAAAAAATCTAAAAGGCAGGTAATTTTCAGGATAGTTATCAAAATATGTTGGACCGTCGGCCAAGAAGCTCATTTTCAATCTATCGCATATTGGAACCAGACCACATTGACAAGATAGCTATTAGTTTGGTGTTATCAAATATCGTCGTCTGAGTTGCGAAGTAGGAAGCTTCTGGGAGATATGCCACCCTGAACATATGGCCTCCCATACAATGATCTCCAATAGCAAAAACTAATCGATCGAATATTGATATAAATGGTGAACAGGGTCGTAGGTGGCATCATTACAAACATGTTATACATCGGCTTGGTTAGTTTTCAGGAAGCATGCGCGTGGCCAAGGTAGAAAGTGTAGAAACATAGATATTTCTTTTCCAAAAAAATAATCGACTACATGTAATTACATTTAGGGGGTGAGGCAGGTCCCAGGTCCCAGGCGTATATAAAACCACAGTCTTGCGTCGCTTTCAGGGAAAGGTTATTAGTGTGGGCTGCAAGACTGCACGGGGACTATTTAACAAACCCAATATTTTATTTCATAATAAAAAATTGCAACACACAAGTAATATTAAGAGATCAAAATAGGTCATAGATGAAGCTTGGTAAAAATATTGACTTGTTGTTTTATCACTTGTTTCTCTTTATTCTTATCAGTTAGTTGTTAATATCATAAATCATAATAAATTCTGTCTTGTTTACTCAGATAACAGTTCATTTTAATATAAACAATTTGTTACTACTCTGTTTCGCAATGTCTAAATCTGGTTTTTTATTATTTAAATAAAAATAAAAAGCATAAATTTACCATTACTAAGACTATAATCTAACTAAAATATCTGCCGTGTTATTACAAAAGATTTTTAATCACCTGTTTAAATGTGATCTTAAAACAATATTGTCAAAAAAGTGACAGCATCACATTTAAACACGAGTGTTTAAAAATGTTTTGTGATGACACGGCTCGTGTTACTCTTAGTAGAGCAATGGATCAAGGTGGGAACCCTGAGGGACATGAAAAGGCACTGTGATAAATGATTAATGTGACTTTAGGTAGGTGGGTTGTTGGTGATGCCGCTGAACGACAACTTGCTGCAAGTGCGGCGCGTAAGCGAGACGGAGTGGGTGTCGCGCAGCCTGCTCAACGTGTCCTTCGCCACGCTGCGGGTGCCCGCCAAGGAGGAGGCCGCTGACCTCATCAAGCTGGGTGAGTGCAAACGGCTGAAATACGTAGACTACAGTCTACGTCAGGGGTGTCAAACTCATTTTTCTGAAGGGCCATTTATAAAATTTTGGGTGTGTTAGCGGGCCAGACTCAAAATTAAAAACTCAAATACGTACTAAATTATTTTAAATAAGGCGCGCGCAATTTTAAACAATACGTAGTGGCATTGAATGCCGTCTAAAATCCTCACTAGATAGATTCTGGTCGCGGGCCGTATTTAGATGGCTTGCTGGCCTGACGCGGCCCGCGGGTCGTATCTTTGACACCCCTAATCTACGTCACTGGTTCCCAATTTGTTTTTGCTACGTACCCCTCCAAGAAAGGTCCTAAACTCGCGTACAGTATAAGGCGAACTCTTGAAATCGGGTGGCGATTGCGCAGTACGCGCATTTTGGGTTAGTCATTTCGAAAAAGATGAAGCCCTTCTCGAGTTGGGGATCCGGATAAATTAGAGGCTATCGGCCAAATACTGAAACAATTGTTAAAGGTTATTTTATTTTCTTTTTTAGAATACATTGTGAGATTTGACAAAACTGACAGCTTCCTTAAGAAAGGAAAGCTCAGCTTTTCTTTGAAATTGAGTAGAACACAGCCAAAAGATCTTTGTTAAGAAGCGTTTAAGTATTAGCATATAAAAAGCGTTGAAAATCCTCTATCTGGCTAGCGGCCAGAATTAATTATCAATCCAGATAGGGTGAGGTGCAATCTAGATTAATTGCTAGGCAACATACATTCTTTATTATTATCAAACGTTACATAGCAACTAATCTGGATCAGCCCTATTCCAATCTGTGGATTAATATTATTAAAGCCCGATTCACACATATCAGTGAAGTCACGGCTACCACCACCGTGATAATTATTCTTTCATACATTATCTATGAGCATGAGGGCACTGTCGCGTCACTGACACTGATAAGTGTGGATGCGTTCATAAAGATTGTATGAAAGAACTAGCGGCCGCCCGCGACTTCGTCTGCGTGGGAAGTTTGTTGCTATCCCTCGGGATCAGTTCTTTTTTTCTGGGTGAAAGGTACCCTATGTTCTTCTCTGTACCCCTGTTAACGTGTATGCAAAATTTCATGATGATCGATTGAGTAGTTAAGACGTGAAGGCGTAACAAATAAAGAAACAAACAGTGATTATCACGGTGTGGCTGTACTGTGCCGGAACTGTGACTTCACTGATATGTGTGAATCGGGTTTAATTCTGCCCTTAAGTCAAATTGCGATATTGAATGTGGGTGGAGTAATATAATAATTTTATTTTATTTGTCTTTCACACAAAGGTTACATTACATCAATGTTAGATGATAAAAATGCAGCTATAATTTCTATGGCTTCTTATACGATGAATGTAATAATAACCCTTAGTGTAAGAGACTGGCGCCTGGGGTAGGTTTTTTTAAACCCGTAATACAGGTCACCAGTGCCTCCCACCTTGGATTAAACGTACTTAATTAGCAGATACTTGTGTGTGTGCGTATCGTAACATAGTAACCAAGCTGATGTGACGACATAAAATAAAATAAAAACAATGAATACGAAGCTAGTATTATCAGGGCTCTGTCACTCCGCGCGCGAGTCTGAAGCGCGCGGCGTCCTCTGAGAGGACATATTTCATACATCAGAAAGGATAAGACCTACGCGATAGAAAGAGAGGCAACTACAAAGTGCATGTTTTGGAGCGAAGGGAGCGCTTTGCGACCTGAATTGCACTTTATTGTGTCGGAGCAAGCGCGCGATTTATTTAAACGATTTTGCGGAGTGCAACTTGTGTACGCTAGTACTATTATCTATTCTGTGGTATTATAACAATATAACATTGTGGCGGTGTGTGTTGTAGAGGAGCAGGCGCCCGCGCGGCTGCAGGCGCTGTGCCGCGCGGCGGTGCGCGTGGGCATGCGCGGCGGGCTGCTGCGGCGCCACCCCGAGCTGCGCGAGCCGCCGCCGCGCACGCCGCCCGCCAAGAAGCCCTGCCCGCGCCGCATCTGCATACCCATCGAGGACGACAGCGACGTCGGTCAGTGCCCGCCCCCCACACTACAATATAATCCATATATCCTTTTTTGTCCTATTTAGTATAGTCTATTTATCCTTACTTGTCCTATTTAGTTAACGGCTTTCGATAGTTATCAAACGTTATTTAAATTTAAATCGATATTTAAAAATATTTTGTCTTAATAAATCAAATAACTCGTAATTTCTATCATTATCGTGTGGAAAACCATTTGTTATATTTTATATAATACTTAATTGTTTTTTCAATAAAAAGTTAAGTAAAGATTGTTTACTAAAAGCTGATTTTTCAATGCCTAGATAGAGCTTTATCCGTTTGATAGCGTATTATACCGCCAAATTGAAAATGCTTGTCATTCATTTGTCTGTCACATTTTTGAATGACTTTTATTAGATTTGGTTAATATTTAAATTGACTGATATCTGTTATCTGAGGATTGAAAAATCAGCCCTAAATAGGACAAGCAAGGATAAACAGACTATACGGTACAGTGACGTAACGAGTTTTATTAAGAAAAAGCAAATTTTTTTTTTTTTTAATCATACCGACATTACCGACTTATTAACTAGTCACTTTGTTTGCAGAGGGTTTGAACGCGTTACACGATCTGGACGGCGCCGACGGGGCCCACGAGATGAACGCTCTCCTCAGCCTGGTGCTGAGTATGGGGCAGAACAGGGTCGCCGGCGCGCTGCGCTTCGACAGGCTAGACTCCCCGCCTCTAGATTCCTCGTCGGAGGACGACGACGAGGGGGGACCCGGTGACGACGGCAACGACGACGACGACGGCGGCGGGGGCGGCGCGGGCGTCGCCACTTCCAGAGAGGCGTCGTCGCCCGACCGCTCCCGACAAGACCCGAGCAGTCGCGCGAGCAGCGAGGACGGCCGGCCCGGCGCGAGGTCTCGCCGCGGCGTGCTAACTTTCGAATTCCGCGACATGCTCGACTCGGAACGCTCGGCGACCGCGCAGTCGTCTTCGTCCGCTCCGCCTACGCCCAGCGACACGGATAACACCGACTCCGAGAAACCGAAAACTAGGCCACACGATGGAACTAAAGACGATGACGATCAGGGTGTCCCGGCCGAAGTGGAAATCTACTTGGGTAAAGCGGGTGAGGCGGGCGCCGGGCCGTCGGGCAGCATGGAGTGGGAAGGCGAGGCGGAGGACGAGGCCGAGGACAGTGAGGAGGAGGTGGCTCCCGCGGAGCTGCCGAAGGGCAAGCAGGAGAAGCGTCAGAAGCTGGACAGCGGCATCGGCGAGGAGACCACGCCCACCAGCGACTCGTCGCCGGCCAAGTCCGACGCCAACCACGACGAGTCGGACGCCTCCCCCTCCCGCCCCTCCGACAGCCTCACCGATGATGTCGATGATACCAAAGTTCCCAGTGAGTACTATGTTTACTTTTATGTAATTTTTACTTAATTTTATCCGAGATTTCATTCCGGTATATTCTGTTAGTTAGTTTTATTAAAATCCTTTCAGCTATTGAAAGAAAAGACTAGATCATAAACTTATTTGGAACGTTTTCTCTAAATAGTGACGTCATTGTTGTGGGCCGACACTGACGCCAACCAATCGGCAACGCAACTTTATAATTTTAGTTGTCAGTGTCGGCGATTCACAACGAGGATGTAACTTTTTTCTTAAGGTGGTACCCTGAGCGAAAGTGGCGCCGGGGTGAATTATATTTAATATTATAATTCTAATACACAATTTTAAAAATGTTTATCGTGGAGATTTTAGGGCCCACAGTCTAGTATTTTTTAACGGTATCGTTTCATTCCCTCGTAGTCACTGCTAGAAGTACATAGCAAAACTGCTAAAAGTGGCCGTTTTTGACACATTTGCTATCTACTTCTACGAATTACTTGACTACGAGGGCATGTAGTGATACCTTCTAAAATACTAGACCATGGGCCCTAAAATCTCCACGATAAACATAATTAAAATCTTTTTCTATTAATAACTTATTAAATAAAAACATCTGAGGGCGCCACTTTCGGTCATACAACCGCCTTAACGCGAAAGACAATGTTTGTCTTCGATCAAGAATACCCTAGCTAGATATCAGAGGGCCTAGCCAAAGTAACATTGGCAAATCTTCGTTATCGCTTCGCTTTCGAAACATGTATGGGATCGACATAAGGTTTCGTTAACAATCGAATTTTAAAACGTCAAATCCATACATGTTCGAAAGCGAAGCGATAACGAAAATTTGCAAATATTACTTTGGCTAGGGGGGCTGGTTAGTATCTCAAAAACGACACCTCGAAATAACTCCCCACTTTCAAACTGGACGCTTATTTTGTACAAAGTATTCTCTTCTTCGTTTTTACTACTTAAAGTTAAATTTAAAACGAGTAGTCATTTGTACTCAGATAAAAATATTCATGTGGGGAATCGAATTTCAAAATTTCCAACCGCTTTACGTTTTGTCAATCGGTGCCGCGTTTGCGTGCTGTGTTAAGTCGTCTTCACGAATCGAATCAGGCTTTAGTACGTGAAGCGTTATCTAGGATATTCTTGATCAAAGATTGTGTATTTAAAGCTTTAAATAGTTTGCGGCGGTTAAGCAAATTTCGCAAAGGTCGGTCATGGGATGGGTGCTCAATAATTTATTATCTCGAGCTCCTCCGTGCTTCGGAAGGCACGTTAAGCCGTCGGTCCCGGGTGCATTTGCAGTCGTTTATACCCAACAATCCGCATCGGGCCCGCGTTGTAGGTTATGGCCCTCCTTATCCATCCATAAAGAAGGCCTGTGCCGTAGCAGTCGAAACATTTAAAAATGGCTGATGTCGATTGATTTCATTCCATAGGTCGGCGTAAGCTCCAAAAGCGCGGTCGGTATTCCGGGGGCGCGCGCTCGTCCACCTCGACCGAGGAGTCGAGCGGCGGCGGGGGCGGGGGCGGGGGCGGGGCGCGGCGCCGCTGCAAGCGCAGGGCGGGCGACGCGCCCTCCGCCGACGCGCGCCGCGTGCGCCTCTCCGTGCTCATGAAGCGCGGCGTCAAGGAACTCCCGCTGCCCTACGCCCTCAAGAAGTACGTCAACCTCGGCAGGTGCTTCGAGTTTTAAGAGAGAATCGAGTGCGACAACTTCGTTCGGCCCCTAGTTTTGTTGTTTGGAGTGGCGGGTGAGTGTCCATATCTTATACTGCCGATTGAAACATTTGGATTTTTTATGAATTGGAATGTGTGGCCTCTTCATATTTAGAGTAATGCTCGAAGAGCTTATGATCTTACAAGTATTTAAATAGTGGGCGGAGTTATTTCGGATTGGAAAAAAAGTAATGTGTGAAAAGTTAATCAAAAACGGAGTTATTAATTAATTGGAGATGGCTCAAGGATGTCCTGTTAAAGATGAAATAAACTTGAAAGCACGGGCAATTTATATACGCCAGGAATGGTGCCATCTCAGATGGATTATAAAGACTGTTGGTACGATAAAAAGAGTGTTCGCTCTTTATTGTAAATAAATATTTAGGTAGTTTTATGAGTTGGCTAGAAGAGCGGACAGTTCGTAGTGTAGGTTGTAGTCGCCCGCTGTGACGTCACGGTTGCGCCGAGCGCTAAGGGCGGTCGAGTCGACATATAGATGTTTATTAACGGAGTTATTGCTAAGTACTTGTATGTATATACTCTATCTATACCTAATAATATCATAAGCGGATTTTGTTTATTCGAGTTCCCAGAATCTTAGCAATCACTTTGTTGATTCCCTGTGTTATAAATAACTACTCCATTGTAATCGGGCCCAGAGCCTCAAGCTGTCGAATAATTTGTAGGGAATTTATGTTGTTGCTTTGTGATGTTCCAATAATATTCTTATCACGTTTGACTGATAATTTAATTATAATTGTATAATACATTAATTTTGTTATAATTAACGCATTTCTTTTGACATCTATGAACGGTGGGAGGTTGTTTGTTGTTTATTTAATTAAAACAAATGCGTTTTCTAGTCGAGAATATTGAATTGAAATATAAAAACTCATTGCTTGCTGGATTGTTTGAGTTGCATGTTCGAGCTGAAACCAATGTCCATACTATCTACCTACATACTGCGAGAGTGATAGGGATCGGATATTTTCGGACACGAGAACGTGTCCGGATATGTATATAATAAATAAAGAGAGTGCTTCCACATACGACAGACTTTTGTAAGATCTTTATTACTTAGAAAATAATTTTGAATTTTTCTGCATGATGTTTATAGAGAAACAAGTTCAACTTTAGGCTCTTAGGAATAAAGATCGTTCTGTCTACTGCGGGCGCAATGGCGTGCGGCTCTGGGCAAACTAATGTGTTTATATAATAATGTTTTATGATGTAAATATTGTCCATTGTTTTTGTTGCATCTAATTATATAATTTTATTGTGAGAGTTACTGTTTTAAAGTCTGGAGATTTAATAATTTGATGTTAAGTTCAGTTTAGATCGAACGACATGCGGGTGAATACTCTATAGCTGTAAAATGTTTCTTATAGTTTGCTAATACGAATGTACAGATGATTAGCTTGTTCCTGGTTAATTTCACGATAAGATTCAAAGTGAGTATTTTGTAAATTTTGATAAGTGATCCGTGATTTCGTGACTCGACTCATAAACACATTCGTAATAATGAACTAGTTGATTGTTATCGAAGTATTTACCTTTTAACCATTTAACCCCGATTCACACATATCAGTACCGGCACAGTACCGCCACCGTGATCATTATTCTTTCATACATTCTCTATGAACGCGTCCACACGTGTGTCCACACGCGACGGTGCTCTCAGTGTCAGTGAACGCGTGTTCATAGAGAATGTATGAATCAATCATAGACTTAGAAAATTTATCGCTGCGCTCAAGAAGGCCAATAGAGCGTGGAAAAGAGAAGTTATCATTATACTTACACAGTCTATGAAAAAAAGAGACAGGATTAAGTGACAATGTGCCAACATTTTTTACAGTAAGAGCCCCTAGCGTCCCGCCTTGCAAATGAGCAATCACAGTTTGTTTAAAATATTTGTCAATCTTAATTAGAATTTTAAATAAAGGTATCGTGGAGCCATGGTGTCTTGCTCTCTAAGTAATTAGTGATGTGACAAAAAGAAACAATCCAAGTAATCACACTTTTCACAGGTAAATAAGATATTGCCACACATATGTTTAAATACAAAATTTCGCAAAATTTATTCGTTTATCGATGAAGAAAACAGTATGGAACATAGTTTATCAATTTCCTTTGCCATATAATATAGTAATTTAGTCTATTTTACGTAAAATTGTAAAATGTTGTTTTACGATAGGGCTTGACTAACTGACGACGTCAAGCACCAGTATCGATGAAATCGATAAACCATTTTTAGCCTTTCAATAAAGTTAATAACAATTTATTTTGTAATTAGGTAGGTAGTAAAAAAATCAGATTAATTTGTAACCGTAAAATCTTTATATTACCGTACTACATATTGTTTTAAAGTTTATTGATTTGGGAACAGAACAAGAAAATGATGATCGATTTTAATATTTTTTAAAGGTTTCCAAGCAATCCTGAATTGCGGGATAAATGGGTGATATTACAAACACTCCTCAATTTGAATAGAAGAATATCCTATAATGTTGGTAAACTTGCTTTCAGATGACAGGTAATCTATTAGTTTATGCTTTAAAAACGTTTGAAAATAGGTTAATGTCGTTTAACAGTTTATTTTTGAAAACAATCGTTGCCAACACACCGTAAAACCGATAACATAATATTAAGTAGTGTAGACAACACTATTTCACTCACGCATTTGCACTTCGTTTTTCGGATCACCTGTTCATTGACATTGTTGTTCTTTGGCATTCTATTTCTATGGAAACAATAATTATCACGGTGGCGGTACTGTGCCGGAACTGTGACCTCACTGATATGTGTGAATCGGGCTTTACAATGAATGTCTTCAATCTATAGCTATCGTGTCAAGTGAAAAAGTGTTTGACAATATTATCGAAGTGAATATCACGTGACATTATGTGAGATTTCATATACACTAATATCAATTAATTTTCGTGTGACATAATATTATACACTACTCGTAGTCCGAGATCTGTAATTAACCAAATTGTATTTTTGTTTTCGATCGTCGATTTATGGGCGTCAACATGTATCAGAATCTTAAGGTGAACTCAATAAAACGGTCATTTTCAATAATAAATTGTGGTTTTATATCGATATTCATCGCCTCTCGTGTAACAAAAGTTATAATTATTATATTAGACTTAAATAAATACATGTTACATTAAGGTGAGTATTCACGCGGTGGGTGCCTATCGTGTTACGGATTTATTTACATGTGACATTTACAAATAATGTAGTAAAATAGTCCTTCGGGCCCCTCTCGGGACGCAACATACTGAACACTACCCACTTTCCAGAACACCTGTGTAGATCTATCCTAGCTGCGAGTAATCGGGGCGTGGTGTGGCGGGCGGCGGGCGGCGGGCGGCGGGCGGCGGGCGGCGGGCGGCGGGCGCTAGCACCACTTGGCGGGCGACACGAGGGGCGCGGCGCGGCGCGCGGGCGCGGGGTACAGGTCGTCGGCGGCGGGCGTGTGCAGGAATTTGCGCGTGGGTCGCGGCGTGGCGCGTACGTTGTCTCGCGTCCTCTCTCTCTCCCGCTCTCGCTCTCGCTCGCGCGCCCACTTGTCTCCTGCGTGTGTGCGCTTAACTGGTCTCTTTCCCGCGTCGCAGTCCCCGTTCTGCGCCTCCGAGGGCGGGCGACTGGGCGTCTCCGACTCGCTTCCGTTGACCAAAGAGTGCGCACTGCGCGCCTTGTGCAGCGACAGCCGCAGCGGCTTGCGAGGCGGCGTCGGCCGCGTCCGCGTCTCCCCCTCCCGCCGGTCGTCGTTCTTCCTGTAGTGACTGAGCCGAGTCGAGCACGACTCCGAGCCGTAGTCGGCCCGCGGCGAGCCGCCGTACGCGTCGCCGTTGGGGAAGTCGGAGCACTCCGACTCGAACTCGGATGACTTCGCGCTGCGCGAGTGCAGCTTCGACGACCGCCGGCTCGACTTGTGGGCGTTCTCGAGCACTTTACCGTCTATCCTGTGGTACATGTAGTGCTTTTCCGTCTCGAGCCGCACGTCTTCGGCGCTCTCGTTCTTCCTCAACTTTCGCAACCTCTGCGATCGCTTCAGCTGCTCGATGATCGAGAGCGTCTTTCGCTCGGCCCAGTTGGTCTTCTTGATGCTCTCCTCTATCCGGTCGGCGGTCTTTTTGACCTCCGGTGGACGCGGGTCGGGGCCGGCGCTCGAGTGCGAGTCCCTCGCGTCGAGGTCGCTGTCGGATCTGAAGTAGTCGTCCGCCTTGGAGCGGTCGAGGCGCTCGGCCTTGAGGCGCTGCTTCTCGATGTGGCGCTGGTTGCGCTCGATCATGCGGATGGCGGCGTCGGTCTCGGCGCCGTAGTCGGCGGCGGCGTGGATGCAGTGGTGGGAGAGGGAGTGGCGCATGCGCGCGGCGCGGTGCTCGAGGCTGTGGGAGCTGTGCGAGCGGTGGCGCGGCGGCGGCGAGGCGCGGGGCGAGGCGGGCGCGCGCGCCGAGGCGCCCGAGGCGTTGGAGCGCGGCCGCATGAGAGGCAGGTTGGGCTCGGCGCCTTCCAGCCCCGGCAGCTTGGCCACGATGGCGGTGATGTCCGGCCCCTTCTGGAACACCTGCACCTCCGACTTGCCGCTCTGCCTGCACGCCGGCTCCGACGTGATGTTGATGTTGGTCACGTTCTTCTTTGTTTTGTTCACCGTTATACAGCTGCTGTCGTTGCTGCTCACCGATTGCAACTGAAATTGTTTAAATTCGATGATCAGAAATAAATGGTGTCTTGTTCATAAATTTACGTCATGCAATTAAGATACTACAATGTAATAATTTATGAATAAGTATCAAATTACCGTAAGTTTTAAAGTGACACGACAACGAAACTAACTACCCTTGCTCTGTATTGATATAATAATCTGTACCTGTGTATGCCTGGCCAGCATCTCCGCCACCTGCTCCTCGAGGTAGGAGATGCGGTGCGTGAGCCGCGTGTTGTCGGCCCGCAGCCCCTCCTTGGCCCGCTCCGCTTCCTCCGCCGACGCTCGCAGCGCGCCTAGTTCCGCTCGTAGCGATGAAGCCTCATTCTAAGTAATACAACGAAAACGTTCATTATTCATAATAATAGCAAAATAGACAAATTGTCACATTTGTCTGCTTCAGAATAGGCATATAATCAACAATCCTAGTGAGCTAACAAATAATTATCTAGATTGAATTCAGATAAATACATTTGATTAAGTTCGTGTTAAGTAAGAGCTCGAATAATATTGGTCCATCGAGCCGCATACGAACTATAGCTATCTGTTAAGTACCTACCTTGACCATACCATACAACTTCCTAATCACATGCAGATAGATTCTGAAATAGGCACGCACCGGAAAACAAGTCGTGGTTTCCCCCACATTGTGAACCACAATATGGTGAATGTGAAGCCGCTGGATAGGGGCAGCGCAGGATCGATCATTGTGAAGATCCTTGGGGGAGGCATATGCTTAGCAGTAGCCGTATGGTGTAGCCGGCAAACAATATTGAAATCGGGTGGGGATTGCGCAGAACGCGCATTTTGGGTATGCGTAGCGGTGAGGTACGGGGGCGGCGGGAGAGGGGCACGCGCTATTGGTCGTCCGTAAGTGCACATGCGCGAACTTATCCCCACTCCGTCGAAAGGATGTTTGCCGGAATTCTTCTTCATCTTATCGAATGAGGATTAGTGGCCACCTCTTGTGTAAGAGTTTATCAAGCCGCCTGTTAGGTCTTGTCTTAACGACTGTTATCAGATGACAACAGCTAGGACCGACGGTTTAACGTGCCCTCCGAAGCAAGGAAGCGCTCAGTTGTAATGCCACATTAACGGTCACCCATCCGACACCTGGCCGGATCGAGCGTTGCTTAACAAACGTGATCGAGTACGATCAGTCAGTCTAGTTCCACCATGAGCCGCCGGAATCTGTACATATAATGAGTGTTTACCTGCGTGAGCGCAGTGGGTGGATGTTGTGACGCAGGCGGAGGGGCGTTGGTTGCAGCGTGCGGGCGCAGCAGCACCAGCCGCGCCGGCGCGCCGCCGCCGCCCAGCGCCCGCTGCAGCTCCTCCACGCTGCGGCACGACACCATCGCAGTGCCGTTCACCTCCACTATCCTGCACAACCAATGTGCTTTATGAGATTCAAGAAAACAATGGGGTTGGTAAACTTTTTCGAAGAGAATTGTTTTTTTTTTTTGATATTTAAAGAAAATAATATTATGATATTTTTATTTTACATTGTTAACCAAATATATTTTTTTATATTATTATCGCGATAAAATATCAAACATACGGCTGAACACGAATTTCCTATGCATTTACTGATTAATAAAACTGATTGACAGATTTGACAGACAGTGACAAAGAGTAATTGTATGGTGTTCCACACAACTCTTTGAAAATGATAAATTAATTGATATGAATAGTTTATTGATAAATGATAATAAATGATTTTACAAGAATGAGTACGCGCGACGAATGTTGGTTGCGAACTAAAAATATTTGCTTACATACAAAATTAATAAAATTATAAAATAAAATACATTTCTCGAGGAAACGCTGATTGGGCGAATTGTACGGTCATTCACCGTACAGTAATCATTGTGTTTTTTTTTGTTTTGAGCAACAACATAGAAAGTCTTTGGAGCAAAGGCATTACCTACGCATACAGCCGTAATAGTGAGTTATTGTACTATGCTGTAAATTAAAAATTTAAATTTTTATTTAAATTAAAATGAAGCATTATAAAAATTCCACAATTTGTTATTCCTGACTCCAAAGCCAAAAGCTACCAGAAAATATATAATTCACAACAGTTTTAGAAAAGTTTACCAACCCAATTGCTGGTGACAACTTAAGATAGGTAGTACTGATATCACCATGGAAGTACTACCATATGCCACGGGCGCTTTTGCAGTAGTGAGCTGTCGCTTTGCGCAGCTAATCCCATTGTCGCACCGCTTCAAACCATGATAAGCCCTTCAATTCGCAAGCTAGTTCGCTTTATAATCGGTGTGAACCGCCTGAGGTCTAGTGGTTCGCACACCCGTGTAACACGCAGAGACGGGTTCGATTCCCATTGTAAGACAGCCAATTCCTCAGTGGTGGGGATTCCGGGTGTAGTGCGCTTCCACCTTCGGCCTTATCGTGACTTAACATCACTTGAGGTGAAGGCCAAGCACTATGCTGTTGTGCATAAAAAACCACTTACGCCACAGCAGCGATTACTGCTGGCACGAGAATATACTTAGAAGATGCTTGTAATGTAATTGCTGATGTAAGAACATAATTCGAAAAATTACCGATTGACGGCTATTTACGTTAACGCTATAATAGTACATTATGAGACAAGTTAGCTTAGGTTGCTCATTGCACACAAGGCTGTGGGTTGCAGCCCGAGCCGTAGGCGAGCGCGTACCTCAGCAGAGTGTGCAATAAGCTCACGAGTTTCATACGACGTTTTTCAACACATTTGCGGGGAAAAATCAAAGTAATTTACCACACAGCACACAAATACGACAAAAACAAAATATGATAATTATGGGAAAAGGCGCGCAGGTTTTTTTTTGTTTTTTTTCACACGCCCAACGCAAGAATATTTTGCGAAAATAGGGATGAGGAGCATACAGCCTACTTCAAAAATATAATTTTAATTGATAAAATGCTAATAACTTAATATTTTATAACAAAATATTGTGAATTATGAATAATTTGATAATAATAAATATTTGTTTGACTTAATTACGGACATTGACATTTATTTATTCCAAAAATGTAATGATTTTTCAGCAGCATAGAACCTCTTTGTTGTTACTAAAAAAATAACTGTATTACCCGGCTAAATTGGGAATGCTCTGTTTACTCGCATAGAACTTGCAGTAAGGTACTAATGTAACTTTGTAGGGTTAATTATATTACGTACTTGTGTTTTATAAGTATATTATTGCACGCGTTTGTTATAGCTCGGTTTATGGCCCTAATAGCAATGTATTAGGGCTCACTTAACGAGCGAGTGTGTTGAAAATAGTATTATATTATCTGTGACTATAACGAGATTTTGTAATAGACAATAATGTTAGCATGGCTGTGGCTGAGCTGAGGCGCGATTCTCTCAAGTCTCAGGAAAAGTAATGAATGCAGCCGGTTGCACGATCGTAACTTTTCTTATTTATATAATAAACCTACTCAACCCTTGTGTCCTACTCGCTAATAACATCTCCAGTGGAAAAGATTACTGTAAGTCATCTCCCGTTTTATGGTCAACGTATTAAACGCGTCGCGAAAATTAGTAGGCATCGAGTTTCAAGTTCCTCAATTGATTATTTATAACGAGCCCAATTTCTATTCAGTCTCTGAACTAGGAGTGAATTGTGAGTTTCCGTTATAGAGCAGCGTGTCAGTTTTATCGCGTTGCATTTACATGCGACGGCGACAAATCGCGCGCCGCGGGCGCATCCTCGACATTAGCGCGCCCCGCGTTATTTACATAAACTCTCGTGTAACTGTAGCTATCGATATTGAAAGTTTTTTTTTGTTTTTTTTAATCAATCTTCATCCAATATCAATGAATGTTGCCACGTGTACAGAAATATCGCATCACGCATGGTGGAACGCACTAACAACACAACTACGCGCTACGCGAGCGATTTTCTACTAAATCTGCATGATGGCGTGATTCTTGATTCTATCGTGATTCGTCTAAAACTGATAAAAGTTGACAAAGTAGCGTTAAACTTTACCTGTACCTACCGGTAAAATTATCGGTAAAAAAGTAACGTTATTAATTGGAATAACGTTAATTTTAAAGTAACGGTATTTAAAAATAAGAAATAACGTTAAAATTAACGTTATTTACTGAAATAACGTTAATTTCAATGTAACGTTATCTAAAGTAACGTTATTTATTGACATAACGTTAATGTTAAAAGTAACGGTATAAAAAGTAAGAAATAACGTTACATTAAAAAATAACGTTATCATTCCCTGGCGTGGACAGTTATTTTTGTATCCCTCGGGTGGGAACAGTATTTTTTTTCTGGATGAAAGGTACCCTATGTCCTTTTCTGTACCCATGACAACGTGTAGGTATGCAAAATTTCATGATGATCGGTTGAGTAGTTAAGAAATGAATAGGTAGTTAAGAATAAGTTAGGACAAATAAACAGACTTTCGCATTTATAATATTAGTTGTAAGTTTTATAAAATTAGTAAGAATCAAGATGGTAAGTATAAGTTTACAACTGTTCGCATATTATCACAGTGTATTATCAAGTACCTACATAGACGGTAGTCTTGAGTGCGCCATGTTGGTTTGATACCATCTGTGATCCGTGGGCGATTCAGGACTTTGACCTTACTGCACTAGCATGATCCTCAAAGAAAAGCATTATATCTTGTTTTGATGCTTTGGGAAAATTGGCTTCATTCAAAATTAACGGTAAAGCGCCTTGGAATCACGATAGTTTGTTATTAAACCTTCATAACTTATAAAATAAGTGCTACAAAAATAGTTTATTCCGGGTTTGATTCCCAGGGGGTACAATTTGCACTCGGTTTGGTTGGTGTGGTATAGGGCTTGTTTCAAGTCCGCCTGGCCAGCTTACCTAAGTCTGACGCCATAACAATAACAACAATTAAAAATTGCTGTGTTCCGGCAGTTAGAGGTAAGATAGCCAGTTCCTCAGTGATGGGGATTCCGGGTGTAGTGTGCTTCCATCTTCGGCCTTATCATCAATTAACATCAGCTAGGTGATTGCGTAAAGTCAATCGTATTCATTTGACAGTTCATACTGTATCATAATATATTCATATTCATATTCATTTATTGCAATATAATATGCAAATATGCAATAAATATAATATATGTCATGTGAGGTGAAGGCCAAGCAATATCCCGTTGTGCATAAAAAATCAAGAGCAAGAAATAACAGACCTGTCCCCGGGGCGCAGCGTGGCGTGGTCCCCGGGCCAGTCGACGCAGAGGCCGGGCCCGCGCGCCGCCGCGCCCCACGCGCCCTCGCGCGCCTCCGCCACCACCAGCGTCGCCGCCCCGCCGCACTCGCGCACCGTGCTGTGGATACAAAATATACTTGATTAAACAACCCGTAGTATACTCGAACTTGGACTATCACAGAAAATACCCAGTATGTTATCAGTGGCAGTGTACCTACTGCTGAGTATTTTAATGAAGACAGTTTCACCGTATTTACTGGATTCAATTGCACTGCACCTAGGCACAGCTAGTACCTATAGCTACTTAGTAAGACTCAGTGCTGGATTAACCCTTTAGGGCATCACATTGGGATCGGGGGGCACCATAATCGGCACCGAAAAAAACAATTTTTTTTTTTTGTATGGATTAAAAAATATATGTTTTATTTCAATTAATTTGTGTGGCCATGTAAATCGACTTACTACACGATTAGTAGATTTAACTGACAAAAAAATCACGCTTCGCGGCCGTTTTGAACTATAGACAAGACAGGCAAGGCTAGATAACAATATTAGTAGATGACACGTGACAAAAAATAAGAGTACAAGATTAGTCGACGAAACTTTAACTATAGACTGTTATTTTTCTGAAAAAATAGGAATTTTGTGCATATTCTTAACAGGCATCCTCCCTGACATAGATAGTAATCCTAATATAGGGGGCCCGCAGGCGTGGATTGCTTAGGGCACCATGTGGGGTAGGTGGGACCCTAGGTAGCTTTTGGTTTAATTTAAAAATGTTTGAAATTATCTGTCAGGTTAGTTATTAGAATGAACTATACCTGGAACCAGTAAACCAAACCGCACCTATTGTTAAAAAACAGTAAGTAAAAAATAAAACCATTCCGATCGATAGCTGCCTTCAGCAGCTTGAAGGTTATTCATGTCATTTTACCCTTCAAGCAATAAAGTATATATCTATTTCATTTTAATGCTTGATGACATTGTGGTTAACCAAAGGATTGTAATCTAATACGTCTAGGATGATAAATATTGACCAATGATGCAAATTGGTGTACCTACTTAGTATATTTATCAGTGCTTAGCACCAAGGCCAAAGAACCAAACCTTAGGCTAAGCCTAAGAGTCAATAAATAAGGTATAGAAAAATTACAAGGTGCGGATGGACATTAACATACGAGCAACTAAAAATTTGTGAAACATGTAGTCATTGCAGACTTCATTCTTAGTTATACACTTTTGCATGGTGAAGTCCAAAATTGCCTTAAACTGGCTTCACTCTTTTTATTCCTACAGAGCAGAGAGTAGGGTGTGCGATGCGCCGGAGTCACGCGCGAGGGCACACGCCGCGAGCAGTGCAGTGACCCTGCCCTGTTACCCACCTTTGCAGTGCACCACCACGGCACACGGCCTTTGCACTTTTTAAAAGCTCTTCATAGCGATGAAGGGGATTTATGGGCAAAAACAATGTCATAAAATAGCAGTTTGAAAAAAAAATACGGGCGGAAATACGGTTTTTTTGTTTAAGTAGGTATAATATGCAGTTGGTTTAAATGACATATTTCTCGCAATATAGCAATTCCTTTTAATTACAAAAGTATTAAAATCATAGCAAGAACAAAAAATAATATTTTTTTAACGAATGTTGATTGAAAGCACAAAAGCATCCGTCGTTGACTCACGTCATCATGGCTCGTCCGGATAAGTGTAATTCTTGGTGTAATTACATAGGTAAGAGCAAATCCTGCGCAACCTACCTGCATAGGTTTATAGAAACGTCAATTAACCAGGCTTTCAAATGGCCATTCCAAGATAGGTACATGTACCTATCTATCACTTTAATAAGTTTTAATTTCTTTTCATGGCATACCTATCGGTATCATAAAGGCAGGTAGGCTCTGTTTACATCATCCGGCGAAATCTGATGGCGAAATGGATCATCAAAATAGATGACCTTTTTTAAACTTATATTATCTGAGCTGAATAATATTTATTGCTTACTTTTGGTATTTTTTCAGTTCAAACAGGTCCTATTTGACCGGAATTGGGAAATCAATCGTTTTCTATGACATCTCTAATAAATATATTTTTACAGATGCACTGGTGGTAGAACAGAACACAAACCCTTTATTTACTTAAGTAATTCTCTAAAATACGATTTATATATAACTTAGTGGTGAATATGCTGGTTGAACCGCTTACAAGTAGGTACCTAGGTCCTACTAAGTAGGTGTTGTTTCCCACGGTAGCGGTACGTGAGTGCGGCGAAGCGGGAGCACGGGAACATCAGACAAAAACTAACGCACGTGCTCACGGCTCAACTAAATAAAATGTGGTCTTGTATTGTACCAAAAACAAACAAAAACAAATGACATTCGTTATAGTATTTTCGTTAACTACCTACACATAAAAATGGATACCTACCTATTTACTGTCTCTTATATAGGTAGGTACTCTCTATACGTTTCTCCATAAATAGTTCACGGGCATTTAAGCCGCCTCATTATAAGATCATTTGTCACGTACAGTACAGTGCCTACCTACAGCGCTAGGTGGTGTCACTAGTGAAACCGTGCGAATACCGACGTTATTTGAAGACACGAAGCGCAGACATGCGATCCCTTAATTAAGAGCATCACGTTAACGGGAAAATAAAAATAAAATCACTTTATTTCAGACAGTGTCCATAATGTCACTTTATAAGAACTCAAAGGTAACTACTCTATTCTGAAAAAAGAAATATATGTAGCTTACTTCCGCAAACAAAATATGCAAGATGCACCGCCCGCCCGCCCGCAAAAATATGCAGCACACCACAAAATATAAGTGCACAATACCTGCATTTAGCAAGACAGCAACACACCTTGCACCTTCACCAATTAGGCTACTCTACACGTGTTTCGCCCCAACCCGGAGCATCCTCAGGAGTTAGATCGTGCGTAAACCAACACCGAATGAGCAACTACGCCCTCCGACACCGTATTTATTGTCACTTCCTCCCCACTGCGCATCGAGTGTTTGACAGTGACAACGTTTGAAGAATGTTGCCAGTTTCAAATAAAAAAGAAAAAAGAAAGAAAACATGTTTTTTAATTTAAATTACCTACAAATAAATTGATATACATTAAATAATGTGTTTTATTAATAAGATACTTATTTTTAAGAATTATTATTATTTGAGAAAATACGCAGCAATGGCGAGGAAGAGACGTCAAGTTGATTGTTAAGTATGGTTCCATCAACATTGTGTTTGATAATTTCTAGGTTTTCCAACACGTTCAGTCGTAGACCTTTACTACAAGTATGTAAAACCTCATAGGAATGGCCATCAGATAATTGATGTCCGGTATTTAATAAATGTTCCGCGAAATGAGATCGTTCCGGTCGGCCATTCCTATAGGCGGAAATATGTTCTTTATAACGTATATCAAAACTACGGCCAGTTTGACCAACGTATACTGAATTACATTGGTTACATGTTAACTTATATATCCCCGACTTCCTGCCAACCTCCGTTTTTTCCTTGCCATTGCAAATGGCACGCCGGACGGTATTAGTAGTACGAAAAGCCACGTGAACGTCGTTATTTTTTAAGAGTTTTGATATTTTATCTGATATTTTACCTACGTAAGCCATACTTGACTGATAATTTTGAATAACGCGCTCACGTGGCACCGCATATAAAAGCCCAGTCACCTGTTTGTTGATTTTATTCCTAACCATGTTATCTATCATCCGCCGATCATAACCATTTGCAATGGCAATGTTATAAATTGTATTTAACTCTCTACTATAGGCTTGCCCTGATAACGGTACCGTCATTAAACGATTAATATATGAGTGAAAAGCAGCTAATTTATGTTGCCAAGGATGACAAGAAGTTGCGGGGATAACTACATCAGTATGTGTGGGTTTTCTATATATTTGAAAGTTATGGCGACAATGCTCCCGTGAGATAGTTAAATCCAAGAAATTTAACGAATTATTAACCTCAATTTCTAATTTGAATTTTATTTTTGGGTGTAAACTATTTAAATATTGAAAAAATGATTCTAACTCTTGTCTAGTACCTGTCCAGCATATAATAATATCATCAACATAACGATAATAGTAAAGAATGTTATTATTGCCTACTATGTACCTATTCTCAAAATTGTCCATGAAGATCTCCGCCATCAAAGGTGATAACGGAGAACCCATGGCTAGCCCCTCCTTTTGTTTGTAAAACCCACCATTAAACTTAAAATAATTTTGTTGCATGCAAATATGTGTTAAGTTAATTATTTCATCTGCCTCCCCTGGATGAAGACCGCGGCGTTCTAAAATATTTGATAGTATATCTAAACTTTCTTGATAAGGAACGTTAGTGAACAAACTTTCAACATCCAAGGAAAGCAGAAACGAGTTAGAAGGCAAAACAACATTCCTTATTTTCTCAATTAAATCTGATGTATTTTGAATACTATACTTAGGTGAGAAAGATGATTTATCTTTTATAATATTATTTAATCTTTTAGCTAACTCATATGCTGGACAACCTATATATGAAACAACGGGACGCACGGGAACATTGTCTTTATGTATTTTAGGTAAACCATACAACACAGGGGCCTGTGGGTTCATTGGGACGATATAGCGAGATGAATACTCGTTTGGAAAAATAAATTTTGAATCATTAATATTTGTTTTGACCTCTGTGTTGTACTTTGTGGTTGGGTCCGAGCGCAAAGGAGTGAAGTCACCGCTGTTAATTACTTCCTGAACTTTATTTATATACTCTGATTGGTTTAAAATAACTATACTATTTCCTTTGTCTGCCTTTGTTACTACTAAATTATTATCATTGATTTTATTTTGCAACGACTTGACAGTTCGCAGCTTTAGCATTCGCAGCCAACACAGTTAGAAGGTTGTATTTTCTTTAATTGATTAGTTACCAAACCCTTCACCAAATTATCCTTCTTATTCATAACAACCGCCACCTCTGAGTCCACCGCTAAACCCTCCACCAATGACTTAGTTATTTTAGGGGTTATGTTATATTTGAGGCCTTTTTAAAGAAAATACAACCTTCTAACTGTGTTGGGCCCGAGCTGCGAACTGTCAAGTCGTTGCAAAATAAAATCAATGATAATAATTTAGTAGTAACAAAGGCAGACAAAGGAAATAGTATAGTTATTTTAAACCAATCAGAGTATATAAATAAAGTTCAGGAAGTAATTAACAGCGGTGACTTCACTCCTTTGCGCTCGGACCCAACCACAAAGTACAACACAGAGGTCAAAACAAATATTAATGATTCAAAATTTATTTTTCCAAACGAGTATTCATCTCGCTATATCGTCCCAATGAACCCACAGGCCCCTGTGTTGTATGGTTTACCTAAAATACATAAAGACAATGTTCCCGTGCGTCCCGTTGTTTCATATATAGGTTGTCCAGCATATGAGTTAGCTAAAAGATTAAATAATATTATAAAAGATAAATCATCTTTCTCACCTAAGTATAGTATTCAAAATACATCAGATTTAATTGAGAAAATAAGGAATGTTGTTTTGCCTTCTAACTCGTTTCTGCTTTCCTTGGATGTTGAAAGTTTGTTCACTAACGTTCCTTATCAAGAAAGTTTAGATATACTATCAAATATTTTAGAACGCCGCGGTCTTCATCCAGGGGAGGCAGATGAAATAATTAACTTAACACATATTTGCATGCAACAAAATTATTTTAAGTTTAATGGTGGGTTTTACAAACAAAAGGAGGGGCTAGCCATGGGTTCTCCGTTATCACCTTTGATGGCGGAGATCTTCATGGACAATTTTGAGAATAGGTACATAGTAGGCAATAATAACATTCTTTACTATTATCGTTATGTTGATGATATTATTATATGCTGGACAGGTACTAGACAAGAGTTAGAATCATTTTTTCAATATTTAAATAGTTTACACCCAAAAATAAAATTCAAATTAGAAATTGAGGTTAATAATTCGTTAAATTTCTTGGATTTAACTATCTCACGGGAGCATTGTCGCCATAACTTTCAAATATATAGAAAACCCACACATACTGATGTAGTTATCCCCGCAACTTCTTGTCATCCTTGGCAACATAAATTAGCTGCTTTTCACTCATATATTAATCGTTTAATGACGGTACCGTTATCAGGGCAAGCCTATAGTAGAGAGTTAAATACAATTTATAACATTGCCATTGCAAATGGTTATGATCGGCGGATGATAGATAACATGGTTAGGAATAAAATCAACAAACAGGTGACTGGGCTTTTATATGCGGTGCCACGTGAGCGCGTTATTCAAAATTATCAGTCAAGTATGGCTTACGTAGGTAAAATATCAGATAAAATATCAAAACTCTTAAAAAATAACGACGTTCACGTGGCTTTTCGTACTACTAATACCGTCCGGCGTGCCATTTGCAATGGCAAGGAAAAAACGGAGGTTGGCAGGAAGTCGGGGATATATAAGTTAACATGTAACCAATGTAATTCAGTATACGTTGGTCAAACTGGCCGTAGTTTTGATATACGTTATAAAGAACATATTTCCGCCTATAGGAATGGCCGACCGGAACGATCTCATTTCGCGGAACATTTATTAAATACCGGACATCAATTATCTGATGGCCATTCCTATGAGGTTTTACATACTTGTAGTAAAGGTCTACGACTGAACGTGTTGGAAAACCTAGAAATTATCAAACACAATGTTGATGGAACCATACTTAACAATCAACTTGACGTCTCTTCCTCGCCATTGCTGCGTATTTTCTCAAATAATAATAATTCTTAAAAATAAGTATCTTATTAATAAAACACATTATTTAATGTATATCAATTTATTTGTAGGTAATTTAAATTAAAAAACATGTTTTCTTTCTTTTTTCTTTTTTATTTGAAACTGGCAACATTCTTCAAACGTTGTCACTGTCAAACACTCGATGCGCAGTGGGGAGGAAGTGACAATAAATACGGTGTCGGAGGGCGTAGTTGCTCATTCGGTGTTGGTTTACGCACGATCTAACTCCTGAGGATGCTCCGGGTTGGGGCGAAACACGTGTAGAGTAGCCTAATTGGTGAAGGTGCAAGGTGTGTTGCTGTCTTGCTAAATGCAGGTATTGTGCACTTATATTTTGTGGTGTGCTGCATATTTTTGCGGGCGGGCGGGCGGTGCATCTTGCATATTTTGTTTGCGGAAGTAAGCTACATATATTTCTTTTTTCAAAATGGTTTGGGACTTCCGCCAAGTGACGCCTGATTCAATCAAATACTCTATTCTATTGAGAAAATATTTAATGTTCTGCTTTTGTCAGGCGCGGTCCGACCCCCCAAAAATCGTACATGTCAAATAGAAAATTCTTCTAAAAAATTTACAAAAAATTGCAATTGTATTATTATTAGTGACCCCCTCCAAAATTTCAGGCTGCGACTGCGCCTGGCTTTTATTACATTCATTACGATATCAAGTGTGTCTAATGAGAAATCACGGATTGTGCATGCAGACTCTGGGTAGGGGTCAGTAAATAACAAGCTGCAGGTTGCAAGGTCCTGCGGGCCTGCGGCGCAAAGGTCACGTGCATTACCACGGCCGGCCGCGTGGGAGCGCGCGCGCACATGCCGAAGGAACACTCACTCATTAATAATAATAATAATGCTTTATTGTATAAATAATTTGTAACAATAATTCGATTCATCTGTCTTCCACAATAGACATTTGTCTGTGTAATGGAAAACAAACTCCTCTCCCTTAGCATGATACATTTGACAATAAAGACTAATGTTTAAACCATCACCAAAAAAAAATTAAAATACTTTATACTACTTTACCAATTACATATTAAAAAAAACTAAATTCCAAATCTATGTAAAGTTAGTAGTAGAAGGCTACTCGCAAAGACGGACGAATGAGCTTATACAACTCAGTAGACCGAACGTCAGCGCGACTGTTAGAACCTTAACTGGACACTGCAAACTAAACAGACACCTATTTCATATGAAATTGAGTGATACTGACATCTGCATCTGTTGGAGCAGGAAACGCCCAAGCACCTCTTATGTGATTGTGGACCTCTAATCCACAAGCGTAGTATCCATCTGGGACGACACGTTATCGACCCGGAGGAAATAAAAACTCTTAAAACTAGGAAGATACTAGACTTCCTGAAAGCCGCTGGGCTCAAAGAGTTACTATAATTAGGTGGCGAGTTACAATAGATCTTTTAGGTCGCAGTGACTACAGCCTCATCTTGAGCTGCATAGCCCCTAACACTCAAATAATAATATGTAAAGTTAATTAAAGTTTGAAATTGACTGAGGTGTTTTTAAATAAAATATAAATGCTCACAAACATAAAAAAACAATTTTGTTAGAACTTACTAAACTATCAATTATATGAATAATCTCAATCTTAACTAATATTATGTACCTACGTATTGATGCACGATAGCAATGTATTCTGTGACGATAGCTTTTTTTATATTTTCGTACTGGGAAACATTATATTTTGCGAGATGTAGGTAGTTGTCGTATAACAGAAGATAAGCGTATCAAAGATCCTATAGAAACTTCACACTAAGCTCAAAATAACAGTAGGTACTTTTTTAGATAACTGACAGACATAAAGTTATACTCCCGCCGTCGCGATATACATTATGAGGATTATGAGCTACCGCCGGAGATTCGCAGATGGTTTTTGCCGGCGGCGGCGGCTCCATACCGGCAGACACGGGCGGAATCCTAACGAACGGCTGGATATCCACGGAGTCACGCTCGCCGATGCGCGCTGCAGATAGCGGATCTCAGTGGTTGTCTACCAATCGATTGACGTACGATCGTACGAAGCGTTTTTATAGACAGATTCTAGTTTCATGTATTCTGATATAACGAACTATGATAGACCATCCCGAGGCCGTCCCACGAACCAAAACGATCTTATTGATTGCCATCGAACATTCTTAAGATTGTAACATGAAAGAAAGTTGTGGTTTATAGTTTATTTTAAAGGTATCAGTTGTTGATTTGGTTTGTAGGTAAAGTTGGATTCAAAACTCAAAAGCTCATCTCTACTAAGTAGGTAGTAATAACGTTTAGAACTTCAATCGTAACAGGTAAACATCTAGCAGCTAAAATAAAACAAGTTAGGTAAAACTTAGTTAGCGCAGTATTGTTAGCTAAGCAGCAGAATTCTAAAGCTTTGTCCACACTTGTATCATTTTGGCGTATCAGATCACCGTATCTTTGTCATACATCGTCTCTTTTTACAGTATTACTCCAACGTACCACCAACCAAACTAGCGATGTATGCTAAAGATACGGTGATCTGATACGCCAAAATGATACAAGTGTGGACAAAGCTTAATGTTATTAAAACCAAATTAAGATGAAGAGAAGATCTTGTCTAAAACTTGATTGCTTACTTGGAATCTGAACACAGCTTTTTATGCGTTGCATAAGTTTATTTGCGGATGGTAGAGCACCAACCTAGTTCCCAAACGTTTAGTTCTGCTCACTAATGCGTGTAACCGCGCAACATTAGGCACAGAATACATAATAGTAGTACAAGTACTTCAGGTGCCAGCCAGAGGAAAAGTCTCCCGCGGGTCTACTCTCTTTGACTCTGGCATTGGTTTATGACGTCAGTGCACTGTCCGTCCTTGTCATCGTGTTATGTTATGACAAGGACGGATAGAGCATTGCTATCGCTCTGGCTAAAGCCTTGAGTTAGGCGGTAGGGCCCCCGTTGTGGTATTGCCTAACTTTAGCCCTTAAGTTATGTTGTATAGAAATAGTATGTTTGTTATGTTATACTTGTATCTAAGTGAAGTCGAAAGAAATTGATGAATAAGAAAATTGAAAAATATTTAAATAAGTAGGTACCTACCTAACTAATTAATCTACGATATATTTTTTTCCCTAATTTCGTAGACAATTCTGGGCCCCTATTTTTGAATCGCTCGTCTAGCGTCGAGCGCTCTTTTCTACTGATTTTCGTTCGACATTCGACTCGATCTCCATACATTTGAGTCAAATGTCGAACGAAAATCAGTAGAAAAGAGCGCTCGACGCCAGACGAGCGATTCAAAAATAGGGGCCCTGGGCTGATGCTATAGTGCTGCCTATAATAAAAGTAGAGTCCAAAATTTGTTGTAAGTATGTAGTGTACCTATCTACCTATGTAATCAAATTACTTTGGCATCTAAGTAATTCAATAATTTCGAGTGAGCCGAACTCTTCACTCGCACTTTCACTCCAAATTCATAATATTAAAATTGTTTAATTCATAAAACTCGGTTCGAAGGTTCCCACAGACGAAATTAAAAGTGGTAACCTAGTGTTACCGCGCCTTCCACGCCTCGGAACAAAGACGTGAGACGGTTATCTCCAAAATAACAATTACAATACACTTATTAAACAATGCTGAAATTTTCTATTTCGTATAATGGAGCGTTGTTAATGCTTCGGAGATAATTTCGGCGATTTGTTACGTTCTTATTTCATACAAGAGATTTAGTTAATTGCGGTTGTTATAACAAAAATTTAATTATCTGATATTCCATTGATAAGTTTGAACATTTTTTTTATAAGTTTATTAGGTACGTAATTAATGCAAAGAAAGTACATTACCTTATACTACCGCTACGGTTAACTACGTAGCGGTCCTTTGGTACCAACCTATGTTTTTTTATTTTTAGGTTTCAGGTTTCAGATTAGTTTGAAAGCAAAATAAACTAGATACGTTATTTAGATCGGTAACACAATTATAAACGTTTAAGGACCCTTATTAACTCAAATGTGATCCATCATTGGATTGATCAACTAGAAAGAATAATTTTATTTTAATGAAGTAGTTGTGCGTTATTTTTATTATTTCTCACAAAATTAAAGTAAGGTCTATGGACTGTAAAAACTTGTTTAGAATTAACGATTGCGTAAATCTAACAAATGTACGAGAGTTTTAACAATCTAATTAAACATTGCACAATGTAAATTCTCAAAGCTATAAACTTAGTAATTTTTGTAATAAGTGTGTCGTACCGTTGTGTTTGTGATGGGAACATGATGGCAAGCCACATCACAGGGCCGTATTTAATTAAGATTAGGATTATTGACCATGAATTTTATTTATTCATTGTTAAGTATAGAAACTCCTAGCATTACATAGTTTGTTTACAAAAAACGAAAAAATGCCATTCAAACAAGTTCATTGTTTTACACCGTGGACAAAAAAAATATTAAATTATCTATAAGTTATACCGATGACTGTATCACAGATTACAGTTACTAACCGTATATAAAGATTACCTACCTACCCTACTTCTTCATGTTGGATACTTGATTCTTAAAAGTTTTGCCATGAATTGAAATCCTCTGATAGGTACTGCATCACAATAGGGATGTTGACTATTTTTTTATTTTATGTTACATAAATAACCTCTCAAAAATAGAAACATTGGTAAAAGAATTAATTCGCTAGCATGAAAACTGCCCGAGATATCACAGTGTGAAATGCACACAAATGGACTCGATCAAAAACGCTCCATACTAATGGCTTGCAAGTTATGACGTCACGCCTTGCAAGTTTGTATGCAACGCATAGGAAATTTGTTCAGAGCAGCTATATTAAATATCGTGTTTATCAAAATGTTTTCTTCGACAAATTTGCTATACATTTTACGGACTAATTAAAGGTATCATTTATTTTAATAAATTTTATACTTTTTATATGGACTTGTCCACCCAACTTTGAAAAATATGCAATATATAAAACCAAGAGGTATACTCTAAAAGTTTAATATGTTTACGATTTTTATTAGTATTTCGTTATTTTATTCATTAGTCAACATCCCTATTTCTTAAGTTAATACTTAGGCACCTTTGTTCATATGATGATGTATACTTAGGCCCGTACTACTCTACTTTTAGAGCTATCTTGAGATGCTGATTCTTATAACGAACAGCATCTCAAGTATTATCTCAAGATAGCTCTCAACTTTGAAAGCGGTTTATAAGTAAGGACGGACATTGGTACTTATGTACTTATATAGGTACCTATAGTTTTTCTCGCTGTCAGCTGTCAGTCAACTGATGCATAGCAATGCTGTTTCCACAATGGAGAGTGCCGGCCGGGCGAGACTCATTTTTCATGCCAGTCGGACCATATGTCAAGCTTACGCGTTGTTTAAGACGTAAAGTCAAACTCCATTGCCTCATCAAAAACAGCTGGTTACCATTTCTTTTGTTCAAAGAAACAATTCAGCTACGTTCATTCGTCTCGACTATTTGACAAAAGTATTTCATTATTCACAAAACATTCATGGGCGGGGCGCGTAATAATTACGTTACATTAACAACGAAATATTTTGTATTTAATAAAAATACTAAGAGATTAATTTATTTAATGAATCAAATTCTCAGTGTATGCCTTCAGTACAAAGTGACAAGGTTTCAGTTCCATTCAGAGTAAAGTTTCCAGCCCATCATGTCTTTTTTATAATTGCAAGAATTTACATGCAACATTCATTGGGCAGGAAGGTGTAGGAAGTCGAATCAAAAGCAAGGTCTCAAATCCCTATCAGGCTTTGCTCTGATTCCCAGTTAACCCAGTTGCCCTTGCAAGATGAAAGCCTTCGCAACTTTTGTTATTATTAGTTTTTCAGTTAAGATGAGGGTCTCAGTAGTTTGGTTGGTTGCAATATAGGTCAGTGTCTTAATCTCTTATGCGGCAACGATTCACAAGGGCTTCAAACCGCAGTGAACCCGCACCGCCCCCGCACCGCAGCCGCGTCGTGGGAAACCAATACCGATAATATATCACTACGATATAGACTAACCGCCCCATTGTCTGTGCGCGCTCATGCGATCGTTCTCAGAAACTTATTTAGGTTTTGCATCAACCTTCCTCATTAATTTCAGATAACAAGACGAGAGTATAAATTCTATCTACTTCGTCCATAAATATAAACACTAGTTCCTTATAAAATCTGAGGTTGTTTAAAATAATACTTACATAGCTTTGAATGAACTTTATAACTTCCTATGTGTTGTGAATACTTATGGATGTTATTTATTATCAGCGTAAAAAATAACATAGGTACGTAAAGCAATTGATCTTTTAAAACCTTAATAGTTAAATTTCAGAAAATGTTCTCAAAATATTTTATTTAAGTTCTTTTATTCTAAATTTATGTTTACAGTTCAAAATGCATGCTGTGTTCACTAGTTAAGAGACTACATAATCATGTTTTTTTTACAGCTTGCTTATGTGTAGGTACCTATGTATGATGTATGTTTCAAGTTGTGAACCAAATAAAAAAAAATAAAAAAAAATAGCAGAAATCATTATAATTTACAGTTTACGTCAATAAACGCCTTATATAATCAATCGTAATCCGTATAAGTGATGATGTCGTAGAGAAAATATGGTCTACGTTTAGAATTGTTCTATCGCAGGGTGCCGATACTTTTTCTTAAGGAAATCGACATAGCAAAAGTTTATGAAGAGATCGTCATTTTGACCTTTCAACCCACCAAATATTTATCCCTAATAATTTTAGCTATCCTTTGCGATCGACCTTAATTAAAACCTCTAATCGCGATCGATGGCATGCCTCTGTGAATTCCGGTAGCTTTCATTGCTCGTGTTGTATGGCGAATTGACGACTGGCCGAAGGTGTTACATTAGGAGCCTCGATTGCATCTCTAATTACAGCGTGCAAATGATAGTGTACACACAAATTGGCGGCTTTCTACTATTGACGGATTGACCGGAGTGTCGAGATCGTTCCCAGCGATAGCAGCAGCATTAGCCTGTAGAAAGTGCCCGCCCCGCCCCTCGCCCCCCGCACAATGGCGGTGACGCAATAAACGTAACAATTACCGACGATTTGTGAGCCGGCTATCTGGGATCTTCACGGTTTTCCGGCAAATTAGCTGTTAGTCCCACCAGTGGCATCGTTTACACGACCCTGATTGCTTTTGTCCGGAATACGCACTCGCCAGATTTCAATAGAATCGTAAACTTTTAAGTGCATCATTCCCATGTTGAATAAGGAAGCGCTATAAAACAGTTATTATATTCAGTTACAAACTATAATTTATTTTTATTTTATTTTATTTATTTCTTAACACCAACAAGATTGAAACCAACACAAAATGATAAAAAGATCTTACATGGAATACCTATAGATATTAAGCTAAGTACAATCTTAATTAAAGGTGTTACACAATTTCATACACTACGTTAACAAATTGAGATTAGTCGTAAATAGTGGATGCAAATTAATAATGAAAAATGAAACAAATTAGATTAATTACGAATTAAAATAAATAACAATGGATAAAAATAATTGTAATAGTATTGAATATCGCGAAAATTATATAGAGTCAATAAAAATTTAAAATCAAACAACAAAACCAAATTAAAAAAAAAAAATACTTACATGAAATTTACTTGAAATTTACTTTAAATTTTTAATGAGCGTTTGATGTAGTCTCAGAAGTGGTTTTCAGTCTGCCGTCAATTAGTCAGTCATAATTTTATCAAGCCGATCTAAATATTATGATATGTGCAAATCTTTAGTCCTGAAAAACTGATATTTTTTAACTCGTCAAGAATATTTTTATACTTAGCAATGCCGTTATTGGCGCAGCGGGCGGGTTTTTATCAGAATTAATCTAATAATTTTGATGTGCGTTTGTTTATTTAGGCGCTAATGCGGCAACAGTGGGGGCATTCTGCACGAACCTGTCTGATTTTCATCAGCGCTGGCGCGGCGCGGCGTTTGAAAATGATCGCTGACTACAGACGAGGTATACCTGCACGTGTTCACCGACGCCGGTAATTGACTATCATCGGCGACTGTGTCGAAGCCCTAGAACGGTGGTACTTAACCGGTGGTCCGCGAACCACTGGTGGTCACTGGAAGGACCAGAAGTGGTCCGCGAAGCCACCCTAAAATAATAACCCTTCATTCATTTACTTACAATTTGAACAGTGAGTGGCCATGGCAAAACAGAAATTTTGTCAAATGGTCCTTCATTACTAGAAGGTTAAGATTAAGAACCACTGCCCTAGAAGCGTCACCTGGTTGTTTAGTGTAGCTACCTGTAGAGCGTGGCGCGGTCGGTGCGGCGCGCGGCGGCGTCGCACTGCTCGATGAGCTGCGCGAGCGCGCGCGCCTGCTCGCCCAGCGTCAGCAGCTCGAGCTCCTCGCGGCCCAGCTTGTACTGCAGCTCGGCCTGCTGGATGCGCGTGTCGATGTTGCTGGTTGCAACAGGTTACATATTAGAACTATGAAAAACATTATGAGGAGCTCGACACCGCAGTGGGCGGCCTGCGATACCGGCGTTTGTAACTAATACTTGGGTCGGTTATCTGATGGGTGACCAAAACTTTCTATTCTCTTTTCTTTTTTCTTTAAGTATAGTAGTCCAAAGCTTCGACCAGAGGTCGAAAGCAAACAAGAACACCGTCGTTATGGGTCTTAAAATGTATCGAAGTGTATCCTCACTCAGTGACGTGCGTTTTCTCGAGCCTCCGCCTGAGCTCCTGTATGTTGTTCCGCCTCGCGTCGAGGTCGGCGCGCACGGCGGCGGCGCGCTCCTCCAGCGCGCGGCGCTCGTCGGCCGACAGCGCGGGGCACTCCTCACGGACCGCGCCAGGCGCGGGCGACGCCGCCTGCGCAGCCAGCCGCGCCGCACTCAGAGACGCGCTTAGCTGTTTCTTCAGGCTGTGCCAGGATTGAAAATTTCAAGTTTGTAAATTTCGTTACTTATGGCTGTTACAGCTGATAAGTTTCTTGCGCCCGTTCTTCTTGTCAGCTAAAAAAGTCTGGAACGGGTGGTAGGAAAATATAGACGATTCAAAAGTACTTAATAATTAAGTTTATTTGAATAAAGCTTATTTCACTTTCACTTTCATTGGAGAGAAATTAATAGCGGAAGTAAAAAAACCACTAGGTTTTGGTCCTATCCTAGGAGGTGAGAAAGAGGAGGGAATATGATATTCAAAATGTTGGGCAGTTGATCCCCCAGGAGCGAAAAAGACTGCGGTTCGCATAAAAATGACCATTGTTTGGAATATTTGGCTTCATCAGGTGAATAAAGTTGCAGCAATCCCGCAGGGTGATGGCTCAGGGATGGTTGGTGATTTATTCAATGCTCATACAGGGTGTATTTGTAACCACTCTCCAAATTTTAAGGATGTGTTCAGTCCATGAAACTGAACAACATTCTCCATGAAACATATGTCGAAATACGCCAAAAAAATTCGGTCATCCCATACTAAACTGATCACGCGTGATCTCTTTGATTTGTATGAAAAGTCATTTTTTTTTACATATTTGACCCTATGTTTCATGGAGAAAGTTGTTCAGTTTCATGGACTGAGAACATCCTTAAAATTTGGAGAGTGGTTACAAATAGACCTTGTATATTACCGTTCCGTAGACAGTTACAGGGTAAATTTAGCGTAGCGTACCTACCTCTGTATGAGTGTGTCTTTATCGGTGAGCGCGTTGCGGAGCGCCTCGAAGTCGCGCGCGGCGTCGCGGGCGCCGGCGCTGCGCCGCCGAGACCCCGCCAGCGACACCTCGATGCTGGCCATCTGGAACAACACACACTCGTCATGCCGTCTCAAGTTGCTTAGGGTGCTTCTACACGGTGCAAGTAGGCCGCGCAAGTTGAGCACTTGCGCAAGTTACATGCTCCGTGTAAACACGTAAAGCGGGTCCAGCTCCATTGTAAACCCGCACATGTAACCCGCGCCTCAACGTGCGCAAGCTACATGCACCGTGTAGAAGCACCCTAATGTTGTTGAGGGAGATAGCTAAGGCAAGAAGAGAAGTTCCTTCGAGCTCTTTATAGGATTTTCAGGAATGCTAAGTATTGATTAGTATGCAAAAAAAAACCGGTCAAGCAAGAGCGAGCCAGACTCGCACACCGAGGGTTTCCGTACCATCATAATAAATACACTGCAGAGCCTGCTGTAGAATAATAAAATTATTATTGCAGATACTATGATTGCAGTATTATGTCAGCACCATCTCTTGGCCGATAGTGGAACTATATTTTTACTTGGGTCAGGGCCATCCTGTTGACTGGTAGAGGAACAAATAAATTTTTTGTTTGTTTTTTGAATTTCCAAAAAAGTGTGTTATATTGAGACATCGTTTTATTTTTCCTGTAATCTTTACATAAACTACTATTACATAGAATTATTTCAGATTTTTCTCTTTGCAAACTTCAGAGATAAGCGGGGGGGGGGCGGTATTTTTTTTACATTTTTCATCATAAGTCGAAAACTATGCGGCCTAAAAAAAGAAAAAAAATGTTTTAAAATGTGCAAACAGCGCTCTTTCATATGATACCCCACATGCCCTAGTCGCTTCACTTAAAATTTTTAGGACCCCTTTTCAGTCCCTGTTGTAAAAAAACTATTTATTTTTTTATTTCTTTCTTATTTGCAAAATAGTTGGACAAAGGTCATCTTTAACTATTCCAAATTTCAAGTTGATATCATTAGTAGTTCTTGAGATATCCAGCTGTGACAGACAGACAGACTGAGTCACACCATAAGGGTTCACAATAATGTAAGGAGAGTCGAGACTGTCCAGCATTCTATTTACTCCTTCAATAATTTCCACATCAAAATTATTAGTTTAGTGAATGGATGTGTAGGTACCTACATGGTATGGTAATGTCTTGGTAATGTGTGCAATCTATTTATGCATACATGTACAAAAATGTTATGACTATATTGTGATAATATCCAACATGATTTAATAAAAAATACTATTAAATCAGTAAACGGTGCAGAAAATTGCCTTTCCAAACGAGCTCCCAGTCATCATAAGTTAGTTTACTTATGCAGAAAGTGCATTTTAATTATGCCAAACCAGACAAGGCGTAATATTATGCGAATGTCTCTTCGACGAAAGATATCGAGTGCTGTTCATTCTATGTTTATTAAAAGGGGTAATTTTCAAATAGGTAATCAAATCATTTTCTTGTTTACCCCACGAAATCATTAATTTTTTTTAGTTAAGTAAGTACTATTTAAGTTTGTGGTTGAGGGTGTATGAGTTTTGGCATTATAAGCTTGACCAAAACTTTTATAATTTTTTCACATTATGAAAGACATCAAAGTCTGCAGTTGGTCGTAGACAGAATACTACATCTACATAAGAGTTTATGACTTTTCGTAAAACGTAAAGTTGAGTTAATAACATGTTACGTTTGCTTATTGACTTTTATTAACATTTGTTCATTCGTAGCTGAGGTATTTACGTAGAATGGTTGTATTTCCTCTAATTCATTTGGTAGAAGTAGGTATGGAAGAGCGATGGCTTCCTGACACAGGTATCTTTAATACTTACTAGGAATATCATCTCAATTTTGTAATCACTTGGTTTGTTAACGAAATAAAGCATTTTGTATTTTTTTTGTATTTTGTATATATTTAACTGGGACAGACTCATGGTTTATTGCTCCTGTTAAATAACAAACTTTCAATTTCTTCATGTGGAGGATTCGCTTAGTGACTATTCTGTAAGATACCTATTGCTTTTCTTTATCCAATTACGAATCTGTCAGACCCACTGTCTGGTTGGATATCTTGCAAGCTGTCAGGTAGTACTTTGCCTGTCGCTACTTGTACTATTAGTTATTCTGTGCTGTCGCATCGTTTAGAATATCCCAGAACAACTTGTTATAAACGTACTTTTGCATCTGCTGGTAGATATCCCAATATAAATTAACAAAGTTTAATCTCACACACTACACTCTCAAATCTTGTAACTTGAAATTTTGTAGTAAATATGAAGTCACTTTTTGTTCTTAGTGATAAAATTAGTACCAGAGTAACTTATTTTTCCATTGAATAAGATCTTGGATTGAACCTTGAATTCCCATACGATCCGACTTACGTAGAAAGTTATTGCGCATAGGGTATGCGATCGCTGACTAAGATGCGCGCACGCTGGGTGGCCCGATACCATCCACAAGGATGTAGTGCTTCTCTTGAGTTATGTTATGACTAAATACAACGATTGGCTAACAGATCCCCCAACTGGTAGAGAGAGAGAGGGAACTAGAACTTTAATCTGCCATAGACCTAGGGCAAAAAATTGAGGCTGGAAGTGATCTGTGTGTGAAATTGCCATGAAAGTCATTTCGATGGGATCATTTCCGTTCAGGCCAACTTACCTTTTTAATTACTTTTATTTATTTATTTATTTATTTATTTATTATTCGGTGAATCATCAGCTTACACAACAATATCTTTAAATTACAAAGTATAAACTTAAAAAGCTAATAATAGATTCACACGGTTAGCGTAAGTATAGCTAAATCTAATGTGAGCTTAAATCTAAATTAGCATAAATGAATCAAAAACAATAGTTTAAGATTAATATTACTAGAAAACGTAGTTTCCCTGTATTACCCGTTATCTCCGTAGAACGGGGAAAATAATATACGTAATGTAGGTACCTACCTACCTACATCACTTTCTAGTCGTTTCTCTAAAAACCACAAAGTTTACCACAAAAGAACCTGGACCAAGTGTTCATGGTTTTGTTATGGGATTGGGTTAAGCCAAGTAATTTTCTGATTTTGGGAAGCTAAGCTGCGCCAGCGTGCTTCCCACCATTGTGTGGGTACCGTAATGCATCGACGCCCTTTTTTCTCACAAATGATCGTCTCGGAGGATGATATCAGATCACGCAACCCGATTGCGCGCATTGTTCCTAATTGTAGGGAACTTAGATGCTATTTACTGTGCCCCTTTGTTTAGAGAGTCGAAAGAAATTGCTACGACAAGAATAGGCCGTTTTGTGGTAAGTACCTACAGGAATAACTGGATTTGAAAGCCTAGTAGCATTAAATTTAAATTATCAAGCTATTTATGCTGTTTATTTATATGTATATTTATACACAGAGTAAAATACTGATGCAGATCAAAAATAAGCTAGGATAATATCAAACCAAGCATCTAATTTAATTAATAAACATGAAGCGATCCTTTTTAGCGAGCTATAAGCTAGTTAGATGCGATGCAATTGAAATGAAATTTTATAATTGCTTAGAGCGTTATATTATCTATGCCTTGTCGCTAAGGAGGAGCATAAAAAGGCTTTTAAAATCGTATGATAAGCTGCATAGGCTCATAAAAAAGAAGCGCGGTTGAACTAGGGAATAAAATTGCAATATTTTTCTTAAACACAATCTTTTAATAGAACTTGCGACTTGTGTTGGCATTCTAAGAAGTGAGTGAGATCCAATGTACCCTAGTGTGGATGCGCCTTAGAGATGGCTCGATTGCCCGACTAGAGAGATGCTCGCAATTTGCTTCTCTCTCTTCGCTGATTAGATAAATTAATGTGCAGCGTCCGAGTGTATAAGCAAATGGAATTGCATATTCCTTTACCATAATGAGCTTCTGCGGGTGAATACGAGATATTTTTAATCAAGCGCCGTTTTCTATGCTAATTTGGGAAGATTCCATTATGCTCGTTTGTTAAGATACTTAATCACCCGCTTTTTGTGGAGGTTAATCAATTAATTTTGTGTGAGAATGTGCCGCTTGGGTAGTCAATGAGCAGTGTCTGATGCCGAAATGTTCTATAGGCTTTATTTTGGAATGGTGTAGGTACAGTCGCATAACACTTCATTTGTTAAAAAAAAAATGTCACCGACTTGTTGTTTGTAAAGCCGCGATTACATACGCCGATTTAGCATACCAATTTCAGGTTGCCACTCGTACTTGACAATAAAATATTATATAATAAGTTCGATTTTAAAAGTGAATTTACCCTATAACGGAAAGATAAACATTGTATAAGATTGGAGATGAGAATTGAAAATAAAAAAAACATAAACAATGTTGACCTTTGCGTTATAGGGTAAATTCACTTTTAAAATCGAACTTATTATACAATATTTTATTGTCAAGTACGAGTGGCAACCCGAAATTGGTATGCTAAATCGGCGTATGTAATCGCGGCTTAAGGTACTTCTTATATTGTACTTTTATATGTTGCAATCATCAATAATCAATATAATAGATACTATATTAGTGTTGCAATTCATCTGCAGATTACGTGTGGAGTCGGAGTCGCTAACCAGTAAAATACTTATTTTACGTGACGCTAATAAACTGCCATTACTAATTGTTGTCAATAACTCAAGTAAAAGCAGCGCTGTAAGCGAGTGTAATGTAATTGGTTGTAAGACGTAATATTTTACACTTTTAATAAGCAGTTTTCAAGCGAGCGAGCTATTTATTAATGTTAAGAATGATCATTATCCACACAAAATGCTACTTAAAGATATTATATGCAGATTGCAATGAAATGGCATGTACACACAGGCTGTATTTAACTAAATACTTTATATTTGTTATGGAATGGATGGAAGTATTTCAATTATACCTTTCAATTCCTAACACAAAGACGTATTGTACATTAAAATTGCCTAACAGGTAAACTGTTTATTTGTGTCGGAATGAACCTTAAACATAGAATAAAAACTAACCTTGAAATTATAATGTCAACGTCATTCAAGCTCATTTATCGGATATAGTAAATAAAAGAAGGCGCGCGGCGTGTTACAAATTGAATAATTGAAACGAGCCGCGGCCGCCAGCGCGCGGCGCCCGCGCAGCCGCCAGTGATCGCGAGATAACGACAATCGATACCGCGCTATGCGATACCTGACTATAATCGATACTTCTCCAATAACGAGAAATGAATTCAATTAAACTGGAATGTTAAAAAGCACCTTATGCATATTTATGATTGTTTACATTTTATCTTGATTTTTTATCGTTGAAAGTGACACGATGATTTAATACTGTTAACTCACATAATATAATGCCGTAATGCGCTGTAACAAACGCTGTAATAATTTAAAAACGTTAAGTGAAGTTAAATGATTACATGCACCTTTATTTAAATACAATCTTTAATTCGTGTCCGTACCGCCATAGAGTTAGGATAGGTGTTTACTTAGCAAGTCTTTCTAAGGAAGGCGTTATTCATGCGATGATTTATGATCCAACTGATCTAAAAGTTGTAATTTACATGTTGTCCGGAGACACGTGTCCGGCAAGAGCATCGCTTGCGCACACCACGCGGACAAGGCGACCACCATCACGGTGGGCCTCCGTTTAACGAAAATAAGTAAACACGAAAATAGTCACTAGGTGCGCTACGTCGAGATCTTGTAGAAAATAATTATGTTTTATGGAATAATTTTATTTTTCATAAATTTTTACATCGATATGAGAATAAATTTCGTAAAAATACAACAGTTATTGTACATATCGACAACTTCATACTCATTCGTAGTTAGTGACTAAAAGATTTTTCAATACACCAATTTCTTAATAAATAAAACAATATAATAAACAAAATGAAGTATAGTTCTAAAAAAAATATGAGTTTGCGTAGCGCGTTGATGTCTTTTACAATGGACTTATCTACGCGCGTAGCAAAATTAGCGCGTTGATGTCTTTTACAATGGACTTATCTACGCGCGTAGCAAAATTAGCGCGTTGATGTCTTTTACAATGGACTTATCTACGCGCGTAGCAAAATTAGCGCGTTGATGTCTTTTACAATGGACCTAAGTGCGTAGCAATGTAGCAAATCTTATCCTAGTTGGTATTGCTTCAAGTACCTATTGTAGATAAAATATGTATATTTTTGTGGTTTGGAACAATACATATGTTATGTAGCTGATTATATTTAGTATGTATGTAGTAGTATTAGGTAAATATTATTAAAGTGACCACTTTTTGCTCTTTTGCCTACTACTACTACCTACAACGAATTATCAGCTTATAATTATAAGCTTCAATCTGTACATGTGAATTTTTGATACATTAGTCACTATAGTGATCAAAAATACATTAAAAAAACAAAAAAAACACATTATAATGTATCAAAAATTCTAATGATTAGTGTACTTAGCGAGCCAATAAACACTACTTTGAGGTAAACAACGTGTTACAAATAAACCCTAATGGCGAATATGGTAAATAGGGACCATCAAACTGATCAACTTTTACTATGAGACCAACTCGGACTCTCCCAAAAATGTATAAATAAATAAATGACGAAAATATCAAAATGCATGAAACAGCAGATTTTTTATCGCGATTTCAGAGTTGGTCCCTTAGTAAAAGTTGTTCAGTTTAATAGTCCCTATCTACCATATCATTAGGGGTTATTTTGTAACACGTTGTATAGGAGCCTTAAGAGTATGTTTCACTAATCAAAATGGTGACGACAGTATAAAGAAATGACGCGTCTCACCTTGGCCTCCAGGCTCTCGAGGTTGGCCACCCCGCCGCCGCCGCCGCCGCCGCCGCCGCCGCCGCCTGTCTCTAACGTTTGCTGCAACAAACAATTTACCTTTAAATGCAAATATTCTATTAATTTGGAAAAAAATAAAGGTTTTATGTATAATTCGATTAAAAACTTTATTCTTTAGTATAGAATTATATTACCCTTGTTGACTTAACTAGTTGTACCACTTTGCATGAACTTTACGATCCTCTTATTAATTAGAGATATTGCTAGTATTTTAAAAGAACAAGTAGCTAATGTTTATTTGTTTTATGATAAATATTAAAAAAACTAAAAATAGATAAGGATTCCTCCAGTGTTGGGAGTAGGTACTGTAAAATGTATAGAAGAATGACAATATCCTATATAGTTTCCGTAGGTAGCTCAAAAGTAAGAGTAGTCCCGATTGCCAAAAATGCAGGTGTGTTTGTTCAGCTTAGGGAGCAAATTCGGAAATAAATTTATTTTAGAAGTCTTAATTAATTACTAGATAACGATTTGATCGATCTAATAGCGCACTTCAGTGATATGGGTACACCCTTTTCACAGTCTGTTCTTTAGCAGCTTTGATTTCCCAAGTCGACGACTACCTATACATTAGTTACACCTCTTGTGTCCTATGGGCTGATTTTGTAACTCTATTGCAAACAATTTTCTAATTGAAACTGTCTGAAATTGCAGTTACATTGCTGTAACTAAAACGTAGTGATTATTTCCTCTATGGCTGGAACTGCGATTTCTGTTTAGTACCTAAGTATCAACGTGACAACTATCTTACTTCACTTAAAGCAGCAATGTAACTGCGATTTCTGTCAGTTTCATTCAGTTACAAGTAGTTAAGACCGTGCTATTGTTTTATTATTATAAGGATGGATCACTCAAGCCACTCCGGCTCCAGCCAGGAACGCTCCGAGCGCTTTCCATTAGTGACCGCTTCCTAGAGGTTACCCGACGAGCCGAAGTCTATGAGCTGAGTACCTACCTAGGTACTCATAATCATTGTATACTCAATCAAATATTCTATATCTATTATTGTTTATGAAAACTTTTGTCGATTTGTTTTATTCGACAAATTAGACAGTTCCTCTTATAAGAAGAGAGTAGAGTCACAATAGAGTTTACATTATAACTTTACGAGTTAGTGAAGCTTTAGTTCTGTTAAGCCGGCCATACACGCTAGGTTGGTTATGCATGATGTTAACCGTCATGGATAACCTAGCTATGTTTGGGATAATACTGCATGCCTGTTCTTCATGCAAGCCGCTAATGATAGCCGCTCGGTTATGCATGTGGTCAAAATTGTCATGCATAACCTAGCGTGTGTGTAATGAACTCGGTTTTGCATGCAGGTTTTGCAGCTCGGTTAAAACCGTCATGAATAATGTGCTAGGTTTTAACTATGAAAGTATTAATTTGTGAGCTAGGTACGCGAACCCTGATTTTTTTAGGGAAGGACATGCTTGCATATATAAAACAAAAAATAAAATTAACTTCAAAATGGCAACTTGTTTGAAGCTGTTCATTGGATGATGTGAGTTGAACGACCTTATATTAAGTTTTATCGCTCATCGTGCGCGGACTATATGGATGCGCGCGCATAATATTACACGCGTGTGCTGTAATTGCTGCGCCGCCCGCCGGCATAAAGGCATATTCAGATACGAATGTCAATCACGGTGAGCAGAGACTATATAGGTAGGAAAGATGCGTGAAAACCGAAGTTCTACACCTTTAGGTTTAGGTTCTAAACACGAACGAATATATTCAATTACAACCAAAACGCTGTTAATTGTTAAATAAATTAAAATAAAATATTATTGTCTTTTGACTTGGACGATCAGGTATCAACTCATAAAATTCCGACTTGTTGTAAGACCTTAGTGTATTAAAAAAACGATTATTAGGACTGCATTTAAAAGTAAAATGTCGAAATTTTTTGATTAATACCCTGTTCATAGGTTTATGAAAACTATTATTTATACTTTATACCACATGTCATTATCGAAAGTTTCGTATCATTTCATATATAAATCTCTATAAAAATTAAACGTGGAAGAAACCTGGTACCGACTGATGTGAATAGCTCTTAGCGCCAGAGGCAGTGGCCAGAAACAGGCTTGGCTACCGAAACGCGCAGCGTATAATCACCCCAAAATACAGCTTGCAGATGATTTAATTACACGGTGCGAGCACGGCTTGTGCTTCGGCCAGTGGGCAGTAGGCGGACACCGTCCTGTTATTGTTATGACCATCGGTTTATCAAACAATATATCTATATGACTTGAGGCAAACGAGTTGAACGTTCAGCCTAGAGATTATGTAAAGAAATAGTGCCTGCCGTACTTGAAAAAAAAATGAAGAAATGAAAAATTGAAAGTAACCCAATCGAACAAAAAAACATCGGCACATCAACGCCAGAGTAATCGGTGTACATACATAAATAATAAAAAACGGGCTGAATTGACCACCTCCCTTTTTAAAGTTTTTTTGAAGTTTGCAGACTGGATTATCAATAACATAATGCAATGGACTTATCAACTTCCAGCGTAGATAAGTATTCTGGCATCCTCCTACTCGTAATTAAAAACTCGATAAAAAAAAACTAATCTCGGTAAATGTCCGTGTACCGCTTCAGTTTATCTGCGCTAATCTTATTTAAACACTTTAATCGGCAATCAATGCCGATCCAATTATTGTAATACACGTCTGGCTGGGCTGGATTCATGGCTTCGGATGCCTCCGGCCGATGGGACCCGATCGGACGATCTGAGAGTTTGTGGATTGCTAAGATTACTTCAAGATTTTTATAAAATAAAGTCAAAGCCCTTTTTTTCGCGATATTAGAGTTGGCCCCATAGTACAAAATTGTTTGTAATCATGAGCGGGAACCAAATGATTAAAATTTCACGATGTATAATTATAATCAGATAATCAGTGTGAACTATACATAAATTTTACTATTTTTTTTATTCTATTTAAAAGGACTAGTATGTAATAAAGATTAAGCATAAGTTTAAATCTAATGATTTGATACCGAGCTTTGAATAATTTTGTTGTTTTTTTCTGGTCACGATTTGGTTTTTGTCGTGTCCTCGAGCCTCGAGTAACGGAGCCTGGCGCTCGTTACGTAACGCGACCGTAACGGAATATTTGTGTTTTTTTGTAGCCAAACCGACTCGAAACCTGATGCTGGCCGTTCGCAGTCTGATTGTCTACGCGTCCAGGGTCGAAATATAACACCGATTGCAATATTATGTATGTTATAACATGACCAATTTGTTACTGCTCTATTTCAGGGTTGCTGGAGTCAAATTAACGCGATGCAGCTGTTGATATTCGTTTGTTTGTTTTAGGTAGGTACCTTCTGATACTGCCTACTGATTAATTTTGCTAATTAACTATTTAACATTGAGAATATTTAGGTACCTAAGTAAGTTGGTAATAATGTTTAGAGTAAGTTTGTAAGTTTAATATGCGATATTGTAATTAACTACCTTATATTTCGAAAACAAAGACAACAATTATAGCGGCAGGGCCTACATAGTTAAAATACTAGTAGGTACCTACTTACTTATGTAATGTTATCTGTGGTTTTACTGTATAATCTGTGGTAGAGCGGCGTTTGCTGATTATCAGATCTACCTACTGAACAACAAGTATTCATTTGTTTCCAACTAAACTTGTTTATCCATACACGTTAACTAATCTTCAAGATGTGCTAACTTCATGATAGTCTTGATGTCTGCCATATCCGATATGAGTTTAACGGTACACCAGATTGGATAATGCCATATAAAGTTGTTGCCATATAATGCTACATATCGAGAGGATATCTGGGTTGGTCTCGTAATTGTGACTACTCAGGAATGTAAACAGCGCCATACTAAAACAAGATTCTGATTAAATCTTTTTCACTTCTCATGCTCGTAAAGTTCGTCATTATGTTGGGTATAGGCTGCATAAAATCGCTTTTCATGCTCTAGAGCATAAAGTAAAATCTTCGTCTGAGTTCAGACGTTAAGACAAAGGTCGTCAGGTAAACAGCCACACGCAATTAAACTTCGTTAAATAAACTTGTTATTTTCTTCATTTTTATACATAATCCATGTTTTAATAATCACTTTTTTTTCAAATTTTTGAAACCTTGATGATTTTTTTTTCTATTTTTGATTAGGGGTATCAAATGAAAGACCTTGATGAGCACATTCCAAAATTATATAATTTGTCACTAACATTTAAGAAAAAAAAAATATTTTATATTTTTGAATATGGGTATCAAGTGACAGCCCTTGATGAGCACGTCCCAAAAATATGTAATTTGTCACAAAAATTTGTTTTTTTTTTCAATTTTTGAATATGGGTATTAAATGAAAGGCCTTGGTGAGCACATTCCAAAATTATATAATTTGTCACTAACATTTAAGAAAAAAAAAATATATTTTTTGAATATGGGTATCAAGTGACAGCCCTTGATGAGCACATCCCAAAAATATGTAATTTGTCACAAAAATTTATGTTTTTTTTTTCAATTTTTGAATATGGGTATCAAATGAAAGGCCTTGGTGAGCACATTCCAAAATAATAAAATTTGTCACTAAAAATGAACGAAAAAAAATTTTTTTTTCAATTTTTGAATATGAGTATCAAATGAAAGGCCTTGGTGAGCACATTCTAAAATTATATAATTTGTCACTAAAAATGAACAACAAAAAAAATATTTTTTATTATTTTTGAATAAGGGTATCAAATGAAAGGCCTTGATGAGCACATTCCAAAATTATATAATTTGTCACTTTTTTTCAATATTGTTGAAAAAAAAGTTTAATTTCCTATTTCCTCACAATCGAAGTGAAAAGCAGAGTGTATAACTCGTACATAAAACCCATTTTATTTAATGCATACCCATGGATATTATACGTCTCGGGTAAAATGATGCGTTTTATGCACTTGTTGTACAATCTATTATTTTTTGTAAAGCTGCAAGTAGGTAAATTCTATCTTTGCGTCTGAATTAATTTCATACTTATTTAATTCCTTCAGGTAATTAAATAAATGTATAAATAGCTATTTTTAATTTTTCAATTAGACATTAAATAAACGTTCATAATTTACTCGCATTCAGTCAGTTTCACGTTAATGAACACATTAGCCGATATCGCCGGCCGTAGCGCTGTTCGCAAAGAGATAATTTTGTGGTAATTTCTTGATAATTTTATTGCGCTAGTCGCCGCCAATAACGCTCTGTCCATGTTTTTATTTTAACGAGATTGTTATCACACGTTTTTATGGATATTTTTATTGCTTATGTTATTTCAAGCATGTCTAGAAAGTGTACATGAAAGTTCTTGTGATTCTCTTCCATAAAAGATGTCTTGTGGTAAATCATATTCTCTACCAACTAAGTAAGTGACGAATTGTAAATATTCTGTGATAATTAACTTTCGATAGCATCTAATTATGATTAATTAACCTGCATGGAGTTAGTAAATAAATAAAATACAAACGCTATAATTTATTAGTACATGTTGTTCGTGGCTTTCACTACTATCCACATAATATTAAAAGGAAGTGTGCGGTGCGGCAAATTGCCCGTGCGGTAATCTTGTCTAAACACATTACCTACATGTGTCGTGCGTGCGATACATATAATGAATACGTTTTTACTATAGGTATTATGCGGTAGTAAGTAGTAGCAAGAACTACGTGAACGGAGTTTTTTTCACATGTTTTACTTGTGACACAAATCACAAGTAAAATATGTGATTTGTGTCAAAAAGCACACAAACTTCTGTTTAATTCAGCATTTTTTCAGGCACATTTAATAGTACATTATGAGACAAGTTAGCTTAGGTTGCTTATTGCACACAAGGCTGTGGGTTGCAGCCCGAGCCGCAGGCGAGGGCGTAACTCAGCCGAGTGTGCAATAAGCAAGAGCTCACGAGTGTCATACGACGTTTTTCAACACATTTGCGAGGAAAAAATAAAGTAATTTATCACACAGCAACAAATATGGCAAAAACAATCTAAGATAATTATGGGAAAAGGCGCGCATGTTTTTTTTTTTCACACGCCCAGCGCAAGAATATTTTGCGAACAAAGGGGTGAGGAGCATACAGCCTACTACTAATACTTCAAAATTATAATTTTAAGTGACAATGCAAATATTTTAATATTTTATAACAAAATATTGTGAATTATGAATAATTTGATAATAATTATATATTTATTTGACTTAATTAAGGACTTACACATTTATTTATTTTAAAATTGTATATGAATTTTCAGCAGCATAAAACCTCTTTGTTGTCCAAAAAAAAATAACTGTATTACCCGGCTAAATTGGGAATGCTCTGTTTATTCGCATCGAACTTGCAGTAAGGTACTAATTTAACTTTGTAGGGTTAATTCTATTACGAACTAGTGATTTATATATTATTGCACGCGTTTGTTATAGCTCGGTTTATAGCCCTAAAAGCGATGTATTAGGGCTCACTTTACGAGCAAGTGTGTTGAAAAACTATTTACAATTTAGTTGACCATATTCCGATAGTACCTACAAATTCTGAAAACATGAAGTATAGATAGAGATTTACTTAAAATCTGCAAGTTTTCAGATAATTTTATAATCAAGTTTTATTTATTTGGATAAAACTCCATGATTACGACATAATCTTCGTAAGTAATAAGTATTATACATAAGTTACATGTTTTCCGTTTTAATAAATTATTTTATTATTATTAATTCGAAACGGTAATTTCTTATTCTACGTTTCACAAGATACACCGGTGTTTGTTTTGAATTTGGTTACGCCCACAGCGATATTAATTATAGCTATTAAAATTTTACTGATGACGAAATTGCATTGTAATGTCTCTTTTGACCCGAATTTCTCGACATTTTAGGAAATCGTCTGGAAAACAAAAACACAATTATTTTTTTAGAAAGTTTTCTATCAATACCTACTACAAATTATATTTTTTAAAGACTACATAATATAAGGTGGAAGTGAAACCAAATGATGTAATGTTACTGAAACAGGTGATAAACTGAACAACATTATCCAAGGAACATTGGTCGAAAAACCATTTTTTTCGCTTTTCCATAGTAAGTCGGTCAGCTGATTTGCTCCCATTTTGCATGGGAGTATGACATTTTTTTTCGTTTTTCTACATATGTTCCTTGGAGAATGTTGCTCAGTTTTAACAAATCATCTGTTTCAGTAACATCACATCATATTCAGTAATTTTGACATATTAACTCTGAAGCAGGTAAAATGTTGTAATCAAGTAAGTAAAGTAAAGACTTTTGTCATTTTATTAAACAATAGTAGCACGTGTCCGGGACGTGTTTACCGCCGCGGCGCACTTGACACGGTTGAGTTTGGGACAATGGGGGGCGGGCGGCGGGCGCGCGCGCAGTTTGCCCAACATGAACACTTCATAGAGGTGCAAACATTGTCGAATACAATTAGGCGTCAAAACCTATCACTGCGTAAAAAAATTATCTATATGAAACTAGCGGCCGCGCGTGTGTTCGTCTGCGTGGACAGTAATTTTTCTAGCCCTCGGAAATATCACTTTGTTCTGGATGAAAGGTACCACAGACCTGGTTTCTGTACCCCTGACAAATCGGTTGAGTATTTATTACGTGAAAGCGTAATCAACAAACAAACTCACAAAATCTAAAATTAATAAAAATCTATATAATCCAGCAAAATTAGTGCCCGTTTAAATCTCCAACCATAACACTACTTCTTAGTCTTATTAATAACAATATAGGTAGTTGGCGCTGTTATCCACATTAAAACCGGATAGTATCATCCCACGACGATGTATCGTCTAGTCGTGTAGGCAGCGCATCCAACATACACGGACTTGGTTAACAATAGTCGTTGTCATTCATACTTGTCAAGTAGGCGCCACTGCTTTGGATCAAGCATTCATGTAATATCATCCATCATCAGTTATAGTCAGGTGGGGTAAGTGAAACATACTTTATTCTATTTTTATTTAACAAGGTTGAGTAAAGCTGTAAAACTCGCAATTAAAGTAGCTGTGTAGGCAATGTACTCCTCATTAAATCAGCCTTTAACGGTATGAATATAAATATCTAAAGACTTGCATTAAGCAACAAAATCACGAAAAGAATATAAAGGCTAAGAAGTGTGTTTTACAGTGGCCAAAATAGCTTTAAATATTGAGTCAATTTAATTAAAAACAGGACAAAAGGATCATTTTAAACCGTTAACATCCAAAATGTATCAAATTCTAATAAAATAGGGTCCAGTTTCAAAGATTTATCAAAAAAACGTAATTTTCATTTTAAAACATAACTTAATTTTCTTTTTGGTTTAATAGCTAGTTTACTTAATGATCGCAGCGATATCTGTGTTGTATTGAGGGCAGAAATTCGTCATTCCTGATTTATCGACACATCGCTATGAGAATAAACTACGATAGTTTCTTAGATATGGTTGGGTGCTTCACTTACCCCACCTGACTATACCTAGTTTATAAAGATTCGATTTGATTTAAGCGAGAGAGCGGCAGTCAGCGGCAAAATCGCTACGATTTTGCCGCTGACTGCCGTTCTCTCGCTCGCACATTTCATGTTTTCTCAAGATTTCTTAAATCTGAGTGCGTATTTGAAAAATGTGTCTCGACCACTTTTCGCAATATAAGATTACGGACATTTGAACATAATTATATTTCAGTTTCGAGTTGCTGAAGTACAAAAAGTTATCGTATTTGCCAACGACGACAACTTTTTGTACTTTAGCAACAAAAAAACTGAAATATATTTTAAAATGTCTGTAATCTTATATTGCAAAAAGTGGCCGAGACACATTTTTCAATTACGCACTCAGTTTTAAGAAATCTTGAGAAAACATGAAATCTGCGAGCGTAAGAGTGCAGTCAGCGGCAATATCGCTACGGGCTCTTAAAATAAATTGTATAACCACTGAGCATATTGTGGCCACCGTTGCACTGACTCAAGAATTCTTTTCTGTAAGCAATTTTAAATGTTGAACTGATTTTAGTCACCTAATTACCACTTTATAAATTGCATGAATACCGCATTATGTTGAGCTCGAAACAATGTGTGTTAAGTTGCACGAATGATATGTACTTGCATTGTATAGACGTGCTGTTCTCTGCGTAACCCGATGATCAGACAGACAATGACAGACACGCAGACAGTTCTCGTCAACACACAATAATGTAGTTACGCGGTTATTTAGGTGCAAAACTGCTGAACGGCGGCGGCGGCGTCCACGTCAACCCGACAGCGACGTGAGATAATACTTCTACAAGTATTGTTCTACGATTACTGATCTTAGCCACATCTTAGCCGTTCTCCATTAAAGATAATCTATTACCATTGTTCTATACAATCATGGTGCCCTTCATAGGACGGTTGACGGCCTTTTGGGTAGGTATCGATTCTGCCTACTGTGCTTTGACCAGTTCGAATATTTTATTTTAGTTTATTTAGGAAACAAACAAATTCACAATAACAGTGATCAGACTCCATAGTCATCATAGCTCGAACCACACAGGGTTTGGGTCTCAACATTGAAGTGTGTTGTTCGGAGTTTATTATTCAGACAACGCAGTTCTTTTATGTTTTCTTGTATGTTTGTAAAACAAGAGTGTTAAATTGATATCTCATTAATGCTAGGCATAAAAAGATCACCATAAGCAAGGGAATCAGGTCTTCCTTCTAAATTAAGCTACTCCATTGCATCACCGGCCAATATTACAGCAATAACACAAACGTGGCACGTGATTAATTAAGTTGGGCATAAACAATAGTTTGCCCAACCGCCCGGGGAGCGCGGCCCACTTACCGCCCAGCGACCGGTGATGACTTAATGACTGCGTTTAGAATCGCAATTAGCGTTTGCCATATGCATCGCAATTAAACGAGTATGTAATTGCTTTATTTAATAGAAAATCATAGCTGTTAAGCAAGCGCACGCACCGATGCAAATGCGGCTTATTGAGACATCATCATTAACAGTCGGACATAATTTGAACATCTAACGTTATTTTACGCAGTTGCCAAACATTAACCAATAAGACAACCTACTAGGGATCAGTTAATCGGGAATGTTGATTTTCTCGATATTTAACAGGCATATCCAAACATTAACAAAAATCTTAGCATTCCTATAATAAATGGGGATAGGATTGGGGCATACAAATATTTTAAAGCCATGATTAAAGCCATTTATCATGTTGAAAAATAAATTTATCAAGTAATTAACTGGTCTATTTTATTCAATTGTACAAACGACACCGTTCACATAAACTTTGTAGTGAGAATATTCACACTATAAATTTGCTGCTACAAATGGGTGAAAATATTTTCTTCTAGAGGTGAATACTTACAAGGTATTTTGCTGTTCACGCGCTGTCTTAAATACATTATTTTAATTGAATTCTTGCTTGTTCACATGCATAAAATAGTAGATTATTGCATCGAGCACAAAGTAATTTATTATACTAAAAATTCAAGCAAAATTAACAAAGTTCCCGCCAAATCACTTTTTTAAATTTCTTTCATTTTTAAATCAGAGTTAGCAGCAATCATTTTTTAAATTTGGAACAAGTACGATAGAAACGAATAATACGTACGTAAAAAAAATGTATTGATATCGGCTGGCTGAATAGAGCTAATCCATTGAGATTGGCACCTTTTGGAGCGATTAAAAAAAAACTGTGCAATAATGAAATTTCATACATTTTTATTGCTCTAGAGCATTAAAGACTCGCTTTGTACTGAGTTTTAGTGTGATTGTGATGAAATTAAAGCATAGTTGGAAGAAAAATACTTTTATGAGCTTTCTGACGACATCAGTCACTATTAGTTTTAGCCATACCAGCTGTTTTTCATGACAATAATATAACATTGTTTTAGATAGGAAGGTGATGATTTTATTCACGATTTAAAATATAAACAAAAGGCTTAACTTACAGGAAAATAGGTCCTGTTTTATTTTTAGGAAAGTCGGCTATTTTATACTGAGCAACATTTCTATCCTGTGAGGTAAGGAATACGCGAGGGTTTACATTTGGCCCCAGGCTCGTGCGCAGATAAATCTGCCCGGCATATGTGCTAGTACAGGTATTGTAGGCCAGAGGTTGTAAATAAGCTGGCAACTAGCTGTTACACGGTAATTACACTGGAGCTAAGGCTAAGCCACAGTGGGGAAGGGACGACAGTATCTTTGTAAGTATAGGCATGGCATTAAAAGTCAATCTGTTCAGTAGAAAATTATCTATGCCATGCAGTTACAGAAAATATTGCAAATGTAACTGTATCGAACAATAGGCAAATACGGCGTGAATAGGGTCGCCTATAAACTTAGTGAGATTGCTGGAAAATGTACCTACATAGGTAATTGTGTTTATGTTCATTCAACCAATGTAATATTATTTTTCAACACACTTGCTCGTAAAGTGAGCCTTATTACATCGCTTTTAGGGCCATAAACCGAGCTATAACAAACGCGTGCAATAATATATAAAACACTAGTTCGTAATAGAATTAACCCTACAAAGTTAAATTAGTACCTTACTGCAAGTTCTATGCGAGTAAACAGAGCATTCCTAATTTAGCCGGGTAATACAGTTTTTTTTTGACAACAAAGAGGTTTTATGCTGCTGAAAATTCATAATATACATTCTTGGAATAAATAAATGTGTAAGTCCTTAATTATGTTAAATAATTATATAATTATTATCAAATTATTCATAATTCACAATATTTTGTTATAAAATATTAAAATATTTGCATTTTGTCACTTAAAATTATAATTTTGAAGTATGGCATTATAGTAGGCTGTATGCTCCTCACCCCTTTGATCGCAATTGGGCGTGTGAAAAAAAAACAAAAAAAAACATGCGCGCCTTTTCCCATAATTATCATATTTTGTTTTTGCCATATTTGTTGCTGTGTGATAAATTACTTTATTTTTTCCTCGCAAATGTGTTGAAAAACGTCGTATGAAACTTATGAGCTCTTGCTTATTGCACACTCGGCTGAGTTACGCCCTCGCCTGCGGCTCGGGCTGCAACCCACAGCCTTGTGCGCAATGAGCAACCTAAGCTAACTTGTCTCATAATGTACTATTTCTTAATAATGCAATTTCCACAATACTTCACAGATTTTCTTTAAGTTATATGTAACTAACGTCTACAAGTATTTTCTCAATTTAAGGAGACTGGTAGGTACTGCTTTTCTCAAAGCATTTGTGTTGCAGGCTTTAGTTACAGTTGGCACGAACCTCTTTGATCTTCTACTACTACTTACTACTAACTAAGAAATACCTCAGGTCAAGCCGGATAATTCTTAACAAGTTAAACAATATTGACTACCTATATAACCTTTATAAGTATGATAGGGCGGCAGTCATCAGCACCTACGCAGCGTCGCCGGGTGTTGAAACCTCTGCGCTCGCGCCGTAAATCATATCGCCTGGCACACCGTGGGTAAATACCCGACGACGCACAATATCAATTTAAATTTATGCGCGCGCAACATACTATTACACGCATTTGCATTCGTAGCCGAGGCGCGCCCGCTACGAGTAGCTACGAGTGATATTGTCCATTGTTATCTACGGATATTTCGTAGCAATAGGGATGTTGACTATTTTTTTTATTTTATGTTACATAAATTACCTATCAAAAAAAGAAACATTGGTAAAAGAATTAATTCGCTAGCATGAAAACTGCCCGAGATATCACAGTGTGAAATGCACACAAATGGACTCGATCAAAAACGCTCCATACTAATGGCTTGCACGTTATGACGTCACGCCTTGCAAGTTTGTATGCAACGCATAGGAAATTTGTTCAGCAGCTATATTAAATATTGTGTTTATCAAAATGGTTTCTTCGACAAATTTGCTATACATTTTACGGACTAATTAAAGGTATCATTTATTTTAATAAATTTTATACTTTTTAAATGGACTTGTCCACCCAACTTTGAAGGGTCATAAAACAAATAATATGCAATATATAAAACCAAGAGGTATACAAGCTACTCTAAAAGTTTAATATGTTTACGATTTTTATTAGTATTTCGTTATTTTATTCATTAGTCAACATCCCTATTGTATCTAGGTTGACATTGTACAAATTGTTTAATGATTTTACTGTTATTTAAGTTTACTGCTGCAGTTTTTGCATAGAGAGATCACACATACATACATATGTTACATTATCTCAGCTCATTATCATTATAATTTCTAAACAATAGACTTTTAGGTACTAGCTATGACAGACAGACGTAAAAACTTGACTGTGTGACAACTATCGAAATGTGACTCATAAAATAAATTGTCAATTTTAAAAGTTTTGCGTTATTTTAATCTATTTATCATTATTCAGTAAATAAATACTGAGAGACAATGGGTAGGTATAACGAGCAGAAACGATGGCCGTTGGGTCCAAAAGGTTCTACAATGACACCGGAAGACATGCGTAGTCTATAATCTTGTGAAGATTACGGAAAGTCGGTGGATGCGGGAAGCGCAGTATATACCGAGCATCGTGAAGGTGGCCCATGCCCAGCAGTGGTCGTCGTGAGGCTGAGTATTATTATGATAATGATAGGTGACACTTACCAGTGATGCGGAGCGTTGCTGCTTGTTGAGGTCGTGGAGCGCGCGCGAGCGGTCCTCGCCGGCGTCCGACAGCTGGCCCGACTTGCGCGAGCTGCGGCCGAATTCATTTGTTTTAGACGAGCGCTTTTTATTTTAAAATGCTGGCTGATTAAATGGCCAGCCGTTGTGGCCAATTTGCTAGTTGTCGGTGAAAAGCCCCGTTTTTGAGGTACCTAAGTATCGGTGATTTATCGAAGGCAACTTTATCGGAGGTGGACGCGCTCCCGCGAGCCAAAAGGCGTCCTTAGGATTTTGAAACAACGACGACACTAGTTTTAAACTAAGAAACACCAAACGATCGAGTATTCGAGAATATTCGATAATAAGGAGTCAAGCCTACTCACCGGATCTTCTCCTGTTCCACATTATCTGATTACCTAAAAGTTATGTTTATTACTTTAAACCAGATAATGTGGATCCCACCAATAATGTACCTCAGAAAACGGGGGTTAATATTTTTTCGTGCAAATAGTAAGGAACTACCTACTTAAGTTTCTTGATAACTTTAAAATTAGATAATAAACTGCGGTTTGTGTTAAATGGCCGGTAGTTACTTTAGTGCCAGAAGTAACAAACAAGGTTAAATATTAGTCAAATTAGAAAGAAACTTTGCTGACTCACAGCACCGAAGTATTTTTCTGAGCAAAGCTTGAGCAAAGTAATATTTGTGAGTTAATACTTCCGCGAGAACAATATTAGGAAAAACTAAAACCTTGACTAAAATGTACAGATTGATACAAATCTCTGTTTAAAACATAGTTAATTTAATAAGATGGTTAAAGAATGCTATATTTGAGCTAGTTAGAGAAAAAAAACACGGTAATGACTTGCATGTTTATTACGTTTTGGCATTGTTAGTACTTAGTCAATAATAAAAATTACCTTATCGATAAGATTTTTTTAGGAAATGAAACAATATCTGATTATTTTTGTCTTCTTTGAATCTAGTGCCAGAATTCCTAGTTCGTCACCGACTATTAAAAAAGCTAAGGCTTTTCATTGTAACACCAATATTGGTTATTGATTAAATGCAGTTCTTTAGAGTACCTACCTACCACTCGTAAAATTAAAATCATTGTAGGTATTTAGGTACCTACACACCTAGAGACGCAACTTGCGTCTCTATCAGTGGCACACATTTATGGCATTGAATAAAATGTTGAACACTTTGAAGTTTTAAAATAAAGTAAACATATATCACCGATGAATAGCGACAACTATAAGTTTTGGTTCTTCGTTCCGGATTTAAGTCGGGGATTCTTTTGATCAGTGCTCGCTCAGGCATTAAAAGTATTCACAGGCCTAGATTTAGTTAGACTTAGTACTAACCTGGCGAGCTTGCGGTGCGCGCGCCGCCCGCCGCTGATCATCGACAGCGTGCTCATCACCGCCGACATGGCTGCTGCTCGTCACCGCACCATCGGACCTAGAACAATGCACGATTCAGCTACAATGAGAGACAAAGATTAAGACAAGGAAGTAGGAAGTAGGCTCTGTCACAGCCGGTCATGTTTATCATTCGTGAGAGGCCCAAGTTATTGCTAGATAACCAATATATATTTTTATTTTTCCCTCTTGAAACATATTTTATTCGCATTGATTATTATTTTAAAATTAAGCGGTTAATTCTGGACTTAAGGTCCTAAGGTATTTCGTTTTTTTGTAACACCTATTCTGAATAATGCATAAGAAGTTCTTATTCTAATCTCATATGGTAAAAGAAAAACCTGATATTCAATAACCTTAGCAAGTTATTTTCTAAGTTGTAATCCGTAAAATCCACCTCGTCTACAAGTAATGGATATGTAATCGGCCTGCGCTGGCGCAGCGACATAAACGCATGTAAATCAGGCGCGGGCCGCGTCGCGCCGTGTCGGTGACAAATTGTGTGACAGCCGGCAAAAACGACACGTCTGGAGTGTCTGGACTATGGACACTGCCCTTATATCTCATGGTATTATTGATTCATTTATTTTGCGGATTATTTCCTACCGTCTTGGGTAGTATTTTTGTCATCCTTATTGTTAACTTAACTTTGTTATTTTGCAGTTATGAAATGTTGTTGCCGGGTGATCACAATAACATTAAAAAAAAAAATTAATAGCGAAAACTTTTTTAATAACGACGATAATTAAATGAAAATAAAACTTTGTAAGTATGTAAGTATTAACTCCAATTCTTTTCGATAGAATAGGTACATTAACAAAGACGCACTTTAAGTTTTGTCCATGTCCATCAGCCATTTTTGATGTGCCCACAGCTGGGGCATAGGCCAGGCGATTAATTTGATTGACATTTTGAATTGAATTATTTAGATTGACATCCCATTAATTGATTATAATAATAATAATAATAATAAAAGCATTTATTTTCTCTTTTACATTAAGTAGCTTAGGATAAAGTTTTATAACTTAAAGGAAGAGACTAGTCCCCAAAATAGGTTCCAGAGGAACCTGAGCTACATGTAACTAGGCCCCACCCGCAGTTAACCTTAGGTTTGAATTGATTTACATTTAGTTGACATTTTGTATTGAATTATTTAGATTGACATTCCATAATTGATATTTTTTTTGTACTTTTTTGCATGCTGAATGAACAATCAGCGAAACATGTAGATCGTTGATTCTTTTTCCAATGATGCAGCAATGATGCAGCCGGGACCAACGGCTTAACGTGCCTTCCGAAGCACGGAGGAGCTCGAGATAATAAATTTTTAGTCACCCATCCCATGACCGACCCTTGCGAACGTTGCTTATCTTCCGCAATCGCTGGGCCAGGCGCTAAACCACTGCGCCACCGAGCTCCTTTAAGTTTTACGAGTCAGTAAATATTTAGGTAAATGTCACCAATGTTTGATTTTCGTTTAAGTAGGTACTCGATAAATTCGCAATTAGACTCGCTGCAGTAATAATTTGGGAGTATAATTTCAGCAAAAAAGTGTGGACTTGTACAGAGAAACCGCCAAATTTGAGCCGTCGAGGAAAACAGTTTTATACGAGTATTATAGTGGGCCAAACAGCTAGGTGATTGCGTAAAGTCAATCGTATTCATTTGGCAGTTCATATTGTATCATAATATAATGCCCATACAAATTTCAGCCGATGGAATACGATATGAACTGTCAAATGAATACGATTACCTTACGCAATTCCACCCCTGATTTCCAACCATTTCTTTGTGCGCCAGCTTGCCGTGTAATGCCGCCGTTTAAAAATGCTCCCACAGAAGTGTCCTTTTTTGAAACTTCGATGTCATCCAAGAATGATGATTGGAATACTAATACTAATTGTTTTTTTGGTGACGTCCACTGGCTTATTTATCACCCATGTAGCCTAAAAATCATTTAAAATTAAAGTCCTAATAATTTAAGTTATCAAATCAATAACATTATGCAAATGAAATCCAAATCCAATTTATATTAAGAAGAGTTTACAAATTCTAATCATTAAACATGATAGCCAATAAAACTTTAGCGAAATTGTTAAATTAATTTTAACGATCTTAACGAAACATTATGAGGTGGACATTAATGAACTGAGATTCACTCGTGGTGAATATATTAATACAAATTAAACTAAAAGTATCATGTTACATTTGCTGTAGTGAAGACTAATGAATTAATTTGGTGTAGATTTTTTGGTCCTGTAAAGCAAAGCTAGGCCAGCCACAGTGACAGAATACGTCATTGTACCTACTTTCTAACGTGCTGGCTCAAAACCAAGACAGATTTTAAATAATTTTATATACCTACCTATCTTGTTACCAAACTGAACAACTTCAATAATATTCGAGTCTTATTTTGAAATCCAAGAAATATCATCAAGTCTAATTATGTTGATTAGCGTGCATTGCTAAAGGCAAGTTTCCATCTATCCGTAATGTTGGAGCTCGCCCATTCTAAGGCCTCGTAAATGGCCTCAAACGTAACGTACCCGAGCGTGCGTTGTTCCGAGTAATCATATCATCGGCATTCCATAGTAATGCCCTGCAGATCACGACTGCCAGGGTCGGAATTTGCTTGCCGCTACGGCAGAAGATCCAATTAAATCAGTAATGATCATGCGTGGTAAATCGTCTGATACGTTGAAGGATTATTCTTATTTTATTCCCTGACGAACGTCATGAACCCTGCAACCGTCGCCAGGGGCTAAAATGAAACCGTGGTCTTTTAGAACAGTTACGTTTTAAGCAATTTCTTGAAATCTCTGTGTGCATCTTGGCCTATTTTTAACCGACTTTAAAAAAGGAGGAGGAATTTTTTTTTAAATTGTGTTTTACCATAAACTTCGCCAGTTGTAAACCGATTTTAATAAGTACTTAATTCCTTTTCTAAATGAAAGAACATTATAATTATTTAGATATTTTTATCTGGCTACTAGTTTTTCATAATCCTGAAAAATATCAATTATTTAGCTTCTACCATCCAAAATTCCAAAGATTCTGATACTTTTGCTTTCGTATTATTTATGAAAAGTATTGGTTGGTAGGTATAGTAACCGTATCTACCGCGTTTACTTATTATTATTTTTATAATATTAAAATAAAAACGAACCAAAAGATTTTTAGAAAAGCAAGAAAGAGTAACCGAACTGTCATGCTTTTATTAGTGTTAAATCATTGAAACTAGGAAAATTTGCCCTTCTTGTAGCAAAAGTACTTAGCTTTTGTAGCATTGAACGAAGCGCATTTGGGCCCCTAACTGGTTATCTGCCGGCTCTACCGCGTGTCATTATGACGGCGCACGGGCCGCGGCGCGCATTACCGACACGGTAATGACCGCGCCACGGTAATGATCCTCGCCCGTTTTTGCGACTCTCATTCAACACTATCAAGGAAGTTTATCTTATTTATATACAGACTCGTTTATGTTACTTAACTCATTTTTATATTACGTGTGTTTGTTCCGGAAAAAGCACTATATAAATCTTTTTATATTTTTCACGTTAATTCTAAAATACAATGCCTTTTGTTAGACTAACATACAACTTATGAGCATCTAGAGTTTTTCTAGGGGGGCCTGGCCCCCAGTTCCAGGGCAAAGCTAGGGGAATTCTTTTCTACAAGGCTACAAAACAGATCTTAGATCTTGGAGCTGATACAAATGGGGCTGAGCTTATCGATAAAAGCTCATTTCTGATTATGGGGAACAAAATAATTGGCTATGATAATCGAGTTTGAGATGGAGTCATAAACTGAGACGCATCATTACCCGCGCAGTGAGGCCGCCGAGCGAGCGAGGCGATGAAAAGGTCCTTTTTAATAAAGGATATGTAGTTAAGTTACTGCTTCATTGAATTTATAATAGGTAGTGCTATTATACCTACAACCACAGAATAACTAATAGTACAACGTCTCTAGACTACACAATTACCCAACTTTTTTATTAACATTATAACTCCCAAATAGATATGACAAAGCAAATGCCCTGGTTTGCGTTGTGCATGATAGAAAAGTATCTAATCTGATCCGACCCTGATTAGAACTTGTTTGGGCATAAATATCTTTAAAAGATGCACAATGTGTTTTTTTCTTTACTTTTGAATATTTTGACCCAGCCCTACTGTTTTATTTGAAATTAAAACTAAGCTAAGTATAACGGTCTATAGGCGCAGACCAGACACATAGCATGTATCTCTCCAATTACCTACTGTGGTTTATAGAATTACAGAGGACGAAGTAAATAGGGTACCCTGCGGCCGCGCACGCGACTGCTATACATATAGACTAGTCTAGAATAAACATAGCTCACTAGACTCAAGATTATGACCTAGTTTTTATTGAATATCAGAGCATGACTTAAATCTGACTGATGCCGTTAAATAATTAAATTAATTGACGGTATATAGCGCTCTTTTCCTAAGATGACGGTGCCGTCATATTACGGCCGTAATTTAGCGGCGTAGAACGTTTTATATGTAAACAATACGGCGCGCCATTTTGTTTTCATTGACAACGTTCTACCCCGCTAAATTACGGCCGTAATATGACCCTAGCTTTAGGGTTGTAGATATTGAAGAATCGCAAAATCACAGGTACAGCAAGATTACCTACATACTAATGCCAGCAGAATAACTGCACATCAACCTCGTGCAGTTAAAATTTATTAAAAAGACTTAAATATCTTGTAGTTTATGTTTAAAAAAGTATATGACTTCCTAGAGCCTATCGGCTGCTGGCTTGGCCCAATCGCTCGAAGGTGAAAAATTGGAAAGAACATTAAAAATTAACAAGTAAACATTTCCAGATACCTAGATTGTTGTTATTGTTGAGAAATTACCACTTCCTAACATGTGTGCTGCAAGAACTCTGTCTGTAAAATGTAAACAATGACTTAACGAATTTGTTTCACGCAAGTTGGAGCGCCGTGACGAAGAGATCAGTCATCGTGTCTTTATCAGCGAGGGGAGGGCCGGGAATGGCCGGGACACAGTACATTAATTTAGCTATAATACTTAAGTAGTATACGTAGGTACTATTACATATTCTGTGGCTATGCAAGTCATGCGCTGACTGACGAATAGTGCAGCGGGGAAACTGTGATTGTGGATATGTCGTTAGTCAAACGTTCCCACAAGATGTAAAAACGGTTTGCCAGCATGTTTTTGCACTTTAATCTCGATTATTTGAACAGCGCTTGGACGATTTGTCTCCAAAATTTAAGCAATATTTGAGTTCACAATTAAGAAATTATCTATTAATTGATTGGGTTGAAAAAAGATTTTTTTAACAGTCTCACAAGATTTTAAAATTGTTGCAGAGCATGATATTTTGTCATATTTAATTAATATTTTCAACTAGTTTCTTTATAAACTCCAATATTTGACTGCAAAATCACACTGTACTTGTTGTCCCTAAAATTGTATTATGTAGATTTAGGACAGTACAACTTTGTTTTTGTGTGGGTTGTAGAAAGGGTGTTCCTGTAGTGTAGGCGCTAGGCGATTTAAGATGTATTCCTGCTGACGGCGACAGATGGTCGCGTGCTGTCGACCTTACACGAGCGAAGAAACCGACTGCCCTTATGTTTCTTCGTTTATCAGAAACTACTTAGTTCCGTAATAAGTGGGTTCGTGGGTGGAGGACCAAAAAAAAAGCTACCAAATATTTTTGATAAAAAAATATACACACGCAGCTATCTATGTCACATCATCACGCATTTTGGGTAGGTACGGTCCAATGACGATCATCAAAAGTGCGCTAATCGTGATTACCTACTGCAATAACCTGGCTGGCACTAAATCAGGCATCTTAGCAAAAATATTAGGTTAAGGCCTCCTTAACTTAAGTCAGTTCATAGAGTTCAACTGACAACTTTTTTGGATTTAAGATGGCCTTAACTTTAAGGGTCGTTTGAGTATTTGGCCGTAAGTCGTGTTTGAGCGAGAAACCCCGGCTGGCGGCTGTCGTCCAGGAAACTTATCTAAGTTGGATAACAGTTATTGGCCCGTAACTATCAGTTATAGTGCGCAGATGGTGCACACAATGGGGTGCCAGATTACGTGATCCGAGATCACTGGCTCACTGGTGACAAATGACAGGCGAGAGTTACATCCGCGATTAGATAGAAAATAATGTTATGGAATTGAGCCATAATGCTCTCGTGAAGTGGTGACAATAAAAATGCAGGTAAAACTAAACTTTTTAGGTGTGCTTAACTATAATGTAACCTAACTTACAACCAGTCTGCACTATGAAAGAAGTAGGTGTCAAATTGCCTTTTCTAATCAAAACAAACAGTGGAATATACCAAACAAAATGCGAAACAAATAAGTAAGTGAGTAAAATAATAATACTTATTTTATAAAATAATATAACCTACCTGTCTCTTATAGTTTAAATACTTAGTAGGTATCCTTTTTTTAATTTAGCTTAATTCATGCGACTTTAGCATGTCATTGCCGTAAAATAATCTACTCTTCAGTAATTCACTTATCACATTCTCCCTTCGTGTTTACCCTGAAGTATTACCTATTCATTACCGATAATTTGCGTCGTGTCGTGTCGTAATCTTATTTCATAAAAGCCGTGATCTTATACGATTTCCTAAATTTCCCCGGAGAGTGCCAACAATCATAAATAAAGCAACTTGAAGGTCAGATATTTATTGAAGCACAATGTCGTTTGTCCATCAGCCATTTTTGATGTCCCCACTGCTGGGCACAGGCCTTCCTTATGGGTGGTAAGGAGGATGGGCCATAACCCACCACGCGGGCCCAATGCGGATTGGTGGGTGTTAACGACTTCAAATACAGCCGGGACCAACGGCTTAACGTACCTTCCGAAGCACGGAGGAGCTCGAGATAATAAATTTTTAGTCACTCATCCCATGACCGACCCTTGCGAACATTGCTTAACTTCCGCAATCGCTGGGCCAGGCGCTAAACCACTGCGCCACCGAGCTCCACATGAAATGTCGCTAATGTTGTTAACTGAAATTAAATTGGATAATTAATTTTGTTGGACTAATATAACTCGATCATCCAATACCAGTATTGGAATGTACAGATTTATGTTTCATTGAATTATCTTTCCAATCAATTTTGTTACAGCGTCTGCGGTACGCCCACCGTGGTTTTCTAATATATCTCTAAACGAGTGGCAGTTCTGTTCTGAACCATCTACAATGTCTCGTTTAAATGCTAATTTGCAGATAGAACTTCGCGCAAGTCTGCGGATTACTTTACACCTGCAATATCATATTAATAAGTAGGTACCTATATTATATGATATGACTTTGTTTCTAGTAAGTACTTATAGGTATGTAGTAAAATATTTTCTTAATTGACTAATCCTTCTTATTTGCTAACATTGAAAAAAAGTGGAAATGTGATTGGATTTTTTAAATTGTCAATAACTTACCGCGGTTATAAATATGCATGGTGTTTGCGAATTTTTGTACCCAAAAGTAGTTTAAATTTCAACTGGAGTTTGGTAAGCAACAAGGCTTCTGCGTAGATTAGGTAGGTAGGTACTGACGATTAAATAGTTTACCTTTCAAACACACTCAAACTAACAATTAAAGTTTCTGAACCAGAAAAATCCTCCGTTCTCAATAATTTTAATACCTAGTTGACGCTTTTTGTCGCTCACCTTTTGATGTAATATAAATGTAAGTAACTATTTCACAATTATTTCATCTTCAGTTGCCAAATTGTATCTGTAACAAAGTCTGTAACCGGCTTGGATTCGACTGGCCAACACAATACGTCAAAATTTCATGCACCATATTATTATGATTGGTGTCACCGCTCCGCGTTAGTCGCTGTTTCATCTTTATGTTAATAAATCACTCTCAATTTCAAATAATATTGTGAAAACCTTCCTCAGAACGAGAAACCATTCGACCACAAGAATAAAATAAAATTAAACGACACTTACACGAAGTTGTGCTAAAGCAACTAATGATCCAAGTGACTGATGGTTTAGTCACACACAGGGGAAACTAAGTTTAATATAGTAGAGTCGGTCGGACGTAGATATGATGACATAAAAATGTGGATTCCTCACGTCAAATGAAATGTGAGAAAATCCATAAATCAGTGTGATACCGCAACATCCGTTAGCCCGAGTTTTTATATCTGTCGGCGATTCCGAAACGAAACTTGCTTGTATTCCCGTTGATAATGGGGACAACGCGGGAAGTTTAAATTTCACGTCTGCAATTCATTTCGAAAGTCACCTCACTTAATCCTTACTAATAATATCCAAAAGAAAGCAATATATTTACCCAATGTTGACATACAAATGCAAAAAACTTTTGACGGAGTGGTTAAAGACCCTTGAATATGAAGAAACTGAAATAATTTTGGAAAGAATAATTTAAAAATACAATTTATAATTAAATTTAAATAATATAATCACCGTTTTAATTATGCATATAAATTATCAAATAATTCTTAGATACTACTTATATTCACACACAAACACACGCACACAGGCACACACACAGGCACACACACACCCACACACTATAAATATACTTACATCTTTAGTCGCTAAAGTTACATAGTAGTCTGTCTTTCCCACCTTGTAATGGGGTTGGTAAACTTTTCCAAAACTGTTGTGAATTATATATTTTCTGGTAGCTTTTGGCTTTGGAGTCAGGAATAACAAATTGCGGAATTATATAATGCTTCATTTTAATTTAAATAAAAATTTAAATTTTTAATTTACAGCATAGTACAATAAATCACTATTACGGCTGTATGCGTAGGTTATGCCTTTGCTCCAAAGACTTTCTATGATGTTGCTCAAAACAAAAAAAACAAAAGTATGATTACTCTTTGTCACTGTCTGTCAAATCTGTCAATCAGATTTTTAAATCAGTAAATGCAAAGGAACTTCGTGTTCAGCCGTATGTTTGATATTTTATCGCGATAATAATATAAAAATATATATTTAGTTAACAAGGTAAAATAAAAAAATCATAATATTATTTTCTTTATTCTTCAAACTTGTGCTATCAAAAAAAAATATAAAACAATTCTCTTCGAAAAAGTTTACCAACCCCATTAGGCACTAAGGTTACGAGCGAGACACCCTCAACACAAGTATTCCATTACTTTCTGGGGCGGTCTCACCTCAAACTAGTTTTTGTATTTGGGAAAAAAAACTATTTTTATTTTTATTTTATTATTCATTTAATATAGAAGCGAAAGTCCGTTTGTTTGTTTGTTACGCCTTCACGTCTTAACTAAATCATCATGAAATTTTGCATACACGTTGTCAGGGGTACAGAGAAGAACATAAGGTGCATTTCATCCCGTAAGTACTGTTCCCTAGGGACAGAGAAATAACTGTCCACGCAGACGAAGTCGCGGGCGGCCGCTAGTTAGATAATAATTACCTATAGGTTACTTTTCAATTTAATATTAAGTTAAGATAACCACAGAAGCAACCTGAAGTCGCTTGCAATTAATAAAATTAGTCTATTATTAACTTATTTCTAATATCAAACTCGTGCCGTGCGAAGTGAGGTGACTTTCGAAGTGAGTTGAGAGTTTCGTTTCGGAATAGCACGGCTGTTTGGGTCGACTGGAGCGTCGAGCGCAAATATTTAAATCGTGTCGAGCGGTGTAACCTAACGTATGACGCATTTGCGCTTGTAGTTACATTCGCTTCTATAAAATTGGTCATAGATTACACTACTTGTCGTGAACCTAGTTCAAACATCTCCCAAACCGACTGTTACGTTAAAACTTAGTCTAGGTCTAGTTCTCAAACGTATTGCGCTGTCAAACGCAACTGTTTGCCGACTTTGCCGTTTATGGACTGCGATGAATGCGCAATTAGATCGGCAGTCGATACCCGTGGTTCAATTCATTATCTAGTTACTGTGACTTATACAGAGCAGGAAACCAATAAAAACAAAGTAAAAGTAATGTAGAGCATTATTGCAATTTATGTTGAAATTGTTAATTTTGATTGTCTTATTGTTTTTCATACTTTGCTTTCTTATGATCTGTCAATTTTACATTTTAAACATAACTTTAAAAGTCATATAAGAGGTACCTACTACCTATGTAGAAAAACTGTTACAACATTCTTCCCACAAGTCACTACTAGATACGATTATGGAAATCAGTTTTAATAATTTTAGAAATACTTTTGAGTAGGTTTAATAAATAAAACCTCATTTCCTGTTATTTAAATATGCACCATAAAACTTTCACTTGCGTAATAAGTTACAGAATCCAAGAAACTGGACCTTTGCGTCGAATTAACGGAATTTTAACTAAGCCGAAGGGAAAGACAAAACCGGTCTGCAGGGCGATGCGGTCGGCGCGCTTAAGTTTTACCAGTATAACAATTTTGAACCTCGTGTGAGAATAAAAAATCTAAACTATTATCCAGCAAAAAGTGCGCACAGCATGGATATTATAGAATTTAAAAAAGTTATAAAAAGTTAAAGTCGTCAGTTTTATAAAGTTGTTTGAAAATTGTTGACACCGTTGACACACGTTTGAAATTGCACCGATATAATAGTTATAATATGTCACTCAAACATAGGTTATGTATTAATTAAACTTATTTTTTAATTATTTTAATAACCTGAGTCCCTCCCGAACGCGGAAAATCCGATCCCTGATTATAAAGTAAACGGCGTGGAAGTAAGCTAACTCATTATATCTCGAAATGTTCGTATTATTTCGGTGATGGGCAGCCCAGCCGCCCAGCGGCCGCGGTCCGCAGCCGGCGACGAATTATCCACAATTCTTTTACCAAGTAATTAATTACATTTAGAGCCAATGCATAATTCATTCCCAGCGAGTGAACGGCCGCTGTGACAGAAGAGAGTCGAACGGAGCTGCAATGGGTTTGTGTCGGCGGGATATCATTGTTTTGATCTTTGGGCTGCACCTGGTTTGTATAACAATGAAAATATATAATTACCATACCATAATATCTACGCTATATAAAACAACAATATTATTAGCAACATTTACTTTCAATTAAAAAATAGCCTTAAGTAAATTAACATTTATTCTTAGTTTGATTAAATATAGTTAAAACAGTAATTGTAGTTAGTATAATATAAGTAGGTTATTAATATAATTAAAGCACTTGGGTACTATATAGATAGCAATTAAAGCTTTACTCATCTTGAGCGATAATCACCTAAGTCGGTTGCGCACGAGTTGATCGCCGTACGTGGCACTGAAAACGCAGCATCATCGCGGTTAATAGTCTGCTCGTCATAACACGAGCAGTGTGAAAAACTAACAACGAATGTAAAAGCGCTTGATGTACTAACTTTTCACGCGAAGAAGTTATTATCAAAGCGAGAATTTGTATTTAGTTTTCATCATTGCATTTAAAAAACTAGTTTTTCGGGGGTAAAATAAAAATACTTCATCTTTTGTGTCTTTGAGTCATAGGAAAAGATAGCTGATTTTCAAATATTCTCTATCTACCTTCTTGATAATCAATGGCAGAAAGTAATTCATTTGTCTTTTTAAATTTGAAGAAGATGGTTGTTTTTTTCTGTTAAGTTATCGACAGAAGTACCTAATTTATATCTTATATGTAACAATTTTTTTTCTAAAGGTTGCACACAAGTAATTCCACTACTTTTCCTATATTCATTATTTTGAAAGCTCAATGCTATAAAATTATATTCAGACATGGTATATCTACCTACCGTACGTTTCCACGAAAGATGTCAATTTATCCAACACTAAAACGAAATGGATTTACAGAAATACAAAAGGCACGTAGGTACTACAAATATTGGTTTTATTGAAACCAATTTCTACTGCGCATTTTAACTATGAAAATTTTGGATGACTTTAATTATACCAAAGCTTACCTATTTCTTATACTATTCACATTTTTATTAGAAATCCAAGTCTATTGAAAATTTGTGTCATTGACCAAATAATGATTTCGTGAATAATGTATTGCGGATTGCGGCATACATAATTCGCTGGTGCGATTTTAATTCAATTACCGGTGCGTATCATCTTCAATACGCTGGAGCGACGCGGGACGTCCCCGTTCGCCAGAAAGTCACGCTTCATAAACTCATTTTCCTTGTCGCTAATTCCTATATAATGTGAGTTTCTTTGTTAGACATTATAAGGAAATAAATGTTTTGTTTCTTTCAATAGAAATAAACTCTAATTTTTAATGCTATTTTATAGTAAGATTACTGATAGGTCAGTAAATTTGGATCTTCTAGGTTTAAAAAAGATCATAACAATTTGCCATATGCCATCTATGAAATTGAGTAACTTTTAAATTTAACCTTTTAAATCAAAGAAGTGAAAATTAAATAATTAAAGGTACCTACTTGAATTAACAAAGACAAAATTGGAAATTTAGTACACTAACTAAAACCAGATGCTATTTAATCGTTTTTCTCTACCCGTCTGGGTATTATCGGCATGCATCATTAATGGTTGTGTACAATTTAATGATTGTAAATGATGTATGCCGAAAAAACTCTAACAATATTTAGCAATAAGTATACCGACGCACCATTTGCTATGAAGTTTAAAGTCAACACGGACAGGTTCACAGCACATTGTCAAAACGGTATTTACTTTAATATTATTAACCGGTTTACTCGAAATATTTAAAAAAATACTCTGCAGAATTCCGTGTCAAAAGGGTCAAAAGAAACGGTTTCATCAAAATTGCATCGCAGCAGGCTCCTCTGGTTTGGGTGATCAGTGTACCGTTGCATTAGCAATGAGATGCGCACGTACAAGACGTATCCTCGTGAATAACAAATATTAACAATCTTGAATATTGCCATAAAGACAAAAAATAACAGAATGTCGCGCGAGCAAATATCTTCCGATATTTAACAAATTCAAAAAATAAAGTTACTCTTAATAATAACGGGGAAAAAATATATTAAATTATTAATAATTAGCCAGTTATTACGAGCAAGCAAAGCGGTTTTTTGCTCCGCTCTCGATTAAATCTTTATGGTTTTTAAATGAGCCAAAGTGCGAGCTTTTATGGCATCGTAAAATATTAATTTCCCACTCATTCAAGTTTTCGCGTAGAATTACATTTGTTTTCTATTCCCACTTGATCAGACCAGCAATAAGAATTTAATTTAATACAATTACGTTATTAATTTACAATCACAAGAATCAAAATCACACAAGGAATCGATCAAGAAAAAAAATCTGGAACGGATGATAGGAAATAATCCTTCGGCCGCCTACGAAGTAAAAGTGTTTATTTTTTTGTTTATTTTAATAAAACATAATACCTACCTATATCTTTTTACTTTTGACTTTCAAAATCGATTACCATATTTTCGATTTGTTCCTCGTTAGCCCCAAAGGTTCGCCCCACATTCCAAAATTTTCCTGGTTCGCCCCACATCGATTGATTCAGCATGGCAAATAGATAAGTTTATTCGGGTTTTTTTTCAGTAATAGGTACGCAATGTCTCTCCAATTTTTGTAACCCTAAAAGCCGATGTCTTGTTATTTTGTTTGACGTGCTTTAATAAACTCCGCTGTTCCATATCATATTTTGGTTCCTTCCTGAAGCAAGCTTTTGCTACAAGAAGGCTTTAACCCTATAATAGTATCCTGACTTGTCGTTCGGCGGGCAAGTGCGAGCGCCGAAGCGTAACGCAGCAGGTGGTGGCGGAGGGCGGAGGGCGCAGGGCCTCCGACCGTGACGCGAGCCATTGTGCTCCGCTCCCACGCAACGCAACGCGCCTATGGAACGTAGTATAGTTCTCAAAGTATCGAACCTTAGAAGGAAACCGTTTGGAGAGCTTTTGTTTAAGATGTTAAACGTTAAATTGAAAGATATGAGGTAATAAAGAATATTACATACAAACAAACAAACTTACAAGATTCGCGCGAAAACATAACCCTCTTGCAGTCGGGTAAAAAGGTAAGATTAGCGGTCGCTAGAGTCCGAAGTTGGATTGAATAAAAACAAGTAGACACCACCTACTTAATTCTGTCCGTGTAATGTATCTGCTCTGATAGCACGGCAAGAAGTAAAGTTATCCTCACGAGTTTACGTCCCACCGTGTAAGGTACTTGATACAATTGAAGAAGAAAAAATAATTATTTTATTATACCGCAAGTAACGTATCGAACGTGAGAAGCTACTGAACGATCTGATAATGCTTAATCGGTGTTAAGGTGTAAGATAGAACATAAAATGGCGATACGAAATGAAAAGGTAGTGTTTCTAAAGCATTTGCAATGAATGGCGGCTATGTTTACTATTTATATTATTATGCAAGTAATAACGCAAAAAATATAAAAATAGCATTGTGAAATGCAAAAAATCTAATATTTAGTAATAGCAGATAGTCTGAAGTATGCTGAAATTGTCAACACACGAACAAAAGATAATGCAATAGTATATCGAAAAGGTTTCCTTTCAGACTCACATCGATTACCTACTTACCTGAAAAACTGGGGAAGGAGAGTTTAGCGGTTTTTCGATCGTAATCTATTGCAATTAGATTACCTACTGTTTTTATTCGACTATACCCTAAAAGGGTGCATCGCGCGTCCAATAGCGCCGCCAATAAGAAAAAATCATTACAACGAAATAACTATGTTAAATAAAATTCTGAAAAATATAAAAACTAGTATTAGCTATCAACTATTTTTGTATACGATAAATTCTTAGTTTAAATGTGTTCGCGTAGTTAAAATCTGGATTAATGCCCAAAGTGGCCACTTTAGGCGTTAATCCAGGTTTTAACTACACAACCAGGAAAAAAACGTATACAAAAATAGTTCATAACTAATACTAGTTTTTATATTTTTCAGAATTTCATTAAACATAGTGATTTCGTTGTAATGATTTTTTCTTGATTGGCGGCGCTAGTGGAGGTTGTATTTGGTTCAAAATGCTATTAATTACTTGTTTGATAGGTAATTATTTATTTTATGAGAACATGCAATATTGCGATACATAAAACTATACAAATTTAAATGAAAGTTTACGTTTTACAATTATTATAATAACAAATGAGGGCCGCACCTGGTCAAACAAAGCATGAATTTAATTCGCGACCGTCGATCCCACAGTTTCATAAAAAGATTTGTTGCAAACAAATTACCGACATCAAAGTATCGTATTACTAGTTTTTAACGAATATATTAGAGCTCTCGAGGCACAAACACGACGTTTTTTAATAAAGACCCTATCGGAGTTCACTCCCCTCGGCTCTTTGTTGGCGAGAGTTAGATAAATGAGTATTTATTCATTGTGCAGTCAAGACCGGTGGCGCTATATTGTTGGAACGGGTTTAGAAAAATGTTAGCAAATAAATAATTCAAGTATTTTTTTCGGCGCTACGAGTGTTGTAGCAAAAATAACGACTGGGATGTTTAAAAGCTTTTGTTTTTGATTTTTAATTTAATTAAATAGCTATTTACATAATATTATGAACTCAGTAAAAACTTTAAGCTTTTTTTTTATTAATTCTCAACATACACAATCATTACAGGTAAATAAACCTAATGCGATGGCGTAGTAGATACTATAGAAAAAGATTTTAGCTTCATTACAAAAATTACGAAGCTAAAGCTGAAAAAAATTCAAAGCGCGCACGACAATAACGCGATACCTATACAAATTAATTAGTTACATTATTTCTCCATAGGAAGCTCATCTGATCGGTGTGACAATTTCCAATTAATTTTAGCCATTCAGAAATTCTTTGTACAATCTGTATAAAGTTAATTAAATTATATTATCGGCGAGCCTTTGATGGAGTTACCCCATGGAAGGTGCATAGACAGCCCATTGTGCGGTACAGTCGGCAAAAACTCCCCGCGCGCGTAGGGATAGCAGCGAGCCCCAGTCGAGATTGATGTAACTGTCACCCCAACGGTACGTGTGGTGCAAGCAACAATTTAAATAAATGATACACACATTATTTTACTGTAGTAAGAAGTTTCGAAGTATTTCAAAACCAAAAACCAAAAACTTTTTACTTGCCTTCACAATTTGCATGAGAGTAAAAACGGGTTGAAAATGTAGAGAACAAGATTTTTTTTAATTTTCTTCTTCATGTCAAGGCAATATACTGAGTTTTTACAAGCTTACGCGCTCACTTGACATGAAATAAAACCGCACCTACAAATATGTAATTTAGAATCTAAATAATATGTAGGTTCGCACTGTGCAAAACATATATACCTACCGATCTAAATTTTAGATCGGTATGTTTTGCACAGTGCGAAACCAAAGAAAACCTTTAAAGATACTACTTAGTTAAAGCAAATAGAAACACTGCTTCAGCTCCCCTAAAGGCAAAAAGTCAAAGAAAGTAGTAGGTCTTAGCTAATATTTTTAGATGTTTGGTCTGCTGATCTCTCGTGAGTTGTCCCACACGTGGTAATCATAACGGACGCGGCAACAATAGGGTTGTTACAGTTTATTTACAGTGGCTGTAAACGTCACGTCGACGCTAGCGCATTTCTCCTCGTGATAATGTCGTCATGTCAAATATTTATGACGAAATTGACAGTATTGATGGTGATTGTTCTTTTGATTGCATTGCGAAGGGGAGCTCGAACGTAGCATGATTGGATTTGAAAGAAAAAAGAAATACAAAATCAAACATAAGAAGTTGAATAATCTAAAAATAATTGTGATTCAAAAAAACGAAAAACATAGAAGAATAATTTGTTAGGTATATTGTTATCGCATTAAAACCGCAAATAACCAAAGTAATACAAAACTGATTTATTGTAATTGTGTTTGTTGTGTAATAGCATATTTTTTTGTCGTTTTGTCACTCTTTAACACCCGAATTACCAAGCGGAATGCGGACACAAATTTATATATAATTATATAGTTTTGCTCGAATATAAACACGGGTACATACACTGGTTTAGTACCTGGTTTTAGGAAATAATGCCGACGTAACCACAGTCTAACAGATCGGCTCTCAAGTTTCCTTTTCATACTTAATATTCCATTGTTCCAATTAGATAATTAGTATATTCCGAGTTTAGACATTTCCGACGTCTATTTATCAAGTAGGCGTAACAGACGTCACGCAGAGATAGTTTCACAAACTCACCGCGATCCGAGTCACTGCCGCAAATTTATGAGCCGATTCTAATTGTGGACGCAGTGAAAACGGATCAGATTTCACCATTGTTTAAACAACAACAAACAGCTCTTGAAATCACTCAAAACTTGAAAATAACCAGCGCATAATCGGACGGACCTTACGGAAACAAACGCGTGCGCGGCCCATTGTGCGCGCGCGATCGATAGGAAAATACGGATACGGATTGTTCTGCGCTTGCGCATCGGTACGGTGCAGCTCTTAAACATCGGGGTAAGGTTAGAAATCGAATGTTTTACTGATATAGGTAAATTGGCATTAACTACCGCCCTTAGATCCACGGTATGTATTGTTCTTTGCCTTTGTGCCTCGCGCAGCAATCCGCAATGTTTTATAAATAAAAAAGACCCATTGTTTCGAATCCAAATATATTATGAATGTACGGAGGTATACGTACACACTTACTACAAAGATTAGATCTACCAAAATATTTTAATTTATCAAGATGGAGTACATTTATTAATACTTCCTCCTTTAACTAATCTCATAAAACTCACGCTTTTTAAGCATATAGTTTATGATGCACGCGCTAATTAACGTCAAAATAATTAAATTAACGTTACGATCTCATACATTTTGATAAAAGTAATGTCGATTAGAAAATTATACTACAAATTCAACAGCAAGGTTAATAAAAAAATAGTTTGAACGATGACATTGGAACAATTTTGGCCCAAAAAAGAACAATAAAGTGACTCGAATCACAAAATTAAAGTGTGCAGCTACCTAAAGAAAGAGGAAGTGGCGAATAGAATAACACCACTTTATTTCCACTGAATATAACACCACCTGTCAAAATCAAAACGCTCAACCTTCGTTGAACTATTTATGACTAAGTTATTCGAAAAGCTGCTCCATAGCAACGGCATACGTTCTTGAATCGTGTGCGATACTTTTTCGGAGAGATAAAAATAGACGCGTAGAAATAATTAAGGTGGGCAACGGTTTTTTGATAATAATCGGAGGAAGTTTCCTGCTTGCGGGGTGCGGGGTCGTGTGATACAGGGCTACAATCTGGATAATAGACCGCTACAATGTGGATGGGCGCACTGATACAGCGGGTTGAGAGCTTTTTATTAGTGGCTGGAGAATGTGACACAAAATGAGGACAGGGTTTTAAATTCGTCTTGCTTTTTGCTCTTATTTACTACAAATTTAACTAAGAATTAAAGAACTAAATTCAGGAATGCGTGCAGTAACTCAATCAATCAAAAAATGATTATTCAAATAAACTTAGAAATTAAAGGTCTCAGTATAAGTGTCGCGTTTTTTCACGTTCCGGACGGAACGGGGCGATTTCTTGACATCGTTGCATATACAAATATTGCAACAAATATACATGACGAGCACTCGGACGGGACGGGGAAAATGTAGGGTGTACATACTGTACACAGCACGTCCGCGTCCCGTCGTCCGAGGTATTTCCCCGTTCACGTATTTGTCTATATTTTCCTGCCGCCTATTTCAGACTTTTTCTCGGACAAGAACAGAAGAGATATTATGGATTTACCGACGCGATACTCAATAGGGACTTCGTAAACTACATCAGCTATTTATTACTTTCCTTAATAACGACTATTTACTTGCTATCACCCTCGATTTTGACCACGTCGAAGGGTTGAATTATCATATTTTTTTAGATTCGCTTGAATTATATTATAAGGAATCCTTGTGCACAATATCATCTTAGGCTGTATGCGTTCTATACTAGGAGTCAATCAGTTTCTCTTTGAAAACTGATTGAAGTTATAAAATAGTAGTTTATGATACTGATGCATAATGAGGGTATTAAAACATGAGTGTGTGTTTAAAAACCGAGCCGTAGGCGAGGTTTTTAATAGTATCACACGAGTGTTTTAATACCTAGTTATGTGCAGTTTCATACACTACTTTATCTACACTCATACATTTAGGATTGAAGTTGAACCTACTAGGTAAATAAAAGATCAACGTTAGAAAAGAAAGAGAGACTTTGGTTGTATTAGCTATGTACCTACCTTGTAATAAGCCATTTCCTTAGCTGCATCTAAAATAATTTTGCAGAGCCAATTTTTTTCACATTTTTAAGCAAGAATAAAAAACACCTACGAAATTCAGTATAACAAAATGTAAAAATTGAAATCAAAATTCCAAACTTTTTTCGTAATGCTCTAAAAATGGCGCGCAATAAGTCATCGATCACCATAGAGTGCATTTTAATCATGGAAAGTATGTGGGAAAATATCGTTGTTTTTTTTTAATATCACGGCACTACCTTCTTCTTGGATTTGCCCTGTATCGTAATGAGAAAAAAAGTTATTTTATGATGCAGCTGACTGCATCGTAATGAGTTTTTTTTTTAATTTTACCTATTCACGAAAATAAAGTACGTATTTATATTACCTTTTTTGAATTCATATTTGGAACATTACGTTTTGAGTGTAGATAAATCTGTCTTTATTGTGTGCAAATCATCGTATAATTAAATTAGATTATAAAAGCCACAAAAAATTATAAATCATTAATTAATCCTACTATCCTACTAATCCTACTTCCTACTAATATTATAAATGTGAAAGTTTGTGGGTTTGGATGTTTAGATGTTTGGATGTTTGTTCCTCAATCACGCAAAAACTACTGAACGGATTTGGTTGGAATTTGGCACACAGATAGAAGATAGCCTAGATTAAAATATAGGATACTTTTTATCCCGATATTCCCACGGGAACGGGAACCACGCGGGTGAAACCGCGGGCGGCCGCAAGTTTATAATAAATCAACATAAAGTTTTCGCTTTTTTCTTCCTTGTAAACTTTAGTCTAGCCTACAAAAGACATCAACGCGCCAGCTACGAAATATTTAGAATACATAAATACAGAAACTAGTTTTAAATTTTAATGTTTAAATTACAGTTTGCTTGTTTAATTCAGAAAGCGCTTTTCGTTTTATTAAAAGATTAAGTACTCGACAATTGTAACATTGCTTTAGAATTTCTTTCGATTTAGTTCTACGTGTTTATTAAAAGAACATTAGCATAAAATATTATACATTAGAATATTAGGTACTATAACCTATACAACTAAAGTACAGTGAAATTGTTTATTGTATTGCTTTATTCTAAGTCATGAACATCACGATAGGGAATATGCATAGTCACCGATTTCGATAAAGAGCTTGATCGCTTCGGACACGTATAAAAACATGATGGAACAGAAAAAAATTAATTAGTATTTTAGTTTTATCACACGATGAAATCAGGGAAAAATAACGTTTTTTTCTTTCATTTTCGAATATAATTTTATCCATATTCCCTATTCTAAGGTCAAAGGTCTTTTGATTGTTCATAATAATCACACGTACATATACAAGTAGTTACATACCTAGTAAGTAATTGTTCTAAAAACAATATTCTCATTAAGACAAACAACATACCTCTCTTTTTTTAAGTCGGTTGCAACTGTCTGAATCTTTTCAATTCATTCGCACGAAAAGAAAGCTCTGATTTGCGCAGTAATTAATAAGTAATAGGGAGTTCCATCTCAATACAATCAGAAGTCTTAAGAAATCGAACGCGCACGCGCTCCGGCCGGCGCGCGGCGCGGCGAGACAATGCGCGAGGTTGTAATGGCTGGTTTACATTATCTTAGTCTTTAGTAAAGAGCTTTAGGAGAGTCCTTTAGTTGAACATGTAAACGGTCGTCTTATGACTAAAGAGAGTAACGTTCTAGTAGCCTTTCAACTCGAATCATCGCTTTCCAGTAGAAGTTAGAACCCCCTGCGCGCCCGCGCCGCCCGCTCACCCCCCACGCGACACTTTCCTCGCACTGGAAGCATGTAAATCGACATTTTAGTAGCGTATTTAGTAGAGTGATTTAGTCAAATGACACTGTACTGGAAGCATGTAAACGCTCACTGGAAAGGCACCAAAACTACTAAAGCACTCGCATTCGAATCCACTCGCACGCTACTAAAGCACTCTACTAAAGACTAAGATAATGTAAACCAGTCTTCAGGCGAGAACTCGATACGACCATTGATTGACAAAAACGCTGTTTTTTATCCAGTCTGACATAATTGAGTGTTTTATCTTCATCTGTCAAAGTTTTCGTCTTATGCTCTTCGATGATCGAAGCTTATGCTTTATTTCTTACTTTTCTTATTCACTCCGACAAAAGTTTTATGAAAGTTAGTTAGTACATACACATAGGTACCTTATTGATAGTTCCAGTCGCTTCAAAAGTCTCCACTGCGAACGTTTCTGTGAACGTCATGCGCTTATCGACGATAGCTTCAAATTAGCTTATCTTTTAGCATCGTCTCTCATTGGATATTTTAAAAATATCGTCGCTTATTTCGTACCTATCTGGATTCTAAATCTGCTCTGGCAGAAACATATCTAAAAATAATAATAAGCAGGATTTTTATAAGTCTGTCTATCCTTACTTGTTTTATTTTGTAAACAATCTTCAGCCAACTCTTTATTGAAATTGTCATTTATAAAACACCTACAACATATGGTTGTCCACACATAGATAATGAAATAAAGTTCTTACTACAAACATACTTACAAGATACGCGCGAAAAACATAACCCGCAGTCGGGTAAGTATACTCGTATTTGAATAACGATTTAAGTGTAAAAGAGTTGTTTACTAAATAAGACAACTAATCATAAACAGACTAGGATTATTATAATCTTGCATTTCTGAAATTCGTGAATCGATACAGGGAAAGAAAATGAAACTTTATTCAAGATTATTCGTTCCAGTTTACAGCACTGCGCATAAGTTCCTGATTTAAAGTGCTAATTTGCTATCGACAGATAGTGTTAAAAATTAGGCCTAATCTCGTAAAAACTGGCTCCGCTCGCGTGCTCCTTGCTTTCACATGCTGCCGTGCGTTTGCGCAACTACCTAGCCGCCGTGGGATGCGCCACGCTCTTCTGCCTCTCATTATGCTAATGCGCCGACTGCCTGATGCTAAATGGTGTCGTGACGATGGCACCACAAGAACTGAGGGTAATTAATTTAATAAACTACTATTCACGCTCCACATATACGTGTGAACATTATAATAAATGCGCTTAAAGTAGGTATAGACGAGATACATTAAGTAGCCGGCACGGACTGGATCACAAAGGCGAAATATAGAAAGGCATGGATAAAACAGGAGGAGGCCTTTACCCGTAGAGGGGTCCTTAATTGATAAATTTATATAGATTTTATTTTATTTAATTTTATTTGCATGACATGTAATAATTTATTTTATTAATTCAATTCATTGAAGAATAATAAAGGCTAGTAGTACAAGAATAGTACAAGGTAGTCCTCTCGAACGAAATCTCTTACGAAATATGTCTACCTCGGGCAAACATTGCAATTGGGTAGAAACAACTTCGAGAGAGAGGCCAACAGAAGGATACAGCTGGGCTGGGCAGCATATGGGAAACTTCGTCGAGTCTTTGAGTCGCCTATTCCACAGAGTCTAAAGACGAAAGTCTTCAACCAGTGCGTCCTGCCTGTCATGACATACGGAGCCGAAACGTGGACACTCACTGTAGGGCTGGCTCACAAATTTAAAGTCGCACAGCGAGCTATGGAAAGGGCTATGCTCGGAGTTTCTCTGAGAGATCGGGTCCGGAATGAGGTGATCCGACAGAGAACTAAAGTCATCGACATAGCCCACCGGATTAGCAAGCTGAAGTGGCAGTGGGCCGGCCATATTAGCCGTAGAACCGATGGCCGCTGGGGCAGACGAGTTCTTGAGTGGAGACCGCGTATCGGCAAACGTAGTGTGGGACGCCCTCAGACAAGGTGGAGCGATGATCTTCGCAAGGTGGCTGGCAAAAACTGGATGAGTATAGCCGCGGATCGTGCTCAGTGGCGTGCTCTCGGAGAGGCCTATGTTCAGCAGTGGACGATGATAGGCTGATGATGATGATGATGAAAGGCTATAATAATAATAATAATAAAAGTAGGTATAGTAGACGGTAGATAGCAAATGCTGCATAGTTCCATGAAATTCAATCAACGCAAAATTCGATCAACAAACGAACATCGATGCATGGCAGCGAGTCAAAGTGAAATATGAATGTACGATTTTGATATAAGATTTTATTTTTATAGAATTAAACCGAACTGAGAATCTCCTTCTTTTTTGAAGTCAGTTAAAAACACTTTAAAACTTTGCGAAATCCTTAGCTTAAAGGTGGTTTGTACTCGTAAGTTCACCCGTTTCTTTTCTGTTTTTACTTTGGGATCGTGCCCTTAGTTATAATTTTGTATGTAATGATGAGAAACTTATTAAAAAGCTGTTTTTATACAAACAGAAATCCCTTCATGTCGTCAGATAGTTAAAGTAAGTATTTTATAATTTCTCAAAGCATTCTCAGTGGCTGTGCAGCACCACTTTCCCTCACATTTGAATGCAACTCCTTATCAAGCATCTATTCAATTAGATACACCGCAGGAACACTCGAGGAACTCAGCTCTCAGTCTCAGACATTGCGACTCGCCTCTGAATGTATTTTATCTAAATCTTAACACACAGCGGCTCTAATTAACTGTGTGTAAACATCGTTTGAAAGTTTTGCAACATGGACACACGGAAGTGGGTGTTAAATACGTTGAATGATTATTCAACTCATTAAAGATAAATTACATAGGTAATGGTTTTGTAATCACACCACACTTAAGCATGAGTTATTTATACTTACACTTATTATTAGACCACTTTCAATTAGGTAATTCTATCGAGTTCCTACTTCGGCGAAGATCATATTATTCTCAATCCAACAGTACCTACATAAGGTACCTACCTTAACTACCTACTGCTTTCTCATTAAATTTTGAAATATAAATGTTTGCAACTATATTTACGCTGAAATCCCCAAAATTAGGATAAAAATATTCCGTGTTATTAAATGTGATGCTGTCTCTTTCGATTAATATTGTCAAAAAAGTGACATCATCACATTTAAACATGTGTTTAGTTAAACAGTGTTTAAAAATCTTTTGTAATAACACGGATTTAGTTTTAGCTAGACCTACGTACATTTTAATATCATTTTTTCCAATTCCTTAGGGATAGGAAAAGAAGTTGCACTCCTAGAGCAGATTTAAAAGGATCCTAATGAACCGCTCACACCTGATGTTCGCACTTCTCGGCGAGGTTTGATTGATGACTGCATCAGCAAGATTATCGCGATATTTATGTTAGCTGACGCCCTGTGGCGCCGCCGTCCGTCGTCGTATGCCACTGCAGCAGCAGCTGCGTAATATCCATAACACCTAGGTGTCTTTTGATGCATGTTTAGATATCGTTGAGTTTCTACTCAACTGGACTGGACTATTGGATTGCAATAATGAGAAAGTATGAAGATAAATCCCATTTCTATAAAAGTTCACAGGATACGAACAGTGTAGGACCGATCGCCAGGGACAATTTTGAAGGAGGCATGCATGTCCAGCAGTGGCTTCGTGCAGCTGATGTATTCCTACTAATATTATAAATGTGAAAGTTTGGATGTTTACATTTTGACATTGACTTTGATTCCGGCCAAAAGTTCCCTAGGGATTTTTCTGAATAACCACGCGGACGAAGTCACGGGCGGAAGCTAGTGATGATATAAAAGTTTTATGCCTTACTTTGGTAAAGAGCCATGCAGACGTATATAATAATGTAACTTTATAATAAATCTTATGGCAAGACAACCGCAATAAGAGCTGGTAAACTAAAAACCATCCTATCCTCAAGGCTATATCGCTGTGTTATTGAGAGTTCATTTTGTCACAATCCCACAAGGTAAAAAAAACTTCCAAACTATTTTTATTGGCTGTAAAAAATCATCCGTACTAACTATTGTACTGAGTTTCTTCAACTTGTTGTAAGAAATTAGTCAACGTTAAAGTGTAAGTTTCTAAAAACCTCAAATCGTTTGTAGAGTTCATCATTATGAACCAATTATTGTAAACAAGCAACCTTGTAATCACAAATAAATATCAATTGTTCCTTAATAATCAATAACACTTTAAAATATTTTTATGGATGTAATTTCAGGTTATTTTTTTTAGAAAAAGTCAGAAATAAGCGATTGATAAACTCTACTTGGTATGGAAAAATATCGTTAGTAAAATCTTTTCAAAACTTAAAATACTTACTACATCTAACAAAAAATTGTTGACTATAAGAACTGGTTTAGTCAAATATCTACTTACGACAATAGTATATAAACAAAATCCTTTGCTCCACAATTAACAGCACTTCAAATTAATCACATCGTCACAGGCCACGCACTATTTCACTATATAATCCCACCGGACGGAGGTGCGTATAGTTTGAAAAGTTTACGTTGAAACTGCAGTCTGCAACACACCGCGTATACTTCGCGTCTGCTTGCGTGCGAGACGAGCGCGCGCGGGCAGTTGCGCGGATGAACTGGCGAGAGACGCGGCACGGCGCGGCAGAGCGGCAGTGCCCCGGGGCTCGGGCCCCATAGATTACGCATATAAGCATAATGTTGGGCCCCATGGTCGGACGAGAACTTGGGCCCGAGGTAACAATGCTTTGTTGTGTTCTTGGTCGAAGAGACAGAAAACTTTTGAACTTTTTCAATGATGTAGGTTGTTTTTTTGCATAAAGAGGGTAGTTTATTAACTACCTATCTATTAAAACTAAAACTAAACACCTATCATATATAATCTATAGGCACAGGAAAAATATTTAATTTACCTAGGTTATAAGTAATTTATTTTATAACCCTAACGTCCGAATATTCAAAGGCTTCTTAGCTAAAATCTTAAGTTAAGGTCTCCTTAACTTTAAGGAAGCTGTCAGTTTTATAGAGTTTCTGTTAAATCTGACAGAAAACTTTTATGTATTTAAGGTGGCCTTAACTTTAAGATTCGTTTGAGTATTTGGCCGTAAGAAAGGAAAACGAAAAGAAAGCTAAAACAAATAAGATAGTAGAAATAATTAGCAGAAATAGTTACAAGCATAATAGCCGCTGCGGCTATTACGTATTCTGTGGCTGCGGGTATAATAAAACAGCAACCCTTTTCTATGGCACGTCATTTTATGACATACTTTGACTTCTGCTAAACCATCGTAAAAGTAGCAATGCTAGAAAAGCTTACAAAACGCAACAGCCGCATGAAGGAAGTATGTAAGTAATAGCAGTATAAGCTGCGCCCCTAAACAACAAAGGCGCATCAGCTACACCTACTACTCTTCTGTCTATTGCTTCTATGTAAAAAATTGAGAGTGAAATACTATTATATCAGTTACTTCTACTTGCTATCGTGTTAGCCCCAGGAGTAGTGGTGACCCGCGGCCACGGCCGGCGATCGGCGCTTGTTTTGCTCGTGCGCCCGCGCCGGTCATGCCCCTGCGACTTTTTCGAATCCCTTTCGCTCTCTTCACAACAACAATGATGTTTTGTTGTTTTTATTCACAGCTAACCACTTCGCGTCACGATAGTACATCACGAATGGTGAATAAAATAATTATTTAAAAAACCAGCCTTATTTAACGTGATTCTAAGAAATAAGTAGGTAGGTAGGTATGTTTTCTTCAAGTGTTTTACAAAACTTATAAGACAAAACAAGAGTAATTTTTAACCGACTTCAAAAAAAGGGGGAGGTTATCAAGTCGACTGTATTTTTTTATGTATGTTTAATGGCATTATGCTTCGTAGATATTTTGATTTTTAGGCAGCGTGATCAGGAAGGTTCCAAATCAACACGATACGGGATGAAAACGTACCTAAGTATATTTTAAACGACAACATAAATAGGTATTGTGCACGGACCGTGAAATTGCTAGGTAGGTACTTACCTACCTAGCTCCAATCGAGTTGTCGGAATCATTCAGTCATCAGGCATCGTCATCGTCACCGAGCAAGAGGAGGCAGGTGCGGAAACATGATTCATCACCACTTCAATCAGAAGGTTCAATCACAATCAGTCAGTTCCAACTTCCATTCCATACTTACACATCAATAAAATGGTACATGTAATGTAGATTTACCTTTTTGACGGTTTTGTTGTAAAAAAAATCTCTAGGCTGCCCTAGACCTATTTAGATTCTCCAAGACTATAAGTATTTCTAGACTTCCTCGATTTTTGTATAATTTAAGTAAGTACCTACCTCAAATTATGCATAACCACTGAATCCGACACGATGTATAAGAATTACCATTCGTAGATACACATATAAAGTGGCAATAACCCGGCAACCTGTGTCATTATTGGCAGCAATTACAACCACGTAACAACCACATTAGAAACCGCTCCATCAAACAGACAGACGGACAGACAGACGGACGCGCTCGCTAATTACAATTCCATCGGAAGACCGCTCGGCGCTCATTATTATGTTGCTGTATACCGTACGATATGCGATGTATTTAAATATCTGCAAATGTATTCTAATTCACTATCCATCCGTAATATTGCTTAATAGGGAAAACGTTACATACATAGATGGAAAACAGTTTTTTAGTGTCTAGGTATTTATTTATTGTCTGCACTGCAGATATGTCTGTACTGTACGCACTCCCTTTTATAAAATTTACTCCCTACAAATTTATAGAGTCCAAATAAAATTGTTTGGATTGAGTTTCGGCTGAATGACATGTATAATTTTAAAAACTCGTAATCGAGAACAAAAGATTTCAACGCGCGTGTTAGGTTGCTACGAGAAACACAAATAAAGAGCTACGGTTTTTCGTAGTTGGGCTCTACCGTTTTTTTTTCAATCACAAATGCAGTACCTAAGATTTTGTCCTTTACTTTATTAAAATGTTTATAAGTCCAAAGTGAATCCGTGAGCAAGGGAAGTAAAACTCTATAATACTGATCGGTAAGTAGACAAAACCTGTTTTGTGTAGTGTAACTATAGTCGTTCTATTGCACTCGATGCTCAAATGGCAAATCAAGCTTTGAAGGACCGACAGTTTTTCTGAAGCAAACATGATACGAGTAAACGTGGAAACACTATGTAATAGTGGGTGGACTGGTTTAGAGTGCGTACCAACGGGGCTGTGACGGACGCTGCGCTTTCTTCGCATCCACGATTAAGATATGCGTTAAACTAGTTCCAGTTTTAATTAGGTTCTAATTACAGCGCTAAACGGGCTCATGCTATGTGTACGTGTATGATGGATAGGTAACTAGGTTTCTAGGAAACTGCTGTTAACATGTTAGCTTTGCATTGTCGTTTGTCTGTGATTCTAACAGACTTTTTCTTTTTCTTCGGTAGGTAGCCTAGGTATCTCTACAGTATCTACTAACTAGACATGAGATATAATCTAATTATATAAAAGAGTAAATCACTCACTCACTCACTCATCACGAAATCTCAGAAACTACAAGTGCTAGGAATCTCAAATTTTGCATGGGGGTTCCTTTTAGGGCGTAGGTGCTCACTAAGACGGGATTTTGCGAAATTCAACCCCTAAAGGGGTGAAACAGGGTCGCGAAGTTTGTATGTGAGAACGCGATTCCTTTGCCCGATTGACTTGAAATTTGGCATAGACATTCTTTCACAAAATTAATTGAACACGTGTTTCGTATTTTTTTATATTCATCCCCTAACAGGGTTAAAAAGTGGTAAAAAGCTACTTTTGGGGTAATTGACTTCGACGTCGGAATTGAAACTTCTTAGTGCATTTGATTGATTCGAACGAAACAGACTTTTGGAGCGAACGGGTGACGACTGTAAGGTACCTATTTATTTTCTTTTCGGGTGTTGTTGGAAGGTCGCATTTGGCAAAAAAGGAAAGAACCGAAGCGAAGCGAGGGCGGGCCGCTAGTATATTATATAGCCGTAGGTATAAATAAGTATTATGCGCAAAATTATTTGGATAACACGTGGTTACCACTAAAGTGATTCAATTTGAATTCGAACCCGTGACCCATACGATGTTTCCGCACTCAACCCATTATACGTCATTGTTACCTTCATTAACGTTTTTCTAAGAACTCTTTTTAACTTTCTATGATCCAAGAAACGTTCTCCATTTCTTTTGCTCGTCGAACATACGCATTGGTAATATTGGCATCACGCCACGCCGATCGTTCGCTCTTTCTCGACGCCATTCAGGCTGCCACCCATTAGGGTTTTTATATCTCTTTGATGATCATACATATCGGTTTTCTAAACCCCCTCGGTATATTTCCGTGAATGGTTGTAGCTGTATTGTATCATCAATCAAAGTAAAATTACGCCGAAAGGAAGTTGATTGGAGAAATAAATAAATTAGATTTATCAAAATATATTTCGAATAAAACAACTAAAAGTAAAACTCGGTTTTTGTATGTTTGGTGTTGATTATAAACATAATAAGGGTCTTGCAATAAAACAAAACGTAATAGATAGGTATGTCTAAAATTATATTTTTTTTATAGTTTTTACAAGCTCAATCATAATATCGCCGGTACCGAGACTCTTCTTCCCGTTTTCTATTGTCCCTCTTTGATGATTTGTGGGTTGAGTGGTAGTCTTTTTTATGTTGTTTTGGTCTCTCACTTTCCTTTCTTTCGTAGATTCTGACGTCTTCATGACGTACTTTGTTACTTTCGTTGCGATATTTAAATTCATCGTAACTGCTTTTTTTGCTAGTTGTACCTGTTTCATAGAATCTGTCGTCCTCTTGCTTTATATAAACTTGATTAACATTATCCATATGATTACTAGAAGAGCTACATGAACCATTTTCAAACCAATTTTTTGTTTTATCTGCTTTCTCATGTCTGTTTTTGTCGATATTGCTATGTCTATGGCGCGTTTTATCATAATCGTGTCTAGAATGTCTCTCAGCTCTATATTCTACACCAGTCATATCTTCTGTTTCATCTATTTTTTCTTTTTTGATTCTTATATCTTTATTTATATGAGAATCAGCTTTAGAATTATTTTCATATCTAAAGTTTCTTTCACTTTTGTAGCCTCTGTCTGATCTATCTGGTGATTTGGTTCTTTTTCGTTTTTTATGATTACCGTCGTCTTTCATATAGCTTTTATCATCATTTTTGGAACTACTTGGAGCTTGATGGTACTTGTCAGAACTTTCTCTTCTTTTACTATATTCAACAAAATCATGTCTGGAATGCTCGCCAGTCCTGTTATCTCGACTCGTATCTCGTGATCTGTCTAGTTCGCTATGGCGCTTATCTTTACTTATTTCATTCATAGTTTTATTGTAATCAGTCTTATTTTGCAGGTCAACTGCTTTGGTCTCTTTTTGTGGTCCTATTAATTGGTCTCCCTTTACTTCACTATATACTTCCATCTGCAAGTAATAATACTTTATTATTTCTAAGGGGTTATGATATGAGAGAGAGAGAGAGAGAGAGATGTAGAAAGCTATGGTTTGATGCTATTGCACGCTGCTATATGCGATTTGTAACAGTTGTTAACGTCATTTTTGACCAAGCGAACGCGAAGCGCGGGCGAAGCGTCCCTGCTTCAGCTTGGGCAAAATGCTTTCGTATGTCTGTCCGGCTATCCGTCTGTTCTCCTCTACATGTCGCATTTCTCAACCGATTCTTGTGAAATTTTGTGAGCCGGTTTGATTTTTTTTTTGTCCTGCCAGGGTTCTTATTTCGATATCTATCGCAATCGCTTTCATTTGACAGATGGATGTGACACATTGCTGCATTTCTTTAGTATATTTTTTATTTGTGCCATAAAAAAGGATCAATAGCGATTGCGATAGATTTTGAAATTAGACAATAAGTACCCAGTTATTTTGTAAAATAAAAAAATAAATGCTTGGTCAATTTCACACAGCGCCATCTAGCCCCAAACTAAGCAAGCTTGTAATATGTGTGTTATAAAGCGAGGTCTACAACAGCTCACAGTGCCACTACACTAGTACAAAAAGGTTGACATACTTGTGTTCTGATGACATCCCTCAGCAAGTCGGAGTAGTTGCGCGTCTTGGCGGGCACGCGGTACTTGGTGCGCCGCCGCTTCATGTCGCGCAGCTCTGCTAGAATCTCTACACGAGACTTCTGTTTCGCATTTTTCTGTTCCTCTTCATTACCACTGAAATAATAGGATACGTAGAATTTTTGTCCTTCTAGCAGGATAATGGTTTAATTTATTCAAATGGAGAATGTAAATTTTTCTTTTATTTCTCTAAAACTACTAAATTTATCTCGTTCAATCCAATTTTTCATTCAAAGTGTTTATTAAGATCTACCTACAGCATATATTATATTTTTTTTTTTTTTACTCTCTTATTTTAAAAGTTAGAGGGGTGGGGATACACATTTTACCACTTTGGCAGTGTTTATCTTTCAAACGGTTGACTTTGAGAAAAAATTGTCTTAGAAACCTCTTGTTTGTCTTAAAGACCTACCCCCCCTTAATCTTTTATTTTTTTATTTTTGTGTAAGCATCGTAAAGCGGTTCACAGAATACATCTACCTAGCAAGTTTCAACTGTGTAATCTTAATAGTTTCGGAATAAAGTGGCTGTGACATACGGACGGACGGACAGACATGACGAATCTATAAGGGTTCCGTTTTTTGCCTTTAGGCTACAGAACCCTAAAAAGAGGAAAAGAATTATGGTTTATGCAGACACGTTTTTACATCATAACTTTTCTGTTCTTTGAAAATTGAATATGGATAGCGGAATGTTTCTAAATGGCTCATAATATGTCTGTATGTATGTGTCTCGGTCGCCAGCGACCGCTCCGGCGTTAATGGAATAATTAAATAACTTTTTTCCGACATGCACTAAAAATAAGATAGAACTTGATCAATGTAGAAAATATTATTGGCTTTATTTTAAGACCAAATTCAAATGTGTATACATTTGAATTTGGTGTTAAACTTTCTTTTTCAAATGTATACAATTTAAGCATTTTTTCTATGGCAAGTTCCGGTTCTCCTTTCATCTTACGTATTTAGATTAAAAGCCTTTTGATTAAAAAAAATTGTTTACCTCAACAAAGCCAAATCAGATAGATCATGGCAAGAGGGCGCTGCTTTGACCACAGCGTCGTATATGGCGCGCCGCTCATCTGGACTATATGTGGCGTGCAGCCGCTCCAGCGACATGGGTTCTGTGCCTTTACTCCCTGTACCTTTGTTGAGGAAATTATTTATAGCATCTTTATCAAATAAAATCTACTCTAGCATGAAGATTTATTTAACTAAGGACACTGTGCAAATGCATATTTGAACAATAATACTATTAGAGCTTGGCAGGCTGGGTGAAAAATTAACATCTATTTTAAAATATTTTTACTAAATATAGATGTGTAGGTACAGTTAAAATTAGGTACCAGTTACATTCTAAATAGCATTTTAGATAAAATAAATAAAATTATTAGTTTTATCTTTAAATCTTTCAATGAAGTATTGTAAAGGATACAATGTTGCAATAGCTCTGTTTCTTATTCTAATAAACTGAAAGTTTGAATAAAACATGTTGTATTCTGAAGTTCCTTACACTTTCTGATTTACCTCTTTTGAATGGTGGATCAGCTTGAGCAGCCATATCTAGTATTGTTTTAATATCATTTTGGCCTGTAAACAATAAACATTAATAATTCATTTTTTCAAACAAAATGTAACAAAATGATTACTTTTAAAATAATAATAGGTAAGTACTTAGTTTAATAAGTGTGCTTGTGTTGGTGTCTAATGGATCTGGCAACAATTTATCCTCTTTTGTATAACCATTTGTAATATAGAAACATTGAGTTTCATGTTCATCTCTCATTGCAATTGGAATTCTGTGATTTGAATCATATTTACAATTCACCATTGCTGGTTTCTGTAAGAATTTATAATTAAAAATTAAATACATTGCTTAGCACCCGTAGTAGTTAATAAATATTTTAAAATGAAAGCTAAACGATAAATAAATAAATGAATATAACCTCTAATAAATTACTCCTGTCCCACTGCAATTGCTGGAGAATCATAGTCATTTCTGCATCGACTTTTCCTATAAAGTTGTGTACATCCATTAAATCTTGTTTTCTTCTATCCATTACGTTTGGCTTGATTTGGTGAGTTAGTTTTTTCTGAAATCTGATTACAAATTATTTTCCCTTGTTATGACTTGCTTGATGGCTTGACTCAGGGGCTTTTCACTTAGTACTTGCTTGACTCACTACAAGGGAGCGCGGCCTAAGATTTTAGTTGCGGATTGATTTGATAGATGGCGCTCATTTTTCGTTTGTCAAACAGTCGAGAGATGTCGCTATCCCCTGCTGAATCGCGGTATCGTGTGTCTTTCACAGTTTTATATAGTCAAAGCTGATTAGCTATAAAGTAAATTATTTTAAATTTAATTCATGACATAGCGGTTACCTCCCAAAAAAATTACAAGTCAAGATTTATAGAAACCTACTAGTACCTATATTATAATATCGTACACTTTTTGTCACATTTCGTTAGATGGCGTGTTGATCATTAGGTCTGACTGATAACTCTATCTCTAGTATAATAATGTACTCTATGGCTTGACTGCTTGCTGCTTGACTTATTTTTTTTTTTTTTTTGGTTCTGCAGAACAGGCTAAGATCATGCTGCCTCGTCATTAGTTACATATTTTTCATAAGTAGTTTTTAAAGTTTAAGGCCGGCCACACACAGACGGAATCACGTTACGGAATTCCGTACGTACGTGATTCCGAACGCAGCTAATCCATACAAATCGATGGACTACCACACACATACGGGATATTTCCGTACGGAATCTTCATACATTATCGAAATTCCGTTCGGAATTCCGAACGCAGCAATTGCATACAAAATCTATGGGCCTGCCACACACATGCGTTAACATTCCGTACGTAATTTTATTCCGTACGTTAATTCCACATGAGAGCCCGTGCGTTCGGAATCTCGCACGGAAAAAATGCATTCCGAACGCACGACTACCATATATTTTGTATTGGTCGCCACACACAACCGTTTTTATTCCGTACGGAATGCGCACACTCGCACGGCCTATGTGTGAGTGACGTATACATACACCTACACCTTTTTTATTACAGCTCTGGATACCAGGCTTTTGGCAAACCCTTTATTATTTTGCTTAGTTATTAAGTAGTTCTAGTTTCCAAAAAAGCAATAGAATTGACATGTGCGTAATATAAATAATAAATAGTCTATAGTTATGTAGTTTTTGTTTATTTTTAGAAAAATAATTCATCTTCGCTCAATGTTTCCTCATCAAGGTTTAGCATCTGACTGAGCCGTGATTCCGAACGAAAAAAAACGTCTGTGTGTGGTGGTACGTACGGAATCACGTACGTTATGTGATTACGAATCGGGATTCCGTCTGTATGTGGCCAGCCTTATTTAAGATAGTTGTCACATTAGTTCTTACTAAAGCATCGATGTAACTGCGATTTCTGTCAGAGTTAATTGCAACAAAGTTACATGCGGCAAAAAGTTACTCGGGCTCTTAAAATGTATACTGTGGCGACCGATGACTTGGCGATTGGTCTGTGGGAATGCACCATTCAGTCTACTTAGACACAGATTAGATATTTTTGAGTGTCAATTTTTTGTTTTGAGTTTGACAGTTAATATGCTAAATGTCTTTCTAATCTGTTTTCTCTTTTGCAAAAGACGTGTGCTTTCTGAAAAAATATTCTGAATGATCGAAAAATGGCAGATTCAGAGGTAAATACTATAAAATTTGCTTAAATTATTATTCGCCCTTCACCGGTCACTGTTACAGTTCGGACTTTGGTTTCAGGTACTTAAAAAATTGAAAGATATACCATTCAAAATACAGACCGCAAGTTTGAAAGAAAGACGTGCAGTTATTGAAGAAATTCAGGATGTTTTATCAACGCCAGGTATGTTAAAACGTGCACAATATAACTAGCGACTAATATGTACAATATAACATCTTGTGGTTAACTTAGTGATCTACTATAAACCTAGGCAGTGGGTGTGAACTGTGAATCTAGCTTTATTGATCCATCCCAGATTTGTTTTCCCAGGTGCACTATCTAGCTGTAACGATCGTACGGATGGTTAATAAAGTCAATGAACTTTAAATATTTTCTTAGCATTTAATTTTGTAAATTATCCTATGAAAATATTTACATGGTTAAAGGCTTTAAAAACTCTGTACCTGATAATAACATTTATATCACTATTTGGTCAAGTTTCATATAAAATTGCATGCCTTTTTGGTAAAACTGTACAAGGGCCGTGAGGTATGGGGATGGGAAGGGGGAGGAGCTAAACTGTATGTTAAGGCTCGGTTACGCTGGAATATTTGTCTGAAAATAACCTCACTTCTGCACTTTTTCGATGTTTTTCGTTGTTTTTCATCATTATTATCACAATTATTATATTTATATATTTGAGGACAACCAACAAAATATACACCAATACAATACTGTTATACATTCTCCGTTGATAGTTAAGTGCTATTTCAATTATAGGTCGCCACCGCATACTTAAAAAAAACTTACAGTAGTTTTACCACGATTTTTTATGATAAAAATGAAATTATTTAATTAGTGACAGAACCGAAGGCGGTTTGACTTAACTACTAGGTTGCTTCAAAATAAAGACTTCACTGTAAAACTTCTTGCATCGTGTAGGTAATTTCTGGCAAAAAAATATGAAATGCCAGAGCAGCCAGCCTTAAAGTACAGCTTAGCTAAAGCATTTGCCATTAGATAAAAATATTATGTGAACTTAATCAAATCTGTTTTCTGTAAAGTAAAGGCTATTTTATTTTATGACTAGCTTCCACTTGAAAATCCATAGGGAATAAGAAAAAACTTTTAATTCTGCACTTTATATAAAGTTTACCCTCGAGTGACCTAACTGCAGCATATTATACTCAGTGATTACTGCTGCATGACACAGGCCTTCCTAGAGAAAGAAACACTTACGTTACAAAGTTTGCAATAAAGTTCCTGATTAAGATAACTTTTTGTGGCAATATTTCTATTATTTTAGAATTTTTGAGCAACATTGTGCCTTAATAGAGTTTGATTACGAAAATAGGTTTTATTGCATTATAGCATCTAAAAAAAAATTTTTAAAATCGGTTTGGCATTGACAAAGTTATGAGGTAACAAACATAAAAAAAAAAAAAAACAGCCGAACTGATAACCTCCTCCTTTTTTTGAAGTCGGTTAAAAATGCTTGTCTTCAGGTATCACAGAAGCAGCAGTGCGCTTTGTATGCCGCGTGGTGGCATCAACCTTACACCGCTATCGCGACTCAACATCACAGTCTTATGTAAAGGGACTGCTCGCATACCTTGCTATCCACCACCGAGAGTGGACACTTAGGAACTTGCTGCCTGTTCTGAATGATATATCTGAGCAGTTGAGAAATACAGCAACATCGTAAGTTTCAATTTTGATTGAAGGAACAAAGTATCATTATTTAACTATCAATTTATTCAATAATTGCATTTTTCATAGTAAAAGCATATGCCAAAGTGGTTTATATGTGCTCCGGTGGTCAACGGTGGTGGCTGAGAGTGCGCTGAAGGCCACCGAAGAAGATGGCGTCGACTACAATACACTAGTGCTCACTCAAGCTAATTTACTGGCCGCTGTTACAGCCTACGGCGATGCTAAGAAAAATGAGAAGGCTTATGCCGTTGTAAGTTATACAGTTTACTAAAGCTTGAAAGGTTGATTGCTTGTATTGTAAGACTATGATTACCATAATGTTGTGTGTTTAGTAACCTTAAATTGTGAAAAGACAGCCTTATTAATAAACGAAGACTAAGTTTATTAAACAAAAAATATTGTTTAGCAATATTAGTCCTTACATTTGACGTCTTAAAGCATTATATTCCCAAGCAAACTTTTGGTTAAAAAGTGGTTTTTGGTTGCCTAGCTATATCCAGGTTACTTGGTGATCGCACTGGTAGGTGATTCGCTAGAATAGTCGCCTTGGTCTCATAGTCTTTGGTTGTGCGCCTACGATACATTTTAGTCTAGCTAGACAGTCGCCTGGATGAATCGAGGCACCTAGCGCGCAGTGCGGCCAAAAATTCGTGATCGTTCGTTTTACTTGGTTACATATCTAGGCACATGTCGGTGCATAAGCTCTTCATTTATTTATAAGGGTAGCCGTAGATGGCTGAATATTTTTATTCGTATTTTGTGTTATATTTGTGTAGCTCCACGCGTCCTGGACCACCATAGGCGCGGTGCGGCTGAGCAAGTGGGTAGAAGCACTGTTGTCGCAGCCGGCGGACGCGGGCGCGCATGTGTGCGTGGCGCTGTCCGCGCTGTGTCGCCACCATCGGCAGCGCGGCGAGCAAGCGGCGCTCGCGATTCACAAGGTATGTGACGTGTGTTTTATAAGCTCAATGATGTTTGCGTGTCGAGTGACTTGCGTGGACTCAGTGTTCTACAGACCTTGTAAGTGGTAGATGTAATAGATTAATTTTAAGGATAGTTTCTATAGTTACTTACTATTAGTTTAATACGGTGTTACCGATATAGAACCGGGAACCAGGAAATCCTGGAAGAACAGGGTTTTGTCACTGTATGTCATTAGTTTGTAAACACTACAGTTTGTGTATGTAAGTCAGCTTTAGTGACTGTGTTGGTGTTTAAACTGATTTTTTACTATTTGTTTAAACGGGCTTATGCCCAATTACATAATTATGCTTTAATCAAAATTTATACATCAAAATCAGGATAAGCTGACAAGAGTGTGTTAAGTGAAAAAAAGTTAAAAAAAAAAAAAAAAGCTCTCTAGTAAATAAAAAATATTAGCCTTTCTTTAATAGAATTCCCGAATCTTCAATAATTATACTAACAAAACAGTGACATTTGAACCACTTTGCAGCTAAAAATGCTGGAGAGTTTCACCAAGAGCCTGATCAACGTGAAGTCCCGACCGAACGCCAACTACATCCGCGCCTGCGCCGAACTGCTGCGCATGCTTGATGAAAAGGAGGTCAATATTTTTGTCTTACTTCATTATCAGACATTTCTATCGTCCCTACTGCTGGGGCACGGGCCTTCCTTATGGCTGGTTAAAGCGGATATTACACTACACGGTATTCAGGGCCCGGTAGTTAGGGTGGCGTGGCCACTTGCAAGGGCGTCGATTTATTACACTGCCCTGAATACTGGCTCCCTAACTCTCTGTGTTTCCTAAAATTAAGAGGAAAGCACTCTAATATGAGGATACTCAGTGCTCTGGAATCAGTGGACTTTAAAAACTATTTAAGAATGGGAAAGGAGGAATTTGAATACTTATTAAATTTAGTAACTCCCTATATTAAAAAAGAAGACACAATTTTAAGACAGAGTGTAAGTGCTAGGCAAAGACTGGTTGTCACATTAAGATTTTTAGCTTCAGGAAACACTTACCAAGATTTAAAATATACGTGCTTAATTGCTCTTGCACATCCACGCTCCACGCTAGCTGCGCGACGACTGAGCTCCCTAACTGCCCTAAGTATTATTACACTACCCGATCGTAAGGGCGGTCAGGGAGCAAGGCTGCCGGGCCCAACCGGTCGCCCTAATTAGGGACCCTTAATTTCTAAATCTTATTACACTACCCTTATTTAGGGTTAGGGTCCCTAAAAATTGGGTAGTGTAATAGGCCTTTTAGGAGGATGTACCCACCACGCGGGCCCTATGCGGATTGGTGGGTGTTAAGGACTGCAAATGCAGCCGGTACCAACGGCTTAACATGCCTTCCGATGCATGGAGGAGCTAGAGACGATTTTTTTTGTTAGGATGATAAATGACCGCCCCTTGCGAAACTTGCTTAACTTCCGCAATCACCGGGCCAGGCGCTAAACCACTGCGCCATCGAGCTCCTTGTCTTACTTACTTACAAATAATTGTCTTGAGCTTTTTTGCCAGTTATTCTGCTAAAACAATAATCAACCATCTTTAGTAAGAAATAGGCTATTTATGACACAAACAAAACTCACTCACACGTGCACACACACACACACACACACACATTAATTGTTTATTTAATTATAACTACTGATTTAAAATTCTGTACATGATATGCTTTGTTATGAAAGAGTAACTCTTTCTATAGGTGCCTTGGCACTTAAACCTTTAAATCTCTGTTAAACTATTTTTGTAACAGAATAAACTTTTTTATTTTCATTTACAAAACCAATGATGCCTTATTTAGGTATGCGAGATACTGTTGCCGGCTCTACAAAAAGCCATGTTACGTAGCCCTGAAACTGCCGCTCAGGCGGTGGGTGAAGTGCTCGCTGCGTTGCAGATACCGCTCGGCAATCCCGCCCTTGACGTCGGGAAAGGACTTATTGGTAAGTAGAGACGCTTTGCTAGTACAAGAGAAACCTCCATGATCTATTTTATTTAGGCATCTTATGCGAAACCGTAAAGTTTATTATGCTGTAATATATTTTAACTGAGTAATGGATATGGATGTTGAGAGCTGGAAAGTAAGAAAAGATGGATGGATTGTGTGCGGGATGATATAAATGTGAAGGGAGTGGATGAGGAGATGACGAGTAACAGGAAGGAATGGAAGAGAAGGGCGCACTGCACCGACCCCAAATAAATTAGGATAGGGGTAGGGGAATGATGTTGATGACGATTAACTTGAATTTTTGAAACAGACCCTCTAGCCAAGGCAGCATTTGCAAATCTTCGTTATCGCTTCGCTTTTCGTACAGGTTTCGTTAACAATCGAATTTTAAAACGTCAAATCCATACATGTTTCGAAGCGAAGTGACGTTTTGCAAATGTTTCTTTGGCTAGAGGGGTTTTTATACACAACAGCATAGTGCTTGGCCTTCACCTCAACTGATGTTAAGTGACGATAAGGCCGAAGGTGGAAGCGCACTACACCCGGAATCCTCATCACTGATGAACTACCTTACCTCTAACTGCCGGAATACAACAATTTTTAAATTGTTGTTATGGCGTCAGACTTATGTAAGATGGTAGTAGCTAGCCAGGCGGACTTGAAATAAGCTCTTCCACCAACCAAACCGAGTACAAATGTACCCCTCTTCTAAGTATCGAACCCGGGACCCCTGCGTTTTACACGGGTGGGCATAGTCTAATGACTAGACCACAGGGCTTGTTTCTAACGTCGTGGTATATTGCAGTGAACCTCCACTCCAAAGACGAGTGGGTGCGTACAGAAGCGTTGAACGCGCTACGTGCGCTGGCGCACCGCTGCAGCGCGCCGGACACCGCTAGCTCGCTGTTAAAACACGCCTTCGCCGAGTACAACGGCGCCAGCGGGAAACTCACCTCCAGCGAGGATAAGATCGCTGTATTGAATGTGAGTTTAATGTCTTAAAGATGTTGCTTGAAAAATACCGTCGACATGATAACCTCCTCTTTTTTTTGAAGTCGGTTAAAAACTGGATAGTTTTTAAAACTGTGTATTGTTGAAAAGAGTGGTTTTCTAGTTATTGTACGTCGAGCAGCCCATATTACAAACAAATTGTGTAATTACTGATGATTCTGAACCTTATGTACTATGCGTTAAGATTCAAAATGAAGTTTTGGTTGAACTCGCAGATGTGCGTATGAATTCGAAATTTAAAAGTAAAGTTTGTCTGTAAATTCGGTTTACTTATTTTAAGAAAGTTTTTTTTTTCAAAACCTGCTTTGTTGTGATGTAGGGCGTGAGCGTACTGAGCGAGCTGGCCGTTTCCCGCGAGGATCTCGAGCAGCTGTTCAAAGAGGCAGTAACGCAAGTGTCGCGCGTGTTGGACAGCGAGTCGCACGAGCGTACGCTGTGCGCCGCGTTAGACACGCTGCGGCAGTGGGCCACCACGCTGCGCGCGCCGCTGTCCGCCGCGCTGTTGGACATGTTCCAGGTGAGTGTGTGTATGACAGCGAGTCGCACGAGCGTACGCTGTGCGCCGCGTTAGACACGCTGCGGCAGTGGGCCACCACGTGTGTGTATGACAGTCAGACAATGACGAGTCACACGAGCTTATTCTGTTCGAGCTTAGACATGTTCCAACGTGGCTAGCGGATTTTTTATAATAATGTTTAATAATAATAATGTTTATTTATTGTTTTCTCCAACAATCTTAAGTACTACATTTTTAATATTACATTTAAGATCTAATTAAGTGTAAAGATTGCAAGAGACTGGCACCCGAGCTAAGCCATAGGCCTGTGGTTCAGAGCACCAGTTCCCTCCCCTCTTGACGAAGCAATTGTGCAGTTAACAAACAAAAGTATAATAGAAACATAAACAATTGGAGAAGCATTTACGTTATACATAGTAACAGTGAAAGAATTTAAATATTAAATATTAATACTATTAAGGATTATAGATTTTAAGAACCTATTTAAATCATACAAAGTGGGTGTAAGTTGTGAGTGTATAGTGTTGTGAGTGTGTGTGTGTGTGTGTGTGTGTGTGTGTGTGTGTGTTATTTAATTAACAAAAGTGACCCAGAAGATCTTCCGTTTCTTGATAATTTAAGTTTTCCAAATAGGATAAGATTTTTATTTTACAGTTAAATTTATGCAAAGGAGCTAGATCTAATATTTTGTGCAGTTTATTGTAAAGGAAGGGGCCAAGATAGTGATAGAACCGGTGGAATACATGGCCAATGCCAATTATTGCTCTGCTATAAGAGTTTCATTTATGTAAGGAAGAGAAAATTAGTTCGTCGCGCTGTCGGTAGCTTCGCTTACAATGTTGAAAGCGGTTTTGTTCACGTTGTAAAAACAAAAGTTGTACAAAATTACATCTAAATGCAGACAAATACTTTATCCGCTTCGTCGTGTTACAAAAAATCTTCAAAAAATAAGTTGTTAATATTCTGTTTTGTTACAGAAAAATATGTCGGCCAAGAGCACGACCCAAGTGGTGCGCATCGCGTACACATCGCTGGTGGCGCTGTCGGTGCGCGCGGGCGGCGCGAGCGCGGCGCAGGCGACGACGCTGCGGCCGTTGTTTCTGCGCGCCGTCGACAAGGCGGCGCAACAGCCGCTACAGGTATTCATTATATTTTTATTTTTATTTTATTTTTAGGTACACCAACAAAATGCATAAAGTAACATTACACATATTTCATTCACTAAGCCATACTTTGATGTGTATGATTTTTATTACAGGTATACTTAACATTGATAATGAACTCTAGCTTATCTATAAATTAGTAATTATATCTAAAGGTTTTTAAAGAATTCTAAACAAATTTAAAATGTTAATTACAGTTTTGACAATAAGTACTTTGAAAAAGAAGATTATGAACAACTAGCTTCTGCCCGCGACTTCGTCCGCGTGGATATTAGAGAAAATCCTTAGGGAACCTTCAACCAGGATCCGACCAACCATTTTTACGCAATTAGGCGCGCTGCTTGCGACATCTGCCGCGTGTGGCGGACCTCGCACAAGGCTCCCCGTTCCCGTTCCCGTTCCCGATCCCGTTCCCGTCCTCGTCCCCGTCCCCGTCCCTGTCCCTGTCCCCTGGATGTGCATAATTATCCAAGTCCAATCATGTCCACCGTGTTGGACTATGTGTTTGCCTATTTATTTTTAGATGTGCTCCTACGAAGTTTAAAGTTGTAATGTCTATTTTAATAAAGGATTTTCTTCAATACACAAAGAACCCCCCCCTTTTGACCCTTTCGGAGGTAGAATTTTGAAAAACGCTGAGACCCGTATTTATTAATTTTCAATGGTCAGCCTGAACACAAAATTTGAAGATCCTAGCTTCAAAACTGAGGGACTTTCATACAAATTTTGATCCCCTTTTTTACCCCCTTAGAGGGTGAATTTTGAAAAATACTTTCTTAGTGCACCCCTAGACCTCATAAGGAACCTACGTGCCAAATTTGGAGTCTCTAGACCCAGCGGTTTGGGCTGTGCGTTGATAGATCAGTCAGTCGGTCAGTTTACGATTTTATAAATATAGATAAAAAAAGAATTCTTAAACAAAATTGTACCCGCTGAAGTTCGAAAAGTTGAACGCGTCCGTAGTATAATATAGAGTCCCTTGTTTCGCAGCCGCTGGTAGTAAGCGAGGGCATCAGCGCGATGCTCGGGCTAGTAGCCCTGGACACGGATCGCTCGCTGCCTACCACTAGCACAAGCGCGTGGGCATCGTTTACGCACCCGACTCGACACACGATGTTGCACGAGCGCACGCTCGCCGCCGCGCCCGACGATGGTGAGTAAGGGTGCCTGTCCATTGACGCGAAGCGAGGCGGCGCGCGATGGAGCGGAGAAACGAGGAAATATTAACCAATATCTTTTGTGGTTGATGTGGCTTTATTGATTTATATCTTATTTTCACTCTTTGCAATCATGGCTTATCATAACATTTTATATGTATTTAAGTACCGTTACAATACTACTGTTCGTTGATAAAAAGTATAAATGTGATTGTATTACAAATAATTTCTTCTAATTGTGAAAACTGTTTAAGGCTTTTTGTTTTTTAAAAAACACTGTACTAATGTTTAAGATAAATAGCCGTTTGTTTTCCATGAAATAAAAAAATAAAATAAAATAAAAAAATAAATATGATTGCGGAGCAGAGATTTTATGCAATCCTATTGGTTAATATTTCCTCGTTTCTCCGCTGCGCCGCGCCGCGCCGCCGCGCTCCGCGTCAATGAGTGTCGCTGTATTTCTGTCCGATATTGTTTAATTTAAAGCCCCTTGCAGTATTTGGTTACGAAAATATTAGAATTCAATCCACAATGTTGATGCGATTAACAACAAAAAAGTTGTAGAAAACGAGCAGTGACATTAGACCATACGTTATAGCTAAAGTAGTGTCGCAACTAATCTCCTTATTGATGTAATTTGTTATTGTGTTTTTTAACTGAAAACAATCGCGTATATCCCAAACACAATTTCATGATATCGGGCATAAATTCAGCATCAGTTTCTGTCTTTTCTTTTTTCATCCATTTTAGTAGTTGAAATACTAAATGTCTTTGGTTTGTATACCCCAAAATTCATAAGAATTTGTTTTAGTTTCTGAAACTGTATAGATGTTTTGAAAATATTGCATTCCTTAAAATTTTCTAAAAACCTTTTCTTGTCAACCATAGCTTGCTGTTGTCCCATTTTCATACATTTATTTGCTGCAAACTACCGAGTTGCACTATAACATTTACCCCTCTACAGTCCTAATACAGGTGGTGTTGCTATGCAGAACAGTGTTGGAAAACTACTCGTGTGTTGCCAGTGAACAGAACTCGCCATTATATAAAGCTTTTATACTAGTCTTATTGTCGCCGATCAAAGCCGCCCGCGACGCGGCGATAGAAGAAGTCAAATCTCTATTAGCTAATGAAGAAAGAGCCCTATTGGCCCAAAATTTAGTTCTAAAATTAAATGAAGTCTTAGAAGAAGGAAAGATATTCACGTCGAAGGAGAAGACGCCGCCCGAAGAGAGGACGTCGGATGTCACGGGGAAGATGATACTGGACTGTGTTCAAGCACTGTGTTCATTTAAAGGTCAGTTTGTTATCACAAATGCATGTACACACACATTCTATATTATGTATGTTAGTCTAAGGTATTTATTCTATGGGCCTAGTTGCCTGAATTAAATATATAATATACACACTTTTTCTATTATATTTTACAAGGTTATTTGGAACGATAAGATTTCCATAATTTAGCCATTTAATTTCTCAAAATCTATAGATATTTTTTTTTATTATATCTAATCTCGAGACTTTCATGGGGTGTGTACTTCGTAAAAATCTTCATCATGTATCCTCATTGGTTTTTCTTTATGTTGACTTCATTACCGATACGACAGACGTGACAACAGTACGATCTGTACCTGGAATATTCGCTTCGCTTTTTTTGTATTTTATCACGCAACAATAACCGTCGTTACTCGTACAGACTACCCACCCGTAGAGGCACAGAACCTCGCCCTAGCGGCGCTGCCGTGCTGCCACCACCCGCTAGTAGCGAGAATGCGGCGGCGCGCGTGGCAGCGCCAGTGCGCGCGCCTGCGCCTGCGCCCGCACAAGCTGCTGCCCCTGCACCAAGCCGCGCTGCATCGCCGCTACGTGCACGAGTACTCGCCCGACCAGGTCAGTACTGCTACCGTGGTAAAAAAAAAAAAATGTTTTCTAACAGAACCATGTCCAAAAAAAATAAAACTTAATATTTAGCACTAAATGTCAGCTTTGACAAATTCATATGCCCTCAGTATCTTCCACCAAGTTTGTGGCTTGTAGCTGTAAGACAAACAAAAACGCAACAATGAAAAAATTCAATAATTTTTTATCTGTTATTTTCTCTCTCTCTCTTTCTCTCTCTCCTCTCATAATAACATAATATATTTATTTATGATACAGACAAAATGGAACGTAGTTCGAACACTAGTTGAAGAAAGTCCAGAATCGATAGCGGGCGCAGCGCTGCAGGTAGCGCTGGACGCATTTTGCGACCCGGCGCTACTTCGCGTCACCAGGGACGAGTACTTCACCTACCTCATGCCGCCCGGCGAGCTCTACGACAAGAGTGCGGTACCTGGGTCAGTAATAAATACTTCTTCGACATAAGCTAACATTATTACGGTAGCGCTGGACGCATTGTGCTACCCAGCGCTACTTCGCGTCACTAGGGACGAGTACTTCACCTACCTCATGCCGCCCGGCGAGCTCTACGACAAGAGTGCGGTGCCTGGGTCAGTAATAAATACTTCTTCGACATAAGCTAACATTATTACGGTAGCGCTGGACGCATTGTGCTACCCAGCGCTACTTCTCGTCACTAGGGACGAGTACTTCACCTACCTCATGCCGCCCGGCGAGCTCTACGACAAGAGTGCGGTGCCTGGGTCAGTAATAAATACTTCTTCGACATTAGCTAACATTATTACGGTAGCGCTGGACGCATTGTGCTACCCAGCGCTACTTCGCGTCACTAGGGACGAGTACTTCACCTACCTCATGCCGCCCGGCGAGCTCTACGACAAGAGTGCGGTGCCTGGGTCAGTAATAAATACTTCTTCGATATTAGCTAACATTATTACGGTAGCGCTGGACGCATTGTGCTACCCAGCGCTACTTCGCGTCACTAGGGACGAGTACTTCACCTACCTCATGCCGCCCGGCGAGCTCTACGACAAGAGTGCGGTGCCTGGGTCAGTAATAAATACTTCTTCGACATAAGCTAACATTATTACGGTAGCGCTGGACGCATTGTGCTACCCAGCGCTACTTCGCGTCACTAGGGACGAGTACTTCACCTACCTCATGCCGCCCGGCGAGCTCTACGACAAGAGTGCGGTGCCTGGGTCAGTAATAAATACTTCTTCGACATAAGCTAACATTATTACGGTAGCGCTGGACGCATTGTGCTACCCAGCGCTACTTCGCGTCACTAGGGACGAGTACTTCACCTACCTCATGCCGCCCGGCGAGCTCTACGACAAGAGTGCGGTGCCTGGGTCAGTAATAAATACTTCTTCGACATTAGCTAACATTATTACGGTAGCGCTGGACGCATTGTGCTACCCAGCGCTACTTCGCGTCACTAGGGACGAGTACTTCACCTACCTCATGCCGCCCGGCGAGCTCTACGACAAGAGTGCGGTGCCTGGGTCAGTAATAAATACTTCTTCGACATAAGCTAACATTATTACGGTAGCGCTGGACGCATTGTGCTACCCAGCGCTACTTCGCGTCACTAGGGACGAGTACTTCACCTACCTCATGCCGCCCGGCGAGCTCTACGACAAGAGTGCGGTGCCTGGGTCAGTAATAAATACTTCTTCGACATAAGCTAACATTATTACGGTAGCGCTGGACGCATTGTGCTACCCAGCGCTACTTCGCGTCACTAGGGACGAGTAATTCACCTACCTCATGCCGCCCGGCGAGCTCTACGACAAGAGTGCCGTGCCTGGGTCAGTAATAAATACTTCTTCGACATAAGCTAACATTATTACGGTAGCGCTGGACGCATTGTGCTACCCAGCGCTACTTCGCGTCACTAGGGACGAGTACTTCACCTACCTCATGCCGCGTCAGTAATAAAATGTTTCCTTTGCATAAGACCACAATTCATAGTGATGCCGATCGATAGGTCACTATCAATTGTTCGATACTGTCAACTTTGGCAGTCGTCATATTTTGAGTTTAATGTCAACCATATAGTAAAATTATACAGACCAGAGTCATAGCGAACGTTTCCGGTTTACTAAAGGGTGGCGTCACTATCTATGCAGAATAGTCAAATGGACAACTTTTAATGTCAAGGCGCATTAAGTTCCGTTTCCGCCGCGTTCGCTATGACTTGACACTATAAAAGGAGAGCGCATTCATTCTCTTGTAATTTTTGATAGAGTAAAGACGTGTACTAAGACGTTGTTTAATTATTACACGCTCCTCTTCCTCTTCGGCGTTATTACAATAGACTATCGATAGTCTGAACTCTATCGATAGTCGACAGTTTGAACACGAAAATCACACTTAATTCTTTGGGACACAAATAGACTTATTTGATCACAGATAATAATTAATATATTGCTATTCGGATCCGATGTTGCATTTCAACCTGCATGGTATTACCTCAAACAAAAATGAACCCTTTTATTTTGTGTATAGGAACGAAGACAACAAAGAGATGAATCTGAAGCGTGAAAGCAAAGCGTATAGTTATAAAGAACAGCTGGAAGAGATGCAACTGCGCCGCGAGCTCGAGGACAAGAAGAGGAAGGCAGGCAAGATCAAGGAGGTAAACACTCTACTTCTGCACTAGAGATGGGCAAAAGACCCGGTTTAAACCCGACCACTGAGTTTAAACCCAATAAAAACCCAAATTGTATGTTATCGAAACTTTTTAGTTTTTTATTTCTGTTGATATGTCAAATGTGACGTTGCTATGGAAACAAGACGAAGAAAAATATTCAAAGGACGAAACATCTCTTATTTCTAAAGATTTTATTTAATTCGACAAAATCGTGTATGGGAACCCAGCACTCGGGTCAAAATCGGCTCCTTTGCTCATTTCTATCTGCAACTATCCACATTTGGATTATTATCTCTCTAACTGACTAATATAATTCGGTTGCAGGTCCCCTTAACAGCTAAACAAAAGGAAGCCATTAAAGCGCAACTGGCCAAGGAGAGTGCAATACGAGATAGACTGAGCGCGGTAAGTGAGACTACTTTGAATGTGATTTATTTTATTAGATCTGCCATTTTTTTATATCGTAAGTTACTTCCAAACGACAAGGTGCCATGGATATTATGTAGATCAACAGAATACAACTGTTCATTGTTTAAGAGGCCGACCACGTTTTGCTGCTCTCTCTCGCATATTTCATGTTTTCTCAGGACTTTCTTGGAATGTGCTCATCAAGGCCTTTCATTTGATACCCATAATAAAAAATTGAAAAAAATTTTTTTTCTTAAGTTTTAGTAACGAATTGTATAATTTTGGAATGTGCTCATCAAGACCTTTCATTTGATACCCATATTCAAAAAATCAAAAAAAAAATTTTTTTGTTCAATTTTAGTGAAAAATTATATAAAATGAAAAAAAAAATATTTTCTTAAGTTTTTGTGACAAATTACATATTTTTGGGATGTGCTTATCAAGGGCTGCCCTTTGATACCCATATTCAATTTTTTTTTTTTTTAATTTTAGCGACAAATTATATAATTTTGGAATGTGCTCATCAAGGCCTTTCGTTTGATACCCATATTAAAAAAATGATTTTTTTTTTATTAAGGTTTCAAAAATTGAAAAAAGTATTAAACATGGATTATGTATAAAAACTAAGAAAATAACAAGTTTATTTAATACTAAATAATATACTAGAAAAAATATGACTCGCACCAGATCAATGCTCAGACGGGAATCGAACCCGCGACCTTTGGATATCCGGTCCAATGCTCTGACCGCTGAGCTACCGAGTCACTAGTGACATCGTCGAATTTCTTCTAGTATATCCTACTCTTACGCTGCAAGCTAGCGTTATTTCACCAATGTGAGGAATTACCTCGACATTCAATTGAAATATCTTTGCAGATATTTGGCAATCGATGAAGATGAAATAGCTATATAATTTTAAAATATGAGATTTTTGCATTCACAATGCTATTTTTATACAATACTAAATAATATACTAGAAAAAATACGACTCGCTCCAGACCAAGTATATTTTTTAAGCATTGGACCGGATATCCAAAGGTCGCGGGTTCGATTCCCGTCTGAGTATTGATCTGGTGCGAGTCGTATTTTTTCTAGTATATTATTTAGTATTGTATAAAAATAGCATTGTGAATGCAAAAATCTCATATTTAAAAGTTTATTTAACGAAGTTTAATTGCGTGTGGCTGTTTACCTGACGACCTTTGTCTTAGAGTCTGAACTTAGAAGAAAATTTTACTTTATGGAATAGCTAGGAACGTATCAGGCAAGAAAATATTATGATTATCACAATTTTTTTACAAAAGCGTTGTTTCTAGTTAAACGCGCGCGTAGTAGCGGGCACGGAGCTGATAGCGGCAGTAGCCGCAGGCAGCGCGCGCGCTCTGGGCTCAAAGGCGCGCGCGCTAGTGCCGGCGTTGCTGGGCGCTGCTAGAAGCCCGCTGGCCGCGCCGCTAGTGGTGCCCGCCGTGCTGGCGCTGCGGCCCGCGCTGCTGCCCGCGCACGCACTGCTCGGCGACACTGTGGCACGCGTCACCGTTAGGTAAGATACGTGAGCAAGCTGGTGACGAATTTTAAAACAGAAGTGTGGAAAGTTATCTGCCGAAATGTTTTTCAGTCTTTCGACGACAAGGATTATTAGAAAAAACTGATAATAAAGAAAAAGCGTGAGGACGCACCGTACCACGGCACGCCATCGTGCCGTTTCACTGCGTTACACGGTAGTGGTACCGCACCGTAGACATGTATCCACTCCCTTACGTTTATAAATATTTACTTTACAATAGTTTAACTTGGGCGTTTTCAATAGTGAATAGGCTTTATCTAGATGAGCATGCCCCATCGTACTTCAGATTATCACTTAATGCTAGGTGTGATTACGAACAAATGATGTAATGAATAACGGTTTTCCCATTTTTGGTTCATTCATTATTGCGTTGTATAAATTACTCAATTCTGAAACACTGTCAAATAGACCTTCTTCGAAATATCTCACGTCCTGCCTCAGACTCCACAACCCCCAATGCGACCTGGACCCGAGCTGGGAGGAGGAGGACTTAGACAGAGCGACTCTCCGCACCATCTCCCTCACACACGCCGCCACCGTCGCACTCAGAGGGCCCGATGAAGAGGAGCCCTTGCCTAAGAGCTACTTCTCAGCGCCTGGCTTCTGCTACGTGTTCCCGCTGCTCAAGATGGGTAAGGCATACCTTGTGCAATAGGCCGCGTCACGTAAGTTTAGCGGTGAGAGAAATAGGGAACATGCATCAATTTTTTTTGTATCAAAATCAAAAGTATGCGTGAGATAATCAACTGTAATATTAAAACTTTTCTCTTGCGTTTTTTTCTCGTGATATATTCACTTGAAGTTAGCGCGCAGCAGCACCCGCCGGAAACGCTCTATACAAAACGGTCAACATATGAATATATATATGAATATCCTTGAATATGCTTCAGTGGTCTGGAATCCTCAATACAACGTCTATATTTCACGAATCGAATCTATCCAAAAAAAGTTTCTAAGATATTTACAATTTAAATGCAGGGTTAGGGACCATGGTTATGAAACGAGATGTGTTAGGTATCACTTCCTACCTCTGGAGAAGAGACGGCAGGTCTCGGACATTATTTGCCTGTTAAAAATTGCTGGTGGTGTTATTGATTGCCCTGCTTTATTAAAGCAAGTCAACATCTGGGTGCCACGCAAACTACCAATAAGACGAAATCAACCTTTAGCCATACCTAGATGTAACACAAATTATCGTCGTAACTCTTTCTTCATCCGCGCGAGTAATTCTTTCAATGACCTATCAAAAAGCAATAGCGAGTTAGAACTGTTTTGGACTAAACCCAAATATATAACAAAACTTTTTATCTCTGAGTTTTTCGGCACCCACTCTGAAAGGGACTGATTCAGTCACTTATTTGATAATGATAATACCTAACCTATGTAATAACTGTAACTTATTTTGCTCCTGAAACTATTCTGCAAATAGCTTAAGGTCTATGTACATCTTATAACCCATATGCGCATACCTGTTAATAGCTAAGTAGATTTAAGAAATTGTTTCCATGCAATGTAAAACTGCTGTTGGTATTCCGAACATAATAAAATAAAATAAAATAAATAAATATGTGACGTCACTTATGCCACGGTTGTATGGAGTTAGCCAGGAATTTTCAAATATCTCCCTAAATAACACATACACATACGGACACATATGTCCTTAAACGCTAACAAAATATTATTTCTTATTTGATATTCTATCCGACTGTTAAGTGCATTATATCCGAAAATGAAAAAAAACGCTATTTTCCCCTGTGTGATAAAACTAAAATAATAAATTTTTTTTTATTTTTCTGTTCCATCATGTTAATGGCTGGTCGGATCTTGGTTGAAGGTTTCCTAAGGATTTTCTCTAATATCCACGCGGACGAAGTCGCGGGCAGAAGCTAGTGTTTTTATACGTGTCCGCAGCGATCAAGCTCAAATTTATCAAATGTTTGCAGTAGACGTCTCCCGCCAATGAGACCCCAAAAACTACTTCTGCGCACAAAATGGCAGCGCTAAAATTACATGCCGGGGCTTGGTAATTTATTAGAATACATTAAAGATGGTCCTTCGAGCTGGATTACTGGATTATCATCATCCTGCAGCTTGCCTTCTACTGTCACTAACATAAAATACCCACAACTAACAACTGATATTTTTTTCCTTTTTTCAGTCACCTTCAAACTTTTCTTATAATAAACCTGAGTTGCTTTAAAAATGTGTTTTTGGTGTAGGTTTAACCCGTTCGGCGACGCGTGCAGACGAGGCGTGTATGGTGAACGGGCTGGCCGTGATCGCGCACCACGCGGGCGCCGCGCCCATGCCCGCGCTCATGCCCACCGACCACATGTTCCGGCTGCTCATCGACCTCATCAGTCAGTACACAGTGCACATACTACACTAACGACACACTACACAAACAGTCAATTATGTTTTATGGAAATTGAAATTAATGCACTTCAAATCAAACAATCTGTATTTATTAAACAAATACAAACGTAAACAATATCTTATTATTTCTAAAAACAAAATGTTTCGCTGATTCAGCTTCAGCAGCATGATGAAGTCCACTTTGGTTAGGTTGCGTCTGTCTGCCATTAGAAATCCTTCAGAAATCTTGATATTATATTTAGAGACATGTTGAATTTTACTAAAATACATAATCAAGTTAAAAATATCATGAAAACATACAAAATAAAACGAACAAAAGTGAAAAATATTTTGATAGTTGACACAGACTTTGACATTATTGTAACCTTGACAGCGACAGTTTTTATGATTCTTTTTTTTTAAGGTAAAATAGCACAACTTTTTTACGCAAAGGAGTTTAATTTGTAATATTCCTTTATCTCGATGATGCAGGGTGTTTTCCACATATTTCGTTAAAAAATTGATCAAAAACCCCGAAAAATTATGTACATGTGTCGAAATTATTTTCGATTTAAGGTACCTTGTAAAAAATGAAAACATGTCAATTCTCAAAACATATCAACATCAAAGAATAAATGATGTACTGATTCTGTTGTGTGCAGGCAGTACTAGCGGGCGCGTGCAGGCGGCGTGCACGGTGGCGCTGCTGGAGGCGGCGTCGTGCGCGGCGCGCGGCGGCGTCACGCAACAGGAGGTCTCCTGCCTGCTGGCCGGCCTGCAGAGCCCGCTCGACGTGAGTACTGTACAGCCAGCAGTAGCGGGCGCGTGCAGGCGGCGTGCCCGGTGGCGCTGCTGGAGGCGGCGTCGTGCGGGGCGCGTGGCGGCGTCACGCAACAGGAGGTCTCCTGCCTGCTGGCCGGCCTGCAGAGCCCGCTCGACGTCAGTACTGTACAGCCAGCAGTAGCGGGCGCGTGCAGGCGGCGTGCACGGTGGCGCTGCTGGAGGCGGCGTCGTGCGGGGCGCGTGGCGGCGTCACGCAACAGGAGGTCTCCTGCCTGCTGGCCGGCCTGCAGAGCCCGCTCGACGTGAGTACTGTACAGCCAGCAGTAGCGGGCGCGTGCAGGCGGCGTGCCCGGTGGCGCTGCTGGAGGCGGCGTCGTGCGGGGCGCGTGGCGGCGTCACGCAACAGGAGGTCTCCTGCCTGCTGGCCGGCCTGCAGAGCCCGCTCGACGTGAGTACTGTACAGCCAGCAGTAGCGGGCGCGTGCAGGCGGCGTGCCCGGTGGCGCTGCTGGAGGCGGCGTCGTGCGGGGCGCGTGGCGGCGTCACGCAACAGGAGGTCTCCTGCCTGCTGGCCGGCCTGCAGAGCCCGCTCGACGTGAGTACTGTACAGCCAGCAGTAGCGGGCGCGTGCAGGCGGCGTGCCCGGTGGCGCTGCTGGAGGCGGCGTCGTGCGGGGCGCGTGGCGGCGTCACGCAACAGGAGGTCTCCTGCCTGCTGGCCGGCCTGCAGAGCCCGCTCGACGTCAGTACTGTACAGCCAGCAGTAGCGGGCGCGTGCAGGCGGCGTGCACGGTGGCGCTGCTGGAGGCGGCGTCGTGCGGGGCGCGTGGCGGCGTCACGCAACAGGAGGTCTCCTGCCTGCTGGCCGGCCTGCAGAGCCCGCTCGACGTCAGTACTGTACAGCCAGCAGTAGCGGGCGCGTGCAGGCGGCGTGCACGGTGGCGCTGCTGGAGGCGGCGTCGTGCGGGGCGCGTGGCGGCGTCACGCAACAGGAGGTCTCCTGCCTGCTGGCCGGCCTGCAGAGCCCGCTCGACGTCAGTACTGTACAGCCAGCAGTAGCGGGCGCGTGCAGGCGGCGTGCACGGTGGCGCTGCTGGAGGCGGCGTCGTGCGGGGCGCGTGGCGGCGTCACGCAACAGGAGGTCTCCTGCCTGCTGGCCGGCCTGCAGAGCCCGCTCGACGTGAGTACTGTACAGCCAGCAGTAGCAGGCGCGTGCAGGCGGCGTGCACGGTGGCGCTGCTGGAGGCGGCGTCACGCACAGTTGAACATTGTTACTTTTCTTTGGTATGTTTTTAACCGACTTCAAAAAAAGGAGAAGGTTCTCAGTTCGTCTGATTTTTTTTTTTATCCCAAAAAGAAGTAGCAATGTACCACATTCATCTGTCAAATGAGACCGGTCGCTAGGTGGTTTTTAATTAGATAATCAGCCTTAAGCATTCAAGCTTAAATAAAAACAGATATTGTACCCCATATGTTTTGGTAGGTGGTGCGCGATGCCGCCCTGCGCGCCTTGTTGCGAGTGGTGGACGGGTTGCCGGCCGTGCTCGAGGACCCCGAGTGCGCGCTAGAGGTCACCGAGCGACTACTCCTCGCCACCTTCGATATCTCTGAAGATAACAAGTGAGTCACCCTAGTTATAAATTATAGGAAATGTGTGTTTTAATGACTGAACATTTCGTATTACTTCTTATTTCTACGAACGTATTTACGAAGGTTATTTTCTAAAAATTGTATTTGCTGTGTTTTTTTGTTGTTGCATGCTTCTAACAGGTTGCTACTCCAAAATCGTGTTTTTAAATATCACTGGTCGTTTAATTAACGCTGAGGTTGATATGTGCTAAGGCACGCAAGTGAAGTTTTATTTCGATAAGGCAATTGACTGCTGCGGGCGTCATGATTTGTGAAACGCCTAATTTCTCCCATTCTTTCGTCCAGCGCCCGAGCTCTTTGTTGCCAGCTATAACGATGCGTGTTTGTGACATTAGGAAACTGGGCTCAGAGTTGTGGAGCGGGCTCCCGCTGGCCGCGCAGTGGGCGCGCGAGCCGGAGCTGCGGACGTTGGTGCTGCGGGACGTGCAGCACCCCGCCGAGCCGCTGCAGCGCGCCGCGGCCGCCGCGCTGGCGCACCTCGTGGCGCGCGACCCCGACCCCGACGCGCCGCGCGCCACGCTCGCCGCGCTGCAGCACATCTACACGGACAAGCTGCCGGTGAGTATAGTGTACTGCAAGTGCAGCACCGAAGCGAATTAGCCGCAGACGAGTGCATCCCCAAATCAGCTGTTGGTCTGCCGCTTTCTATCTAAAGATGTACTTTTCAGCTCATGACGTGTCAATTACTATGTTAATAACAAAGTTCAAAGCAAAAAAAAAAGTCGTTTTGAAACGATTTCATACTAAGGCTATTAGAAAGAAACCATGTGGAGATCAAATTGAGTTTGATCTCCATTTTGCTTCACAAACATACTCCGTTCACGAGATCAATGATTAATTGTACGATGATTTATTGTACATTTTCTAAAGCACTAGACTGTGTATGTTTATGTTAGTACTTACTTACTTCCATAACACTAAACTCTGTGTAATTTTATATACTTTATGGATCTGTAGGTCTATAAGAAACTCATATTTTTTTTATGCAATACCAATGTATTTATTTATTTATTTATTTATTTATTATTCGGTGAATCATCAGCTTACACAACAATATCTTTAAATTACAAAGTATAAACTTAAAAAGCTAATAATAGATTCACACGGTTAGCGTAAGTATATCTAAATCAAATGTGAGCTTAAATCTAAATTAGCATAAATGAATCAAAAACAATAGTTTAAGATTTGACAAAAAATTAATAACTGACAAAAAATAACGGAATTAATCGCCATTGAAGAAATGCTTACTAATGAGTGTCTTCGCCGCACGGATAATGGTGTTAAATACGTCCAAATCAAAATTATTTGATAAAATATTATATTGCTGCATTGACCGGTAGATAAAATTATTTTTTCTGTATTTAGTGCTACAAAAAGGCAAGTTAAATGGTGCAGCTCGCCGCGAACTACGGGGTACGTTAAAAGAGAGTTGATAAAGAAGTTCAGGACAATCAATCATACCAGATGAGATCTTCATTAGGTAGACCATATCAGCAATATCACGCCGCATGTGTAACGGAAGCAGGTGGAATTTTTTACATAAGTCATCGTATTTAGATGAGTATTTAGATGAGATTGACAAAAAATTAATAACTGACAAAAAATAACGGAATTAATCGCCATTGAAGAAATGCTTACTAATGAGTGTCTTCGCCGCACGGATAATGGTGTTAAATACGTCCAAATCAAAATTATTTGATAAAATATTATATTGCTGCATTGACCGGTAGATAAAATTATTTTTTCTGTATTTAGTGCTACAAAAAGGCAAGTTAAATGGTGCAGCTCGCCGCGAACTACGGGGTACGTTAAAAGAGAGTTGATAAAGAAGTTCAGGACAATCAATCATACCAGATGAGATCTTCATTAGGTAGACCATATCAGCAATATCACGCCGCATGTGTAACGGAAGCAGGTGGAATTTTTTACATAAGTCATCATTTAGATGAGTATTTAGATGAGATTGACAAAAAATTAATAACTGACAAAAAATAACGGAATTAATCGCCATTGAAGAAATGCTTACTAATGAGTGTCTTCGCCGCACGGATAATGGTGTTAAATACGTCCAAATCAAAATTATTTGATAAAATATTATATTGCTGCATTGACCGGTAGATAAAATTATTTTTTCTGTATTTAGTGCTACAAAAAGGCAAGTTAAATGGTGCAGCTCGCCGCGAACTACGGGGTACGTTAAAAGAGAGTTGATAAAGAAGTTCAGGACAATCAATCATACCAGATGAGATCTTCATTAGGTAGACCATATCAGCAATATCACGCCGCATGTGTAACGGAAGCAGGTGGAATTTTTTACATAAGTCATCGTATTTAGATGTCATAGTCAATATGATAGCCCTGCACGATAGCATAGGTGTTTTACGAACTTTTCCTGTATGCGTTCAATTCGCATTTTGTAAATTTTATATCGAGGGTTCCAAATTTGCGATGCATACTCCAGAATAGTTCGGACAAACATACAGTACAATATTTTTAGCGTTTTAATTTGCTTAAAGTCCTTGGAACTACGCAAAATAAAACCCAAAGCCTTGGATGCTTTTCGCACAATACTATCAATATGATCCTCGAACGTCAGTTTGTAATCGTGTACAATCCCTAGATCCCTTACCGAAACATCCCTAGAAAGAGCAGTGCAGCCTAACTGATAAACATGACGTATGGTATTGGTCTTCCTAGAGTATGTAACAACGGAGCACTTCAGGGGATTCAAATCAAGAAAATTAACTTGACAGTAAGATTCAAGGCGGTTCAAGTCATCTTGCAGCGCACACGCATCGTGAACGGATCTCACTGACGAGAAAATCTTCATATCATCAGCAAAGCATAATAATTTTGAAGATCGCAAGCAGCAGCTGATATCATTAATGTAAATGACGAATAAGAGGGGTCCCAACAGGGATCCTTGCGGTACCCCACTAGGGACCTTGATCCAACTAGAAATGTAATTATTTACAACTACAGCTTGCGTTCTGTTGCGGATGTACGACTCAAACCACCTCAGGAGATCACCACTAATACCAATCAGTTTCAGTTTGAATAAGAGCCGATCATGCTGAATTCGATCGAAAGCTTTACTGTAATCAGTATAAACTACGTCAACTTGGGATCCATTAGCCATAGCAGCGGTAGTGAAATTATTCAGCAATGCAAGGTTTGAAACCGTGGATCTTCCTGGCAGGAATCCATGCTGAAAGTCATTTAGTGAGTGTTTAACTGCATCGTAAATCTGTCTGTGTGCAATTTTTTCCAGAATTTTCGCTATTATGCAGAGTTTGGAAATGGGTCGGTAGTTTACTACGATATTTTTCGGGCCTTTTTTATGCACAGGAGTTATAAAGGCTGATTTCCAAACATCTGGAACGGAACACTCACTAAAGGACCTCTTGATCAACAAGGTTACCGGGAATGCCACGGATTCAGAGCACATTTTCAGAAATATAGCGGGTAAGTTATCCGGCCCAGCTGATTTGCGAGTATCCAAATTTTTTATAAGTTTAAGAACAAGGTCCTCAGTAACATCTATTGACGAGATATCAGAAACAGGTGATGGAGCTTGCAGATTAGAGAAGGAATGCGGTTGCGATGTATCTACATAGCTCGATTGAAAATAATCCGAAAACGCATTACTAATATCCTCGCCCGTAGTAATATTATTGTCATTATAGTTCATAATAGCCGGCATAACGTTTGATTTCAGTTTATTTTTAACAAAATTCCAGAATTGTTTCGGATTATCAACAATAGCGCCCTCAACAGACCGAATGTAATCAAAATAGCATTTCTGTTCGACAGATCTCGCCCTTAAACGCAACCTTCTATTAGAATGTAAGTCGTCGAGATTACCGTATCTCTTATATTTACAATGGTACTTATATTGTTCTTTAAGGATTTTCTTAAGTGCAGCAGAGTACCATATAGGGTAGCTATTATTTCTATTACTAGGACGTTTGGATGGAATGTATTTGTCACGCAACGAATAGAAAACTTTATAGAAGAACTCAACGCTTTCCTCGAGCGACCTACTAGAAAATTCCAGGGCCCAGTTAATTTCCTGCAGAGCGAGATTTATAGCAGGATAATCACCTTTGTTATATAAGTATTTTGTACACGGTATTGAGTTGAGGGGGGCGGTAGACGCAAAAGAAGTAGTTATTAGCAGAGCGCCGTGGTGTTTGTCTATGGGTACCAGCGGGTCCCCGCACTCAGTTACAGTCAGGTCGTCGCTGCAAAGCACTAGGTCGAGTGTCCTGCCGAAAGCATTCGAGATTCCATTATATTGCTTTAAACCCAATAGGTACAATTCGTCAATAAGTAGGTGTTCGTCGGCCGAGTGAATGTTAGCAGGCGAAAAGTGATTATAAGTAGGAATCCAATTAATTCCACTAAGGTTAAAATCACCCACAACTAGAATTTTATCATTAGGGTTGACAGTTATAATTTGCTCAAGTTTATTAACAAAATTACTAAGCTGCGTAGAAAAATTGTTACCCATATTTTGCTTACATAAATATAATACACAGACATGCAAAGTAGTATTCTCTAAGGTGATAGTTAACCACAAATCTTCGGCAGTGGAATGGAAGTTAGGTCGCGGATTAATATTTAAATGGCGTCGTGTCGCAATAAGTACACCGCCACCCAGGGATTGCTTTGTTAAATCATAATCACGGTCCCGCCGCCAAACGACGTATCCATCATCAAATAACTCGGTGTCGTGTACGCCTTCAACTAACCACGTTTCCGTTAATAAAATTATGCTATAACTCGCCAAGCATAAATTACGATAAAATGTGCTAGTTTTCGATCGAAGTCCACGCACATTTTGGTAATACAAGCTTATAGTATTGTTATCTGTATTAGCCATCAGGATTGGAATAAAATGCAACACCATAGAAAAATATTAAAAATAAACGTATTTGAATAATTATGAACGTGGTTCGATGAAGGTAGCTATTAACGTAAGTATGTATAGCACTGCTTAAATAATGAACGCGTGAACCCGTCGCAGTCACAGCGGAGTTGCACTCAACTTCACAAACAAATCGTATCGATAAAAAAAATAGTAACGAAAAAAACAATATTCGAACGGCGATAAACACATTAAAATGCGAGCAATTATCAGACATAACGGTTAAGTAAATTGTCATTTGTATCGAATGAACATACGGGCTAGAAATAAAAACATTTAGATAATCACTAATGAATAACGATGGGGACAAAGTACTATGCGCATAGAACAGCCAGTGAGCGACTGGTACTGATGCGCACAGCCGCGCATTCGAACAATAATGACGATTAGTTAAACGGGTGCAAGGAGTAGCGAGTAAGTGGGAAGCCGGTGCGCGTAACGCTAACTGCAGCAGAGCAAGCGAGAGCGTCGTATGTTTAGTGCATGCCACTCGTAGTTGAATAGGACTATTTGGTGCATGCCACTCGTAGTATAAGACTGTTTGTATCCTAAATAAAATAAAATAAAAAAAATCTAATTGATTTCGATATATCATCTGTAGCTTGTGTGATAACTATGTACGACATCTATCGGTCGCGATCGTCATTATTGGCGATACAACCCATAACCGTCGGTTGCTTGTCTGTCCAGCTGATCCCCGCCAAGCTGGACCAGTTCGGGCACATGGTAGAAAGCGCAGTGGACGAGTGGGGCGCGCGGCGCGGCGCGGCGCTGGCGCTGGGCGCGCTGGCGGGCGGGCTCGCGCCCGCGCACGTGCCCGACGCCGTCACGTTCTTTGTGGAGCGGGGGCTGGCGGACCGGCACGAGGCCGTGCGCGCAGAGATGCTCAATGCCGCTATGGCTGTTGTTGAACTGCATGGAAAGGTTAGTATTATTATGTAATTGAGTTTCATTTTGGCTCTCCTCAAATATATTGGCTGTGAGTGTTCACAGTCTCTTACTTTCGAGATTTCTGATCCAAATACTTATTTTCTTAAATTTCATAAATATGTCATTGTTAATGATGGAAACGTTGTTCGCGTAGGAAACTCTGGGCAGCATGCTACCCGTGTTCGAGAACTTCCTAGACAAGGCGCCGAAATCTGGAGGGTACGACTCTGTGCGGCAGAGCGTGGTGCTGCTGGTGGGGTCGCTGGCGCGCCACCTGGCGCCCGGGGATGCCCGCATCAAACCCATCACGCTGCGGCTCGTGGCCGCGCTGTCCACGCCCAGCCAGCAGGTACAGTGGGGCGGGTACGACTCGGTGCGGCAGAACGTGGTGCTGCTGGTGGGGTCGCTGGCGCGCCACCTGGCGCCCGGGGATGCCCGCATCAAACCCATCACGCTGCGGCTCGTGGCCGCGCTGTCCACGCCCAGCCAGCAGGTACAGTGGGGCGGGTACGACTCGGTGCGGCAGAACGTGGTGCTGCTGGTGGGGTCGCTGGCGCGCCACCTGGCGCCCGGGGATGCCCGCATCAAACCCATCACGCTGCGGCTCGTGGCCGCGCTGTCCACGCCCAGCCAGCAGGTACAGTGGGGCGGGTACGACTCGGTGCGGCAGAGCGTGGTGCTGCTGGTGGGGTCGCTGGCGCGCCACCTGGCGCCCGGGGATGCCCGCATCAAACCTATCACGCTGCGGCTCGTGGCCGCGCTGTCCACGCCCAGCCAGCAGGTTCACACTGACTGGAGTGGGTATAGCCCTCCTGCCCACCTTCGGGCGGGAGGGACCATAAATGAGTTTTCTACAGTAATAAAACAAAACTAACGGTTACTTGAAACTCTTCGACGCTCGTAATGCGCGCACCTTGAGCCGAGAGTCGCGCGCACCGAACCCATCAATACCCTCTGATCCTAAAATAACGTGAAACTCTAGTATTAGAAATCATCAGCAACAATATAGATTTTAGGGCAAACTTCTCATGTTTCGGAACGTTCTATAAATTTCTCTAAATATTATATCATTATAGTAGTACATTGTTGGAGTAAGTACCTTTAAATAAAATAAAATAAAATAAAAAATATCTGAAAATAATTTTAAAACAGGCCCCTAAATCGTCTAAAGTTCAACTATCAATATACAAATAATAGTAGTTTATGAAACTGATGCATAATACCTAGTTATGTGCAGTTTCATACACTACTTTATCTACACTCATACATTTGGAATTGAACCTACTAAATAAAAGATCAAAGTTAGAAAAGAGAGAGAGAGAGACTTTTTTTGTATTAGCTATGTACCTACCTTGTAATAAGTCATTTTCTTAGCTGCATGTAAAATATCGGGCATAATCCATTTTTTCACATTTTTAAACAAATAAAAAACACCTACGAAATTTATTATAACAAAATGTAAAAATTGAATTGAAATCAAAACTTTTTTTGTAATGCTCAAAAAATGGCGCGCATTCCATTAGAAAAAAAATAAAGAGATGAGTGCATTCCTGTAAACTAATCGCACGAAGTTGATCACCATAGAGTGCATTAAAATCATGGAAAGTATGTGGGAAAATATCGTTGTTTTTTTTTAATATCACGGCACTGCCTTCTTGGATTTGCCCTGTATCGTTGAGAAAAAAAGTTATTTTATGATGCAGTTGACTGCATCGTAATGAGTTTTTTTTTTTAATTTTACCTATTCACGAAAATAAAGTGCGTAGTTATATTACCTTTTTTTAATTCATATTTGGAACATTACGTTGTGAGTGTAGATAAATAATATTAATAAATAAACGTAGGTCCAAGAAGCTGTGAGCAACTGCCTGCCGCATCTGGTGAGCTCGCCCGCGCTCGAGGACGAGATCCCCGCCATCATGAACAAGCTGATGAAGCAACTGCTCACCGCAGACAAGTACGGAGACAGAAAGGTAAGAACAATACTCATTCATCGGTAAAAGCAGACCATTGACACTCCGCACTGTAGGTATGAAGCTATAAGTACGCGGCGGGCTCAATCGGGACAACGCACGCGCGCGCCGGGCGCACAAAATGTCTAATATTGTTGTAAAGCTCTTTTACATCATACTGCTCGGAAACTACGATTTACTAGTATGGTAAGAGGCTGTGTAAGTTGGCATGTGCAACACAGTGGATTGTTTTTTTTTCAGTAAAAAGTTTCGTCTTTTTAATAAGAAAAGAAATTGGTTCACTAAGGAGTTTTGCATAGCTTGAATCATAGATATAGTATATTAAAAGGGGTAGATGCGCTACCGAGCGACCGGGTGTAAGGGATAGATATATTATGACGTCAAAATATGGGGTTGCCATGATCAGAAAAAGTACCCTTAACGGTGTAGCATCCGTTAATGTGCAGATTACTAGTTAAAGTACGGAAATCGTAATTTCGCACTTTAACTGACTAGACCAGTTAATCTGCAGATCAACGGATTCCGTACTTTAACGGTAAGATACGTATACATAGAGTAAACTAGCTGGGGTTGTTTGTAGATTGTGTGGTTAATGGAATAAAAAGATAAACTTTAAATTAAAACAGGTAAAGTCTTTATTAAACGTTGGAATACAGAACTTTTTTTATTAACGTTAGTTTTTCTGTTTTTCGGAAACAATATTTTTTTTTAATGTTTTGAACAAATTCGTGTGTGGCACCCAATTCTTTTTTCCAGTTGCTTCTATACCTTTTTCACGAGTTTTATCTTCCGTCGGAAATCTGAAAAAATCAAATCGCTTGAAATTCCCTGAAATATGGGGTAATTTTTGGGGAAAATTTTCTATATAGTAGGCATCCGGAAATCGAATTATAAACCTACTGATTTTAGTGGACGTCAAAGCTAAGCTGACTTCTACTATTACGTAGATGTACGCAATTTTACCGGTTTGCATGTCAAATGTTTACGAGGTTATTTTTAGAAATAATTTTTAGATTTTTCCTATTTATCAGGTTTTTCATGATATAACTAATGATTTAGCTCAGAAACTTGGTTCCTGTGAGATTTGAGAAAGAAATACGTGATCAAAATATAGAAAACAGTGTACTCACGCATGAAATGTAACGCCCGCTTCTTTCCTTTGATTGTTGCTTTTGCAGCCAAATATCGAACATCCCACCATTTTGTATGCTAGACACAAACACTACACATTCGATTTATAATAAATCTTCAATATTAATTAGGGAGTTATCCACAAAAACTTTAATTTCTCTGGCACTTTTGATATAACCCCACTTGTTTGTTTTGCTTATTTGAACTCTGCCTATAACCCGACCATGAAAAAAAGTCCGGTCGGTGATAGAGAAAAAACATGACACTCTTCTCTATTTCCTCCTATAGGAATCTTAATAAGACGATCTCGCTCTATCAAAGCATGTCAGACCCTTGGCTTGAATGGTAAAGTTTACTATACAATTAAAGCATTCACCATATGCTTGAATTGTAAAGTGATTTGAAAATGGAACGTTCTATCTAAACAGTGCACATACATTGCGAGCTGCGACCTGCCGATCGGCAGCAGCGTGACGTCACTAGCATAAACGAAAACAGCACCGGTAGCGCCAGCTAGCAATCGCTCGCTGAACGAAAACACGCCTCTGGCCAACCAGCATCACTGCCTTTTGATAATTATAACAATGTTACTATTAATTTTAATAAATATTTTTTTATAAATATTTTCTCTCTTATGAAAAATTAATTTTGTCATACCAATATAAATGTTTTATTTACCTCGCATGAATGATGTAAAGTAGTATGCTTACCTCGGTTGTAAGTAGCTATTACACCCTCAAACTATATTCGTCTAAATATCTCGGGTGCACTCGATCCGTAGCTCCCTTTGCGAGCTACGCTCGCATGGGCGCCAAATTGGATCTTGTTCTGTAATAGCTCTCTTACGTCCCTTGTGTAACAAACTACTATTTAAGTATACCATAGTACGTACAATAGCTTTCCTTTTATTATTGCTATTGCTACACAATTCATTTAAAACAAGACAACCCTAACCGAGTACGCGATAGAAAAAGAAGGCAACTTCTAGGTGAATATAACTGTAGGGAAAGGAGTACTGTGCGATCTGAATTGCACTTTATTGTGTCGGAGCAAGAGTCACAATTTTTTTAAATGATCTTGCGGAGTGTCCCTCCCCCTTCTGTACTTGTACTATTATGCATTCTGTGGTTATAGTCGTTTAAGGCGCTGTAGGTAGTGAAACTAGCGCTGCCACTACATTTATTTTCATTACTGGTAAACCAAGTCAATATTTAAAAAAAGCTCATGTAATAATTTCTTAAATTGTCTCTAAAATTTTCGAACGACTCTTCAACAGTTTTCATTCTTTCTGTAAGTTTTGAAATCCATTTTAGCTCATAGTGGCCACTTTTGGCAATTATGGATTTTAAAACTTACAGAATGAATGATATAGTAGTATAACTCAGTTTAAAAATCATATACATGACTTGATAGATAAATAGGTAATTATAATTGTAAACATATCTTTAATTAACAGTTCCATTTTAGATGTAGTATAACTGTTAACTTACTCTGTGAATTTAATTAAGTACAAATTGCTGTGTAGTTTATTTTGTATGTTCTAATTATCAGAGGAAACTTTGCTGATCACTGTTTTATAATATTTGGTAAAACTAAATGTACTGTGAAATTGTTTGTTTCCCAAAAATGCAATAAAAATATTAACTTGGTTTACGAATTAAAAATAAATGTAGTGGTGGCGCTAGTTTTACTACCACCGCGCCTTAAAGAAATTGAGGATAAAAATCATGTTTTATTTATTCGTTTAGGGTGCTGCATACGGTATCGCGGGCATAATCAAGGGATTAGGCATCCTTTCACTGAAACAACTGGACGTTATGGGCAAACTCACCGAAGCTATACAGGAGAAGAAAAACTACAAGTACCGAGAAGGTAAACGTTCAAAGAGGTTTTATTATTTGTATAATTGTATTTTTTTTAAATACATGAAGTGTTATTAGGTAGAACTGCAATTCCAGCCTTTTTGCACCTTTTAGGGGCCTTGTGAACGATTGAGCTTACTTAAATGACGGCGGCGATTTGACACACTATTTTTGGTTACGCTACTGTTCAATGCACAAATTACTCGCGCGTACATCTGAACAGGATCATATTGTGATTGGTTTGCGCAGGTGCTCTGTTCGGGTTCGAGATGCTGTGCTACAAACTGGGTCGCCTATTCGAGCCGTACATCGTGCACGTGCTGCCGCACCTGCTGCTGTGCTTCGGCGACAGCTCACAGTACGTGCGCGCGGCCGCCGACGACACCGCCAAGCTCATCATGAGCAAGCTCAGCGCGCACGGCGTCAAGCTCGTGCTGCCCTCGCTGCTGCAGGCGCTGCAGGACGACAACTGGCGCACCAAGGCCGGTGTGTGACTAATGACGAACGAACAATTATCACTTGAACCAACAACTACTGGCAGGGTCGCCATATAGTGTGGTCAGGGGCGTCTTAAATAAATAAACGATATTTGGTACTAAAATAATACATTTAGAAGGTATATTACAGGTATATTGAACTGCCTTACTTTTTTGTACCATGACCTCGATTTTAGCTCGAGTTTAGTTCATAAGCAGTCCTGTTTAAGGCCTGCTTTTGAACTGAACGGCTTAAGAATGGTTTCTTATTTGCTGATGGTAAGCTCCCAGAGGACGACTGCAAAAGGTAATACATATTGCGCCCGCGCATGGGCAAGGTGCAATGCTTGTCACACTACACCCGCTTCACTTTATTTCTAAACCAATTCCGAAATGTTTTTGTTGTGTATGTCAGGTTCGATCGAACTGCTAGGCGCGATGGCGTACTGCGCGCCGAAACAGCTGTCGTCGTGCCTGCCGTCCATCGTGCCCAAGCTGATCGAGGTGCTGAGCGACTCGCACATGCGCGTGCAGGAGGCCGGCGCGGAGGCGCTGGGGGTCATCGGCTCTGTCATCAGGAACCCGGAAATACAAGGTATCGTTACCACCTATAATTATATGACGCAGCTGTCGTCGTGCCTGCCGTCCATCGTGCCCAAGCTGATCGAGGTGCTGAGCGACTCGCACATGCGCGTGCAGGAGGCCGGCGCGGAGGCGCTGGGGGTCATCGGCTCTGTCATCAGGAACCCGGAGATACAAGGTATCGTTACCACCTATAATTATATGACGCAGCTGTCGTCGTGCCTGCCGTCCATCGTGTCGTGCCCAAGCCGATACGAGTATATAACCCCAATAAACCGAGCTGACTTTAAGGAAAACTATCTTTGATATTAACTTTTGGTTTTTGGGGTGTAAATAAAACTTTATACATTATCGGATCAGAAAAATGTGGGAATAGAGGTCAAAACACATTTTATCATTTTTCATCCCAGTGCAAAAAAGTTACAAGATTTGCCAAGTTTTAACGTTTAATACCAAATCTAAAACCAGAAACATTGTGGTAGTCATACATAACCTAGAAAGCAACAATTCAGCCTTTATTACTGTTTTATCTAAAGAGTCGGGAAAAGGACGAGGCACGACCATCAAACAACGTAGGTAGTTACACACTCGTTTATTACCCAAGAACCAACACCGGTGGGGACACAGCCGCGCACCTACTTATATCTACCCGATATTACATACATAACAATCCCTCCCCCACATACTTAACTAAAAAAACTGTTTATAATTTACTTTGGGTCTGTTCCGTCTAGATCTGCTATTTGGCTGGTCTGATTCCCTATCGTCCTGTTCACTAGCATCACTCTGTACGCTCTCATAGTCATCATCACTCGCCCTCCCCAAATCAGCATCTCTTTGAACACATACGACGGAGATGCCCCTTTTTTCCGCACTTTTTACACTTATAGCTTCGAAACCGGCACTTATCGGATGTGTGATTGTTGTAACCGCATGTGTTGCACTTGAGGCCGGTAGCGATGTTGTATACCGGCGCGCCGAGGGCGGGCGCGGCCCCGAGCGTGTGCGCGCCGCGCGCTGCCGCCGCTGAGGCATCGCGAGCACACCGTACACTCTCTGCCAGCTCCACTGCTTTACTGAGCGTCAAGTCTTGATGATTTTGCGCGAACAGTTTGTCCTTTTCGGGTCCCGCTATCAGGCCCATGACGAACCTATCCAGTAAGGCTTCCTCTAAATTTTTGAAGCCACAATGAGCTGCCAATCCTCTAATTCGTGCCGCCCACTGTGAGTGTGTTTCTCCTGGCCGCTGTACCGCCGAATAGAAATGGAACCTCTCTGCAAAGCCACACCTGACTGGTGTAAAATGTGAGTCGAGCAGCTTCAAGATTGCATCATATTCCACATCTTCCAATTTTTTCGGTAATGCCAGGTTACTAGCTAAATTGTAGGTCGCTTCCGAGAACGCGCTCAGCAAAATAGCCCTTCGCTTGACCTTGCCTTTGTCCTTGTCATCGGTTAAATCGTTAGCTATAAACCATTGCATCAAACGCATTTTATAGCCATTCCACTCATGAGATAAGTGGTCAAATGTTGACAAAACTCCAAATAACACTCCTGTAGCCATTTTCGCGTAGGAACTATCGTTGTCGTCGCCAATGTTTTATCTAAAGAGGCGGGAAAAGGACGAGGCACGACCATCAAACAACGTAGCTAGTTACACACTCGTTTATTACCCAAGAACCAACACCGGTGGGGACACAGCCGCGCACCTACTTATATCTACCCGATATTACATACATAACAATTACTTTACATACAGTATTTTAATAAAATTGATTTATTCTTCCCTCAGCAATCGTGCCAGTACTCCTCCAAGCGTTACAAGACCCCTCAAACAAGACATCGGCGTGTCTCCAAACGCTACTAGACACGAAGTTCGTGCACTTCATCGACGCGCCATCGCTCGCGCTGATCATGCCCGTGGTTCAGCGCGCGTTCCTCGACCGCAGTACGGAGACGCGCAAGATGGCCGCGCAGATCATCGGCAATATGTACTCGCTCACTGACCAGAAGGATTTGATGCCGTACTTGCCCAATATCATGCCGGGACTGAAGAGCTCGCTGCTAGATCCTGTGCCGGAGGTCAGTGTTGTTTTGGACTTAAGTATATTTTTCCTAAGCAAACCCTTTTTTATACAACTTTGTTATTTACGGTGTCATAAGTCGCACTAAATATGGCCGTGCTTTTTGATTTACGTATAGTATAACGAGTAGACCATTCATGTATATACGCGTTACCTCAATGTAGCAAATGACCAAATCAAAATTAGCTTGAAGATTCTGCACCTCCTTGAAGTTTGTCAATCACAAGTTAAACATACCCCTTCTCGATGACTGCTAAGTAACCAACAAACAATAGGTTTTCTATTGTGTCTGACGCAAATGGCAGCGAATATGTTACTAGAGTACGCCACTAAACAAGTCCCACATTACTAAAAATATGCGATGTCTAATTCTTATTGAAATAAATCTTTTTTTCCAATGACTCCTACTTTTTTCGTGTCGCGGACTCGTCTTCGTTTTTTAGAGCGCTGCCACAATATGTATGGATTTGACAGACGGCACGGCTTACTACGCGCTTACGCAGCGACTAAAACGCCTATAATATGTAAAAGCGCTCTTAGGCCCGTATTTATAAACCCCTCTCAACGTTAAGAGCTATCTTGAGATCATATTTGAGATGCTCTTCTTATAGGAACAGCATTTTAAGAGCGGTTTATAAATACAGGCGAGTCTGTGAGCGAGAACTATAATGAGATTGTGTGTGTGTACAGGTGCGTTCAGTATCGGCGCGTGCGCTGGGCGCGATGGTGAAGGGCATGGGCGAGAGCAGCTTCGAGGAGCTCCTGCCGTGGTTGATGCACACCCTGACGTCAGAGTCCAGCTCCGTGGACCGGTCGGGCGCCGCGCAGGGGCTGTCCGAGGTGGTGGCCGGCCTCGGCGTGCACAAGCTGCACAAGATCATGCCCGGTCAGTGAGAGGAGGGCATTATACCACATACACATAGGCATGTGGTCACTTTGTCGCTTTTACAAATGACTGGATAGGGGGGAAGCTTCGAAAAATCTTCGCGTCCGATTTACCTCAGTGTCTCAAGACGAAAGTTTATGACCAGTGTTGCCAGTGATGACTTACGATAGTGAAACGTGGTCGCTAACTATGGGTCTCATAAGGAGGCTCAAGGTCACCCAGCGTGCAATGGAGAGAGCCATATGCTCGGCGTTTCCTTGCGTGATCTAATCAGAAATGAGGAGATCCGCAGGAGAACGAAAGTAAACGACCGTTGGGGCGGAATGGTTCTAGAATGGCGACCGTACAGTTAACACGAAACTTTGTAAATCATCCAATCGTATTCGTATCAAGAAATGTTAATATTTTACAAACGAAAGTACCGCCTACTTGACGCTATAAAAAAGAACTTGACTCGTATTCTAATCATTCGAACACGATAGATTGCTTTTCGAATTAAGAATACAAATAACTTAACAGTAAAAAATCCTCATATCTTTGTATATTTTGTAACAGACATAATAGCGACGGCGGAGCGCACGGACATCGCGCCGCACGTGAAGGACGGCTACATCATGATGTTCATATACATGCCCGGCGCCTTCACCGACGAGTTCACGCCCTACATCGGCCAGATCATCAACCCCATACTCAAGGTGCGTATACGTGTTTACAAGTCAATGTGTTTAGGTAATTACTTTTATTTAACGATTCCCATACAGCGTTTGCATAGCTGCGGTTTTAATAGAGTGTCAAGTTTGTATACGATATGAAATACGCCACACACTAACGGTTTGGCCACAGGCGGCGCGACAAGCGAATTCGGTTATCACCGAGCGGGCGTGACGACGAGCTGAGAGGCCGTCGAGATGGCGCGCAGTGAATATTGAATTCGATTGTCGCGCCACCCACTGCGGTGGGCTGTGGCCGGGCCGTAACGACGATGCTTCTTCGCGCCTGTGGCAAGCGGCACAATCACTATCTCACTAAAAACATAAAACAGCAAATTAGATAGAATCAATTCAAACCCTTTTTACACCAGTCAATTCAAATTCGTCCTAACTACTTACATTAGAACCATGTGGGGATACGCAGGGAAAACTGCACGTTAAGGTAGATTCGCAGAGAATAGCCTTCTCAATGAGTGCCTATAGTGGTTTATATTGCATCATTTTCCTTAACTTTAAAGGCGCTCGCCGACGAGAACGAGTACGTGCGCGAGACCGCGCTGAAGGCGGGCCAGAGGATCGTCACGCTGTACGCGGAGTCGGCCATCACGCTGCTGCTGCCCGAGCTGGAGCGCGGCCTGTTCGACGACAACTGGAGGATTAGGTGAGGGATACTTGTCAACGAATCAGAGAACGAGTAGGTTTGCGAGGCCGCGCTGAAGGCGGCCCAGAGGATCGTCACGCTTTCGCAATCGGTTGGTCATCCGAAAATTGTTTTGTTCGTCTTGCTACCATCAGCCGTTGTGCACTATGACACTTCAATGCAATTTTTTTCTTTAAAATTCTTTTATGTCATTGTTATACAACGTTGTACAAAAAACCCCTAAAGCCGAATATGGTGGATAGGGATAGGGCTCCATGCATACAATCCCGGAAAATTATTACAAAATCAAAAAATCAAAAAAAAAAAATCAAACCGCCAATTTTTTGACAAAAAAATCCTTAAATAGGGATGTTGACTAATGAATAAAATAACGAAATACTAATAAAAATCGTAAATATATTAAACTTTTAGAGTAGCTTGTATACCTCTTGGTTTTATATATTGCATATTATTTGTTTTATGACCCTTCAAAGTTGGGTGGACAAGTCCATTTAAAAAGTATAAAATTTATTAAAATAAATGATACCTTTAATTAGTCCGTAAAATGTATAGCAAATTTGTCGAAGAAACCATTTTGATAAACACAATATTTAATATAGCTGCTGAACAAATTTCCTATGCGTTGCATACGAACTTGCAAGGCGTGACGTCATAACGTGCAAGCCATTAGTATGGAGCGTTTTTGATCGAGTCCATTTGTGTGCATTTCACACTGTGATATGTCGAGCAGTTTTCATGCTTGCGAATTAATTCTTTTACCAATGTTTCTTTTTTTGAGAGGTAATTTATGTAACATAAAATAAAAAAAATAGTCAACATCCCTATTCATGATAAACTTTACAGTGGCAACCCTGAACCTAAATCGTGTTTTGCTTTTGCCCATTAATGGGATTGATTATCGAAAACAATGTCTATTTGCGTCTTGGGTTGTCACTTTTTTGTGAATATTATTAGCTCAAATCGCCTGTAACTGTAACCCAGGATTTCCTAGTTCTGGCAAATGTTATAAATATTGTTCATTATGTAAACCTTGCACAAAAACATTGTATCTGCACCAATGGAAAATAAATAATTATTCTATTCTATTCTACTTTGCAGTTTTCCCTTCGATCTGATCGAAGAGTTTTCCATATAATAAAAAATAAAAAAAATCTTTTACGGGTTATAATCCGTAAATAAATTAACCAGGTATTCATCCGTGCAACTGCTCGGAGACCTACTCTACCGCATCTCCGGCGTGTCCGGCAAGATGAGCACGGAGACCGCGTCGGAGGACGACAACTTCGGCACGGAGCACTCGCACAAGGCGATCATGGGCGCGCTGGGAGCCGACCGCCGGAACAGGGTGCTCGCGGGGTTGTACATGGGGCGCAGTGATGTTGCGCTCATGGTGCGCCAGGCGGCGCTGCACGTGTGGAAGGTCAGTTTGATCGACATTTCCTTGCATTTTGGACATAACTTACGTAATAAGCAACAAGCTTAATTGTTTCTTTATTGGGAATATTTAAGATAAGCCATAAGTTTTTAATTAATTATAATTATTTAGTACATGAAACTGATCAACTTTCTCTAAAGAACATAGGTTCAAATATGTAAAAAAAACAACTATCCATTCAAATCAAAATGATACGTGATCATTTTGATTTGTATGGATAGTTGTTTCCAGTCAGTTTAGTATGGATGGGATGACCAAAATTTGTGACGAAATTCGACAGATGTTTCTTGGAGAAAGTTGTTTAGTTTCATGGACTAAACACATCCTTAAAATTTGATTCTGTGGATCGGTCTTTCTGTAAAACCCTTGTTTGTAGGTGGTGGTGACCAACACTCCTAAGACCCTGCGCGAGATCCTGCCGACGCTGTTCGGGCTGCTGCTGGGCTGCCTCGCGTCCACCAGCTACGACAAGAGGCAGGTCGCCGCGCGCACGCTCGGGGACCTCGTCAGGAAGGTAATATACTAACGTTTCTCATCATTTTCAGATAAATTATATGCAATGTTTTCAGTCGTCATATCAGCTGCACAACACCCACTGCTGGGTATAAGCCTCCGGTAGGTTTTCAGTCCTATTTGTAGGCCTGATAAGCACCGGCGGTTGACTGCGGGGCGGCTAGCAGCTTTCTCCATTTTAATATGCAACCGCTTGTGATCGTAGTCGATCGTTCTTATCAGAATGGAATCGTGTAGTTGACCGCTAGTGCGTTAAAAGGCTTACGGCCGAATACTCAAAGGCTTCTTAGCTAAAATCTTAAGTTAAGGTCTCCTTAACTTTAAGGAAGCTGTCAGTTTCATAGAGTTTCTGTCAAATCTGACAACTTTTATGTATTTAAGGTGGCCTTAACTTTGAGATTCGTTTGAGTATTTGGCCGTTAGTACTCGTAGATAGGTAATAAATTTATTTATACTTTAAAACTTTTACGTAGAATTTTATGTTTTAGTTAAAACGCGTTTAATACCTGTTGATATTTTTTACTGTCGTTTTCCGCCCATATTTTTGTGGTGATTGTAGAAGGTTCCTTTAAGATAAGGATAAGGATTGATTAGACGTTGTTTGTTGTGTAGTTGGGCGAGCGCGTGCTGCCCGAGATCGTGCCGATCCTGGAGCGCGGGCTGCGGTCGGAGCGCGCGGACCAGCGGCAGGGCGTGTGCATCGGCCTGGGCGAGATCCTCGCCTCCACCTCGCGCGACGCCGTGCTCAGCTTCGCCGACGGACTGGTACTACACTATACCAGGGGGTCAAGTCTGCTAATGTTAACGTCGAAATCGTGGTTCAATGGTGTTTAAATGGTAATGCTTTTTGACCCAGTTCTTGTTCCTTAAACCCAAAATCGAGACACAATGTGCTTCCGTTGTGAGTTTAAGAAACACAATGTGTTTCAGTTTTGGGTTTAAGAAACAAGAACTGTGTCAAAAAGCATTACCATTCAAACACCATGGAACTACAATTTTGACGAAAACATTAGCAGACTTGACCCCCAGGCCTCCTTCATTTGCTCAAGGTCGCGCGTTAAGCACCTATCGCTAGCCGTGCCTCCGAAGGCACAAGCGAGCAGAGGGCCGCCACACGCCCGCCTGAGTAGTCGCGCGGCATCTTATGCCCGCGTAGATATTGCCTCTTTATAATAGTTACAATGTCGAATCGACATTACTGTGCCGTGTACGGATGTCAAAATAAAAATCCAATAAAAGATTGTCTTTTTTCACATTATTTATGATACGCAGTTTATTTAAAAGAATACAACCCTAACGTTGCGTCGTCAGAAAAGGTAAGAGCACGTGATAGAAAGAGAGGCAACTACTAGGTGAACTGCGCGACCTGAATTGCACTTTATTGTGTCTGAGCAAAAGTCGCTATTTTTTTAAATGACTTTGCCGAGTGCTGCTTCTGTACTTGTACTATTAGTTATTCTGTGACTATACACAGTGGATCAATCACTTATTTATTCCACTTATAATATCTGCTGATTTATCATAATTATGCGCCACGATATTTGTCAACTAACATTGAAATGTCAACAATTTGTCCCATAATGTATGTTAATGTGTGGACAGGTGCCAACAGTCCGCACGGCTCTATGCGACCCGTTGCCGGAAGTGCGCCTGGCGGCGGCGCGCACGTTCGACAGCCTGCACGCGACCATCGGCAACAAAGCACTGGACGATATCCTACCGCACATGCTGCGCAATCTGCACCACCCTGACCCGCTGATGGCCGACGCCACGCTCGACGGACTCAAGCAGGTGCGTATGCCACGTGCGACAGCCTGCACGCGACCATCGGCAACAAAGCACTGGACGATATCCTACCGCACATGCTGCGCAATCTGCACCACCCTGACCCGCTGATGGCCGACGCCACGCTCGACGGACTCAAGCAGGTGCGTATGCCACGTGCGACAGCCTGCACGCGACCATCGGCAACAAAGCACTGGACGATATCCTACCGCACATGCTGCGCAATCTGCACCACCCTGACCCGCTGATGGCCGACGCCACGCTCGACGGACTCAAGCAGGTGCGTATGCCACGTGCGACAGCCTGCACGCGACCATCGGCAACAAAGCACTGGACGATATCCTACCGCACATGCTGCGCAATCTGCACCACCCTGACCCGCTGATGGCCGACGCCACGCTCGACGGACTCAAGCAGGTGCGTATGCCACGTGCGACAGCCTGCACGCGACCATCGGCAACAAAGCACTGGACGATATCCTACCGCACATGCTGCGCAATCTGCACCACCCTGACCCGCTGATGGCCGACGCCACGCTCGACGGACTCAAGCAGGTGCGTATGCCACGTGCGACAGCCTGCACGCGACCATCGGCAACAAAGCACTGGACGATATCCTACCGCACATGCTGCGCAATCTGCACCACCCTGACCCGCTGATGGCCGACGCCACGCTCGACGGACTCAAGCAGGTGCGTATGCCACGTGCGACAGCCTGCACGCGACCATCGGCAACAAAGCACTGGACGATATCCTACCGCACATGCTGCGCAATCTGCACCACCCTGACCCGCTGATGGCCGACGCCACGCTCGACGGACTCAAGCAGGTGCGTATGCCACGTGCGACAGCCTGCACGCCACACGAGGCAACAAAGCACTGGACGATATCCTACCGCACATGCTGCGCAATCTGCACCACCCCGACCCGCTGATGGCCGACGCCACGCTCGACGGACTCAAGCAGGTGCGTATGCCACGTGCGACAGCCTGCACGCGACCATCGGCAACAAAGCACTGGACGATATCCTACCGCACATGCTGCGCAATCTGCACCACCCTGACCCGCTGATGGCCGACGCCACGCTCGACGGACTCAAGCAGGTGCGTATGCCACGTGCGACAGCCTGCACGCGACCATCGGCAACAAAGCACTGGACGATATCCTACCGCACATGCTGCGCAATCTGCACCACCCTGACCCGCTGATGGCCGACGCCACGCTCGACGGACTCAAGCAGGTGCGTATGCCACGTGCGACAGCCTGCACGCGACCATCGGCAACAAAGCACTGGACGATATCCTACCGCACATGCTGCGCAATCTGCACCACCCTGACCCGCTGATGGCCGACGCCACGCTCGACGGACTCAAGCAGGTGCGTATGCCACGTGCGACAGCCTGCACGCCACACGAGGCAACAAAGCACTGGACGATATCCTACCGCACATGCTGCGCAATCTGCACCACCCCGACCCGCTGATGGCCGACGCCACGCTCGACGGACTCAAGCAGGTGCGTATGCCACGTGCGACAGCCTGCACGCGACCATCGGCAACAAAGCACTGGACGATATCCTACCGCACATGCTGCGCAATCTGCACCACCCTGACCCGCTGATGGCCGACGCCACGCTCGACGGACTCAAGCAGGTGCGTATGCCACGTGCGACAGCCTGCACGCGACCATCGGCAACAAAGCACTGGACGATATCCTACCGCACATGCTGCGCAATCTGCACCACCCTGACCCGCTGATGGCCGACGCCACGCTCGACGGACTCAAGCAGGTGCGTATGCCACGTGCGACAGCCTGCACGCGACCATCGGCAACAAAGCACTGGACGATATCCTACCGCACATGCTGCGCAATCTGCACCACCCTGACCCGCTGATGGCCGACGCCACGCTCGACGGACTCAAGCAGGTGCGTATGCCACGTGCGACAGCCTGCACGCCACACGAGGCAACAAAGCACTGGACGATATCCTACCGCACATGCTGCGCAATCTGCACCACCCTGACCCGCTGATGGCCGACGCCACGCTCGACGGACTCAAGCAGGTGCGTATGCCACGTGCGACAGCCTGCACGCGACCATCGGCAACAAAGCACTGGACGATATCCTACCGCACATGCTGCGCAATCTGCACCACCCTGACCCGCTGATGGCCGACGCCACGCTCGACGGACTCAAGCAGGTGCGTATGCCACGTGCGACAGCCTGCACGCGACCATCGGCAACAAAGCACTGGACGATATCCTACCGCACATGCTGCGCAATCTGCACCACCCTGACCCGCTGATGGCCGACGCCACGCTCGACGGACTCAAGCAGGTGCGTATGCCACGTGCGACAGCCTGCACGCGACCATCGGCAACAAAGCACTGGACGATATCCTACCGCACATGCTGCGCAATCTGCACCACCCTGACCCGCTGATGGCCGACGCCACGCTCGACGGACTCAAGCAGGTGCGTATGCCACGTGCGACAGCCTGCACGCGACCATCGGCAACAAAGCACTGGACGATATCCTACCGCACATGCTGCGCAATCTGCACCACCCTGACCCGCTGATGGCCGACGCCACGCTCGACGGACTCAAGCAGGTGCGTATGCCACGTGCGACAGCCTGCACGCCACACGAGGCAACAAAGCACTGGACGATATCCTACCGCACATGCTGCGCAATCTGCACCACCCTGACCCGCTGATGGCCGACGCCACGCTCGACGGACTCAAGCAGGTGCGTATGCCACGTGCGACAGCCTGCACGCGACCATCGGCAACAAAGCACTGGACGATATCCTACCGCACATGCTGCGCAATCTGCACCACCCTGACCCGCTGATGGCCGACGCCACGCTCGACGGACTCAAGCAGGTGCGTATGCCACGTGCGACAGCCTGCACGCGACCATCGGCAACAAAGCACTGGACGATATCCTACCGCACATGCTGCGCAATCTGCACCACCCTGACCCGCTGATGGCCGACGCCACGCTCGACGGACTCAAGCAGGTGCGTATGCCACGTGCGACAGCCTGCACGCGACCATCGGCAACAAAGCACTGGACGATATCCTACCGCACATGCTGCGCAATCTGCACCACCCTGACCCGCTGATGGCCGACGCCACGCTCGACGGACTCAAGCAGGTGCGTATGCCACGTGCGACAGCCTGCACGCGACCATCGGCAACAAAGCACTGGACGATATCCTACCGCACATGCTGCGCAATCTGCACCACCCTGACCCGCTGATGGCCGACGCCACGCTCGACGGACTCAAGCAGGTGCGTATGCCACGTGCGACAGCCTGCACGCGACCATCGGCAACAAAGCACTGGACGATATCCTACCGCACATGCTGCGCAATCTGCACCACCCTGACCCGCTGATGGCCGACGCCACGCTCGACGGACTCAAGCAGGTGCGTATGCCACGTGCGACAGCCTGCACGCGACCATCGGCAACAAAGCACTGGACGATATCCTACCGCACATGCTGCGCAATCTGCACCACCCTGACCCGCTGATGGCCGACGCCACGCTCGACGGACTCAAGCAGGTGCGTATGCCACGTGCGACAGCCTGCACGCCACACGAGGCAACAAAGCACTGGACGATATCCTACCGCACATGCTGCGCAATCTGCACCACCCTGACCCGCTGATGGCCGACGCCACGCTCGACGGACTCAAGCAGGTGCGTATGCCACGTGCGACAGCCTGCACGCGACCATCGGCAACAAAGCACTGGACGATATCCTACCGCACATGCTGCGCAATCTGCACCACCCTGACCCGCTGATGGCCGACGCCACGCTCGACGGACTCAAGCAGGTGCGTATGCCACGTGCGACAGCCTGCACGCGACCATCGGCAACAAAGCACTGGACGATATCCTACCGCACATGCTGCGCAATCTGCACCACCCTGACCCGCTGATGGCCGACGCCACGCTCGACGGACTCAAGCAGGTGCGTATGCCACGTGCGACAGCCTGCACGCGACCATCGGCAACAAAGCACTGGACGATATCCTACCGCACATGCTGCGCAATCTGCACCACCCTGACCCGCTGATGGCCGACGCCACGCTCGACGGACTCAAGCAGGTGCGTATGCCACGTGCGACAGCCTGCACGCCACACGAGGCAACAAAGCACTGGACGATATCCTACCGCACATGCTGCGCAATCTGCACCACCCTGACCCGCTGATGGCCGACGCCACGCTCGACGGACTCAAGCAGGTGCGTATGCCACGTGCGACAGCCTGCACGCCACACGAGGCAACAAAGCACTGGACGATATCCTACCGCACATGCTGCGCAATCTGCACCACCCTGACCCGCTGATGGCCGACGCCACGCTCGACGGACTCAAGCAGGTGCGTATGCCACGTGCGACAGCCTGCACGCGACCATCGGCAACAAAGCACTGGACGATATCCTACCGCACATGCTGCGCAATCTGCACCACCCTGACCCGCTGATGGCCGACGCCACGCTCGACGGACTCAAGCAGGTGCGTATGCCACGTGCGACAGCCTGCACGCGACCATCGGCAACAAAGCACTGGACGATATCCTACCGCACATGCTGCGCAATCTGCACCACCCTGACCCGCTGATGGCCGACGCCACGCTCGACGGACTCAAGCAGGTGCGTATGCCACGTGCGACAGCCTGCACGCGACCATCGGCAACAAAGCACTGGACGATATCCTACCGCACATGCTGCGCAATCTGCACCACCCTGACCCGCTGATGGCCGACGCCACGCTCGACGGACTCAAGCAGGTGCGTATGCCACGTGCGACAGCCTGCACGCCACACGAGGCAACAAAGCACTGGACGATATCCTACCGCACATGCTGCGCAATCTGCACCACCCTGACCCGCTGATGGCCGACGCCACGCTCGACGGACTCAAGCAGGTGCGTATGCCACGTGCGACAGCCTGCACGCCACACGAGGCAACAAAGCACTGGACGATATCCTACCGCACATGCTGCGCAATCTGCACCACCCTGACCCGCTGATGGCCGACGCCACGCTCGACGGACTCAAGCAGGTGCGTATGCCACGTGCGACAGCCTGCACGCGACCATCGGCAACAAAGCACTGGACGATATCCTACCGCACATGCTGCGCAATCTGCACCACCCTGACCCGCTGATGGCCGACGCCACGCTCGACGGACTCAAGCAGGTGCGTATGCCACGTGCGACAGCCTGCACGCGACCATCGGCAACAAAGCACTGGACGATATCCTACCGCACATGCTGCGCAATCTGCACCACCCTGACCCGCTGATGGCCGACGCCACGCTCGACGGACTCAAGCAGGTGCGTATGCCACGTGCGACAGCCTGCACGCGACCATCGGCAACAAAGCACTGGACGATATCCTACCGCACATGCTGCGCAATCTGCACCACCCTGACCCGCTGATGGCCGACGCCACGCTCGACGGACTCAAGCAGGTGCGTATGCCACGTGCGACAGCCTGCACGCCACACGAGGCAACAAAGCACTGGACGATATCCTACCGCACATGCTGCGCAATCTGCACCACCCTGACCCGCTGATGGCCGACGCCACGCTCGACGGACTCAAGCAGGTGCGTATGCCACGTGCGACAGCCTGCACGCCACACGAGGCAACAAAGCACTGGACGATATCCTACCGCACATGCTGCGCAATCTGCACCACCCTGACCCGCTGATGGCCGACGCCACGCTCGACGGACTCAAGCAGGTGCGTATGCCACGTGCGACAGCCTGCACGCGACCATCGGCAACAAAGCACTGGACGATATCCTACCGCACATGCTGCGCAATCTGCACCACCCTGACCCGCTGATGGCCGACGCCACGCTCGACGGACTCAAGCAGGTGCGTATGCCACGTGCGACAGCCTGCACGCGACCATCGGCAACAAAGCACTGGACGATATCCTACCGCACATGCTGCGCAATCTGCACCACCCTGACCCGCTGATGGCCGACGCCACGCTCGACGGACTCAAGCAGGTGCGTATGCCACGTGCGACAGCCTGCACGCGACCATCGGCAACAAAGCACTGGACGATATCCTACCGCACATGCTGCGCAATCTGCACCACCCTGACCCGCTGATGGCCGACGCCACGCTCGACGGACTCAAGCAGGTGCGTATGCCACGTGCGACAGCCTGCACGCCACACGAGGCAACAAAGCACTGGACGATATCCTACCGCACATGCTGCGCAATCTGCACCACCCTGACCCGCTGATGGCCGACGCCACGCTCGACGGACTCAAGCAGGTGCGTATGCCACGTGCGACAGCCTGCACGCCACACGAGGCAACAAAGCACTGGACGATATCCTACCGCACATGCTGCGCAATCTGCACCACCCTGACCCGCTGATGGCCGACGCCACGCTCGACGGACTCAAGCAGGTGCGTATGCCACGTGCGACAGCCTGCACGCGACCATCGGCAACAAAGCACTGGACGATATCCTACCGCACATGCTGCGCAATCTGCACCACCCTGACCCGCTGATGGCCGACGCCACGCTCGACGGACTCAAGCAGGTGCGTATGCCACGTGCGACAGCCTGCACGCGACCATCGGCAACAAAGCACTGGACGATATCCTACCGCACATGCTGCGCAATCTGCACCACCCTGACCCGCTGATGGCCGACGCCACGCTCGACGGACTCAAGCAGGTGCGTATGCCACGTGCGACAGCCTGCACGCGACCATCGGCAACAAAGCACTGGACGATATCCTACCGCACATGCTGCGCAATCTGCACCACCCTGACCCGCTGATGGCCGACGCCACGCTCGACGGACTCAAGCAGGTGCGTATGCCACGTGCGACAGCCTGCACGCGACCATCGGCAACAAAGCACTGGACGATATCCTACCGCACATGCTGCGCAATCTGCACCACCCTGACCCGCTGATGGCCGACGCCACGCTCGACGGACTCAAGCAGGTGCGTATGCCACGTGCGACAGCCTGCACGCGACCATCGGCAACAAAGCACTGGACGATATCCTACCGCACATGCTGCGCAATCTGCACCACCCTGACCCGCTGATGGCCGACGCCACGCTCGACGGACTCAAGCAGGTGCGTATGCCACGTGCGACAGCCTGCACGCCACACGAGGCAACAAAGCACTGGACGATATCCTACCGCACATGCTGCGCAATCTGCACCACCCTGACCCGCTGATGGCCGACGCCACGCTCGACGGACTCAAGCAGGTGCGTATGCCACGTGCGACAGCCTGCACGCGACCATCGGCAACAAAGCACTGGACGATATCCTACCGCACATGCTGCGCAATCTGCACCACCCTGACCCGCTGATGGCCGACGCCACGCTCGACGGACTCAAGCAGGTGCGTATGCCACGTGCGACAGCCTGCACGCCACACGAGGCAACAAAGCACTGGACGATATCCTACCGCACATGCTGCGCAATCTGCACCACCCTGACCCGCTGATGGCCGACGCCACGCTCGACGGACTCAAGCAGGTGCGTATGCCACGTGCGACAGCCTGCACGCGACCATCGGCAACAAAGCACTGGACGATATCCTACCGCACATGCTGCGCAATCTGCACCACCCTGACCCGCTGATGGCCGACGCCACGCTCGACGGACTCAAGCAGGTGCGTATGCCACGTGCGACAGCCTGCACGCGACCATCGGCAACAAAGCACTGGACGATATCCTACCGCACATGCTGCGCAATCTGCACCACCCCGACCCGCTGATGGCCGACGCCACGCTCGACGGACTCAAGCAGGTGCGTATGCCACGTGCGACAGCCTGCACGCCACACGAGGCAACGAGGCGCTTGACGACATTAACTAACAACGAAAATATATCCCTATTTTATGTCTATTGAAGGTTTTTTTCTAAATGGGATGAATGATGAACGAAATGTCCTGAATTAATAAATAAAATAAAAATCTGAATAAAGTTAGGAATTTTTACATTTCCAAGGTTAGAATTTAGTGAATTCGTCCTTAATTTTTCCAAGCCATTTTCCGGACTTGGCGTAAGCTTAGCACAGTTGACGATGAGGTCATTAAAAACTGAGCTCAAACGCACCTTGTATAACGTGTCTGATTCTATAACTAAAACATGGATCGGCCTTTGTTGAGAAACTCACTCACCTTTTGGTTTATAAATACAAGAGAAATATGTAGATGGCGTTGTGCAAGGAAAGCAGTGCTTAGCGTTTTGCGTTGCTTTTTAGCATGCTTTGAACTGTTTTGCTTGCTTATTTTTTAAAAATAGTTCTGATGCATCAAATACTTATATTTTTGGGACGTTTTAAAATAAATATAGTCTAGATTTATTCTAATATATTAGGCTACACAAACGTATTTTTTATTTTGATCTAGCTTGTATAGTTTTCATATAATATAACAAACTTTTTTTTAGAAAAAAACTTCATATTAATTTGGCATATTTTTAGCACCTTTTTTAAAAAACTAGCATATTTTTGGATTTTTTTTAACAACATTTTAGTACATTTTGTATTAGCCGAGTTGGCAACACTGTGCGTTCCGTTTGCTGCTGCAAGGTTGCTATTTAAACGTCTAATTTGTTAACTACGCTAAGGCCCTTCAAAGAGTTTTAATGGTAGAGTCACCTTCGTTAGTGTATGTGTGCAGATAATGGCGATAAAGTCCCGCGCGGTGCTGCCGTACCTGGTGCCGGTGCTGACGGCGGGCGGCGCGGACGGCGCGGTGGACACGCGCGCGCTGTCGGCGCTGGCGGCGGCGGCGGGCGGCGCGCTGGGCCGGCACCTGCCGCGCGTGCTGCCCGCCTTGCTGGCCGCGCTGGTGGCCGCCAGGCACTCGCCCAACGAGGCGCGCGAGCTCGACCACTGCCGCGACGCGCTGCTGCCGGTCGCTGATCCTGCTGGCGTGCGCTGGTCAGTACCCCTCACATTTCTCTCTCCCACTCTATAGTATGTACAATCTAAATGAGTTAGACAACTACCGAGACGTCTCAAGTTATTGCTTAATTTAAATTTTTACTACTTTTGTTTGATCTTAGTGTATAAATATGATAAATGTGTCAAGTGCAAAGAAAACAATTTTAATTCGATTCTAATGAGTCAACTCTGAAAAAAAAGCTGTGCATTTACTTACATTCGATTCTAATTCGTATTTTTGCTGGTTATCCGTAACCATTACATTTCGTTTCGTTATTAAAAAGTTTGCAAAAACTACGAATTCGAATTTAATACAAGTGCACAAACGTTAAGCTTGTTTAATTAATTAACCGACTTCATCAAAAGGAGGAGATTCTCAATTCGATTGTATGTTTTTTTTTATCGTTGTTCGCGCGTATCTTCGACATTTATGGACCGATTTAGATGATTCTTTTTTGTTTTTTAAACAATTTTTTTCAATTTCAAACGTTAATTTTAGATTTAGAAAAAAGTTACACTCTTATTATCATCGTGTGTACAGCATAATCGACACTTTACTGGAATGGGTGCGCACAATGGAAGGCGAGAAGCGTCGCGCGGGCGCGGCGCTACTGTGCGCGTTCGTAACGCACACGCGCGCCGAACTGCACGCACACGTGGGGGCCTTACTACGCGGGCTGCTGCTCCTGTTCGCGGGCGACGAGCGGGATGTGCTGCAGATGGCGTGGGAAGCACTCGCCGCGCTTACGAAGAGTTTAGAGCCCGAGAGAATGGTGCAACACGTGGCCGACGTCAGGCATGCTGTGAGATACGCCGCCGCTGAGCTGCCTGATGGACCTGATAAGCTGCTGCCTGGATTCTGTCTGCCCAAGGTATGTAGCATTGTGTATACTGCTATAGATGCTCATTGCGCTCAACAAGAGCGTGAAACTCGAGCGTATGTAACAGATGTACGGCCGAACTGCCGCGATCCTGATAAACAGGGCCTATAAGGTACGTCCAACATTCCACCGCGGGCATGCAGCATAGAGCTGTTGCTACTGGCGGACGAGCGAGATGTCCTGCAGATGGCGTGGGAAACACTCGCCGCGCTTACGAAGAGTTTAGAGCCTGAGAGAATGGTGCAACACGTGGCCGACGTCAGGCATGCTGTGAGATACGCCGCCGCCGAGCTGCCTGATGGACCTGATAAGTTGCTGCCTGGATTCTGTCTGCCCAAGGTATGTAGCATTGTGTTTATTAAGTGCGATAGATGCTCATTACGAAAACTCGAACGTATGTAGCCGATGTACGGCCGAACTGCTGACGGGCATGATAAACTGCTGCCTTTAAGGTACGTCCAACACTCCACCGCGTGTACGTAGCAGAAAACTGTTGCTACTCGCGGACGACGAGCGAGATGTGCTACAGATGGCTAGGGAGGCGTTCGCCGGGCTTACCAGGAGCTTGGAGCCCGAGAGAATGCTGCAACATGTAGCTGATGTCAGACATACATTGAATTATGCCGCTGCCGATTTCTCTTCATTTAGATTCGACTCTCACCGCACAGCGGTTAGTTCACGTTTCGTGGCATCTCGTCATGGATTTGACGGATTAGGTGTTTTCGCGTCGCTTCACCGTGCTACGTTTACACGGAGACTTACCGGCGAATAGACTATTTCCTAAAACATATTTTTTTTCTATACCATGTTCCTATCAAATAGAAAACTCTATTTAAATATTTGAAATTACTCATCTAAAAAATATAATACTTAAAATATATTTTCTGCCAGGGTATCGCGCCGATCTTACCGCTGTTCCGCGAGTCCATCCTGAACGGTCTCCCCGAAGACAAGGAGAACGCGGCGCTGATGCTGGGCGAGGTGATCAAGCTGACGTCGCCCGCCGCCATCCAGCCCTCGGTGGTGCACATCACGGGCCCGCTCATCAGGATCCTGGGGGACCGGTTCAACTCCAGCGTCAAAGCCGCCGTGCTGGAGACGCTCGCGTCGCTATTGTCTAAGGTAATATTGGTGAAAACATTTGTCTCTTTTATAAATGGACAGTTTGCAGCCACTTTTTAAATCCTAAATTTCTAGGCTTACCCTCGCGCTCAGCGCGTGAGCGGGGCAAGTCAGGGCACGCGCTAGTCGGTGTGCGCGCGTGACAACAATTCCAATTTGTGTGTGGGTGGGGCATCATTTGGGACCAAAATGTAAATAAAAAAAACATACATTGATTACAGAATGACCTGACGTGACAAGGGGTCCAAAAATTCATTTAGGCACAAGTTGTCCAATTCGCAATTGGTCCAAATCGCAGACCGTGAATTGGACTAACTGAGAAAAGGGTGAATTGGAATTGGACCAAATGTAAATACAGTTCCATTGGACCAATTGCGAATTGGAACAGTTGAGCCTAAACGCAAAAATTATAGTGTTGAATTTTGGTAAGAATTTTATTCAATTGTTATTGTCCAGGTGGGAGCGATGCTGAAGCAGTTCCTGCCGCAGCTTCAGACGACGTTCTTGAAGGCCTTGAACGACCCAAACCGCGCCGTGCGCATAAAGGCGGGGCTCGCGCTCTCGCAGCTGGTGCTCATTCACACGCGCGCCGACCCGCTGTTCGTGGAGATGCACAACGGGATCAAGAACGCCGACGACCCCGCCATACGGTCAGTGCTGCTATGTGATCTCCCCATTACTAGTCCCTACTGACATAAACTACTACTACGCTATCGTATTTCTAAGAGTTCGGGTCCGGAACGAGGTGATCCGACAGAGAACTAAAGTGATCGACATAGCCCACCGGATTAGCAAGCTGAAGTGGCAGTGGGCCGGCCATATTAGCCGTGGAACCGATGGCCGCGTATCGGCAAACGTAGTGTGGGACGCCCTCAGACAAGGTGGAGCGACGATCTTCGCAGGGTGGCTGGCAGAAGCTGGATGAGAGAAGCCGCGGATCGTGCTCGATGATACTTAGAGAGACCTATGTCCAGCAGTGGACGCTGATAGGCTGATGATGATGACGCTATCGTAACTGGGTCCTATTTCACCAAATCGACATTTGTTAGAACCTGCAGGCCTATCGCCTAACTCAAATTGCTAAAGTTTATGACGTCACTGCACTATTCATCCCTGTCATTGTGTTATGATATGACAAGTACGGACAGTGCATTGCTATTCCTATCGCTATAGCTTTGAGTTAGGCGGTAGGGCCCCTGGACTTTGCAATTACATTAATTTGAATGATTTATCCGTGCAGGGAGACGATGCTGCAAGCGCTCCGCGGCATAATATCAGGCGGTGGCGACAAGATGTCCGAGCAGCTCGCGTTGAGCGTGCTCACTACCCTTAGCGGGCCACTGCTGGCCCACCCTGAAGACCCGCCGCGGGCCGCAGTAGGAGGCTGCCTGGGGGCGTTGCTGGCGCGCCTGCCGGAGCACCATCGCTCCGCCGCGCTACAGCACCACGTGCTGGCCACGCCGCCCGCGGACCAATGGACGTTGCTGCACGGGCGATCGTGTGCGCTGTTTGTAGCGCTGAAGGAGGCACCCACAAACGTGTACACTGAGCCTTTCCAGGTAATTTATTTATTTATTTAGGTAAGAAGTAAAAAATATTATAGACAAATAGATAGATCTACAGTACCATTATGTTATTTAAACAAGATTTTATGTAAATGAGTAAGCAAGAAACTATGAAACTATTAATAAATTATATTAAGGAGTTAATTGACATAACAAATTGTGAATATTTATTTGTAAATTGTGAATATTTATAAATTTGGTAATTTAATTGACAGTTTTAGCAGGCTTCTTTCACTCCATATATACTGCGTGCGCGCTTTAATTACCTACCGGCCGCCGCCCGGTTCGCTAGCGGACTATTTCTCGGTTGTTTGCCGGCAGCCGCGTGGCGCGTTCGTGCGCATATATTTCGGTCGAACTGTGGCACTACCATGTTTTTTTATTTTATTTTTTTTTTATTTTAGGAAGGTTTACAGCTTTATAGGCAAATAAAAACATTATTAATTACTCGAAGCCAATTACAAACCTCCACATATACATATCAATAGTATCCTATATATGAAATAAAATGCATTATGCACAAAAAAGTACAAATTTCCACTAAAAATAAAAATTCAACCAAAAAGACAACCAGTGACGTTAGAAAAAATAATAAAAACTAAAAAGTAATATGTTGCTATTGTTATTACACAATTAAGGTTGAGCACCCACACAGAATTGCTGCCGAAAGTAATGCAAGTTTACAGTTCGCCTGATAGTCGCCGGGCTTGTCATAAATAAGTCGAAGTCATGTTCACTACTATACCTATTATAAGCTTCGCAGCCACGCAACATAAAGGTGTTATGACGGTAGTTTGTGTGGGCTGATGGTAAATGAAGCAATGGACGCCGACGAAGACCAAGAGTGTTAGTGCGAAGACCAATCTTAGATAATAAGTCCGGGCAACCAATGGCGCCATTAACAAGTTTAGATATAAAACAAACGTCATTTACTTCACGGCGAATTTGAAGAGGTAGAAAGTGATATCGCTTACAGCGGTGCTCGTAACTCTCAGAATATTGGCCGGCCTTATAATCCAGAAATCGCAAAAACCGTTTTTGGATTTTCTCCAGGCGCGTAATGTATATGTTATACATCGGGTTCCACACCTGCGAAGCGTACTCTAGATGGCTGCGTACGAAGGCACAATACAGAACTTTGATTACTTTTAAAGATTTTAGGTCACTGGACATTCTCATTTCAAAACCTAGAGCCTTGGAAGCCCTTTTAGCAATGTGGTCAATGTGATCGTTAAAAATTAATTTAGAATCATGTGTCACACCTAAGTCCCTAATGCTGTCAACCCGAGTTAAACTGTGGTTTAGAAGATTATACCTGGAATCAATTTTATTCGTCTTACGTGTAAATGTCATATACAAACATTTTCCCACATTGAGATCCAATTTGTTGAGAAGGCAGTATTGCTCAAATCAAGACACACAGTTGATGCAAACTGTTTACGTTACCGTTAACTATCAGATATACTGCTCACAGCCAGTGCGAGTGAAAGAGACAAAACGATGGTTTACGGTAATGTAAACAGTTTGCATCAACTCATGGTACACCGTTGTTGTAAAAGTTGTATTGTTTTAAGGTTGAAAGTGCCTTCAGTTTTATAGGTAATCTATTTGTTCCAATCCAAGACATTGCTGTTGGTTGTTCGAAAATAAATGAATAAATAAATTGGTGATACTATTTTGTTTGCGATGTCTGCCCCGCTCATATCAATGCGCTATAAGCGGGACAGACGAGCTAAAGTGAGAAAAGTGTCAACACTATTTCTTTTCTGGCAAAAGTTGTCTCGTTCTCGGTAACTTGGTCATATCCGTTTAGAAGATTTAACTTTGTTGTGGTCGTGCAGGAGCGCGTGGAGCGCACGCTATCGTCGTACCTGTGCAGCGAGCACGTGCCGGTGGCGTGCAGCGGCGTGCGCGGCGTGGCCTACCTCATGCGCCACCTGCTGCGCCAGCACCGCGCGCCGCCGCAACACCTGCTGGCGCAGTTCGTGCGGGTATGTATACTGTGCAGCGAGCACGTGCATGGGCGTATCTAGAGATATTTTCCAGGGAGGGGGGGCTGGCATCCAGAACCGCGTTGGAGTATTCCGCCGTAGTTTTTTCTGGGGTGGGCACCAGACTATTCTATTTTTATTCGGGCACGGCATCCGGCCCCCTATCTTCCTACGCCCAAATGAGCGTCTGCCAATTAAGCCCCCCCCCCCCCCCTTAATGTCCCAATTATATCCACAACTTGAGGTTGAGCTCGATGCAAATTGGCAGGTGCTAAGGACTTAACTGCGGAAGAGTTCGAGATACATATAAAATAAAATAAAAATAATACGTAATTTAACCCATATAAATATGTATTGTCGTCGATGCAGAGCATGAACCACTCGAGCAATGAAGTGAAGCAGCTGATGGCGAGCGCGTGCGCGGTGGGCGCGGGCGGCGCGGGCGCGGGCGCGGGCGGGCCCGGCGGCGACACGCTGCGCGCGCTGCTGCCGGCGCTCGTCAACGGCACCAAAGAGAAGAACACCTACGTGCGCGCCAACTCCGAGCTCGCGTTGCGCGCGCTGCTGCGCCTGCCGCACGATGAAACCTTCGCGCAGGTACACTGCATGACAAACTTTATGGCGGCTGTGAAGTTCACCATGCGCGGGAGTGTGACTAGCATAAAACCTCTCCCAGCTAGGGCTGCCACCTCTCCGGATTTGACCTGGAGTCTTCGGCTAGTAGTGGATATCCTAAGGAAAAAATCTGGCATTCTGTGCATCCTGGACAGGACATAGATAAACTCTAACTCGAAAGTAATTTTCCATTTTATTTAATTTTAAAAAATATAATTATTTTAATAAATATGATTTATCAAAAAAATATGATCGAAAATCCGGGTCTGCTCTTGAAAGGTGGCAACCCTACTCCCACCCACTAACACTTTAACATCACAGCTGCCGTATAGATTCCATCTATCGCATCATAACGATACTGCCAGTACCTACGGGCGCCAACTCAGAATTTATTAGTGTTTACTTGCCTTTTTGAGCACCATTTTATATAATCTATGAATTCGTAAATCCTCCAGCACCGTCGAATCGAGTAATTTTATATGAAAATTTGTACAGCGCCACCTATTTCTGTGAAAAAGAAAGATTTTAACGGCCTTACCACAAAAGATTTTAAAACACTGTTTAGTAAAAAACACTGTTTAAATGTGATGCCGTCTCTTTCAAACAATATTGTCAAAAAAGTGACAGCATCACATTTAAACAGTGTTTTAGTTAAACACATGTTAAACAGTGTTTTGTGGTAAGGCCGTTAATGTTTTTGTTATTTGTATTTGTTACAATTCGATAGATTGCAATAACTCTAATAACGCGACGAAAACTAGTAGACGTAAATTGCCAACAAAATGTGATACTTCATTGATATCTTTGATTGAAAGTTGCGTTGTTAATAAAGCTTATTACATAAGCAAGAAACTAAACACAGGGTCCGGAACTTTTTCGATTTTGATCTACGATTTTGCATAATGCTACGATTTGGTTGTTTCGTTTGCATATCGAATCGAACTAAAAAGTAAAACGCAAATGCACAGAGGGGAACCAAACATGATTTAGTAAGTGTTGAATGGAGTCTGTGTGCGCAGGAGTGCATGGAGCTGCTAGAGGAGGGCGCGCGGGAGGCGCTTGCAGACGTGGTGGCACGCGTGCTACGGCGCGCGCACACCGAGCCCGCGCGCGACGAAGACCTCGACTGCACGCTGATCACCTGAACGCCGCCACATCGCACTCATATTATAATTAACACTTTCAAATCAATACTGTTTTATTCAGGCCCTTGTTACCTTCTCCCAGTGAATATATCCTTTTAATGATTATGTAAATGCCATTGGAAAAAAAAACATAGTGCTTAAACAAAGACGAAATTGTGAATTATCTCTCTGTAGTGCACTCCGAACAAGCTTTTTGGTAACTTTTTATCACTGAAACAATATTTTCTAGCCTGTCGTTTAGTTTAATGGACTTTTATTGCGAAAAGTACCTAGCTACTTTAGTACAGAAAGGACATAGGGTGCGTTTGGACCAAAAAAAAGAACTGTTCCTGAGGGTTAAAAATACCTTCAAATAATAATTAATAGGGCTCTTCAAGAGATATATGATCACAAAATGAAGATAGCAATGACAGGTAGCAGATGATTTGTTCCTCATTTCACGAACTGATAAGTAGCTTTCGCTTTCCAAACTTTTCCAAATAATGTTATTTTGTAAAGAAAGAATTGGGTCGGAGAGTCAGGTTCGGGGTTGCATGTTATTTTGTAAAGAAAGAATTTGCTTTAATTAAATAAACTTTATTCTACATGCCTTATAAAATATTTGTTCAATGTTTTTATTACTATAACTTCACAGAATATACCTAAATGCTGAATGTAATATTTACATCAGTTTACACTACATAATATAGACAGTTTATATCGCAGATACCATAAATGGTTTATTATTGCATACCATATAAAATATAGGTACATAGTGGAATGATGATAGACAATACAATAAAATGAACTACCTATTCATAATCTGGATATTAAAATTCTGACTTCTTGTCTTTTTTGGCGAAGCCTTTAGCCTGCAACAGATCATTGCATTCTTGACGGGCGAGTTGCGAAAGTGGTAGGCGCTCGAGCTCCCGGTCGCCTTCTCCGAGTAGTATCAATTCCGGTTGAGCTCCAGTGATGAATTTTACCTCTACACGATCGTAATATGGGGCGTCGTCTAATACGAACTTCCTCACCTCGGGTAGTCGGTTTAGGGAACATCCTCTGCAACTCTGAAAGCGAATAGTGATATTGACCAAAGTTCGATGAAATTATATTTTAAGAGGTAAGGCAAGCACTTCATTACCTCAATTCGTGCAGATACGACGTCTGAGAGTTCATATGAAAATACAGTTAATATAAAACACGAAACAATAGTGATTAATACCGCCTTCATGGTAAGATAAACTTATGAAATCACTAATCAACCGGCAGACTCAGGAGAAATATTAAAGAATTTGTGTGACAGAAAATCGTGAGATGTGAAATTGTGAAGGGAGGCGATGGCGATCTTACGTATAGTAGGTATTGCTTTCTCTGTGGGAGGCGAGTGAACTTTTGACAGGTCACAGGAGATTGAGGCCGCGTTCCGAATCACGCTGGGTTGCGTTCCAAACCTACGCTCCGAGTGCAACCTAACCACAACCAAACGCTCTAACGGCGGCGTTCCAAACATTAGAGCGTGACGTTCGTTTGACACACCAAACGTCAGGAGGCTTACCATCAGCAAATAAGAAACCATCCTTAAGACGTTCAGTTCAAAAGCAGGCCTTAAACAAAATTGCTTAAATCGGTACCATGACCGTCTTTTAGGTGAACGGCTTAAAGATTGTTTTGACTCGAGGTGAACGGTTAGTTTGTCTCTGGCATGGTTTGTCACAGATCACTAATGCTTTGTAGACGTAATGCGAAAACTAGTAGTATCTCTTATTAGTCTGTGGATAGCGCTTTACAAGTTGATGGGTCCATTCTGCCAGACAAATCTCTGAGTCATCGATCGCCATATTTTATTTTTCATGGTTAAAAAATGTACTCAATATCGATCGATGACTCAGAGATTTGTCTGGCAGAATGCAGTAACCTCAAAAACTCTTGTAATGTATTGTAAATCTAACTGAAAATAATAATTATATTAGATTACCTATTAAGAATTTTCTTGTTTCATGGCATTTTTAGTTGCGGATCACGTCGATGTGAATGTTAATGTGACAAGGTTCCTGCGCATTACCAATTGGCGGGGATAGTATTCTGTCTGCTACGCGTCGACGTTCTAAATTGATGAAAAATAATATAACGGATACTTACTAGTTTTTTTAATGAGAACATTGCAAATAAAGTATTACAACTTCATATTTATTTTTAAGTGCGATTTACTAGGTATAAAATAAAATCTCAAATAAAATGTCGCAAGTCCATAAAACAAATTAAACTTACCTATATTATTTCAGTTTTTTATTTTCAATATCATTGCACACCATTAATTTGATAATTACATCTGTTTAAATGTACATAAATGAGACCAGGAGACTTTTGTTCACACATTTATTGACACGGACTCTATTTTATCTTACTTTACAAACATTCTAAAGACATAGTATTACTAAGCTCTACAAGAAATAAAACACTTTTAACGGATACTAGCGCGGTTTTATTAAATGTTATTAGGTAGTAGGTATTTGATTTGATTTCTGATTTTTTTCGGCACCTTTGCAGCTGCCGTGGTCACTGGGGGCTAGTATCCGTTAGAAGGGTTTTATTTCATGTCTAGTGAGCGCGTAAGCTTGAGAATTGAATAAGCTCTACAAGCTTATGTCACCAACCAAACATTACAACGGTTTCACAAGAAGTGCGTCAAAGCAATGACATTCCTGTCGCATGTAAAGCAGATTGTCAAGCTTAAACTTCGAATGTACCATAGAGCAATGCATGGAGGTCGAAAGCCCCCCTTAATCTGCTGCATATGCTGACCATACTTATTAAAACAGTTTTCTAACTATCTGTACAGCACTACTAAATTTCAAATTATAATATCTGTCTAATCAGACTTATACACTTCTTAAAAGCTTCCTACCAACAGTTACAAAACCTATCTCAAGTTATCTATCTCTCATTTCCCCTGTCTACCCCTTAACATAACATTTGACCTAACGTATCCCAAACATTGAAACACTGCAAACATCCAAAACTTTCTATATGCCTCTCCATTCCTATAACCCGTTACAACACTTCTCGAGCTACTTACTACATTTCAAAAACCAAACTGGTTGTCCACTTTCATTTCTATTTCTAATTTCTCATTGGTCATTTCATATATGAAGTCTCTGATGAACAGGAGTTCTTTGCAGCATTCTGCTGCGGCTATAAACTCTGCTTCCGTACTTGACAGCGCTACGATCGGCTGCTTTCTTGAGCTCCATGCCACTGGTCCACCGTTCAGCCAAATCACGTTAACCGACGTGCTACCTACGCCTAGTGTCTGAATACCCCGCGAAATCTGAGTCACAGTACGATCGAAGCACTTTATCAGCTTCACCAAAATGAATACCTTTATTTTTCGAAATCGTTTTAGCATTGTCTAAATTACTCTAAATCATTCAAATTTGGAGCACTTTGTTGAAGCGAGCAATAATCATTTTCTTCTTTATTTGATTATTATTATTCATAATAACATAAAATGTGATGCAAATTAGGTACTTATTTATGGGGTCTCATCTCTCATCGTTTCTTTTTATTTTAGTGATAATCAACAACATATGAAGACGTCGCGTTGCCTTTATCCAACTGTTAAATAATAAACATTAAAAGAAATTCACAAATCTTAAAATTCTCACACCAAATTAACTAAATACACTAAACAATTTTGAAAAAGTTGATCACGTAGGAACTTATTATGAATTGCTTTATTTGACATTACAGACGCTATAAAACAGCTCCCAAACTGTCAAACCGTGCGTCATGGTACGCTTCGTCCATACATAAAAAAATGGTGAACGGTTTAAGAGCGTGTATTAAAGCAGGCCCTCCGCAGGCCTGCTAAATCGAGGTCATGGTACGAAAAAGTAATGCCGTTCAATATAAGTCCTGCTATAAGAGCTCATAGTAAGGCCCCAGGGGGCTTACGATCAGCAAATAAGAAACCGTTCAGTTCAAAAGCAGGACTGCTTAAGGCCTGCTTTCATACTTACCGTCGAGGTCATAGTAGTAAGGCAGTTCATTATAAGCCCTGCTATAAGAGCTCATAGTAGGCCCCCAGAGCGTTGCAACTTTTTTACCATCAATCCAAAATTCCGAATCCGCATCCTTTTTTTTTTGTCATCGTTTCCCTACCTTGAAATTGGCAAAATGCGCAAACCGCGCGACGCCATAACAAAAAAAAAAAAAAAAATAATGGATGGCTGTAAAACGGTCTGACGTTTGTCTATAGAAAATATGTCAGATGAGCGACAAGGACTTTTTGGCGGGATTTTGAAAAGTCGAGCGCGGTTTTTTAAAGTTTTTGCAAATTAATTATAAATATTGTGCATATTGTATATTTTGAGTGTAAAGTGTAAATAAATAAAGCATATATATAGTGTAAATAAATAGTGTTAGTAGGAGGTCGGAGCAGTAATGGGGAAAAGGAAAAAACCTAAATTGGATGGGGATCCAGTACCCAACGATTCCGACTCAGACGAAAATGATGTGGATAAATACAAGCCATACAAAATAGATAATTACACCCGACAGTACCCTGAAGATGGGGGAAATTTTGAGTACCTAGTTATTTACGAGAGCATGGATGAAGGAAAACCCATAGGCGATAGAGACCTAATGGCGCTTGGCGCGAACCTCAAACGACATAACAAGGGTATCAAACGTTTCAAAAGAATAAACCGATACAAAGTCGCTGCCATTTTCGAGCGGCCAGGGTTAGCCAATATGGCCTTAAATAATACAAAATCGGCGGCCGAACTCAATGTAAAAGCCACAATACCAGCTACACTAACGGAGATTACAGGCGTTATCCGAGGTGTTCCCAGTTATATGTCTAATCAGAACATATATAATGGCATATCCAGCTCCAGGGACGTTGTGTCTGTGCGTCGGCTGATGCGGCGCGGGCGTGATGAAGATGAAAACCCCATACTAATACCTACCCAGACAGTTGCCATCACATTTTCCTGCCCCACCCTTCCAGATAGTGTTGATATCAACAGCTGGTATTTTGAGGTAAGCCAGTACATTCCTCCTGTGAGTCAATGCTTACGTTGCCTTCGATATGGTCACATTGGCAAATATTGCAAAAACGCACAGAAGTGCTCAATTTGTGGCGAGAATCACTTTTTTAAAGAATGCACTAAAACTACGAAGGAAGCCGTATGCATTCACTGCAAGGGAAATCATATTTCAATTTCATCAGAATGCCCTAAAAGAAAAGAGGAAATAGAAAAAAATAATTCAAAATACCAAAAGAGATCATATGCTGATGTTTTTAATAAAAATAATTTTCCAGACTTACCCTCTAAAAAACCAGAAAAACACTTGCAAAACATATTACAGTCAGACGTTATCCTTAATTTAATAATTTCCACTATACTTAAACTATACACTCAAAAATCATCTTCAGAAAATTCACCCCCATTAACATCGGAGACTATTAAAACTGTTCTCTTAGATACATTTAACTCCAGTAAGCCGAACAATATTACTAATCAATAATGGATCAGCTTAACATTATTCAATGGAATGCTCAAAGTTTGTTAAGTCATAAACATGTCTTCACACAATATCTTTATCAAAATGATATTCATATTGGTCTCATTTCTTAGACTTGGCTCCAATGCACAAAAACTTTAAACATAAGAGGCTATAAAATAGAAAGATTAGACATAGGTTCTAAACACAATGGTGTTGCTATTTTAATCAGAGATTACCTGCCCTATCAAAAATTACAAACATATTATGACGATTCTTTACAAAATATTGCTATTACATTACAAATTAACAATGAAACTTTATCACTAGTTAGTTTTTATAGTCCCACATCTGCTACTCCTTGTAACTTTACCTACACACACCTTGATAATTTAGTAAAGTCAATACCCAAGCCCATAATATTAGCCGGCGATTTCAATGCACATCACACCATGTGGGGTTGTGCATCTACAGACACGCGAGGGTCAACACTGTTAGATGTCATAAATGATAATAATCTGTGCCTTTTAAATGATGGTTCACTAACAACTGTTGGTTCACATAACTGGCGGTCTAACGCTTTAGATCTTACAATAGTTTCTCCCGCTTTAGCTTTAAGATGTAATTGGCAAGTGCATGATGATTCCCTGTGCAGTTACCATTTTCCTGTCCTTACTAATTTATTATGTAATCCTGTAAATATAAACAATAGTGCTAACATAAATGTAAATTATTCGAAACCAAATTATAAGACAGTTGATTGGAAGAAATTTAAGCAGTTGACAGATGTTACATTAAGTAACTGTAACTTTAACTTAAATGATCCAGAAACATGCTACAATTTGCTTTCTGAAATTTTAATAGAATGTGTAGATGAGGCTAATTCTTCTCGAAAACCAGTACATCAACCATCACACAGACAAATTAAAAAAAGAAAGTTAAAACTCCCTTGGTGGAATGATAAATGCACACAAGCTGTAGAAACATGTAAATCTGCTTATATAGAATTTAAACATAATCCTACTGAGCAAAACTACATACAATTTAAAAAGAAACAAGCACAGAAAAAACTAATAATTAGTAAGGAAAGGCAAAATGCGTGGCACGAACTATGTAACACATTCAATCGTCAGACACCTCTTTCTGTGATATGGGCTAATATTAGAAAATTTAATAAATCATACTGCAGTCCTCCCAGTAATTTCAATTCTAACAGTTGGATCCAGTTGTTTCTAGATAAGTACACCTCTAATACACAATCTCAACCATTAAGCAACCATTCCGATTATAATTCTGATACTGAACAATTTTTCATGAAACCCTTTACTTTAATTGAATTATTAACTGCCATAGATTCTCGCAAAAACACTGCTTTTGGTTTAGATCATATATCTTACAAAATGTTTAAGAATCTTAGTACGGTGGGTCATAAAATAATTCTTAATATTTTTAATGCATTATGGAACAAACTAATCATTCCAAAATCCTGGAAAGTTGATTGCCTTATCCCTATTCTTAAACCAGGCAAAGATAAAAATCATCATGACTCATATAGACCCATAGCACTAACATCCTGTGCAGCTAAGTTATTTGAGCAATTGGTAAAACAAAGGCTGGAATACTTTATAGAACATAATAATTTATTGCCTTATAATCAGTTTGGTTTCAGAAGAGGTCGTTCAGCAGTTGAAAGTTTGAATCACTTGTATTTAGATGTACATAATGCTCTAGTTAGTAGTAATTTCTTAGTGTGTATTTTCTTTGATATAACAGGCGCCTTCAATAATGTTGATCATAATGTTCTCATGGATGAGCTGTTTTCACTGGGTTTACCTGAAAAATTAATAACATGGATATTTAATTTCTTAAATAAAAGAGATGTGTTTGTTAAATTTCAAAATAATTTATATGGACCACAATTATCCAATAAAGGTGTTTGTCAAGGTGGAATATTAAGTCCATTATTATTCATTTTATACATTCATAAGTTAAATAATATATTAGGAAATGATATACAAAATTTGCAGTATGCTGATGATCTCACAGTCTATTGCACCGGCAAAAACATGCATCAAGTGGAACAAAAACTTAATAATGCATTGATAAGATTGAAAGCCTATTTTGATTATTTAAAGTTAGAAGTTAACCTAAGTAAAACTAATGTTCTAGTATTTAGTAAATCAAAGATTTTACTCACAAATATTTTGTATGATGATAATTTACTTCCTGTCAGTGATGAGGCGAAATTCTTAGGAGTCATTTTTACTCGGAACCTCTCATGGGTTAAACATGTTTCTGGCTTGGCAGACAAAGCATTAAGAGCATTTAATATCTTAAAGTCCCTAGCTCGAACATACTGGGGAGCTGATCCAAAAATTTTACTCATGTTGTACAAATCCATTGTTCGTTCTCATTTTGAATATAGTTTCCTTTGTTATTCTTCTATTGATGTTCTTGTAAATAAACTGGAAAAGATTCAAAATAAAAATCTTAGACTTATCACAGGGGCAATGAACACTACACCTATTATATCAATGCAAATAGAATGTAATATTTCATCCTTATTATTAAGGTTTAAGTACTTAAAATTTAAATTGATTCTTAAACTACACAGTGTAAATAATCACATTCTTTTGAACAAACTAAAAAGTAACACTATTCATACTTTACATGCATCTTCATCAAATTGTAAATGCCCATATATTCTTCAAGATTTTCAACAAACATCAGCATATATTGAACAAGAAAATATAAAAAGCAATGAAAACTGGGCTTGCTACTGTGGTTCTTATGAAAGTAAATTTCCTCCATTAGAAATAGACATCGACCATGACCTTCGAACCAAAGAGGCAGTTTATGAAAAGTTATCAGATTGGCAAGATTATCATGTAATTTACACAGATGGATCGAAAAGTGATAGTGGAGTTTCTGCAGCGTATTACCATACAAATTTAAAGTACGGAAAAGGTTATCGCTTACCAGCTAATTTTAGCGTTTTCTCAGCTGAAGCCACAGCAATCCTGTTGGCCTTACAATATATGCAAACTGATGTTATGTGTTCTGACAAAGACAGATTTCTAATAGTTTCTGATAGCATGTCTGTGTTAAAGGCACTAGAAAATCCAGGATTCCACAATTCACATTATTTACTATTTGAGATTAAAGAATTAATACAAAATTTAGCAGATATCAAGAAAGTAAAGTTTGTATGGACTCCAGCACATGTCGGTGTGACAGGTAATGAAAATGCCGATTACCTTGCCAGATTAACGAATTCTCGGGGAGGCAACATTAAAAATATTTCAACTCCTTGGCAAGATCTGCTTCCTGAATATCGAAAGAAAATCAATAATCAATGGATTGAAGAAAGGACAACTATCATCCAATCAAAAGGAGCATGGTATGCTGGTATTAATAAAGAAGTTGGCCGAAAACCCTGGTTCGCTACATCCGGTAACTATCTGCAAAGGAAGTTTTACACGCAGATAAACAGGCTAAGATTTGGACATTGCAGATTTAAAGCTCATTTGTGTCGTATGCGCATAATATCATCCCCAGTATGCACTGAATGCACTTCACAGGAAGATCAGACTCTGGAACATATCTTTTTTACTTGTCCGGCGTTCAACATACAGCGTCTGTTACTAATAGATCAGCTTTTGAAAACACATAAAACCATCCCGCCATCACTACAGGACATCCTAGCTCGCCCAGAAAATTTCATCCCCATCTATGAATTTGTTATCTCCACACTTGGAGAAATTTGATGTGACAAACTTGGACTTGACACTTAACTCGGATATGACTTTCAACTGGAAAAGACAAAATTGCTATAACAAAAAATCAAAAAAAAGATAATTCAAGATTTGGCTTTTTGCCTTAAAAATACCAAGAAGACTTAAGATTTGGCTTTGCCTTTATTTCAAACATTATTAAGAAACCAACACTCAAGAACTGGCTGTATGGCTTTGACCTTCGCCTGTCCAAAAGGACGAATTACAACTACTACTACTAGAAAATATGTCAATGTCAATGCTGTTAGCGCGAATCCGACCAAATTAGAGCGCGGTCCGCATAACGATAATATCATTATTATCGCGAATCCAAATAAATGTAGTAGGTACAAAAACCCTATTGTGTGCTTATGTGCAATATATTGAGACTATTTCTTAATTTGGTCGGATTCGTGCTAAAATCGATTTTTCATGCTCTGACAGACAAGAGAAAATGTGGTGGGTGCATATTGGCAGACTAACCGCTAGAACGTCGATTGTAAATAATCTGCTGAATACTTCAAAAATCGATGACTTTCAGCGTTTGATGGAAATGGAGAAAGTCTGAAAAAATATTATTTATGTTTATGTAGGATTGAGGTAAACAAAACAAACAAGTTGCACTTTTGTTTGACAGAAAGCTAACAGTGATTATGCTTCGGAGCATGGGAGGCGTAAGCGCAAGATGGCGGATGTTATGACGCAATCAGTGACGTCACACGGCAGGCTGATTATCTAAATAGAAACTATTTAGCGACCGGTTTCATTTGACATACATTGCTACTTTTCTTTCGTATGTTTTTTTTACCCCAAAAAGAAGTAGCAATTCATCTGTCAAATGGGACCGGTCGCTAGGTGGTTTCTAATTAAATAATCAGGGCGCCTACCATCAGCAAATAAGAAACCGTTCAGTTCAAAAGCAGGCCTTAAACAGGACTGCTTAATGCATGCTTTCATACTAACTGTTGAGGTCATAGCATAAAAAGTATTGCAGTTTAATATAGGCCCTGCTATAAGGCTGGCCACACACAGACGGAATCCCGAATCGGAATCACGTACGTACGTGATTCCGTACCTACCACCACACACAGACGTTTTTTTTCGTTTGGAATCACGGCTCAGTCAGACGCCAAACCTTGATGAGGAAACATTGAGCGAAGATGAATTATTTTTCTAAAAATAAACAAAACTACATAATTTATTATAGACTATTTATTATTTATATTACGCACAGGTCTATTCTATTGCATTTATGGAAACTAGAACTACATAATAACTAAGCAAAATAATAAAGGGTTTGCCAAAAGGCTGGTATCCAGAGCTGTAATAAAAAAGTTGTACGCGTTTGTTTGTATACGTCACTCACACATAGGCCGTGCGTGTGAGCGCATTTCGTACGGAATAAAAACGGTTCTGTGTGGCGACCAATACAAAATATATGGTAGTCTTGCGTTCGGAAAGCCTTTTTTCCGTGCGTGATTCCGAATGCACGGGCTCTCATGTGGAATAACGTACGGAATAAAATTACGTACGGAATGTTAACGCATGTGTGTGGCAGGCCCATAGATTTTGTATGCAATTGCTGCGTTCGGAATTCCGAATCGGGATTCCGTTTCGAGATTCCGTTACGTGATTACGTCTGTGTGTGGCCGGCCTTAGAGCTCATAGTAAGGCCCCAGCCCGCGGGTTAGCCTTCACGGTGATTCGGTACGCAAATCAGCGCGATGACATCGCTGACAGCGCGACTCGGAATGCACCCACTGTCAAATGTCAAACTTGTCAAAGTCAAGTCAAACGTCAAAGCAATTGTACCATGTTATTTGTTGTTTTGAGATAATAAATATTAGTTGAGTTAAAACGCTCAAAAAGCTCATTTATGCTGCACTGGAATTCACACTTTTTTGTTTGCTGTAGGATTCTGATAAAATGGAAAATATCCATCGCAGAGCTATACAAAGTAACTTTGTGTCGCTAGTGGAGCAAACGGACTTGGATCTAATGGTGTCTGTACTTTATGAGAAAGGAGTATTTTCTGAGCAGATGATCGAAAAGTATAAGGTAGGTAGTCTATTTGTGTCACTAATGTTGTACGGATAATAGAACTGGTGCATCACCACATGTGGACCTTATACATACTTATAAGATTATACGTTGTATTCCAGGACACAACAATTCATCTACGCACTCGCAAACGTCAGCTGTATATGGACATAATGCTGAGAGGGCCAGACGCATTTGGTCACCTGACTGACGCCTTGCAGGAAGCTGGATATTGGAACCTTGCCAGGGACTTAGACCCTAATAGTTCTTTACACACCAGAAGTCATCATAATCCAAGCAAGTATACAGTACTATCTAACACATTTTTCACTGGGGAAATCCACAAGGCAACCACCAATACATAAAACGAAGAAGATGAACACCCTTACCCAGACAATTATTTATTAGAAAAATGCTATCTGGGCCTAAAACCCTGCTGTTTCAGACTGCCAACCTCAATGATCATTGGGCTTATATTTCCACCCGTTAAAAGTCATATTTAGGAGGGTGGGGGTGGACTCCCATCCTAAAGGAATATAAATCTCTACTTTGTAGCAAAAAAGTGCTTTATATAATACCCAACATCTGAACTTTGGGTAAATAATATGCATCCAAATATCCTATCTCTAGGCATCATAATAGGCTTGTTTCCATTAAGAATAAATATAATGGATAGGGGTTTATAATGATTAATTATATAATGGAGAAAATAACAAACAATTTTAATTATTAAAAGCGTTAAAGATTAACAATATTTTTAAAAAATAAATTTCGTAAAATGAAACCTTTAGTCACGTGACAGTGAACACCAATCAGAAAGCGTTACGTCACGCCGTGCGAAACTCCAATCTTGTCTTTGACGTTTCGAGTATCACTACCGGAGGCGCGTTCCAAACCTACACTCCGAGTGCAACCTAACCACAACGGAACGCAAGTTTTAGCCATTTTTTCCATATTTCTCCATTGTTTGGAACATATACATATAAATAACTGGTTTGGCGTTTTTATAGTCGTGCTATCACACTGGGGCACTATAATGTACTTATAAGTACTTATAATATGAGAAATTCATTTTTAAACGATAAAAACTAGCTATAACGTACGAAGACACGATCGCTCTTTGGTTGGTTTCGCACGGCGTGACGTCATTCAAGACGCCATGACAGTCTTGTGCGTTTTGGAACCAAATTAAAATTGGTTTTTTAAAACGCGAAATTTATAATGTAAACGCTTGATTAAAAATAAATAAACCTTTTTTTTCGATAAAATGCCTAATAAGCTAAAATATTAAGCAGTTATTGAAATTTTGTCAACTAGCCTATTATAAATGCAAGATTGTATGTAAAATTTTCTGCAAAAATAATGTTATTGTACTTATCTCGCATTTTCATACAAAAAGATTCCCATCGGCTTACCTTTTAGAAATCCAACCCTACCAATCCACTATGCATGCAGATCATAACATTTTGTAGAACAACTTAACTTCGCCATTATTTTACCCCTTGCCACTGGTAGACAGAGAGGGTTAATTTGGTTACCTACTTATAATATTATTATAATATAACTATTGTGTGATACTTAACAGGGCCTCAGCCTCAACCGCATTCCAGTGGTGAAAATAGCTACATTAGCTTAAGCAATAAGAAAAAAGACAGAAATAGAACAGACTTGGAAACACAAAAAAGTAAGTCCATTGAGCAGAGCCATCAGAATTATTGTTTGAATGAATGAATTTGAATATATAAAAATGGTGAAAGGATTAAATCATACAGTCTATGAATTATTGTGATTGTTTTTCTTTTTTGGTATTGTTTGTGAATGTTTATGCTATAATTAAAAAAAAACTTAAATTAAATTATGTTTTATTATGTCCAGATGCAGTTTTGGATGAACCAAAACCCCAACAGATAATAAAACCTGCACCGTATGAAGGTGAACCTAATGATTACATACCACATTTTGATGTGAAGAAATCAGCAAAATTTTATGATGAAGTTGATGCAAAAGGTCAGTTTTTTTTAAACACTGCTACTATTTAGTATTATACAGAAATTTTTTTTTGAAAAAAGAAATATATGTAGCTTACTTCCGCAAACAAAATATGCAAGATGCACCGCCCGCCCGCCCGCAAAAATACTTATACAGAAATGCTCATGAAATGTTATGTATAGAATCATGTTGCATTTTATTACCTAATTTCTCTTTTATTCTATTGTGACTTTTGTGGCATGATGACATAGTTCTATGTACAGTACAATCAGCGTCAAATTGATATGAACATCTAGAATGGTCAAAATGATCTGAAAAACAAAAAATCTATTTGATCTATGCAGTTAGAATCATCATATTGTTGTAAGCACACAAGGTGTTCAAAATATCTTACTACTCATTGTTTCATACTTATTTATATGAGCAGTCAGAGTGTTAAAAATTATCTTAGCAAACAAAGCTCTCAAAGTTATCTGTGCATAATGCATTATTACATTGTGCACAGGTAACTTAGACAGCTTTGTTTGCTAGGAATTTTTTGTTATATTAAGCATTCTATATGAGCTACAACAAAAATTTATTTTGCTCAAAGCACTTCGTTTATTTTATGTTCGATGGCGAGTTTGTTTTTATTTATGCGTCTGTTCTGCCGAAGGAATAAAGCCATACCGAATGCGGGGCAAGCGCGGGGAGCGCGGCGCGCTGGTGGTGTTCAGCTACATCGAGTTCCAGCACGGCATCGAGGAGCTGCGCAACGGCGCCGACGTCGATGCCGAGAAGCTCAAGTACCTGTTCGCAGAGCTCGGCTTCAAAGTCTGCTCGTACCTCAATTTGACCAGAGACGTGAGGGAAATTCTGACTAATATCACAGAATATATAATAGTACTAACGTACAGAAGTCCGACCCCGCGAGGACCATCAAATAATAAGCTACTCTCGCTGCACGGCAATAAAGTACAATTTCAAACTGCACAACGCTGCGTGGATAAAATTATATGCACCTACGAAGAAGAAAGAGAGGCGTCTCTTTCTTAAGCATAGCTCTCGTATTATTACTTTTATCCTTACTATAAAAATATTATAAATTAATGCGAAAGTCTGTTTGTTTGTTACGCCTTCACGTTTTAACTACTGAACCGCTCATCATGAAATTTTACATACACATTGTCAGAAGTACAATGAAGGACATAGTGTACCTTTCATCCCGAAAAAAAGTATTGTTCCCGAGGGATGGCAAAAAAACTTTCCACGCAGACGAAGTCGCGGGTGGTCGCTAGTGTTTCTATAAATTCGATTTAGGAACATTCTATTAGCGGTCGCCCACGACTTCGTTACAGGTCCACATACGAAGTTTCCCCTTTTTCATTGTCTTTGAAGTTAATTTATGCGACCAACACCTTCCTCATAGTCCAATCTATCTCTATACTAAAATTCATCAAAATCGGTTCAGTTTTTGAGGCGTGTAGGTGACAGTATGGATTTTGAAGTGAAGCCACTACATCTTCATTGTATTAGCAGCAAGCTATGTATCTACCTACGATACAAACAACCGATCCGGGTATTCCAATCTGTTGCATCGTAAGGGTTGGACCACATAACAGACCGACCACCGAATCGCCTTTTTCCGTCGCCCTATCCTTTTCTGTCGGTCAGAATCGCCATTTGCTTGAGTGAGAAAGATAACGGGAATGCGATAGCACGTGGCGGAATCCTCGAGGCGATTAGCAACCCGCTATCTTTCTCGCTCTAGCAAATGGCGGTTTTTAGCGTTCTTAGTCGTAACTTTATTTACCAAAAAGTTCGAATTATGAATTGAACGCTGCTCATACAGTGCAAAAAACTGCACGGCAGCCCTAGGCTTATACACACAGTTGCGCGTGTACAAAAACGTCATCTGACGTCATCTGTTTGTAATGGCAAGCGGTTGTATGGAGTGTCCGGGGTGTGACTGTACTACCGTGTTACTAACCCCGTATAGGCATAAGCAATAACGACGCTCGACTTAAGGAGCTTATCGCATACCTCGTTCGTCTGTTCGTGTACAGAAAACGGAAGAGTACCTAAAGCTGATGAACCGCGTGCTGCGCGGCGTGGAGTGCGCGTTCATCGTGGTGTCGTCGCACGGGTACCAGCGCGGGGCGGCCGTGGACGTGGACTTCCGGTGCCACGACGGCCGCCTCATGTCCGTGCTGGAGTTCCTCGAGTACTTCAGCAACGAGCAGCTGCCCGCACTCGTCGGGGTGCCGAAAGTCTTCATCTTCCAGCTCTGCAGGTACTTACTATCTTTTTGATTCCCTTGAGAGTGTCGGAATATGCATTTTTGTTTTAAAAACAGCCGTATCTTTTTTTTACGTTAACTGAGAAGTTTGATTTTTTCCACAGCTTCAAGGGACTGTGACGTTTTTTTTATTTTTTTAATGAAATAAACGAGGTTTTAATTTTAACTGGATACTTTTACGATTTCCCGAGACAAAGGGTATTGACAGACAGACAGACAGACGGATAACAAAGTGATCATAAGGGTTCGGTATTTTCTTTTGAGGTATACGGAACCTTAAAAACGAATTTAACAATAAAATAACCTTTGATAAAACTGCGCTAGTTTCCGTAAAAGGGTTTTGATTTAATCATAGACTACGCTCAAGTAGACGGATTATGGTGCGAGTGAGAAACCGATTCTTACGGCTTATGCGATGTGTGAGAAAGAGTTAAAAACAAAATGACAGCAGAACCAGGCTTGACTTCATTTATCGTCTTTTATCATCTTGTCAAAAAGCATCTACTTGATTATTTTGTGATTTTGATCGCGATCGGTTCGATTTGGCTCTTATAACTATATAAATCAATAATGGTGTCGTGTTCTGTATTGAATTGTAATGTTACTTACGACAATAACCCAAATAAACAGTCATTTCACAGGTAAATATAATTGTACAATTACCATTTTCATATTGCTTATATTAGTTGAATATATTCCCAAACACACTAAGTGATACACTAATATTATGCTGTTAACCGTCTATTTTCTAAATAAAAGCTGATTTCTAAACATTATGTGTTAGATAAAAAGATATTATGTCCGTGAACTTGAGAAAATACGACGTTGAGATTGATCAAAAATTATCGATATCGATTCTCATGTCGATAATTTCCAATATAACTTTGTGAACACTTTGTATTATTTGCACTATATTTGTTTACGTTGTTCCTTGAAGAGGGCCCCAGCAGCTGCCGTTACCGCACTCGCTGGGCGGGGGCGAAGGGCCCTCATTGAGCGACGGCACGGCGTCGGCGCCGCCCCAGGGCTCCGCGGACGAAGGCCCGCTGCCCCCCGCGCCGCCCCCCGCGCTCGCGCCCCCCAAGAACATGCGGCAGTACTCCGACATACTCATCGCGCATTCCACATTGCCAGGTCAGTTTTACAATAGGGCTCTTATCTCATTGTCGGTGGTGCAGCATCGGTACGACCGACGCTCAATATACACGGTACCAAAAGCATACCGAAAGCTTACTGGACGCCTATATTTCAATAGAGTCTATTTTCAAATCAGGAACGCAACGCTCTATTAGTTTATTGAATAGACTAATAGAGCGTTCCTGATTTGTCTCTTTTCGATTCTGTTTTCGCACAGAATCTAACGACTTATTTTTCATACTTATGAACGTAATATGTAGGCGATAAGCCTTAGCACTAGCCGTAGCTTAACCTAAAACTCGATAGATAATATTCCTTGCATAAGGCCGCATTTCCACCTGCAAGAAAACTTCTGCTAGAAGTGTACCACAGCCTGTCAGACAGTAGCTTACAAGTTATTGGTAAATAAATTAGCAAATGCAATGGCGTCAGTTTGGTCACAGAATAACTAATAGTACAAGTTCAGAAGCAGCACTCGGCAAAGTCATTTAAATAAATAGCTACTTTTGCTCCGACACAATAAAGTGCAATTCAGGTCGCGCAGTTCACCTGGTAGTTGCCTCTCTTTCTATCGCGTGCTCTTACCTTTTCTGACGGCGCAACGTTAGGGTTGTCTTCTCTTAAATGAACTGCGTAGCATACTTATATCATAATGTGAAAAACGACAATTGTTTATTGGTTTTTTGATTTTGACATCCGTACACGGCACAGTAATGTCGATTCGACATTCCTCTGCTCACTTGTTCGTTCGAACGAACGGCTAGCGGTAGGTGCTTATGGCGCGACCTTGAGCGAGTGAAGGAGGCCTGGTTTGGCGTTTATAAGCTACTGTGTGACAGGCTGTGGGACACTTCTTGCAGGTGGAAATGCGGCCTAACAGTGTAATGAATGTGTCAGGGTACGTGTCGCGGCGGGACCCGGAGCACGGGTCGTGGTACATCCAGGCGCTGTGCGAGGTGTTCGCGGCGCACGCGCACGACTGCCACGTGGACAAGCTGCTCAAGCTCGTGGACGTGCGCCTCGAGGAGCGCTTCCGGGTGCAGACCTCCACCGTCGAGGGCTGGGGCTTCAACCGCCGCCTCTACCTGCACCCCGGCCTCTACGAGAGCTAGCCCGGACCGACCCACCCAAGGGCGTGGTTGTTGTGGCTGCAAGATGGCCATAACCATAGTGTAAAGAAGTCTAATAGTGATTACTCCCCGAAGAGCGTGCACGATGCCGACGCGCCGCGGCAAGTGCGGCTGTCTCGATATCGGCCTCTCGGCTCGTGTCGTCTAAACGATATTCCCCTAATTAGGAGAAAATGTTCCCCAATCACGATATCATTATTACCCAAAAACATAAGTACGTTTTGTTTGAAAATATGATTTTTTCCCCCCAATAATTAAAATTTTCCTCAAAATTGCGAAAAAAGCCCCCAATCTAGCAACCCTTGTCCCTCACCGGTCGCGACCGCAACCGCTGAGAGTAAGTAACCACTATTAGCTTCTTTACACTATGACCTAACCCCACCATCCTGCTCGCTCAGACATTAAACGTTGCCGCATAGTAATAACATAACAATATTTTAACTTTAAATGTGAGGGAACTCCTTTGCCTCGGCGCAAATCAAGACAAAATAAAAATGTGTTTATGTACTGGATAACAACTGTAGTTGACATTTATATGACAACTATTAGTTTAATGTAGTTACCGCCAGAGGCGCTGTGCCAAATTGTATACAAAATTGCTTACTACAGTAAGAGAGAGTACTTACTTATAATACGGGCACTGGACATAAAATTATTTATTTTTTATTTTCATTTTGTACATAGTAATGAAGTGTTAATTTATTTATAATATTGAATATAGACGATAGGCATCTCTAATATAAAAATATAAAATCAAAGTTAATATTTTCATATTGTGTCCAAGGTATTTCAAAAGGCAAAAACAATTCAATTTATTGAAGCCTATTTACATTTAATTTTCTTTTATACTACTTACTGATTTTTTCAATGATTTTATAAATAGGTGCTAATTTTATAACAACAAGAATTTCTTTACTTGGATCGGTATGTAATAGTTAATCTATTAAAAATAGCGGTAGAGCCCCTGGTCACAAAATATGTCTGGAGGGGTAAAAGTTGTTCGATTTTTAATACAATCTTCATAATTAATTTATTTTCTTCATTTATTAAAAGTCCAGACGTGTGGTTACCCTAAATAAAATGAACATTATTAACCGTCCCGGGGCCGTACCGGTTAACGCATAGAACTTCGAAAAGTCTGCTGGGTTTAAAACAGATGAATCGAGCCCAAATAACTTCAACAAATACTACAATACGAAATTCCTTACTTTTATTTAAAGTTTTAAGTTGAAGCTTGGCAGATCCGTCGAAGTTCGAAAAGTTAGCCGGTAGGGCCCGTGATCTTGTGGGCTGCTCCGATCATTGAGCAACAGTTTCTCTCAGGATCGTGCTGTTTAGTGTTTTTTCCTTTTACCGCAATATCGCGGCATGCCGTCAGATTAATTTATCATCCGTATTCACAAACATTACTATGACGCCTGTAGCACACCTCCGCTGCGGAACACCGCAGTAGGTTCCGGTTCCAGATCGACAAGCGAAACAAATGCGAACAGCCTGGGGCCTTACTATGAGATAGATTTTTCACATGCGATTCCACACACACGCGAAAGTAATGACGTAGATGTGACCCTCATCGTCGATAGAAGACTACTCATAGCGGAACTACCGCGAAACCGCACCAGTGCCCGCGGCCCTTTAGGACCATAATGTCCACTTCTTAAAATGACCACATCCCAGATCGTCCACTTCCCGTAAAGACTGCTTTCTCAGATTGACCATCTCCCACATTGGCCACTTCCTAAAAGGACAACTTCCCAATACGTCCATTTCCCATGACAATTAAAGGGCTCTCCACATTCGCGCCGTGAACACCCGTGAAAGCCGCGAACCGCGAGTGTGGATGGTTTTCGCGCCTGTTCACGGGCTTCGCGGCCGTTCACGCCTTGTTCCCCGTTCGGTGTCGGTATTTGCGCCCGCTTCAAAGGATTCGCGGTGCGCGAACCTCCCGTGAACGCAAGAGCATCCACACTCGCGCGTGAAAACAGTGCCGTGCGTGAGGTTTTTAATTTATTTTCGGAGTACGGTGCGTCAAAATGAGCGTCACTTGGACGAATGAGCAGGAAATTGTGTTAATTGAGTGTTATCATGCCAATTCCATTTTATGGGATGCTAAAAACAAAGATAGCAGTGCATAATTCGGCGTCCATTCTCGACGAGCGCGCGAACTAAACTGTGAACGATAGCGAGTGTGGAGGGTCATGCTTTTCACGCCGACTTCGCGGCAAAATCCGCGAATTACGCAGGAGTCTGGAGCGGGCTTAATAAAAACTGTTCAAGATTTGCATATTTGTTTTTTTTATAATTTTTATCACTCATGGAGATATTTTTCTTTTAAAAATAGAATATAATTATTAAATACTTAAAAAAAAATACACGCAGCGAAACAAGGAAAAAGATTAGATACCTACATACAAGCAAGTATTATACTTTACCACTTTCAAATTGTAGCTTTTTATAAGTAGCCTGAAAAGTTGACGTTTTGGGAAATGGACATAATTGGGAAGTGGTTGTTATGGGTGGTCGTTTTGGGAATAGTCATTATGGGAAGTGGACGATCTGGGAATGGTCATTCTGGGAAGTGGGCATTTTAAGAAGTGGACATTATGGTCCTAAAGGCCCGCGGCCGCACAGCGTACCACGAACCAATCACACGTAATACGTAAAACAAACTAACCAATCACAGAGCTTTATTTCAACGCAGTGCATTCGCGTAGTTATGGACGAATATATTTTCGTCCATGGCGTAGTTAAGGGTTGTTAGCTACGGAAAAGAATGGTTTGTGAATACGGGTGTATACATAGTAGTTCGGTAGATACTAGTTCACGGTGCTGTTCTTGCATATCTTTTGTGTAAATGACCTTCGAACATTAAGTCTCAAAATGCATTTATAAATAGATCTAGTGGTTGCAAAATGTTTTTTTTTTCAGATTGTCGTTGATCTATAATATATTGGTCGCTTATCAAAGATTACTTAATAATCCTATTTACGAAATCGGCCTTATAATCTGGGGGCTAATTGTCGAATTTCAAAATCTATCGCAATCGCTTTAAGGATGTGATACATTGATGCTTCTTTTTGGCACAAATAAAAACTTACTTATGAAATGCAGCAATGTGTCACATCCATCTGTCAAATGAAAGCGATTGCGATAGATTTTGAAAATTAGACAATAAGCAGCTGGTCAGCACCGTATCCTGAATCCTGACGTGACCACTGTGATACCTACTTAGTTGAATTTTTTTAAAGAATTTCTGGCCAATTTAGCTGTATGAGTATTATTATTTCGTGTGTTGTGTGAAGTGGTCACACGTAAGAATAAAATATTTTTATCAATATCTAGATTTTAAGAACTAACTTTTGTATGATATATTTTATATTTTTCTATAAAAAATAAAAAGCTTCAATAGATTGAACGTAGTTTTTATTGAAAGTTAGAAAATCGATCACAGGCTTTACTTAGTTATCGTAATACAGCTGGTTAGTTACAAGTATATAAAAAAATATCATTTTTGTATGAGCACGACCAATTATGATTACATTTATGTACAGGGAATCCCAAAAAATTGCGTCAAGCTGAAGTCCAGAGGCAAATCATCACAATGGCTTTCTTACCTATACCTAATAATATTTTAAGGCTTAAGGCGAGGCCAGTTCACGAAATTTACTCTTTCACTATGGCTTAAGAATAAGGTTGAATATTGCATAGCTTTAATTGACGAAATTTGACGAAATTTAGTACATTTTTATTGATTTCTGAAATACTGGATCATTTATTAAAAATGTGCTCGGTTATTGTGTTAGATCGATAAAAAAGATATCCTTTTTGCATAAAAAATCATATCACTCGTTGAAAATTACGAAATCTGACGATTGGAAATTTATTTTTATATGTTTTTATGGTGTTATTCAGGATTTTTTTACAGAGTTACCATGCCATTTTTCAATATTCTGTTCGGTTACTTTGTTTCCTTGTTTCTTTTACAGTCTACAATATTTTTTGTGAAGTAGAATTCTACATCAGTTCTTCACATTGGAATTTCAAAAATCAGACTTTTCATCAGATTGTGAACTGGCCTCGCCCTAATTTTTTTGTGCTTTGAGAGCGTCGTCGAATAGCCTTTACTGACACAATTTTTTGGAAGACTATTTTAAAAGTGACGCGAATATGTTAAAAACGAATATTTTATTTTAATACTATTCATTGATAGTCTTTAGTACAGTAAGTAAGTACCTTTCGCCAAATCATGTAAAGTAATCGGAGAAATAATTTTTTAGACATTCTAGTACAGCTATCTATAGTATATAATTAATGGTTTAACCAGAATAGGGTAGAAAGGGACCATCGAATTAAACAACTTTTGCTATGGGACCAACTCTGAAATAGCGAAAAGAAATCAGCTGTTCCATACGTTTTCATATTTTCGTTATTATTATTTTTTGTATGAAGCAGCTGATTTTATTTCGGGATTTCAGAGTTGGCTCCATAATAAAAGTTGTTCAGATTGTTGTTCCCTATCTAGCATATTCTGGATTAGCCATTAATTCTGTTACGTTGTATAAATTAAGTGGGGTTAATTTCCACAAAAACAACGATTTGTGCTTTTTATGAAATTTACATGATGATAAAACACTGGTAAGGAGAACAAACCACAGAACAGATAAGACAACATTACATACAAACGACGTACGTTAGAAAAACCTGCATCAAAATATATCGATTCCATAGTACAGTAGGCGTCACGTAAAAAGACCGCTGGTAGAGCCTCATCGGTGAGCGAAAATGTATTTTGTTTATTGTTTAAAATAAAAACAGCAAATGGCGGACTTAATGCCCAAGGGCATTCTCTACCAGTCAACCATTCGCTTGTTGTTCAGTGGTCTTTTACGTGACGAGATCTTATGAAATGAAACAGTTACAAAAAAATTACATTCTGTCGGTTAAGCCCGGTCACCCACATACAGACAGAATCCCGATTCGGAATTTGGATAATGTATGAAAATCCCGCACGTGTGTGGCATGCCCCGCACGTGTGTGGCAGGCCCCGCACGTGTGTGGCATGCCCCGCGCGTGTGTGGCAGGCCCATATATGTATGCATTTGCTGTACGAATTCGGTCTGTGCGTGGCCACTCTAAAGTTGCATCCCTCAAGTAACTTTCGACGTAGGCGTTTCATTGCATTGCTAGTAATTATTTTCATTAAATAAATTATCAAAACTGCAGGTTTTATAAATTAAACATTTAAACGAACAAAAAAGTACAAACATGAAATCGCCAACATTACATTCACTTAAAAATATTTTCAAGACGATACGCTAGGGTAGGTAGGGTACCGCAATTTAAATAATTGCAGAAATTTCAAAAGGTTTGTTTTGTTTTAAATATGACTGTATTATGTAATATGCCGATCGTTTTTGTCTGAATGCGACCCTATCGGTCCGAGACGGAAGCGACGAGGGCGTTGAGCTTGCTGAGGTTGAGCCACTGGCGAACGCAGTGCGACTGCGCGCCGTGCCTGCCGAACTCGTGGCACGGAGTCGGCACCGAAGCCTCCCTTTGACGGCCCACAGTGCGCCGCACGATGTCGGCGTACTCGTCGACCTTCTCGAGCCACCGCTGCATCGGGTCGACCAGGGAGCTCTGGTACAGCCAGTTCAGGACCGAAGTCCTCGACCGCCACGGTTCGAAGCTCTTCCAGTCGTACAGGACGATGCCGTCGAACCAGTTTCTCTTCGGCTCGACGTCCTCGCGGTACGTCGACCACGTGGTGCAGCACGTCGGGCGGTCGACGGGATCTTCGAGGGAGAAGGAGTCGAGGGTCGCGTTTCCGAGTTGCGGGGGGGCGGGGTCGGGCGTTACGACGCTCGAATGTGTCGGAGAGGGGGCGGGGTGGGTGAGGGGGGAGGGGTAGGAGGAGGAGGCGAGTCGCGCCAGGAGTAGGGCCGAAGTGAGGAGCGCGAGCGTGGAGGCGAGCGCGGCGAGGGCGAGCGCGAGGCCGGCGGCGAGCTGCGCCAGCCCGCGCGCGCCCGCCGCCGCCGCCAGGTCCGAGTACGTGAAGAACCCGCGCAGGCGCGCCTGCCTCAGCGCCACGCGCCGCTCCAGCCAACGCAGCCCCGCCTCGAATGATTTCTCATTCACAAAAACGTTCCAATTCTGAAAACGGTTAAATATTTTATAGAACGAAAGTAGTCTCTTAGAACATGCCAAATAACTTGATCCAAATTTTGTATGACTTGCGCAGTAACAATTTAAGACAAAAATGTTTAGTGTGCAAGCCTCATTGTCTATGGTTAGGTTAAAGTTATATTTCGCGAACTATACTTGATTTGATTAAATTAAAATCCGTGTATTTCGAGATCATTTAATAAAGTTATGTAAAATGTTAGACAGAGATAAAATAAAAACCAACAAATCAAAACTAAACAAGACAAATCTAACGATAATATAATCATAGAAATCCGTTAAGCCGTTTGAAAAATATGAAGTAATAAAGAATATTACATACAAACATACTTACAAGATACGCGCGAAAAACATAACCCTTTCTTTGCAGTCGGGTAATAATTCTAATATAACATCTGAATCAACCAATATACGAGCTGTAATCCATAAAGTGTTTTATTTCTAAAGAGATAAAATTGCTTCTCATTGGCTTCTATTTCGTTTGGCAAATTTTGAAGTGAAGTGATATACTTACTATCGCACTAAGAAACTCTAACTCTAGTTTCTTTAACTGGTTGAGTTCCATGTCGCCCGAGGTCGCCCATTCCGAACATATTACTTCATCATCTTCGCCGTCGTCTTGCAAGAATTTGTTTCCCACCATCTGAATAAAAGTGAGAACGTGAAATATTTTAAAATTTTGTATTTTTATTTTTTAAGCAATATAATTTTATGGTAGTTCAACCGATAACATAAATAGAGCAAGAGTCTCCAAACTAAGGCCCGCGGGCCAGCTCCGACCCGCAAGCACCAAACAATCCGGCCCATACTGTAATTTAGGCTCGTATTTATAAACCGCTCTCAACGTTGAGAGCTATCTTGAGATCAAACCTGAGATGCTGTTCCTATGGTATAATCTCAAAATAGCTCTCAACGTTGAGAGTGGTTTATAAATACGGGCCTTACCAGGCACGTATCCAGACTTTTATTTCGGGGAGGGGGGCGATAGCATCCTGCAAGCCGGGCGAGTGAATCGCTCGCTAAATTTGAATTAGTCCTTTCTGTGTTACGGATTTCGAGGGGGGCAAAATCCCAACTATCTCCGCCTCTGAATACGTGCCTGGGCCTTACAGTATGTTAGTTCAATGAGCCAGCTAGGTCCTCGCCCTTGGGACATCGTGGAGAAGTTAGTCTGGCCCTTAGGCTAAATGTTTGGCGACTAAGACTGTACGTAAATAAAAAAATAGACGACTTACATTTTCGTTAGTATGGAAAATAGAAGACAACGGTGCGCTACCTATGCTATAAACATCCGAGTCGAAACAATAAAGTAGTTAAAATGAGTACCAATGATACGAGGAAGAGATCAGCGGGCGCGGTGGCGGCGATGTAGTCCGGGTTGCAGGCGTTGAGGCGCTCGAGGTACAGCAGCGCGAGCACGAGCGCGCACGGCGAGACGCACGCCGAGCGCGCCAGCCCCGCCGCCGCGTCCGCGTGCAGCCGCCGCAGCGACCGCCCGCGCTGCGACACCGACCACACCTCGCACGAGATCTCTGCAACACACACATACTACATACATAGAGTCTGCCTACTTATTGTCTAATTTTCAAAATCTATCGCAATCGCTTTCATTATACAGATGGATGTGACACATTGCTGCTTTTCTTTGGTAAGTTTTTATTTGTGCCAAAAAGAAGCATCAATGAATCACATCCTGAAAGCGATTGCGATAGATTTTGAAATTAGACAATAAGACCCCAGGTCAAAGAAAGATGAGATTGAAATGGCGGCGCCACTTTCCCTGTTAAATTAACGTTTAGAGGTTAAGTTATTGGAAACTGAACCGTAATATAAGGCGCAAAATTAGTTCCATTTCCAACCGAGTCTCATCTCTCGTTGACCAAACTCTAGTATAAAACAAATTCGCTACCTGCTGTCTGCCCCTATAAGTATATGCTTAGATCTTTAAAACTACACAATGGATTTTGATGCGTTTTTTTAATAGACATAGTGATTCAAGATAAAGGTTAATATGTATAATCGTGTATAATACATGGTGTCAAATTCCACACTACACCAAGCGAAGCGAGGGCGGGTCACTAGTTACTAATAAATTATCAATAACGAGCTAATTAGATCATCCTAAATATCGGACCCGATATGAAGTCGCTCCTAAATTCAGAGCAGTGTAATTGCATTCAGGAAGCTAGGATCCGATTTAGGATCCTAATTAGGATAGAAATTGTCTCCGACATAACGGATGCTAAATCGGAAGCACTTAGGACAGTGTAATCGCATTCAGGACGCTCGGCTCCGACACAGTAGTACCACAGCATAAAGAGTACAGTCAGTCAACGCCTTTTATGTTGGCGAAAAAAAATCCGCCGCGCCGCCGTTCGTCTAGAGATAGACAGTTGGCGCAACGACTAAAAGTATACAAGGGTTGTCACTCTGTGATTTGCTTTTTTTTGACCTACATCAATATAAAAAACAAAAAAACCGACTTCAAAAAACCTGCCTCTAAAAAGCAAGAAATACTATATAAATCATTAGCTACGCATTATCATTGTTATAATAAAACACGTCTATTAAAGTCGGGTGGGGCTGGAGTACCTACAACTTTCTTTTTTTATTCTAAAAGCCCCACCCGACTTCAATAGACGTGTTTTATTATAACAATGATAGATTAGATTTATATATTATTTCTTGCTATTTAGAGGCAGGTTTTTTGAAGTCGGTTTTTTGTTTTTTAAACAATTTTTATTTTTTTTTATTTTTAGTGTAAGTACCTTCTGTATTAGGTAGTGTAGGTATATTATTTAGGTAGTAAAATCGGCTCAGTCAAACGTGAGATAATCGCGGAGAAACATACATACATATACAAACTGAATACCTCCTTTTTTGAAGTCTGTTAAAAAGACTACACAAAGGTATCCCTTTCCCAACAAAAACAATATTTTTTTTTATATTTAATGGGTTTGCTCTTGACCCCAGTCTTGCCCAAAAGCAAAGACATCATCATCATCTAATTCGGTTCATAAATAACAAAGTCGTCAAGGTAGTTGATGTAAAGTCATAGTATTTTCGGGATTACTTGAAAACTACTGAACCGATTTGAAAAAAAAATGGGACCATCTCGCAAGAAAACTCAATCGAACAAAAAAATAATCATCAAAATCAGTCCATAAATGTCGAAGATACGCGCGAATAACGATAAAAAAAAGTATACAATCGAATTGAGAACCTCCTCCTTTTGATGAAGTCGGTTAAAAACTAGTTCAGATTAGCGTTGAAAATGACACGTACCTACCTACTACCTACCTAGCTACCTACATATACCTCCTATTTACCTAGCTATGTATTTTTACGGCTACAAGAACATTCGTTTGACAACTGTATGATCGTAAAGCTGTGATATCGGATCCGACATTCAGGACGGTCCAATTATGGCGACTGAATTTCTCGTCCTAAATCGGACACTAAATTCCGGATCCGAAATTCAGGAAGGTGTAATAAGCGCTTAAGCAAGCAGCTAGAATAACCAAAGTTTACTGAGTGGCCTTGAGAGGAAATGAAGAGTAAGTTTATCAAACATATTGCTTGCAATATTACTCCTTACGTTTAATGTCTCAAAACCTCATATTCTTAAGAGGATTACTGCGCTACACTAGCGCCGCCAATGGAAAAAAAATCATAGTGCTTAAATAAAGACGAAATTGTGAATTGTGTTCTTCTAGTGTACTCCGTATAAGATTTGTGGTACTTTTTATAGCTTAAACTATATTTTATAGTCTGTCGTTTAGATTAATGGAGTTTTATTGCTAAAAGTGACCACTTTTAGCAATAAACTAAACGACAACTAAACGAGAGGTTATAAAATATTGTTTAAACGATAAAAAGTACAAACGCTCTTAAGGCGCGGTGGTAGTGGAACTAGCGCCGCCACTACATTTATTTTTATTACTCGTAAACCAAGTCAATATTTAAAAAAAGCTCATGTAATAATCTCTTATATTTTTGAATAACTCTTCTACAGAATGAATGAAAACTGTTGAAGAGTTATCTATTTAAAAAATATTAAAGACAATTTAAGAGATTATTACATGAGCTTTTTTTAAATATTGACTTTGTTTACGAGTAATACCTAAAAATAAATGTAGTTGCGGGGCTAGTTTCACTACCTACAGTACCTTAAGCAAACTTTTTGGTTAAACAAGGTGTAAACTTACTCTTCATTTAATTGGGTGGGAATTATGTTGTTGAGCAATAGTAATTCTAGGTATAAACTTAGTAATTTATTAACAAAGAAGAACTGTTTAAATACAGTTATGGCATAGGACCATAGGTATGAGGTACCCTTGGTCCATTTATAAAGGTAGGTCCTATCCTAGGTTTATGAATCTTGATTTATTTAGATTAAGGCCATGTTCAAGTTTTAAGAGTAGACTGCTCTGACCATACTTTATTCATAAGAATATTGCCACTGCAAATTATTAATTCAATATTTGAAATGAAAAGAAAGCTTACATTTAAAAAAGCTTTTTAAATTATTGATATGGATTATTAATTCTTAAAACTATGAAAACACGATTTAAATTCAGCTAAACACACCAGTGACTGGGAGACTCAGGCAAGGCAGTGTCGGCAGCTCCCCGTAGTACAGGGTCTTAGTAATGCGTTTCAGGAACTCTTTGTGGTCCCCCATGCTCTGTGGCAACAACAAAACAAACTTAAAACATTTCAACCATTCCTTATTTATTAACTCTTTAACGCCCGGAAAAAAATACAACAATAGATTTCTATTGTTGTTTGTGCCCGATAGGGCACAGCGGGCGTTGACGAGTTAATATGGAATTATTTTTATAACACTTTAATGTTGTGAGAATTAGTTAAAATGTAAACAATGCTAAGGGGACTAAAGTTGGCTTTTCAAAGCCCTGCATAGAAAGCTTTATTTAACCTTCCTAGCGGTAGGGCGCCGTCGAACCAACCGCACTCAGTATATTTTCGGTCATAAACATCGTTATTTGACAAGCTGTTGTTGCAACTGATAGTGTATTGCCTGTTTTTTGTGCTGTGCTGTTAGTTTAGTACAGCACTGTTTAAAATGTTTAGTAAGTCAGTCATAGCAGGCAAGGGCACCGGCAGAAATAATTCCCAAGGGAGGCAGCTTTTAGTTTTTATTCATCCAGAATAGAGAGCCATCCCACAGAATAAACAATTCTTCAATACACTTTTTTGTAAAGCGGGTTTTACTGCATGAAAATTTCATGGAAAATGTTATAAACAAGTTCGTCAGAAACCATGCCAGCTGCAGTTATTATTTAAATAAAAACATTGTACATTGATGCCAATTAATATTTCCTAAAGGGTTTTCAAATTCAAATGAATAGCTCTAGGTAATGAATGTTGGTTGTTTTGTACCGCAAGCACTCTGAATTTGGTCACTTCTGTTGTACGTAGTTAATTTAATCCCATTGTACGTATTTTAATCGGTGTTAACTTTAATGAGGTTATCGAGATAGCAGTGACGTGATCACGAAGGCATGAAATGAATAAGACACGATGTGGTCTCCTTGTGTATACCTTGATCTTGGCCTTCGATCCTTCTTTTCTTCTCTTCGATATGTTCGACATTTTGGAGATCTATCTATATTTTTGTGAGTTTGTATTCAACTCAAATATTAAAACGCGACGACGACGTTCTTTTTATTTATTTACAAAATTGTGGGCCAAAAACGGACCGAGACGAGTAGACGACAGCTTTCTTCAAACAAAACGTCAATCAAAAACAAATGACATTGGGTGCATTCCAACAGACAAATCGATCGTCATAGAGTACATTAAAATGTTAAAACCAAGGAAAGAAATATTTTATTGACCTTATGCCGGGTCCATTGCGTGTTTTGCTCTACTTAATCAACAAAAAAATCTCAACATTCAACAAAAAAACAGGGGTGGAGTTGCGTAAAGTAATCGAGTTCATTTGACAGTTCATATCGTATCCCATATAATTATGATACAATATGAACTGTCAAATGAATACGATTGACTTTACTGTCTGACTTTACTTTCACCTAGCTGATGTTTTATTGATTGTGTAGGGCAAAACATTCGCTATGGACCCGGCATTAAAAACCTTTTAAAACAAATTACAAACGTAATATATATACGAGGCAAACATCATCATCATCATCATAACACTTTTCAACGGAGTGGAGATAAGTTCGCGCATGTGCACTTGTGAGCGACCAATATAGCACGAAATAATTTCCTTGAGCACGTCTCCTCTCCCGCTCCGCCCGCGTACCTCACATCTAGATACGCGTTCTGCACAATCCCCACAGGATTTCAAGAATGTTTGCCTCCCGTATTGTAACTTTCCAATATGACTACTTTTTTTTTAATTTTATTTTATTTATTGAGCACTGCCACTACTGTGGTGACCGATGACTTAGCAGCTGTTCTGCTGGAATACACCCTTTGTCAGTCAATTTTTTTTCCGAGGAAAGAGGAACAGGCTAAGGTTAGAAACCATACTGCCTTGTCATCAGTTTTATCTTTTTTTTCTTGGGTATTTTATCAAATGCCAATCCAACCAAGAATAAAAATCAAAAATTTTGTATTGATCAATCCTAAAATAAAGTTAAGTAATGTAAGTACACATTATCGCCATGGTGCTAAGCTAGTTTCAATATTTTATCTTTAAAATTATTTAATCGTCCATGGATTGACAGGCTTTAGGATTGAATTCTTTATAGTAATCTAAAAAAAACAGACTGTCAGTACTGTCACTGTCATTTTTCGACATCCGTCAATCAACGTCAATCGGGCAATTCATTCGAGCGAGATCGAGGAGGAAAGATAGGCCGACCGAAATTGTGCGATTTGTTTGAAACAGCTTTTTATATTATTTTCTAAAATAATAGAAAGACCGTATCTAGAAAATACAGTTATCGATCTCTGAGACGATATTGAACATTTGGTGCTCAATAGTTCGTATAAGTACACGTTATTCAACTGAATAAAAAATCGCGGTGTGTGGGCTGTCTTGTCTGTCGGGGATATCGATTTCTTTATTACCTATTAGAAATGTTTTAAAATGAAAAGTAGTGATTTTATTTGGATAATGTAAGGTCCATCGATTATGTCACTCTGCCCAAGTGTATAATGTACTCCCACTATGAAGACTAAAAGTTTTCTTCTTTTTTCTTCGTCCGTTTTCGCAATTAGTATATACCTTATTGTATTTCACTCCCAACCGCCTCCGTCTATCCAAAATATTGTTTCACAAACACATCAGCATATAAAGGATTTTCAGGTAAATACTTATTCCATTCTATTTTCAGACCTGTATAAACTTTATTCTTAGTAAAGTAACTTTTATGGCTTCACATTATTTCAATTTTATTATACCTATATATTTGAGTATTAAAAGAAGGAGTAATTTTAGTAAACCATTACACTACTTATTATTTACTTAGTTCACAGCACAATTTTTCAGTTGTAGTTGTAGTGTAACATAGTATAGCTGTAGCACTGCACCTACAGTAACATAATAGTAGTTTTAGATAAACTTATGGATACAACTATTCTAAGATTTTCAATATTTTAGACTAGTTTATAGACAGCCTTTCCCAACTATACGTACGCCGCGCTGGCTGTTGTTGGTGGCTGTAATGTGTGTGTGCCCGTGGCGTGGTGTAGTAACAAGTTTGCAGCAGCGACCGATATTATTGTAAAAATTGTCATATTACCCCCCATTCCACATTATTTTGCTGATAATTTGATACATTTGTCATAATCATAAGGTATGCAAATTGTATTTTCATTATTTCTACTCAATAAACTATTTGATTTGATTTGATTTTCCATGTAAGACAATGTAATATGGAAATAAAATTCCTACATTCATTGTATTGTAACAGAAATGAAACCTGTTTTAACAATAAGAAAAATTGAGTATTATTTATCTTAAAGCTTATTACTTTGTATTCTAACTATTTATTCACCCAGTCAGTTTTACTCCAATTGAATCGCATATTGCAGAAAGGACCTTAGTCTATTTAAATTTACTTTAGGGAATTAAGTAAAAACTTTTTAATTTTATAATAACAAATTTTAATGGACTGTATTAACACACACTGTACCTATGTATTATGATTCGGTTCGGCTATGGTTATGGTACGTTTCGTTTAACAAAATTTGTTATTATAAAATTAAAAAGTTTTTACTTAATTCCCTAAAGTAAATTTAAATGGACTAAGGTCCTTTCTGCAATATGCGATTCAATTTATAAATGGTCAATTGTAAAAAGTGATATAGTTCTTGTCACAGGCTATTGTAAAAGTAGGTGTGTGTCTTCCTTCACTAGGAAAGACACTACTATGAAATGTACACACCATAGAACTATGTCACATTATGTCATTGAATTACTTCTGAGACATCCCTCTGACAGATAGAGATTGATCAATTGTGGCAAGGTTTAATTTAGTATACTGCTACTGCTCAGTTGTAACTGTACGTACACATAGCAGTTTTTTTTATGAAATCATTATTATACTCAGGTCTGTATCAATGGTCCCATTTCATACTTATCATAGTTCTTCTTCTTCTTATCGAATGAGGAATAGTGGCCACCTCTGGTGTTAGAGTTAATTAAGCCGCCTGTAAGGCTTCTAACTTGGCTTAACGACTGTTATCAAATGACAAGAGCCGGGACCGACGTTTAACGTGCCCTCCGAAGCACGGAAGCGCTCAGTTGTAATGCCACATAACGGTCACCCATCCGACACCTGGCCGGACTGAGTGTTGCTTAACAAACGTGATCGAGTACGATCAGTCTGTCTGTCAAGATCTGCCATGAGTGCTTCTTATCATAGTAATCTTGTTCCATTAAATAAAACTATAACTAAGAAGATTGTGCTTTCTGGTACTTGCAGGGACCGGAAAACCCCTTTTTTGGGTTAAGCCAATTGTTAGGGAAACCATATTGAAAGACTTACCAAATGATAGGGTTTCCCTTTCGATAGGGTTAGTCGACGATATGCTTACCGTATTGATAGGATATGAAAACAAGCCTATGAAATACCCAATTAAAACCCCTTTTAAAACAGTAAGCGGTTCCGGTCTATGGGTACTTGTGGAACTGACCCTTAATTAATATACTACTCTAAATCTGTTAACATATTTAAAATACTAAAGTGATAACTTTAATATAGTACTATCTTATACCCATACTTGAATTTCAATCAAATATCTTTAAAATGATTAACTTGTGATTAACTTTTTTGATAAAGGACACAGTTCTAAAACAAAATGTAGAAAGCATATTTTTCATTACTGCTTTCTCCATACTAAAATTAGTTCTGCGGCTTAACAAAGAAACAGGTACTATCCTCGCAAATTGGTAATACGATGGAACCTTGTCACATTAACATACATTTTGACGTACGCTACTAAAAATTACATGTCACAATAAAATACTAATAGGTAGTTTAATAAGTATAATATTAATTTTTGAATTCTTATTTTTAATAAGATAGGGTTATTAAAAATAAGTAGTAATAAGTAGTATACCTAGTATACTTAATTTTTATACAATTGTTTTTAGTTTTTGAGATTAAAAACATGGCCGCCAGGATCATTACTAATTTGCGGGGATATTTAGTACTTTTAAATTAATGATAATATTATGTATGATATCTAAACACCCACAAAACAGGTATCTGTGTCGCCACAGGAGAATCTCCGTGATGTGCAAGAGAGCCACCTGGTGCAGGAGGAGCGCTACTTCCACCTGCTGGGGCTGGACGGGCGCGCGGAGCCGTGGCGCAACACCACGCAGCCCGTGCTCGTGACGCACGCGCGCGGCGACGCGCACGCGCTCGCCGTCGCCTTCGTGCGCGCCGCCGCCCGCCTGCCCTACACTGTGCTACTATACAACTTAGGATTAAAACCTTATTCGTTGGCTGTGGTAAGTAAATATACCTTGTTACCTACACTTGCTACTACTAGCTATTAACCGCGACTTCAACATGTAAAATTTCTAGTCCATTGAGAATTTCGGGATTAATCATAGCCGGACCTGCCCCCGTATTACAACCTCTTTAAATTTGCCAGTTTTTTAAATGGCCATCAATGCGCCTTTTTTATTTGCTATACAGCAAGAAAGAACCTGTCAAGTTTTAAAGAGGTTTTAATACCCCCTCAATAAGTTGTAAGAGTGTTTGTATCAATCTTTAAGTATTTGATATTACTAAAATAAAATCCTAAATGAAACCTTCTATCCTTCATTCTTGTTTTTTTTATAATGTTGTTATGGAACAGGAAATAATGAATTTTTAACTAACTTCCTTCCAACTCCAAGGATATAATTTAGCAATGATTTTGATGCAGGTATCAAACTACTGTAACTCATCCAAGTGCGCCATCGTCGACTTCGACCTGGAGGCGTTTCCGTCGCACGTCAGCGACGAGAGCATCCACGCGTTCCGTCCTCTCATCATACAGGTGAGACAACGCTAAAGTAGTTAGTCATAATTATATGAGCAGGAACAGTCAGCGCCAAAACCGTTCAAACCTACCAAAACATCTGAGCATTTGACATAGAGCAGCCTTGTCTCAAGACATTAAGGTGCACTTTCTTTTGTTCTCAAATAACGCTCTGATCATTTTGGCGCTGAAATTAATATATTGCCCATACAAAGTGCATGTATTTTGTTAAGGTGGTACCCTGAGCGAAAGTGGCACTGCGGTGAATTATATTCAATATTATAATTCTAATACACAATTTTAAAAATGTTTATCGTGGAGATTTTAGGGCCCACAGTCTAGTGGCCACAGTTTTTCAATGTTGACGACTCTGTATGAAATATACAGGGAGAAAAAAGCAGCCCTTGACGAGTTTCTTGCCGGTTCTTCTCGTTACAAGGTCTCCCGCTCAGGGTTTGCGAACCGATGGCGTAGCTTCTTTGACATTCACAAGTGCTTGTAACAGCCTAGACTGAATAAATGATTTTTTTGATTTTGATTTTTGATTTTTGAGTATTTTTAAACGGTATCGTTACATTCCCTCGTAGTCACTGCTAGAAGTAGATAGCAAAACTGCTAAAAGTGGCCGTTTTTGACACATTTGCTATCTACTTCTACGAATGACTACGAGGGCATGTAGTGATACCTTTTAAAAATACTACACCATGGGCCCTAAAATCTCCACGATAAACATTATTAAAATCTTTTTCTATTAATAACTTATTAAATAAAAACCTCTGAGGGCACCACTTTCGGTCATACAACCGCCTTAATTAATATAAGATTTCATCTTGTTCTTATGTACGCTACATGTTTGCAATAAATAAATATTAAGTAGCCGGGTTCACACTGATGCTGAGGCCACATTATTGCGCTGTCGCGAAGCTTTTCGTTGACGTTTAGAAATTTTAACTACAACTAAATCCCTTTAATTTATTTCCTTCCAGTGAAATTAAACTCTAATTCCTTGACTCAAAGTTTCTAATTGCACAACACTACAACGAAAAGCATCGCGACACAGCGCGCTAACGTGCCATCACCATGAGTGACATTCTCAGCCTCGGGTTTGCCGCGGAACGATCTCCTCACAATAGTGTAGTATGTGATTCTGCCTCGGTAATGATCCACTGAATAATACAGTGGCGGTCACATAATTAAAGACACCCGGTTTTTTAACATATCCTTATATCTTTTAGAATGCTGATCAGATCAGTTGGGTGTGTTTAGCGATCGGAATCTCCTCCATTCCCTCCCTGGATAGCCTTCATCAGATCACAGCTACGTCAATCCTAGGAGAACCAATAAGACTTCAAAGTTACCTCGTTTGTATGATAATCTGAGTTAAATGTATGCTGGTATTATAAACGAGCGTGACACAAAATAGTAACGATCTTTCGAGATCATGAGATTATTATCAGTCGCACGACGCCCACGGTTGGGTATTGGCCTCCTCTAAGGTCTCCTGGATCTCCACGAAGGTGGGGCCTTTAGGTACTAGTTCCAATCCAAAACCTTTGCCATAAAGATAAATCGGTTCATCTCGTTTTGCGCTCCGTGCTCCGCCCACTTCCGTTTTAGTTGAGCAATCCTTCGAACAATTTCGGTTACGAACTCTCCTACGAGTCTTCTCATTTCGATCTAATGATTGTACATTATATTTCAGACACAGACGGTCGCGAATATTTAATATGTTCAGTTGAGTCTGTTCGTGCCAAATCTAAAAAGAAAATGTACAAGGTCGGCGATACTTTCTCTACTTTGTTGCGTGTAGTTACGACGGCGACGCTTACGTTACATCTTACAACACATACCTACATCGATCTTCGAGTAGACTCTGACACCGAATATTCACACTGCAACCCCGAAATGTATTAGAAGAATGCGTTCATGTTTTCTAATTTCGTTGCAAACCAAATACCTCTTGTAAGAATATTGATGTAACAATAAAATATAATGACATCATAGTTTTAGGTAGCTTTCTTTAATGAACACCGTAACGTCAATGTAATACCTCATAACAGTCATATCAAAATTACAAATAAAAGTTTTAAGCCAATATAAGTCGAAATGCCAGAGGCAGGATTGTCGTAAGGGATCGTCGTCGTCGATAATAATGATATAGGTATATAGAAATAGACAAAAAAAAATCGCTAGGTCGTCGCATATCCACTCCACTGTCTACGATTCACGATTTCCATTCTAGACTATTACAATGAGTGATAGCATAACGCGAAGCACCTATTGTCGTCGGTTATGTGTCGCATGCACCATTTATGGTTCACACGTCACATAATCACACAAAAATGAAACGATGTGATGTGGAGCGTGGGATAATTTGGCCGAGGACGACTTGACGAGCCGCCCGACATCAGTGTCACCGCAGGGTGCTAGGCCAAGCTGCAATGATTCACAAATTCAGTTGAGTCATCATAGAGGTTGGTCCTTACGACCTCTGGTAATGAGTCGTTTACTCGCGTCGCATTATTATTAGATGCGGTGTAAGATAATGCGAGCACTCGGCTAGCCACCAATACGTTTATCTACGTTCGCCACTTTGTGTAAATCTTGATAAGGTATCCATACTATACTAAACAAACACATCTAATTGCAAAACAGTCTAGAGCAGTGTTTCTTAAACTTTTTGCAGTCACGGACCACTTTCAGAAATTCCACGGATCCCTGTCACAGAATACATATTTTAGGAAAATAAAACTTTCATCATCATCATCATATATATCAGCCGCACGACACCCACATGCTATAAACGGACCCCTAAGGGGTCTGTGGATGGACCACACTTTAAGAAACCCTGGTCTTGCGTTCTTGAACATACTTTATTCGAGATTATTTGAATTATTAAATCCCGGGCTTCGGTAGAATTGAGTCCTTGGTTTTTCACTGGTAAATGAAGGAAACCTTGACCTAGAATTTCTGAGTAGTAATTTTGATGGACGAATTCAAACCTAACTAGATAAAATCTATTGTTCACGTGCTGTGGTAGGTACCTAAGAAATTAGATGAGATTTATATTATAAAAAAAATAATCCTAATCGTATCTAAGCTTGATGTTTTATTACATACTCCTCGCGGTTGTTCTATACTTCCATATCGCCCGGCTAAGATCATTCAGTCACGCTTATTATTATAGCATTGTTATCTTGACAGTATTATTATTATTGTTTTAACGACTCCTGCTACTTCAAGTTACTTAATTGTCGTGTTGAATAGTGAATCTTCTTTTATACCTTATGTAATAACGTCTAATCATGTCGTGTCACAAGTTACTTTTGTTCATATACTGTTTAACAATTTTTTTTCTATTTGTTGTGATGATTTAGCTTTGTCCACGACCATGACGTTGTCCGTAGAAATAGTTGTATCCGGCAATTGTCAAAAGAACTTGAGTTCTTTTTAATAAAAACCAACTTAAAAATAGGCAATAGCATAACATAAGAAAAAAAATAGTTCATTTTCACTGCTGTGGAAAAAAACCTAAGATTTATAAGAATTTTAGAAATAAGGACTTAATGAACATGAGTTTAAACCCTAGTGTGATATGATATCAGATAAAGGAAAAATCAGTATTTCACTGCTAGTTACAGATAACGCCAATGATTCACGATTATTTTTTTCATAAATATCAAGTGCTGTTTAACTGTTAAACAGTTGAACTGCGATTACAGCTTTTAAAACGAAGGGCATAAAGACTGTCTCAAGGTCAACACGTATAGTCTGATGTGCCGACGTCTGTACTAACCAGGTCATGGAAAAGTGTGCCATATTTATAAAACTTACTACTTAAAAGGCGAAAAACATATTATTTTGCGTAGAGTTATTGAAAAATTTAAAAATAAACAAGATACTAAATCATGGCTCTTATCTCATTTCCGAACATCTGCATGAAATGGTTTGCAGCTGCTTCAAAAATGGTCCTCATAAAATCAGTACACGAAAAAAGATATATCATGACTAAAAATATTTTAGCGTTCAATGTTATACAAGGTTCCCCGCTTTAGATTAACGACTGGATGAAACATTAACCCGGCGAGCTTGAGGTAGGGTGTGACATGCCCATGCTTTGCGCGAAGTCGTGTATTTTTCAAATTTGCCCCTCAATTGGTTTGTTGCTTCGAGTAGCTGGAGCCAATGTACTCCGCGGGGGGAGAGTGGCGTGACCGCAGTGTCGCGTCAACCGGCGCAGGAGCTACATGCGTGTAAACGTTCGTGGGGTGCGTCATACCCCGCCACATGCTCCGTGTTAGTTTTAACATATATCTACCTATAAATGCCAATTTATTAAACCAATACTTAAGAATTTATTTGTATTTTGAAATATGGTTTATATTTAGTGTATAAAATAAAAAACAGTGTATATTTATATACTTTTATTGTATTATTTATCAAAAATACTAAAACTAAAATCAACTAATTCTTTAAAAAAAATATGTTATTGAGAATCTTATATTCTTTAAGTTTTTAAAGTTGATTTTATATTTTTATTAAAGAATTAGTTGATTTTAGTTCCTTTTTCAGAAGTTCCTTTTTTTGTTTTTTTGTAAATGTTATATTTTAGTATTTCTGATAAATAATACAATAAAAGTATATAAATATACACTGCTTTTTATTTTATACACTAAATATAAACCATATTTCAAAATACGAATAAATTCTTAAGTCTTGGTTTAATAAATTGGCATTTATAGGTAATTATATGTTGGGGTATGGCAAACCCCACCACATGCTAGGTGTAACTTTTTTCACCTCATGCTCGCCGGGTTAATACAAAATGTAATAATAGCACAGAATACATAGTAGTACTAAGTAATAGCCATCAAATATTTTGTGGTGATATGAGGTAACAGCCTAGATTAAATAAACTAAGAGGTATTGATTTTACTGCTTTGCCGTAATGGCATTTAGAAGCTAACCAGTTTCCGAGTGGTGTATTTTGTCCTAAGTTATTTGACATTCGACCCCTTAAGATGAGTCCACAATCCGCATCTGTGTAATCGCAGCATGTGTGATATCGTATCACCACCGTACTAGATACGCAACGGAGACATGATTGTAGAAGGCTTGAAGGGCCATTTTATGTTCCAGTTAGGAACATAAAAACAATTGCTATTTGATAATTGATGATTTATTAATATAAACTATAATAAAATGATAATATTTAATGCTAACTGAATGTTTTGGTGCATGCCCCGATCGCGACGGCAATTGATTGTGCACTAACTTTTAAAACGTACGCGGTCGGCGACGGTGGTGTTCGGTGTCATTTCAAAGAAATGCATCGAACCTTTAACCTTTAGTTAAATAATAAGACTTTTTGCACTTCGGACAATTCAAAAGTAGGTGGACATCAGCCATTTTTAATGTCCCCACTGCTGCGGCATGGGTCTTCCTTATGGGTGGATAAGGAGGATGGGTCATATAACCCACCACGCAGGCCCAATGCGGATTATGGTGGGTGTTAACGGCACTGCAAATGCGGCCGGGACCAACGACTGAACGTGCCTTCCGAAGCACGGAGGAACTCGAGATAATAATTTTTTTGGTCACCCATCTTATGACCGACCTTTGCGAAAGTTGCTTAACCTCCGCAATGGCAGGGCCAGGCGCGAAGAGGCCCCGCAAACTACCGATTTTCTATTGGCCGATAGTTTGGTCGGGCCTTTAATCAGTATGAAGAAGTATGCAAGTGCGGACATTACAACAATTTGGTATCGGCCGATTCTTCATATTAAAACAGGGCTCCTACCGCCCAAGTGTCGTCGACTTCGCCGTCGGCTACATTTGACAGATGAATGAGATACTACATTGCTACTTCTTTTTGGTACAAATAAAAACTTACCAAAGAAAAGTAGCAATGTATGACAACATGACAACCATCTGTCAAATGAAGCCGACTGCGAAGTCGACGACACTTGGGTACACCCACAGGTCCAACCCAACTATCGATCGATAGAAAGTCTGTAGTCTGCGAGAGCTCTATACCACTGCGATACCGAGCTCTTCCAAAAGTAGGTACTTACTAAGTACTTTTGAATAAAGAGTATTATAATTTGCAGCATGCGCTGTCTCGCACGGGGGGCGTGGTGTTCTGCGAGAGCGGGCAGGTGTGGGCGGGCGGCGCGGGCGCGCTGGGCGGCGTGTGGGAGCGCGCGCGCGCGTCGCGCGGCGGGCTGCTGGCGTGGCCGCGCCGCGCCGCCGTCACGTCGCTCACGCACCCGCGCATGTTCCACTACCTGCACGCGGACGTCGACGACTTCCTGTTCGTGCAGATGGTGGACGCCTCGCGGCTCGTCGTCGCCGACAAGCCGGCCGTCGCCGACGTCATGAGGCCCTGGATACAGTGCGCGCTCACGCTCGACTGCATCATGCCGATAGGTGAGATCCTCTTCAATAATTTTGTTAGGACGAGTTCCGAGTCGATATTGCCTGTTTTCTCGACAACTTCCTAGTTATCTAGGCTAGCGGTTCCCTAATGGTGTTCCGCGGAACCCTGGGGTTCCATAAGAGGCTCTCAAAGGTTCCGTGAAAATACAAAAATCAACTAAATAAATATTTTTATCTTAAAAACTCTTTTAAAAACAAACTATACTCGCAAGATGCGAATACCAAGCCAAAAAAACTCAATATGGTGTGGTTACACGTAAAAAAAAACAATGTTACAGTTAGTTTAAACCAAAAAGGGTTCCGTAACCAAAAGAATTCAGGAACCGCTGATCTAGGCTTCTAAATCCTGGTTATAACTGAGTTTTTCAATAGCTTCGGCGGTAGACTTCTCCCTTTACGATTACGAGTGTTAGTTGACGGTTTTAGATTTTTTATCAAAAACCAGTCATTTGCCGATCACTCCTAAACTTACATACCTACCTAGAAACATTACGCATTCTTTGCTAGGCGTGACAGGAAACGGATTGTAATTTATTTGGAATTCTATATCTTATCTTTTTTAAATTAAATTTACAACACACACACACTTGACTCTAACAAAATTTTGCAATATAAGTAAAGCTTGATATTTCGCAAACGGATCCTTGAATCAATCACAACCTACGATATTTTTAAAAGACCTATCCAACGACTACAACATTTTTACTTCGAGAATAGCACTAAATATACAAGCCTTGTACAGGAAGCTATTTACATTATTGCCTCGAATGATTAAAGCCCTCACCTAATCCTAGACAATGTAATTGCTATCTTCTGTTCTCGGCTGTAATGTACTATTTCATGTAACTCGGATCAAGGGCCTATTCCCTTTGTTCCCCACTGCGGGATATCGGAAAAAAAATACGTTTTTTCGATACATTTCTTCCCGACATCCCCCAGTGCAGTGGTGGACAACGGTAATAGACTTTCCATTCTTTATTTCTCGATATTATTCACCGGCGCGGTGGATAAACGGTGGGAGACAACGGGAATAGGCCGGATTAAGTAGGAGTTTGAGAGCTAACGCGTATGTATTCGCCGCTAGAGGCGCTGGTGTTGCGTGAGGTCTTCGAAACGTCAAATGTCATACTTTGTGTGTGAGCTACGCGCGTTTGTTTATAAAATAAATAAAATGTTGTGATTATTTTGCAATACGAGATTCAAAAAGGTAAATATGAATTACGGGTCAGTGAGCGTCAGTGCTTTAAAAGCGTAGCTAAGAAAAAGAGGTTTTTCAGAACAAAACGGGACTGCACAACATTGCGGCGCCGGATATTTTTAATAAATTAGTATTATCAAGATTTGTTTACTTTCACACCCGTAGGGGCCGTAGTAAACAAACTTTAACAGGACCTTTCGCGACTGTGGCGCCAACTGTTGAGCTTAAAAACGGTAGCCCTCATTGACGTCAGGGATGCCCTTCGGCCCGGATATACCCACGATAGTCATCATCATCATATCAGCCGCACGACACCCACTGCTGGGTATAGGCCTCCCCTAAGGATCTCCACGACGATCGGTCCTGCGCTGCCCGCATCCAGCGGCTTCCCGCGACCTTCACCAGATCGTCGGTCCACCTTGTCGGAGGCCTACCCACGGAGCGCCGTCCGGTGCGCGGTCGCCATTCCAGAACCTTTCCGCCCCAACGGCCATCGGTTCTTCTCGCTGTGTCCCGCCCCTTGCCACTTCAGCTGAGCAATCCTTCAAGCGATGTCGGTTACTTTAGTTCTCTTGCGGATCTCTTCGTGTCTGATTCGATCACGCAGGGAAACGCCGAGCATGGCTTTCTCTCTCTGGGTGACCTTGAGCCTCCTTATGAGACCCATAGTTAGCGACCACGTTTCACTGTCGTAAGTCATCACTGGCAACACACACTGTTCATAGACCCACGAGAGTAACCGACCTTAAAAGTAGAGGGTGTTATAATGGCGGGATGCCACAAAATTTATCACGCTTGGTTTGGTGGTATCAAAATTTATCATTTGGTGGCGCTACTACTGGAGACCTTTGTATGGGTATTAACCCCCAATATTTCCCGTTTATTTTAAATTATATCTAAAAATGGTCGATATTAATAATTATTATTTTGGAAGTTGGACAGTAAATGAATTAAAGATTGAAGAAAACAAAAATGTGTTGGATAAAAAATTTATATTTACGAAAATTCGCTTCCAACATCCAAAAATTCATAGCAAACACACAGTAAACAACAAAATGACAGGTCTACATCTACATTAGCGCCAAGTTAGCGGTAGTGCACCGACTGTTGGACGATTTGTGAATCAGCCGAATTATCCTGCCATTGCTCTCATTCCATTTGAAAAAAGAATGCGGGGCGTCCACATACGTGCTGGATGGTTCATCACGTTTTAAATTTGAAATTCAGTGCGGGGAATGAATCCTCACATTTCTTGAGAGAGACATTATACAACCCTTGTACTGGAAGCTATTTACATTGCCTCGAATAATTGAAGCCCTCACTTGCGGCTTGGGCTTCAAACCATCCTCGATAACTACAAAAATCTCCTTCAAAAAGAAAGTTCATGCGCTACTCTTAGAAAGCTCATAGGTTATGTTAAATCATATCGATATTTGTATCTCCTTCTTATATTATATTCGTTAAAATGTAGATTATTGTTTATATATATTATATATATACATGTTTTTGTATAAACCATATGTTATGTTGTATTTATTAATATTTTACCCTATGTACCGCCTTCATTGATATCTGTTTCCTAAAGGTTGACTGGGAGAGAATGCTTTTAGCATTAAGTTCGCCTTTTGTAACATTTTGTTTGAAATGTACTTGCGGCTCGGGCTTTAGACCATGTAAATGTTAACTTCCCGTTCTCGGCTGTAATGTACTATTGTTTTTGTGTGTACAGGGGCACAGTCGGGCGGATGCCGATTCGACAAGAAGCCTCAGTACCGGTACTCGGGGTGCCACGGGCAGGACGCGTCCGCGCTCAGCATCATCCTGGGGCTGCGCTCGGGGTTCGAGGAGTCGCAGTACGCGGTGCGCGCGCGCGGCCAGTGGCGCCGCGTCACCGAGGCGGCCGCGCGCGCGCACCTCGCCGCGCTGCAGCGCAACGACACCGACCACGACCAGCCGCTCACGCCGCCGCGGCCCGACTGAGCGAGCGTGACTGCTGACACACCAGCCACGCCCCACCACTACAATCTACAGATAACGCATTTGTATTATAGCATGCTCCAACGAAACGAGGTCTGGCAATCCGGGAGTAAGGAATCGTTCGCACGAGCGCTTTTTCGACGTTTTATCGCTCGATTTTTCTAACGCTTCGGAATAGAACATAATAAGTCATAATAATATTATATCTTCTCTACTGTGTGTTCGCACGAGCGATTTTTTTGCCGCGCGATATTTTTATGGTCTACCTTATAGCCTGGCCATAAGCTACCTTTTCCCGTGGAACATCACATTATGTTCTATTCGAAGCGTCAGAAAAGTAAAATAGCGCTCGTGCGAACGATCGCTAACACTTGCTTACGTTACGTCACTATCCAGTTGTACGACTGTATAGTAACAAGAAAAGAATGAAGGATTTTTTTCATGCATTTTAATCGTGGTTTATTCCGCGCCGCGCACCACAAATCCGACGCGCAAAAAATAAAACATTCCATCAGCGTTCGCACTCGCTGTCCGATGTATTCTGGGATTCCTAAGCACTTCGCTGGTCACAGAGGGCGTGTGAAGCGATTTTTTTCATATCCCAGAAATCAATAGGTGCAGCAGACCAATCGCTTAGTCATCGATCACCACAGAGTAAATATTAACCATGAACTGGAATTTTATTACTATTAAATTTAATTATTTTACTTTCCATGGTTAAAATCCACACTATGGCGACCGATGACCTAGCGATTAGCCTGCTGGAATGCACCTAACTGCCGAATGCGGAGAAACTCTGACCGGTCATAGCTGGATGGTATTATCACTGTTTTGAGCGATCTCCCTCGCATAGTGTTTGCAACTAACGGGACTGTCCCTCTACCACTTGATTACGCGTATTCTTTCCTATCGTAAGTTTTATTGGAGCTTGCATTTACTGTAGGAGTACGTCAATTTATGCTAGGAATTGCTTTTATTACACTAGCGAGCCTACCCTACGAGCTGTACACATTTTTAATACTTTGTATATACCTATCCTATAATAGTCAATTTTGTAATTAAAAACTTTGGTAAATTTATTGCTGCTGAAGGTTATCTTTCATTATTTCTCGACGATCTTCAGTCGGCCGTCAGTGATATTTTGTAAATTGTTTAATTTTAGGAACCAATATTCGATTAAGGGCGAAGCAAACCAATTTTTTTGGTACCTGCATAGCATAATGAATCTTATGCCTACTGTATAGAGTGCAAATTAAATAAACTCTAAAAAATAAACCACGCTGTTTCTGGTGTATTCGCGCGCACTATCTATAATAGCTCACTTTTAGTAAAAAAACACCATTGCAATTTAAATTCAGTTATTTTCCATAATAGAAGTTTATATAATAGTTATAAAACTTGTGCACATCACAGTAGGTATTCATAATATTATATTTGGCAGTTTTATAATATAAACCTAGTTAAAAAAAACATAAAACCTATGACAAAACACTATAGTAATAAGTGATTTGTCGCGAACTTTGATTTCATAGTCAACTCCTCTACAATTTATATTCTAAATAGTTAATTTAACATTTACCGATTTTTAACTGAATGTTAGTTGAATGTACGATTATTTTATCACGTCACTACTTTTATTTTGTCCTAAAGTGGTCACACTTGAGCTGTCAGTTTACTGCACCGAATTATAAGTCGAGAGTATAGTCATATTAGATTGCACTTTACACAATGGACATACAATTTATTATACTTTGTAGGTTAGGTACAGTCGGGTTCATTAATATGTTGGCTGTTTTGACGGGCTGTTGCTGTTGCTCTTTATTATAAAGCCATAAAGGTTGATGAGCTGTCAAAAGTGTCAACATATTAATGAACTCGACTGTACCCTAAAAGTCGCTTCGCTTCGCCCAATTGAGCCTACTTTTGATTATTTTTTAAATTGAGGTGTGAACTGGAACCGCAATCCATATCACGTAAATTACTACACCTACCGATTTCTGAAATACAGGTTAGAATAATTTCGTTGTGATTGTAATGTTTAGAACAAAATTAATTTATAATAAATGTTTATTTTATGTTAGGTTTGTAAAGTTGAGTGGCAGGTGATGGAGTGTGGTTGCGTGGACGCCGAGTGCGGGTTGTGAATTGTATATCAACATGAAGCAATTATATTTCCTGATTCGTATAGTTAATTAATGTTACGCCCGCTGTCAGCGAATCGCTCAACTACAATCACAACATTTGAAGGTAGTCGTTGTAACGCAAGAGCGCTTTCACTGCGGCAACGTGGCGCGATCAACACAACTTATCGAACCTAAACAATATCGGAGGGGTCTACATTATCTTTCTTCGGCTAGTAATAAAATTTTATTACTAAACCAGATAGATAATATGGACCCCTCCAATAAATTTAAACCTCCGATAAGCCGCCGATTAGTTCCTCAGAAACCGGGTGATAGCCGTGCGACTGGGCACTACAAACATTATGGCCGGTCCTCACGGCAGCGACTTTGATCGATGGCAAAATAGGTGGACGTGAATATTATCAACGATTTATTGTCGCCGCTAAATACACAATAGATAATAGTACTAGCGTACACAGCAAAATCATTGAAATAAATAGCGACTCCAAAACAAAGTGCAATTTTTTAGGTCGCACAGCGCTCCCTTCCATAAATTATATTCACCTAGTCTCTTTCTCTCGCGTAGCTCTTATCTTTTCTGGCGTATGGAATTGGTCCTCGCTGAGGACGCCGAGAGCTTCATAGTCAAGAAAGAAGTGACAGAGCCCTGTTAATAATCTGAAAAGTCGATAGTCGTCAGCGTCATCGCTGCTGGGTGACGCGCGGCGCGGCGTACAGCATGCAGCATAGAGTCTGAATACCCTATAATATTCCTCTAATCAAAACTCTATGGTGATTCAAATCGCTAGCGTGTCGCCGTCGATCTATGTCGCTGCTATAACGTAGGTATACACTAAGAGCTGGCCCCGGAAATAGGTAGACAATTTACAGAGCTCTGGATTTGGTGTGGTATAATAGCAAACCAATCATGTTTCTAAATCGAATATAACATTGGCAGGAATTTTGACTGGTGGAAAAGTAGTGCCAGGCGGCATCAAACTTTACCACTTTTTCGCGTATTTTGATGCCGCCTGGCACTACTTTTCCATCGGTCGGCTTGCTATTATACCACACCAAATCCATAGCTCTGTAAATTGTATACCTTCAATCGCTTTTCAGCCCCTTTCTTGATCAACCACTCCCACCCCCACCACTGAAAATCTGCGTGGTGCCCGGATCTGTTAATAATGATAGTAGTAGTAACATGTGAATATGAATATGGCAAACTAACAAGAGGGATTTCGTCTCTCTGTAAATTGTCCACCTATTTCCGGGGCTAGCTCTTAGTCCAGTAGTTATTTTACATTCTCTTTGGCCGTTAGACGCTCACCTGTCGCGCTACTAAGTCACCTAATACACGTCAGCTCAATTCGCGTTTTGTTCGCTTGTGGTTGGTTTTGAGCGGTTTCGCAATGGGCGCTAGGCCGTGAAGTACAATGTGATATAATTAAGTGTTAGTGATAGTTTCTGCGTCTCGTGCGACCGCTTTTATTTTTTTATAAGACCGGGGATCGGTATATTTTTTCTTTTTAATGTTATTTATTTTCTTGTACTTTTATGTTATTTATAGTACCTACCTACCTATGTGAAAAACAAGTGAAAATTGTATTTGGGAATAAAAGAACAAACAAAGACATTAGTAAATACGTAGCTTTTAGTTAAACGATTTTGACAATTTGAGCCTCCCCTTTAGATGTAACTTCTATAATACGTAGGGATCTCGGGATTGGATCTCAATTAGCTTACATTACATCACATTTCAGTAAATGTATAATAGAAGCATATTATTTGCTTCAAACGCGTGAGAAGCTATTTGATATCCCGATTCCATGATCATTCTTCATTGTCAGGTCGCTCGGTCCATTACACGGTACATAATATTTGAAGATCTCATTGTTACTTAAAACGTGTAATTATTAGCGGTACAGTCGAGTTCATTAATGTGTTGGCATTTGTGACAGGCTGTTGACCTTTACTATAAAGCCATAAAGGTTGATGAGCTGTCAAAAGTGCCAACATATTAATGAACTCGACTGTACCTACCTAATGTAATGTAAAGCCTTGTATTCACTATGCACAGACGAGCACTTTTTAACAAAAAGTTACGCGCCACCCTGCGACCCGCCGCGCTTTATGTTGCGTGGCTTATAGTGAATATGAAGCGTTAATAATTTTGTACATAATTTACAGTTTTGTAAAAAACATTTATAATAGCATCACTAAAGGCCAACTACTTAAACGAATCTTAAAGTTAAGGCCACCTTAAATTCTAAAAAGTTGTCAGATTTGACAGAATTTCTATGAAACTGACAGCTTTCTTAAAGTTAAGGAGACCTTAACTTAAGATTTTAACTAAGAAGCCTTTGAGTATTCGGCCGTAAATCTTGTTTCCTACGAGATTTACCCCTGTATCTATAGACGAGTAAGTAATGACTTGAGTAAAACTTGTAATTTTTAAATGCTTCTCATATCACATTCACATGCAATATATAGTATAATTCATCTTAAATGACTTCTTAGTGCAGTTTTGGTCTATTTACGGTTAATTTATTCTATGAAATACGTGTGAATATAATATTAGAAGTATTTGAAAATTGCTAGTTTTACTCAAGTGATTACTTACTCGTCGATAGATACTAAACCAGAATATGGTATAGGGACCATCAAACTGAACAACTTTTACTATGGGACCAAGTCTGAAATCGCGAAAAAAAACAGGTGTTTTGTTTAGTGTCCACAGTGCAAGCCTAGCGCGGTTGTTTCCATATTTTCGTTTTTAATTTTATGTATGAAACAGCTGATTTTTTTTGCGCTTTCAGAATCGGTCCCATAGTAAAAGTTGATCAGTTTAATGGTCCCTATCTACCATATTCTGATTTACCCATTAATTCTGTTACACGCTGTATACTCAAAATCAAATGCGCCTTGATTAATCCAGATTTCCACAGAATGTTAGACGTTCGAAATTGACCATTTAAATCTAAATATCAACACATCATACATGCTATCTCGTTTTAAATGCAGAGAATGAAAAATAAAGCAACGCTTTATGTTGTTAAACCATAAGAATAATAATTATTCTTATGGTTAAAGCTTGTTTTGGGTTTCAGTTGTTAATTAATATTCGTTTATTTGGTTGGTTTCTTGTGAATGATTGGCTATTGATGAACGTAAACAACGCCATATAACGCGACTGCAGTAGCCGACACATTGTATTGTAAGAGCAATAAATATAGTTACAATAAGGCATATGTGTATATGCCTAGGTATCTCTTTGCCTAACGAAAATATTGCTAGTCGGTACACAGTCGACGTTTCACGAAAAGTGGCGCATTAGTAAATATTTGCTAGTTTTCTACATCACATCTGAGGAGTTAGTACGAGTTTCTTCACCTCACGTTCGTTTTGTATGTAGAATGATATAGTACATCGCGTATTCCGCTAGGTGGCACTCCACAAATACCACATATCGTACTGAAACCTCAGTTAACGTAACTTGAATGCAAGCCAGTCAGCTTATTAGTGAGTGTATCCACTAAATCTTTATTAATGATAAAGTTAAGATAAATATAAATGTGCTGCATGCGTTTATGTGCCGTAATAAATAACACCAACTTTAAAGTATTTATATAACAATTATAAATAGGTAACTAAAAGGTGATTATACAACTTTATCCAGTTCTGTTGATCACAAACTCACTATCTGCTGACTAGCTTTGCTTTTTCCATGCATTTAACGATTTGGCGAGACCATAAATATGAATACGATAATCATCTATGAAAAGAAAACCTATTATTTTCATTGGCATTCCACTATGCACTTTTATCGTTGTACTGATTTCAATGTGATATGCAACGCACTTCTATGACGTGTGTATACTAAAGTATCTAAGTTTGTGGGCACAATAATTTTATAATAGGTATATTTTTTTAATAATTTACACTCGATTTGAGCTTTTGGGTGCAGTGTTTTCTCTTATTTCCAATTGCCATGAAGCGCAAACTATTTCGTCACAGTAGCAACTGTGACTGATATACTTACCTCTATTTAAATAATGGTGTCTATACTGGTTTGCTAAATACAATAAAGCTGCATGCTATCGTCACTTACCTATGCATTATGAGCACTTTGACACTTTAGCGAGGTGTGGGTCAAATCTACATCAAGTCTCCATTAAGAGGATTGTCAAGCAAACGGTCTCCATACAAACGGCGATAACGTTTCCCACCCTCTAAACCTTAACCTACAGTAATTAATTTTTGAAATGCCTAAATACTAGGGCTGTACGTTTCAATTTTTTAAATATCTATAATCGATTTCGAAATATTTGCATTTTAGTGATTTCATACAAAACACAGAAGTGCCAATATTTTCAAATCTACAATGAATATTTTAAAAATCAAAACGTACAGCCCTAGTTTTTAGGCATTTCAAAAACATACCAAAAATTCATTGCTGTAGGTTAAGATTTAGAGAGTGGGAAACGTTATCGCCGTTTGTATGGAGACCGCTTGCCTGACAATCCTCTTAAATGTCCATTACTATTATGTTTAATGCGGCAAAAATAGAAGCTATAAGAGCTCATAGTAAGGCCCCTGTTTAAGGCCTGCTTTTGAACTGAACGGCCTAAGGCTCCGTAGCTGTTTTGCCGCTGACTGCCGCTCTCTCATTTAATGTTTTCTCAAGATTTAATTTATTATTTAAATCTGAGTGCGTAAATAAAAAATGTGTCTGCCACTTTTGTAAATTGCTGAAGTACAAAAAGTTATCGTATTTGCCATTTCAAATAACTGTTAGAAACGATAACTTTTTGTACTTTAGCAACAGAAAACTGAAATATATTTTAAAACGTCTGTAATCTTATATTGCGAAAAGTGGCCAAAACACATATTTCAATTGCGCACTCAGATTTAAGAAATCTTGAGAAAACATGAAATGTGCGAGCGAGAGGAAGCAGTCAGCGGCAAATTCGCTACGGGCTCTTAACTACCAAATGCGTCCTTTGTTAACGCGACCGCAGCGCCCCTTGTGTAGTTTCTTTAGCTAATAGTACCTTACATCGCTTGTACATCGTTTTGCAATACAATTCAATCATTTTACCGATTATTTGTATTACACACATGTTACAGCCACAATCATTATCCAGTTAAACAGCAACAAGTCACTATCCACTTAGATAAGAAACTAATAGCAATTGCAGTTTTAGATTTAATAAGCATTTGTATAAACAAATATCTAGTCAACGATTTGTATTTAATTTCTTTCAATAGAATATGAATTTAGGTTAGAACATTACTTAGAGCAGGTCGCGGCATAATAATAATAAATAATTATCATAAATGTGTAAGACAATTTTCATGTAGTTAGTGAGAGAACAAGGCAGCTCCGTAATGTATAATACTATCAGCAAGACATTAAACTATTATTATTTATGATGATAACCTTGTTTTATTTAATAGTCTGAATATACCCTAAAATGGATCCTCTGTAGTCTGTAGGGTAGGTACTTAAATAAAAAAAAGGTAGCAACAAAGAGGTGCATTAAGTAAGTCTACGACGGAAGTAAAATGACCAATAATTCTAAATATTTTTATTCATTTTGAAGTCATAAAGTACAAAACGCAAACATTCAACAATCGTAAATAAAATTGCTCATTATGAAACTGGAAACCATAGTATATTTCACTACAAGCTTACTTAGTATACATTTCTATAAACCACGTTGTGGTTATTTTAATTTTCGCAATAATATAAGTGATTCATTTTTAGAAATATTTTTTATTTGATGTGTGCAGAACAATATAACGTGGAGAGAGACATAAAAATAATATTGATGGTAACAATGTATTGCTTTTCATTTGTCTCCGATACAAAAATCATATTATGTATAACAATAAGTATGAATCAAGATTATTTCCAAAATTTTCAATAAAACGTTTATTTACAAGTGTATGTAATAATAAAAACAGTTATCAGAGTTATCTATCTATACCTACAGATAGATCTTTTTAGCGAATCGCGAGGTAGGAACTATTCCTCTGGCTAGTTCACAATTCCAATCGAATTTGTACTTGAATACTGTTGACTAGACGTCACCTTCCTTATGGGCCCTACACACAGGCAGGCCCGGCCGGAAGGCCGAAAGGGAGACGGTGTAACGTTGTCCATAACCTACATTCATGTAGTTCACGAAAGTATCCGTCAAAATTTCTACATTGTTTTGAAAAGCAAATAATTTGAATATGACATTGTTGTCATGAAGTATTGTTTTTTTGGGAATAAACAGTATTTAATTTATTATTCCAAAATTGTGATTGTGCGGCTTAGTTGTAAACAATAAAGAACCTGTATGTAACTCATGCAGGTTAGTTTAGTTTTATACAGATTTTCAGGCAACATTTTATTAGGACTGTTTTGTATTATGTATTTATCATTATTTCTTTCTTTTTAGGTTCTTCCATTATTATTATAAAATATAATCTACTGATTTATGATTTGAGGTGGTTTTATCGGATAACCCCTCACAACGGTATGTCCTTTTCTTTTATATTGCCCCGTCCCTTTCGGCCTTCCGGCCGGGCCTGCCTATGTGTAGGGCCCATTAGCCATAACAAAACTTATAAACTAAAGGCATGGCAAACCCCAAGCACGTCTTCTTCGCCATCGTTATCATTCAAATCATCCAAGCCAATACCTTCAACTTTATTTTACATTCTTATTTCATGCAAGAATATAATACAAATATAACAATATAATATAATAAGTCAATGCTATTAGTAATTCTCAAAATTTCCACTTTATTTGCCCATTCAATCACAATATACAGATCTTTCCAACTAAAAAATAATATAGAATACATTCAAATATTATAGTAATTGTTATAGAACGGTTTAGTTATTTTTTATTCATTTTTCATTCTAATTTAATAAATTAGTCACAGGGCAGATTATTACTTGGTTAATGATGTTATTGTTAGCGCCATAGAGAGCTGCCAATGGCAAGTAAAGAATAAATTAGGTCATCGCCACTCGTTGCCACTATGCGCTTTAGCTTTATTTACAAGTTTTGTTTCTCAATATTTATGCTAGTTTCAAATCGGTGCACGGTTAGCTATAATATTGATATTAAAAATTAGGCCATACTACTATTATTTCTCTTAAAATTAATTATACTTATCTACTCAAGTAAAATATCAACAAATAAATAAACAAACGATACCTATAAATTTCATATCATGATTGAACAACTTTTATAATTACAAGACACATGCTATGCTTTTAAATAAGTGCCTAGGTTAACTATTCGCATGGTTTGTGTCGCTTTCATATTGCAACGCTAAGAAACAACAACAGTATCCCATAAATAAGGCTTAAGAATTTTATACAGTAATTCCTTTATGCCTGATGACTTATATTTGGTCAACTTTCACAACTACCCTACGCTACCCGTGCTTGGTCCTACGTAAATTACGTGCGCGTGCGCAGGTGACAGACTAGACGCCAGAGATATTAGTACGGTTTACAGCACGTTAGGTTAGCCAAAACTGTCTTATATTTCCGTTTATATTCCTGTCTTAGCTGTCAATTGAAGAAACGCCACATGTAGTAATAAGGGGGCGTCCATAAATTACGCGAGGTGTTTTTTTAAATTTTCTGTCCCTCCCTCCCCCCCTGGTGAGATGTCGTGAGATTTTATTCAACACCCTCCCCCATCCCCCAATCTCACGTGAGATTTTTCAAAATGTGGGTTTCTTACGTAAACGCGTTGGATTGTTATTGTAAAAAGAAAAAAAAAATTCTTCGTGCTTTTATTTACGACTAGTTCGACTAGTAATCAATATTGCTGAGAGTTATAAGTGTAATAAACATTTTAGCTTAAGATTAAATCTTAAGCATGTACAATCTCGATTAAATGGACCAAAATAGTTTTTTTTTTGTTTCAATCAGAAAAAAATTGCGTGATATCAGTAGGATACAAGTAGGATATCAGTTGTCTTGCACCCATATTACAAGCTTTGCTTAGTTTGGGGCTAGATAGCACTGTGTGAAATTGTCCAAGCATTTATTATTATTATTTATTATTATATTTGCCAAGACCCCCCCCCCTTAAACATCTCACGTAATTTATAGACGCCCCCTACTAACCCAGTGTGCTGTATGTACTGTAAATCACCAATATTTACAAATTCATATTAGGTACATAATAATTTGAGTTATGACCTAAGGTCAGGTAAAACTTGTCTTATGATAGAATCTTTACCTAAATGATATTGAGCTACTTTTGTGGCTTGACCGCCTTGCTCGCTTCTTTCTCGTCATCTTTGAATAGCAGCGGTATCATGCCAAGGAAGCATCCTATTGTGATACCAACTACTCGACCCTGAAAAATATATAATCGTAAGATTTTTTTTCTGCTGATTAACAACTAAATTAAAGTCGACCTTAGGAACATTTAGTACAGTAGTGGGGAAAAAACATTCGTTCGACATGTTCAACCGACGCGTCGCGTCCAAAATGTCGAACGAATGTTTTCCCACCACTACTAAATGCCACGCGGGGGTAATGCAAGAGCATTACCCTCGCCATTATGCCAATTTCAAACATGGTAAAATCGTTAAAGTCCATTTTCAATTCTTTTCACCATCACCCTGTCGACTTTCATTTGACAGTTGCATTTTTAAATATCCATTAGAAAGATTATATTATTGGTAATACTTACAGTATACTGGACTTAATGTAATTTTCAGTTAAATTAAATCCGGAATAATCTGTGTCGCATTTACAGAACTTTAAACATGATTTCCCAACATTCATGAATTTTGAAATATTTCAGTTTATTATTAAATGCGATTATGTTAGCGAAAAATTAATCTCTACTGATAAGTTACCATGTTGGTGAAGCGCCTGGTGACGGGCATGTCGAGCTGCACGGGCGAGAGCGCAGGCGCGCCAAGGCCGATGAGCGCGGCCGCGCGCTCCACGTAGTGCGACGACCCGATGCCGATCACGTCGCTGAAAGTGTTGCCCAGCGCCGCCGCCGCCATCGTCGACAGCGTGATGTACGCGCTCAAGCTGCTCTCGATCCTGTCGCCCTGCAACACGGGCGTCGCTCGTGTGACCGACTATACATAGCTCCGAGAAAAACAATTGAAAACTAAATACGTATCTTAAAGAATGTTTAAGGAATATGCTTTCAGTTCTAAACTGTTGTTAAAAGGTTTTTTTAATATAGCTTTTAAGTAATTGTGTATTTATGAAAAGAACTGCAGTATAATTTTATGACCTTTTAAGATTTGCCAGGTAAAGTTTAATTAAAAATAAATTTTAGAGTAAAATGTAACTGAAAATAAATCAAACCTGAAGATATTGATTGAACAAAATATTGCAAACACACCGATCCACAGTGGGCAGAGTGGAGCGGCCCCTAGCACATCTCCCCGTTTATTTCAGGGAGGCTTGTGCCCTGCGGTGGAAAATAAAGAAGCCAACACGTAAGATCAAGTTGGTTATAAACTATAGTATTATGTATTCTGTGGTTATAAGAAACAACATTGTCTGATTTGGAATCTTTACTAGACAATAAAGAAACATTTAAATGCATGTTATATGTAGTCCAAAGAAAGTTTTAATTATTTTTATGAGGTTTTAATGAGAATATTGTGAACTGATTTTGCTTTAAATACTTACAGCTATGATCATGATGAAGTTGTCAAGAAATCCAAAACCAATGAACGGAATTGAATTTGTTAAAGATACTGAAAAAAAAATGTTGCTTTACATTTCTATATATTCTATTCTTACATGAAGAAACTTTAGCTTCTAGACACAAAGCAGCATTTGCTTTAGATATGATTCATAGAATGACTCGTTAGTTGTTTCATTTTAGTATAGTAAATATTTGTGTCACTTTAAGTATGAGGAGTTTGTGTTAAAGGTTTTTTAACAGCTGTTATTTTATTTTCTTTCACAGTTTTTACTACATTTTTTGGTGAACAAAAAGTAAACAAAAATTTAGTATAGGTACTCAGAAGCAATTATGTTTGATTGAAATATAAAATTAGTAATATTGATACTTACAATGCAAAAGCTCTCTGGTGGTAGGCGTTGGCACTGTTGAAGCTGAAAATTAACCAATGCATCATTAAAAATAGATCTACATGCGAATAACCAGTTAAAACTAGATAAAACTGGATTTTGAGGTAAAACTGTAAACTTACCATATTTTTTCTTCAACCAGTCTTCAGGAACTGGACAATAGCTGCCTGTAGGGTCTACATCTCCTAATGTAGTCACTTTACTAGGCCTACCAAATTTGCTTCTCCATCTTAAGCCAGCTAGTTTGTCTGCATTAAAATTTAGAACTGTAGTTGTTTAAAAACTATGGGAATGAGCTTAATGTAATAATAATTTGTGTGATAATTTACCTTCGAATTCCTCTTTGATTCTATTTGACTCATATTCTTGCAGAGCTGTAAACAATAACATTCTCTCATCGTCGTTCATATGAAGGACAAGTTCTGTTGCGTGTGCTTTTGTTAGCGGTCCTGTGAATTGTGCCGGTTCCTCGAAGTCTTTGGATGTCGGTCCTAAGCCTAAGTTCCGGGTCTTCACAACCATTGGAACGAAAATACTTGATTTCAATCCACCAGTAGCACTATGACGAACTTGTAGCTTTGATACATTTTTATGGCAACAAGCATTAAAATTTATGACTGACGGACTGTACAAGCGTCTAATAATTCGCGCAGCTGGCATATTTGATATATTTTATTTTGGGAAACAGTAAAAACACAAAGAAAGGTACCTACAAAATATTTCGGTATCACACGTTCTCTTTGATTGACATTTGATTTGACACATTCAGCTGTCATGTCAGTGAAATATAGGGTGCATTCAAGCTGGCTAATCGCTGAGTCATTGATCACCATAAAATACATTTTAACCATAGCATCTTCCCATGGTTCAAATGCATAGATAGACTTAGAAAAATTTATGGCACAGATATAGTATTTAAAAAATATACTATATCTATGATTTAAAATGTATACTGTGGTGATCGATTACTTAGCAATTGGTCTCCTGGAAATGATTTGATTGCCGTTGGTCACAACTTCACAAGGATGGCACACAGACCCGCGGGTCTACCGGCTAAAAACAATGAAGTTAATGTTAACTGTAAGTATGTGATACATTGCTACTTTGTTTTGGCACAAATAAAAACTTACCAAAGAAAAGAAGCAATGTATCACATACTTACAGTTAACATTAACTTCATTATTTTTAGCCGGTAGACCCGCAGGGGCCTTACTATGAGCTCTTATAGCAGGACTTATATTGAACGGCTTTACTTTTTCGTACCATGATCTCAACGGTTAGTATGAAAGCAGGCCTTAAGCAGTCTTTTTTACGGCCTGCTTTTGAACTGAATGGTTTCTTATTTGCTGATGGTAAGCCCCCTGATTTTTTTATTATTGAGGAACAAGTCACAAAATCAAATTGTGACTTCCTAACTCTTTAATAATTCTTTTGATGAGTTACATTACATTACATGCAAGGTCAAATGAATGGTTGAATGCAAAAAAAAGTAACTTAGAAAAATTTGTTCTCTTCAGCCCTCCAAAATTCTATTTATCACACATTTACCGTTGTAGGAATGAAGTATGGAGAGAGGGTAGCCACTGATAGGAAGGCCAAAGGGAAAGATCTTCCTCCGGGCTGGGTGGTATTAGCCAGGGGACCGCGGTCCAACCGATGATGGTTGGCAGTTGTATATATGCCGCGTCGCTGAGTAAATTTCGTCAGCGAGATGTAGGTTTCTCCATATATTCTCCATACTGCGAGTTGTTATTCCTTACTAATCTTGTGTTTATTCGACACTAGCGCCATCTAGTCACACGGTGATGAATCTTGTTGCAGCCGTGTGTTAATGTGCGGCGTTAGGTAGATGCCGCTACACCGTGATTCTGAAATGGACCCCTAAACGATCAAAATTGCTTGTCAATCATTTACATTGCATTGCTTGTCAATCACATTTTGATCGTCTAGGAGCGATGCTTGACAAACACCACAGAATAGATAGATTACCGTGGCCAATCAAAAGTAGGTCACACCCCCAAATGGTAAATGCAATGTAAATGATTGACAAGAAATGCTTGATCGTCTAGGGGCTCCATAATAACAACTCCGTGTAGCTAGCGAATATAAACGCTTATACCACACGATTTTGAATTTCGCATGCAAGCAAAATGTACTCTTTGCCATCCATTATCGAGTGAAGTAGCCGTATATCACTGTCTATTATCAATATTTGCATGTGTATTGTATGTACAGCTTGACCATAAAGAGTTGACAAAAATTGAGGGCGCCACTTTCTATGTAAACACGTCAAAATCACGAATAATTTGGCAACACTGACTATATTTTGAACTGAAAAATTTTAGTTCAATTTTTTTAATTTCATCTATTGATGGCCAAGCTGTACGCAGTATGTACAGCTTGACCATAAAGAGTTACGTATTTACATAGAAAGTGGCGCCCTCAATTTTTTCAACTCTTTATGGTCAAGCTGTACGTACAGTCAGCAAAGTTATGACCTTAACAATTTGAAAACAAATCGCTTGTAAGGATGAAACCACAGATAATATAATACTATACTATGAAACTAAAAGTTCGTCTTTACCTGCCTCCATTGCTTTTATACAAAAGATGCTTTTGTGACTTTGGGGTAAATCCGGCTCGAAGGACCACAAACCGCATGTACAATAAAATGCGGTCGAACTTTAAAAATGCCTTTTATTTCGACATTAATTAAATAAAATGTTACAGAAGCACTCACGGTTATCACCATCAATTTTAGAGAGAGAGCAAAAATTCTGTGTTGCCAGAACAAAGGCATTAGTGTGGCCGTATAGAAAATTACAAATATTAATGTTTAATGATATTATTAAACACAAGACAATACAGACTACTCAATCTAAGCTCATAGCTTTGCTGACTGTACCTACATATTTTTTCCAGGTGCAGTATAATAAATGATAATAAAAGTAATAGCAACATAGATATAGTATATTAAAAGGGGAATAGCAATGATAATTATTTTAGATACTTTAATATAACAACTCACACTTATAAGTATATTATCTTTTACATTTACAATTATTAATACATTATTAAATTTTAAAGAAATTAAATAGTTTACAACAATCATTTGTTTTGACACTTTCTTGATTAAAATTATCAGTAACAATCCATTTAGAGAATACTGAATGACTTAAAATAAATATGCTGTCACTGCTTTCTATCAAGAGAAAAGAGTAACGGGCTTTGAATTATCAACCATATTGATTCTTTTAAGAAGGGTCCCTTTTTCATGTATTTCAATTCTTCGAAAATTCTTTGAATGTCTTATCCTTTTTTTATTTTTTCAGCTGTACAATACATTTAATTTTATATTGATATTTTATAATGATACATTACATAACATAATATTCACATTTTTAAAATGACAATAGACACACAACAAGATCATAGAAGCACCGACTTTTTTTTCCTGTTCCATTTCACAATTTTAAATTAAGATTTACTACTGGTTTGTGGTTGCAAGGGCGACGGCAAGAGGCAAGCTGCGGTCGGAGAGTCACTGTCGTCGAGGATCGAGGATTCTCTCTGCTCCGGGCTGAATGGATCTTTGGGTTTCTGCTCAAGGTTCACGCTGACACCGACCGGGCTGAACGGATCGCTCCGGTGAACCACATCGAAAGGGTCATAAGATAGTTTCTTCTTGTCATTTGTAAGGCTAAACTCGTCGAACTTGTCCAATACTTCTTTGTATGTAGAGGCACTGGGTTGGGGCGCGAAAGGGTCGAACGCCTTCTTCAAACCCTCAGGGCTGAAAGGATCTTTAACCTCTTTCGGGGCGTCCTCAGCGACACTATTATCACCGCTGAAGTCGGATAAATCTATATCGTAATTAATGTTGCTCAAGCCGGGAGCTAAATTATCGGACCCGAATTCGTCTGGTGTCATCAGTTCGTCTATGGACCTCGAGTCGAACGGAGTGAAACCTAACGGGGACGGGGTGAGCAGTTCCAGCGAGCTCGTCTGTTTCAACTCCCACGTTTGATCAAGATTCTGCGGTGACTTCGACGGAGAAGGCCTCTCGACAACCTCGAAACCGAGAATGTTCAATTTCTGTTCTGTATCTTGTGTGTCAATCTCTGCCGTATTTGTGGGTTCTTGTTTATCCGTGTTAGACTCCTGACCATCCAACTGATCTATTTGTTGTTGGACCGCTTCATGTAGAACGGTCGGTACTGGGTCTAGAGCTGTGTGGTTCTGCAAGTTGTCTGTGGATGGAGCCTCGTAGGTAAGCAGCGGTTGCATCCGCTCAAGCGACTCTGATCGCGGTTCCAGCGGATCGGCGCTTAGTTGCAGGTCTATGAGCGGCGCGGCGTCGCCCGCCCGTGGCCTGCGGAGTCGCGGCAGTTCCCTCCTCGGTTTGATTTCAAGAGGCGTCTTAGCTAAGACGTCTTCTACTTTCTTCGCGATTTGCTCCTGCAGGAAAAAAAATGTATAAAAGATGTAATTTGCTTATAATGTGAAAAATAATGGTGTTTTTTTAAAATGACACCTATAAAGTTTCCCTAGTTAATCAATCTTCAAAGATTAATTTAATGTTGTAAACTCAGTCTAGTTTCAGTCAATAATCGCTTATAGGTACTGAATGTACTGATCACACACATTTACAGCCTTACTTATAAACGTTACTTAAATTTTAAGTAGCAATTAAGAGCTGTTTTAAAATATTTCTTACTTAAAAACGTTGTTTAACGTTAATCAATTGCTAAGATGCTTATTAAGTCCTGTCAAATTTAAGTACCGGTAGACCCTTGTTTAAGTCGCTAAATAACAAGATGTGACGTAACAAGATTTGGGATTTTGGTTGGAGCAGGTAGTTGAGAGCTAGGGACTGGGGTGTGTTCGTTTGTATAGAATCATATCAGTACAAACTTTTTTATTATGGATTGGGCAAATCGCGTGGTGTTTATCTTTTGTAAAATGGATGTTTTTGAAGACTACATTATATTACATTCCTACGTATTTAATTACGTAACATAATGATATCGAGGATTTAAAGAGCTTTAGAGAAGGTACGACGGGATGGTGCGGCGACCAAAATTATACAACACAAGAATAAACAAAAGGCAAAAATACGGCGAGAGTGATTTTAAAAAGATACAGATTTAACCAAAAAATATGCAGAAACCTTTTTTCTTTATCCCAATAAATTTGCGAAACGGACTTTTTTTTAACTGTATTGTTGATAGATTTTCCATATCTCTTTAAACATACAAAAAACAATCATCAATATTATTACAATAACAATAATCAGGAGGCGAGCAAGAGAAACGAAACAAAACAAAAACACAACAGCTGATACAAACAATGAATGACTGAGAGTTCAGCTTTTTAATTTGCTAGCAGTGTTGTCATTTCACAACGCTTTTACACTAAAAAATATTTTGTTCTACCAACACTGCGAGCGGTGTTGATACAGTAAAATATTTTTCATTTCTCATATTCGGAAAGTGATGTATATTTGAACTGAGCAGCGGGTCCAAAACTCTTCGTTCCACCCTAGGGTGGAAAAGTAATTTAAAAATAGAACTGAATTTGGCAATGAAAAAGTTTACAATAGTTAAAAACAAATGGTTTAAAAAAAGTTGCAGCCTTGTAGGGCGCATTTACGAACAACAACAAAACATGGTATAAACAGCCAGTGCAAAATTAAAAACATTGGGCGGAGCGGCCGGCGACGCGACGTGTTCCAAATTTAAAATAAGAAAAACTATAAAATATTGGAGGGAGACTTACCTAACACTGTGACTTTGAGCTGTGTGTACCGTATTAAAGTTTTGTGTTGATTTTGTATTTACTAAAAATGAGTTTAAAACTAAAACAAGAAGTTGAAATAAAATAAAAGAAACAATAAAACTACGCTGTAATTCGCCTACAAGGGCCTTACTATGAGCTCTTATAGCAGGACTTATATTGAACGGCCTTACTTTTTCGTACTATGACCTCAACGGTTAGTATGAAAGCTGGCCTTAAACAGTCCTGTTTAAGGCCTGCTTTTGAACTGAACGGTTTATTATTTGCTGATGGTAAGCCCCCAGGAAACAACTACTTCAGGAGAGTCTCTGCCATGGACTTACCGTCTTATCAAAGACCAAAGAATATCTCCAACTTTTACAGGCATCCAACAAAGCCAAATCTGTCATCATAATAATTTTTATCAAACTGTAAATATTCCAAGCAAGAATTCAACTTTAAATTTCACAAATTGTTCTAATTTTTCTAGGTTTTTAAAGGTAAGTTGGTATAGGTAATAATTGTAAGGTCTACCAATGTATTTACTAAGTAGGTACATGTTTTTATTAATAAACATTTTGGTATAACTAAGACTTTTTTTACTTTCCTGAAATTCGAAATGAAAAGTAGAGTGTTTAACACGGGTAAAAGTCATCAATTCCATTCTCGAACTATAGCCGCCCTCGCTATGCTCAGGCGTCTAAATATCTCGAATGGGAATTGCTTCCTTTTGACCCTCGCATAACAATCTACTATTTCGGTTCGTTAAACGTTCATTAGTTAAGACACGCTTAAGCAACGTTTTTAAGTAAAAAAAGTTTAATCACTGATTAAGAACTTAAGTAGTAATTAGTTAAGATGATGCTTAGACGTTAATTAGTGGATTTTTATAAGTAAGGCTGTGTGTCTCTAGGTTTCTAACCTCGAGGCCTTTAGAGTAGTATCTAGTCAGCATCACTACCGAGGCACCGACCGGTAATTTAACTTCTAACAGTACAAAATATGGGATTTATAAGTGCCGGCACAAGTCGTGAGCGATGAAATTGTAAGATTTAACTGTAAGATATAACTGCACCTGTTTGCAGTCACCCCGCACCAAGTCCCCCGCCAATGAGACCTAAAAATGACTACTGCATTTTTAGGTCTCATTGGCGGTCTAAATGCATTAACTGTCACCGCTCAAGATCCGTGTCGAGGTCTGTACCGTGATGGTATGTAAGTACCTGGAATGTAAGCGCGTCCTTGTGCAGCACGTGCGCGCGCGCCGTGACGTCACGCGCGTCCTGCAGCAGGCGCCGCGCCGCACCGCGCTGCTCGTCGGCGTCGCGGCACGCGCCGCACAACGACAATGCTGCGCCCTACGTAATAACACAGATAATTGGCTTTCAAGTGTTATATTAGCTTCCTACTGTATTAAGTTTAGCTGTTGGTGTTGGTCTTCCGAATAATTAAAATAAAATAAAATAATATAGGTAATAATTTACAACAATTAACACAGAACAACTCTTCAACCAATACAACTAGCCCGATGATTCCAATCGTGCCAAATATTTTTATTTTTTATTAAATAACTAGCGACCCGCCCTCGCTTCGCTTCGGTTCCTTTATTTTCGCTCCAAAAGTCTGTACCCGTCCCGTTCGAGTCTCGTTATCATCGGTATGAGGAACGCGCTTGAATTTATTTTCGCGCTCGTAAACTTTTTGCGATAGCTCCTAAGAGATTTATCGAGAGATATAGATCGAGTTTATCGCGAACCGACAGACAGACGCGGTGAGGGATTTTGTTTTATAATATGTAGTGATGTTGACGTAATTACAAAAATATCATTTTTCAAACACAGCTATTATAAGTAGGTTCTTGTGATCATCAAGAAATAACGGTATCAAATAAAATAAGTCTTCGCGGGAGAACAAGAAATTGGTATTCAAAATGTAGTGACAGTAGTGAATGTAGTGTTCAAAATGTCAATGGTGGTCGTAGACTACTTACCCAGGCGCTGCCGCCGATGGAGGCGGGCATGGCCATGTAGCAGTCGAACTCCGACTGGTCCATGCTCAGGGATTCCGCCGTCAGGTTTTCGATGAAAGACACCGCGCAGCACTGGGACAATATAATTATTTATGTCTATAAATCAAATAAATCAAAAGAAGTAAATAAATGACGTTTGTCAATCGCGGTATTATATCGGGTCATTCTGAACTTACCATCCAAATTTCAAGGATGTGTCTAGTGACTAGTCCATGAAACAAGGCCGACCGGTTAAATGAGTCCTCGCCCGGTTAAACGAGAACGGGGGTGGTGAGAGGTGCGGGCGGCAGGGGCTCGCCGCCCGTCGCCCGCGTCGCCCCCGTTCTCGTCTCCCCTCGCGCCTCTGTGCCCCGCGGGCGAGGACACATTTAACCGGGCGGCCTTATAAACAACTTTCTCTAAGAAACATGTGTCGAATTTTGTCACAAAATTTTGGTCATCCCATACTAAATTGATCATGTGATTACTTTGATTTGTATGGATAGTCGATTTTTTTTACATATTTGGCCATGTGTTCCTTAGAGAAAGTTGTTCAGTTTCATGGACTGAACACATTCTCAAAATTTGGATGGTGAATACAAAATGACCCTGTATTTATAACGAAATATAATGTTATGTTCGTTTCCCTAAACTCGTAGTCACGTGCGTCGCGTTGGGTATTTAATGTACCTATACATATAAAACAATATAATAATATTCTCAGGGCTTTGTTGAAGCTCCCACGCCATTGCAGTGCCTCAGGTATATTTGCCGATGCACACATAGAAGACTTTTCGCAATCATACGTAAGAAAACAGCATCAATAATGCAGCGAGTGCGGGGGAGTAGCAACAAAAATCTGGTGATGATTGCCGAGAGGTTGGACTCGGCACTGTATCACAGGTTCTTCGACTTGCATGTCAAACGTGCAGGTCGATGATGCCTATTTATCCTAATTTATTTATAAGTAATATTTTTATGTAACTAACATAGCTTTAAGATTATTGTTACTAACCCTATGGACTGTAATTGTCTGAAATAAATGATATAATAATAATAACTCGTGTGCCTACAATGCGTTTAAATTGGCAATAGACAGTGATCCCCTGCAACTTCACTCGAGAATATATGGCAATGAGCAAAGGAGTCGTTCTTTCCTAGGTTCACTTTTTTAAAATTTTCCTACACCCATTTTTTTTTCTAGTAGATTTCTTTCGTGGGACAAGGTTTCCAAAAAGAAAAAAAATATTAATCCCTGCAAACATAAATAAAAAAAATATTTAAAAAACTCGAATAATGGTGCTTTTCATCGTGTGTTTCTTAATGTTTTCGCTTTAAAATGAAAGTGTCTTACTATTAATTTTACTCTCCCGAGTATATCAATAAATTCTAATGCTTGTTACAAGTTTTTACTTTTGATTTAATGCTGAAAATCCATTTTGTGCGGCTGCCGGCTGTTAAGAGATATTCCTTTGCATTTTTCTATTAAAATGACTACATTCCCAAGTAGCAAAACAGCATTATAATATAAGAATTATAAGGGTAGAATTCTTATATATGTTTTATTAACGCACTACTTTTACCATTCTCCTTATAAATGCAAGCTATAAGTGTTTTTTGCTAATATGGTATATTACTCTTGTTGGCCACCGTATTATCGTTTATAAATCGGATTTATATAGTTATTATAAAACCACTAGCCATATAGAAGCAAAATGTTGTCGCCGACCGGTCTACCACGGACGGGAGGAGACGCGCGGGGGCGGAGGGCCGGCTACGTCACTGCGGCGAGCGACGATCAAGGACGCAGCTCCTACTTACTTGCGCTCCATACATACAGGGACGAACACCAAACTCGAATCGCTACCCTTCAATTTATATAAGACCACGTCACCATAGTCCTATTTTTTACTACTTTGTAAACGGCTATTAAACCAGCCCCTATATTAATTTACAGTCCGCAGTTTCATTTATTCTTTCCCGAAGGATCATTTTCAATGTAGTACTTTTCGCCATATAATAAATTAGCCTTATAGTCGCTTTTGCCACGTACTATTTTAAAATTTTATAAAGTTTTTATATGGCCAATACCCTTATAGTTGTACATCTTACAGCTACTATAAAGCAATTGCTAAATGGAATTTCATATAACTGCTACAAGGACTAAAGTTTACATCATACTTTATTATAACCTTTACAAGGGTATTATTCTTATAAATATACTTGATTTGGCCGTTACAAGTACTTAGTTAGTACAGACCTCAATAGACGTGTTCTTTTATAAAATCTTTCTGCTTTAATATCTATAGAAACTAGGTATAAATTAAAACGTAATACTACTACTACTATAAATTAAAGTGTTTTTTCATTCAAATTATTGAACCCTAAATTTTCCAATATGGTGGAGCGCTTAGAATATCTTAATGCTTTTATAAGGGCGTTCGCCGTATATGTGTTTTATAAACGCAGTACACTTGCTAATCTTTCTTAGAGTGGATTTGAATTAGAATTATTGAAAAAAAAACCTTATTTCTTAATTATAAAAATAAACAATTTAAAGAGCGCATTAAAAAAATGACATAAAACTTGCATAAATTTGCAATGAAAATAATTTGCCACATAGATTTTAACGTATTATACTTGATAAGCCTTATAAATTGTATATCTATATTTTTACTTTGTAGCAATCCTTCATTACAGTCACTTCATACGTTTCGTTGTAAGTTTTTTTCTTGAACATTGAGTTGAGTTTAAGAACGATGCCGCATTTGAATCAAGTCGTTAGAACCCTTATACTTATTTAACACATGCTGCTATAAGTGAAAAATCGCTTATAGCAGCATTTGATTAACGATTATAAGAATGATTGACAGTATAAAAGCAAATTTCTTGCTTTTTCAAGACGAATTAGCAAAATCATTGCTTGTATAAGGTAATTATGAGAAAGATTAGTTAGTTATATGGTAATTATAAAACTTGTACAAGAGTGTAGCCCTTATAATTTGTGCCCAATTACAGTCTTATTATCGGTAATATGGCTTTTATAAGGATTATATTTTTGGCCATCGTAACCTTTATAAAACATTTTTTTGCTACTTGGGTTGGCTGTTGATATGTCATTTGTCATTTTATTTGACATCTGACAGCATCAATGTGACATATGACAGTAAAAAATCGATGTTGCCACGGTAGAAAAACGTTTTGGGTTGCTATTTTATTTACTTTAACTATCCAACTTTAAAAATAAAAAAAAAATGTTTAAAAGGTTTAAAAAGGTTTTAAGGTTTAAAAAAATATATACATGGACAGATTCCTTATTTTGTTCTCTTTCCATAAAATATAATTTTATGACCGTAGGCCACGGGTTATCCAAATGGGCCCAGCCTCCATACAAAAATTGAACAACTCCTTTGACATATTAAAACTGGTATGTATGTACGAGTAATGAGTATGTACGTATTGATTGTATGTATGTGTTTGTTACCAGGTTGGTGAAGTAGTAGCCGCCCTCGCCGGTCATGAGGCGCTGCGCGTTGCAGAAGCGCGTCACGAAGTTGATGTTGCTCACCAGCCGCGGCGGGTTCGCCTTCAGCACCTACAAGACATACCAACGTAAACCTTATTGATTGGACGCAAGCGTATTGAATAAGTTTGTAGTAATGTGTAGCAGTATGTGGTGTGCACGCACGGTGAATATGAGCGCGGGCAGCAGGTCGTCGGCGGAGGCGGGCGCGCCGCACAGCGCCAGCACGTGGCGGCAGCAGCGCCGCACGCGCGCCAGCTTGCCGCCCGGCGACGCCGCGCTGTCCATGCCCAGCAACTCTGTTACACACACACAATCTTCAAATTTTATTGTCATGCAAGTGATTTGCAAATTGCAACTTCGACTTTATGACACCGGGAGAGCTTGCACTCGAGGTGGCGCTCGCCCATCCTGCCGAGCTGTTATGTGACGTACTGACCGCTGATGGCCTTGTAGAGCAGCTGCCGGCACGCGGGCGCGGCGCGGTCGAGCTTGCACTCGAGGTGGCGCTCGCCCACCCAGCCGGGCTGTAATGTGACGTACTGACCGCTGATGGCCTTGTAGAGCAGCTGCCGGCACGCGGGCGCGGCGCGGTCGAGCTTGCACTCGAGGTGGCGCTTGCCCACCCAGCCGGGCTGTAATGTGACGTACTGACCGCTGATGGCCTTGTAGAGCAGCTGCCGGCACGCGGGCGCGGCGCGGTCGAGCTTGCACTCGAGGTGGCGCTCGCCCACCGCCCACCCAGCCGAGCTGTAATGTGACGTACTGACCGCTGATGGCCTTGTAGAGCAGCTGCCGGCACGCGGGCGCGGCGCGGTCGAGCTTGCACTCGAGGTGGCGCTCGCCCACCGCCCACCCAGCCGAGCTGTAATGTGACGTACTGACCGCTGATGGCCTTGTAGAGCAGCTGCCGGCACGCGGGCGCGGCGCGGTCGAGCTTGCACTCGAGGTGGCGCTCGCCCACCCAGCCGAGCTGTAATGTGACGTACTGACCGCTGATGGCCTTGTAGAGCAGCTACCGGCACGCGGGCGCGGCGCGGTCGAGCTTGCACTCGAGGTGGCGCTCGCCCACCCAGCCGAGCTGTAATGTGACGTACTGACCGCTGATGGCCTTGTAGAGCAGCTGCCGGCACGCGGGCGCGGCGCGGTCGAGCTTGCACTCGAGGTGGCGCTCGCCTACCCAGCCGAGCTGCTGGATGCGCTCGGACATGGCGCGGTCGGCGCGCTCGTCGTCCGTGCCGCTCGGGGAGAACACCACCGACGGAAGCCTGCCACCGGGATCATTATAATGTTATATGTTGCCGCTGTTAAGGCGCTTTTACACTAAATACTTATTCGGCTCGTGTTCGACGGTTTGACCAGGGGGGTATCACTCCGCGCTTAAACTTTTATATTAGCCTACTGCTCGCGGCCCACTCCAAGAGGGCCATTGTCGAGGGATATCACCGCGCCGACCGAAACGCGCGGCCGCGGCGTGTGCAAGCGACGAGAGCGCAGCGCGTGAACGTCACCAACGAAACGAGTCAGTCAAGCGCCGAATGCGAAACTGCATGCACTTCGTTTTTGATACTTAATTACTAACGTACCTACCTACCTACCAAAGTTTATTGTATTTTTTGTATACATATTTACATACTTAGTTGTATCGAAGTTCGAAATATGGCACCAGTAAAGAAAAAAGCTAAAAAATACTATTTTTTTTAACCCATCCCATCGTTGGGCCAGGCGCTGTACCACTGCGCCATCGAGCTTCTCTAACTACTTAGAAATACTTATTATTTATGCTCTTTAAATATGCTCAGCTCACCTATTAGGTAGATTTATTTTATTTTATAAGTAGGTACCTATTAGTAATTTCATTGTTTATTCATGGGCATAACGAATGTTTTCTATGATGTCAGTAACTAGCGAGTAGCAACCCCGAAATGTGTCGGTTGAGACAGAGCTATGCGACAGAAAGAGACGCCTCTCTTTCTTCTTCGTAGGTGCATATAATTTTATCTAAGCAGCGTTGTGCAGTTTGAAATTGTACTTTATTGCCGTGCAGCGAGAGTAGCTTATTATTTGATGGTCCTCGCGGGGACCGACTTCTGTACGTTAGTACTATTATATATTCTGTGGTTTGACAGTCCTTTACGAATCGAACACGAACCGAATACCTGCGTATAATGTCCAAAAAATAGAATAGATTTTATTAACTTAATCACTTGCCCACTTAATGGCCAACTTACTACTTACTACTTAATTGGCTGTTTACACGCGAAAATTTAGTTGGCCGACAACTTAATTTTAACTAAATTACTTAACAGCTTGACCCGTGTAATCGGCTCTTAAGTGCAAAACCGCCCTTAGTTTTCTGAACGAGTTGATGAGAAGATTTTAGTACCAAAATTCATAAAGATCATAAAGATATAGGTACTTTTTTATTAATTTATTATTAAAAAGTAAAGTACACAGTCTTGCAACTTGCCTCACACATTGACAAAAGATAATTCCGATTTGAGATACAGATTATAGACTCACTCGTGTAGATAGGTCATGGCGTGTTTCTCGACAAAGTCCATGAGCAGCTCCTTGGTGTCGGCGTCGACGCCCTCGAAGTGCTGCGACACGTCCATGTGCTTCATGAAGCGCTACACAACCACGCACTCTTTACAATACTTGATCATACACCATTACATGTTACAAACTAACATTAAAATGGTATAATTTTCCTTTTAATTATGCAGGTCATTAAAACGACTTGTATGAACTTTCGATTGAACTATTTACAATACATCAATTGTTTGATAAATAAAATACGATTGTGTGCTCCTGGGGCCGTATCGGCTAACGCTCCGAACTTCGGCAAGTCTGCCGAGCTTCAAATTAAAACAGATAAATCGAGCCCCAATCAGGCCAAAATGGCGAACCTCATGATGTCACACAAACATCAATATCTTCCATACAAGGTTATTTTTAGTATATACGAAACCTGAAAACTGTTTGTTCAGAATCAGTAATAGAATCGATTGCAATATTTTTTATATCATGATATATTTTGACTAAAAATATTTACAAAACCATAATTAACGCACACCCTACTAACAGGACAACACAAAAAGCTTGTAACTTCGCGAGTTTTTAAGGTATCATTACCATTTTTTATACAGATTCTTAAAATGAAAATATGTGACCCGTGTTTTGACTTTCGTATATAAAAATAATGTAGTATAACATCGACAAATAATACAATACGAAATTCTTTACACCGATTTATCTATTTTAAGTTGAAGCCCGGCAGACCCGCCGAAGATCGAAAAGTTAGCCCGTACGGCCCCTGGCTTTCCCCATTGATAAGACGCACGGCGAAATGGACCCGACCAATACAACTAAACAATTGGGTATGTAAAAATACTCTTTTTACACAACTACCTAAAAAGGAGTGTACCTAATTAAAATAATATTAATACTGTGTTTGACCTTTACTTTATCAAACAGTTAATTATAATAATCCACGCAGTGTGGATTGGAGGGCGTTAATGAGTGGTTAAAGCAGCTGACTAATAGATAGATTCTATTCAAGAACGCGCGAGTCACACACGACATGAGCAACTACTTGTTAGTAAATTCTACCTAGGTACCAAAGAGAATGTAAAAAAACTAGTATTAACGACTAGGTACTTAAGAAAGAGCGTTGACGAACAACAGCATTTCATACAAAGTTTCAAGTCCTTATTTTTCGAAATTAATGAACCGATTTCAATGAAGCTTCATACACATAAGCAGAATATCTACATTGGTCTAAAAATTGAAAACATTTTCGATTTAATAGTGCCACAGCTAAATTAGACCGATTTTCAGAAATTGCCAACTATATTTAAAAAAAATAGGACATTTCAAAAGTGTTAGGTATTAACTAACTTTTTAGACCTATGTATGTATCCTGCTTATGCGTATGAAGTTTCATTAAAATCGGTTAATTCGTTTTAAAAATAACGACTTGAAAGTTTTTATGAAATACCATTTTCGGCAAAGCCATTTTAAAAAATATATATTCTTCGACATAACTATGCAATACTGCTAAAACCTTGGGCTTCGTAATGCTACTACATGTAGCATGATGCGCTATTATAATAGTGAACTAGACAGACTTCTGGGGGTCAAGTCTGCTAATGTTTTCGTCAAAATTGTAGTTCAATGGTGTTTGAATGGTAATGCTTTTTGACACAGTTCTTGTTTCTTAAACCCAAAACCGAAACACAGTGTGTTTCTAAAACTCACAACGGAAACACATTGTGTCTCGATTTTGGGTTTCAGAAACAAGAACTGTGTCAAAAAGCATTACCATTCAAACACCATTGAACTACAATTTTGACGAAAACATTAGCAGACTTGACCCCGGTGACTATAACCTAATTAAATGATCAAGTAAACCGCGACAACTTTCAGACGTAAATTGCATTTTATTGCCTTTAAATACTTTAATAACTTAATCTCTATTGATTACACGTAGTTACAATGACATAATCTTTATAAGCACACTTATCTGCACGGTCGGCCAGCCGCCTCCTACGTGATCGTTAGTCTAACGATTTGCAAAGACGACATAACGAAATAATAAAGATAATTTACTTTCGTTTTATAACTATGACGCGTTGTCCTTTCCTTATTTCAGTATTGTCTAGCTAGTCTACTTTATCGGTAAGAGTGATTGTAGTACAATCTTATTTATCCTTACTTGTCTTATTTAGTGTGAGTTGCACCAAAACGCTGTCAAAGTTATAGTTATCGTCAAATGATATGTTACCTCTATTTGCCACGTTAAACTTGTCAAAGGACATCATGCTCGCTGGCAACCTCTTTTTTTGGCTAACTTGTGCTTCCGGTACTTTAACAAGCTTACTATCGTTAAAGTTAGATGGTGCAACTCAGCCTTAGTTAACAGTTTTTGACAGTTGTCATACGTCTTTCTTTTCCACTTGAATCGTAACTTAAAAATAAGTTATATGAAATTGATTTTAATTATTAAGGCGCTGTAGGTAGTGAAACTAGCGCCGCCACTACATGTATTTTTATTACTCGTAAACCAAGTCAATATTTTAAAAAAGCTCATGTAATAATTTCTTAAATTGTCTCTAATATTTTTTGAATAACTCTTCAACAGTTTTCATTCTTTCTGTAAGTTTTAAAATCCATTTTAGCTCAAAGTGGCCACTATTGGCAATTATTGATTTTATAACTTACAGAATGAATGATAACTGTTGAAGAGTTATTCAAAAAATATTAAAGACAATTTAAGAGATTGTTACATGAGCTTTTTTTAAATATTGACTTGGTTTACGAGTAATAAAAATAAATGTAGTGGCGGCGCTAGTTTCACTACCACCGCGCCTTAATTTCCTTCGTAATCTATGTGTGGAAAACCATTTGTTGTATTTTATAAATGAGAAAATGAGATAAATGAGAATGTAGATTGCTTTTACCAAATAACAAGTAAGGGTAGACTATAATAAACCTGGGACCTCCCAGTACCAGTACCCATCTACGCTTTTTAAAATAATTCAAAGTAATAGCTAAAGAACAAGTTATGAAAATCAGAAATAACTAGCACAACACAAACATGACTACTGAAACACGATAATATAGGGTTTTCCAATAAGAGCGGGTCGATGTTGAAATGGAATAAAACAAGCTGTGTGTGAGGTATTGATGAAATTATTATTTTATTTGAAAGGCCCATGTATGCCGTTTACTATGGAATATGACATTGATTAAATGTCCGCCGCGGCTTGTTACTATGGCACGGATCAGAGGGGTCCAATTTTTGATCACTCTGCCGTATATATCCTGAGTTATGTTGATTTTGAGGGCATCGGTCGATCGAGGCTTATTGGCATAGACTTGCGATTACAGAAAATCCCACAAAAAATGTCTGGCAGAGTCAAATTGCTGGCCAATTCACGTCACCTCTGCGAGAGATAAACGTACCCTCAAATCGTTTATGCAGAATTTTCATTGTGGCGTCCGCTGTATGGCACGTACCGCCGTCCTGCTGGATCCACTGATTGTCTATACTTATTGCCAAAATAAATTGGTTATCATCGATCAGTAGCGCTCACTGTTGACAGTGATGGCCTCACCAATGTCGTTTTCGAAAAAGTACGAATCAATGACGCCGCCAGCCCAAAATCCACACCAAACAGTAACTTTTTGTGGATGCATTGTCACATGGTGAATCTCTTGTGGGTTGGCATCGCTCCATTATGGCAATTTTGTTTATCAACAAACCCTTTATAACGCGTGATATAGCGTTTTGTCGACACTCGACTGTCAAAAAGAGTACTAGACCGCGGAAGTCAATGCTAATAAAACGTTTATTTTTAACGCTCGTTTTGAAATCGAACTGATTAATTATTGTAACATTTACATGGCAAATTTTAAGTTGACGACGACGAAATGAATTCTTTAATAAACCTAAATCTCATCAAACCGTATTGTTCTATTTTTGCCGAACCGAAACGGTCTTCTAATTCTACGCTAAATATACAAAAGCAATTCAACTAACCTGATATTGTCTCTGCACTCTCTCGGAGAGCTCGTCGACTGGCATGACGTTGGCGCACTTGATCACGTCCATGATGAAGGTGTGCACGAACACGCGCGCGTCGCGGTCCACGGGCGCGCCCAGCGTGGGGAACCGCGCGCGGAACTCGCGCTTCATGCCCTCGTTCACTACGCCCGGGATCTTGAACTCCTGCGGCCTTTTCTCTGAATGATCATGCTCTTCTGCAAAACATTGTTCCATAGGGTACCCCCACACTAGAGTGGGCCGCACCGAAACGCTTTGGGTTGCCGTCATCAATGCGTGTAAAATGCGCTGCGATGCAAGTGCGGCCCGAACTTATATGCGAGAGACTATAATTAACAGTTCCTAATATTCCGACGACGACACACTCCGGACTCGGAACATTAGGAATTACTACACAAACCAGCCTTTCTATTGTCTAATTTCAAAATCTATCGCAATCGCTTTCCGGATGTAACACATTGAAGCTCCTTTATGGCACAAATAAAAACTTACCAAAGAAATGCAGCAATGTGTCACATGTATCTGTCAAACGAAAGTGATTGCGATAGATTTTGAAATTAGACGGAAAAACAGTATCATACCATAATAAATATATTTGGTAAGAGATTTGGACCGGACCGGAATTGGGCCGGACTCCCAAAGGTCGCGGGTTCGACTCCCGCCTGAGACAATTCTGGTGACAAGTCTATTTTTTTTTTGGTATTATTATTTAGTATTGTATAAAAATAGCATTGTGAATGCTATAATCTCAAATTTAAAAAGTATCTTACCTGTGGAGCTCTTTTTAAAGACGCTGAATTTAAGGAGGTTGGCCTTCTTCAAGGTCTCGCTTTGGCGCAGGCGCTTCTCCTCGAACTTGGAGAAGGAGGAGTGGGACGCCTGCTTGGCGCCGCGCTCCGGCTTCTTCGGTTCGGGCCGCGGCAATGTCGCCGACGGGTTCGAAGATGCCTTTTCTAAAATAAAAACATTTAAAACTGAAACTCCATTCACTCCCTCGATGGCCATCATCAGATCAGATCACAGCTAGGTCTATACTTGACGGAGAACCTAGACTTCAAAGTAATCTCGCCTGTATGAAAATCGACTGGTGTCCTTAATTAGCTGGCCACCACTATACAACATAATATGAAGGTCTCTGCTTACTACACCGTACCATACTATGACCAACACCAGGAGCAGCACTCAATGCTCTGCTTAACCTACCGCCACTTCACTTGTTTATTGTGAAGGAGGCGAAAGCGGGGATCTATAGAGTGGGCAACACTGGTAAAGTAGCTTGGCACTCTCAAGCACTGAGATCTTTACATGAATCAGTGCTTGAACTCAAACAACTTGCAATGACATCTGATGCCATGCTTCCACTCTGTAACTTCACTAGAAATTACTCAGTGGAACTACCTAGCAGAGAGATGTGGTCTGATGACCAAAGCTCCTGTAAGGCTGGAAGCCTAGTCTGGTTCACGGACGGCTCCAAAATGGGTCATGACGTAGGCTGTGGTATATATGGCGTGAGACCAAGAGTCAACCTTAGTGTTAATCTTGGTAAGTACGCCACAATATTCCAGGCAGAGGTCTATGCCATTATAGAATGTGCAGAAACCAACCGCCAACGAAACTACACAAATCAGACCATCTATATCTTTTCAGATAGCCAAGCAGCACTTAACGCCATAAACTCGAATGTAATACGATCGAAACTGGTAAAGACTGCGTAGACAAACTGAATGAACTGGGACATAAGAATAAAATTATTCTGAAATGGGTCCCTGGTCATTCAGGCATCATCGGTAATGAAAAAGCCGACGAGCTTGCTAGAACTGGAGCGCAAGGTCAACAGATCGGCCCAGAACCTTTCTGCGGGATCTCAAAAAACCAGGCTATGCAACTCCTTAAAGACAAGCTCTTGGACGAGTCGAGGAAATTCTGGCTAAAACAGCCAGGACTGAGACACTCCAAAGCCTTGGTAGAAGGCTACTCGCAAAGACGGACGAATGAGCTTATACAACTCAGTAGATTGAACGTCAGCGCGACTGTTAGAACCTTAACTGGACACTGCAAACTAAACAGACACCTATTTCATATGAAATTGAGTGATACTGACATCTGCAGATATTGTAATGAGGAGCAGGAAACGCCCAAGCACCTCTTATGTGATTGTGGACCTCTAATCCACAAGCGTAGTATCCATCTGGGACGACACGTTATCGACCCGGAGGAAATAAAAACTCTTAAAACCAGGAAGATACTAGACTTCCTGGAAGCCGCTGGGCTCAAAGAGTTGCTATAATTAGGTGGCGAGTTACAATAGATCTTTTAGGTCGCAGTGACTACAGCCTCATCTTGAGCTGCATAGCCCCTAACACTCAAATAATAATAATACCAAGCTAGAAATGTATCAGGCAAAACAATATTCTATGTATTGAAAAGTATGACAAGTGCATGGCTGGTGACCGAACGGTCTAGTGGGAATAGTGTTATACTTTTCAATAAGAATATATGTTTGCTTGATACATTCCTAGCATGGTGATGGTCATGCATGGTATGGTTCTGGTACGGTGTAGTGGGCAGAGACTTTAAACCTCTTTTTAATTATTAAAGTTACTGTTGTTTTAATGGCTACTTTGATTATGAAGATAAAAAAAACCCGCCTGCATAAAAAGACAAGTCGACTGAAAAGATGGAAACAAGATTAAATAAATATTACAGGCAACATGTCATAATAACATGCAGTCGGAGGCATGCATAAAGAAAGTGACATTATGAATGATTGAATTATATGCCTCCGACTGCATGTTATTATGACATGTTGCCTGTAATATTTATTTAATCTTGTTTCCATCTTTTCAGTCGACTTGTCTTTTTATGCAGGCGGGTTTTTTTATTTTTTAAATTTATTTTTTTATTTATCTATTTTTAGTTATTATATTTTACGGTCATGATATACCTTTTTGAAATCCTTATAATAAGCCCTTCAATTTGATACCCATATTGCAGTTTTCTAAAAAAAAAATATTTTTTTCACTACGTATAATAGCACCGTACAGCCGCCATGTTGGTTTTTTTATAACGCCACCTTCTTAAGAACACTTGGGCTGAAAAGACAAATCTAACGATATCTCAATCATAGAAATCCGTTCAGCCGTTTGAAAGATATGAGGTAATAAAGAATATTACATACAAACATACTTACAAGATACACGCGAAATACATAACCCGCAGTCGGGTAAAAAGGGAAATAAATGAAAAATACCTGAACAAAACAACCTGTTTACTTGCTTCAGTAACTGTTTTAATCAGTGCCAACCTTGAAAGACCAAGCCCATTCTGGACATTTATCAAATATTATGTCAAAATTACGTTTTTTGGTGATAATGTTGCAGGAAGGTTAAGTTCAGTTTATCTGTTTGATAATAATCTCAGATATCTTAACCTTTAAGTTAAAATCAACAGTTATGAAATACTATTATGTCACACAAGTATGACAAGACAGGCACGTGTTTGCTATGCTGAAGGTAATGATAAACACTTCAATGTGTTACCCAAACATAATGATTATAATAGAGGAGATGAATAATGTATGGTACTGTACAAAGTGCTCATTTGCATAAGCTTGTGTATGTTAAATTTTTCATTACTTTGTTAAACTTGATATCTGATAATATATTGCTTACAAGAGTCAAACAAAATGTTTCATTGAAAATAGCTAGTACCTCTAAGGAAAACATGGTGTGGAATTTCTCTATTTTTACCCGACTGCAAAGAAAGGGTTATGTGTTTCGCGCGTATCTTGTAAGTATGTTTGTATGTATGTATGTTTGTATGTAATATTCTTTATTACCTCATATCTTTCAAACGGCTGAACGGATTTCTATGATTAAGATATCGTTAGATTGGTCTTTTCAGCCCAAGTGTTCTTAAGAAGGTGGCGTTATAAAAAAACCAACATGGCGGCTGTACGGTGCTATTATACGTAGTGAAAAAAAAAATTTTTTTTAGAATACTGCAATATGGGTGTCAAATTAAAGGGCTTATTATAAGGATTTCAAAAAGGTATATCATGACCATAATATAATTATAAAAAAATCAATAAAATAAAAAAAGTAAATTATATTACGCAAATGCGAGCGGCCGCTATAAACATGTCAATGAGAAATTTATATTTTGTTTGTGTATGTTAGCCATATTCATGATGAAAAAATAGGCTATAATATCATCCCAAAATCCCTCGGGATCGAAGCCTCAGGCTATGCCGCAGGGCACGGCTAAGTTAATCAATAGATGGCGCTGTAGCCGAGTACATCGCGGTATGGTTTTGTATTCATCATCAATAGATTTCTAGTTGCATAGACCATATCAATAGATGGCGTTGTAGCCAAATACATCTCGGTATGGTTTAGCTATCTGTAGATTATATAAGGTCTTTTGTGTTTATACTGAAAATATAAAGATAATAATAAAAGAATCGAAGAAACGATAACGAGAAATAAGAAGAAACGATTCTCGTTTATGGTCTTTATAACAATTAACAACTTTTTTAATTGATAATTATTTTAATACGATTCCATCTAGCTAGCTAGAGTACATTCATTATTTATTATACTAGATTCCATCTATCTAATTGGAACGTGTGTTGCATTACTTTACTTGCATTAATATTGAAAAAAATATTAAAGAAGTAGATTTTGTTAGGTTTTGTAGCAAGTATACCTAGTTTAGTTATAGGACTAAGGATCGATTTGAGCAGTCACCTATTTGCTAAAGGTCAAGCTTACGTGGCTTTAAGCAGAGTCCGATCTCTCGCAGTGCTTGCTGTCAGTTGTCTTGACCCTAAAAAATTCTTATTTAAACCACACGATGAAAATTCTTTTAAAGAATTAGACCGTCTACATAATTTGTAAGGAGAATATAACTAAAAAGACGTAAATAAAAAACAACTAAATTTAAAAAATTAAAAACCCGCCTGCCTAAAAAAAGACAAGTCAACAGAAAAATAAAATAGAAAAACTAAAAACCCACATGCATCAAAAAACAAGTCAACTGAAAAGATGGAAACAAGATAATATATAAAGGCAAACTTAAAAAATATTGATGGTAGTGTTTAGATTAAAGGCAAACTTAAAAAATATTGATGGTAGTGTTTAGATTAAAGGCAAACTTAAAACATATTGATGGTAGTGTTTAGAACTTTTGTTCAACATAATAACATGCAATCGGAGGCATAGAATTGAATGATAAGTAAAATCATTCATAATGTCACTTTCTTTATGCATGCCTCCGACTGCATGTTATTATGATGAACAAAAGTTCTAAACACTACCATCAATATGTTTTAAGTTTGCCTTTAATCTAAACACTACCATCAATATTTTTTAAGTTTGCCTTTATATATTATCTTGTTTCCATCTTTTCAGTTGACTTGTTTTTTGATGCATGTGGGTTTTTAGTTTTTCTATTTTATTTTTCTGTTGACTTGTCTTTGTTTAGGCAGGCGGGTTTTTTTATTATTGTTATTATATTATATAAACAATTTAAAATTGTAGCCACAAAAAACACATTACAAGCTAAAGAGTTTCTCTAGTTGCTACACATATTATATTGTATATAAACCTCACAGATGATTGTAAAAAAAACAGAAAATCACCAGAAGTGCTTGCATAGATTCATCTTTTTGGCGTAAATAATAGCGGAAACGAAATTCTACATACAGTGAAGTTGCTTCAATTACTTTTATTCAAGAAAGATAATTATGATAATGTTAATGATAAAAAAGCAACGAAAAACATTGAAAAAGTGCAGAAGTGAGATTATTTTCCTCACTCTTTACATCTAAAGAAAAAGACAAATGTTCCAGTGTAACCGAGCCTTGAGGACTATAAATAACAAAAAAGTTTGTAGAATACACTGTTTGTGTTCCTTAATAAATAAAATAAAAAATATTTAAATTATGGGTCTTATCATCAGTATTCTTCAGATACTTACTTCACACCAAAAATATTTTTAAAATTTTAACTAACTTAAAAAGTTATTATCATTAAGCTGAATTTAAATAAAGGTACTTTACGTAATCATTAATTCTTTTGATTGCTACTTGATTGTTTATCTTCAGCAAAGTGTTGAACAAAGAAAATTATTATTTCAGGGTGTATGTAAAAGTTTTACCTATCCTTTGAACTTTAAAGAGAAAAGACAAAACAAGTCTGGGATTTTTTGTCACGTAAGACTAAACAAAAACATCATTGCTAGAAAAAAAGTAGTGTTTGTTAAAATAAACTAATGTTGGCCAGACTAACTCCTCCACGAAGTCCCAAGGGCCAGGACCTAGCTAGCTCATTGTACCAACATACCTACTGTTAATAACAGTATGTTTGTTGTGTATTGTTGTTGCTCTTGGGCAGGAGCTGGCCTACGGGCTGTAGTTTGGAGACCCCTGACTTAGACTAAGGTTCTTCAGAACTTCAGACTCACTACTTCCTTGATTTAACCAGAATACAAATAATGCAGAATAAATTATGCAATCCAACAAATTATTTCCAGAAAGACAAGTAAAGAGTGCATTTAAAGTTGAAATACAAACCAGCTCTCCGTTGTCTGGACATCTGTTCCCTGTGGCACTTGGAGCAGTATCCCTGCCACTGGGGGTTTCCGTAGTAATCGCAGCCATTTTTACACTTCAAGTCGTTCTGGTCGATTCGTAACGACGGCATCTTTGACGCGAAATTCATGTACTTGTAGGATCTCTGCAAATTCGAACCGAACCACATTGTCACAATTAGAAACCAAAAGTTAATTAGGAAAATTTTAACACCCTACACTCGTATAGCCTCCCAAACAAACGACAACTACATTCAGCCCATCTTCTCGAGTAATCACCACAATTGATAACTTTTAATGAACAATTAGCATACATCGCAGAGTTCCCCGTTAATAACGACCGTTGTATTTTTTCCATCGTTATATAGGGTCTCCTTATCAGGAAAATGTACTTGAACGGCAGCGATAACCAAATGAATAGATGAAACAAGCACTTGTGTTACAAATACGACATACATAACTAGTACTTTTCTAAAGTCAAAAACAATATTTGGAGTATGACGTATCAAATTGAATTGAACGTACTTACCGTTTAGTAATACCGTGTATCCGAAACTTCTTCAATCTTTGAAATAATTAATAAAAATATAATTTAAACACAATCAACATCCCAACCACAACAAATTGACTAGACTTTTTTTGACAGTTGACACATTCTCGAAAGTGACAGTGACAATGACAATTGTTTTTTTTTTTACAGATACAAAGAGGTTTTGAGGCTTTCCTTCGATTGATTATATGCAATGCTCTTGAATATTCTTCTTGATACTATTAAACAAGTGGTTATTTCGACATCATCGTTGCGTTCAGAACGTTTGAGCGTCGGTTGTTTGGTTGTTTTTTAACTCGCTCTAAGGTTTGGAACGACCAAGAACTTTAAATGTCAATGTCAATACAAATTCTACATTTTCCATTTGGAATACGAATAATTTAAACTTTTCTTTATACTAAATCAAATAAAATCCGTTTTTTGACGATCTACCATGATTATTTTAAAAATTAGACATAAAAGCATCAAAAATATAAAATAATGTCAAATGACATTGACATTTTTTCTATAGACAAACGTCAGAGCGTTTTACAACCATCATTTTTGATGGTTGTTTGGTTGCAACGCTCTGACGTTTGGAATGACACGGTTGTGTCAACCGAACGTCACGCTCAAATGTTTGGAACGCCGTTAGAGCGTTCGGCTGTGGATAGGTTGCACTCGGAGTGTAGGTTTGGAACGCGCCTCATTTTTCTAAAGGTCAAATTAATTCTAGGATTTTTGAGTTTCTTCCTCGCAGGCAACGAATGATACCACACTTCGTTTGTCGGTGGATTCATAAAAAGGATGCTGCCGTGCTCCAAAGATAGTTTTACTGAAATTAAAATAATGTATAAAAACAAATAATATTAAACGAGATTATAACAGCTTAGCATAGTGTCACAGGAAATCATATTTCACCCCGTGTCGTATATTTCTGCGAACGGCATTTTCACTATTATGTAGTTATTCTGTGCCTCTATGGCGATCGGTTACCATAGTGATCATAGTGATTAGTGATATGAAAACAACCAAAACATTAGTTTCATTATCCATTTATCTAATGTGGTTGTATATTTTCGTTTTAAGTGGAGAAAGTAGAAGTAGAAACATAAAAATAATAACATCATAATGGATTATTTTCAAATAAAAGACGGGCAATATACCAAAACAATTTACACAATGGTAAGACAAAAAATCGTATATTTGCCAGTAGGTATTTTTGTAAGTAATAAAGTCACTGATTGCGAAAGGCAACTAAACTAAATATCATTGAAGTACTAATAGTAGATTATACAAGTGAAAAAAGAGGGAATTTAGTTCGAGGGACTAAGTTGGATCCCGAGAGCAGCGAAGGATACAAAGGACCGAGATCATTTTTTTTTTCACGAGTTGTGTAGGTACCTACTCTACTTTTTACCATTGACTGCGAGAAAACAAATAGCAGTAGGTAGGTACTTATACCTATATAATTAAATAGTTATCACATTTTTATTATATAAGTAGATAATCAGTAATAAGTATTTAAAAATTAGAAAATAGTGAAACTAGAAGTTTTCCAATGACATAAAACAACTACGCTAAGAGGGAAATTACATGATCAGTTTGGCACAAGAATCTATTATATTAATATAAGATGCTTGGTCTGGCATCAGTCCATTTCATCAGTTTGTATAGTCTTTGAATTTTTACAGACAGACTGAAGATCGTACCAGGCTGATGCAAGACTGAACATCCTAATCTCCCTCTAATATTATTATATAGAAAAGAATCCAAAGATGAGACACTTAAAAGGACCTAATTAATTTGGCGGGATATTTTTTAAAAAAGAACCCAAAGAAACTAAAAAAAACCTAAATAAAATTGGCGGGATATTTTTTTTTATAACTATGGCTTTATCTATGGAATAGCTCCATACTTTCAGCGGGGCTACGGGGGCTACCGGCTAAAAACAATGATGTTCATGTTAACTGTAATTTGACAGATGGATATGATACATTGCTTTTTTCTACATAATTCATACGATGCGCGCTTGTTCCAAATTCTAAATATTTTTATTCACTCGGTGAATAAAACAGCGTTTTATTCACTCTTATCGTTGAATTTAACGCACTTTTTCGAATGGCGATGTTAAAAAACTTATTTTTCGAATTGATCCGTTCGAAAGCCTTTCCGGGTATTTACGGGAATTCCCGGGAAAAACTATACCTACCTAGCTTCCTCTACCTGGGTAATTTTAGTCGGGAATCCGGGGTAGTAGAGGATTCTATAAACCTCTTGACTACGAAACGAAGACGCTCCATAAAAAAAAACGTTAAAACATTTTTATGGTTTACCATATTTATGGAAACCTATTTGATCGTTCGTATAACAAAAAAAAACTTACGGTACCTCAAGGAAATTATAAGTACTTCGTACAACCGGTACCTACCTATATAATCTATGTCTATGTTCTCTTTGCTTATATTAAGGCCTACTCAAATCTGACCGGTATTAAGTACCGATGGCGGTAATGATATAAGCTTTGCTTGATTTAGGGTTAATTGATTGGTGAACTTGTCCGGAATATTTACTTAGATAATAGTAGAAGCAGTGCTGGATTAACCCTTAAACATATTAAGCAATTGCTTAGGGCATCACGTCTGGGAGGGCACCATAATCGGCAGCGAAAAAAAAGAAAAAAATGTTTGTAAGTAAAACAAGTTTTATTTCAAATCTATTTGTGTGGCCATGTAAAACGACTTACTACACGATTAGTGGATGAAACTGACAAAAAATCACGCTGCGCGGCCGTTTTTTTTAAATATAGACAACAGCCAAGACATGGGTACAAAAATAATAGATGAAACTGTCTAAAAATTGCGCTGCGCAGCCGTTTCAACTATAAACTGGTATTTTTCTGAAAAATCAGGAATATTGTGCATATCCTAAACAGGCATCCTCCCTTACGTAGATGGTAATACTATAGGCGGCCCGCAGGCGTTGGAGGATTGCTTAGGGCACCAAGTAGTCTTAATCCGGCACTGAGTAGAAGCTCTTTTAGGCCAAGTCTTACCCACCCGTACTCGATTGCCCATGCCCAGTGTTTACTGGCCGGCAGTATGTAATATAATTAGAATTTTATTACGTTACGTTGTAAATACTAAGAAAATTATCTCAACGTGACCACCCATGCGGAAATAAAGTAAACCTACGTGTAGGTACTTACCTACTTATATTTTTTCCATAGATAAACGAAATTATCAAAACGCTCACCGTTGTTGATAAAGTGGCTCAGGGCAGGACTGAACTCGTTAAACGGGGCGATGGATGATTAGATTAACGACACTCATCCGCTTATATAAATAATTATTGTATTAACATTTTTACTAACTAACAGAGATAAGTCACGTCAGCCAAATTAAAAACTTTTTATTCCAATAAGTACGAGTATTTAGATAGTGTAGGTTTTTCCTTGGATCAAAAAGTAGGTACCTACCTAGGACCCTAGGTACTTACTTAAAACGCTGCACTCATTATGAACTAGCTTATTTTACAGTACCTAGGTAATCTAACAACGTTAATATTAGAAACTTTTGGTATAAGTATCTTTGTAGTCTTATATACGAAATGAATAAGTAAGTATAATAATATGACGATTGCATCGCTTGATAACCTATTTTCAGTCTGACAAGGAGTTGCACGCGCGAACTTTATCATGGGTAAGTAATGCGGTGAAGCGATAAATCATGTTTACTGAAGTATTAAGTATGTGGTATTATTAACTGAAGTCGAATAACGTATTCCCTTAATGGGTACATGTTCAACGTCCTTTAATAGGTAGGTACCCACTTATTTACGCTCTTTGAATAGTAATCATAATAGATAATCTAATACTCATATAGGCTCATATAGGAAGGATCCGTTGAAACTTGTCGTATATAATCGAGGTGATAAGTATGTATGTACCCAATGACGTTTTGGATATACCTAGGGATTTTGCAACCTGCTGAAAAATACTAAGACTTTAAACACTTAATTTTATTTTGCAGATAAAGGAAGCCAGATTCGAAGATGCAATAAAAGCGCTCAACGATGCCATCAACTTTAACCCAAACCGAGCAGGACTGTCGCTCCTCGGGTATTGCTACTTCAGAACCCAAGCTTTTGTTGAAGCAGCAAATTGCTACGAGCAATTGACAGCGATGCATCCAGATATACCAGAATACAAATTATATTTCGCACAAGCTTTATACGAAGCGTCTATGTTTGACGAGTCCTATAAAGTAACTATGCAAATAAGTTCCTCAGATTTGGAAAGAAAAGTCATCAAATTACAATCTGCAATAAAATATGGCGAAGACGATACTATATCAGCTAAAAGTCTAGTCGATTCTTATCCTCAAGAAGATCCCGATAAAGACATTAACCTTGGCTGTCTATTGTTTAAAGAGAATCAATATGAAGAGGCTTTGCAAAAGTTCTCCCGGAGTCTTAACGTTTTGGGATTTAACGCTCATCTGCATTATAATATAGCACTGTGTTACTTCAGGCTCAAGGAATATCCCCAAGCCTTAAAACACATCACGCTGGTTATCGAAAGAGGTATACGCGATCATCCCGAGTTAGCTGTTGGTATGCAAGCAGAGACCTCTGAAGTAAAATCTGTCGGCAATACACTAACACTTCATGAAACCGCGTTAACAGAAGTTTTTAACTTAAAAGCTGCCATCGAATACCAGTTAAAAAACGTTGAATCTGCAAGAGAGGCTTTAAGTGATATGCCACCAAGACACGAACATGAACTGGATGCGGTAACTTTACATAATATAGCGTTGACTTCAATTGATATTAAACCAACAGATGGTTTTGAAAAGTTGCATTTTCTTTTGCAACAAGATCCTTTTCCCCCAGAAACTTTTGCTAATTTATTACTACTTTATTGTAAATTTGAATATTTTGATCTAGCTGCTGATGTTTTGGCTGAGAACGCTCAATTCACATACAAATATTTATCACCGTATTTGTATGATTTTTTAGATGCTATAATCACAAGTCAAACTTCTCCAGAAGAAGCATTTCAGAAATATGACGACATCGCATCAAAACACGCAGAACAGTTACGGAAGTTAACAAAGGTGGTGCAAGAGAGTCGTGCTCAAGGTGACAATGATCAGGTTAAAAAAGCTGTCGTAGAATATGAAGAAGCTTTAGAAAGATACATCCCCGTAGTTATGGCACAGGCGAAAATTTACTGGGATATGGAAAATTACGGTCAAGTAGAAAAAATATTCCGCAAATCAGTTGAATTTTGCAATGAATCTGATGTCTGGCGTCTTAACGTAGCTCACGTGTTGTTTATGCAAGAGAACAAATACAAAGAAGCTGCAAGTTTTTACGAACCTATTGTGAAGAAACAGTATGACAATATATTAGACGTTAGCGCAGTTGTATTAGCCAATCTTTGTGTGTCGTACATAATGACATCTCAGAACGAAGAAGCAGAGGACATTATGAGAAAAATCGAAAAAGAAGAAGAACAACAAATCTTTGAGGATCCACAAAAGAAATTTTATCATTTGTGTATTGTCAATTTGGTGATAGGTACGTTGTATTGCGCGAAGGGAAACTACGAATTTGGTATATCTCGAGTAATTAAATCGTTGGAGCCGTTCAATAAACGTTTAGGCACTGACACGTGGTTCTATGCGAAACGATGCTTCGTATCTTTCCTGGAGAACCTCGCTAAACACTTGATAGTTGTTAAAGATAACACCATAAAAGAATGCTTGCAATTTCTCGAGGGATGCGAAACTTACGGTAGACGCGTGAGTACCGTTATCGAAAGTCCCTTCCAGGAAGAAGATGCGAATACGAAAGCCAAGCAAACGGTAACTTATGAAGCTCGTCTGTTGCGCTATATGTTTTATAAGCTAAAGAACATAGATGATTCTGTTACTATTAATAAATATGAAGATTTAAAATACCTGTTGGTTTCTGTTTTTTATCTTTGCCCGGTTTTCTTGCGTCTTTATGTTTTAATATAAAATCCCTTTCTTGTCCAAGGGAGATGGACGCAATGGGATAGCGAGGATCGAGTTCGGGTTCATTGTCTCTATGTTCGCCCATGTGGTCATTACCATTTCGATATCTATAAATAACAGTAGGAGACAGTAAGCAATTTTAATCACAATATGTATGATTTTAAGCTACTTACAAGACAGCTTACTTGTTTACAAGAACAAAGTCGTATTTAATGCCTTTTAATGCGAACAAGAAATCCTTTAGTGCCAGTACTGGGGCTGGCCACGGCAAGGCAGGGACAGTCGTTCCTGAATATGTATAGGTTATTCCTGGATCACCATAAGCTACTTGTTGTCGTGGTAAGGGATATACTTTACCAAATACCCTAAAAGCAAGAAAAATCTAATTCACAATATCCAGTTAGCCAAATTCAAATTGGTTCGTTGTGATCACGTTGTGACACTAGTAAATTGATTATTGTGATGGAAAATGACCTCACGTTGTTACAATGTGGTGGTCATTTGTCAATGTTGACGACTTTGTATGAAATATACAGGGAGAAAAAAGCAGCCCTTGACGAGTTTCTTGCCGGTTCTTCTCGTTACAAGGTCTCCCGCTTAGGGTTTGCGAACCGATGGCGTAGCTTCTATGACATTCACAAGTGCTTGTATTTGTAACAGCCTAGACTAAACTAATTAATTTGAATTTTAAATAAAGCAAGTACGTACCTACGTCATGGACGAATTATCAGAAAGGGTCCCTTTTTCTTAGTGCATCCATGCCTACGTGGATTTGCAACAAATTATAAAAAACAATAGTAATATACGTACAAATCAAGAGAAGTAGTAAATAAAATCATTATCGAGATCGGCAGATGGTAAGTATTGGGTATTTTATTAAGGTGTTTCATAATCTGGTGGCACGTTCTAGATTTCAAAAAATATAGGTATTAGTCGCTCGATCTCGAGACAATACTCTCGCCGCGCCGGCTATAACTAGTTCGGGACTTAAATAGTCAATTGTATGGACTACCTACTGTATTCCTGTCAATGTTGACATACCTTACTTGTGATAACTCGCCTGTGAAATACTCCAAAGTTTCTTCAAGTTCTTTAAGTAATTCATTAGATATATGTTCGGGTATAGCTACAGCGTAATCAAGCTCAAGACCATCTTCTCTTATATGTTTCCAAATTATAGAACTTAAATCAACAGTTTTTAGCTTGTCCATGGGGTTTGTTTTTTTATTACTACAATAAAAAAAATAACTAATAGTATATATTAGAAATTAGAAATCATTTATTTGCTTTTAAACAAGGCACACTGGAGATCTTATATTACTAATTAAGTTCAGCTCTTTTAGCCATCAGCAATAGAATGCAAATATTTATATTATAAAGTAATGTAAGTAATAGTCATTATTGGTATTATTCACTACAATCACAGAAATTAATAATAAAATAATTCAATGATACAATGAAATTAGGTAAATAATGTCAATATTACACACAAACATGTCAAATTAAACAATAATAACAAAATTATGAATGTCAGATAAAAAATATATATACTTATATATAAAGATACACAATTAATTACAATGATTAATTAAGTAACATAATAAAATAAAAAAATTAAGGTTCAATGTAATTTAAATATTCAGTGATACTATAAAATGCTTTTTCGTTTAACCATTTATACAATGCTACTTTAAACCTATTAAAAGGTAAATCTTGAATTAATTTAGGTATTAGGTGGTGTGGCTTTTGGAATAAAAAAAGGAAGTTGTACTCCTGCGCCAGCCCCACCCGACTTCAATAGACGAGTTTTTATTATAACAATGATAATGCGTATCTAATGATTTGTACATAAACTATTATTTCTTGCTTTTTAACCGACTTCATCAAAAGGAGGAGGTTCTCAATTCGATTGTATGTTTTTTTTTTTTTTTTTTATCGTTGTTCGCGCATATTTTCGACATTTATGGACCGATTTCGATAATTTTTTTTTGTTCGATTGAGTTTTCTTGCGAGATGGTCCCATTTAATTTTTTTTCAAATCGGTTCAGTAGTTTACAAGTAATCCTGAAAATACTATGATATTAAATCAACTAACTTGACAACTTTGTTATTTATGAACCGAATTAGATGATTTTTTTTGTTGGGGAAGGGATACCGTTGTGTAGTCTTTTTAACCGACTTCAAAAAAAGGAGGTAAGTTTCAGTTTGTATGTATGTATGTTTCTCCGCGATTATCTCACGTTTGGCTTAGCCGATTTTTCTACCTAAATAATATACCTACACTACCTAATGCAGAAGGTACTTACACTAAAAATAAAAAAAATTGTTTAAAAAACAAAAAACCGACTTCAAAAAACCTGCCTCTAAAAAAAGGAAGAAATAATATACAAATCATTAGATACGCATTATCATTGTTATAATAAAACACGTCAATTGAAGTCGGGTGGGGCTTTTAGAATAAAAAAGGAAGATGTTCTCCAGCCCCACCCGACTTTAATAGACGTGTTTTATTATAACAATGATAATGCGTATCTAATGATTTGTATATTATTTCTTCCTTTTTTTAGAGGCAGGTTTTTTGAAGTCGGTTTTTTGTTTTTTAAACAATTTTAGAGGCAGGTTTTAAAAATAAATAAATAAAATATTAGGTAGTTTAGGTATATTTATTAGGTAGAAAAATCGGCTCGGCCAAACATGAGATAATCGCGGAGAAACATACATACATACAAACTGAGAACCTCCATTTTTTGAAGTCGGTTAAAAAGACTACATTAAAGGTATCCCTTTCCCAACAAAAAAATCATCTAATTCGGTTCATAAATAACAAAGTCGTCAAGGTAGTTGATGCAAAATCTTAGTATTTTCAGGATTACTTACTTGAAAACTACTAAACCATTAAAAAAAAAATGGGACCATCTCGCAAAAAAACTCAATCGAACAAAAGAGAATCATCAAAATCGGTCCATAAATGTCGAAGATACGCGCGAACAACGATAAAAAAAACAAATTGAGAACCTCTTTTTTTGGAAGTCGGTTAAAAAGGCATCACTCACTATGTTTTTGACTTATGTTTCAAACCGACACCTGTTAAAAAGTTGCTATAACAAAGTACCAAAGCGTTAAACTACTTTCATTGCTGACTGTAGGTAGGTACCTATTATTGGCAACCAATAATATTTTATTTGAAAAGTGTCATAGAATATAAAGAAATACCTAATCTTACCTTATGTATTAGCTCAAATCCGTTAAAAAGTAAACTTATTACTTTAACCCTACGCATACTTAGCAAATTTTTCGCTGGATTCTACTTCTATTTCTATGACTTGGTATAATAGTCGCCCACTCATTATTTTTTTTGTTAGGTACTTACTTGTATATTTTTAGGTCGCCTGATTTTTAATATCCCTTTATTTTTTCACTTTGAAATCACTGCAAGAGATTATTTAATTACCTATCTATTCTAAATTTTTTACTCTTTGGAAAATTTGTTTTTAAATTCTCGCATTTCATTATTCTGTAGGCAAAAGAATCTATGTTCATACAGCCAAATATTCTTTCTGGCACCACGGAGTCAGTCAGCCATCTCGGCGGGCATTATCTAAATAGTAAACTATTTAGCGACCGGTTTCATTTGACATACATTGCTACTTTTCTTCTTATGTTTTTTTTACCCCAAAAAGAAGAAGCAATGTATCACATTCATCTGTCAAATGAGACCGGTCGCTAAGTGGTTTCTAATTAGATAATCAGCCCGCGGGTTCTGCCACGATCCACGAAGTGAAAATTAATAGTAGGTAGTGAAAAACTCTCTTAACCTCCCCCCCACCCCACAGGCGGTCGATCGTAGCGGTCGATAGTACAGATGCGTCACAGAATACATAATAGTACAAGTGATGCGTTGCGTTCAAGAATTTTATATTATGACACTGTATGGTCTGTATGTTGCGTCATCGAACAAGGCTTATGCTTGATGAATGAAAAAAATGCCCTTGAAATTACGTCTTCTTTCATCAGGGTGACAACAATGTTGTCCATTCGTAGGACAGGCAGTACAAATAGGTACTTACTACAAACTATTAACTTTCGCCTACGGCTCAAGTTTAGACAACCAATCCAAACATTCAAATTGTTTAGATTCTAAACATTTGAATGTTTAGATGTTTGTAAATGCGAAAGTCGCAGGCGGCCGTTCCCACGGTCAGGGGCCTTACTATGAGCTCTTATAGCAGGACTTATATTGAACTGCCTTACTTTTTCGTACTATGACCTCAAAGGTTAGTTCATGAAGAGGCCTGCTTTTGAAGTGAACGGCTTAAGGATGGTTTCTTATTTGCTGATGGTAAGCCTTCAGGGTTCGGTGCGGCTCGGCTTGCAGAATCGCGCATCATCGGATTCCACTTTTACACCATGCGTCCGTAAACGCGTGATGTTCCATACAAACTTACCTAATTGAAGATTGCCACATTACATACAACTTTCAAATCACACATGATGGTTGGCTTGTGCGAGGCAGTGGGAGGGATATCCATTAAATTTAATGAGTTGAGGCAAAAAAGCCATTAGAAACAAAGCATAAAACTATATTTTTTATTAACACAAAACAAATCAAAAATCGCCCAATAGGCAGTAAAGTTATATACAAAGTAAAGAACGCGTATTAGATGTAGCTGATCTCGAAGGCGGCACAACATTTTTATTGTTTTGCAAAAACTTTTGAAAGGCATCCGATCCCGTCAAAAACCTCTCAGGTGCTGGATACAGGTGTAATTCGGTAGAATTACTATTTTCTGCATCAACGTTACGTAAACTGAAAAATTAAGATCTTTGATTTACTAGCCAACTTTTAAAACCTACTTATATTAAAATATTTAGAACGAGAAGATGAGGGGGGAGTGGGGGGACAGAAAATTATGGAAGGGAAGTACCTACCTAGTAATGCGCCGACACCTAATAAACTGAGATAAGGGCAAGGAGATGGTATATAGCAAGTGTTTTATAATGTTTTAACCAATTATACCTTGAAAAGTCCAACAAACAATCTTTATCATGATAAACCGAATATTCTCGTATTCTGCGGATTGTATCACCATTATCCAAGTCTGACTCAAAATCATATTCATATAACTTTTCAATAATCCCGTCTTTATCTTTTATAGTCCAAATATATTCTCCAGGTAAACCTTTTAATCTAGGAGCATCGGAAGCCAGGGGAACAAAAGTTGCATCTGAATCAGATTCTGTAATCTCCATAGTAAAAGGAGGAATCCAATCTTTCACTCTATCAGTATCACCGTCCGAATTACTATAAGACATGCGAGATCTCTCCAAAAACTTTCGCACTTCCATGTTGATGTCGGTATTAAACACATTTTCTCTGGTTCTCACAATAAAACGGCTGCAAAATGCCATCAGTTCATTATTCTTAGTTTTATACACTTTATTAATTAGGTTCATAAGATCTTTTTCAACACTTTCTTTATCTTTAGTCAGCTTGTGTACACGAGCTTTTAAAAATGTATTTTCCTGATGAGTAACTAGATATAAGTGTTGATAATTTATGTATTTGGATCGGTTTTCTTTAACTTTCTTCTGCGAATCTTCTATGTGCCTCACGAGTCTGTTTTTTGCCATAGTCTCGAGTCGATATTGTAATCTTATATTTCTATTTTCGTTAACGGTTGCTAATAATAATTGCCCCAATCTCTTCCGCTCCTCTACAAATTCTTTAATTTTCTTCAATAAAAGTGAATTTGACAACTTAATATTTTCTATTGTTTCAGTTTTTAAATTAAGCTCCTTATTTCTTATTCTACAAATACAGAAACTTAGATTTGTCCAAAATATTGTAATGTATTTTTTTATAACATCTGACATTAATATACTAGCCTTTTTCCAAATCTTTTTTATCTCAATAATAATTGCTTTCATATCAATTTTCCCAACTTGATTCCTGGTGTAAGACAATATTTCGCTTTTTTTATTAAACACGGTAACAGCGAGTACCCCCGCAAAAAACATAATATAATGCAACGCTGCACTATCCCGTTGTGTAAGATTATGATTTAGATTACTTATTTGTATTGGTTCTTTATTTTCTTTCGGTGATGAAATGGACGTGTTACTATATGGCAGTTCCAATGAATTTCCTAAAAAAATATTACCAAATTAATATTATGTTATACCTACATAGGTATAAGGTCCACGTAATCTAAGGTACCTACGTAGGCTACTATACGTATCGTATTAGCTAATACAGGGATGCTAGTGATGCTAGATGTTAGGATAGGATATCATATTTATATCATATTCTAAAAGCTGATAACTGCTTAGTGGCAATATACTGTCAGGTTAGGCTGTAGAAATACCGAACCACGGTTCTGGCTTACGTCTCATAATCAATGTATCTCCAACTAAAAAAGTGGACTAGACAAAGACGCTATAAAACTTCCAAGAACCGTTAAATTGGCTGGTTCACGTAGGTAGCATTTTATATAGGTATTGTTTCTCGGATCTTTGTCTTTGTAACGTACACATCCTATTATTTTATCTAAAACCAAGCATGTGAGGGATGAATTACCTTTTTTAACTACTATAGCTTTAATATTTTTAATGTATACGTCGATACTGCACATAGCTATCCACATGGCCAATGCTAAGCCTAAGAGCCATTTAATAGCAATATACATTATTTTTAACGGTCCTTGCAATAAAATTCAACCACATCCAAATTATGTTGAGTTTGTACTAATTCAATAACATGAATTTAAAAAATATATATCTAAACATTTTCCGTGATACGACACCTGTGACAAAGTATGACATTTTCCAAAAACTCATTTTTAACACAAAAAAGTAAAGCTATTAAAATCAACGAGGTTGAATTCTTACCATAGATTTAGTGAAGTAAAAGGTTACTTCACTAAGTCTATGGTTGCTGAATGCTCTCTAGGAGAGCATTCAACCAAGAACCTTCCCACCCATAGATATAGTATATTAAAAAGTTCCCACCCCACCCATCCTACCTACATTATACATGCTATACATAGAACCTAGTAGGTACCATCAATAGATAGTTAGTCATAAGATTAGATACTATAAGCTTTGAAATAAGTACCTACCTACAATGAGTTTGTACATTTTGGCAAAAAAGTTAATGCCAGCCAATACATGGTTTTTTAATACAAAAGTAGTCAAGTTCTTACAATAAAATCTAAGGAGTCTAATGACATAGAAAGTGGCGCTGGCGTCTGCCCTACCCCTGCTCTATTAGTTTACATAGCTGTTTTTTGCCAAGATGTAATATTTGTCAAATAGAATTCCACAAATACAAACGTAAGTATAAATAAATTGCTATAATCACTTTTCTTGATACGGTTTATTGTTGCTACGAAACGGGTAGTGTCGTGTCAAAAGCTTCTGACAACTTAGACCACAAAATTTTATTTAGAAAACTAGAGCGATAGTTATGGGAAATGTTCTTTATCAAAATCCTACTTAGGTAAGTATACGAAAAAATCCGATTACAGAAATAAAAAGGTTATAACAAAGCTTTCCCATTCCCGAACTGTGAAAGGAGTACCACAAGGAAGCGTATTAGGGCCCCCATTGTGCTTTATTTAATAAAACATCTATAATGTCTCTATTGTTTTATTTCGCCGTAGGTACCGTTGTTTTTAGCAGATACTTCTGGAAAGGGAGTCTTCAATTCATCAGAAGCATTGTTTGATTGATTATATTCTTTTACAATATAAAAAATGAAGATTTTTTTGATGAAAATGTATCGCTAGATTAATCACGGTTTATATATGTATACTTAATTAAAAAAATACATTAAGTACTTGGAATAATCGCCACAGCACGCCGCCCCGCGCCGTGCCGCCCACCCCCGCCGCCGTTGCCACGCCGGACCTCTGCTCTCGTCCGAATATTCCTGCCCTCGTAAGTCGTTCAATGAGGATGATCCAGATGGTGGGGGGCTATATAAGATATACATAATATTTTGGTTTTAGTAAGGGTTACCACACGTCGATCTAATAATAATAATATATACCAGTTTATTTGAACAATAAACAAAATATATTTTTTATTAAAATATCCTGATGTTTACCCTTAGAGCATTTTTTGGCCACATCAAAGGGTTTTAGTGAGCAAATAGCTTATAATAATAAATATAAATAGCGATGTTGGCTGCTACGGCTGCACCTGCGTTAACGTTAGTGGTAATGTCCAACTACGCTTTTGCTAAGGCGTTAAGTAAATTTAGTACTGTCGTTTGTAAATTCACGCCGTTAAGTCTTGCTTGGCCACATCTGCGTAACGCCTAGATTAACGCTTTAAGCTAGTCGTGAATACTATTTAGAAGTAGTTTTTCGCTTCCCAAGTTCGACGCCGATGTATTTGAATCATCCACCATTTTTTTTTTATAAAATTGCATAACTGGCACTGGATGCAGGCAAGACCAATTGTCATAGAGATCTTAGGGAGAGGCTATGCCCGACAGTGGGAGTATTGTGTGCCTTTATTAGGCTCATAGGCGTACCCAGGTTCTGGGCCAGGGGGGGGCAATAAATCTATTGTAAATCAAATATATTGTATGGCAAATAAGAACTTTTATTGATAACAATTGATAGTTAGTTGGAGGTGAACAAAATACAGGGGGGGCAGCTGCCCCTCCCAGTCCCCCCCCCCCCTCGGTACACCCATGATAGACTTTATTGATTTATCTAAAAATTATTAATTAACAATTTCACATTATGTGTTCGTGTTCCCTTTGAAATAAACAACTTTTTAAAACAAACTAATGTTTTATTTTAAATATTTTTTTGAATTTAATTTTTACAGCTAATCTTAATAATGTAAAGTTTTTCTTGTACCATTCTATATTGTAAGCTATGTGCGATTTCCAGTTTTTATCTAAAAAAGCTTTATAAAAAACACTCATTTCATCAGCAGTTAGATTTTCTTTGCCCTCTGGTAAATTTTTCTTTAGATATTCCTCCCGTTCCTGAAAACAGAGAAAAACTCATTTGAGGATAATGGTCACTTAATCAACAAATTATGAACAAATTAGCTTGAGAACACTTTCTGTGCTGATTTTAGAATTAGTCTAAAGTTTTATTTGTTTTATATACCTACTAAGGTAAATCAATGGCAGTTGACTATAAACAATAACAATTTTATTATGGTGACTACATTGATGTACACAGGTCAGTGCTTGGCCTTTGTCACACCTCACAGGGCAGGCACGTATCCCCAGACTTTTTATTGGGAGGGGGGGGGGGGGGACAGGGGAACAACTGCATTCCGCAAACTGGAGAGTGACTCGCCCGCTAAATTTGAATTAGTCCTGTTCTGTGTGTTCCAGATTTCGGGGGGAATAAATCCCAACTATCCCCCCCTCTGGATACGTGCCTGAAGGTGGGCATATTGCACCGCGAATCCTCAACTATTTTACCTCTAACTGCCAGAAAGTAGCACTTTATTAATAATGTTGATTTGGCATCAGACCCAGGTTATATGGTAGTAGGTAGCCAGGGGCCCTACCGCCTAACTCAAAGCTTTAGCCAGAGCGATAGCAATGCTCTGTCCGTCCTTGTCATATCATAACACGATGACAAGGACGGACTGTGCACTGACGTCATAAACCAAAGCCAGAGTCAAAGCGATTGAGTTAGGCGGTACGGGGGCGGGTGAGCTTGAAACAAGCTAACCAACCAAACCGATTACAAATATACCCCCCCCCCTCCTGAGAGTCGAACCCGGACGGACCCCTGTCTTACACAGGTGGGTGAACCACTAGCTTGACCATAGAGGCTGTTCAATAAAAAGAGTTCCCTTTAGTCGGAACTCGGAGAGTCAGATTCGCAGTTTTAATAAACAGAATAGTTAAGTAATACATTATAACCTTACTAATATTATAAATGCGAAAGTCAGTTTGTTTGTTTGTTATGCCGATCATCTGTGCAGAAAAGAACATAGGGTACCATCCATCCCGAAAAAAGGAACTGTTCCCGAGGGATAGGCAAAATACTATCCACGCAGCCGAAGTCGCGGGAACTAGTACAGAATAAGTACCAAACCAACCTGAAAGAACCTTGAATTATGCCGAGACCAAAAACTGTGATTCCATTTTTGCACATCTGCTCTTAGCTGTCTGTATTTCTTTTCTAAATCAGTTTCGTCTTGGGGTTCTCTAAATATGACTTTTCTTAAATTAGAAACAGGATCCGGAGGTCCTACCATGTCGCTGGTAATCTTCTTGGGGTTAGGAGCTTGTATTGATTTTGCTTCTGATGCCGTATTTATTGATCGCAATGATGAAAAGGCTCTGGTTTGTAGCCTAATTACATTAATAGATAGCATAATTACTCAGATGTCTATAATTTTTTATTCATATCACAAATTCTCTAGGAATTTAAAATTGAAAATAACATTTTCAATCCAAATCAAATCAATCAATCAGCTGATATACTAAATATTGGGTTGGGTGCATTCCAGCAGACCAATAACGTCATCGATCACTACAGGGTTGCGTTCCGAACCTACGCTCCGAGTGCAACCGAACGCTGGGTTGCGTTAAGGGGCCTTACTATGAGCTCTTATAGCAGGGCTTATACTGAACTGCCTTTCTTTTTCGTACTATGACCTCAACGGTTAGTATGAAAGCAGGTTCTAAGCAATCCTTTTTAAGGCCTGCTTTTGAACTGAACGGTTTCTTATTTGCTGATGGTAAGCCCCCAGAACGTTTGAGCACCGGTTGTTTGGTAATTTTTAACTCGCTCTAAGGTTTGGAACGACCATGAACTTTAAATATCAATGTCAATACAAATTCTTCATTTTCCATTTGGAATACGAATAATTTAAACTTTTCTTTATACTTAATCAAATAAAATCCGTTTTTTGAGGATCTACCATGATTATTTTAAAAATTAGACATAAAAACATCAAAAATACAAAATAATGTCAAATGACATGACATTTTTTCTATAGACAAACGTCAGAGCGTTTTACAACCATCATTTTTGATGGTTGTTTGGTTGCAACGCTCTGACGTTTGGAACGACACGGTTGTGTCTACCGAACGTCACGCTCTAATGTTTGGAACGCCGTTAGAGCGTTCGGTTGTGGTTAGGTTGCACTCGGAGTGTAGGTTTGGGACGCACCTCTATAACGGCGTTCTGAGCGTGACGTTCGGTTGACACAACCTTCCCGTTCCAAACGTCAGGGGCCTTACTATGAGCTCTTAGAGTAGGGCTTATATTAAACTGCCTTACTTTTTCATACTATGACCTCAACGGTTAATATGAAAGCAGGCCTTAAGCAGTCCTGTTTAAGGCCTGCTTTTGAACTGAACGGTTTCTTATTTGCTGATGGTAAGCCCCCAGAGGCCTTACTATGAGCTCTTATAGCAGGACTTATATTGAACGGCCTTACTTTTTCGTACCATGATCTCAACGGTTAGTATGAAAGCAGGCTTTTTTACGGCCTGCTTTTGAACTGAATGGTTTCTTATTTGCTTATGGTAAGCCCCCAGGGGCCTTACTATGAGCTCTTATAGCAGGGCTTATATTGAACTGCCTTACTTTTTCGTACTATGACCTCAACGGTTAGTATGAACAACCCAACATACTGCGCTCCATACTCTGTTGACATACTTTTAATTTCTGGGTTGAAGCAGCTGTGAAGGCCCAAGTTTGGCAGCCGTATGTCAGTACCGGTAGAATACATGTATCCCAGACCCTTCTCTTCTCTGATATTGTGATATGTTTATTTTTTATTATTTCCTTCAACGACCAGTACCTTGCCCAACTATTATTTACTCTTCTATGTATTTCTTTGGCAGTTTGACCTTTTGGAGTTATTAACTGGCCTAGGTATATATATTCGTCTACATATTCAATCTCCTTGTCATCTACTTGTATCTTGGACTTTAAACTGTTGGTCATAACCTTAGTTTTTGAGGCATTCATTGTTAGACCAGCCTTATTGCTTTCAGTTGAGAGAGACTGTAACATGTTTTCCAGGGTTTTAGCGTCTTCTGCAAACAGCACTAGGTCATCAGCCTTAATTAATCCTTACTAATATTATAAATGCGAAAGTCAGTTTATTTGTTTGTTTGTTACGACTTCACGTCTTAACTTCTCAACCGATCATCATGAAACTTTACATTACACCTTGCCAGGGGTACAGAGAAGGGCATATTTTATCCCGAAAAAAGTATTAATGCAGTGAAAAGGATAAACGAGGATCTTGACAGCATTTCAGGGTGGTCTCAGTCCAACTGTCTGATCTTGAATCCTGCTCAATCCAAGTTCATGTTATTGGGATCAAGGAAGCAAGTCGCCACCTTAAGAGAGTGTTCCCCTCAAGTTCGCACCACTAACCTAGAGAGACCTAGAAAGACCCTAGGCCCTAGTAGTTGCCTAGTTGCGTAGTTGCTCATTCGGTTTTGGTTTACGCACGATCTAACTCCTGAGGATGCTCCGGGTTGGGGCGAAACACGTGTAGAGTAGCCTAATTGGTGAAGGTGCAAGGTGTGTTGCTGTCTTGCTAAATGCAGGTATTGTGCACTTATATTTTGTGGTGTGCATGTGCATATTTTTGCGGGTGGGCGGGCGGTGCATCTTGCATATTTTGTTTGCGGAAGTAAGCTACGTATATATTTCTTTTTTCATAATGGTTTGGGACTTCCGCCAAGTGACACCTGATTCAATCAAATACTTATTAGAATGACGTTAATGTGGATGTTAATGTAACAAAGTTCCTGCGCATTAGAAAATTGGCGGGGATAGTTAGTAAGTAATGTTCAATAATTTTATTACTTTCTATGGTTAAAATGTCGAAACTCTATGGCGATCGATGACGATGAACCATCCCATTCCTTGCTGGAATGCACCCATTACTTTACTCTATGACCACTCCACTTTGCTCTGTTTTATTTCAGCTGTCTGTCACCACAGAACACAATTACTCAGGGGAGTCTGTCACTGTCACGCGATTGTCACACATTCACAGCCAGCTGAAACTGAATCGTCTGAATGAATTATGTAAACGGGTGTGTAGAATCATTGTTCAACATTAATTTGCTGATTAAATCACGAAGCGCTATTTGTTAGTTGAAACAATTCACCAAGCTACGATGGCTAAAGATAAGAAAGGCACCGAAGATGAATACTCCGCCAAGCTGGACATGTGTCTCACGGATGGCATAGTGAAAACCGGTAACAATCTTCGGAAATTTTAGTAATAAAAATAGTTCGTTTTCAGTACGACCATACAATGTTAGCTCTCATCTCATTGCCGTTTTTGAGCGTAACGTATAAGTTGAACTTCATGAGAGTTTTAAAGTGATGCAAGTGTCTGTGGCCACTTACGGTCATAATCAGCGCGCGATGAGAATGGTAAGGGACCTTGTCAAAGTGAATTGAAAATGACTGTAAAGCAGTAGTGTACAGCGCCGCGCTGCCGCGTTAGCAGTACCGTGGGCGTCTCAGTTCCAAAAGGTATACCATTCTCATTGCGCGTGGGTTATACGATAAAGACATTTTTGATGTTGGGTTCTCAGGAAAAGTATTCAGTGTTTGTGCAATCACAGGACTTTACTCATATCAGTTTTTCTTTCGTAGGGAGCGGAGTATTACTTGGTGCTCTAACTTCAGTACTATTCTTCCGGAGGCGAAGATGGCCAGTCATTGCAGGCATGGGTATGGGTATAGGTCTGGCATATGCAAACTGCGAGTATGAACTCAATCCGAAGAAAAATAATGTATAGAACCTATTTTGTTTGATTAGGTCTAGTTTATCAGGTATGGTGTGACTATGAAAACTAGAGTAAATCTTGAAAGTAATATTTTATAACCATTTCAATCTTGTATTTGACCAATTTCTTTTCAGATAAGGGCTTACAATAAAGTACTTCAATCATGGAGAGATCGACTCGCATTTAAGCGACATTCTTGTACAAGTCAACCAGTCCCGTAGACATTTTCTTTAGAATTTATTGTAATTTTGTTTGTGTACAGATGATTATCTTGTTGTAATAAATGTGTTTTATTTATTTACCTGGGTTTTTCATGAATAAAAGTCTCTTTGATTTAGAATATTTAATGGTTTATTGTACAAATTCATATTGGAATAAAGATAAAGGAGAGATTTAGCATTACATATCAGTAAAAATAAATTAAAAACATGTCACTATTAGTTTAGTACACAAAAGCTTTACAAACAACCCATATACAGACACCAATTTGGTGGAATTATAACAAGCTAGTTAAAGAAGAACACAACAGTTTAGTTATTTTTCTTAAATATCAAGGAACTGCTTAAATCCTAAGGTTTTCTTCAATGGTAGCAGCATTATTTTATTGAGTGCTAAATTAACAAAACATACAGGATTCATACATAACATACAAATATTTGTCTTTTTTAATGTATTATTATAAAGAATTAAAAAATGCATATTATAGCTTCTTTGACATGGATGAAGTTTGACTCGTAGCTATGTTGAATAAAAATAAAAGAATATTACAGATTTAAAGTGAAAGAAAACCAAATGAGATGATTATATTTTTCCAATAGGTAATTATTATCTATAGCAACTACCCATTATTTACTAAATACAAACAATATAATATTTTGTAAAAATTTGACTAGCATAGTTTACCCAACCTCTCACAATCTTGGACGAATTAACCACTGGACACGAAACGTAAGAAAAATGTATGAAATCACGATCAACCAATTTTTGCGGGGTGAGGGGGGATTACACTTGTCAAAGGGTGATTTAGCCGGTTATCGGCCATCTGCAGACCGCCGGCCGGTGGCCGACTGCTATGCTAACCATACAAACCAGAATTTATCATAGTCACTATATTAATTTTATGAAAATAAGTAGGTATGTAACTATTGCAAGAAACTTATATAGGTACATTAGTTTTTGGCCAGGCGGCCGAAAAGCAAAAGCAATACATTTTTCTTACGTTTCGTGTCCAGTGGTTAATTTGTCCAAGCTCACAATATATGAAGAACTATGATTAATAATTACTATGATATTGAATACTGACTACAGGATTGTACAATATTAACATAAATTTAAGGTTGTCATAGTTTGATTTCAGTTTAAGTGAAAAATTATGCCTACTTACTGAAGCTTTAATTGAACACCACTGGAGGTACTTTATGAACATTGTAAAAGGAAGGTAAGAAACCAATATGTCTATTTTCATGAACTTAAACTGATTGCCGGAGTTCGTAATATAAATATCAAGAGCACAAGTCACTCTCACATTAATATGTATATCTCACAGTATACAACGTGTCACAAAATTAACGACTGGGAATAAGCGCAAAATAACCCGAATATGGTAGTATGGACCATCAAACTGAACTACTTTTACTATGGAACCAAATCTGAAATCGCGAAAAAAAAAATCTGCTGTTTCATATATTTTGATATATATTATTTGTTATTAATTTTTGTATGAAACAGCTGATTTATTTTCGCGATTTTAGAGTTGCTCCTATAGTAAAGTTGTTCAGTTTGATGGTCCCTATCTACTATATTCGGCATTAGGGACATTTTTGTAACACGTTGTATATATGTTTGCTAATATATTCTGTATTAATATTGATGTAACACCTATAGCTACTTCACATAAGAGTGAGAGTGACTCACCTAGCGTATCTGATCAGCAGAGAGAGAGAGGTTAAAATTAATTTCATTAGAACGTTGTTGTAAGTTGTATGAAGTATTCAGTTTTAGTTCACAAATCCTAGATTTCCATATATATTTTTTTACTATTTGAAATTAATTAATACCGGTTGAAATTAACGTAATTACACTTGTAAATAGGCACCGATAAAATCACTATTGGTAATTGTTCCTTTCAATTTTTCTTATCAATAATCGTACGCTGTGATAATAACAAGCAGACTTACTAAATATCAAGAATTTTAAATTTTATAAAAGACAATTATGCACTTCAATAGATGGCATATACATATAAAGCAGGTTTAACTTATCGAGAATCATGTTTAACATTATTATATTACCGAGCGTTTTCACTAGTCTAATAACATCGAAACAGTCTAATGACAGAATCAAAATTAGGAACGAAGGATTTCCTGCTCCTTTACCTACGGAATAAAGTTCAATTTGCTTTGACAACACAGCCCGACCAACATGTTAACAGTCTTGGTCCGCCGACGATGTTGTCAAACTTGTTGGGCGTCGGTGTTTAGTGTAGTGGATAAGGACGTCGCCAGCCCATGGCCCAAGGGGGCCAAGTTAATATTAAGGAGGATGAGAAAAATATGAATTGTAGGTACAGTCAAGAGTACCTAGTGAATTTATTCAAGTTTTTAGATTCGGGATCTATCGGAAAAGCAAGGTTTTTGCGCGGCCTTAGGACTTTGGTTACTTTACAGTTGGTTACATTTTTTTAACCTATAGGGGGGACAGCTGCCCCTCCCTGCCCACCTTTGGCGACGCCGACGCCCTTGGTAGTGGAAACGCGGGGTAACTATATGAGATTGTTGAAAAATGCATTGCTATACTTGCTATGCTAAAATTGCTTTAATCTGCCTTTTAATTTCATCTATTAAAGTACAAAATTATAACGTATTGTCTTTAACGTCTATCAGGTGCGCAGTGTCGTAATACTGACGATTAAATAGATTTAAAACTAATTATTGTGATGCTCCGTGAAATATGCCAATATACAGCTATAACTAATTACATTACAGAATCTTTTCTATTTGGCCAGAAATTAAAACACCATTCGCTTATAATTATTCACTGCTTAATCGTCGTCTCTTGTGCTACAATTTTAACTACATTTTTACTACCTACCACCAAGTCAGTCCACCAGCCTGTGAGTAAAGTATACATTGATATTCCGGTCCAAGTTAAACGTTTTACTTTGGCGCGCGAGATAATCTGTTTTATGTATGAGCTGTTGATAACTGATCGGGCACTGCGATGTTTAGGTAGACAATTAATTTTAAGAAAAGTTGGATCACAAATTTTAACAAAATTTTAACACTTTTTAACAAAATGCTTCTAATTTGGTATAGTTGTTAAACATAAGTTGAGAAGAGAAAATCCACTGTACCCACAAGTTATGTGCATATTAGCAAGCTGTAAGTAAGTGCTTATAAAACACACATTTTGACTCGGCCAAAGCAAACTTTGCTTGAGGCATGGATAGCCTTGTCCTATCTAGTGGAGGTGGGCAACACAACTCTTAAGACCACGTGCCCGTCAAGCACTAAACTATGGAACAGTCACAGCTTGCTACCATGCACTGTGTAATCTATATAACATAATTTCTTCTATTTATAAATTGGCAAACAATTGTGACTCTTTGGTTTCATCTCTGTCTAATCACAGAAATAATAATTAATTTGTTATCAATAAAAACATTATTAGTTGTTTCAAAAACTAGGTGGTAAGTAAAGTAAATGAGATTCCACGTATAACAAAAAATATTTGTTCTGTAACCATGTCCAAAATTATTTTATTGCTAACAGGTAATAACAGCTTTTGTTGTTATTACAAATAAAACCCTATATTATTTTATACTTAACGAGACCTTTCTTCTTCAGAAAAAAGACCAGTCACCACATTTACACATATTTCACACAAACTAATCATATCGAAGACATTTCGTAAAGGCTATCACACTGAAAACTGTGGTCGAATAACAAACGAGCAGTACAATCTCTTAAATAACGATAGAAATAAACTTAAAAACCGCGTCACAACGCCGAGGCAGATAATTATCAAGAATCTTGTGGCATTCTCAACGACAGGGGTCTAATCCCGCTAATTTTCAACGATAAAACCAAAGCTAAATCGTTACCGTTTCAGTTTCGTTTACAGAAAAATACTCGCTTTAGTTTTGTTAAAATTGTCGAATACTCTGCCTAAGGAGTCTAGGATGACAATCTGGGACAATTTAAGTCAAAATTATGAAGCTAGAAGAAAAGAAGAAGAATCTTTGGTTTTCTTCTTAATTTCTTAAGAAGAAAACCAAAGATTTTTAAGTAAATATAACCTAAATGACAACGTATCGTTTTTGGTTTATCGTTCATAATTACCGCGATTGGGCTCCTTGTCACTTCACGGAAAGAACCGTAACCGTAGATGGACGCATCGCATTGATAGATTCAACCAAAACCAGCGGCGGGCGAGTCGCATAAAGTAACCGAAACCAGTAATGGACGAGTTCGAAGTAGCAACCAAAACCGGTAAAGGGCAAGAATAAAGAATAATCCGAACTGGTGTACGGGCGCGCTCACTTGGTGGTCATGTCGGGCCAGTAGTTGACGTAGTAGCGGTGCGTGCTGCCCTCGAACAACCGGTCCAGCCAGTTCTCCAACCCGTCTAGAAGGTTCTCTGGAATATACAATAAAATAAAATTAATAGCAATCCTATTAAGGGTCCATTATAGGAAAACATGGTAGGGGAAGTCATTTTTTTATATAGAAAACGTAAACTTGTACCCACAAAAAAATCATACGACAAGCTAAAGAGATTATCTAGTAGCTACAAGTATTAAATTGCGTATAAACCTCACAGATGAGTGTGAAAAAAAACATCAAAAGCGCGTCATATTTTTGGCGTAAATAATAGCGGAAACGTATTGAATTCTACATAAAAATACACTTCAACTGTTCAGTTGCTCCAATAACTTTTTTCAGGAAAGATAGCTCTGCTAAAGATAATGATGAAAAAACAACGAAAAACATCGAAAAAGTGCAGAAGTGAGGTTATTTTCCATACTCTTTACACGTGAAGAAAAGACAGAGACAAATGATTTCGCATAACGGAGCCTTAAACAATATTTTTGGGCCTTTAGTTTCGTTTAATGGACTTTAGATGATGATGGGTGTGAGAGGACGGCTTTAAAAAGGTGGAGAAGAAGAAGAAACCCGCCCGCCTTAATAAATGACGTCTATTGAAGTCGGGTGCGACTGGAGAACAACTTCTTTTTTTTAATTCTGAAATCCCCACCCGACTTCATTAGACGTGTTTTATTAAAATTGATAAGTATGCGTATATAATGACTTAAATACTTTTTCTTGCTTTTTAGAAGTGTTTAATTTTGAAGCTGTTTTTGATGCGTGCGTGCAGTTACCTTGCAGCAGCACGGGCGGGTCGGGCGCCTCGTCGCAGGAGGAGGAGTCGGGCGAGGTGTGGAACCCGATGAACGCGCCCGCCTCGGGGTCGCCCGCGCCGCCGCCGCCCAGCGACCGCGTCATGCGCGACATGCGCTAAAATCACACAACTCGTTATAAAATATATAGACTACAAAGGCGCCTCTCCTACCCCCACCGCCGACGATAAGCGAGAAGCGAGTAGACGTAGCAACTATATTAAAGACTTTATGTAGATTGTAGATGGCACCGGAAATCAACCGCAACTCGATCGGAGCCGAACCGGAGTTCGACCAAAGCAAGAGTCGCGACGCATACAGGGTGGCCCCGTTCCCATATTTACAAATACGTGGGGAAAAGGTGAGACGTGCTCTGACCCTTGATTACGTAAGTCAGTATTCAGTATTCATTTATTGCATATCACATTACATAATGAGGTGGAATATTTAATAAGGTCTACATGTGACGCCCTGCAAGGGCATAGCAATATTAGTTTTTAGGGCTATTAATTACTAAATATAACACAAATTTGAAATAACTTACAAAATTAACATAAAATAATTACTACTTAATTAATCATACAAAAAAATAACATTCAGGGCTAATCATTAATTCTTATTTATAATCATCTATTTTATATGGAGTAATATAAAAAAAACATTATCTACGCCATTTATAACACCGTACTTATATTATATTTATTTTATTTTATTTACTTGACTATAGGTTGAAATAATTTATATTATTCGTTTTAGATGTTTTTATCTTCAAAAAATCCATTTAAATTATAATAACATTTAGTGATGAGAAATTCTTTTAATTGTTTAATAAAATGAGTAGGTTTTTCAAAGTTTTTTAAGTAATTAGGAATGTGGTTAAAAATCTTAATTAACATGGTATGAGGGCTAGATGATACTAATTTCATACTAGAGAAAGGTACTTTTAGTTTGTTTAAGTTGCGGTTATTTCTTTTATTATTGATAAGAGCAGAATAAAATTCTGGATGTTTTATAACAAACTTGCATGCCTCTAGAGTATAGATGTGACAGTCAGAATAATTTGCTTCACAAAATGAGATCTGCAGGATTCCATTTGGTCTATGTTAGTAAGTATTCTCACACATTTCTTCTGCAATACAAATACCCTGTCTGTCAAGTCTGTTGCTAACAATAAAAATTTAGATTAAAATCGATTGAAAGCGCAGTTGCATTGCTGCTTTAGTTAAGATAGTTGTCACATTGGTTCATAACTAAAGCAGCGATGTAGCTGCGATTTCTGTCAGAGTTGATTGCAACAAAGTTACGTAATTACCCCCCCGTTTGAAGTAGGATGCTATCTCCACGATGGCTATAGGTATAAACCGAACTACCTACGTGCGGTTTGTAGTGACTCCTATAAGGTTGTTCTTTATAATACAATGCAGTTAACCTGCATTAACCTACACTAGTTAGACTAAAGTAGATACAGAAGTACTTGCGATGGGCGCCAGCACGGTGCCGACGCAGTTGCGCGCGTTGATGCGTAGCTAAGTGTGTGTATAGTGTAGGGCGTAGGGCATTACCTTGTGTGGCTTGGCGCACTCGGGGTGCTTGGCGTGGTAGATGCAGAAGTACTTGCGGTGGGGGTTGAGCGCGAGCACGGTGCCCACGCAGTTACGCGCGTTGACGCGTAGCTCGCCGCCGCCCAGCGATAGCTGCAGCACGCGCCGGAACCACTCGATGTTGCGTTCCACCATCAGGTACGCGAACACTAGCGTCTTGTTCCTACACAATCACATCGGCATCCTATCAGAATCAGATTAAAGCCGTTTAGCAAAGCACCGCCGCTGTCACCGTCACGTCATCGTCACGAGAAGATGACGTGACGAGCGTGCAGTGGACAGAATGGCGCCGGCACTGTTAAATGAAAAGGCTAGGCCAATAATGAGGAGCAGTAACAGGTTCGAATTGGTATAATATAAAAACATATTCATAGCTATGAAACTTAGTGAAAGATTTTTTGCAATCCGAAATGGTTGAGTTATAAGGGTTTTGAAGGAAATGCCAAGCTCAATGCAATATGTGCTTTGTCAGGTACCACATAAGGTTCGCGTACGTCTCGATGACGTCATAAGGACCCCCCAAAATAACAGTGTTTTAGCACGTTTTAGCTCGTATAGCTTCTCAGGTTTAAGAGATATCGCAAAAATTTCTTCACAGTTAATCATGTGGTGGCATAAGCTTTCTGATAAGCCACTAAACAAAAATCGTTACTGATCCTCATTAAGCGGCTGATTAAGCTAGTTGGCTGCGGCGCCTACACGAGCTATGAGGTATACGAGGTCGTCGCGTGCTGTTTACGTAATCTGTTACATGATTGCGAGGAATTTGAATGTTGTGTTGCTTGTGATCTAGTAGATTCAGTTTAAAGCCCACCACATACAGACGAAATTTTGATCCATACAAATCTAAGGACCTACCTACATGCAGTAATTTTCCGTTCGTTTTCATTCATTATCGATATTCCGTTTCGGAATTCCAAATCAGATTCCATCTCTATGTGGCGGGCCTTTATTCGCTATTAGGCGGTCACCATTCAGCAGCCGACTTTATTTCGTCTACGATTACCTACTTTACGATCAATTTCCTTTGAATTCTACATGTGGTAGCTTGTCAATAGCTTTTAGTTGTATATATTTGTTGTTATCTGTATGTTTATAAGCTGTTAGCTATCCATAAACGATAAATAAATAAATAAACGCACCCTATCTATGACTAGTACTGTAGGATAGGAACAACGCGGCTGCGCACGTAGGCTTGCACACTCTCCACTAAAGAATTAGGTTTGCACAGAGCTTTACCACAAATTACGCAAAGTTAAGCAACGTTCGCAAGGGTCGGTCATGGGATGGGTGACCAAAAATGTAGTATCTCGAGCTCCTCCGTGCTTCGGAAGGCACGTTAAGCCGTTGGTCCCGGCTGCATTTGCAGTCCTTAACACCCACCAATCCGCATTGGGCCCGCGTGGTGGGTTATGGCCCGTCCTTACCACCCATAAGGAAGGCCTGTGCCCCAGCAGTGGGGACATCAAAAATCGCTGATGGACATGGACGCAAAAATAAATTTTCTTTTCTAATGAAGAAGAATGAAAAAGCTTGAAGAACCTAATGGTAGGTACTTATCTACTTTATTATTCTTTAAAACCTTTTAAATATAATTAAGTTTTGAAAAATCCTAAAGATATTAATTTTTAAGAGTAGCGTTGCATATCACAAATAATAAATACACAAATTATTTTAATAAAACTTAAAAAAATACTTACTTGCGATACGGCCAGACAATTTTGTGGAATTTAGACAAGAGCTGCACCCGACTCTGCATGTCCACGAGTACGACAATCGTCCGACAGCCTGGTTTCAGCAGCCTGTTACACATAACTATGTTATTTGAAGAGGCAACTTATTGGATTCTGTTCGAAGGACCATAAAGTTTTCTACATTACTTTTCAAGCTTATTAGAGGCTCGAACTTCGCGCGAGACGATGCGCAGAACACAATTTCGATTGTGAGACAGTGATAATGTGACAAATAACAATTTAAAAATCCCGGCGATTTTTTTTGTCGCCAATGCAAAATTGATAGGTTGCATTCCTGCGATTAAAAAATCGCGATAAAATATCGTGGTGCGCGCTAGGCCTTAGTGTTTGCTCGCAGTGTCAATTTGGAAGTTCCGCACAGTTTACACCAGGGCTACACGCTACAATTTAATAGTTTGCTGGCCTTACTTACCTGACGAGTCCGTTGTATTTCTCGGCGCGCAACTCGTGCAGTCGCATTTCAGACTGCGGTTCGTTGTTATTTTTCTTTCCGTTACAACTTTGCTTTTTTCGCTCTTCTTTTTCCCGTTCAACAGATTCTTCTTCGACACGTCTGTAAAGTGAAAACTAATTAAATCTTATTTTTATAAGAATAAGAATAAAAAACTTTATTTGGTTACTTACAAATAACAAGTAAAATGGTTTACAAAATGGTTTACAAAATGGTTTACAAAAACATTCACTATGGAATATTTAAACGCATTCTAAATTAATTAGGTATAAATAATTATGTAATAGTAACCAAAAAGGCAACCAGCTCAGCTAACAATATCATGACCACTCAGGGTCACGACGCTGATTTTCAGCTGGTCCTGAAAAAGAGATACACGGAGAAGGGATAACAAGAACGGTGGTTTAATAAAAAACTTAAAAATAATAATAATTCAAGTAGGCACGGCAATTTCATTATGCAAGAAGAGCGAGATCGCGGTCTGTTTATCGAAACAAGACATTACGATTACCTAAAGTATTATTTAAAGTATCGTAGCTATCTTTACCTTTTCTCGCCACTCATATAGAAACCACATTCGTTAGAGCAAGGGTTCCCAACCTTTTACTCTATGCGCCTCCCTCCCCAACTTTATTGTTAAATACTTATGCCTCCCCGACAACGATAATATAAAACTGAAAAACAGTGCTTTGCTTTAATTAAAGCAAAGATATCACTGAGTTTTTGCCTTTTTCTGTCGATGAGGCACACAGTCTAGTTTTTTTTTCTTCTTTATAAGTTATGTAGTTAATTATCATCTGTGTGCGTATGTGATGGAAATAAACGATTTATCTATCTAACTAAGTAAGTCTGTCTAACAATCAAACACAAGAGGATACGCATCGATAGCATCATCTGCGCCCTGCGAAATCATGATGATTATTTGGAGCTACTGGTTGAAAACCCATGCGCTAGAGCTAGAAAAACCCAAAAAAGTTGTGTGCTGAAGAGTACAAGAGTAAAGTGATACACTTTAGATACACCACTATAGCAGGGGGTCACACTTCACGCTTAAGGCGAGGCCAGTTCACGAAATTTACTCTTTCACTATGTCTTTAGAATAAGGTTGAATATTGCATAACTTTAATTGACGCTTCGCCAGAAATTTGACGAATTTTAGTACATTTTTATTGATTTCTGAAATACTGGATCATTTATTAAAAATGTACTCGGTTATTGTGTTAGATCGATAAAAAAGCTATCCTTTTTGCATAAAAAATCATATCACTGTCGTTGAAAATTACAAAATCTGACGATTTGAAATTTATTTTTATAAGTTTTTATGGTGTTATTCAGGATTTTTTTTACAGAGTTACCACTTACCATGCCATTTTTCAATATTCTGTTCGGTTAATTTGCTTCTTTGTTTCTTTTTCAGTCTACAGTAATTTTTGTGAAGTAGAATTTTACATCAGTTCTTCACATTGGCTGTTCAAAAATCAGACTTTTCATCAGATCGTGAACTGGCCTCGCCTTAAACTTTTTTATTAGTCTATTGCTCGCGGCTGACTCAATCGAGCCAGCGCACGAGGGATGTTTTGTGTCGGTTGAGACAGAGCTACGCGATAGACAAAGAGAAGCGCTTCAGAGGTAATAGGGGCACGCAGCGCTGTGCAATTGGAAATTGTACTTTATTGCCGTGCAGCGAGAGTAGCTTATTATTTGTTTGTCCTCGCGCGGATGGGCTTGTGTACGTAAGTAAATTAGTTTGTGACTATAGTCACAGAATAACTAATAGTACAAGTACAGAAGCAGCACGCGGCAAAGTCATTAAAAAAAATAGCGACTTTTGCTCCGACACAATAAAGTGCAATTCAGGTCGCGCAGTTCACCTAGTAGTTGCCTATCTCTTTCTATCGCATGCTCTTACTTTTTCTGGCGACGCAATGTTAAGATTGTCTTCTTTTAAATGAACTGAGTAGCATATATCATAATGTGAAAAACGATAATTGTTTATTGGTTTTTTGATTTTGATATTCGTACACGGCACAGTAATGTCGATTCGACATTGTTACTATTATAAAGAGGCAGTATCTACTTGTGCAGCAAGATGCCGCGCTTGTACGGCGGCGGGCGCGTGGCGGCCCTCTGCTCACTTGTCCCGCCGGTGGAACGGCTAGCGGTAGGTGCTTATCGCGCGACCGACGAGCGAGTGAAGGAGGCCTGCTATAGTACTTACATGAGGTACGCCATGAGGTATCCGGCGGCGAGCACGAGCGCGCACGTGGCGAGCACGGAGGCGGCGGACAGCGCGTGGTGCGTGCGCAGCGCTATCAATGCGCGCTCCGCCCACTCCCGCAGTCGAGCCGCCGCAGCGCCCACGCGCCCCAGCCCCGCTTCGTCTACCAACTCCTATTAAGAAGATAAATCATTATTCGACAAGCCCATTACAGTACTTCAAGGAAATGGCAGTGGGCCGGCCATTTAGCCGTAGAACCGATATGCCCGCTGGGGCAGACGAGGTCTTGAGTGGAGACCCCGTATCGGAAAACGTAGTGTGGGATGCCCTCAGACAAGGTGGAGCGACGATCCTCGCAAGGTGGCTGGCAAAAGCTGGATGAGAGTAGCCGCGGATCGTGCTCGGTGGCGTGCACTTGGAGAGGCCTATGTTCAGCAGTGGACGATGATAGGCTAATGATGAAAAGACAAAGAATGGGCATTGGCTATCTTCCCGCTCAGGGTTTGCGAACCGATGGCGTAGCTTCTTTGACATTCACAAGTGCTTGTAACAGCCTAGACTGAATAAATGATTTTTTGATTTTGATTTGATTTGATTCGTGTTTTTGATTTTCTTAGAAAGACGTTGATATTTAGTTCATTGCAATAAAGTTGAAATTGCAAATGACTTTTAGGGCCAAACTACTTTTTGTTAATTGTCTTTGTTATGTTAGACGATTGTTTCCGATGTTTTTCGATGCCCATTCATTATCTTGAAGTACTGTAATCTATTTGATAATAAAAACCGTGGCGAAGATGAACACAAACTGACCTGCACGTGTGCTTCATACGCGAGCACCTCGGTCGGCTTCAGCAGCCGCTTGATGAGGTGTTCGAGCGCGCGCTGCGTGTGGTTGAGGCGCGCGCGGTACGGCAGCATGAACACAAACTGACCTGCACGTGTGCTTCATACGCGAGCACCTCGGTCGGCTTCAGCAGCCGCTTGATGAGGTGTTCGAGCGCGCGCTGCGTGTGGTTGAGGCGCGCGCGGTACGGCAGCATGAACACAAACTGACCTGCACGTGTGCTTCATACGCGAGCACCTCGGTCGGCTTCAGCAGCCGCTTGATGAGGTGTTCGAGCGCGCGCTGCATGTGGTTGAGGCGCGCGCGGTACGGCAGCATGAACACAAACTGACCTGCACGTGTGCTTCATACGCGAGCACCTCGCTCGGCTTCAGCAGCCGCTTGATGAGGTGTTCGAGCGCGCGCTGCATGTGGTTGAGGCGCGCGCGGTACGGCAGCATGAACACAAACTGACCTGCACGTGTGCTTCATACGCGAGCACCTCGGTCGGCTTCAGCAGCCGCTTGATGAGGTGTTCGAGCGCGCGCTGCGTGTGGTTGAGGCGCGCGCGGTACGGCAGCATGAACACAAACTGACCTGCACGTGTGCTTCATACGCGAGCACCTCGGTCGGCTTCAGCAGCCGCTTGATGAGGTGTTCGAGCGCGCGCTGCATGTGGTTGAGGCGCGCGCGGTACGGCAGCATGAACACAAACTGACCTGCACGTGTGCTTCATACGCGAGCACCTCGGTCGGCTTCAGCAGCCGCTTGATGAGGTGTTCGAGCGCGCGCTGCGTGTGGTTGAGGCGCGCGCGGTACGGCAGCTCGTCGCACGCTGCCGCCGCGTGCGCGCACACCGGCCACGACTCGTTCAGCCACTCGTACTGCACGCGGCTGCTCTCGCGACGCCATATTATTACGACGCGGTGCTCCATCTGGGACGAATCGCTACCTACAAAATATATAAAAAAGATATGTTAGAGCTGACCATGGGACGTAGCTTGACCATCAAAAACGACAAAATATCATTTTTCAGTACAAAATATAGTCAGTATTTTTGTGTTGAAAATTTTTAGTTCCATTTTATTTAATCTCTACTTTTTCTGGCCAAAAGCTGTATAATGCGATTATCGGTATTTTCTTATCACTTTATTCCATTGTCTGACATTTTTTATTTATTTATTTATATTTCAATCTTACACAGCTATCATTACAGGATAATCCCAATTCGACATTGTGGGCATCTTATTTTTATATTATAATTCCTACTTACTATTACTTATAACTTACATAACTAACAATATATAAAACTACTCTTGCGAGATCACCCAAATTGCTTGAGAAAATATCAATTCTCTCATGTACTTCATTCACTAGAATGATAGTTCGGACTAAAGGCGTTTTCGCCAGTAGATTGGTTCTAGCTAGGGGTCGCAATACCGGCCCCTCACTCCAAAACCGGTATTTTCGGTATCGAATCTAGGCAAATACCGGGATCCCGGTATTTACGGTATTTTCGACATTTAGATAAATATATTGAAATTTCTTAGTTTTCCTCTTTGTTAAAGTCATTGTTATGATTTACTAATCGTCGACGACTTTCAACCTCCCGAACAACCCGGGTTCCTAAAAGGATTTAGTACCTAGACCACATCCATACGCTGCGGCAGGTTATACAGAAGACTATGGAGTCTGCCTCTTTGCTTGGCGTACGTGGACTATGAGAAAGCTTTTGATTCGATAGGGACCAGGGCGGTGCCCAGTGCTGTAGTCTCAAACCGATGTGCCCAAAAAACTACAGGTATTTCGAAATGTTAAACTGTTCACATCACAGCTGCGTTGGAGGACATTTTTAAATTCTTGGACGGGTATTGGACTAGAACGGACTCTTAACATTAATGACCAGTACCTATTATTATTATTATTTATAAGGGGGGACGCCAGCGAAGCCGGGCGGGTGATCAGTCACCTTGGTCGGGACAATTTCACCCATTTCCCCAAATCCCCTGAAAGAGCAGGGGAGGCAGGTTATCATTTACCCCACCGGCGTCGGACCCTCGAACCTACCTGTGCGCTTACAATACCTGCTGAGTTGACTTATCGTTAACTGCTTTAGATCTTCTTCCTTAAGCTTGTCCACTCCGAAGAGCTCCCAGCGCAGTGATGCGTACATCGGGCATTCTGCCATGAAGTGGTAGCTTGTTTCTTCTCTTTCTTTGCATTGTGAACAGATGGGATCCTCTGTCCGTTTGATCACTGACAGGTATCTGTTTAGTGGACAGTGTCCTGTCAGTACTCCTACAATCGTTCTTATATTTCTCCTGCTTTGTTTTAGCAATTCTCTAGTTTTCTTTTTATCAACTGATTTGACGAAGATCTTAGACTGTCTGCAGTCCTTTCTTTTCATCCATCTTTTGTTGGTTTCTTTGATCTTACGAATTTCAATAATGTTCTTAGTAATTCTATGTGTTATTGGTAGTCTTGGTTCAGGACCAATGAAAGGTTCATCAGCCCCTGTCCTTGCCAATTCGTTGGCTTCCTCATTGCCTTTGTTACCTTCGTGACCAGTACCTAACACACCTTTGTTTTGCCAACGATATACCAGTTCTTATGGCTGAGACCTTGGATTAAAAGACCTGACAATGCTCGAAGATCTCCGTAGTAAGCACTACGGAGACTTTCGTCTTATCCATGTTCATCCTAAGACCCACTTTTTGGGAAGCCCCAAAAAGTGGGTCTTAGGATGAACATGGATAAGACGAAAGTCATGTCGAATGCCCATGTTGTACCCACTCTAGCTCATGTTGGGAACACTACACTCGAAGTTGTTGACTATTACGTTTACCTTGGACCGGCGACTGCCTGTCCAACTGGATTTAAGTAAGTTCAGCTTCGAGAAAGAGATCTCTCGTCGAATCCAACTAAGATTCAGGGAGCTTCGTTTTTCGTGTCCAAATTACCTCAGTGTCTCAAGAGACGAAAGTCTATGACCAGTGTGTGTTGCTTGTGATGATTTACGGCAGTGAAACGTGGTCGCTAACTATAGGTAGGTGTCATAAGAAGGCTCAAAGTCACCCAGCGTGCTATGAAGAGAGTCATGCTCGGCGTTTCCCTAAGTGATCCTAAGAGAACTAAAGTATAATAATGACCGACATCGCTCAGCTGAAGTAGCAGTGGATGAGACACATAGCGAGAAGAACCGATGGCCGTTGGAGCAGAATGGTTCTGGAATGGCGACCGCGCACCGGACGACACTCCGTGGGTAGGCCCCAACAAAGTGGACCGACGATGATCTGGTGAAGGTCGCGGTGCGCCGCTGGATGCAGGCAGCGATGGACCGATCATCGTAAAGATCCTTTGGGAGACCAATACCCAGCAGTGGGTGTCGTGCGGCTATGATGATGATGATGAAAGTCATTATAGTATAGTAAAATCCAAAATTTAAAAGGTATTATAAGTTTAAGTACCTCTTTAAACCAAGTTAAACAATAAAAGAGGATTTAACCTCGTAAGGCCCGTCCCTTCTTACTTATAGGTACCTATTTACCAAAGTAATTCAGACCCGTCCCTCCTTGACGCAATGTAGTGTAGTTATTACGACTCAAGGGTTTACCAGTAGGTAATACGAATAAATTGGTTGTTTAATTTCATTTGAAGATTATTGTGAAACAATGATTGTCCTGAATTTATAACGTCAATAGGATTACTTTATCATATAAGAAAACAACTCTGAATTTCTTGGTACTGAATGACTATAAAATATTAGTTTAGTACCACAAGCTAATAGGACGTTGGGGATGCAATGATTAGGACACCATTTATTGTCTGAGCATTAGGAAGTTAAGGAAAATCACCTTTTAAATCACATAAAACGAGAATTTAAACGAGATTTGCGATTTGCGTCGTTCTGTGATGAATACCGAAAATATCGTAAATCCCGGTATTTAAAAATTCAATACCGGTATTGTAAAGGCTTCTTTTCGGCCCGGTATCCCGGTATTTTCGGTATCCGGGATCCCGGTTTGCGACCCCTAGTTCTAGCCACGGGCACGGCCAGCAGCGTATACATACGTCCTTCGCTAGTGCAAGATAATACGAAACTCGTGCGCGTAGTACAGTACCTGAGCCGTGCGCGAGCGCGTGCAGGAAGGCGGGCTGCTTGTGCGCGTACACGTAGGCGTAGTGCAGGCGGTCGGGGCGCGGGCGGGCGGCGGCCAGGCGGCGCAGCGCGCCCGTGGCCGCGGCCGCCGCGCGCCCCGCGCCCGCCACCAGCACGCAGCACAGCCGCCGCCGCGCCGCGCGCCACTCCACCGGGCACACGCTCTCTAGCATGCTCTACGACAAAAACAACCATTTTAAAATGTGGACTAACTAAACTAAACAGTCGCCGACAGGCGGCGGCGCACGTACACGGCTTAGTTGAATTTAAAACAAAAAAAAAAGTATTGACATTGAATAATTATACAAACTGGCTGTTTCTTTTTAATTAATCATATAAATAAAAATACTATACTTTGTAAAATCAATAATGAAAATTCTATAATATTTGCATGCTATCTCATATGGCTACATAGGTAAGCACTTAACAAATGACGACCAACTTTATTGTAAAATACCCTATTTAATGCAAATAAATGATTATGATTATGTAGGCGCAGTGGTAGCGCGATGGCGCAGTGGAAAGTGCTCGATAGCGCAGTGACTGCATCACTCGACTAGCTTTCATAAAGCTCACGCAGCTATTGCGTGAGCAAATATTGACTATTGCGACCTCCTGCGTACTTCAGAAGGTACGTTATACCTACTGCCTTACCGACTGCATTTGCAGTCGTAACACCCAACAATTCCAATTAAAGGTATACACCAAACAGTAAGACCCAGTTTCACTACCAAAATTCTTCTCTGTTCAATAATAAATTAAAAATCAAACAAGTTTATGATAGTTAATTAGTGTCGTAAAACCACTCTAAACGTTGAGAACTATCTTGAGATGCTCTTAGTTTCAACCCACCTGGGACGAGAGCCTCGGCAGAGTGAGCATCTGGTTGGCCTCGATGAGCTGGTGCAGCGTCTGCGTGGGTATCTCGGTGGTGCTGACGGTGGCGGCCGGCTCCTCGCTGTCCTCCTTCAGCAGCACCATCGTGTCAGTGTGCCGCTGGACCTTGTAGCGCGCGGTCACGTTGTGGGCGTCGCGCGCTGTCATATCCACGAAACTGAAGGAAATTATTTGAAATTAACCTTTTTTACTTTATTGACTTATGCCGGGTCTTCGATCAAGAATATCCTAGATAGATGTCCTCCTCGACGAGTCCGTCGACGGCGACACACTGGTTATTTTCTTGCATGAGCCCGTATGTGACTGGCGAAGCCAAACTTAGTTTTAAAGCCACGGTCGCAGCTCGCGCAGTACAGTTGTCCACCTGCGTTATAAGTATAGTTGTAAGTTGGCTTCGGTTGGGTCTTTTTAAGCTGTCGTTTTGCATCCAGATCTACGAGACGCATTTCTATGAAGTTTTTTACACCCTCATTCACGCTTCTACGCCACTCTGACCGTTTTGAGGCGAGATGCTCCCAGTCTTTTGGCGAAATGTTAAACGCTGATAGGTTCCTTCTGAGAACATCTATGTAGCGGAGATATTGTCCACCAGCAGTACGCTTTCCCAAATACAACTCGGCATAGAAAGCAGATTTTGGTAGTCGAGTGTCGTCCATGCACACAAGGTGTCCATACCATCGAAGCTGTCCAGTCATGAGAACAGCTTCGATGCCCTTCATATCAGTTCTGCGCAATATTTCTGTGTTCGGAACACGATCTTGCCACTTAACGCGTAATATCGAACGAAGGCATCTATCTCATATGAAAAGCATCCAAGCGTTTAATATCCGATTTATAGGCGACCCACGTCTCCGAGGCATACAAAAGTATGGGTAAGATAATTGCTTTATATACACCTATTTTGGTTTTCAATTTTAGGTCATGAGAGCTCCAAACTCTGTGGTTTAGCTTTCCAAACGCAGCAGCGGCTCTGGCTATCCTGGTGGAAATCTCAGTCTCAAGCTTGTTGTCACTACGCAGCATGCAGCCCAGATAACGAAAAACCTCAACTTCCTCAAGATTATTTCTGGCAAGTTTTAGAGGAGTGTCGCACGCAGATGAGCCTCTAGCAGGTTGTTTTAGAATCTGGGTCTTCGACACACTTATCACCAGTCCGAACCTACGGCACGAGGCATACGCCTCACTAACTAAAACAGTACGCAAAAATGGCACCTCCAATATTGTCCCAAATACAAACTTGGTGCTTATTTTGTACATAATCACCTCTTATTTTGCACAAACTCACATTTTACGTTACTTATTTTATTCAAAATAAGCATATTTTGTACAAAAACACATCTTTTATGACTTTGTGCAAAATAAGCACCCAGTTTGCAAGTGGGACGCTACCTATTTGAGGTGCCATTTTTGAGACTCTGACCGGACATCTAGGGTATTCTTGATCGAAGGTCAACATTCAACAAAATCGTCTAATACACAAAACATACTCCGTCGCGGAGCGCTTAGCGGCAGATTCCGCTCGCGGCGACGGAGCAGCGGATCCCTATTCGAGCAGATTTCTCTCCGCGTCAGTCGGCGTTGTACGACGGCCCCGCGCTTACGTACAAAAACCGGCACGATACTATTCTGTTGTACCTACCCCGCAGATCCGAGCCTACTGGCGAAATCTGCTCACGGAGCGCGGCGGAACGCGCTCCCGTGCCGCGTCGCCTTCTCGGTGTGTTGGACGACACGGTTTTCTATACTAATTGATGTACTTGCATACAACGTTAAACCTGGCGCGGAGCCGGTGTGTGGTGTGAACCGTCTAAATGTAAATTTTCGCCACTGTAAATAGCGTCTAACTTGAAAGTGACGCTTTTTTTTTCTTGTTATCCTACTTCCTACTTATATTATAAATGTGGAAGTTTGTGGGTTTGCATGATCGTAGCTAGCCATGGGCTCAGGGTGGGGCAGCAGTCCAAAATAATATGTAACTAGCAAACTATACCCTTACCTTACCTTGGTAATTTTTTTCTATGCATTTTCCATGCATATTTTGTATTGCTACGGGCCTATCTCATTAATTCCGCGTCATTTTTATATTTTCTTACTTAGGTAATATTAGGTAGGTACCTCACAGGTCAGAGCCAGGGTGGGGCAAGCGCCCCACCCTGCCCCACCGTGGCTACGCCCATGGGTTTGGATGTTTAGATGTTTGTTCCTTAATCACGCAAAAACTACTAAACGGATTTGGTTGAAATTTGGCACACAGATAGTAGATAGCCTAGATTAAAACATAGGATACTTTCGGCGTGTGTAGAGAAACATGTTTCAGAAACAAAGTTTTGAGTATGTGTTGTTGTTCAATGTTATCGAAAAAAATTCGCTGGAAATCCGGCTTAAGACTCACTAGCTAACAACAAACTGAAATAGAAAAACATAATTTAAGATCACCAAATAAATACTGACCCAAAAGCTACCCTGTCTCTGTAATGGAACGCAGCGATCAGGTAGCGCAGGCGGATGGTCTGCCGCTCTTCAAATATCAATGCCTTCACTTTATTATCCTCAAAGTCTGACACGAAGCCCTCCACGTTGTCGTTGTTGATATTGCGCACTAACTTGTACGGGAACTTCCAGCGCATGAACTCTGAGTGATAAATAAATACACAGCAGTTAGTCAAATTATTGATTTTGTGCAAACACAAAAGAAATGGACAGACGAATTGCACGGGCACAGCTTATTTCCTATTAAAATTTCTTCTAATAACAGGCTCATGATCGAAGAGTGGAAGGAAGTGTGAATCGAGTATCAACAATATTAATTTATAAGAGGGACCTTAGAAGACACCTCTACACTTTTTTTTCTTTTCTCCTTTGTCTATCTGCGATCAGCCTTTAGTTAGACCATAATCAATTTGGTTACAATAAGGAATTTTAGGAATTCACATCCAACAACATGATGTCCCTCACATAAAAATGACCCCAGTCAAATGGTGGCCACTGGTGTTCTCTTCAATCGCTTTATGATTTGACTGGTGTCAAGTTAGTTGATTTTTAGGGTTCCGTACTGTTAAAAGGGTAAAAATGGGACCCTATTATTAAGACTCTGCTGTCTGTCTGTCTGTCACAAGGCTGTATCTCATGAACCGTGATAGCTAGACACTTGAAATTTTCACAGATGATGTATTTCTGTTGGCGCTATCACAATAAATACTTAAAACATACTAAAACAAATATCTAAGTGGGGCTCCCATACAACAAACGTGATTTTTTTCGCCGTTTTTTGGTACGGAACCCTTCGTGCGCGAGTCCAACTCGCACTTGGCCGGTCTTTGATGTATCAAAATCAAAATCAAAATCAAAAAATCATTTATTCAGTCTAGGCTGTTACAAGCACTTGTGAATGTCAAAGAAGCTACGCCATCGGTTCGCAAACCCTGAGCGGGAGACCTTGTAACGAGAAGAACCGGCAAGAAACTCGTCAAGGGCTGCTTTTTTCTCCCTGTATATTTCATACAGAGTCGTCAACATTGAAAAATGAGCTCCACATTTAAAGTGAGGTCATTTTCCATCACAATAATTAACAAAAGTTTGTACACAATGGGTAGGTAGGTTGAAATTAAATACCTACTACATATCGGATAGGTAATTGTGAGAGTAAATAACTTTCAACTAGTTGAGAAATCAGTAATCACTATGTCTGCTACTCGAAAGTGCACCTAAGTAGGCAAAATTTACCAAAAAATACTTGAGACAAGACATAAAAAATAACAATAAAAAACGCAATTCTTACAATGAGGTTGGTAAACTTTTCCAAAACTGTTGTGAATTATATATTTTCTGGTAGCTTTTGGCTTTGGAGTCAGGAATAACCAATTGCGGAATTTTTATAATGCTTCATTTTAATTTAAATAAAATTTAAATTTTTATTTTACAGCATAGTACAATAAATCACTATTACGGCAGTATGCGTAGGTTATATCTTTGCTCCAAAGACTTTCTATATTGTTGCTCAAAACAAAAAAACAAAGGTCTGTCAAATCTGTCAATCAGTTTTTTTAAATCAGTAAATGCAAAGGAACTTCGTGTTCAGCCGTATGTTTGATATTTTATCGCGATAATAATTTAAAAAAAAATATTTAGTTAACAAGGTAAAATAAAAAAATCATAATATTATTTTCTTTATTCTTCAAACTTGTGCTATCAAAAAAATATATAAAACAATTCTCATCGAAAAAGTTTACCAACCCCATTCAATATGCGTTAAGATAGGTACTCAGAAGCAGACCCATTCCCACTGGCAGCACCCGTTCACGAGCATGACGCGTGGACCAGCCATCGCTTAGCTCAACCATATTTGAGGGAACGTAACGACCCGCCCCACACGACACCACCGCAGAAATGATTAAAGAGAGCATGACATACTTAGGCTACCCATCCTAAGGCACTGAATTGAAAACTAATATCCAAAAGCTTTTCATAGGCCTTTACTTACAAAAACTACTGACTATAGAAAGCAAAATGATTGCAATAAAAAAAAAAAAAGAAGAAAAAAGAGAAATCAAAAAAGGTTTACTTGCCTATTAGTTTTATGTTTTGAGTAAGAAGTGCCATACATATTGATAACATCAAACAGAGAAAAAAAAAATATATAAATATACGACGCCCTTAGTACAAGCAGACAGAAGCAGACCCATTCCCACTGGCAGCACCCGTTCACGAGCATGACGCATGGACCAGCCATCGCTTCGCTCAACCATATTTGAGGGAACGTAACGACCCGCCCCACACGACACCACCGCAGAAATGTTTAAAGTGAGCATGACATACTAAAGCTAGTATGGTATCTGTAGATATTCGTGCACTTCTAAATTTTTCGTGAACCAAGATGCATCGCATAGAATTTTAAGGGCTGCATTTTGAAATAACCTTTACACTTATCAAAACATAGCAAGTCCATTATACCAATACCTCATAAAAGCAGTTTCATCCTAATAAGGGTTTATTAAACTTAAAAGGTATTAGACTCACACGATTTCTGTAATTTTGACTTGTTGAATAAATAATATTTATTTACACTAAATTCTCACCCAATATTTTAGGCATGGACGCCAACCCCTCCTTGTAAATGTACACATGCTTGTCGAGCACGAGCGTGAGCGCGGGCACGGCGTGCACGGCGAGGCGGCGCGCGAGGCCGGCCTCGTGGCCCGCGTGCACGGTGGCCAGCGTCACGCCCAGCGGCTGCAGCGCGCCCACCAGCCGCCGCCACGCCGCCGCCCCGCGCACGCACTCGAAACACCAGTCCGTGTAGAATAGCACTATGGCTGGTGTGTGGATGCTCTTCTCGACTATGTTGTTTTCAAAGTGACTGCAACAATCAAATAATTATATAAATGTTTTACGGTTATTACCAGAAGTATGGCTACACCTAGTTCTCGTTATAACTTAATGTGAATGAACAAATTAATTTAAATCAGGGTTTCTCAACCTTTTTTGTAGTCGCGCCTCCCTCCCTAACGACTTGCGTAAATCTTCACGCCTCTCCTAATAAAATTTAGGTAATTTAACTGTCTTCTTCAACTTCAGCGCATACGCCTCTTCAATAGGCTAGTTGACAAAATTTCAATAACTGCTTAATATTTTAGTTTATTAGGCATTTTATCGAAAAAAAAGGTTTATTTATTTTTAATCGAGCGTTTACATTATAAATTTCGCGTTTTAAAAAAACAATTTTGATTTGGTTCCAAAACGCACAAGACTGTCATGGCGTCTTGAATGACGTCACGCCGTGCGAAACAAACCAAAGAGCGATCGTGTCTTCGTACGTTATAGCTAGTTTTTATCGTTTAAAAATGAATTTCTCATATTATAAGTACTGTATAGTGCCCCAGTGTGATAGCACGACTATAAAAACGCCAAACCAGTTATTTATATAATGTTCCAAACAATGGAGAAATACGGAAAAAGTGGCTAAAACTTGCGTTCGGTTGTGGTTAGGTTGCACTCGGAGTGTAGGTTTGGAACGCGCCTCCGGTAGTGATACTCAAAACGTCAAAGACAAGATTGGAGTTTCGCACGGCGTGACGTAACGCTTTCTGATTGGTGTTCACTGTCACGTGACTAAAGGTTTCATTTTACGAAATTTATTTTTTAAAAATATTATTAATCTTTAACGCTTTTAATAATTAAAATTGTTTGTTATTTTCTCCATAATATAATTAATCATTATAAACCCCTATCCATTATATTTATTCTTAATGGAAACAAGCCTATTGTCCTCCAAGCAGCCCTGTTTTTGTTTGTCTAGGCCAGGGTGGTCCTGCGACTGTTGATATGTCGTCAGACCATCTGGCTGGTGGTCTGCCTACGTCTCCAGATGAAAACGCACTTGCTCCACCTATCATCGCTTCGGCGACACATATGGCCCGTTTCAGCTTTGCGACGCGGTACCCAATGTCTACCACTTTGGCACAGAGTATATAATAGTACTACTTTGGTCCGTTTCCGAATCACTTCGATTCGGATCCTGTCTCGAAGCGATATACAAAGTTCAGTCACAGTTCAGTCTATTTTATCAGCCTAATAATTTATTTTTGTAAATTATCAAATGCTTCGAGGGGCGCGCGCCACATTGGTTGAAAAACCCTGATCTAAAAAGACAATATGATTGATTGAAAACATACAGGTAAATAAATAAATTCTTACCGAGATGTTACTGACAACTTGTGGAATAATGTAATGTCTTGATCTTGAGTTCGGAAATGTGTGCCAAAAAATTCTTCAAATGGATCATTGCTGTAAAATGTGAACACATGAGTCATGTCATTGTTTTTATGAAGAAACTTTTTATGAATGAAATGGGATTGATTCTGACAACACTAATGAACGCACCACATGTACTGGCCCAGCCTGCACAAACGAACGTATAGGCATGTCTTGCCACTGCTTTCCGGCCAAATCTCTATGTGTTATTGTAGGCCCAACCTCTCCCTACACACGTAGAGGTTTGGCCGGAATGTTCGATCCTGCAGGCCCGGCCAGTGCATGTGGAGTGGAGGGCCTATTACTGAAATTAAATTACAGAATTTGCTTTACTTTTTTGTTTTACAAAGTTACTGGCTGTTAGTAATTATTTGGTAATCAAATATAATTAGTAGACTCTCATTGTTCTCTAGGAAACTCTCAAGTGCTAAGTGGATAAATTACTATTAATATGTAGATGGAACAGGAGACATCCTGTACTTCAAATTCACATTCTCTCACAATACAATAAAGGAATTCCCTTTATTGTATAATACTTGTATATTGACAATGAGTGTGATTTCTCTGAGCAGTACAATGTCCGTTTCCTAAAATGTGCTATTCCCAAAATGTCTGCTTTCTCATTGTCAATGTATTCTTAATTTTAATGAAGTCTGTACTATATAAAAAGATTATAGATTTATTTGATACAACTTCAGCATGAAATACAATGATTTCACAGATACCTAGTTAAATAGATTGAAAATTATAAACGAAAAATATAACGAGTATTGGGATCATAAAAAGACTATATACCTAAGTTATTTATAGTTAATTGTCTTATGAAGATGATTAAACTCACCTGAATCGGGCATACTGACTGTAATCATGCCTTTGTTTATACATATGATTGTCTTCATTAGTTATGCCATACAAGTCATATGCCTGCCTCCTCTCTGTGTCTGACAACAATTCGTATGCTTGCTTTATTTCTACAAATCGCGATTCTGCATTTGGATCTTCATTTTTATCTGGATGCCTGAATTAAAAACAGAAGTATATAATAGTGGTGGCCAAATAATTAAGGACAACAGCTGATTTTCATACAAACGAGGTAACTTTAAAGCCTTGGTTCTCCACCGAAGATTATTGACATAGTTATAATTTGACGATAACCATCTAGGGCAGGAGTTCCCAACCTTTTATCCTGTTCGCCCACCCAACAGTATGCTAAAATACTTAATAGTTTCTCGTAAACTTCATTGTTGTTTGATTCAATGGTTTGCCGTGGTACAAAACAGACTTAAAAACAATATTCTTAGAACACATACCATTCCTTCGCTAGCTGTCTATATGCCTTGCGTATTTCCGTGAGGGTGGCTCTACGGTGTATGCCAAGTATCTTATACGGGTCACCTATCTTCTGGGCCACGATCAATGGCACCAGGAGTACCGCCACCAGCGTCCAAAGACATCGTTTTTTCCAACCAGTATATTTCCATTGCATATTAAGCACTAAATTTTACAGTTCCACCCTTCGAAGCGAGCCGTCGAACTATTCATAGAACGACTCTTAAAGCGATACCCTCAAAGTGCTGACAAAGATAGAACTTTACTAGGGAAAATTATGCACAAAAATAATAGGTAGATAATCTCTTATCAGTCATACGTCCTAAAATAGAACTGCTGAAAATCTGAATCCTGAAAATTCGCACGAAAATCGAAAATCTGACTGTCAAGTGCACAGAGCAGAGTATTTTTTATAATTGGTCAAGTGTCAGAATGGACTCCCTAAACGACTGAAAACTGCTTGTCAATCATTTACATTGCATTTACGTGCTTGACAGCAATGCTTGATCGTTTAGGAAGCGGCCCGAAACAGCTTGTCAATCATTAACATTGCATGAATGCTTGACAGCAGTGATTGATCGTTTAGGGAGCTGTTTGTCAAGCATTTGTAGATAAAAGTACTTTTTTTGAGGGCAAAGCAAAATCATTCTTAACGTAAAAAGATAGAGTCCAATATTGATGAATAACAATTTTGTATTGCAATCGTTCTTGAACTTTATTCCTATTACATTAAGCAATATTTTGCTTTGTACTAGTGTGAAATAATTCAGTGGTATTGTTTCGGTCGAGAATATTTGAGACGCACAGTGTAGCCATTTGTAAGGCTTTCTATTTTCCAGAATATTTATTTTATTTTATTTAATCTTTATTGCTTAAAATAAAAACAGCAAATGGCGGACTTAATGCTCAAGTTCATTCTCTACCAGTCAACCGATAAGTGTGTTAATGAGAAAAATCGTGGCGGCAATAAACAAAACTTATTAAAAAAAATGTGTCCAGGGGGCTTACCATCAGCAAATAAGAAACCGTTCAGTTCAAAAGCTGCACCCGTACCGCCTAACTTAATCGCTTTGACTCTGGCTTTGGTTTATGACGTCAGTGCACAGTCCGTCCTTGTCATCGTGTTATGATATGACAAGGACGGACAGAGCATAGCTATCGCTCTGGCTAAAGCTTTGAGTTAGGCGGTAGGGCCCCAGGCCTTAAACAAGACAGCTTAAGGCCTGCTTTCATATTAACCGTTGAGGTCATAGTACGAAAAAGAAAGGAAGTTCAATATAAGCCCTGCTATAAGAGCTCATAGTAAGGCCCCTGATTTAGTGATTTAAAAAAATGAGTTGGTTTAATTACGTATAAATTGTCCAAGATGAGCATCGCATAACTTTATTTCTATCTAAAAATAATTGAAAACCGTGTTGTAGTTTGTAGTATAATCCCCGCAAATTGCTGATGCACAGGAACCTTGTCCCATTAAAACTGACGTGAATGTCATCCGCAAGTTCCGCAACATGTAACAAAAAACCTAATAAAATATTTTGGTAGGTATATTAATTATAGAATTATTATTTTCAATAAGACAGGGTTTAAGACTATAAAAAATTACAATTGTTTTTCCCATAAACTTATTTATACTTGGCATATTAAGTTTATGGTTTTTCCTTTCTAAAGTTAAAAAATGGCCGCCAGGCGCATTAGCAATTTGCGGGGAAAAGAATTTAATTCTGACAACGAACGTGACGTATTATAGAACTACCTACTTAAATCAAAATGCCCCAAGTCTAGCGACGTGATGAATACCCACCAAAAAAATCCGATTCTACGACATCGATATTGATTTTGTGGAATCGATAACCATTTTTCCGACGATCAATATTTACAGGTTGGTACAGTACTGTGGTGTCTATGCCCGCGTACTGGCCGTTGCCGCGGTGGCGCGTTGACATGGTTTTGAATTTACATTTAAAAAAATAAGTTTCGATTTTCTAGAGGACTCGGTGCGCGGCTATGGAAGCGCGTCCTAGATATTTATCTGTGTTCCTAGCATATAAAATTAGTTAAAATGATTTAAATAGCCTAGTCCTAGCATATGAAATCTTTCAAATGAAACCAATATTGAAGTTAGGCGATAGAGCCCCGAGATAAGTGGCAACATGCGTTTGCGCACAAACAAACAAAAACGTTTGTTTTTTGTTTGTTTGTTTGTGCGCAACCTCGCAACCTAAATAAAATAAATAAATAAATATTCCCGCGCCCGCGCCGTGTACCCGCGCGGCGGGTTCCCGCTTAACGCAGCGGAGTGCCTAAACGCATATAAGTACCTTCTCCGTTCCGTACCGAGTAAAAAAATTATCAACATTAAAAAAAAATTCAGTGGGCCTAGTATGAGTTGGTTTTTTGTACTCACTTCACTTTGCGAATAGTTAACTATCGTCTTCTCTCTATCACTCTTTCACTCACTCGTATGATTATCTCTCTTTCACCCGATACTATTCGCAAAGTAAGGTGAGAAACACAACTCGTACTAGGCCCTCTGACCTATTTTGCTTTTTTTGCTCTCTTTTTATCCTGAATGGAAGTTTTGTTCTGGTAACACCATCAAGCATGTGGCTAAACGATCAAGCAGTGCTTGACAATCATTGCAATTGCTTTCCTTTTATCCTGAATGGAAGTTTTGTACTGGTAACACCTTCAAGCATGTAGCTAAACGATCAAGCAGTGCAAATTTTCATCAAGCACGTATCCAGGGGCCTTACTATGAGCTCTTATAGCAGGACTTATATTGCCTTACTTTTTCGTACCATGATCTCAACGGTTAGTATGAATGAAAGCAGGCCTTAAGCAGTCTTTTTTACGGCCTGCTTTTGAACTGAATGGTTTCTTATTTGCTGATGGTAAGCCCCCAGCACGTAGTTGTTTACGTGCTTGATGTCAAACAGCTCCTAGACGATCAAAATGTGATTGACAAGCAGAAAAATTTACGTGCTTGACGGGAATTGCTTGATCGTTTAGGGAGTCCATTAGTACTTGACTACAAGGGAGCGCGGCCTAAGATTTTAGTTGCGGATTGATTTGATAGATGGCGCTCATTTTTCGTTTGTCAAACAGTCGATAGATGTCGCTATCTCGTGCTGAATCGCGGTATCGTGTTGCTTTCACAGTTTTATATAGTTTTAAATTTATTTCATGACGTAGCCGTTACCTCCCAAAAAAATTACAAGTCAAGATTTATAGAAACCTACTAGTACCTATATTATAATATCGTACACTTTTTGTCACATTTCGCTAGATTGCGTTGTACATTAGGTCTGACTGATACTCTCTCTCTGATCTCTAGTATAATAATGTACTCTATGCTGACCACGACTAATCAATATTTTTTTTTCACACCAAAGAAAAGAGAATTTATATAAGTCCGACCGAATAAATAAACACGTAAATACGGGTGGCAGCCCTAAAATGTAAAATGAGGCTTGATCACAGATCACTGTGGCTTGATGATGGGCCAAAAAAATTATAAGTACCTACTTACTTATAATTTCCTTGTGATGGGCATAGTCTAGGGCTACTAAGGTCCACATGGCGTTAAAAATCGATTTAGCGCGAATCCGACCAAATTAAGTAATAGCATAGAATACATAATAGTACTAAGTACAGAAAATTCACTCCGCATAGTCATTTAAATAAATAGCGACCCTTGCTCGGACGCAATAAAGTGCAATTCAGTTCGCACACCGCTTCCTTGCCTACAGTTATATTCACCTACAGGTTGCCTCTCTTTCTATCGCGTAGCTCTTACCTCTTCTAACAACTTCAGGGTTGTCTCCTTCTAATCCTTCAACGCTCGAGCGGCCCCATCAGGCCGCACAACACAACAATGGAAAATATATTGTCTCATTTGCTGTGCTTGAAGGATACTTTATTACAAGTTTTGTGTTTAGAAATTTGATCGAGAAAAAATAGTCGCGACCCGCCTCTGAATATAAGTACCTATAACTACACGCTTTCGACTACCTATGGTAGGTAGTTGTTACACCTACTTATCAAAAATAGGTAAGTACTCATAAAAAATACGAGTACTTAAAGTAAACAAAATATATTTTTTTCTTATCTTTTAGAATCTTTCGGTAAAGTGAAAAATTTAAACTTTGAATCTTTCTGTTTATTGCGACAGCCGTCCACGCAGCAATTATACGATTCTCCATTATTTATAATCTTCTATTTAGATTCTCAATAATATCGATATTAGCGCTATGCGGACCGCGCCCTAGCTAGTCTGTGCATGTCAATGTCATGTCAGTCACGTCACTGTCACTCAAACGAAACGTCTGCCTCATCTGCCTGTCTTCAGCACAGAGGAAATAATCACTAGTCTTCTCTTCACTCTTCAGTCATAGAGTACATTATTATACTAGAGATAGAGTTATCAGTCAGACCTAATGATCAACGCCATCTAACGAAATGTGACAAAAAGTGTACGATATTATAATATAGGTACTAGTAGGTTTCTATAAATCTTGACTTGTAAATTTTTTTGGGAGGTAACCGCTATGTCATGAAATAAATTTAAAATAATTAACTTTTAGCTAATCAGCTTTGACTATATAAAACTGTGAAAGACACACGTTACCGCGATTCAGCAAGGGATAGCGACATCTCTCGACTGTTTGACAAACGAAAAATGAGCGCCATCTATCAAATCAATCCGCAACTAAAATCTTAGGCCGCGCTCCCTTGTAGTGAGTCAAGTACTAAGTGAAAAGCCCCTGTCTTCAGTTGAGTGAGTGACTCAGTTGAGAGTGCGTGTTTTTCTGTGGTGTGGTTGTGCTGTTGATATAACACATAGAGTAAGATAAATAAAATATATAACAGCAAGATAGAAGGGAACAATAATTTTGTTCTATTTTAAATAAGTAAGAAATCGGTAAGTCACTATTCAGTAAATAATAATTATTTAGAGGTTAAGTAGAAAGGCACTGGGGTAACCATAATTTATTAAGGACATTAAATAAAAATATTTTGTAATTTTTGAGTATCTAATAACTCGATCATATTTAGTAAGTATGTATCCGAAATATTAGAGTAGGTAAGAGAAATGAAAATAAATGTAATTGTTGCAAGCAAAGCAAGCAAAATATTTGCTTAAAGGGAACCTCAACCACGGACATAAAGTAGTTTTTTTTTTTTTAAGATTTTTGGCTTGGATGCAAAGTCCTTTAAGCCATGTCTTGGTGACTTCTCGTTTCTTTTACAGCTTTTCTATGGTAGATTTTATATAATTGTAAAATGGTACAAAGTTTTTAGAACTTTTTAAATAGTCTTGTAAGCGGCGGGTTTCGTTATTTTCACTAGCACTATTATCATTAGTAGTATCACTGGTATCACTTTCATCCACTGACAGTTCGCACGCCAACAAAAGACGCTGGATGTTGAACTGATTACATTTAAATAACAAATGTTGAATGTCACCAACTTGATCACTATTGCAGTAAGAGCATAAATTGGATAGATTCTACTATGCCACAGATTAGGGGCTAATATGTACTTCTCCGCTACACGACTTGGGAGTTGGCAATTTTTTGTTGAAAAGGCTGACCTTTTCAACAAAAAATTGCGTGGTTGAGGTTGAAATTATTGAAGTAATCCTGGAAAGTTTCAACTCTAGCAAACCAATAGTTTTTCCGAAAAAAAAATTTAAAGTTCAACATTTTGTACTGCCATTTTTGTTGATATTTCGACCAGCCATCTTATTTTTTCCTTATTGCGCTTAGTTACGTGTAGGCAAAGGTGTTAGATGGGTGTTAGTTCCTATACAGCCACAGATCGAACCTGCTTTACTCCTGTAGGTTTTGGGGGTAGGGGGGACCTCCTGCTCCCTCCCCCTCTCCCCATACCCAAATTCGTGTGGCGGAGAAGTACATTTTTACCATTTAAAAAAAAAGTATCCATCTCCTAACTTTCAAACTTTAGGGAGGGGTTGCCCCCTCCCCCCCTCTCCCCAACCCCAAAATCGTGGTCTGATAATGGAAAGTAGAACCACGGATTATTGTATTAGAATATGTTTTTACCGAAATAAATAATTTTGTAATTTGTAATTTTGTTGCCTTAGATTTAAAATGTAAGAAAGTTTTTTATTTTTATTTTCTTGTTGTAATTTTTTACTTTTGTTTCCCGCCAATATAAATAAAACCCAAACTCAAAATGTTATTTATTCAGTAAGCCCATATTTCGAAATTCTATCTAGTATTTACAAACCATTATTTTTACCTGAAAATAAAAATGGGCACAAGAAACTTACTAAGTACCTACCTATACCTATCTAAACTCTGTTATTTAGTGTAACGTATTTAAGAATATGTATAAATTAATTGTACTTATAAAACCATGAGGTGGATATGCAATGCAACCATGAGTGTCAAGGACAGGCCCACCCATGTAAAGACCTATTATATTTTACTCTGTAATAAGTTGCTTGTAAATACCTATACTATGGTTTTGTCTCTTTACTCTATTCTTGTCATATTGCCTTCCTTTGCCTATTGTAAATGTGTTTCCTTTTTATCTGCTATTAAATCCTCCTTTTCCCCTTTCAACCGCTGTTTCCTTTGCTGTCCTCGACAATGAGCTACATAAATGTTAGTCCTACCTAGAGATGGGATTCTACCCGGGTATATTCCCAAAACCTAGGAAAATTCCCATTGAATCCATCTGACAGATATTCATGATTCAAGATTATTATTTTAAAATGTACCTTCTGCTAAAACTAAATAAAGACAGGATTAAACTACTGTTGGTTGGACACTGATAAATGAAACAGCAATATTTTTAACCCTCTCAAATTAGTTTAGAAAAATTGCTACCAATCTATAATTCAAAGTCCTGACTGATATATCACGCATAGTCCAAACCACTGGACCTAGGGACTTATAACTTTGTACAAACTTACATACACTCACGCCTGTTTCCCATGGGGGTAGGCAGAGACTATGGATCACCACCTGCTACGGTCCTTGCACACTTCTTTTGCTTCATTCACATTCGTCAATCTTTTCATACATGCCCTGCGGTTTTTGTCACTGCGTACATCAGCCTTTTTTATAATAACTTCTATTTGGTTTGCATATGTTTTTCTGGGACGCCCTTGCGCAATCGTTTCTTCCACATTTCATTCATCGTGTAGTGACCAAACCACCGGAGCATTCCTTTCTCAATTTTTGTCACTATCATATTGCAGGCGCAGCTAGGCGCGAGCCTAGTTTAGTATTTGCTTTTCATATTTAATCTAAATAATTATTAAAAATGAATCCACTTGGGAATATTTCCGGGTAAATACCCGTTTTGGGAAATTGGGAATATTACCGAGTAGATTCATGGGATGTTTCCGAGGCGCTCATCTCTAGTTCTACCTAACTCCAATAAAAATCGTACATACATAGGTATTATAAACTATCTGCTTACTTAGCTTTATTTTATACGTGTAGGGTATCATTTACAATTGTTTCATGTGGATTTTTACAATCTTTTTTTATCGTAACTTATCTGTGCTTCAAAATGAATTTAGATTTAGCAGTGATAAACCAATAAAACCAATTCCCATCGCTTTTTCCGTATTTGTATAATGTAGGTATGTATATGTATGCATGTGGGATGGTGGAACATATAGCGCGTCATTCCAAAATATAATTTACTATTTACATTACATTTGCCCGCGACTTCGTCCGTGTCTACCAAACGCGTCTTACTCTAAGGTGTCTACGAACAAAGTATCTTTGTTCGTAGGTCCGTGTGGACATTCTGAAAATCCCTAGGGGGAACCTTTGGGCCGGGCTGGGATAAAGACTAAAACTATCGTGTGTGCCATTACATTACTACCATTACCATGGTGATTGAGTAACAAACATCTAGACCAAAACATCACCTTTATCCTCATATTAGTTTGTAGGGGGTACGTATCAGAATGTCTTAAGTTAGAATGTCTAAACTTAAAATGGCAAAGTTCAAAATGTCAAAAAATTTAATGTCTAATGATTAAAATGTCGAAAGTTCAAAATGTCAAAAACGAAAATCTCATACGGTCAGATAGACAAAACTAAAAATGTCTAAGTTCAAATGATCAAAACTTAAAATGTCTAATAGTCCAAATACATATAGTGACGTATAGAATTTACTTATGCCTTTCTTTCATTTAGGTACCTAATTAATTGGGTAAAATAATTGCGTGTTAACCTCTGTGCCTCCGCCGCACATCACCATAGCCACGCCGCTCCCTGATTCGGTAGCCGGTGCCAGTCACTGATTCAGTAGCCACCGAACAAAATCCACCAATTGAGTTTGAAATAGATTTTTTTCTGGCGCTTCGCCGACCGCTCCCGCGGCACGCTCGCTTCGCTCGCTCGGCTCGCGCGCTGGGTTCATGTCAACCTAACATGCTCGTTGCTATGCTTCTCGCACCTATCTCGTGACCTACGGTCTACGGTTTCTGTCCCAGTAGGCTGTCCCAGGCAGTTTAGGCTCATTTCCGGCAGCTAAATTTGCTATAAAGCATTTCAGGCGCCCAAAGACCTCCACAGACTCAATTAACCTCAAAGAAGGCGATTCGTTTTAAGATCAACCCAATAATATAAATCATTGTGAACATAGACTTAATGACCATTGATATTTCAACTTGTCAAGTATTTGATACGTTTGATACTTTGAATTTTGCTATTTTGATTTATACCATTTGAATTTTAATTTTTGACATTTTGAACTTTGCCATTTTAAGTTTAGACATTCTAACTTTAGACATTGGGTACGTATTACGTACCCGTTGGTAGGACATCCATATCCCGTTTCTGCCCCATTCTCGTTCCTATCGCTGTACTCCCTGTTCCCGTATTAATTTTTCATACAAAATTTGAACCGCCATTTCAGACCTTTAGAGGGATTGAATCATGTCCACATCCTATAAAACCTCAATAATGACATCCATACTTATCGATCTAAAAATGTCGAAGATACGCGCTAACAACGATAAAAAAATAAAAATAAAAAAAACATACAATCGAATTGAGAATCCTCCTCCTTTTGTTGAAGTCGGTTAAAAAGGTTCATAAACTAGGTGCATCCGGTAGCTGTTGGTTAAACCTAGGTGTAACCCATTTGCTCACCACCCACCAATACTAGCCTGCCTAGCATGAACGATTTATATCGCGTGATATAGCGTTTTATCACGTTTAACTGTCAAAAAGACAAAGGAGTTTGACAGTTCAGTGTCGATAAAATGCTATATCACGCGATATAAATCCGTCATGCTAGGCAGGCTGGTGTATAGGTAGGTAGCCGGTTGCATTCAAGTAAAACTTGGTCTAGCCTTCTTTGTGCTTCTACTAATAATAATAATATAATAATAATAATAATGATTTATTTAAAGGCATAAAAAACCCAATAAACACTGTAGTCAAATACAAAATAATACAAAATAAATCCAAATTAAAAGTCAAAATTACACATAAATAAAATTAAAATACAATAAAATAATTTAGTAAATTTTTACATTAAAAGTTAAAAGTTTAAATAAAGGGAAGTAATTTCTGGGGTATTAAGAAAGCTATTTCTGTTGTCTGTTAAAAAAAATAACCACGAAAGGCTCACGCACGGCTCCGCTGCGCTTCTGTATAAGGTTATAAATATTTACAGAAGAATTTATTTTATAATTTTTAGTCTGTTTTTCTAGTCCGTTTTTTGTAATAAAATTAGGTCCGCTGAAAAATCTCCAAATCTCCAATCCAATATTCTTATTGATGTACTTACTACATATGTATGCTGTAACAAGGTTTAAAACTGATTTGCGAATTGCAATGATGTAAGTAAGAGGTTGTGGGTGTGTTGTGTTAGTGACGCACAAGAGTCAATTTAAAAGCAATTTACTGTTATAGAATACAAGGAAGTGATTGTTTGTGATTGTAGAATTAACAGCCGACGCGTTCATACGTGCGAAAGCAATGTTTATGTAAACCTTGTACAAAAACATTGTACCTATCTGCACTTATGGAAAACAAATAATTATTCTATTCGAGCAGATAGGTTGGAAGAGCATTGGACCGGATTTCCAAAGTTCGCGGGTTTGAGTCCCGCCTGAGAAAATTATCTGGTGGCGAGTCGAATTTTTTCAAGTATGTTATTTAATACTAGCGACCCGCCCTCGCTTCGCTTCGGTTCCTTCTTTTTTTTGCCAAATACGACCTTCCATCAACACCCAAAAAGAAAACTTATACCTTACAGTCCTCACCTTCATTTGCTCCAAAGTCTTTTTCCCTCCCGTTCGTCCCGTCCCGTCTCATCGGTGTAAGAAACGCGTATGATATATTTTCGCGCGCGTTACTTTTTTGTGACAACTCCTAAGATATTCATTTAAATGGTATGATAGTGTAGTGCATAAAATGCTTAAGGTAACTAACGTTTTTAATTTGATAAGGATTAATACTGTATCCTTCTAAATAGCTTTCCAAACTACCGCGTTGTACTTTTTTTTTTTTTTTTTTTGCTCTGTTTTTATTTGCAATCAGTTGAACTTTTAGCAAATGTGCTGGTTTATGTAAGTAATTGTCGTTCGCGTTCGCGTTGTACTTGACCATTATTTAGAAGATATAATGCGTATAGAAAGTTATTCTTAAAGGTTAGATATGATATGCCATCGCGGACTTTTTGAAGATCTATAATAGAGAAACAATTTCATCATACATTATTTTGTTATAGCTCAAAAGGTTTAAGCAGCGTTTTCAATGCAAGCTCTCAGTCGGCTTAATTTTTGCCGACCACTTCAACAATTATCGTCATATTTCTACCAATTTACATAAAACCTCAACTTATTATACACCTAAACCTTCCTCAGGAATCACTTTAGAGTGATTATTTATTATTATTATTATTAGAGAGAGAGAAAATGATTAGTCATTTTCGCATGAAAATCCGTTGTAGTTGTTGAGTTTATCGCGAACAGACAGACAGACGGACGCGGCGAGGGACTTTGTTTTTTTTTATTGGTAGTGATTACCTATACATATTAGACCTACGGCTCAATTAAGAATTAAATAAACGTTATATAATCTATCATTGTATGCGATAAAAGGTAATCTTATCTAAGTATATCAATAGATAAGTTTAATAACTCTATACGCTGAATCGTAGTTGCTTTTAATGTGGTAAAATATTTATTCATCCGCAATGCAAATTGTAGAGATAGATCAGATAGATACAGATATAGACCTACAAGCGGTTTTTATAGATAGGTAGCTTCACGAACAGTGATTAGTACGCAAAAATGGCACCTCAAATAGCGCCCCATTTACAAACTTGGCCCTTATTTTGTACATAATCACCTGTTATTTTGTACAAACACATTTTATATCACTTATTTTGTACTAAATAAGCTTATTTTGAACATTAACACATCTTTTATCACTTACTTTGTGCAAAATAAGAGCCAAGTTTGTAGTGTGTAGGTGGGACGCTATTGAGGTGCCATTTTTGAGACTGACCGGACATCTAGGGTATTCTTGATCGAAGATAGGTAGGTACTAAAAAAACGCCCCCTCTCCAAAGAAGTAGGTATTTAGTAGAGATGACTTGCTCAGTTATCTCAGTTTTTAACTTAAGTTTAACAAATTAAAAATAGCATCGTGAATACAATAATCTAACCCTACGCAATGCAATTCTAGCAATCGTATTCGTTGATGATGATGGATGAATTAATAATGAATTTGCCAAAATCCATGGCATTAAATTCCCTATCTATAAGTGAGCATTTGTACACAATCACCCACCCAGAGATGATGTGGATGATGTTGGGTTGGGGCATGCTCACCTAGATAATATCTCTAGACTCAATAAAGTTTTGATAAAGTAGATGTTACCTTCTACCGAAAATACATGGTTCTAATTTATTTAAATAAATAAATGGTTCTAATTTAAAAAAAAACTGTTTAGCCATAACATTGAACGATGCATTGCACTTGTAACTTGTAAGTATACATTCAATTTAGTTTTGTGATCCGAATTGAATGGCAGAATGTGAACCTTGTATTTTCGGTATGACGTGCGTTAGAGTCAGGGGGCCTATTACGAAACTAACTTACGCAATTGCGTAACGCAGTCACTTGGTCACGATAATCCTCCGCAGTTCGTCGGTTGTGGCTATTAATCACATTTTCAATTGGCTATTGTAGCCCATTATACTATTGAACGAATAATGACGGATCCAGTAGAGAGAAACTGTCAAATTTACGATATCACTTTGCAATATCGCATACGCAAGTGCTTTGTAATAGGAAACAATCAGAACGAAGCACGGACGCAGCTGCGTGTATCGCATTAAACTTTACGTAATAGACCCCCTCGTCAATGAAAGATGAGACTCGGTTGGTAGAGGAACTAATTTTGCGCCTTATTTTAAGAGTCAGTTTTTAATTTAACAAGGAAAGTGGCGCCACCATTTCAGTCTCATCTTTTGTTGACCAGACTCTAGGTAGTTAAATTGACCACATTATCAACTCAACAGTGATCAAAATGGACGTACTGGCGGATATCTTGCAACCTTACAAAGAGACGATCGGCACCATTGCGGCCGTCGTCACTATTGGACAAATGTTTTCTGGCTCGTTCCTATGCTGGGACATTTACAAGCAAGGCAGCACCAGGGGGATTGGCATCCTGCCGTTCCTCGGTGGTTTAGTCATGTAAGTATAGCACGTTGAGATAAATAATAAGTAGGTACAACTCGGTCAAGTTAACTCGGCACCTAAGGCGAATGACGACCCCTCTCCTTTATTTTCTCCTAGACTCACAAATCTCACAATAAAGTCGTGTATCATCGGGTATTCCCAGAAGTTCCGTTAAAGTTGTTCCGTGATGGGAATACACGCCTCACGCGGTCACGCCACCGTCTCTTATTTTTTTTTAAATTTTCGATTAGATTATGGATAAATTATCGCTAGGTATCATTTTGTGTACTAACGCTGCTGGCATGACGAGACGGTGGCGTGAGGTAATATAAGGAGAAAAGGAGAGAGGTCGCTTTCGTTTCAGGATGCAGAGTTAACTTGACCGGCAGTTAGGTAATTTTATTTTTGGTCTAAGTAAACTACTTTGACTATTGAATAATACTTTTTGTGTAAGTATTTCTATTCATAAAAGAGATAGGAGTACCTACATAGATAAAGTTTTATTTTAGCAACACGACAAAATGTCATAAATGTTTTTTATGTGAAGTATGTTAAAATATGATCTATTTTTCCATTTTAGGAGCGTCCTCAACTTAAAATTCGGGTACATTTTACGGGACGACACCATGATACAAGTCAATTTTGTTGGTCTAGCGTTGAATATAGTGTACCTGTTAATATTCTATAACTACACTTCTCAAAAAGTGAAGACTTGGGCTCAAATGGGTATTGCAGGAGCGGTTTCCGCGGCTCTGATAGCCTATGCCAATGCTGAGGATCCGAAACTAGTAGAGAATCGATTTGGACTGATTATAACTGCATTTATGTTTTACCTCATTGCATCACCCCTGTTTGATCTGGTAAATAAACAATAAACATCCTACTTATACATATAAATTTAATAGTAGTTTATGATACAAGGTTGGTAAGGAGTTTTAAAAACCTTAACAACCGTGTGCCATACTACATTTTTCAATACATTTGCGAGAAAACATTATAGGTACTACTGAAATTGTAATCTAAGTATACATATAATAAAACTGTAAATTCTAAATATTTGTGCGCGAATTACGCAAAAACCGCTAAACGTATTTTGATGGATTTTTCACAATTTAGTAAATTGAGGTCCAACTTAAAATCTAAGCTATGTTTCATCAATTCAGGTGGGTGAAACCAGGGAAACAGCTTGAACTCTCCGTAGTACTAGCTTTCATACACTAAAGGGGTCATTTTAAACTGGTTGCTATATTTTTCTACTGTCCACGCGGATGAAGTCGCGGGCGGAAGCTAGTAGAAATTTTAAAAAACCTTCGTAAACAGAAACGCACGCCGCCAGCGTGCGGTAAAATCAACTTTCCGCACGCTGTACTAATCCGTAAACAAAAACGCACGGTGTGCGGTAAAATCAACTTACCGCACGCTCGACTGTCATCTTAAACTTACATTTTCGAGCAACTGTATTGAAAAATCATATTTACGAGCAATAGTTATAAAGTTCTATATCTGAAATGTAATTAAGTTGAATATTTTTATGACTTATAATTTATTTGACTGCTGCACATATTGCAGTAATATTTTAACTTCATTCAATTCATGTTTTCAGGGGGAAATTATAAAGAATAAAAGTACTGAAGGAATGCCCTTTCCCTTAATCTTCTCTGGTACTATAGTCACATTAATGTGGCTTCTGTATGGAATCACACTGAGGAATACTTTCATTGTTGTGAGTAAAGTTATATAATTTGTCCATTTATTTATACTAAACTAACTAATTATTATACAGGTTATAATTTTGAAAACCTAATAGAATATAGACACACATGCTTCATCTTCTATTCTATAGTGGTGTCGATTCGGTTAGCACGACTTAACTAAATTGACAGGACTAAACTTAATTTTAACATTCTGTTCTTGTCTTTTTGATACAGAAAGAAAAGGATGCAAAACCAAATTTAGTTTAGTCCTGTCAATTTAGTTAAGTCGTTGCCAACCGAATCGACACCAGTATCGACTTTGTTTAGTGACATCTTGCTTTACGTTCTCAGTGGTGTAGTGTAACAAGATCATCATCAGAAAATATTTAAAACCTGTAATTATGCAGAAAAATAAAGCATTAATTTGAGATTTAAAGTGTCAATCAACACTCAGCACTGCTTCCAAGCAAATGATGAATTGCAGTTTCTACGATAAACTAAATAGTGTAACAATTTTATTACGTTACTTAGCTATGATTATTTAGTATTTTTGTATTCCAAATATTTGAGTAGCATTCTACACAGCTAGTCGCAATGACCTTAAACTCGATAGTTTATACATTTTAGTTGTTTCCTTTCAGTTGCAAAACGTAGTTGCCTTCGTGCTGTGTGCAGTTCAGCTGTCGCTATTTGTCATTTATCCGTCTAAACCTAAACCAAGCGAGAAGACCAAGAGCAAAGCGAAGAAAATTGACTAGAAAATTTGTACAAAAAATATATAAGTAGTTTATACATTTGTTATTTTGTATGTGTCTAATTACCTTCTGCGTAATAGACTGTTCATTGTAATTTGTTTGCTCTTAAAAATCTTTCCTTGATGATAACAACATGGTAATGGCAAGTTATTGGGGTAATTCTGCCTTATAATGATAACCATAAATTGCTATTATACTTAACTAATGTGATTTGATTACCACGGTGTTATCTATTTTTTATACTTACCATATATTTTAATTTAATGATAATGGAAGTGTTTGGTCGCATTATATTATTTTCTAACAATTATTCACAAAATATTAAAGTAAAATGGTGTTTTAATATATATTTAGAGATTTTATATTAATGATCAAATATTTTTATAAAGCACAATGTGCAAATTTTATGCATTTTAAGAAATTGTTTAAGCTGAAAATGTGATATAGTATGCTTAGTCGGTCTACATCATTCCATAATGTTGTTATTACTATTACATAATAAAATTATTATTATTATGACGTTGATTTACTGAAGGTAGGAGGGTATACCGAAGTATATAAATATTACCTAAAACTTACGTGTAATACACCTACTAACTTATACAAATATAAACAGCTCATTGTAACATAAAAATCGATGCACCACACCATGTCAATGGGGAATGTGTTAAAAAAACTGAATATTTTTTGATGGGTAGTTGGTAGGAATATTTTTTTTATTGGTATTGGATTTTCTATGGAAAAAACCGTATATTGTCCACGACACCACTGGGGTGTCGTTTACAATTTTTTTATTGTAACCACACCACTGCCGACTAGTGTTGTTGTGTATCATGTCGTGATCTTACGAATGATAAATAATTGATACCTATACTATAAAAATTAACAATGCAAGTTTAGTATTTAGAACTACCTTATGGTGTGGTGTGGTTTTCAAAAAAAAATTGTAAACACCTCAGTGGTGTCGTTGACAGGTAAACGAGAATAACGTGGTGGCTCGTTAATATTTGTTTTTAAAAACCGCTAAACCCGTTAGAATATAAGTCGATAATTTTAATTCGTTTTTCACACAAAACCTCACAAAACTAATTAATGAATGACGAACCGAGTTCAAACTAAACTTACCTACATCATTGTACATAATTATAGGTACATTGTTATTTTTTTCAATAAACAGAATATTGAATTTATTCTACATTGTATTTCTGATGTTATTTTCTCTGTCTCTGTCTGATTAGTTATTTTTTTTTGTTTTAATCTGATTTATTTATTTACTTACAACAAGTACCTACCTAACATTCGGAGCATATCCGTTAATTTCAGTCAGTTTGGTGACCCTACTTTCGCAATGTTATATACCTAGCTCTATGGTGGTGACATGGTCATTGTTACTTATCTACTACGTCAATAAATACATTTTAAAAGATGATATTAATTTATTTCATTGGCGACGAGGATTAAGAAGTCAAAATGAACGCGGAACAATTTAGAGAATTTATGCAAATACAACGGGAGCAACAACAGCAAATATCAGACGTTTTGCAACAACTCGTGGTACAACAACAGCGACCAACAGCGGCGGCCCCCACACCAGCAACACCTGGTACGGAGTCTATCAGCTCGGCGAACACCAACAACAACTGTAACAAACTCACAATTATTAAAAATTTCAAGTGCGATACATTTAACCCTGCAACTAGGGTAATATGCCTAGTTAACCGGCCGCCCCCAGTTATCCGGCCCCCCAACAGTTTTTCGAATAAAATAAGAAATTCGTGGCAATTTCTTAACAATTTGGATATTTTCCTGGCAGCACTGTTATCGATCTATCGAATGGTATGGACACCACTAGCGAAACGTTACGTAATATTTTATAATTTGTGTTTCACGTTGAAGCCTACCGCATCTGGGTCGATTTCGCAAGTGGAGATAAAAAAAAATAGTGGAGAGCTCTTGCCAAATAGTCAATATTGTCCTTCAGGGCATCGTTAAAAAGTAAATATTTAGTTTGTTCTCAAGGTATGTTGTTATTTATTACTATTTTAACGTTAAATAGGGCTTAATAAGCAGATATTTAGTAATATCAAGGGGGCCGCCTTACTAGACAACGAAACCACATGTTTCCAGTATACCGGCCGGGGGCCGGTTAACTGGGACTGAGCTCGATATATTGTTTTGTTTTTTTTTGTTAAAAGAGGGATTCCATAGAAGAATGTATAATGCTATCCCTTTTTATTTATTTTAAAGTACTTTGTGTCCAGTACTCGGCCGCCTAAATGTGCTTGTATAAGAAGTTGATTTTTTCTTTTTGTATGGAAACGGGTGGCCGGATCTACTGGGTGCTTGCCCAGTTTACCGGCCTCCTAGTATACACTAGGAGGCCGGTATACTGGCTATCCTGCAAAATACTCCCAGTACACCGGCCAGCTTTGAAATTTATCTACTAATAAAATTAATTGTGCGTCTCGTGAACAAGCGACGGCGACGTGTCCGCCATCCAGGTCGTTGACCCTCGCTGAATACCTATTTGTCTCTTGTTATTTCCGAAGTGTATGTCAGCGAATTACTCAAACGAACGCTACTGCATTGAACGATGTGTTTTTTTAAGCAGACTTGCCTATTAGCTAGACTTCTTTATTTCTACACTACACTTTAATACTAATCTATATATTATAATTAGAAAAAAATACACAAAAATATTATTATACCTATATTATTATTGAATACCAATCAATGTTATTGATTGTTAATATTATATTTTTTACAGATTATACGTACTTCCGGTCATTATCATAATACCCATAATATTTATTGTTATTGTTTATAAGAGACCTATTGACATTCGGCTTTAGAAACAATTTTTTTTGTTAATTATTAAATTATTATTTGTTACCTATGTCTTCTTGAGCTCGGTGGCGCAATTGTTCAGCGCCTGGCCCAGCGATTGCGGAAGTTAAGCAACGTTCGCAAGGGTCGGTCATGGGATGGGTGACCAAAAATTTATTATCTCGAGCTCCTCCGTGCTTCGGAAGGCACGTTAAGCCGTAGGTCCCGGCTGCATTTGCAGTCGTTAACACCCACCAATCCGCATTGGGCCCGCGAGGTGGGTTATGGCTCATCCTCCTTACCACCCATAAAGAAGGCCTGTGCCCCAGCAGTGGGGACGTCAAAAATGGCTGTTGGACATGTCTTCTTGATTACTTAAGGGTACTAAAATTATTAATCGAAGATTTAGATTTTCTATAAATTTTCCTATTCCTATATGAAAAACTGCAAGGCTGATTCCAGAATCAATATAAAGGTTCCAATTAATAGCAAATGTTAAATAAAAGTACAATCAACGATTTTTTTAACTCAAAAATAATAGTTCACATCACAAGCAAAGCCATAGGACAATACTTGTTAAGTATATTATCTGAAATTCAATTTCATACAAAAATCAAAGAAAAATGGACCTTATTTAAACTGTAATAAGAGTCACAGGCCGCTTACTGGGCTAGCTTATCTTTTGCCCAGTATCCGGCCGTCATGTTCTTTGAAAGGCGGCCGGTATACTGGGCAAAGGGGGGCCGGAAATAGGAACAGGGGGGCCGGAAACTGGGCAAATCGTACTTTTTTGGAAAATAATTTCTAATGACAAAACCGACTGATGGAAATTTTCAAAAAAAATACAAGAAATTCTCAAGGATATATCCAACAACATAAAAAATAGTTGGGATCATTACTATTTGTTAAATTTAAGTTACAACTGTTCAAAGTCAACAACTGCCTTAAACGGCCGGAAACTGGCACTTTACCCTACGTCGGTCGAATATTTTGTAGATTTTTTTGAAAAAAAAATGCGATATTTTTGGCATAAGCGAAGACGACATTAGGAAAGAGCTCTTATTCTCTTGCTTATCCCCAGAAGTCTTCCACGATCTGAAAGTAGCACTTATACCCGATTTTGAAAACAGTCTATACAAAGATGTAAAGGTTAAACTACTCGACTTACATCGACCTAAAACAACGAAATTCAAAGCTTTAACGGAGTTTTGGAACTGCGTAAGAGACTGCAATGAGTCTATGGAACACTACGCCAACAGGCTCAAGAAACTCGCTACCGACTGTGGCTACAAGGACGACTTATTTGAACGTCTGCTGCGTGATCGATTTGCGACCGGCATAAACCACCCGCAGCTAGAAGTGGATCTGAAACAAAAATGGCCCGACCTGCAAGAACATTATGATGGCAAGACTGTGGAAGTTACATTTGCCAAATTCTTTGCAGTAGCTGTCTAGAGAGCTTGCTGAGGGTGACATTTACGTCGGTTTACCTGCTGCCACAAACAAAGTCAGAACAAGAACCAACATGACGCATCACAACAAACAGAGGACTTTTTTACGCAGGATTGGTCTAGATCAATGCCGTCGATGCGGGGAATATGATAGGCATAAGGTGGGCGATTGTAAGGCAAAAGACTATACTTGCAAGGAATGTCAAACGCAAGGGCATTTTGAAGATTGCTGTATCAAGACTGGGAGAGCATATTTGACGAGTACCAAGTCGGAGAAGAAACGAGCAATCAAAAACGAAAACAAATTACATAAAATTAGGAACACTGACAGCGACGAGTATTTATCAGAAGCTTCTACAAGCTCATACGATAGTGATGATGTCTGTAAGATTAAACGCAAAAGGGACAAGGACAGCAAGCGTATTGACGTCACAGTCAACGGTGTCAGATGTACGTTGGACTGGGACCCGGGATCAGTATACTCCATTATTAGCACAGAATTTTGGAAACGTATTGGAGCACCCCCTTTAACAAAGGCACCGAAACTACGTGCCTATGGGAACCTCAAACTCAAACCAAAAGGACTTACAGACGTAACAGTTGAAATCCTTGGAAGACAGAAAATTTTGCCCGTTGTAGTTATGAAAGACGCCAACCCCATGCTTTTTGGTCTCCAGTGGAGCGAGATGTACGATATGGCGTTTCCAGAACCCGTCTATTCGGTTAAGCCTACTCAACGAGATACCAGAACACTTCAACAGGTATTAGACACTTTCTCTCCTCTTTTTGACAACAAACTAGGAAAAGTTAAAAATTACGCCGTTAACATCCACATTAAACATGGTTCCGTACCTAAACACGTACCTGCCCGACCCGTTAAGTTCGCTTTGCGCAAAAACATAGAAATAGAACTTCAGCGTTTAGTGGACGAGGGAATAGTCACCAAAGTTGATCCAAATATAACCCCCTTGGAATGGGCAACACCCACAGTCAACGTGGTCAAAACAAATGGCCAAATCAGAATATGCGGTGACTTTCGCAGTACCATTAATCCTGCCATGGAAACACACGCTCATCCAGTCCCGCTATTTGACCAGTTACGTCAAAACCTTGCAAACGGAGTTAGGTTTTCGAAAATCGACTTAAAAGATGCGTATTTGCAATTCGAGATCGCCCCAGAGTCAAAAAAGTACCTGACAATATCTACTCACAAAGGATATTACCAATACAATAGGATGCCTTTTGGTATATCAACAGCACCTTCGATTTTTCAACACTACCTTGATGAACTACTTGGTGGCATACCAAACGTAGCGATTTACTTCGATGATATCGCCTTAGAGTAAATCTTCGGTGGAAAAGTTCAAATGTGGTGACTGTGGCAAAATAGAATGCAACCAAAATGCCTACCTATTTTGAAAAAGAAAAACACTTCACGTGACTTTCACTCATTTTTGACTTCTGTAACTATTTCTGAAAACGTCATTTTGAAGTTTACACCAATTCTAAATTCTACACAATGAATTTTATTGAAGTGATATCATTTTAATTTATTTTATGATATAGTACCTACCAACCTTCCCATAAATGTCGCAAATTATACATCTTTATATATTTTTATAAATTTTATTACTTCCTATTATTAAGTAGTCAACCACCCAAAAATAAAACATTGTTTCTACAGCCTTCTTCAGGATGTTATTAACGAGATCTCATTGTTTCCTGAAAATTGCTCAGAATCGGAGCACATTGCTAACACGCAAATCAGCGGTGAGCTGTTATTACCTACTTACTTGAATTAGTTCATAATAATAATTATTATTATTATTATTCTCACTAGGTAAGTAGGAAATTCTTACTTAACTACTTGTGTTCGGCAATATTCTGTGATATTACTTAAGTCTTTGCCCGCGTCCTACAACCCTCTTATACACAATTAAATCTTTGCTTATCAACATAAGATCGCCTTTTTCGATCCCTGAGGGAATCAATCAACAACTACTTTGTTCTAAAACCTCAGATCGCATCGCCTTCTGCGATTACTGAGGGAATCAATCAACTACTTTGTACTAAAACCCCAGATCGCCTTCTACGATCCCTGAGGGAATAAATCAACAACTACTTTTTGTAATAAAACCCCAGATCGCCTTCTACGATCCCTGAGGGAATAAATCAACAACTACTTTTTGTAATAAAACCCCAGATCGCCTTCTGCGATCACTGAGGGAATCAATCAACATGAATACTTGTATTAATTTTATTATGTGTTCTGTGTCTATTGCTTGGTAGGTAGGTATTTATTTTTGAATAAACAAATATTATAACGTGTGGTCAGGTCAGGTTATTGTGCTACTGGTTGATTGCAGTGTCTGAACCAACACCACAACGTTCCTCATTCGTCCAAGGCGGACAATCGCGAATCCTTTCTAAGTGGAACAAATGCCAACTTTTTGGAAGCTCAGTACTTAGACTGGGCAAGAGCCAAAGGAGCAATTGACAATGTAAGATTTTAGCGGATGTTGTAATTATGTTCTTATGATAAGTATCTACCTAACTACAGTGGGGGCCTAGTTTTGTTTATCTTGCGTTAGTATTTTGTATGGAAATTGGAAATGTGTAGTTCCCCGCGTATTCCGCTAGGTGCCAGGCATCCTCAAAACGCGCACAAGATGAAAAACGCGTAGGTACTAGATCCACTGATGATCTCTAATACGATAAGAAGGTAAGTACTTATAGTATTTACCAAATAATATTAAGTGTAACTACTTACCTAGGTAGGTACCTACTTTATCAAATCCGATTAGAAATAGAAATAGAAATAGAAAAAACATTTATTGACGCTCACACAACACAAGTTACAGGAAATAAAACGATAAAAAACAACTTAAAATAAGATAAAATAAAACAAAAGGATTTATAGTAATACCTAGATAAAAGACAAACATAGAAGAAAAAACAGAACGTAAAAATAAAAATCAAGGTAAACACATATATTTTGTGTGAGGCCCATAAATTGCCCTGCCTCAGCATCAAGCCTCTGTGCCAGTCTCAGTTGGGCAGAGTGAGCACAAAGGCGCTGTTATTCTGACAGGGTCAGTGCAGTGACGCATTTAGTAGGTACATTCACAGAGGAAATAATCACTACGTTGGTACATTTATGAAAACAAATAGGACTCTCTCTCTCAGTCATCATACCCACCGCGATTTTAATTCTTAGATTTGTATGATAAACTAAATACTTACATACTATTAAAGTCCCTAAATATTTAAGCTAAAAACATTTAATATATTTATTTGACAGTCATGGGACAATTTTTACGATAGCCTCAACGGACCAGCATTGAAAATCGAAGAATTTGACAATGAATACAGTCCTACAACAGTCAGTGAGTGTTAGAACAAAAGATATTAATCACTAGAACAAAAGGTTTTTAATTATTAGTAACACAATACCTTTATTCACAAACATACCTTTATAAACTTTTCAGCGACGATTAATATCTATTGTTTAATAATAAAAAAAAAAAAATATTTCATATATAAAGGTTTACAAACTTAAGGTACTTAAGTATATGTACTAATATTGAATTTTTAGATTTTAGCATTCACAATGCTATTTTTATATATTAAGTTACTTAATATAATTCCGTCTGAGCTGCTACGGGTGAGTCGATTTTTTCTAGTATTTTTTCAATTATATTAAGTAACTTAATATATGTACTATATTTATAATTTAATTAAACACATTGTTTACACATAAATTAACTAAACTGATTGAATTAATTTGATTAAACTCAAATAGACAAGAGGGCCTACTCAAATGGCCATTCTATTAAAATAAACGCTAGTAGAATAGAATGACAATGTATGGGATTGACAGGAGCTAAGCGTCAGCTTCTGTCATTCCCATACATTGTAATTCTATTCCACTAGCGCTAATTTTAGAAGGAAAGCCATTTGAGTAGAGGGGAAGGTATCCAGTCAACATTCTTTAGTTAGTTATACTTACATACACACATCAACTTTGTCTAGGGATACAGGGGTTATTTTCATACAAACGAGGTAACTTTGAAGCCTTGGTTTTCTGCCAGGGATGTACTGTGCTGTGATCTGACGATGGCTATCCAGGGAGTGAATGGAGGAGATCAGATCGCTAAACATACCTAACTGATCTGACCAGCATTCTAAAAGATTAATGGACATGTTTAAAAAAAGCGCGAAAATAGCATGAAAATGTATGGAAATCCTGAAACTGAGAACTCTGACCCATCAATCTTTTAAAATGTTCGGTGTGTATAGCGATCTGAATCTCCTCCATTCACTCCCTAGATGGCCATCATCAGATCACAGCGCGGTACATCCCAGGCCGAAAACCAAGGCTTCTAAGTTACCTCGTTTGTATGAAAATAACCCCTGTATCCCTAGACAAAGTTGATTAGTATATATTCTTGTTGTGCTATTCTAGAACCTGTCCAAAAGAAGAAAAAGGGTGAGGATGATTCTTTGGAAAAAATTAAGCTTCATCTAGCAGTTCAAAATTTGGTTAGAAGCTATCAGGTACGATTTTGCTAACCGAAAAATATCTTATTATAGATAGACCTGTATCCTGCATCCCTCCTCCTCGGTCGAACCGTGAGGCTTCATGTTTAGGATAGATGGCGCTGACCGTCCCGTAAACCAACCTACGCATGCCTACGCCTCAATGTCGAAAGCGTGTTGCTCTCCCGAATTTTCGACCACGTTGCTCCATTGCGAGTATTACAATGAGACAGAAAAAAAATTACCACCAGAGCGTTCATAAGCTTGGCCCTTCGAGCTTCCTCTGGTTTGGTTTCGGTCCGGCTCTGATTGATCGGTCTTTGGCTCTTTGGTCGAGCTGGAGCTTCATCCAGCGCTATCTACGAGGGCGGATTGATAAGTCCATGACTTTGTAATGAAGAAACACTTTTTTTCGGAATATTTTGTTTCTTATTGAAGCTCTGCGTATTCAGTCCAACGAAGTTCCTACCTCTTCAACCCATGATTTTTTTTTCGCCTGAAAATTGGTAGGTCACTGAAATGAGGGCCCATTTCAGACACCACCTTTTGGCTTGATGAAAATCTTTGCCCGCCAAGACATTTATTCATGTTTGGTAGGAGAAAAAATCTCAGTGGGTTGAATCAAGAGAATAGGAAGGATTCGCATCTTCATTCGATGAGTTTTGATGTCATGATCATGAGTGCCGCCAAGAGGGTCGACAGGGTCATTAAGAAAAGTTAGAAGTCGCTTGAGCTTTTTGTTTCCAAAAGTAAATCTTTGCCGAATTTGAAAAAATGTTGTGTAAAAATAAATTACGAAAAAAAAGTATTAATTTCTTCTTTTCAAAGTCAAGTGAGGTGAGGCGTTTAGCTAAAAACTCATGATAAGAAATGCCTTACTGTAAAATGAGTATAGGTTAACATTTCACTTTTTACAGTACGAGGCAAACATCTTGAAACCGGGTGTGTTTTGGGTATGCTAAGCGGTGAGGTACGCGGGCGGGCGGCGGGTGAGAGGCACGCGCTATTGGTCGCTCACAAGTGCACATATGCGAGAACTTATCCCCACTCCATCGAAAAAGTGTCAATATGTTGGCCTCGTACTGTACCGTAACTGCTAAAGTTATCTCGACATGTAGGTAGGTGTAGGTAGCAGGCCTAGTATGCACGATAAAATTTGGTCGATACTCTCGTCGCGTTAAAGCGATGTCTGTTCCGCTCACTTCCAACATCCAACTGATGTCAGCAGGACAAACAAGTAAATTCATTATTAGAATCTAAAGTTAAAGATCGATACGAATCATTACAGGCCAGAGGCCACTTGCTGGCGAAGACGGACCCCTTAGGCCTGACGATAGCCGCAAAGTTCATCAAAAAGAACCAGCCAACCAGCGTTAAGTACCAGCCCTCCAGCGATACCAAAGGCGTTGATTGTCGAATCGTTTCCAGGGAATTGGGAAGTGTATTATGTTAGTGGTTCTAAAGAAATCTTCGCTTCAATCATCAAGGTATCAATGAAAACTGTAGGTAAGTAGGTAGTACTTTTTTAATTTAATTATTATTTTTGTTAGGTGAAAAACATATGGATATGGTCTTCGAGTTGTCGGATAGAACAGTTATCGGCGGAAAAGAACATTCATTGACTCTCAGGTAAACTGCTTGAAAGCTGAAGTAGGATTTTTAGCTTAGGTATGACTTGGCTAACGATGTTTATCTTCAGGGAGATTATCCACCGCTTGGAGAAAGTGTATTGCGGCTCGATTGGCATGGAGTACATGCACCTCTACGACCTTGACTGTATCCAGTTCCTTCGGGAGCGTATGGAGACGCCTGGCGCCTTTGACCGCTCCGACGAGGAAAAGCGGCTGATTATGCGACGCCTCACAAAAGCCGTTTTGTAAGTGAAGTCTTCAGACCAGACTACAATAACTATCATGTGATTGCCTTCATTTAGGTAGGTACCTACACTTACTTATAACTCCCGCGTTACAGTCTGGAGAAATTCTTCGCAACCAAATGGCCAGCAGAGAAGCGGTTCGGGCTGGAAGGTGGCGAGAGCCTGATCGCGATGCTGGAGGAGATCGTGGACAGCGGCACGCGGCTCGGCGTCGAGTCCATCGTCATGGCCATGCAGCACAGAGGTATACACCTTGCATACTTTGAAAAGATCTAGTATAAAAATATCTTCTGAATTACTTATATTTTGAGGTTTCAGTATCGATACAACCATGCTGATCATGTCTTTTGCAACATACTCCCGTATCTAAACGACTTCACTTTCCTGTTTTTATAGGTCGTTTGAACATGCTCGTTAATGTATGTCGGAAGCAATTGACCGACATCTTTGCTCAATTCAAACCTATGGAGCCCAAAGAACCGGTAAGTCTTAACAAAGGAAGGAATTAAAAGTATCCATTTATTTTTTGAGGCTTCAGTGTAAACAACTTTAGATTCTCCTCATTTAGGGTTCTGGCGACATCAAATACCACTTGGGAACATACATCCATCGTTTTATCAGAAGAACGAACAAGTACATCAAGGTGTCGATGAGCGCAAACCCGTCTCATCTGGAGGTGGTTGGTCCAGTCGTGGTTGGGAAAACTAAAGCCGAACAGTTTTGGAAACAAGATAGCAAAGGAGATAAGGTGCCGAAAGCGCAAAACTGCTGATTTAATTTATTTAATTTCGGACAACCAACAGCTACTATAACTTAATACATACCTAAGTAACTTAAATAGTAACAGAAAGCCATTTATAGAGGTCATCACATCACAAATATAAAACAAAATACTTATACACTTTCTTACAATTAAGACACATAATACGCTTGATCGAAGCTTCACTTGTCGCAAAAGATCCAAGTCCGCCTGACGCGTTCCCGAGTTAAAGCTGTCGACTTAAATATGAATTCTGCCGATTGTTTGAAGATGCAGGGCAGGGGGGACACGCAGCAGGTGGTATAAATGCAGGGCAGGGGGACACGCAGCAGGTGGTATAAAGTTCTTCTTTATTCTGATACTACCTACTTAATATTACAAAACTAGGTAATGGCGATCATAATGCACGGAGACGCTGCGTTCATAGGCCAGGGCGTGGTGTTCGAGACGATGCATATGAGCAATCTTCCGGACTTCGACACTTACGGATCCATCCACATAGTGTGCAATAACCAGATCGGGTACACTACGGATCCACGCTTCGCCAGGAGCTCTCCATATTGTTCAGGTGATGAAATTACTGTTACTTTTTGAGTCATCATCAGCATCAGCCAGAGAGTTAATAATATTTGAAGATCTCATATCATGTTGTGATGTAACCATCGACATCAGCCATTTTTAATATCTCCACTGCTGGGGCACAAGTCTTCCTTATGGGTGGACAAGGAGGATGGGCCATAACCCACCACGCGGGCCCGATGCGGATTGGTGGGTGTTAACGACTGCGAATGCAGCCGGACCAAGGGCTTAACGTGCCTTACAAAGCACGGAGGAACTCTAGATAATTCATTTTTGGTCACCCATCCCATGACCAACCCTTGGGAAAGGAGCAGGGCCAGGCGCTAAACCACTGCGCCACCGAGATCCTCGGTCGGTCCGGATGGCGTGGCTCCTAGGTTGTAACCATATTTCATGATAATTCACTTGGGCCGTGCAGACAGCGCAAAGTGCGTAGACGCACCCGTGCTGCACGTGAATGCAGACGACGCGGAGGCAGTGGCGCACGTAGCCCGCGTCGCCATCGAGTTCCGATGCAAGTTCAAGAAAGACGTGGTGCTCGACCTCGTGTGCTACCGCCGCTTTGGCCACAGCGAGGAGGACGAGCCCATGTTCACGCAGCCCTTCATGTACAAGAAAATCAGGCAAATGGAGACAGGTCTTTACCACAGCAATAATAAACGACCAGAATAAAAGCTTAGAACAAACGAAAAGCGCGGGTACCTACACTTACACTACTACACGCATAACTTTACACACGCGGGGGCAGCGCCCGCTGGGTGGGGTGGGTTGCGAACTGACACGTTGCGTTGGAAGCTTTTTCTCTGGTTTTCGCAGAAGCTTTTCTTTTCAGTCTTTGTTCTTTACTATCACCCAATCTGCATAATATACGCTGAAACAAATGGGGTGTGAAATGAGTTGAGTTTAAAATTAAACTAGATAAGGGGGCTTACCATCAGCAAATAAGAAACCGTTCAATTCAAAAGCAGGCTTTAAACAGAACTGCTTAAGGCCTGCTTTCTTACTAACCGTTGAGGTCATAGTACGAAAAAGTAAAGCAGTTCAATATAAGCCCTGCTATAAGAGCTCATAGTAAGGCCCCTGGTCAGAGCGGGGAAGACCGGCATAAGTTGAAAGGTTTTTAGCATATCTCATAAAGGAAATCACCCATTTTATAGGGCGGTCTAGGATAAAAAAAAAGTCGGTGGCCAGGAATGAATTACATTTTATTTTAATGGTGGTAAGAGTATAGAAATATTTCATTATATGGCGACAACGACAACGCTGTAATGAATTTGTGAACAGAAATATCCTACAACGATCTTTAAATGAAAAAAATATATGTCGTCCCACTATTTCGTGGATCTCGATAAGATTATTCAGCTGTTTTCAACTGGGTGATACCACCTGATACATCAGGTGCTGAGTAGGTAAGCGACGTGCAGGTTTTACGACCAGGTTTTTGCTTCCAAGTACGGAAACCAGGTGCCAGCCCCGAAAACACTTACAAGATCTTAAAGGTATTTTACTTGGACGCCCTCACTATTGCAAAGACACACACTATTTAATAATTGAGCCCTTCAAAGTATGATTAGGCAGTTAAGTTTTACCTGTTAAATAACATAATCAATTAAAAGTAAGGTCAATATGTGTGGAAGTCCGTCTGGGAGGCAAAATCAAAATCAAATCAAAAAATCATTTATTCAGTCTAGGCTGTTACAAGCACTTGTGAATGTCAAAGAAGCGACGCCATCGGTTCGCAAACCCTGAGCGGGAGACCTTGTAACGAGAAGAACCGGCAAGAAACTCGTCAAGGGCTGCTTTTTTCTCCCTGTATATTTCATACAGAGTCGTCAACATTGAAAAATGAGCTCCACATTTAAAGTGAGGTCATTTTCCATCACAATAATTAACAAAAGTTTGTACACAATGGGTAGGTAGGTTGAAATTAAATACCTACTACATATCGGATAGGTAATTGTGAGAGTAAAAAACTTTCAACTAGTTGAGAAATCAGTAATCACTATGTCTGCTACTCGAAAGTGCACCTAAGTAGGCAAAATTTACCAAAAAATACTTGAGACAAGACATAAAAAATAACAATAAAAAACGCAATTCTTACAATTCAATATGCGTTAAGATAGGTACTCAGAAGCAGACCCACCCATTCCCACTGGCAGCACCCGTTCACGAGCATGACGCGTGGACCAGCCATCGCTTCGCTCAACCATATTTGAGGGAACGTAACGATAGGCAAGTCCACTAGAGGCCATAACTTCCATTTTTGAAGGACTAGGTTCTTATGCCTCGGTCGTTAAAAAAGTATTACGGAGCTAGTTTGAACTGAGAAACATAGATGTCGCTAACATCATTAGGTTTATGATGGTTGGTTTAACCGACGTGTTCTCCGCAGCACGGAAGCGCTCAGAAGAAAAAGTATCAAGATGTTTGCCTCGTACTTTACCTGTGAGTTACCTAGGTACAGACCTTCGCAAACTTAATGCTTTACAGTGGACAAAATATACGCCGCAAAACTGAAGAGTGAGGGAGTGGTGAACGACGGCGATATTAAGCGATGGGAGAAGGAGTATATGGACACGTTGAACGCGCACTTCGAACTCGCCAAGAAGGTCACCAAGCTCAGCATCATGGACTGGATCGATACCCCCTGGACCGGTTTCTTTGAGGCCATAGACCCCAAGAAGGTAAGATTTTCCTCTTTATGGGTCGATTCATGCAATGCTGATAAAGGGCCCATCAGAAAAACTAAAACAAGTTCTATAACAGGGTGTAAAAAGACCCTCATCGAAGCCGAGGTCTACGTATTTTGCCCAACATCGGACCATTTTTGTTCAAAATTATTGCTGGGAAACAATTTTCATTGCGAGTGCGTCACGCACGGTGTAATGATATGCGTGCAGCGTGCTACACAGCCGCGTGCGGCCGAGTTGAATGGCAGTGTTTACGTGCGTGCGTGCGCATGAGATACATTGAGTGATGTGATGACGTTTTGAAGCCTTGATTGTTTGTTACCAAATACCTACTAAAAATGTTGATAGGTAAAGTTTTCATAAAAAAAAAATTATTTTTTATTTTGTACTTCAATAGCTTCATAAAGCTATTGATTTCCCAGGTATAGTCTAAAAGACAAAAATGTGATGATGGGTTTTTTAAATGCGTGGACTTCGGCTTCGTCGACTCTTTTTACACCCTTCATGTATCGTCATCATCAACCATTTTTGAAGGCCCAACTACTGGGGTGCATTGCATAGGCCTTCCTTACAGATAGATAAGAGAGACATAAACGAACACGAGTGCCAAATACCGATTGGTGAATATACCTAGAGCCTCGAGACAATATTTATTTTTGGTCACCCATCCCAAGACCAATTCTAGCGAAAGTTGCATAACCGCCACAATCGCCTCGCGAAATATATGTTAGGTTACCATTCCCTCATTTTTTTTATTGACCTTAACTATGCCTCTACTGGTTCAAGATTCAAGAGACCGGAATAAGCAACGCCACAATTTCGACGATCTCAAGCCATTTCTGCAAGCCACCCGAACCGTGGGCGTTTGAAGTGCACAAAGGAATAAACAGGATCCTGGCAGCACGGGAGAAAATGGTACCATTATCAAAATAAATTGTAGTAGTTTAGTAGTTAAATATTGCCTTTGAGTCTTCGATCATCAAAGCTTCCACTAGCGCCGCCAATCGAGAAAAAAACATAACAAACAAATAACTAAGAATTTAAAAAAATACTAAATAATATAGGTAGGTAAGTAAGTAGGTACTAGAAAAAAATCGACTCGTCACCAGATCATTTTCTCAGGCGAGAATCGAACCCTCGACCTTTGGAAGTCCGTGCAATGCTCTTCCAAATGAGCTACCGAGTCACTAAAAAGACCGGCCAAGTGCGTGTCGGGCCACGTGTCGTAGTCGTAGGGTTCCGTAGTTACCTTATAATACCATACCATAATTTAATACCACTATCATTTTTCATCTGTAAAAATAACTTTGTTTTTCGCAGTGTTGGTATGAATGACAAAGTTATATAATTGCGGTTTTGGAAAATATGATATATATCGAAAACTAATAACTATATATCGCCGAACCAATTTTCGTTGAAAGTTTTTATTAAGATCTTAGCATATATAATAATTTTTTTAGATTATTCACTCTCTTATTTCAAAAGTTAGAGGGGGGGGGACACACATTTTACCACTTTGGCAGTGTTTATCTTTCAAACGGTTGACTTTGAGAAAAAATTGTCTTAGGAACGTCAACCTCATTTTTAAAGGCATAATGGACACCCCGCACGTATTGGTATGAAGAAAGTTTTTTTTTTAGTTTCAGTTCCATGTATGGGGAGACCCCCTTAATCTTTTTTTATTTTTGTGTTAAAATTGTTAAACGGTTAACAGAATCATCATCTACCTACTAAGTTTCAACTGTGTAATCCTAATACTTTCGGAATAAAATGGCTGTGACCAGTGCCGGTTTTAGCACTACCAGCGCCCTGGGCGACGTTTCAACGGGAAGCCCCCTATCTGCGATTCCAAGGTTTTCAATTTTGCCTGTCAGTCAAAAAACAGCCGCGCAGCGCGATTTTTAGTCAATTTCACCTACTAATCTTGTAATTTTACTTGTTTATTGTAAAAAAACGGCCGCGCAGCGCGATTTTTAGTCAGTTTCATCTACTAATCTTGTAACCTTGCTTGTTTCTATAAACAAAGGGGCCTGTGGCGCCCCTTTATATCCGGCGCCCCGGTCGGTCGCCCGAGCTCGCCCCCCCCCCCCCTAACGCCGGTACTGGCTGTGACATACGGACGGACAGACAGACAGACATGACGAATCTATAAGGGTTCCGTTTTATGCCATTTTAGCTACGGAACCCTAAAAATAGCATAACGTAAATATGTCATGACATGAATTCTAAAATCTCAAAATTAAAAAAGTAAGTAAGTTTTTTTTTACATTTTAACCCCAAACTTTTCCCTACACAAATTAAAATGGTTAGGCAGCCATTACACGCTCATGCAAGCGTCAGTCAAATTCCATCAGTCATGAATTACGTTTGACTGATGGAAAGAAGAAATCAACTTCATGCAACCATCAGTCACCCCATTACACGGTAGGTTAACCGTCAGTCACGGGCCGTGACTGACGGTGACTGACAGCAAAACCTATCGTGTAATGGCTGCCTTACTGTTTGCGCAACCCGCGCGAGCCCCCCTCCCGCCACCCGCCTTCCCCCGCCCGCGTCGCTTGCACGAGGGTGAGCGTGCGCGCCTAGATTTTTAGGATATAAAAAGTGGTTGAAAACTGTGTATTCAAAAAGAAATGAAACATAATTTTCTCATAATTATATATATATTTTTTATTACTTTCTTGACCTTATATTTGATTTGTAAAGAGGTCGCAAAATGACCCTGTATATTCCCTAGTACTTATTCGTTACTTATATAATTTTTTGTATGGTTATAATACCTATAATATTGTCTCATCAGGTCAAAGAGGGCATAGCTGATTGGGCCATGGGAGAGGCTCTAGCGTATGGCTCGTTGCTTCGCGACCGGATTCACATCCGGCTCACGGGGGAAGACGTCGAGAGAGGCACTATGGCTCACCGGTAATTACAACATAAATTGGCAATATTCCGTAGCACACTGTGAACTTCTATAATATTTTTCTTTTAATATTCTCGACTATATAGGAATTTATACATTCCTATCCTAGATAGTTAGTTGGCTTCCCTCCATCTAATCTGAAGGTTATTCTTAGTTGGTTAAGCTTTTAAACATGTGACAAAGGAATATATCAGAGTACTTAATATTGTTTTTAATTTCCATGGTTATTAACGTTATTAGAATATACTTTATCGGGATTTACACCATGTACCTACCTACCTGTTTATTTTGAGACTCCGAACAACAAAAATCTAAATTTATAGTGCCGTTTCGCGTATACAGACAGTGTACAGTGAGTGTCAAGAACAAGGGCCTAGCCAAAGTAACACTGGCAAATCTTCGTTATCGCTTCGCTTTCGAAACATGTAGGTATGTCATTAACAATCGAATTTTAAAACGTCAAATTCATACATGTTTCGAAGCGAAGCGATAACGAAAATTTGCAATTAAATTACGGACATTTCAACATATATTTCAGTTTCGAGTTGCTGAAGTACAAAAAGTTTTTGCCAGTTTAAGTGACCGTTAGAAACGATAACTTTTTGTACTTAGCAACAAAAAACTGAAATAATATTTTAAAACGTCTGTAATCTTATATTGCGAAAAGTAGCAGAGACACATTTTTCAATTGCGCACTCAGATTTAAGAAATCTTGAGAAAACATGAAATGTGCGAGCGAGAGAGCGCAGCCAGCGGCAAAATCGCTACAATAGGAAGGTGTAAAATAGTGTGAAGATTGTTTGCGTAGACACCACGTGCTGCACCACCAGGGCGTGGACGGCGCCACGTACCGCGTGCTCGACACCCTGTACCCGGACCAGGCGCGCTACAGCCTCCACAATAGCTCCTTGTGTGAATTTGGTAAATCAGCTTCATTCAACCGCCCTGATTAAACGAACATATTGCTACACTAAAGGTATGATTCCGATCTCCGCAGCAAGCAGCAGTGCTGCCGCAGCACTGCGCTCCAAATTGAACCGTAATGTCCGTAATGTTAATAATAATAATAATAATAACTTTATTTGACCTTTTACAAAGATATTGTCATTAACAATGAAGAAAAGTACCTAGCTACTTATAATAACAGCGCAGCGGTACAGATAATGACAGCTATACCCTCCACACAAGTTAAAAAACTGTTATGATTTTAAAAGGCTCAATTTGAAGTGAGCGGAAAAGTGACGCGACCGCTCACTTTAAATTGAGCCGCCTTTCATTATTATTACGGTTCAATTTGGAGCGCAGTGCTGCGGCAGCACTGCTGCTTGCTGCAGAGATCGGGATCATACCTTAAGGTAGAAGAGAAGTCCATGTAAGGATAGCTTTATTACACAATCTCGGCTCTCGGCACTTTATTAGAATAAAATTTAAGATCCGATGTCCGGGTTTCGGAAGTTCAGAGTTTATTAAAATACTCGTATAATATTCGTCTGCGTGAAAAGTTTTTTGCTTTCCCTCGGGAACAATACTTTTTTCGGGATGAAAGGTACCCACGTCTGTCTGTACCCCTGGCAATGGTGTATGTAAATTTTTATGATGTTCGGTTCAGTAGTTAATTTAAACTTACGTGAAGACGTAACAAACACAATATTAAAAAGACTTTCGCATTTTACAATATTATACATAGGTATCTAATTAGTTAGTAGGTGTGCATCCTATCTTTTGTTCTTTTGATTTTAATTGAGCGCGTGCGTCAAAATGTATGTGTAATGTATGAAGACGATTAAAAACTTGAATGCCATCAGCTGTGCTGGGCTACGAGTTGGGTTATTCGAATTCGAGTCCATATCTGCTGTCGATGTGGGAGGCGCAGTACGGGGACTTTGCGGACACGGCGCAGCCGGTGTTCGACACGTTCATCGCCTGCGGCGAGAGCAAGTGGGTCTGCCAGTCTGGCATCGTGGTGCAGCTGCCTCACGGCATAGACGGTGCTGTGAGTAACCTCCAGTTAAATTGTATCACAGATAATACCTACCACTTCAAAAGATAATCCATAAAAACGGGTCGAATTGAGTACCTCCCTCCTTTTGAAGTCGGTAAAAACCGAGACTTTGCCACGAGTGTTCTATAAAGTGTTCAACTCTTCTCTTCAGGGACCGGAACACTCTTCGGCACGTGTGGAGCGATATCTGCAACAAGCCGACGATGACGAAGAAGCTGTTCCAGACCTTGATGATAAGGATTTGGTTTGTTAGTATAGTTTTATGAAATTTGCCACATTAAACTTAATCACCGAAATGTAAAGATACAGTTCAGCCATAATTAATGAGGCTCCTGCCGGCCAAACATATCGTAAATATTAAAAACTTATTCTGAAGGTAGCAAAATAAATAATCCATTTCTCTGAAAGTGTTGTAGGTAGCAATTTATAAAGAAAGGTAGCATTAGGTAGCAATTCGTGAACTATTCGCCATAAGCTCACTATTGTTTTTGATTCATTTATGAATGCTAATTTAGATTTAAGCTCGCATTAGATTTAGCTATACTTTGTAATTTAAAGATATTGTTGTGTAAGCTGATGATTCACCGAATAATAAATAAATAAATAAGCAACCAGCCATTCTGACGGTGACGCATGCGCTGATTAGACATGTAAGTACCTACAAGAAACAGTTGTTATTCTCAAAACTGACTTACTTCACATAATAATATATGTCAAACAAGTACTAGGTAATTTATAATTATAATATATTACAGTAAAACAACTGCGAGCAGCCAATTGGATCGTAGCTAACGTGACCAACCCCGCCAACTACTTCCACCTGATCCGGCGACAGATCGCAATGCCGTTCCGCAAGCCGCTCATATTAATGACGCCCAAAGTCGGCCTGAAACATCCCTACTATCGGTCCAAGTTCAGTGAGTTTTTGCCCGGGACCGCATTTAAAAGGTGAGCCACAGCAGCAACTTATAAACGATGAATAAGTTTATACTTAGAATAACCAAAAAGTTTATGATTATGACGCTTTTAAACGTAAGGAGTAATATTGCTGAGCAATATTTTTAATTTAACTAGGTATAAGTAACTTAAGGTTTAATAGTAAGGCATTAAAAAACGAAAGTCTAAAGAAACTAATCCTTATATTAAGATTGCAACTTGCTAGGTGTACTACTTCTACTTGAACTGTAAATAATTATTTTAGATCCTATAGTGTTTTGGATGGAAGATTTATATGTAAGTACCTAAATAATAAAGTGCCTATATCGACTTAATACGAAATTATATAGGTACCTACTGGAAAAAATCGTCTGGTCATCAGATCATTTTCTCAGGCGGGAATCGAAAGCGCGACCTTTGGGAGTCCGGTCCAATGCACTTCCAATTGAGCTACCGAGTCACTGAGCTACCTAGTGACTATCGGTATTTTCGAATAAAAAAATATTTCTACATAATATCATCAAACTCAATTTTTGTTGTCAGGGCTATTCCGGACGACGGTCCAGCATCGAAGAATCCTAAAAGCGTACAAAAATTGATTTTCTGTGTGGGTAAAGTTGCCATTACCATAGATGAACTGCGCAAAGAGAAGAAATTAGAAGACAAGATCGCATTGTGCCGTATTGAGCAAATTTACCCGTTCCCGTACGATATAGTCCTGAAGGAGTTCTGCAAGTATGAGCAGGCCAAAGTTTTCTTCTGCCAGGAAGAGCACAAGAATCAAGGCACTTGGATCTTTTGCAAAAATAGGCTTGAAAATCTTTTTGGGAAAAAAATTGGGTAAATACCTCTAACTACCTACCTATGTTTAAAAGACATGTTTTATAAGAAGCTTGTTATTTATTTTAGTATTTTGCGAATCTTGTATTATAGATACTTAGGTATATTTTGTAACTTTGATGTTACTTATCTGCTCAAAGAATAACCATTTCGATTTATTTTACAGATACATAGGAAGACCACCTAGTGCTGCTTCTGCAACTGGCATTAAATGGATTCATGCTAAGGAAGTTAAAGAACTAAAAGAATCAATAATCAAATTGTAGCAGTCCTTGAAATTCTTAAAAAAGTCTTATGTGAAATGCAACGATATATCAAAAAAAACTTTGTTTTGATATATCGTTGATGAAATGTTATTATTTAAATAAATTTAAAAGCCCCTAATTAATGTGTTCCAATTATTTTATGAAGCTGCCACTTTCTACTATCCCCGCACCCTGCAAATTGGTAATGAACCTGGCAGCCATGTTAACTTTAAAAACGAGAAACAATTGTGAAAAAATATATACCTAGGTCTTGGACCCTATCTTATTGAAAATAACAATTAACCTACAATTACCTACCTATTAGAATTTTAGTGTTACATGTAATTTTTAGTTGCGGATGACGTCAACAAGGTTGTTAATGTGACATGGTTCCATCATATTACCAATTTGCGGGGATAGTAGAGATAGTTACAGGGCTTTCCAATGCTATTTATGCAATACTCAAATCTCGCTCCGGTCCATCACCATCTTGAGACTGAGAAACCTCAGCTGCCGTTCCTCACTGAGACCAGAGACGCAGATCAACAGCGTACCTCAGCTACTCCGCGCTTTAAGCGTCTTCTTAATATAAGACTTATATGAGGGATCCAAAATTTTCAGTACTGTGGGCTCTGGTGGACACTGCAGTAGAGATCTCTACGCTGCTGTCTACCGCTTGCACAGTGGTGACCAGGAGACTACCAGGTTTATTGACCACCTAAGCCAGTCGGCAGATCTAGCTCTGGCTCGTCACGTCACCCCTCGACCCAATTAGTGATTCTGAGGGACTTCAATGGCCATCACAAGTCGTCTCGTATTCTGTCTGTGGTCTCGTGTCGTGCTTATCGTGCGGTCGTGTGTCGGTCGTGTGATCACAAGAAATGGTTGATCCCATATCAGATCGCAGGTGCCAGTTGTAAACACACATACTCCGAACTGTCTATATAAGTACTGTCAGCAGCATATCAAGCTATACAAAACTGTCAAAAATCTACAATGAATTTTGAACCATAAACTGCTCGACTTAAAGTTGTTTTTACTACAAATTGAGGTTGTAGAAGCCCAGCGTGCCGTCTACCGTACCTTTTGCTGACAACTGATCCAGACAGGCATTCTATAGGTATATCAGTATCAGCCCCTTTGGAGTCATGTACCTAACGAATGGTACTAACTAGAAACAAATGGATGGTACTATATGGTACCAAATAAATTGTACTATATAATACCAAATAAATTGTACTAAATAGTACCTAATGAATGGTACCAAATAGTTACAACTTCATGGTACTATATGGTATCAAATAAATTGTATTATATGGTACCAAATAAATTGTACTAAATAGTACCTACTTAATGGTACTAAATAGTTACAAATGTATGGTACTGCATGGTACCAAATAAATTGTAATATATGATACCAAATAATTTGTACTAAATAGTACCTAATGTATGGTTCTAAATACTAACAAACGAATGGTATTATATCGTACCAAAGAAATTAAACTAAATAGTACCTAATGAATGGTACTAAATAGTTACATAGACATGGTACTATATGGTACCAAATAATCTGTGTACTAAATAGTACCTAATGAATGATTCTAAATAGTTACAAAGACGTGGTACTCAGGTACTACATATATGGTACCAAATAATTTGTGTACTAAATAGTACCTAATGAATGGTTCTAAATAGTAACAAACATATGGCACTAAATGGTACCAAATAAAATGTACTATATGGTACCAGATGAATTGTACTAAATAGTACCTAATGAATGGTACTAAATAGTTACAAACAAATGGTACTACATATATGGTACCAAATAATTTGTACTAAATAGTACCTAATGAATGATACTGGTTTAGTAACAAACGAATGGTACCAAATAAATTGTACTAAATAGTAACAAACGAATGGTACTAAATAGCAACAAACGAATCACATTATATTATAATATGGTACCAAATAAATTATTATAAATACATAGTACCTAATGAATGGTACCAAATAGTTCCAAATGAATAGTACTAAATAGTAGTTACCAAAATATGAATGGCACTAAATTCTAGCCATGAAATACTTCAAAAACCCCATCCCGCCATAAGGGATCCCGCCATCTTGTCGTTCACGAAAAAAACTGTTGTTTGATTTCTCAGAAACTAGGTAGGTACTTAATTAATCGAGCATGTGTATTTTTTGCCTTGACTTGTTCAACATTGAATTATTGGATGTAGGTACCTTTAATTTCGATATAACTAACCTCGTTCTAGTTTAGGTACTAATTTTTTAAATCCAGGGGGGGTTATTCACGATTGTCGGAAAGCAATTTTCCGAATCGAATCGGAAAGTCTCCCGAAACACGCGATTCACGATTATCGGATCGAATATTTTTGACATTAGGTACTTTGTCGATTGAATTCGATTTAGTATCCGAGAGCATATTTCTATCGGAAAGAGATCCGAACAATATAAGAAGGTAAGAATGAATGTAAAAAAAACATAACAAGTGATATACAGGTAAAAAAACTTGAAATTTAACAAAATTCGAGACCCTAAACATCGTAAGTAAATAATATTTTAATTTTTGTGCTGTACCTATAATTTCTAGTTTATATTCTATGAAAATGAAATGTATGAAAGTGAGACTAATTAGACGCTGGTCGTAGGAGACTCTAGGGTTCTAAAAAATATTAGGTATTATTTTTGAGTCCACTGTGGTCAAATATAAAAACTAAGCATTTTTCATCACTCACTGATTTTTCCATTACACTTTTTTTTCCAAATCAAACAAAACACTTTGAAATTTCAACTAAGTAAACACAAGTACCTATTGCTTTCTTTTTCTGTGAGTGAGTAAACACAAAAAGTCGAAAACATAACCTCTACGTTTGTTTACGTTACGTTTACAAAGAATGTTACCATGTAAAATGAAATATATTATAATATATTAAATATCGCAGATTAATGATGACTATTAGTTTTTTTAGATACTTAAATAGGATAAATCTTGTGAAATTTCAATGTTAATTTTAGTAATTTATTACGTAAAACTTTAAAAATATCAATGTTATGTTATCGAACTTATTTTTTATCATTTCTACCAAAAGCTACAAACTTTGTAAATGCATTTCACAATGACTAAAAAGTCAACGTCGGAAAGCGAGTCGAATGCTAGTCGAATGTATTTGTGAATAGCAGTTTTCGAATCTATCGGAACGGAGACGGATTCGAATCGAATGCTTTCGAGTAGATTTCCGACAATCGTGAATAGCCCCACAGGTATGTTTTATTAACTCACGAGTGCGGGTGAATTTAACAAGTTTCAACCTTGTTACCTTGTCCTAAGAGTGTTGATTTGATATTGTTTTCGGAAATAAAGATGCAAGCAATGCGGTTGTCATATTTTGTTTGTTTTCTGCAGAGAAAGCAATAACTTCTAATTTTTGTTGTCTTCTTGACTTGACACCATATTTTTATTGTTTTGTTAATTTTGTTTTTGTGTAAGTACTTAACTATTTAGTGTTTTTTCTGTGAAAACAAAAAGAAATTGCTGTGTTTTGTGATTAAAATATTACCTAATTAAATAATGGAGAAATTAGAGTGTGCCGATTGTGGTGAGAATTCGAATTTGAACGCGCCATCAATAAGGTTTTGAACGCGCCTCAACAGACACGACAGATTAAGGCGCAATTAGATGGTTCATCAAAAATGATTGATTTTCGATGAAAGGCAGTGAATAGTGACCAGCGGGTCTACCGGCTAAAAACAATGAAGTTAATGTTAACTGTAATTTGACAGATGTATGTGATACATTGCTACTTCGTTTTGGCACAAATAAAAACTTACCAAAGAAAAGAAGCAATGTATCATATCCATCTGTCAAATTACAGTTAACATTAACTTCATTATTTTTAGCCGGTAGACCAGCAGTGAACAACTTTTTGTATGTGATGAAAGATCATCATTTTCGATGCTTCATTGATGAAGCATCGAAAATGAACGTAAAAATGAACCATCTAATTGTGCCATAATGGCACAATCAGTGTTGCCTACTTAATGGATTTCCCGTCAGATTTAACGGATAAGGGTCAGGCACTAACGGGATTAAATATATTTTGGGGGCTAACGGATTTATTGATGAAAATAATTTTGACTAAAATAAAATTTTGACATATTTAATCATGTCATGTCAGGACATCTTTAGCGTGATGAATGGAGTAAATAAAATCAAAATAGAAGAAATAAAGTGCAGGAAATATGGTCAACAATACCGTTTTAAAAATACATTTTGGCCTGAAAAAAAAGCTCGTAACTCGTACAATAAAATTTATCCCATTGTGATCGGTATTTTATTTGGCGGATTTTATTGACGGAAAATGTATAATTTTGACAGAAAATACCAACTTGCTTAGCGGAATTCAAAATATCTAGTTGGCAACACTGGTCACAAGTCACGTCACAATCACAATATTTTTCGAGCTTGTTGTGATTGTACGAAAAATATTTTTTTTGTTTAATGTTATTGTTTTAGATAGGTACTTTAAATATGTCGTACTTCGATTTCTTTTGTAATAATATTACCAGGAGCACTGAAGAAAACAAAGACATTATTAGCGGGACATGTTATTCTATGTGTCCACAAGATGAAGTGGATTTGTAAGTTTACCTATCCAATTCTAAAAGTTTCTAAAAATAATATTTTTTTCTTTTTTATTTCCGGAACTATTGGACTACGATGAAAGTAGTCAGTAATGCTAACTAATTTATGTTTACAGACGTACAAAAGAAAAGTTGATCCATGTTTTGGAAGTTATTGGTCCCTTAAAGAAACTTGTTAAAAGTTACAGCCGATCAGCCGCGGACTCGCATATGGCAGTGCCTCGTCTGTTGAGACCATATTCTGTGTTAAAAGACACCTTACACTATCTATTGTTTGAGTTAGTATAGTTATTTAATACACAACAATTTTATCAAGGTGGCCATATCACCGAAAGTGGCGCCCGCCCCCAGAGGTTTTTATTTAAAAGTTGTCAATAGATAAAGATTTTATTAAAACTTTACATGAAATTTTTAGGGCCCATGGTCTAGTATTTTTAGAATTTATATAATATATTCCCTCGTTGTCATTCGTAGAAGTAGATATTATTTATTATTGTTTAGAATGGGGGATGCCAGCGAAGCTGGACGAGTGATCAGTCTCCGTAGTTGGAACCATTTCACCCTAGAAAGAAGTAGATAACAAATGTGTCAAAAACTGCCACTTTTAGCAATTTTGCTACCTATCTACTTCTAGCATTACTATACTACGAGGGAATATAAAGATACTGTCTAAAAATACTACACTTATGGGCCCTAAAAATTCCATGTAAAGCTTTATTGAAAATTATGTATTAGAATTACAGTAATAAATAAAATTCTCAGTGGCGCACCACTTTCAGTCAGGGTGCCACCGTAAATTATAATAATAAAAAAATGATTTGTCACTTCACAAACTTGTTTTATGGATAGAGTGTTCGGAAAGAGAACCGTCTTGGGCTTCGTACTCGATTACCATTTTTTACATGTTGACGGCACTGTAATGTTTTAGTGCGACTGTAATATCTTGATATCTATCAAGTCCAAGATAGTCGTAACATAATTTCGTATAACAGTGCCGTCAACATGACTAAAACGATGATCAAGCACAAAGCCCACGACGGTTCTCTTTCCGAACAGACTCTACATTGTGTTGTTTGATAAATTGGTCATAGCTAGCATGTCATGGGTTGAAAGTTCCTTCTCTTTTGTGGCATCTGCTATTGAATAACCAATATGGTACATTTGCAGAGTTTTGAAGAGACCCGATGTGCCTACTGCCGTACTGTATGATTTTGTGAATGACCGTCTGCGAGCTATCCGACAAGACATGACCATACAAAGACTGTCCCCACATCAGTGTGCTTCTTTGCTAGAACCTATGATTAGGTTCTATGTTTATTTCGGATATAGGTAAGTATTAGCTGAACCTCTGAAACTTTTTAATTGTTACTTTTTGATTCATGAAACCAGCCTATAGGCCAGACTTACTTTTTAATAAACATGAGGCAGCCGCATGAGGAAAACCTATTGTCTCATTTTGTCTGGCTTGATGGGTTAATACTTCATTCAAGTTGTGCTTGCTTTACAAACCATAGTACTAATTCGTCCTTCTTTCTACTTCAGGCTACATAATTTCCCATTTAAAGACTTTGAGCCAGTACTTAACAAGAAATATTTATTGGAGTGCATGAAATGGTTTCTCCACTGCTGTGATTGTTTGGAGCAAGAGACGAAGCCTGCAGTGGCTGACCTCAGCATGTGTTTTGCGGGACTTAATGTTAAGGAACCTAGTTATGATAGAAAGCTGATAGAGAGTCTCTATATAATGTGCAACTTGACTGACCTTCATCCCATTTTAAGATATTTAAGTCTTTCAAAGGATTTAAAAAAGTAAGTATTCTTCTTTCATATCATAGATTAATTTAAAAACAAAGATTTTTTCTATCAAACATTTCCATTGTTTCTTGTAATAGCTTATAATTATCTACTTTATCCAGTAGGTACAACATTCATAGTACTTTTATTTTTCAGTAATTCGTCATTGCAGTTGGCCTATACGATAGCAGTGGCAAACATCAAGAGAGACTACATAAACATATGTAGACTTATTGACAAGTTATGCCCACTGACATATTATGCAATATACTTATATCTCCCGGAATTGCAAAAGTAAGAAATAACAAAAAAATACATTATTCTAACAGTTCTAATATTACTTATAAGCAAAGATGGAATGGTTTCATACAAACACTTCCTGCATTGTTTCCACCAGCATCATTCAAATTCTGCTCTGCATAATTAATTACATTTATTTATTTACTAGCTACTGCTAGTACCTATATTATTTTTTTATGCTTGGACAATTTCAGACAGCGCCATCTAGCCCCAAACTAAGCAAAGCTTGTAATATGGGTGCTATACAACAGACATACTACTCATATACTTTTTAAATATATACTTATTATACATAGTAACACCCAGACCCGTCACAGAAATTAAAATTCATCATTTCAATTTCTGCCCGGCCGGGAATCGAACCCGGGACCTCTTGCGTGGTAGGCGGCATGTTGACCACTGCACCACTCAGGTCGTCAAAATTATATATATTACCTTTTATATTTTATATTACCTTTGTATTGTATGTGCATGTGCTTTCTCTTTCGCATTTTCATTGGACTCGGACACTCGGACAGCAGCAGTCCTCTTGGCTCTCTATTTGCGGCGCCGCGCGCTTGAGACTTTTTTATTAGACATAGCTCTATCATTCCTTGTAATATTCTACCTTTGATTTTACATATTGCATGAAAATTTATACTGGAGCAGCCCGAGCAGCTGCTATACCACAGTCCAAAAAATCCAAGCAGAAAAAAATAAAAGGTGCAGATGCCAGATTCCATATTACCAGGCATCATCAATCAATCAATCATATCAAATAGGTAGGTATTGTTTAATGCGTTTCAACTTATTGGCGGCTCGGAAGTCTCGGAACATAGCGCGAGACGATATGCGCAGAACACAATGTCGTGTCGATTTAAGTGGGTGGGAGAGGGAGCGGTGTGGTGGGGCACGTACAGTTGCTGTCGGGAAACATTCCGAATAATTCCCTTGGAATACTTCCGAAATATTCTGAATTATTCCGAAACATTCGGAATATTTCGATTTTCGAAATACAGGAGTAATGATAAAAAAACAGCAAGATCGGTAAAAAAAAGCAGCAGAAAATAGTTGACACATTTTTAAATACCTACCTTGTCTACCTAGCAAGAATAAACTCAGTCAATCGATCATAGTAAAAGTAGTAAAGTAGGTATGGATAAGTAGATATCGTACTATCTAGCTCTTCTGGGTCTACCTGCTAAACTAAGTACCTATTTTAGCGAATTTTTAAAGGTAAGTATTTTCTTGACAATAACATTAATTTCTATGATAATATTAAAAACCGGCCAAGTACGAGTCGGACTCGCGCACGAAGATTACCAAAAATGGCAAAAAACACTTTTTAAAATAAACCAGATCGAAATATTCCCTCCGATTAGTAATGGGGTTCCGTTTTTACCCTTTCTAAAAGGTAAGCCGATGGATGGGGATCAGCTTGTATATAAGCTAGGTAGATAGGCACACAAATCTCGGCACGGATTTAGTTTGAGCGTTTAAATCCGTGCCGAGGCTTATATATATAGGTACGTACCTACCTACCTACATTTAAATCACGAAATAGATTACCTTTTGTCTTTGTGATAGTTATTTTTTACGCCATTGTAGATACTACCTACTAAAACCCAAGTTTTACAAATCGCAACCCGCCGTAACATAGGTATGTGTAGGTACCTACCAATTTCCAAAAATAATATATTTTTCATTTTTTCGAGGTTTCCCACTATGTTTTAGCTACCACCTATTTGTAGTGTTCTACAGCTTTGTTTGATTGCCACTGTTAATAGTGGAAAGTGGCCATAATAATATACAGGTTTAAGACCAGATAAAGTCCAACCATAATTATTCATCTGGTCTTAAATCTGTGTTTGGCTACTTTTCATGGTAGGTATTACTATTATCTGTGGCAATCAAAAAAGCTGTAGAACACGACCATAGCTAAATCATGTGGTAAACCTCGAAAAATAAAAAAAATTGCTCTACATAATGTAGGTAATAAAATAAACACTTTAAAATTACTTACCCTTAATAAAAACCATTCACCATTACCATCAATGATTCACTGAGTTTAAAAATCATCTAGAACGAAATATTCCCTCCGAGCGCGAATTATTCCGAAATACTCTGAAAACTTCTCGGCGGGGCGCGGTGAGCGGGCGAATACTTCTCCGGGGGGAACCGCGCTGCCCGTCACTCCCCGATCGCCGCGTCCGCCCGCCACTGGATGGCGCCACGCGTCACGCACCGCGGTCCGCGCACGAGTTGTTTGTTTATACCGTTCGTACGTCGCGTCGTCGTCGCCTCGGTCGGGCGGGTATATTTTCTAGCAAGATTGACCTATATCCTTAGATAATATTATTATTAGTCTTAACTAAAATTGATCTGAGCCTATGATAAAAAAATATGTTTTTTTATTTTTATTTTGAAAAATTCTGATTGAAAGAAACTTTCCGAGAAGTATTCCGGAATCTTTCGGAAGTTTTGCAACTGTAGCACGGCTACGCGCATAGTGGCTAACTTCACGATAACTTTAAAACGTATTGTACCAGGCTGTATAAATGCAACAACTGGTTTTTACTTATAGTTAATCTGCCTGCCGGATGGGACTGAAAGGCAATGCTTAATTGATGGGACTGAAAGGCAATGCTTAATTTGCTGATTGTTTATTTGCAGATACGCTCTTGAAGTGTTTAGCCATGGCTACAACAGCAAGCAGCTAACGGTGCCCAGCGAAGTGCTGCAGAAATGGCTGCGGTTCGGCAGCAAGGAAGAAGCGCTGGCTGTGTGCCGCCACTATGGGCTGGACACCAGGGGTGATGCAGTTAGGTTTGCTAGCGGGGATTTCAACAAGGGAGTTCCACTAGTAAGTATCAAATCCAAAATCCTACTGTTAGTTCTTCTGTTTCACTAGGACACGACTGGCAGCGCAACAAATTGTACACATTTCTGTGTTACCCTTTTATGTCACTCAAGAGACTGTTAGATAGAAAATTTTGTGATTGTGAATCAGATTAGTTAATATATATCCAAGAACAGACACTTATCTCTCTCTGTCTCTCCCTCTATGACAAGTCATTCATAAAAATTCAATCGAGCTATGTAAAAATTGGAGTGACTAGTGAAATCAGCTCTTTGTTGCTCAAGCAATAATAGGGCATTTTTTACCATTTCAGCATCAACTGGACCAGAATTCACCAATCAAAAGCAAGTTGAGCTTGGAAGATATTTTTACTTATCAAAGCCATAAGTACTAATTAGTTATTACTTAATTATAACATGTTGATTGTTTTCACAATTTAATTAGTTTTAAGTGATTTGATCTCATTTGTTAATTTCTTACATGAATAAATAAATATTGTTGATTTGATTTTTAAATAAAAGAGACATTTATAAAGGAATCCTTTATTGTTTTATTTACATAAGAAAATTCTCCTAATTATGCGATAACTAAATTAATTACAATGGACAACAAAATCTATCTAATATCAAATGGTTGCATGGCTCCCAGTTTTAACATGTCAAATTCATTAACAACTTGACGGCACGATCAAATGTATCGCCATTTATTTAAATATAACAATAGGTCACGGACGTGGTGACGTTGAAATTTCATTGTTTTTGAGGTACATACAAATATGTAAAGTAAGTTTCTAAATTCATCTATATTATTCAGCGTTGGTGCTTAATGACGTAGTTAGCCGCTTCAAAATCCATGTTATGTCATGTTCCTTTTTCTGCCGTACCGTACAGGAAAAATATTACATTATACAAAACATATTCGACCTTCACGTACATTAATTTATGGACTAGATTACATCATTAATAAGCATGATTAGGCGAGCCTCTGTTTTTGCCTCGTGCCTCTTTGTGGCGCATCTGTCCGCGCAGGTTCCGTTCATCCCCTTTTCAACTCTTTAGAGTTTGGTCAACGAAAGATGAGACTCGGTTGGAAATGGAACTAATTTTGCGCTTTATTTTAAAGTTCAGTTTCCAATAACTTGACCTCTAAAAGTTAATTTAACAGGGAAAGTGGCGCCGCCATTTCAATCTCATCTTTCGTTGACCAGACTCCATCACGTCTCGCAATGGATATGAAGCCAAGTAAAATACAGTCGACAGGAAATAATTAAGTGTCTGAACCAAACAGATCTTCCAATTTAATAATGAATAACGCAAAAAATTACAATAATTTTATTCTTCTTTCAAATAAACTAAGATTCTAAAAGCTGAACTGACAACTTTTATTTTAAATAAAACCACATTTTTTATTAAAGCCCTAAAACATCAACAAAAATATGTTTGTGCCCAATTTTGAACTTATTTGCCTGCATTGGAATATACACTAACCTGGCCTCCGCCTTGAAACAGCGGACGCCTTTAAGCTACCAATGAAATTACTACCTACTTATTTTGTGATCAACACATGGCGCAGCAGATTTAAGAAACGACATTTAATGGATGCTAAAACGGTCAACTACCACCCATCTTACATAATACACAACAAATATTATAAATTAAATCTTAGTTCAACTACATCACTGTTGACTGAGTGAGTGCAATAGATGTTAGCTAATTCCACGAAAACGAAAAAACCTTTTTAAATTCTCGAGTAAATGATAAATTATCACAGTTGTATACTAAATAAATCATGATTAAAAGCTTTCCCCGAGCTGAGTAAGCGATCGCACTCCGCCAACAGCGCGCCTGGTAACTAAACAAAACATGTTGCGACAGCTAGAACCCCGAGTTTGCTAAAATGCACGTTGGCCCTAAATTAAATCAATATTTGTAAAGTACAAAACAATAACGGCTACGAATACAAATATTGAATCAATAGACAACACAGTAATAGGGACATCGAACAATTTATATAAGTAATGCCACTATAATAACAGTTTCTATACATTTCATATACATGAAAGTGTGTCTTATATTTGTTCGGTTAAACATTTGCTGTTTTTATACATCCCATCGGTAGCACCAAGTTGTTTAGGGGAGAAGGTAAACATTATAAATTAAAATATTCAGGAACCATCAAAACCTTTAATAGTTCAGTAAAAGCTAAAGTCAAACGAAGACTATTCGCGATTTCATCGTTATAAAACACGTAAAAGATATAAATAGCGTTAAAACAACAAAAGCTAGAATTTACAAGGTGTATGTATCTATTCTAAAACTGTACATCGGATGATAATACACTAAAGAATATACAAATGTTTACCTTCTTCAGAGGCCTCGGGGAGTCCCCGATATTGTCATGTGCGCCGACCGCGAGGGAACTGTGCAGCAGTCGAAAGAAATCTGCTATCGTTTCTCATAACAGCGTGCGACCGTCATCAATTTATTATGATAACGTTCAAACAGAGCAATAGTATTTAAGGCGCTGTACATAGTGAAACTAGCGCCGCCGCTACATTTATTTTCATTACTCGTAAATAAAGCTCATGTAATAATCTCTTAAATTGTCTTTTTAAATTTGAGATTTTTGCATTCACAATGCTATTTTTATACAATACTAAATAATATACTAGAAAAAATACGACTCGCACCAGATCAATACTCAGACGGGAATCGAACCCGCGACCTTTGGATATCCGGTCCGATGCTCTGACCGCTGAGCTACCGAGTCACTAGTGACATCGCCGAATTTCTTCTAGTATATCCTACTCTTACGCTGCAAGCCAGCGTTATTTCACCAATGTGAGGAATTACCTCGATATTCAATTGAAATATCTATCCAGATATTTGGCAATCGATTAAGCTGAAATAGCTATATAATTTTTAAATTTGAGATTTTTGCATTCACATTCCAAAGGTCGCGGGTTCGATTCCCGTCTGAGTATTGATCTGGTGCGAGTCGTATTTTTTCTAGTATATTATTTAGTATTGTCTTAAATTCTCTCTAATATTTTTGAATAACTCTTCAACATCATTTATTCTTTAAGTTTTAAAATCCATAATTGCCAAAAGTGGCGCCACTTTGAGCCAAAATGGATTTTAAAACTTACAGAAAGAATGAAAAATGTAGTGGCGGCGCTAGTTTCACTACCTACAGCGCCTTAATATGTACTGCAAAACGTTGATAGCTTCGCGTATTCGATTATAATTTGATAACGGCCGCAGGGCTCGATGCCCAAGTAACAAACCAATACCAGTCCGACGAAGGTTCCAGTGTCCTGCGCGAGCTCGACGCGGTTATGTTTCAGCCGGCACGTGCCGCAGGATTCGAGTGGCTGTAAAGAAATCAATCTGTTCGTTATATGACAACATAATCGTCTGATCTCATAATTCCAACTTCGCAAACTGACAATCACTCGCAAAACGACAAGTTCTAAGGGAGATTAAACGATCAGTCTGACATCAATCCATTCCATCAGTCTGTATCAAGGATTGATAACGTTATTTTTAAATGTAACGTTATTTCTTACTTTTCTACCGTTACCTTTAACATTAACGTTATGTCAATAAATAACGTTACTTTAGATAATGTTACATTGAAATTTACGTAATTTCAGTAAATAACGTTAATTTTAACGTTATTTCTTACTTTTTGTTACCGTTATTTTAAAATTAACGTTATTTCAATTATTTTATTTTTATTTTATATTCACGGAAAACTAACAGCATATAAAAGTAACAACAGTAAAAACTAAATTTTAGTCTGAAAATGCCTTTAAACATAACTTATAAACTTTAATAAGGTAATTTTTTTACCGATAATTTTACCGGTACTATTGCACCAGTAAAGTTTAACGCTATATTTAACGGTAATTTTACCGGTACAATAATTTTAACGTTATTTTTACCGGTAAATTTACCAATAAAATGTTTTAAGGGAATTATTAACGTTATTTTATTTGTATCGTATTTTTTTTAACGATATTTCAATCCCTGGTCTGTATTACTCTGTATAGACATAAGATGCGTATCCACTTGAGCAGCCTCAAACCGAGAGCATTTGCCTTGCGATTGCGGCAAATCAAGTCATTAATGGGATGGGTGACCGAAAATTCTATCTCGAGTATTTCTGTCTTTCGGTCCCGGCAGTCGTTAATACCACATCGGACCTGCGTGGTGGCTTACGGATTATCCTCCCTATCCACCCATAAAGCTACGTACACACCGACAGGTGGCTTGCTTAGCGCCTTAACTATCCTAGCGAAGCGCCAAGCGCGCAGTGCGACCGGTTGAGAACATTCGTGAACGTTCCTTTTACTTCGATCCATATCTAGGCGCTAAGCAAGCCTCCTGTCGGTGCGTACGCAGCCTTAGGAAGGCCTGTGACATAGAAGCACCTCCTAGCATATCGAGATTCCCGTCAGCGCCGCATTTCACCAGGCACCTGAGCGCAAATGCATCGGAGTCACGCACGATCGTCAGTAGTGAGGGAACGATTGGGAAGAAGTGACATAAATAAGTGCCGATGATGGCTCAGCGAGTGGAGTGACCTGGGCTAGTGGTCGAAGAAGGCCTCGTCACAGGCGCCTGGAGCTATGATGGCTCAGCGAGTGGAGTGACCTGGGCTAGTGGTCGAAGAAGGCCTCGTCGCAGGCGCCTGAAGTTATGATGGCTCAGCGAGTGGAGTGACCTGGGCTAGTGGTCGAGGAAGGCCTCGTCGCAGGCGCCTGGAGCTATGATGGCTCTGCGAGTGGAGTGACCTGGGCTAGTGGTCGAGGAAGGCCTCGTCGCAGGCGCCTGGAGCTATGATGGCTCAGCGAGTGGAGTGACCTGGGCTAGTGGTCGAAGAAGGCCTCGTCGCAGGCGCCTGGAGCTATGATGGCTCAGCGAGTGGAGTGACCTGGGCTAGTGGTCGAAGAAGGCCTCGTCGCAGGCGCCTGGAGCTATGATGGCTCAGCGAGTGGAGTGACCTGGGCTAGTGGTCGAGGAAGGCCTCGTCGCAGGCGCCTGGAGCTTTGATGGCTCAGCGAGTGGAGTGACCTGGGCTAGTGGTCGAAGAAGGCCTCGTCGCAGGCGCCTGGAGCTATGATGGCTCAGCGAGTGGAGTGACCTGGGCTAGTGGTCGAAGAAGGCCTCGTCGCAGGCGCCTGGAGCTATGATGGCTCAGCGAGTGGAGTGACCTGGGCTAGTGGTCGAGGAAGGCCTCGTCGCAGGCGCCTGGAGCTATGATGGCTCAGCGAGTGGAGTGACCTGGGCTAGTGGTCGAGGAAGGCCTCGTCGCAGGCGCCTGGAGCTATGATGGCTCAGCGAGTGGAGTGACCTGGGCTAGTGGTCGAAGAAGGCCTCGTCGCAGGCGCCTGGAGCTATGATGGCTCAGCGAGTGGAGTGACCTGGGCTAGTGGTCGAGGAAGGCCTCGTCGCAGGCGCCTGGAGCTATGATGGCTCAGCGAGTGGAGTGACCTGGGCTAGTGGTCGAGGAAGGCCTCGTCGCAGGCGCCTGGAGCTATGATGGCTCAGCGAGTGGAGTGACCTGGGCTAGTGGTCGAAGAAGGCCTCGTCGCAGGCGCCTGGAGCTATGATGGCTCAGCGAGTGGAGTGACCTGGGCTAGTGGTCGAGGAAGGCCTCGTCGCAGGCGCCTGGAGCTATGATGGCTCAGCGAGTGGAGTGACCTGGGCTAGTGGTCTAAGAAGGCCTCGTCGCAGGCGCCTGGAGCTATTATGGCTCAGCGAGTGGAGTGACCTGGGCTAGTGGTCGAGGAAGGCCTCGTCGCAGGCGCCTGGAGCTATGATGGCTCAGCGAGTGGAGTGACCTGGGCTAGTGGTCGAGGAAGGCCTCGTCGCAGGCGCCTGGAGCTATGATGGCTCAGCGAGTGGAGTGACCTGGGCTAGTGGTCGAAGAAGGCCTCGTCGCAGGCGCCTGGAGCTATGATGGCTCAGCGAGTGGAGTGACCTGGGCTAGTGGTCAAGGAAGGCCTCGTCGCAGGCGCCTGGAGCTATGATGGCTCAGCGAGTGGAGTGACCTGGGCTAGTGGTCGAGGAAGGCCTCGTCGCAGGCGCCTGGAGCTATGATGGCTCAGCGAGTGGAGTGACCTGGGCTAGTGGTCGAGGAAGGCCTCGTCGAACAGCTCGAGCTCGTGCGCGAGGTAGTTGGCCTTGTTGCGCAGCCGCTTGGCGGCGGCGGCGGCCTGCTCCAGCCGCGCGGCGCCCGACCGCACCGAGGTCAGCTCGCTGTCCATCTCCGTCGTCGCCTCGTCCACCAGCCGGCATAGACGCGCGAACATCGTAGACAGCTCCCTGTCGAGAAATAAAAACGGTGATTCGAAACGAATAATTAAATTCCAAATTTTACTTAAACATATTTTTACTAATTTAAATAGAATATAATGTAACTCAGCGACGGAAAAAATATGCAATCCAAACAGAAGAGTCTCTCATAAGTTAGGATGCTGGATTTCAGTTACTTCTACTTTAGACGTTCGAGGCACCAGCGGGCCTTCGCTGCGGCGTGATCAACCGTGATAAAGAAGGTAATTCACTCGCCGCACCGCCAATAGCTCTATTTCGTGGCCAATTCTTCACTATACTTAGCTACAAGTGACACACGGTATACTGACTGCTGCACTTGGTGGCTGCAGTTGGCGGAGGTGAGGTCGACGATGAGGCGCAGCTTCTTGCTGGCGTGCGCCACGTACTGTCCTATACTACACTACGAGTGACACACGGTATACTGACTGCTGCACTTGGTGGCTGCAGTTGGCGGAGGTGAGGTCGACGATGAGGCGCAGCTTCTTGCTGGCGTGCGCCACGTACTGTCCTATACTACACTACGAGTGACACACGGTATACTGACTGCTGCACTTGGTGGCTGCAGTTGGCGGAGGTGAGGTCGACGATGAGGCGCAGCTTCTTGCTGGCGTGCGCCACGTACTGTCCTATACTACACTACGAGTGACACACGGTATACTGACTGCTGCACTTGGTGGCTGCAGTTGGCGGAGGTGAGGTCGACGATGAGGCGCAGCTTCTTGCTGGCGTGCGCCACGTACTGTCCTATACTACACTACGAGTGACACACGGTATACTGACTGCTGCACTTGGTGGCTGCAGTTGGCGGAGGTGAGGTCGACGATGAGGCGCAGCTTCTTGCTGGCGTGCGCCACGTACTGTCCTATACTACACTACGAGTGACACACGGTATACTGACTGCTGCACTTGGTGGCTGCAGTTGGCGGAGGTGAGGTCGACGATGAGGCGCAGCTTCTTGCTGGCGTGCGCCACGTACTGTCCTATACTACACTACGAGTGACACACGGTATACTGACTGCTGCACTTGGTGGCTGCAGTTGGCGGAGGTGAGGTCGACGATGAGGCGCAGCTTCTTGCTGGCGTGCGCCACGTACTGTCCTATACTACACTACGAGTGACACACGGTATACTGACTGCTGCACTTGGTGGCTGCAGTTGGCGGAGGTGAGGTCGACGATGAGGCGCAGCTTCTTGCTGGCGTGCGCCACGTACTGTCCTATACTACACTACGAGTGACACACGGTATACTGACTGCTGCACTTGGTGGCTGCAGTTGGCGGAGGTGAGGTCGACGATGAGGCGCAGCTTCTTGCTGGCGTGCGCCACGTACTGTCCTATACTACACTACGAGTGACACACGGTATACTGACTGCTGCACTTGGTGGCTGCAGTTGGCGGAGGTGAGGTCGACGATGAGGCGCAGCTTCTTGCTGGCGTGCGCCACGTACTGTCCTATACTACACTACGAGTGACACACGGTATACTGACTGCTGCACTTGGTGGCTGCAGTTGGCGGAGGTGAGGTCGACGATGAGGCGCAGCTTCTTGCTGGCGTGCGCCACGTACTGTCCTATACTACACTACGAGTGACACACGGTATACTGACTGCTGCACTTGGTGGCTGCAGTTGGCGGAGGTGAGGTCGACGATGAGGCGCAGCTTCTTGCTGGCGTGCGCCACGTACTGTCCTATACTACACTACGAGTGACACACGGTATACTGACTGCTGCACTTGGTGGCTGCAGTTGGCGGAGGTGAGGTCGACGATGAGGCGCAGCTTCTTGCTGGCGTGCGCCACGTACTGTCCTATACTACACTACGAGTGACACACGGTATACTGACTGCTGCACTTGGTGGCTGCAGTTGGCGGAGGTGAGGTCGACGATGAGGCGCAGCTTCTTGCTGGCGTGCGCCACGTACTGTCCTATACTACACTACGAGTGACACACGGTATACTGACTGCTGCACTTGGTGGCTGCAGTTGGCGGAGGTGAGGTCGACGATGAGGCGCAGCTTCTTGCTGGCGTGCGCCACGTACTGTCCTATACTACACTACGAGTGACACACGGTATACTGACTGCTGCACTTGGTGGCTGCAGTTGGCGGAGGTGAGGTCGACGATGAGGCGCAGCTTCTTGCTGGCGTGCGCCACGTACTGTCCTATACTACACTACGAGTGACACACGGTATACTGACTGCTGCACTTGGTGGCTGCAGTTGGCGGAGGTGAGGTCGACGATGAGGCGCAGCTTCTTGCTGGCGTGCGCCACGTACTGTCCTATACTACACTACGAGTGACACACGGTATACTGACTGCTGCACTTGGTGGCTGCAGTTGGCGGAGGTGAGGTCGACGATGAGGCGCAGCTTCTTGCTGGCGTGCGCCACGTACTGCTTCTTGAACACGCGCTCCTGCGCCTTGTGCGTCCACGTGAGGCGCTCGTACGCGTACAGCGCGCCGTACACCGCGCCCGTCACCACCACCACGCGCCAACCCACCGTCTTTAGTAACTGGAACACACGATCGTTCACTTCTCAATGAGAACTTTTCAAAATGACAAGAACTGTAGGCTCGATAGATGGCGTTGATAAAAATGTGTCCATGTATTTTTTTTACTAAGCTTCTCTTTCCATTGACGCCATCTAGTGAGGCAAATAGTTACTATTTTTATTTTTTAAACGTCACTATGAAAAGCGACAACTAGTTAAGCGATACAAAAACGCGCAGAAACTGCCAATTGGTTTTCTAGCTCTATTGAACGATGTTGGAGAAATATTGAGCTTTCGATAAATACGAACCCGAGATGTCTTGTGAGATAAATGGGCATTTAAGTACCACTAGCCTGTAATTTCCGAGATTACCTCTTCTTCCTAGCGCAAACGGACTAGTAACAGATTTAACATAAATAGGCCGAGGGCGAAGCGCGAGATCATGCCCCAGTCCTCGGCGCTGAGCCCACATACAGGTGTACTTTACGTGTACCACAGGCGCGTATATTCCTCACCAGTCCGGAGAGCAGCAGGCCTCCCATGGTGCCCTGCGAGGTGAGCGTGCCGAGGGCGAAGCGCGAGATCATGCCCCAGTCCTCGGCGCTGATCCCGACCACGCCCGCGCCCGCGCGCGACACCTCCATCGTCGGCAGCGGCGAGTTGCCTATCGCGGGCGGGATCTGCCACATAAAGCTGCTGTCAACTTATGCAGTTACGATCAAACATGTGGAATCACCTTGTTTCTTTCGAAATAATTTCATCCTCATTATATAACCATATAAAAATAGTTGGTATTATTTTAAAGATCAACTAAATCAATAACCACGTAAACCAGGGATTCCCAAACTATTTTGGCTTTTCCAAAATGAACTGACACCTTAGACTCCCATAGCCAAATGTATTTCTTTAAAAATCGTATCACATTAATAGTAATTATAATAATTCGTTTATGTCGACCCCTGGGACATCGATTTCGACCCCTGGGAAATCGATTTCGACCCCAAGGGGTTGATATCGATCACTTTATTAATCCCTGATGTAAACGGTTAACGATCAAATTTGAACCCCGACATGATCGGCAACTTAAAGTCACGTTTGTAGCGCACACTTTTAACATAATATTAATGAATGAGCTGATAGCTTTTAAATGACTGAATTGATTTTCTTGAGAACACTTTCAAATAAAAAACAAAATCTATTATAGATGCTCATAGACAAGCATACAGATACACAGTCAAATTAAAACCCATCTGTTTGTAAGGTGCTAATAAAAAGGCGTCACTAACCGGCGTGTAGGTAGGCGGGTTCTTAAGCGCGATCCTCGCGGAGTGCTTCCCCTGGAAGCGCTGTATGAGCGCGGTGATCCCGTAAGAGAAGCGGAAGGAGAGGTCCTCCTGGAAGTCGGCGCAGAGGTTGTCGCAGTTGAGCCGGTAGAGCACCTCGAAGGGCTGCTGGTGCGGCACGATCACGGCCGCCGCCGCGCCGCGCGCGTGCGCCGGCAGGATGCTGTACATGCGCTCTGCACGCAATACACGATCTTGTAAGAGAGACTGCAGGCCTACCGCCTTACTCAAATAACTATAGTTTATGACGTCAATACACTGTCCGTCCTTGTGTGTTTTTTTTAATTTATCTATATTTATAAAATCGTAAACTGAATGACTGACTGACTGACTGACTGACTGATCTATCAACGCACAGCCCAAACCGCTGGGTCTAGAGACTCCAAATTTGACACGTAGGTTCCTTATGAGGTCTAGGGGTGCACTAAGAAAGGGTTTTTCAAAATTCACCCCCTAAGGGGGTAAAAAAGGAGATCAAAGTTTGTATGAAAGTCCCTCAGTTTTGAAGCTAGGATCTTCAAATTTTGTGTTTAGACTGACCATTGAAAATAAATAAATACGGGTCTCAGCGTTTTTCAAAATTCTACCCCCGAAGGGGTCAAAAGGGGGATGAAGTTGTGTATTTAAGAAAATCCTTTATTTTCGAAGTAAAAATCGCTAAATATAATTTAGACTTATGGATAGAAATCTAACGCAACGTATATTGTTATTGTTAGTATTTAAACCCCTATTGGGATGAAATGGGGGTGAAAAGGGGTAAAAAACCCCAAAAATAGATATGGATGTCGTTATTGGGGTTTTCTGGGATGACGATTGCAAAAATGACATTCATTTTGAAGTCCAACACGGTGGACATGATTTGACCCCTAAAGGGGTGAAAATGGGGTTCAAATTTTGTTTGGAAAAATAATATAAAATAGACATTACAACTTTAAACTTCGTTGGAGCACATCTATTAAAAAATAGGCAAACATATATTTTGTAATTTTGAAAATCAACCACTTAGGGGTAAATGGGGTGAGTAAACATAAAAATCAATATGGATGTCGTTCTTATGGGATGGTGATTGCGAAAATGAGATTTATGGGACGGGGACGGGGACGGGGACGGGGACGGGGACGGGGACGGGGACGGGGACGGGGTCGGGGACGGGGACGGGGACGGGGACGGGGACGGGGACGGGGGCGGGGACGGGGACGGGGACGGGGACGGGGACGGGACGGGAACGGGAACGGGAAGCCACGTGCGAGGCCCGCCACACGCGGCAAATGTCTTGCCTCGCCAGTTAGCGCCCTTGGTAGTAACCCGCCTAAATGCGTCAAAATGGCTGGTCAGATCCTGGTTGAAGGTTCCCTAAGGATTTTCTCTAATATCCACGCGGACGAAGTCGCGGGCAGAAGCTAGTTAATCATAAATACAACGAAAATACACAATTTAAAAAGCACTACGCAAACCACTAAGGTTTATAGTGAGTGCTAGCTTTTAAAGTCTACGAAATCGATACTTACTTTATTAAAAGCATAAATATATTAGAACAATAAAGAAATAATTAATGTTATCTTTAGGTTTATGTGTGTACTTGTATGTGTGTGTATGATATGACAAGGACAGTGCATTGCTAGCGCTTAGCTTAGCTTTGAGTTAAGCCGCGATTACATATTCCAATCTAGCATACCGATTTAGAGTTGCCACCCGTATAATAAGTTAAATTTTAACAATTAATTTAAACAAATAACGCAAAGGTCAACATTGTTTATGTTTTTTTTATTTTCAATTCTCATCTCCAATCTTACCCCGGTCACTCACATGCGCGCGAAGGTTCGTACATTGTACGAACCTTTGCGCGCATGTGAGTGGCTGTCAGAAATTCATTCGCAAAGTCAGCAACTTCGCGAATAGGTTTGCATATGAGTGTGCGAAATCATTTGCACTTCCTCCTACACTTGTTCACGAATGTTTATTTACTTGCGATTTTGTGAACAATGGACGTTGAAGATTATTTTAATAGTGCTGTTGGAATATAGGCTAAGCTAAGTAAATAAATAAAGGTCGTCACAACTACGAAAAATTATGACATCTGTCTGTCACCTTTGCAATCGTGTGCGTATCCACAGATTACTAATGGTCGTACGAATGCTGTCGTCTGTGGCACGAATGTGTGGGAGACTAATCGAAGGTTCGAGGTTCGCGCGCTTTGATGTGCGTCAAAAAACCGACACAGCTTGGAAAAGTACGAATGTCTCGAAAACTTCGCGAAGTCATTTGCGAAGGTCGTCCTACACATGTGGCTTCGCGTATTTGCACGAATGTGAGTGACCGGCATTATACAATGTTTATCTTTCCGTTAAAGGGTAAATTCACTTTTAAAATCGAACTTATTATACAATATTTTATTGTCAAGTACGAGTGGCAACCCGAAATTGGTATGCTAAATCGGCGTATGTAATCGCGGCTTTAGGCAGTAGAGCCTCCGGGCTTTTATGCTGAAATGTATTCTTTTTTTTAATCTGTGATTTATGATCTGTCTGTTGTTCTTTTAACTTATTGGTCTGTGGCATCTGTCAACCAAATGACAGATCAGTGCCAAATTGGAAGTCAAATTGACATTTCGTTTTCTTAATTTCGAAAAAAATGGAATAGAATTATGGTTTATGCAGCTACGTTTTAACATTTCATAGTAACTTTTCTACCCTTTAAAAATTGAATGTGGATAACGGAACGTTTTTCAATGACTCGTTGTTTCCGATATCGCTGGAGAGGCGCTTCTTGAGCCGCGTCCCGAGCCCCGTCTCCACGTGGCGATGCAGCGCGCGCTTGTACTACTCTAGTGTCATGAGTGTGTGTAATGAGGGCAGCACTCACCGGCCATCTCCTTCTGGGCCTCGTCCATCTCGTGGCCGATGTCGCTGGAGAGGCGCTTCTTGAGCCGCGTCCCGAGCCCCGTCTCCACGTGGCGATGCAGCGCGCGCTTGTACTGCTCTAGTGTCATGAGTGTGTGTAATGAGGGCAGCACTCACCGGCCATCTCCTTCTGGGCCTCGTCCATCTCGTGGCCGATGTCGCTGGAGAGGCGCTTCTTGAGCCGCGTCCCGAGCCCCGTCTCCACGTGGCGATGCAGCGCGCGCTTGTACTACTCTAGTGTCATGAGTGTGTGTAATGAGGGCAGCACTCACCGGCCATCTCCTTCTGGGCCTCGTCCATCTCGTGGCCGATGTCGCTGGAGAGGCGCTTCTTGAGCCGCGTCTCGAGCCCCGTCTCCACGTGGCGATGCAGCGCGCGCTTGTACTACTCTAGTGTCATGAGTGTGTGTAATGAGGGCAGCACTCACCGGCCATCTCCTTCTGGGCCTCGTCCATCTCGTGGCCGATGTCGCTGGAGAGGCGCTTCTTGAGCCGCGTCCCGAGCCCCGTCTCCACGTGGCGATGCAGCGCGCGCTTGTACTACTCTAGTGTCATGAGTGTGTGTAATGAGGGCAGCACTCACCGGCCATCTCCTTCTGGGCCTCGTCCATCTCGTGGCCGATGTCGCTGGAGAGGCGCTTCTTGAGCCGCGTCCCGAGCCCCGTCTCCACGTGGCGATGCAGCGCGCGCTTGTACTGCTCTAGTGTCATGAGTGTGTGTAATGAGGGCAGCACTCACCGGCCATCTCCTTCTGGGCCTCGTCCATCTCGTGGCCGATGTCGCTGGAGAGGCGCTTCTTGAGCCGCGTCCCGAGCCCCGTCTCCACGTGGCGATGCAGCGCGCGCTTGTACTGCTCTAGTGTCATGAGTGTGTGTAATGAGGGCAGCACTCACCGGCCATCTCCTTCTGGGCCTCGTCCATCTCGTGGCCGATGTCGCTGGAGAGGCGCTTCTTGAGCCGCGTCCCGAGCCCCGTCTCCACGTGGCGATGCAGCGCGCGCTTGTACTGCTCTAGTGTCATGAGTGTGTGTAATGAGGGCAGCACTCACCGGCCATCTCCTTCTGGGCCTCGTCCATCTCGTGGCCGATGTCGCTGGAGAGGCGCTTCTTGAGCCGCGTCCCGAGCCCCGTCTCCACGTGGCGATGCAGCGCGCGCTTGTACTGCTCTAGTGTCATGAGTGTGTGTAATGAGGGCAGCACTCACCGGCCATCTCCTTCTGGGCCTCGTCCATCTCGTGGCCGATGTCGCTGGAGAGGCGCTTCTTGAGCCGCGTCCCGAGCCCCGTCTCCACGTGGCGATGCAGCGCGCGCTTGTACTGCTCTAGCGCCGCTCGGTCCGGCCGGAACGCGGAGTCGTACTCGTCCACGAGCGCTGATAATCGTCGGATCTCTTGGCTCAGCGTCAGGGAAACCTACACAGAGACTACATTAGTCGCAATAGCGTACGAAGTCAGCCGACTAATTGTATAATTTTCAAAATCTATCGCAATCGCTTTCATTTGATAGATGGATGGTGACACATTGCTGAATTTCTTTGATAAGTTTTTATTTGTCCCAAAAAGAAGCATCAATGTATCACATCCTGAAAGCGATTGCGATAGATTTTGAAATAAGACAATTAGCCCCCTGTTCGTCTTGTATTCGGCGGCGCTCGTATTTCTTAGAGCGGTGCGATGGAGACGTAACGCTTATTCATTGTTCCGTGAGCTTCAACGTATCCAACGAAGTAATCAATTAAAACTACCACGAACTATTCAAATTGCGTTTGATTCCTGCACCTATTGCAAACTCTAATAACGCGACGTATAATGTTGGCGGTGGGCAGTGGCGGTACCTCCATACAAGCAGAAATATAATATTCTTTAATGTAAGTATCGTAATTTTGTAGTGGACTTGTTTACATTGTTGGTTGTTCTTATAAAAATAAATAAGTAAGGTTAGTTTTGCGTCTTTCATTTGAACGACAATAATGTTTGTTTGGAATGCAGGAGATAGGATTGGAATTATCTAGCAAAAGCTCAGGGACGCTATTATTTTGTGAATTGATTTAGATATTTATTAGTTTTGATTACACAATAATATAATTCGATAAAGTCACGCCATCTAGCATTTTGTGAATAATTAAAGTAAGCTTAAGGGGTGTGCTTTTGGTGATTTTTTGTGAGTTATCTATGAATTAGTCTAGATGGCGCTGGGGTGTGTCGCATCGATATTTTGGTAAAGATCATCGTATGAAAAAAATTTATGCATTGTTTTTTTGCTTGAGCTGGTAAAAAAATTTGCTTGATTTGAGGGTTCGGGCTTGCTCTACCCTGTAGGCCTGGGCACGCCACTGGCTGTGGGTACCTTATGTTCGACGCTCTCCACCATGCGGTTGATCTTGTCCTTCATCTGGCGCGTGCTGGTGGTCAGCTGTTCCTCGATGGCCGTGAGCTGCTCGTGCAGGAGCCTCTGCTTCTCAACCATCGTCGACTTGCGATCCGTCGCGCTGTTGTACACCTGACAACAGTACAACAGCATTATACAACGTGTCACTAAATAACCCCGAATGCCGAATATGGTAGAGGGGCCATCATAGAGTACATTATTATACTAGAGATAGAGTTATCAGTCAGACCTAATGATCAACGCCATCTAGCGAAATGTGGCAAAAAGTGTACGATATTATAATATAGGTACTAGTAGGTTCCTATAAATCTTGACTTGTAATTTTTTTGGGAGGTAACCGCTATGTCATGAATTAAATTTAAAATAATTAAATTTATAGCTAATCAGCTTTGACTATATAAAACTGTGAAAGCCACATGATACCGCGATTCAGCACGGGATAGCGACATCTATCGACTGTTTGACAAACGAAAAATGAGCGCCATCTATCAAATCAATCCGCAACTAAAATCTTAGGCCGCGCTCCCTTGTAGTGAGTCAAGTACTAAGTGAAAAGCCCCTGGGGGTCATCAAACTGAACAACTTTTACTAAGGGACCAACTCTGAAACCGCGAAAGAAAATCAGCTGTTTCATACATTTTCGTTATTATTTTTTGTAGGAAACAGCTGATTTTTTTCCGCGATTTCAGAGTTGGTCCCATAGTTAATGTTGTTCAGTTTGATGGTCCCTATCTACCTTATTCGATATAAGGAGTTATTTTGTAACACGTTTTATAACAGAGAGAGAGAGGTAGAAACAGAGGGATTTTATTGCCAATTACTTACAGAAAGAAAAAAGTGTAAAATTGTAAACTTTATAAAGAAGACAAAAAAGCAGTTAAGGTCAATCCAGACTCTGCCTTTGGTAATGTTGCTGCAGCACACTGAATTCAACTTTTTTTTTTTTGTGTTTTCGTCTACGATCAGTCCTAGAACTTTTAGTTTGTTGAATTTGCCATTGGAATGTGAGGGTACTCCCCAGCGGAAGATTCCTGATGAATTTAACTAACACATCTAAATATCAGAAACTATTCAATACAATAGGCTAGTTGACAAAATTTCAATAACTGCTTAATATTTTAGCTTATTGGGCATTTTATCGAAAAAAAAAAAGGATTATTTATTTTTAATCGAGCGTTTACATTATAAATTTCGCGTTTTAAAAAACCAATTTTAATTTGGTTCCAAAACGCACAAGACTGTCATGGCGTCTTGAATGACGTCACGCCGTGCGAAACAAACCAAAGAGCGATCGTGTCTTCGTACGTTATAGCTAGTTTTTATCGTTTAAAATGAATTTCTCATATTATAAGTACTGTATAGTGCCCCAGTGTGATAGCACGACTATAAAAACGCCAAACCAGTTATTTATATATGTTCCAAACAATGGAGAAATACGGAAAAAGTGGCTAAAACTTGCGTTCGGTTGTGGTTAGGTTGCACTCGGAGTGTAGGTTTGGAACGCGCCTCCGGTAGTGATACTCGAAACGTCAAAGACAAGATTGGAGTTTCGCACGGCGGCGTGACGTAACGCTTTCCGATTGGTGTTCACTGTCACGTGACTAAAGGTTTCATTTTACGAAATTTATTTTTTAAAAATATTATTAATCTTTAACGCTTTTAATAATTAAAATTGTTTGTTATTTTCTCCATAATATAATTAATCATTATAAACCCCTATCCATTATATTTATTCTTAATGGAAACACGCCTATTACGCTCACGTACTATACCGAGCGAATCTGCACTTTATAGCATTGAGTCACCTGTTCCAAGATGGCCATGACGTCGGCGGCGATGTTCTTGCCGCGGCGCGAGTGCTGCGCGAACTTGGTGCGCACGGCCGACTGGCTGATGCACTCCTCGAACTTGCGCTCGAAGTCCACGAACTCGAAGTACCGCACCTGGTGCCCGTCCGCTAGCATCGGCGCTACCCACACACAACATACTTCATGAACCTCTTTAGTTTCTGTGGCGCATGCTAGGCCGAACGTATAAAGTTCTCATCATGGTACAATGAATACTACGCCAGGTAAAGCACTCTGAGAGAGGAACTGACGTGGTCTACAAAAGCTTACAGCATCCATCTTTAATAGCGGGATGTCATAAAATTTATCCCGCTAGGTGGCGCTACTGCTGCTGGAGACCTTTGTACGGGCATTTACCCGCTATTTTCCCGTTTATTTTAAATTATTATCTAAAAATGGTTGAAAGTAATAATAAATTATTGTGGACGTTGGACAATAATTAAAGATCGAATTGAAAAAAAAAGAAATTTATAGCACACACAGAAAACAACAAAAGGACAGTTCTACATCTGCAGTAGCGCCAAGTTAGCGGTAGTGCACCGACTGGTGAACGATTTGTAAATCAGCAAAATTATCCTGCCATTGAACCGTTTCGTTTGCTAAGAGAAATAAATCACTTTTTTAAATTTGAGATTTTTGCATTCACAATGCTATTTTTATACAATACTAAATAATATACTAGAAAAAATATCCAAAGGTCGCGGGTTCGATTCCCGTCTGAGTATTGATCTGGTGCGAGTCGTATTTTTCTAGTATATTATTTAGTATTGAAATAAGTCACAATTAAAATGCACTATAATAAATTTGTAATGCGTGTAACAGAAAAAATAAATCCCAAATTTTTTTTGTTACTTCAAAATCGCGCAACTGGATAATGACTTAAACTTGTGTTACTCTCCGGAATGCCAAACCTTGTTTTCTTGGACCAGGGGTCATGTCAAAATGTCGTCAACGATTAACTTACATGAGACAGGTTTCTCTCGCTCACGCATGCGCGTAAGCAACGCTTCTTTGGCAGATATGAAGAAAATGCGCTCTTCAGCTTCCTTTGGAGAACACACGCGCAGTTCGCGCGATAAGAAATCTACGCAGCGGTTCGCGTGCTGAGTGCGAACCTACGAAACAATAAAAAGTTAACCTTGATCATGGATCTATGGTGATCTAAAGGCACATTTTGAACTGGATTTGAACTGGGTGAAATGGTTCCAATCAGGGAGACTGATCACCCGTCCGGCTTCGCTGGCGTCCCCCCTTCTAAATAATAATAATAAGGGCACATTTATAGTGATAGAAAAGTTGTTTAAATAGGTAGGTAGCAGTGGCGAATGGTCCAAACAAGCCGATTCTCATCGGCTTACCTTTTAGAAATCCCACCCATCATAACTTGTTTTGTAGAACAGCTTATAGGTGCAAGAGTTGTAGACGTAATGCCACTAAGGACCTTATGCACCGGAAGGGTCGAGAGCGGTGAGAAATTGGAGGGGATGACTATGTGATATGCATGTTTGCAATGGGGGGACGACACAAAATTTATCCCACTTGGTGGCGCTACTGCTGCTGGAGACCTTTGTACGGGCATTTACCCCCAATTTTCCCGTTAATTTTAAATTATATCTCAAAATGGTTGGTACTAATAAATAATTATTATGGAAGTCAGAAAGTAAACGAATTAAAGGTTTAGGAAAACCAATATGAATTGGATGAAAATTTGATATTTACGAGAAATCGCTTCGAACATCCGAAAATTGATAGCAAACACATATTGGCCTTACCTCAAGATTTTAAAACACTGTTTAATAAAAACATTGTTTAAATGTGATGCCGTCTCTTTCAAACAATATTGTCAAAAAAGTGACAGCATCACATTTAAACAGTGTTTTAGTTAAACACTTGTTAAACATTGTTTTGTGGTAGGGCCGTTAGAAAACTACAAAATGACAGGTCTACATCTACACTAGCGCCAAGTAAGCGGTAGTGCGCCGACTGGTGGACGATTTGTGAATCAACAAAATTATCCTGCCATTGCCACGCACCTTGTCCTCCGCCAATGAGACCTAAAGATGGCTTCTGAGTAGAATCTGTCACCACTCAAGATCCGTACCGAGGCCTTTCGCCATAATTTCACCCCTCGCATGCAATTTAAAACTTGTGTTATACAAAATAACATGACCATACTTACTTGATCTAAGTATTCTGGTTCAGATGCTGATGCGTCCCATCGATTGTTCAGTATAAATATATTCGGTTGCGATATTTTCGTCGACACTTTGTGGAAAAAGTTCTTTTCCTGAAAAAGATAAAGTAGATAAGATTCATACGCCCATTCTTCTTGTCAGCTAAAGACATCTGGAATGCGTGATAGGGATAAAATGAGTGAATTCAAAATTGGTTATTTATTTATTTCTATATAAGGCTGCCTGTCCATTGACGCGGAGCGAGGCGGCGGAGCGGAGAAACAAAAAAATATAAACCAATAGGATTGCATAAAATCTTCGCTCCGCAATCCTATTGGTTAATATTTCTTCGATTCTCCGCTCCGCCGCCTCGCTCCGCGTTAATGGACAGGCAGCCTAAAGAGGACCAACAGCTTATTATGCTTACAGAATAAATAATGAAAGTAGCAACACATTACAGTTAATACCATAATTTTTAATACTGAATAGTTTTCTAAAGTATTTTAGGCAACACTGTCAAGCAAATCATCAAGCTCCCGATACTCACAGTGACCATAAGAGTAGATTCAGCGTTGGCTACTAGCACAAACACGTCAGCGTCGAGGCAGTACTGGTCGATCCACTCGTCGAGGTTGGGCGTCACGTCGACGCCGGGGCTGTCCACTAACACCACGTCATCGCGCAATAACGCGCACAGCTCGCGCGGCCAGTACACATGCACTAGCGAGCACTCTTGGAGGCGCGTTGCGCAGAGCGCGTGCCCCAGCTGGCTTACTGACTGTTGCACACAAAAATAAATCAAATCAGACTACCCTATATACCAGGGATGGCCAAGAGGTCGACTATGGTGGTCTACCGGTCGACCACGAAGGCGATTTAGGTAGTCCTCGAGAGTTAAATAAACTGAATAGAGAATTATGAAAAAATAAGATTTAATATCAAACAACTTAATAACATCTAAACTCTACCTTGCTGCAAGAAATATTTTTTAAACACAAGTGGACCTCACAAGTCATAAGTTTGGCCACCCCTGCCATATACTATGAAGATGCAAGAATTCATTGACATGAACAAAAAAAGATTAGATTGCGTTTTCAAAGAAAGAGTATTTAGATACTATTTGTATTGTATATGGATTGCTATCAAATTGTATTTAATGGCAAAGTGGCATAGCGGATTCAGCCAGTGATTGATTGAGCATTGGGCCCATGTAGTGGGTTAAATCTTATCTTCCTCTTCCATCAGTAAGCTTGGTTTGAGTGCCCCTATAGTGTGGGCATTAAAAATGACCGATGATGACACTGACACAATCACTTTAACAATGTTTTATCAATTGCAACATTGGCATCTACTTTTATAGATTAGTTGCGTTCAATACAGCTGTTGGGCTTTACGGGTATTCGATGCAATGACTTCAACAGATGTATTCACCTGCACATTGAGTTTTTCCTCTGATCCCTCTGTCCTCAGAAAGGCCTCATCAGTATCCGAACCCTCCACCTGCAGGAAGCAGTTGGTCGTGTGTCCAATACCACTCGGCAGAATTTTATCATGCAACATGGCATTAATTACTGTGCTCTTGCCATTGCTGGTTCTGAAAATGTTGTTTTTATTAGCAATGTATACGATGAATCCTATTCCAATAGGAATAGAACCTATATACGAACCTGCCAAAGAAGGCAACTTTCATGTGGTCACGTTTGAGCACCTCCCTAATGGCTTGGACTTTACTGACGTAAGCCTCCACATTTGACACGTCTTGGGGTGTTGCAATGTCTTTCTCATCTGACACAGCTGCAAATACCTTGATATTTTAGCTATTAACATTTATTGTTTTTATATATTCTGATACAAAGTACTCTCTTGATATTAAAGTATTTAGGTATTAGGTCAGTGTGAATTAATCAATTCAATGCCATAATTTAACAGCTATGTTTATTAGCCATAAAGTTCTTAATTAGCAAAATGTTCATATGATTGCTACCAGGATGCTTCTTATCATTGAACCAAACTATATACTGTTCATGAGTCACCATTAATTGCATGAAAAATTTAGCAGAATCAATGTTACTCAACGCAAAAAATGAGATAAAATGGAAAATACAATATTACAAACTTAAAAAATATGAAGTACTAATTAATAACAACATGTTTTATCACAATAAACTCACCATGCATAAAAGTGACAGCATCCTTGACATAATCATCAATTTCCACAAATATATCGTTGATCTTCTTTTTAGCTCTCACAAATATCTGCAGCGGGGAATCCACATTGGACATGTTAACGCGAACGGAGCCATTGTTCAGCATCCCAACGTTGTGAGGCCCGTCGCCAGCCATCATTGATATTGAACGGTTAACATATGCAGCCATACGGGAAGGAAAGATGTACTGTTGTCTTTAGCTTAACCTTATGTCGGGCAATGCCAACAGTATAGTCACTTTACCACTTCTACAGTTCAAACACAACATGCAGGGTGCAACTGCAACAGAAACAAAACAGGCATAAACAAGTGCAGCAAACTGAACATATAATGCACACAAAAGCTGGTCATGTAAGGCAAATATAATATTTCTTGCAACAAAGTTTGTGTCAATACTATCCTTTTTACATGCTTATAAGTTTCTTTCAATTTTACTCTCGGTTGGTAGACAAGAACCAATTTATCTTTTGAGAACACTGGTCAGAATCCTTACTCATACAAATATGAGGAGGGTAAACCCAAAGTGGTGGTTGTAACTTTGTTGAGGTTATGTCCATGACAAAGTGTAGACCACACTTATACACAACCAGAACTATAATTAGAAAAGAAAATAGCCCGAAGTAAAAACGCAAACTATGTAAAGAAAGCTAATGCCAAAATGAGAATAGAGGCACCTTATCATCTCGTTGCATCATAGCAATTGATGGGCATCCCTGCAGTCCATCAGCAGCATGAAACTTATTACACGCACTCGTTACAAATAATCATACAATTTTAAATATCTGCGTACATAGTCAGCGAGACGTAAAACAACTGACAGCCGCTAAATATAAGTGACAAAATCTACATCTACATAGGACTGTATCTATGCGCTAATTATGCTAGGTTTATGATTAACACAATTTGATAATGTGATTATAGCTTACCTGGGTTTCAAAATAACATTTTATGTATTACATCTATTTAATTTTTCAGCAGAAACTACCGATAGAATTTTTCATTTGTAATTTTTTTTTCAATTGACATGACATATGACATGACATGCATGATGGATGACAGTGGGTGCGTTCCAACAGACTAATCGCTGAACTATTGATCGCCCTTGAGAACATTTTTTATCCATGGAAAGTTAGGAGGCGCAAACATCTTGACACTTTTTCAACGGAATGGGAATAAGTTCGCGCATGTGCACTTTTAAGCGACCAATAGCGGCGCCCCTCTCCCCCGTCAACGCACCGCACTGCCCGCATACATCATCCACCGCTACGCATATCCAAAATACGCGTTCTGCGCAATCCCCATCCGATTTCATGATGTTTGCCTCGTCGTCGTACTGTGAATTGAAGAATAATACAAATAATTACTTTCCATAGTCATATGTATCTAAAATATATTGTATAATGTGGTGACTGGTGATCGATGACTTAGCGGTTGGTCTGCTGAAATGCACACTAATCACTGAGTCATCGATTGCCATAGAGTACATTTTAAGGCGACGGCTACACTTGCATGCTTTGCTTGTATATGTCGTAGGATAATCGTATAAACCGGATCTTTATGGACCCCCTAAACGATCATAATTGCTTGTCAATCATTTACATTGAATTGCTTGCCAATCACATTTGGATCGTCTAGGAGCGATGCTTGACAAGCACCACAGAATAGATAGATTACCGTGGCCAATCAAAAGTAGGCCACGCCCCCAAATGGTAAATGCAATGTAAATGATTGACAAGAAATGCTTGATCGTCTAGGGGCTCCATTACAAAAACCCTAGGTCGATTGTAAAAAACCGGATAATTGAAATCTAAGATAAATTTTCGCAATCGTCCGAGCAATCTTTAGGATCTTTGTAAAAATCCTAGTATGTTTCGGACAATCGTAAACTTGAATGCTGATTGGATAATCCTAAGAGACGATTTATAACATCTTCAGTCTGATTGGTCAGAACATATTGCTGATGGGTTTTGGGGTTATTACGCAATTTTGCCGAATAAAATTCTTCTATTGAAGTTTTAACAACATTAATACGTTCGAAAATCCATTCGGGTTTTGCACAACCATATTGACAAGCGCTCTGTAGAACTTTCTTAGCTCTATAGAGAAAAGTTATTTTTCGGATATAACCTATAATTTGTCTGAACTGATCGAGCCCGGCACTTGTATAACATCCAATTCACTCACTTGTCACTTAACTGATGTCAGCACTCAATTTTTTTTAAAATAAAAAAACGTAAAATTCGAACAAAACACTAGAGAAATATTTGACAGTAATCACAACAATAACAATGGACGCAGATTTTGTTACCGTTAGCCAATCAGAACATCCGTCAGTTCATAACGTTGACGTCAGCCAATCAGCGCACGCAAAAAGATGGTAATTCACGATTTACCTAAGACACGCTGGATTTTTGTAAAAATCCTAAACATTACTATTGGGACGATTGCAAAAATCTGTCTTAGATTATAATTATCCGGTATTTTACAATCATACTAGGTTTTTTGTAAAAATCCTGTTTGTACAATTATCCTACGACATATACATGTTGCCTTGGAGCTTACCATCAGCAAATTAGAAACCGTTCCAAAAGCAGGCCTTAAACAAGGCCAGGGGCCTTACTATGAGCTCTTATAGCAGGACTTATATTGAACGGCTTTACTTTTTCGTACTATGACCTCAACGGTTTGTATGAAAGCTGGCCTTAATCAGTCCTGTTTAAGGCCTGCTTTTGAACTGAACGGTATCTTATTTGCTGATGGTAAGCCCCCTGCTTTCATACTAAAAGTCGAGGTCATAGTACGAAAAAGTAAGGCAGTTCAATATAAGCCCTGTTATAAGAGCTCATAGTAAGATGATGCAGGTTTAAAAAAGTCTAACAACGAAAAATAAATGCATATTAAAATAAAAACAAAAACGTCGCTGACGACATGCCGTTCACTGCAGTAATGGCGCTGCTTACCTTTCACGTTTCATTAATCGTTCATTTCCGATCAGGGGGCCTATTTCATAAAAGAATGAGCGGTTTTTAAAAGGCAGTTTAAGAAAAAAAAGGAGTGTACAAAAAAAAGAACTCGATGTCGTTATACTATATCTATGATGTCGTTGGACAACTAAGGAAAAAGGCAAAGAATGAAACGTAATTACTTTTTTTAACATTATGTTTGTTGAGTTGAGTATATGGTTTGTTGCGTTGTGCGTTGGTTGTCCGTTGGCGTGTTCTAAAGAACTTTTCTCTGACCATAGTGGAAATATAAAAAAAAACTACCTAGTTGAAGTAGCGCTATCTATCGACATAAAATTATACTAAAATTAACAGCTGTCAGAAAATCGCTATTCATGTCTGGCTAAGCATACGATCAGTCTCCCGCCAGTCTATCTTACAATACAATACAAATATATTTATTTCCAAAAAATAACAACAAGGCTTAAGTTATCTAACCTTACCCCTTAGGGGGCTTACCATCAGCAAATAAGAAACCATTCCGTTCAAAAGCAGGCCTTAAACAGGACTGCTTTCGAACAAACCTTCGAAAAAGTAAAGCAGTTCAATATAAGTCCTGCTATAAGTGCTCATAGTAAGGCCCCAGACTGATGGAATGGACTGACTGTGTAATCTGTCTATAGTTAAAATATATTCGTATGACAATCGGTGACTCAGCGATTAGTCCACTGGAATGCACCCAATCTGTCATGGCGGCGAGACCGAGACGAGACCACGGCGAGAAAAGATTTAGAGTTTCATTTGTTGCCGACTTCTAATGTGATAATTTCAAATTTGTATCTGCTTTCAAATATTGCAGTTGTAAACAGAATCATTACAATGTCGCGTTCAGTGCGCGCTGAAACCAGAAACCGAGTAAAAGATGACATCAAAAGAGTCATGCAAGCGGTGGAAAAAGTTCGCCATTGGTAACTTCAAAATAATTTTTATGAGATAAAAGTTTAATGTTTTGCCAATTGTAACTTCTTGTAATATAACTTTAATTTCAGGGAAAAAAAATGGGTAACTATTGGTGAAACAACCATGAAAATTTATAAATGGGTTCCTATTTCCACAAATGAACAGAAGAAGAAACACGCGGCTAAACGCGAGAATAAAGAAAATACTCTAACACCAAAAAAGATGCACGACTCGTCGAATTCTAACTTCGGAATGGCTGAAGATTCTAATACTTGTAAGTCTAGTTAATTTTTAATTGATGACTTTACTGTGTTATGAAATGAATGACTGACTTATCTTATTATTGCTTCAGGTTTTTCTACAGTAAGTGACTCTCAAGGACCTACAGAATTCACATCCACACACATGAACTTCTCGGAGGATTCCAATTCTCAAAGTAGTGGTACAACAACACCTGCCAAGCGATTAAAAACTGACTGAGGTGTGTGACTATTCATATAGTTTGTTTTATATTAATTGTGAACAATATTAAAGCACAGGTACTTAGTCAATAACTACCAGTGTTAGTGGTTGATATAGTATATGAATATTTAGTTAATACAGATGTGCTGTGAATTTTATTTATATTGTGCCTGCATTTATAATTTGATCATTATCTGTGTAGCTGTTAAAATGTTGTTTCCAAATGTATTGTCAGCATTTCAGGCTTATCCTGAAGAAATATTTGTTTAAAATGTGTTATGATTGAATGAATATTATTCAAGTCAAGTTATAGTAAGTATTCGATCTTAAGGATCTGCATAAAAAAGACAGTGAACTATTTTGTTTATTTTATTTCATCAAAATGGAGTAATTATTATTTGTCAAATAGGTAATCAAACTCGCTGCTGTAAATAGAAAATAATGTATCTTACGAGTATATTTATTTTTAAAATAGCGTTAAGGTCTCATAGGTTGAATTGCAGTTCACAAACTTGTAAATATATAAATGTGAAGATAAATTTATACTCATAGGGATTGACAGTCAGTTACTAAAAACTTGTCTTAATCAGACAAAATGAGACTAGAATTTCTATTGTTGTCCGGCCTCATGAGGCCGCCTTGCGTTTAATGAATTAAGGGTACCTTGCTTCAATGTTTAAATATTGTTAAAGTACCACTTACACACGATTTCTCATACAAAATTGTGTTTTAAAGTGGTACTTTTAAACAATATTTAAATGATGGTGCAAGTTGCCCTAAGTGTGTTCTAGGAAATTCACAAACTTGTAAATATATAAATGTGAAGATAAATTTATATTTATTTAAGGATTGACAGTTGGTTACTGAAAACCTGGTCCTAAGCGTATTCTAGGAAATATTCAACATATTATACACTATTAATTTTTAAGTATATCTCTCTGAAAAAATAAATATGGGTGTATCTCTTTCCTTTTCTAATCAAAAATGTGCAGTTCGTTTCAATATATTAATAATAATTCAAGATATTGAGGTTTGTTTGTGTCCCAAAATTTTATTGATTTCTGGATTTCGAGCTCATTCACGTCTGTGAATGAGCTCGAAATACACCTGCATAATTAAAAGAGACTATCTTGTTTATGTAAATTATTTGTTTTAATTATTTTTCCGATATTAACAAACATATTTTTTTTACTTTTAACTGTATAATATACATATTATTATTCAGTAATGTGGTCTGGGGCCTTACTATGAGCTCTTATAGCAGGGCTTATATTGAACTGCCTTACTTTTTCGTACTATGACCTCGCATTCGCATTAAGCAGTCCTGTTTAAGGCCTGCTTTTGAACTGAAAGGTTTCTTATTTGCTGATGGTAAGCCCCTGATATCCCCATTTCATTTTTATTTTAGATATACTTAAAATTTAACGGTGTATAATGTTCATTTTTCTCATAAGTATTGTGACTAACAGATTCTTTCATTTATGGAAATTGTCATTGATAAGTAGTACAAATAAACAAACCATATTTTGAAGGACTGGGTTGGTTTGAATTAAAAATGTGCTGCAATTTTATTTAATGTATTATGTATTGTAAGAAATACAGATTGATTGAATATAATATAAGATTAGTTTTATTTTTCATCAGAGTCCATAGAAGACCCTGTTTGCTGTGACACACAGGAGTCCTTCGCTGAGAACTGCTCGGACAAATTGTCTACGTCTTGAATGCCTATGATGGTTGCGGTCAAGTCGCCGAATGTGATTTCCTGTGTGTAAAATATCACATTTTATAACAGACTCTTATGCCAAATTCACAAAATGCAAAAGGACAACTTGTCAGAATGAAAACCCTGTGAAAAATGATGATCGGTTCAGTAGTTAAGACGTGAAGGCGTAACATATTATACAAACGGACTTTCGCATTTATAATATTAGTAGGGATGTATGAGTAAACGTGTTTTATTATTGCTAGTCAAATTATTTTTTTTTTTTTTTTTTTTCTTCTCCGTTGTATCTGCAATCAGTGCATTCACTTTTAGCAGATGTGTTACATGCTTCTCTCATTCAGAGTGTGTCCTCCAGCGAGAACATCTACTCATAATTCTCTACACTATAGGATGTCTTTCCTTTTAAGGCGTTTAACATAGCTGGATATTGTGAGCTGTCTTGCAAGGGTATTGGGGTGGGCTTCTAACCGTTTCCTGTATGTAGTCTTAATTTTACTGATTTCTTCTCTCACTGTGAGCATTTCCAGGTGTTCGTGGATTTCAGCATTAGTCACATACCAGGGGACATTACTGATTGTTCGGAGAATTATGTTTTGCATTCTTTGTATTCGTATGATGGAGGAGTTACAAGCACTACCCCATAGTTGAAGGCCGTACATCCATATAGGTTTCAGGATCGACTTGTACACTAGTAATTTGTTGTCTACCGACAGTTTGCTGTTTCGGCCTAACAACCACAGAAAGCTTTTGTATTTAATGTTCAGTTGTTCACGTTTCTTCTTGATGTGTTCATTCCATGTCATTCGTCTATCAAGATGCAGACCAAGGTATCTTACTGAGTTCTGTTGAGGAAGGGTGGAGTGTTCTAATTTCACCGAGGGGCAATTGCCTTTGCGTAGGCTATAAGTAACCTGCACTGATTTTGAGGTACTAGCTTTAATCCTCCAATTTCGAAGCCATTTAGTTGTCTCGTCCAGGCCTTCCTGTAAGATTTTTGAGGCTATTACTGGGTCTCTGTGACTCGCCAGGATTGCAGTATCATCGGCGAATGTAGCTATAGTTATGGTATTCGAGCAAGGGAGGTCAGCTGTGAAAATAGTGTAGAGCACAGGGCCCAGCACTGACCCCTGAGGAACACCAGCTTGTATTTCAAAAAAATTCGATGTCGTTTCACCTTCTTTGACCTGGAACAGTCTTCCTGAGAGATATGAATTAAATATTAGGAAATAGCTGTGTGGAAGGCAACTTTTAATTTTGCATAGCAGGCCCTTGTGCCAGACTCTGTCGAAGGCCTGTTGTATATCCAAGAAGACTGCAGAGCAGTATTCTTTTTCTTCCAGTGTCTTTCTTATCTTGTCGCAGACTCTATGAACTTGTTCCACAGTAGAGTGTTGCTGTCTAAAGCCAAATTGATGGCTGGGTATGATGCCATTTTCTCTTAGTATAGGAAGAATTCGCCGGAGAAGGAGTTTTTCGAAAATTTTAGATAATATCGGGAGCAGACTTATAGGTCTATAGGATGTGACGTCACTTGGTGGTTTCCCATCTTTATAGATCATAGTTATTTGGGATACTTTCCATATTGCAGGAAAATGTTGGACTCTTAATACCCCATTACATAATATAGTGATGTAAGCATTGATTAAACAAAGTTTAGATGCGTTATGCGCCAACATCATGCAATTTAAAACAGCGACAGGTACTGCAGATCAATGATATTATATGTAGATACACACATTGACATATTACGTCAAGAAAGGGACAAAAATGAACGCCACCATACGGAATCCCTGTCGTTAGTAAGAGATAAACAGACATCATAACTTTCGTCTGATACGCTGCATGCTCATTGGCGCGATCATATGAGTGACAGTCACAATGACAGTAATAGGGGCGATGGGCAAAAGTGGTATATGGTATTAGGTTTTTGGTTTTTCGTTTCGATTAAAATAATAAAACAAAAGTTCTGTAAACGCTTGCTGCGTTTTATTTACAAAATGTTAATAAAATAATAATTAAACTAAAGATCTCCCATGCTGGACTGGGAGCGAAAGAAATTTGGATAACGAAAGTATTTTACCTGAATGCAAGGAAAGGGTTATTATAAAACGTGTTATAAAATACCCATATTGCCGAATATGGTAGAAAGGGACCATCAAATTGAACAACTTTTACTATGGGACCAACATCGCAAAAAAATATCAGCTGTTACATACAAAAATTAATAACGAAAATATCAAAATGTATGAAACAGCAGATGTTTTTTCGTGATTTCAGAGTTGGTCCCAAAGTATTTTTTTTTCAGTTTGGTGGTCCCTATCTACCATATTCGGCATACCTAACTAGAAATAAAAATAGATTTAAAAATTATACACTTTTATTTGTCAATAAAATATTAATTTTCGCAACATAAAAAAATCAAAATGAAATGACTTACTTACTAATACTTATATTACTTTATTTATATACCTTCAAATAAACTTAATTTATTTCTTTGTTGTCTCTTATAATTAGTTTTTAGGATTACTTTTGTGTGTAAAATGAATGCGAACGTTGATAAATTTCTCAATAACGGCGCGTATAAGGTGTAGCCTATGATTAAAAGTTGGATGTTGCTCCAAAGAATGTCAATTTAAAGACGAAAATATATCATCGCGACTGATAAACGATTTTAAAATTCGGTTTTAAATAATTTCGATCTCTTTGGGATCGGGAAGTATCATGTGGCCTTTTTCTTTTATATGACTCCTAATAATCTCTTCTGACCTCAGACAAATTTTAAAAACATCCTCACTAGGAAAACATAGTCCCCCCATATTTTTCAAAAAGATCAATTTGTGAAACCATAGTTTGGTATTAGAAATAAGACTTTCAGTGCAAATTTCACATTTAAGTGATTTAACTAGTTTCCTGGAAACCCACCCTGAAATATAATCGATAATCTGATCGATGGTCTTTGACTGACGTGACTTTGTTGTCTGAACTTTTATGAAGGACGGTTTTCAATATTTTTAAGTCATTTACGAGAATATAACCGAAAAACCGAAAAAAATTTTTTTGGTACATTTTTACCCCCATCACTTAATCACAACTCCGCCGGGGGAAAACCTAGGATAGTCATATTTGGCAACAAATGAAGCTATTAAAACAATAAAACCTTTTGAAGGAATTAAATCTGATTTCAATTCATAAGAGTGTAAAATAATTGCAAATAAACCGGTTTTGTATTAGATTATGGTTTAAAACCACGACTATGTTTTCAGCACATTAATGAAATACAAATACGTGGTCGTAATCATAAAACAATTTCTGGTTTAAAACCAGTTATTGCGACTATAATCCCTGGTACAAAATAACCCCATCTCCCCTAGCATGTCCTTCCGCTCCGCATGCGCGATACGTGCTCGTGCTCTCCTTCACTCTCATGCGCAAAACAGAGAACATCTCACTCTTTGTAAAAAAATGGCCGATTAGAGTAATACAAAATACGATAATACATTTTACGGTTAAATACAGTACTTACGTGTGAAATGAAACATTTTTCCGATCTCTGACTGTTGCTGTATAATTTGCACATCGTTTATACACGCAGGAAGGCATTTTTGATCAGAATGTCACGGTTTTTTAGTGTCTGACTGACGAGAGTGGTGTGTACGTGCGTGCGTGCGTACGTGTCACGAGCCTGTGCCTGACTAATTGAAAGTCGGGCAATTACCTTACTTTCGTCTTGCCATTGTGGAGTACTGGTAACGTATCTAAACTTTGTTTAATCAATGGATGTAAGTAATAGCTTTTCGGGGCAATTGTTTAATTATTTCTTTGGTTATAAGGTCAAAACCCGGCGCTTTTTTATCCTTTAGCTCCTTTATTACTCTCCACACTTCCCGTGGTGCCACAGGTTTTGGCGGTAGATCCATTTGGAAGTCTTGGTTTAGAGTAGCATCCACTTGTTCATCAAAAATTTCATCCATTGAATCATTTGGCCGGAACACTTTAGCTAGATGTTCAGCAAATAGGTCTGCTTTTTGCTGCGGTTTCCTAACCCATCCCTCAGCGCACTTCAGGGGTGGTTTAGCAGCTTGTGGTCTGTCATAACCCTTGGTTATTTTCCAGAGCGAATAGTTTGTAGACTCTGTGGCCGTTAGGTTTTCTAGCTTTTCTTGGAATGAGTTATCATGCCAGTTTTGCAATAGTGACTTGAGATCTTCTGCAGCTCTGTTAAAAATAGTTTTATCTTCAGTATGCCTACTTAAATGCCAAACTCTTCGAAGTCTTCTCTTTTCTAGAACGGCCTTTTTTATTTCTAGAGGATAGTTATTTACTCCACTACTGTTGAGGGTTTGGATATCAGGAGTACTTATCCAGCATGCTTCCTGTATGAGCGTCGTTATATATTTAGCTGCTTCATCTATATCTTCAGGAGTTTTAAGGGCCATTTTCATGTTTATTGATTCCTCAATGTGCTCTCGGAATGTGTTCCAATCTGTGAGTTTGTTACACAGCCTTATTGATCTTGCCACCTCTATAAGGTTGGTACTAACTGTCAAGAGTACCGGAGTGTGACCTGAGGAACTGTCATAACAGGACTCAGGTTTCATATACAACTTCGTTAAGCCTTTGGCGATGAAGAAGTCTATTAGATCTGGCACCTTCTTGGGATCAGTTGGCCAATTAGTAGGTTCACCTGTGGATATGGTGTTTAGTTTATTTTTATCTACGCTCATTTTCAGCTGTTTGCCTCTGGTATTCGATAATCTGGAGCCCCATGAAGTGTGTTTGGCATTCCAATCTCCGCCCACAATATAGCGGTGTCCCAGAGTGTCAAAGAAATTGGAGTACAATGACTCAGTCATATTGTGTTTAGGTGGGCAGTACACTGCTGATACATTAATGTCTCCTGTTTTGTCATGAACAGTAATCGTGGTAGCTTGGATGTGCTCAGTTTCATAGTTAGGCATTTGATGATGTTTAATAGACTTTTTTATAATGATGGCTGATCCCGCATGGCTTGTACCGTCTGGGTGGTTTGTAATATAGCAGTGGTAGTCTGGAAACCTCACTATGGAATCTGCTTTACAGTGGGCCTCAGAGATAAGGAGAATATCTAGTTTATGTTGAGACATGAGTAGTTTAACTTCATGAGTATTAGGGACAAGGCCATTGATGTTCCAAGCCGCAATCCGTAATGAGGTCATTTTGTCAATTTGTCGACGAGTTTAGCTATGAGGCTCATAAGAGTGCTCATTTGTTGAAGGATGATATCAAACTTTTCAGTCTGTCTTATAATGATTTGTTCTAGGGTCGCGTTTATTTGGCCTGAGCTGTGAGTATTATCAGGAGTGTTCTGGGAGGTGATGTCTATCTGGGCTCGTTTTACGGTTTCTGCGTATGACAATCTCTGTTTTCGATTTGTTGGCTCTGTATTAGTATTCGGTTCGGTCATCTCAGGTGTTTTAGATGTTGTTTTGTTTACTATTGGAGGGATATATTTTTTTTGTTTTCTAGCTTCGATTTCCTTGTAGACTTCGCATCCCTTGTAATTAGCTGGATGTGGTCCATTACATAAGGCACACAGAGCTGGAGTGCTCCGATCATGTTTTGGACATTCGGATGTCTTGTGTGATTGCCCACATTTTACACACCTGTATGGTCTCATACAGTAATTCTTGGTATGGCCATACTGTTGGCATCTCTGGCACTGAACGATTGTTTTCTTTTTTCTTGGTTCTTCTATGATGACACTTTGGTGGTAAATATATTTCAGGTCTTTAATAGCTTTATTGTGGGTACCACTAATCAGATTAACAAAGAAGGTAGATGTCGGATTCTTGTTTGGTCCATACCTTGCATTTATTATCTCTCCAGTTACTATGTTTCCTGTTGCCTCTATGTCCTCTTTGATAATGTTTACTGGTGTAGATGGGTGTAGATTTTTTATTACAATTCGGAAGCATCTATTATCTTTCCTGTTGAAAGTGTGCCCTATCAGGCCTTTTTCTCTAACCAGGGAGATAAGATTTTTATAGACATCTATATCTGCAGTACTAATCCTAAGTTGCGTTTTGTTGACAATTTTATATGTAAATTGATCTTTGTCGACTGCTGTTTCTAAGAGATTTGTTAGTTCTTTTAGGTCTTCTATTCCGTAGAGTATGATTGGTGGTGGTTTATTTTGTTTCGTTGGTTTATCAGTTTCATCGGTTATATCAGTAGGTAGCCCATCATAACGATTTGATGTTTTGGTCGTCGTATCTATAGGAGGGCTGGCAGATAATTTTCTTTTTTTACTCCTATTACAGGGCACTTTCTGCCATGGAGGAGGGCGTGGTATTTGGTCTTTATCCTTGTCAGTAGGTAATGGCGGTGGTAAGTCCAGTTGTGTTTTATTTCCTAGAGATGCACTTCTATTTCTTATGAATAGGCTCGGATGGAATGCTTGTTGCACAAACTTACGCTTCCCTGTTACGTGATTGGTTTCTTCATCTGTCAGATCCACTTGTGACAAAACTTTGCCCCCCCCAGAGTACGTGGGGCTGCCTGAGCTAGGCTCAGGGAGGGATTCTCCAACGTAATCGCTGGTACCCTCCTGGGGTAATACCTCTTTTAGTTTTGCTTCCATGGTTAATTATTTTTGATTCGGGGTTTTTTTCCCCTAGCCAGTTATTCAGTTATAGCGCTGAAGGCTCGCTTTTGCCCTTCACATTAGCTATCTTGGTCCGGAGAAGTAGAATAGGTGAGCTCCATTCGGACCATGACATTGCCCAGGGAGGACGACTCACTGTAAGTGAGTCCATCACTAGATTGCGGCGGCAGTCTAGTGACGGCGAGGACGTGATGTGAATAGGACTGGCCAGTGCGCGCCTGTAGCCTAGCTCCTTCTAGACGTGCGCAACGGCATTTCTCGGCTTTTTGTAGAAGAGTGTTCCCTGGCATGAACACTCTCCACCGAGGCCAACACTGACTTTAAAAATTATGACAATAATTAGACGAACTTGTGCTTCGGAAGGTATGTTAAGCCGTCGCGGCTGCACTTGCAGTCGTTAACATCCACCAATCTGCCTTGGGCCCGCGTGTTGGGCTATAGCCGTCCTTCTTCTTCTTATCATCGATGTAAGGGTTCCGCAACTCGACGACTATTGCGCCTATTTTGCGTGTGGAGGATGTGCGGCCGGATCACTCCAGCCAGCCCAGCGCAGCCAGGAACGCTCCAAGGGCTTTCACATTCGTGATCGGTTTCTGGACGCAGCCCGGCGAGCCGAGGTACCTCGCCCGGTAAGGGGCCACCCCTCTGCATTCCAGCAGTACGTGGGCGGCTGTTTCTTCTTCCTGTGGCATGGCCCGCACTTATGGCATGTTCCTGGTAGTGGGCACATTAAAAATGGCTGACATATACTTAGGTGGGCTAACCTCTGGCAGGAAGGAAAAATCGCCTTCAGTCATTGCGGCTCTATCCTCGAAGCTTTGTCCCGATAGAATTGATAGCAGATACCACGACAAGTTTTGCGTGAAGCATTCACCTGTAAACGATATTAAAGTGGTATTATCAAGCGAGTCTGCTGGAAGGTATATAAAGGCTGCCAACTTTCCTAAAACAAAATGAAGATCTAAAAATTCAAAATAAATGACCATAAAAAAAAATGATCTGCCACCTCGTGTTTTTTACTCGTTTTGGTAATTGAGATTGGTGCGTAATGCGATAATAACCAAGTAGCTATCTACGCATGTTTTCAATGTGGGACAGATTTGATGTTTGTGGGCCAATGTGGGACGCTTCGGATAAAGGGGAACAATAAGGACAAATGCGAAATTGTCCCCCCCCCCCCTAGTGCGTGACGGTTGGTAGCCATCATGATGGGTCATGAGCGCCCCTCGCAAGATTTGAATTTTGCGCCCCAAAACTTAAGACTTTTTACTAGCTATGGGTCAGCAAAGTGCGCCCCTGGCAGCTGCCCCCCCTGCCAGCCCCTAGGTACGACGCTGCTTACTATTGATCGACCTTTATTAAACATGATTTTTCTGACAGTCAGTTGCAAGAACGATCTTTAAAGTTAATGCTTCATTAAATGTATCGCCATCTTTTTCTTCTTTTAAAAGAAGTAAAGGACGGTGATACCTTTAATGACGCATTAACTTTAAAGATCGTTCTTGCAACTGACTGTGAGAATTGACTAATTGAAGTTGAGCACTACTCAAATGTTACTCATGCATCTACATTTCCCCGATCTTTAGTTGCGATTCATACCATGGCTAGAAAGCATGTCGACAAAATCATCGCGCGCCATCACGTAGGCGTCTCGCTCGAAGGCAGCGAAGTGGTGGAAGGCGCTGCGTATCCGCCCGAAGTTGTCCCCGAACGCCGGCCGGTGGTTCAGGTACAACTTGACGAACTCCTCGAAGTCTATCTCTGTCGAAGGTTCCCGTTGGTATACCTTATATTTCGCTTCTGCTATCAAATTTTCTACCTGGAAGTTATGTAACCAAAAGCCTTCGATCAAGAATATCCTAGATAACGCTTCACAAACTAAAACAGTACCTACGCAAAAATGGCTTCCCAGTTACAAACTTGGCGCTTATTTTGTACAAACTTACATTTTATTTAATTCTTAATGCACAATTTGTAAAATGGCGGACTTAATGCCTTAGGCATTCTCTACCAGTCAACCATAGGGTGATGTGAAGACTTTGTGTGGTAGGGTGCACAACCTACTGATTTTGTACAAAAACACAACTTTTATCACTTACTTTGAGCAAAATAAGCGCCCAGTTTGTAAGTGGAACACTATTTGAGGTTCCATTTTTGAGACTCTGACCGGACATCTAGGGTTTTCTTGATCGAAGCCAAAAGCTCAGAATATACAGTGGCGATCATCTAATCAAAGATACCAGTCGATTTTCATACAAAGAAGGTTACTATTGGCCTTGGTTCTCCGCCAAAGATTGACCTAGCTGCAAACTGATGATGGCTATCTCCTATATTTTAGTTTACATTGTTTTGTTTAAGTTTCATACCTGTAATTATAATTTACTTTTGTTTACAGTCTTGTACTAGGTGTAAGTACCAGGTTACATAATGCATAGATACGGTAAAACTATTGTCTGTCTGTCTGCCTGGCGACCTGTGTCACAGGATTCTTTTCTGAAACCTACTTCGGGCACCAGTCCCTCACAAATTTAGTAACCTTCCATGTGCAGCTTCTAATTACCACTTAAGTCCTTTATTTGTGATGGGAAAATAAACAATCATTTTATTTATTTATCCAGCGAACGGAAGCACATCCGAGCGAGGACAATCAAATAATAAGCTACTCTCGCTGCACGGCGATTCAGTCGCGAGCAGTAACCTAATATAAAAGTTTAAGTGCGCGGAATGAGACCCCCCTGCCAAAAGTCCATAATTCAAGTAGGTAGTGTACCTAGTTAAGTATGGTGGTGAAAATATATACCTAAAGTAAATTAGTTCCTCCATACCGGCACCTAACTTGGCAAGACAAAGATGAGCCGAGTTTAATTTTTGTAGCTGCCGCGCATCTTTTGTCTCATCTTTATCTTGCTAAGTTATGTCATGTTATGTGCCGGGCGGTATACCTACCTCATATTCTGTTGGGAAAAATCCCAGCGCCCGCATCAGATCTGGAAGCGAGTCGATTGGTATGTAATCCTTGACGCGGCGCATGGCTGGGGAGAAGGTGCCCTGGCAGAGGATCTGGATGTAGTAGAAGAGGTCGCGCACCTCCTGGAACAGCCAGCCCGGCCGCCCGCTCTCGATCAGGCAGTAGTACGGGTCCAAGTCGCCGCCTCCACGCTTCGTAGTTGTTTCTACGGACCTATCCGTTAAAAGGTAGGTATATTTATTAAATTAAAGATAAGCAAGCGAAATAGGTAGTACCTACCTTTATTTATATGGTTTGCTAGCTATTATATTGAAATTATTCGTACAGTAGCCGGCTAACATCTTGAAATCGGGTGGGGATTGCTCAGAACGCATGGGTATGCGTAGCGATGAGGTCAGCTCGCGCAACATAACTTGACCCAATTTTTTGTACCACGTGTATGTGACCTGCGCACTACAATTTTTGTACTGAAAATTGCTACTGCGCAAGCTTCATTGTCTACATAATAATAATAAAATGTTTGTTTATTTTCCCATCACAAATAATGGACTTAAGTGTTAATTAGAAGCTTCACATGGAGGTTTACTATATTTGTGAGGGACTATGGTGACCGAAACAGGTTTCTCACAAGGTCGCCAGGCCCACCCACAGACAATAGTTTTATTCTATGGTTTGGTTCAAGTTATGTTGCGTACGTAACTGTAGGTGGGCGGCGGCGGCGGCGGCGGAAGAGGGGTGCGCGCTATTGGTGGCTCGCAAGTGCACATGGAGGAGCTCGGTAGCGCAGTGATTTAGCGCCTGGCCAAGCGATTGCGGAAGTTAAGCAACGTTCGCAAGGGTCGGTCATGGAATGGGTGACCAAAAATGTAACTTCCCGAGCTCCTCCGTGCTTCGGAAGGCACGTAAAGCAGTTGGTCCCGGCTGCATTTGCAGTCCCGCGTGGTTGGTTATGGCCCGTCCTCCTTACCACCCATAAGGAAGGCCTGTGCTCCAGCAGTGGGGACATCAGAAATGGCTGATGGACAAGTGCACATGCGCGAACTTATCCCCACTCCGTCGAAAGAGCGCAGCGTCAAGATGTTTGCCGGAATCTGTACCTACTTACCTGTAGTTGGCGGCCCATTGGTAAATGCAGCTATCCTTCAGTCCGATAGTGAAGAGAGTGTGTTTGTCTTCCCGGTAACACATTCCCGTAATCTATATGCAATAAAGGTTCAAGTCAGCTCACTACTATAAACCGACAAAGACATCAGAAGATGGACAACCTGATTTACTCACACCCTTACCACAGAATACATACCTACACTATTGGCGTCAGAAAATTCGCACCTTTTCAAAAACTTCTTCAAAGTTAATTTAATCGTATCTAATTTAATGGTAGAGTTTTTATAATAACATACTTCTTCCCCTTCGGACATAGCCAACAGTCTCTAGAAACCGTTGGAATACTCGTCGAACGCAATAACTGAGATTCAGTTTCCGAGCAACATAACATTACCTCATTTTTTTGCAATATTTGAGTAACTTCATGGGCAATAGTATCCATCTTGGGTAATTCCTTTTTTAATTGATGTTGAAGTGTGTTTTTTTTTAATATCTCGATAGCGAATTTACCCGCATTTCCGGAATTGACCCCTTTTTATTTCCCTTTTATGGCGGCGCAAGCAATAACGCTTTAAGCGTTTAATTATGGTAACTGTTATGTTAATGAAATAATTAAATGTACTTTTAATAGATATCAACTATTACACAATTAAACTTATTTTAGAAGAGGTGCGATTTTTCTGACGTCGTCGAGTGTACTAGGTACCTGCGTCCTTTACACAAATCTGAACTAAATATAATGAAATAGGCAACCTGCAGCGGGTGCCCGAGCATCCCGACGTGTTTCCACGGGTTCCCATCCAGCGGCATCTTCTGCAGCCCTATGACGTTGTTGGTGGCGAAGACCAGGTACTGCTTCTGCGCCGCGCCCTCGCCGGCCGCCACCAGCCGCAGACGCGACACGGGCCGCTCGTAGCGCGGGCCCAGCACCGTCGCCAGGGTCATCGTCGTCATGTAGTTTGTTATTTTGTACTTGTGCTTCAAAATCAAACAACGCATTAAGAATATAAACCGCCTCTGTGGTCTAGTGGTGCTAGGTGATTGTGTAAGGTCAATCGTATTCATTTGACAATTCATATTGTATCATAATATATATGTCATCCCATACAAATTGCAGCCGATGGAATACGATATGAACTGTCAAATGAATACGATTACCTTACGCAATTCCAGCCGATCAGCATTCTAAGAGATATAAGGCTATGTTTAAAAAAACCGCGAAATTAGCATAAAAATGTATAGAAATTATGAAACTGAAAACTCTGGTCCTTATATCTCTTCCTAGAATTCCTAGAATGCTGATCAAATCAGTTGAGTGTGTATAGCGATTTGAATCTCCTCCATTCACTCCCCGGACGGCCATCATCAGATCAAGACGCGCGACGTGACATTTTTGTTTTTGTTTTCACACAACCGAAAATTCTGAAACTTTAAGTGAGCTTCTTCCTACCTATAAAAAAATATTCATCCCATTTGATTTTTTTAGACATTCCCCAGTACCTCGTCGTTGGCGATGAGTACGGCGGGTAGCGTGGCGTGGTGCGTGGCGGGGTCGAGGTCGCGCGGCGGCGGCCACGCGATCACCGCGGAATCGCTGTCTGCTCCACGCGGTCCAGGCCCCCTAGCCAAAGTAACATTTGCAAATTTTCGTTATCGTTTCGCTTCGAAACATGTATGGATTTGACGTTTTAAAGTTCGATTGTTAACGAAACCTTATGTCAATCCCATACATGTTTCGAAAGCGAAGCGATAACGAAGATTTGACAATGTTACTTTGGCTAGGCCCTCAGGCTCGCTATATCCAGGTACTCGTTCGAACTCTTACATATGGTGTACTCTCTTTGGTGAGACAAACTTGAGCTGTACGCCTGTAGCACACCTCCGCCGCGAAACAGTACCAGCGAAACCGCGCTATTTCCGCCATGAAGTGTCTTCTATCGACGACGATATGAGGATCAGTTGGGAGTATATAGCGATCTGAATCTCTTTCATTCACTCTCTGGACGGCCATCATCAGATCACAGCTAGGTCATTACTTGGCGGAGAACCAAGGCTTGCCACCTCCTTTGTATGAAAATCGCACTGTATACCTCGTCGTTGGCGATAAGTACGGCGGGTAGCGTGGCGTGGTGCGTGGCGGGGTCGAGGTCGCGCGGCGGCGGCCACGCAATCACCGCTAGCGGAATCGCTGTCTGCTCCACGCGGTCCAGGCTCGCTATGTCCAGGTACTCGTTCGAACTCTTACCTATGTTGTACTCTACCTGGTGAAACAAACTTGAGCTTTAAAAATCGCAGTAGGTATTCGCTTTTTCGGAAAAGACAAGTACGACATGTGCTGTGCTTTTTAAAGGTCTGCCCACACATGTGCAGGCCGTGGCAGGGCGGGACGTGTCAGGGGCCCAAGTTACGATGGTCTTGCTAAGATTAACCTAACCTAGCTTCGACGCTGCTTACAGGCAACGGTAACGTAGTTACTTATTAACAGAGATGTGCAAAATAATTTATTAAAAGTATTTAAATACAAAATACAAATACTTGTAATTTTTTTGTATTTCAAATACAAATACAAAATGCTTGATAAAAAAAGTATTTAAGTACAAAATACAAAATACGTATTTTCAAAATACTTTTTTCAGATAAAATACCTTTTTTCCGTATTATTTTTTTATTATTGTGATTGTGATCGTTTCCTTATCGATTGGTCTGCTGGAATGCATCCATTGACATAAATAAATGTCAAATTACCGAGCTTCATGATTGGCTTTTTGTTTGGCAGTGACATTGACATGACAAATTACCTAGCTCTATGATTGGTTGTTTTGTTTTGTTTGACATTGACTTGACATTTACATAAAAAGTAATTTGTATTTTACAAATACTAATTACGTTTTAAAAAGTATTTCAAATAAAATACTAAATACATTTTGAAAAAAAGTATTTCAAATACAAAATACAAATAGGTATTTTGTATTTGTATTTTAAATACTTGTATTTCAAATAATTCACATCTCTGCTTATTAATAACATTTCGGTCCTTCGAGCCGGATATAATCCAGCTAACTGAAAATATTAAAACCGGTATGAAAGAATATTAAAATTGGACGAAAAATTAAAATAGTGTTTTTTTCTGATCGATGCACCTCATGAATCTACGTGCTAACATATTACCTCGTATATAATGACCGCCTCTGACAAGATTTGAATTTTGCGCCCCGACTTATTGACTTTTCTAGCTATGGGTCAGCAAAGTGCGCCCCCCTGAGGGTTGCGCCCCTGGCAGCCCCTAGGTACGATCAGGGGGTCAAGTCTGCTAATGTTTTCGTCAAAATCGTAGTTCAATGGTGTTCTAATGGTAATGCTTCTTGACACAGTTCTTGTTACTTAAACCCAAAATCAAGACACAATATGTATCCGTTTTGGGTTTAAGAAACACAATGTGTTTCAGTTTTGGGTTTAAGAAACAAGAACTGTGTCAAAAAGCATTCCTATTCAAACACCATTGAACTACGATTTTGACTAACATTTGACCCCCAGGGCACTGTCACTCCGCGCGCGACCTTAAAGCGCTCGGCGTCCTCCGAGAGAATAAATTTCATACGTCAGAAAAGACAATACCTACGCGATAGAAAGAGAGACAACTACTATGTGAATGTTTTGGAGCGAAGAGAGCGCTGTGCGACCTGAATCGTACTATATTGTGTCGGAGCAAGAGTCGCAATTTATTTAAACGATTTTGCGGAGTGCAACTTCTGTACGCTAGTACTTTTATCTATTCTGTGCTACGCTACGACACTGCGTACCATGATGCGGTCGGCGCCCAATGAGATCAGCTTATACTCTCCGTCGTCATTCCTGTGCGGCAGGAACAGCAGTGCGGTGACATCCTTGTAGTGGGCGCGGTGTTTGCCCGCGAACCGCCACGAGAACGACCCGCAGTCGTACTTATACACGCACACCGTTCTGCCGGCGTCCTAAATAAGTGTAGAGTCTTATTCAGTGCTAGAGTCACGTTTGTTGTCAGACATGCTAAAATGTATTGTGTAAAAGCTAAAATCCTGAGAAACCACGCTATGATTAAATCAGCGCCATCTATTTGCCCTATAGTTTCGAGTCTAGTGCTGATGTTTAAGAGGATTGTCAAGCAAGCGGTCTCCATACAAACGGCGATAACGTTTCCCACTCTCTAAATCTTAACCAACAGCAATGAATTTTTGGTATGTTTTTGAAATGCCTAAAAACTAAGGCTGTACGTTTTGATTTTTAAAATATTCATTGTAGATTTGAAAATATTGGCACTTCTGTGTTTTGTATGAAATCACTAAAATGCAAATATTTCGAAATCTATTATAGATATTTATTTAATGCGCAAATCAACCACTCACAGCGAATGCCATTGTAAGGGAATCGCAGCTATACTCGATTTTTTTGATCGCATAAGTTGTGTCACGGAATGGAGTTTTAGTCAAGATGGCTATAGTAATGGGGTCCAGGAATATCAGCTCGCCAGTGTTCAAGCCGCAAGCCAGATGCAAACCTTCAACAAAATAAACAAATAACCTTATAGGCCGACCGGTTAAATGTGTCCTCGCCTGCGGGGCACAGAGGCGCGAGGGGAGACGAGCCCCTGCCGCCCGCACCTCTCACGAACCCCGTTCTCGTCTCCCCTCGCGCCTCTGTGCCCCGCGGGCGAGGACTCATTTAACCGGTCGGCCTATAGTTACTTTGATCTGCCGCTTTGTCGCACTCGCACGAACGAGCGCACGTTTGTAAAAGCCTAGTTACACTTTGTAACACTATTATTTTCACTTGTCATAAATTAGCCTACTATGAAAATAGGAAGATGATTGTTATTGTATTTATTTAATTTTGGATCGTATTTCTGAGCACTTAGCTCAGAAAAAGACGGAACCAACGTTTGTTTATTTATTTATTAGATACACCAGCCGACACAAACATCATTCGATAAAATCGTAAAAAATACGGATTTAGGCCCTATACCAGGGGGGTATCACTCCGCGCTTAAACTTTTATATTAGCCTACTGCTCGCGGCCCACTCCAAGAGGGCCATTGTCGAGGGATATCACCGCGCCGACCGAAACGCGCGGCGTGTGCAAGCGACGAGAGCGCAGCGCGAGAACGTCACGAACGAAACGAGTCAGTCAAGCGCCGAATGCGAAACTGCATGCACTTCGTTTTTGATACTTAATTACTAACGTACCTACCTACCTACCAAAGTTTATTGTATTTTTTGTATACATATTTACATACTTAGTTGTATCGAAGTTCGAAATATGGCACTAGTAAAGAAAAAAGCTAAAAAATACTAATTTTTTTTCACCCATCCCATAACAGACCCTTGCAAAAGTTGCTTAACCTCCGCAATCGTTGGGCCAGGCGCTATACCACTGCGCCATCGAGCTTCTCTAACTACTTAGAAATACTTATTATTCATACTCTTTAAATATGCTCAGCTCACCTATTAGGTAGATTTATTTTATTTTATAAGTAGGTACCTATTAGTAATTTCATTGTTTATTCATGGGCCTAACGAATGTTTTCTATTTTATTTTATTTTATTTTCATTGGAAAACATACAGTATTTATAACTAATAGCATAACTAAATATGATACAAATATACTCATTTAATTTGTTTTCGCATATAAACACCAAGTAGCTTATTTGTATTCACAAAGTATAGATTTTAAATACATTTTTGGATCGGAAGAAAGTAGTTAAAAAAAAATTATGCTATTATACTTAGAAAACAACCAAAAATCGGTAACAAAATAAAAGAGGAAATCTTAAGAAACCACATCAAACCATTTTTTACTCAAAACATTTCTAAATTGTTCCGGTTTAGAGTTAAAAATGTCAAGCACAGATATGTCAACCATTCTATTAAAAGTAACAGCTGATCGGATAAAAAACGAGTTTTTTCTGTAGTTGGTAGCACAATACGGAACACTAAGGTTGTTGATGTGCCTACTATTTCTGTTTGGAACTTTGAAATCAGTAACTATAAGTAACTATGATATCAGTAACTAGCGAGTAGCAACCCCGAAATGTGTCGGTTGAGACAGAGCTATGCGACAGAAAGAGACGCCTCTCTTTTTTCTTCGTAGGTGCATATAATTTTATCCACGCAGCGTTGTGCAGTTTGAAATTGTACTTTATTGCCGTGCAGCGAGAGTATCTAATTATTTGATGGTCCTCGCGGGGACCGACTTCTGTACGTTAGTACTATTATATATTCTGTGCCTATACAATACAGTGCTATAGCAGACAACCTGAAGGCGAGTACTCGAGGCAGGTGACGAAGAGCGCGGGCGTGGAGACCTCGTCGTCGCCCCGGATGGAATCGTAGCGCGGCACCACCACCACCTTGTAGTGCTCGCGCAGCTGCAGCCGCGGGAACTGCTTGTGTTGTATCAACAGGTCTATACATAGTCAACCTGAAGGCGAGTACTCGAGGCAGGTGACGAAGAGCGCGGGCGTGGAGACCTCGTCGTCGCCCCGGATGGAATCGTAGCGCGGCACCCCACCACCTTGTAGTGCTCGCGCAGCTGCAGCCGCGGGAACTGCTTGTGTTGTATCAACAGGTCTATACATAGTCAACCTGAAGGCGAGTACTCGAGGCAGGTGACGAAGAGCGCGGGCGTGGAGACCTCGTAGTCGCCCCGGATGGAATCGTAGCGCGGCACCCCACCACCTTGTAGTGCTCGCGCAGCTGCAGCCGCGGGAACTGCTTGTGTTGTATCAACAGGTCTATACATAGTCAACCTGAAGGCGAGTACTTGAGGCAGGTGACGGAGAGCGCGGGCGTGGAGACCTCGTAGTCGCCCCGGATGGAATCGTAGCGCGGCACCACCACCACCTTGTAGTGCTCGCGCAGCTGCAGCCGCGGGAACAGCTTGTGTTGTGACAACAGTTCTATACGTCATAGTCAACCTGAAGGCGAGTACTCGAGGCAGGTGACGGAGAGCGCGGGCGTGGAGACCTCGTAGTCGCCCCGGATGGAATCGTAGCGCGGCACCACCACCACCTTGTAGTGCTCGCGCAGCTGCAGCCGCGGGAACTGCTTATGTTGTGTCAACAGTTCTATACATAGTCAACCTGAAGGCGAGTACTTGAGGCAGGTGACGGAGAGCGCGGGCGTGGAGACCTCGTAGTCGCCCCGGATGGAATCGTAGCGCGGCACCACCACCACCTTGTAGTGCTCGCGCAGCTGCAGCCGCGGGAACTGCTTATGTTGTGTCAACAGTTCTATACATAGTCAACCTGAAGGCGAGTACTCGAGGCAGGTGACGGAGAGCGCGGGCGTGGAGACCTCGTAGTCGCCCCGGATGGAATCGTAGCGCGGCGGCACCACCACCTGTAGTGCTCGCGCAGCTGCAGCCGCGGGAACAGCTTGTGTTGTGACAACAGTTCTATACGTCATAGTCAACCTGAAGGCGAGTACTCGAGGCAGGTGACGGAGAGCGCGGGCGTGGAGACCTCGTAGTCGCCCCGGATGGAATCGTAGCGCGGCACCACCACCACCTTGTAGTGCTCGCGCAGCTGCAGCCGCGGGAACAGCTTGTGTTGTGACAACAGTTCTATACGTCATAGTCAACCTGAAGGCGAGTACTCGAGGCAGGTGACGGAGAGCGCGGGCGTGGAGACCTCGTAGTCGCCCCGGATGGAATCGTAGCGCGGCACCACCACCACCTTGTAGTGCTCGCGCAGCTGCAGCCGCGGGAACAGCTTGTGTTGTGACAACAGTTCTATACGTCATAGTCAACCTGAAGGCGAGTACTCGAGGCAGGTGACGGAGAGCGCGGGCGTGGAGACCTCGTAGTCGCCCCGGATGGAATCGTAGCGCGGCACCACCACCACCTTGTAGTGCTCGCGCAGCTGCAGCCGCGGGAACTGCTTATGTTGTGTCAACAGTTCTATACATAGTCAACCTGAAGGCGAGTACTCGAGGCAGGTGACGGAGAGCGCGGGCGTGGAGACCTCGTAGTCGCCCCGGATGGAATCGTAGCGCGGCACCACCACCACCTTGTAGTGCTCGCGCAGCTGCAGCCGCGGGAACAGCTTGTGTTGTGACAACAGTTCTATACGTCATAGTCAACCTGAAGGCGAGTACTCGAGGCAGGTGACGGAGAGCGCGGGCGTGGAGACCTCGTAGTCGCCCCGGATGGAATCGTAGCGCGGCACCACCACCACCTTGTAGTGCTCGCGCAGCTGCAGCCGCGGGAACAGCTTGTGTTGTGACAACAGTTCTATACGTCATAGTCAACCTGAAGGCGAGTACTCGAGGCAGGTGACGGAGAGCGCGGGCGTGGAGACCTCGTAGTCGCCCCGGATGGAATCGTAGCGCGGCACCACCACCACCTTGTAGTGCTCGCGCAGCTGCAGCCGCGGGAACTGCTTATGTTGTGTCAACAGTTCTATACATAGTCAACCTGAAGGCGAGTACTTGAGGCAGGTGACGGAGAGCGCGGGCGTGGAGACCTCGTAGTCGCCCCGGATGGAATCGTAGCGCGGCACCACCACCACCTTGTAGTGCTCGCGCAGCTGCAGCCGCGGGAACTGCTTATGTTGTGTCAACAGTTCTATACATAGTCAACCTGAAGGCGAGTACTCGAGGCAGGTGACGGAGAGCGCGGGCGTGGAGACCTCGTAGTCGCCCCGGATGGAATCGTAGCGCGGCGGCACCACCACCTGTAGTGCTCGCGCAGCTGCAGCCGCGGGAACTGCTTATGTTGTGTCAACAGTTCTATACGTCATAGTCAACCTGAAGGCGAGTACTCGAGGCAGGTGACGGAGAGCGCGGGCGTGGAGACCTCGTAGTCGCCCCGGATGGAATCGTAGCGCGGCACCACCACCACCTTGTAGTGCTCGCGCAGCTGCAGCCGCGGGAACAGCTTGTGTTGTGACAACAGTTCTATACGTCATAGTCAACCTGAAGGCGAGTACTCGAGGCAGGTGACGGAGAGCGCGGGCGTGGAGACCTCGTAGTCGCCCCGGATGGAATCGTAGCGCGGCACCACCACCACCTTGTAGTGCTCGCGCAGCTGCAGCCGCGGGAACTGCTTATGTTGTGTCAACAGTTCTATACATAGTCAACCTGAAGGCGAGTACTTGAGGCAGGTGACGGAGAGCGCGGGCGTGGAGACCTCGTAGTCGCCCCGGATGGAATCGTAGCGCGGCACCACCACCACCTTGTAGTGCTCGCGCAGCTGCAGCCGCGGGAACTGCTTATGTTGTGTCAACAGTTCTATACATAGTCAACCTGAAGGCGAGTACTCGAGGCAGGTGACGGAGAGCGCGGGCGTGGAGACCTCGTAGTCGCCCCGGATGGAATCGTAGCGCGGCGGCACCACCACCTGTAGTGCTCGCGCAGCTGCAGCCGCGGGAACAGCTTGTGTTGTGACAACAGTTCTATACGTCATAGTCAACCTGAAGGCGAGTACTCGAGGCAGGTGACGGAGAGCGCGGGCGTGGAGACCTCGTAGTCGCCCCGGATGGAATCGTAGCGCGGCACCACCACCACCTTGTAGTGCTCGCGCAGCTGCAGCCGCGGGAACAGCTTGTGTTGTGACAACAGTTCTATACGTCATAGTCAACCTGAAGGCGAGTACTCGAGGCAGGTGACGGAGAGCGCGGGCGTGGAGACCTCGTAGTCGCCCCGGATGGAATCGTAGCGCGGCACCACCACCACCTTGTAGTGCTCGCGCAGCTGCAGCCGCGGGAACTGCTTATGTTGTGTCAACAGTTCTATACATAGTCAACCTGAAGGCGAGTACTTGAGGCAGGTGACGGAGAGCGCGGGCGTGGAGACCTCGTAGTCGCCCCGGATGGAATCGTAGCGCGGCACCACCACCACCTTGTAGTGCTCGCGCAGCTGCAGCCGCGGGAACTGCTTATGTTGTGTCAACAGTTCTATACATAGTCAACCTGAAGGCGAGTACTCGAGGCAGGTGACGGAGAGCGCGGGCGTGGAGACCTCGTAGTCGCCCCGGATGGAATCGTAGCGCGGCGGCACCACCACCTGTAGTGCTCGCGCAGCTGCAGCCGCGGGAACTGCTTATGTTGTGTCAACAGTTCTATACGTCATAGTCAACCTGAAGGCGAGTACTCGAGGCAGGTGACGGAGAGCGCGGGCGTGGAGACCTCGTAGTCGCCCCGGATGGAATCGTAGCGCGGCACCACCACCACCTTGTAGTGCTCGCGCAGCTGCAGCCGCGGGAACAGCTTGTGTTGTGACAACAGTTCTATACGTCATAGTCAACCTGAAGGCGAGTACTCGAGGCAGGTGACGGAGAGCGCGGGCGTGGAGACCTCGTAGTCGCCCCGGATGGAATCGTAGCGCGGCACCACCACCACCTTGTAGTGCTCGCGCAGCTGCAGCCGCGGGAACTGCTTATGTTGTGTCAACAGTTCTATACATAGTCAACCTGAAGGCGAGTACTTGAGGCAGGTGACGGAGAGCGCGGGCGTGGAGACCTCGTAGTCGCCCCGGATGGAATCGTAGCGCGGCACCACCACCACCTTGTAGTGCTCGCGCAGCTGCAGCCGCGGGAACTGCTTATGTTGTGTCAACAGTTCTATACATAGTCAACCTGAAGGCGAGTACTCGAGGCAGGTGACGGAGAGCGCGGGCGTGGAGACCTCGTAGTCGCCCCGGATGGAATCGTAGCGCGGCGGCACCACCACCTGTAGTGCTCGCGCAGCTGCAGCCGCGGGAACAGCTTGTGTTGTGACAACAGTTCTATACGTCATAGTCAACCTGAAGGCGAGTACTCGAGGCAGGTGACGGAGAGCGCGGGCGTGGAGACCTCGTAGTCGCCCCGGATGGAATCGTAGCGCGGCACCACCACCACCTTGTAGTGCTCGCGCAGCTGCAGCCGCGGGAACTGCTTATGTTGTGTCAACAGTTCTATACATAGTCAACCTGAAGGCGAGTACTTGAGGCAGGTGACGGAGAGCGCGGGCGTGGAGACCTCGTAGTCGCCCCGGATGGAATCGTAGCGCGGCACCACCACCACCTTGTAGTGCTCGCGCAGCTGCAGCCGCGGGAACTGCTTATGTTGTGTCAACAGTTCTATACATAGTCAACCTGAAGGCGAGTACTCGAGGCAGGTGACGGAGAGCGCGGGCGTGGAGACCTCGTAGTCGCCCCGGATGGAATCGTAGCGCGGCGGCACCACCACCTGTAGTGCTCGCGCAGCTGCAGCCGCGGGAACTGCTTATGTTGTGTCAACAGTTCTATACGTCATAGTCAACCTGAAGGCGAGTACTCGAGGCAGGTGACGGAGAGCGCGGGCGTGGAGACCTCGTAGTCGCCCCGGATGGAATCGTAGCGCGGCACCACCACCACCTTGTAGTGCTCGCGCAGCTGCAGCCGCGGGAACAGCTTGTGTTGTGACAACAGTTCTATACGTCATAGTCAACCTGAAGGCGAGTACTCGAGGCAGGTGACGGAGAGCGCGGGCGTGGAGACCTCGTAGTCGCCCCGGATGGAATCGTAGCGCGGCACCACCACCACCTTGTAGTGCTCGCGCAGCTGCAGCCGCGGGAACTGCTTATGTTGTGTCAACAGTTCTATACATAGTCAACCTGAAGGCGAGTACTTGAGGCAGGTGACGGAGAGCGCGGGCGTGGAGACCTCGTAGTCGCCCCGGATGGAATCGTAGCGCGGCACCACCACCACCTTGTAGTGCTCGCGCAGCTGCAGCCGCGGGAACTGCTTATGTTGTGTCAACAGTTCTATACATAGTCAACCTGAAGGCGAGTACTCGAGGCAGGTGACGGAGAGCGCGGGCGTGGAGACCTCGTAGTCGCCCCGGATGGAATCGTAGCGCGGCGGCACCACCACCTGTAGTGCTCGCGCAGCTGCAGCCGCGGGAACAGCTTGTGTTGTGACAACAGTTCTATACGTCATAGTCAACCTGAAGGCGAGTACTCGAGGCAGGTGACGGAGAGCGCGGGCGTGGAGACCTCGTAGTCGCCCCGGATGGAATCGTAGCGCGGCACCACCACCACCTTGTAGTGCTCGCGCAGCTGCAGCCGCGGGAACTGCTTATGTTGTGTCAACAGTTCTATACATAGTCAACCTGAAGGCGAGTACTTGAGGCAGGTGACGGAGAGCGCGGGCGTGGAGACCTCGTAGTCGCCCCGGATGGAATCGTAGCGCGGCACCACCACCACCTTGTAGTGCTCGCGCAGCTGCAGCCGCGGGAACTGCTTATGTTGTGTCAACAGTTCTATACATAGTCAACCTGAAGGCGAGTACTCGAGGCAGGTGACGGAGAGCGCGGGCGTGGAGACCTCGTAGTCGCCCCGGATGGAATCGTAGCGCGGCGGCACCACCACCTGTAGTGCTCGCGCAGCTGCAGCCGCGGGAACTGCTTATGTTGTGTCAACAGTTCTATACGTCATAGTCAACCTGAAGGCGAGTACTCGAGGCAGGTGACGGAGAGCGCGGGCGTGGAGACCTCGTAGTCGCCCCGGATGGAATCGTAGCGCGGCACCACCACCACCTTGTAGTGCTCGCGCAGCTGCAGCCGCGGGAACAGCTTGTGTTGTGACAACAGTTCTATACGTCATAGTCAACCTGAAGGCGAGTACTCGAGGCAGGTGACGGAGAGCGCGGGCGTGGAGACCTCGTAGTCGCCCCGGATGGAATCGTAGCGCGGCACCACCACCACCTTGTAGTGCTCGCGCAGCTGCAGCCGCGGGAACTGCTTATGTTGTGTCAACAGTTCTATACATAGTCAACCTGAAGGCGAGTACTTGAGGCAGGTGACGGAGAGCGCGGGCGTGGAGACCTCGTAGTCGCCCCGGATGGAATCGTAGCGCGGCACCACCACCACCTTGTAGTGCTCGCGCAGCTGCAGCCGCGGGAACTGCTTATGTTGTGTCAACAGTTCTATACATAGTCAACCTGAAGGCGAGTACTCGAGGCAGGTGACGGAGAGCGCGGGCGTGGAGACCTCGTAGTCGCCCCGGATGGAATCGTAGCGCGGCGGCACCACCACCTGTAGTGCTCGCGCAGCTGCAGCCGCGGGAACAGCTTGTGTTGTGACAACAGTTCTATACGTCATAGTCAACCTGAAGGCGAGTACTCGAGGCAGGTGACGGAGAGCGCGGGCGTGGAGACCTCGTAGTCGCCCCGGATGGAATCGTAGCGCGGCACCACCACCACCTTGTAGTGCTCGCGCAGCTGCAGCCGCGGGAACTGCTTATGTTGTGTCAACAGTTCTATACATAGTCAACCTGAAGGCGAGTACTTGAGGCAGGTGACGGAGAGCGCGGGCGTGGAGACCTCGTAGTCGCCCCGGATGGAATCGTAGCGCGGCACCACCACCACCTTGTAGTGCTCGCGCAGCTGCAGCCGCGGGAACTGCTTATGTTGTGTCAACAGTTCTATACATAGTCAACCTGAAGGCGAGTACTCGAGGCAGGTGACGGAGAGCGCGGGCGTGGAGACCTCGTAGTCGCCCCGGATGGAATCGTAGCGCGGCGGCACCACCACCTGTAGTGCTCGCGCAGCTGCAGCCGCGGGAACTGCTTATGTTGTGTCAACAGTTCTATACGTCATAGTCAACCTGAAGGCGAGTACTCGAGGCAGGTGACGGAGAGCGCGGGCGTGGAGACCTCGTAGTCGCCCCGGATGGAATCGTAGCGCGGCACCACCACCACCTTGTAGTGCTCGCGCAGCTGCAGCCGCGGGAACAGCTTGTGTTGTGACAACAGTTCTATACGTCATAGTCAACCTGAAGGCGAGTACTCGAGGCAGGTGACGGAGAGCGCGGGCGTGGAGACCTCGTAGTCGCCCCGGATGGAATCGTAGCGCGGCACCACCACCACCTTGTAGTGCTCGCGCAGCTGCAGCCGCGGGAACTGCTTATGTTGTGTCAACAGTTCTATACATAGTCAACCTGAAGGCGAGTACTTGAGGCAGGTGACGGAGAGCGCGGGCGTGGAGACCTCGTAGTCGCCCCGGATGGAATCGTAGCGCGGCACCACCACCACCTTGTAGTGCTCGCGCAGCTGCAGCCGCGGGAACTGCTTATGTTGTGTCAACAGTTCTATACATAGTCAACCTGAAGGCGAGTACTCGAGGCAGGTGACGGAGAGCGCGGGCGTGGAGACCTCGTAGTCGCCCCGGATGGAATCGTAGCGCGGCGGCACCACCACCTGTAGTGCTCGCGCAGCTGCAGCCGCGGGAACAGCTTGTGTTGTGACAACAGTTCTATACGTCATAGTCAACCTGAAGGCGAGTACTCGAGGCAGGTGACGGAGAGCGCGGGCGTGGAGACCTCGTAGTCGCCCCGGATGGAATCGTAGCGCGGCACCACCACCACCTTGTAGTGCTCGCGCAGCTGCAGCCGCGGGAACAGCTTGTGTTGTGACAACAGTTCTATACGTCATAGTCAACCTGAAGGCGAGTACTCGAGGCAGGTGACGGAGAGCGCGGGCGTGGAGACCTCGTAGTCGCCCCGGATGGAATCGTAGCGCGGCACCACCACCACCTTGTAGTGCTCGCGCAGCTGCAGCCGCGGGAACTGCTTATGTTGTGTCAACAGTTCTATACATAGTCAACCTGAAGGCGAGTACTTGAGGCAGGTGACGGAGAGCGCGGGCGTGGAGACCTCGTAGTCGCCCCGGATGGAATCGTAGCGCGGCACCACCACCACCTTGTAGTGCTCGCGCAGCTGCAGCCGCGGGAACTGCTTATGTTGTGTCAACAGTTCTATACATAGTCAACCTGAAGGCGAGTACTCGAGGCAGGTGACGGAGAGCGCGGGCGTGGAGACCTCGTAGTCGCCCCGGATGGAATCGTAGCGCGGCGGCACCACCACCTGTAGTGCTCGCGCAGCTGCAGCCGCGGGAACTGCTTATGTTGTGTCAACAGTTCTATACGTCATAGTCAACCTGAAGGCGAGTACTCGAGGCAGGTGACGGAGAGCGCGGGCGTGGAGACCTCGTAGTCGCCCCGGATGGAATCGTAGCGCGGCACCACCACCACCTTGTAGTGCTCGCGCAGCTGCAGCCGCGGGAACAGCTTGTGTTGTGACAACAGTTCTATACGTCATAGTCAACCTGAAGGCGAGTACTCGAGGCAGGTGACGGAGAGCGCGGGCGTGGAGACCTCGTAGTCGCCCCGGATGGAATCGTAGCGCGGCACCACCACCACCTTGTAGTGCTCGCGCAGCTGCAGCCGCGGGAACTGCTTATGTTGTGTCAACAGTTCTATACATAGTCAACCTGAAGGCGAGTACTTGAGGCAGGTGACGGAGAGCGCGGGCGTGGAGACCTCGTAGTCGCCCCGGATGGAATCGTAGCGCGGCACCACCACCACCTTGTAGTGCTCGCGCAGCTGCAGCCGCGGGAACTGCTTATGTTGTGTCAACAGTTCTATACATAGTCAACCTGAAGGCGAGTACTCGAGGCAGGTGACGGAGAGCGCGGGCGTGGAGACCTCGTAGTCGCCCCGGATGGAATCGTAGCGCGGCGGCACCACCACCTGTAGTGCTCGCGCAGCTGCAGCCGCGGGAACAGCTTGTGTTGTGACAACAGTTCTATACGTCATAGTCAACCTGAAGGCGAGTACTCGAGGCAGGTGACGGAGAGCGCGGGCGTGGAGACCTCGTAGTCGCCCCGGATGGAGTCGTCGCGCGGCGGCACCACCACCTTGTAGTGCTCGCGCAGCTGCAGCCGCAGGAACAGCTTGTGCTGCACGAAGTTGAACAACTCTACCATTCCATCGGCGTATCCGATGCACACGAAGGGCCTGCAATTTTTTTGTGACAAGAGTTACACCAACCGACCTTTTAGTCCCAAATCCAAATTACGCATGATCATCGGAAACAAAGTTTAAGATCACACGTCACACATACAAACATGCCTCTGCCAGGATGCGAACCGATCGTTCGTTCGATTTGCTACTACTTCAATTGCTATACCCTACCAGGGTCCATAATGTTCTCTTTCTATAAACTACCACCTATGTATTCACTTTATGGTATGCAATAAAATATTGAATTGAATTGAATTGAATTGCTCAACTTTTGAATCGAGAGGCAAGATGGCTACCGTTGTTCCAAGCGGTTTGCAATTTGGTTGCTCTCTTCCTTATAGTTAAGAATAGTTGCTCAATCACAATCAAATTATTACTGTTTTCAAAGAATAATGGTACTGACGGACGAGCCTTCTTACAGAGTAAATTAAAAATGAAACAATAGGAGAGTTCCTCACTTTTCAGGATGAACACTAAGCGCCAATGCATTCGTGGGCTTATTGTCGATAATGGGTTGGAACTCTTCTTTCACATAGTCCACAAAACCAACTCCTTGATTATGCGTGCCTGAATATAAAAAATGGGGGTTCTTAAATCTGTTCTAACTATTAGAGTGGCCATCATACAGAATGAATCTGATTCGGAATTCCGAAACGGAATGTCGATAATGTATGAAAATTCCGAAATAACGCATGTAAGTACGTGGTAGGTCCATAGATAAGTTGGATTTGCTGCATTCGAAATCGCTCGGATTTGGAATTCCGTATGTAGGTTTATGTGACCAGGCTTAGGAAATAAAGGGTCAAATATATACTAACAGACAATAAAGTCACGCACGACGAACGGTTTCCCTGCGATGGTGGCATCATCCGGTATTTTCATTTTCAGGAGCTTTTGTTTGGATAAGCCTGTCTCCATATCGATATCCGTCACAACTTTTTCCCAACATGGACACTTTTTTCGACCTGAATAACAAACCTACATTATATCAATACAATAAGGCATTGTTTACGAATCACGCAGAATTAAACTGCCTAACTGCTACAGTTCATTTCCTTGACCTCATACGCAACTTGACAGACAAGCAGTTCGTCAGAAACGCAACTCGTGAGATACTGTCGACTTGCGTAATTTGACGAAATGCCTGACGCCTGACAACATGCGTTATGGTCACCCATTCTTTAGTTTGGCCACACAAAAAGTACCTGCACAGTTTTGCTTTTTTGGCCACACAAAAAGTGGCTGCACAATCTTTATCGGGCCTAATTTAGTCACACCCATCTTGCATTTGGCCACACTTGCGAAATCTGTCAAGTGACTCAAGTTGCGTGTCTGTCGAGCTGCGTATTTGACGAGTGGCAAATCTGAGGAGTTGCGAATCTGACAAGTTGCGAATCTGACTCTGACGAGTTGCTATTCTGTCGACTTGCGTATTCTGGCAAAATGCGTATTTGACCACCTGCGTATCAGTCGACATGTGTTTGATCCGAACTTTCTTATAACATTTCAATATCATTTGTGTAAAGCCCACTATCCTGACTACCGGATAAATGAGGATCAAGCCGTGATTAAAAACTAACATTTAGGATCAAATATCTGGTAGCTGCGGGGCAAGATGTTGAAGCTCAGACCGCGCACGCTGTCCACAGTGAACCCGTGCACCCAGTACAGCAGCTTCAGCTGATCATCGTAAAAACGGATTTCGCCGACATTGTTGCCCGTTACTATTAACCTGTCTTGACAATATGACTTTCGTAAAAAGATGGAGAAAATTGTAAACTAAAAATAGAATAAAAAATAATCTGCTTACCCGTCAACATTTTTAATAACGTTAATTTTCTCCTTTTCTACTTTCAAGACTTTGATAAACCTTAAGTGTTCGTAATTGGTGTCTTCCACGTTTTTCCGGTGCTCTATGGTGTACCCGTACACTATGACGGAGCCCTTGCTGGACCCCACCAGAATTTGAGCAGTGCTCTCCACGAAAGTGAAACATGTCATCTTGCCCATGTCCGGCCCGATCTTCTTCTCTGGACATCGGATTTTCAATTCATAGTCGTCCGTCTCTTTTAGTAACCCTCGCTCGATGACAAACACTTTCTGAATTAATAAGAAAAAAAATAGTTAACCAGCATCAGGCACGCTTTACATAATTAAGGTTACGCGTAATTAAGGTAAAAAATTACATCATCATCATCATCATATCAGCCGCACGACACCCACTGCTGGGTATAGGCCTCCCCTAAGGATCTCCACGACGATCGGTCCTGCGCTGCCCGCATCCAGCGGCTTCCCGCGACCTTCACCAGATCGTCGGTCCACCTTGTCGGGGGCCTACCCACGGAGCGCCGTCCGGTGCGCGGTCGCCATTCCAGAACCATTCCGCCCCAACGGCCATCGGTTCTTCTCGCTATGTGTCCCGCCCATTGCCACTTCAGCTGAGCAATCCTTCGAGCGATGTCGGTTACTTTAGTTCTCCTGCGGATCTCTTCGTTTCTGATTCGATCAAAAATTACATAGTACAAAACTAATGATCAATACTGACACCTGAAATGCCAATCCATAAATCATTCTTCGTCATCAAGGCAAATTGTTCAGAATTCTGTGGGTTGAACTCCATCGCTATGACCGCGTCTCGAGGAATATTGACGTTCAGTCTGGCTAGAAAATAATAACATCATATTCACACATATAATTTCGAGAGTCTGTTAATAGGCCGCCGGCGACTTTGTCTGCGTGCACCCGTGGAATTTCATTTTTTTTACATGCAAACCTTGTCCTGACAAACACGAACACGATAAAAAATAAGCAAACAAATAAATAAACAAGAAAGCGACCTTGATTCCAGCATACATGGCATATGGCAAATGAATTTTATCATTAAAGATTTTCATTATGTTAACCGTGAGGTTCCTCCCAAGGCAGCGTCCAGATCCACCAGTAGATGGCAGCTGTGCCGTCGTTGTAGCCCAGCGTTAGGAGATACTTGGCATCGGCGCTGATGGCCACCTTGGACAGCTTCGTCTCCCTGTGGGGCGAGAACAGCGTCCGCTGCGGGAAGAAGTCCTGGCTGTCCCAGATGATCAGGATGTTCTCGGGGCCGGAGTCTGCCGTCACCAGCCATTTACCGCTGCTGTCCGCTGCTATAAAAGCCACCGTGTGTCGCTAGAAAGATTTATGCAAAATTAATTTTAAATAGGAGGACCGATCGTCGTGGAGATCCTTGGGGGAGGCATATACCCAGCAGCGGGTGTCGTGCGGCTGCTATGATGATGATGACGATGAATTAAATAACCTATCAAACTTTTCATCATTATCATAAGCCGCACGACACTCACTGCTGAGTATAGGCCTCCCCCAAGGATCTCCATGACGATCGGTCCTGCGCTGCCCGCATCCAGCGCTTCTCGCTATGTGTCCAGCCCACTGCCACTTCAGCTGAGCAATTCTTCGAGCGATGTCGGTTACTTTAGTTCTCCTGCGGATCTCCTCATTTCTGTGTCGATCACGCAGGGAAACGCCGAACATAGCTCTCTCCAATAAAAATGTAAGGCTAAGTAAAGTGTGTGTCCCGCTCACGTGTCCCTGCAGGATGCGCATCTGGTTGGAGGTCCAGTTGTAGAGCGCGGCGCAGTTGCCCGCCGCGTAGAAGGCCGTCGTGCTGCCGTTCGCGTTCAGGTTCAGCACACCCACTTTGGCGTTGTACCCGTGGATCCACCGGATACTCTGCACACAACATTCTATAATCATATGTGCTCTATGAATCTACAAGTGCTGGACACTCGAGAATGGACCATAAAACTTGCATTTTTGTAGTAGACAGATACAGACGGGATTTTCGAAACGTTCCTGGAAATAAGATTTGATTCTTACCTATGATCAATCAACCCAAATCGATATGCTTGGATGCTATAGAAGTACAGATGGCTAATAAATAAAGCCAGCATTTAACACACTTAATTTTTTTAGGGACTTAAGTTTTAAAACTTCACTTTGTACAGAAATGTGTAGGTACCTACTTTAATTAAAATCATTACTGAAATACAGCGTTAAATCTAACAACCGTAGGCCTCAAGACGTGATTTGTACATATATAAACAGCAAGACTATTTCTTCGATGAGTTTCTCTGAAGCAACTTGCAAATAATCCTATATTCCTGGTTTAAATAGTATTCCACGTACAAATGGTGTAGGCTTGATGATATGTTCGGAGAAGTCCGAGTGGCTCCTGAGCGCGGACAGCGACAAGCTGTAGAGCCGGCGTCCGGAGTCCAGGTCTTTGTTGCTTGGTTGTTGTTTTACACTTTTCAGAATGTTGGGTAGGGAGTGAAAGTTATCCATAATTGGCTTTTGGTAAATAAACTAAATATAACGTATAGTAAAACCTAAAACCAAGTGTTTAAGTTACGAGTGTCAAACGCTGACGTAGCTGACTTTTGATTTGAAAAGTGTCATTTTGAGGCAATTTTGCTTAGTTTTCGATACTAAACGAAAAAGTTTTTACACGAAGGCTATGGCTAACCGCACACACGCAATATTATTGGCAATAATTTGCATATTGACAATAATATTGTGTGTTTGCGGGCGGTATTGAGTGAGGATTATGTCGGTATCATATTCATCATATTGTTCAATATTATTGTATAAAAACAAAAAAAACAACTTCAAAAATCCTGCCTCTAAAAAGCAAGAAATAATACACAAATCGTTAGATACGCTTACCATTGTTATAATAAAACACGTCTATTGAAGTCGGGTGGGGCTTTTAGAATAAAAAAAAGAAGTTGTAGGTACTGCAGCCAGACCCACCCGACTTTAATAGACGTGTTTTATTATAACAATGACAATGCGTATCTAATGATTTGTATATTATTTCTTGCTTTTTAGAGGCAGGTTTTTTGAAGTCGGTTTTTTGTTTTTTTAAACAATTTTTGTTAAACCAGAATAGAAGTTCAGCTGTTTGTCCATCCAATGAATTCTGTTTAAAGCTTACGAAGGGCGGCACAAGGCATCTCATATTTCATTATCTCGAGCCAAAGGTCATACTATACACAATAATAAAATAATGTAATATTGTTGTCGCATTTGTTCATAGCGTCCGCTTTCTTTGTTTCTGCAGTAGTGAGCATGTGCGCTCGTACACATTTAGCACGTTTTGTTTATTTTATTGTAATTACAATTAGCTATGTTTCGAGTAGAACGATATTTTTGGAGCTGAATGACCCATCGAAGGAGGAGGTCAGTGTTATCTTTGCTTACTTACCTAATTTTTCTATTTAATTATCTTCTTTTACTCGACTTCCTTGATGTTCGATTTGTTATGAAGTTACATTGTTTACTAAAACCACAACTTATAACATTAGGGCGTATTTTTATTTTCTTGTACCATAGTTCATAAATATAAAACTGCAATAAAATACTATATGATATTTTTTTTCTAATCATAAATATATAAATTAACTGAATATTCATATGTTTTTAAAGTTAGTACCATATCTTTTAAAATAAAAAATAGTTTAATGTGCTAGACCTGATAAAAGGCTCCATTGAGTTACGAAAAATTAATAGATTTTTTACAAATTAAATAGGCCAGTAATTATAAAATAATATTTATTTGGAACATAATCAGTCAATACTACAATTATCTATTAGATATTAAACATTTAAACACAACTTGAGCAATAAAAATCTCTAAATGCTCTCCTTTGAGTTACAGATTGGTCATAAACCTATACTTTTTTTTGCTTATAACGTATTTTAAGATAAATTAGACGATAAAATCTAACACAAATGTGAAATAAAGGAATTATAAAATATTTATTTGGTAACAAAATGGCACGTTAATTAAGGAACTTAATAAAATATCTTTAATTTCTTAACACTAGATTTGGTAGACATCACTCAATGGAATCACGAAATAACTAAATGGAAAAAGTAAAGCTTTGCTCACAAGAAACACTCACATATTCCGTGTTATTACAAAATATTTTAAAACACTGTTTAACTAAACACATGTTTTAATGTGATGCTGTCTCTGTCAAGAAATATTGTCCAAAAAGTGACAGCATCACATTTAAACATGTGTTTAGTTAAACAGTGTTTAAAAATCTTTTGTAATAACACGGATGATGTTTAACAGGAAGGTACTCTAACTACGAACCTGTAAAAATATTTATAGGTGATTGAAATGAAAATGACATATTAATTTATCGTTTCACGATAAAATTACAACTCTTAGTTGCTCCCGTGCGAAGCCTGGGTGGGTCACTAGTCAATTTACAATTTGCACACGCCCTTACCTTCCACTGAGTTACAAATTCATTCCAATGAGTGAAATGTTTCTCAGCCGACGTAACTCAATCCATGTGAGTGAAATTACAAAAAATATTTCACAGGTTATTATTTTTGCCTTGCATTAAACTTCATTTTAAATTGAGAGTGTATACCTTGATCTTTCTAAAAAATAACACATAAACACTTAAGTAATGATTCTTACCTTGGATTTGCCTTGAATATTCCCGTTTATCAATGGAAAATTTGAACAGCACCAAACTAACAACCACACGTATGAGCTTCTCGTTACGGTATATTAAATGGCTGACAGTGATGACGCTTTGAGTTGGTGTTGCCAAATTGAAAAATATATTTACATCCGGTAGAAAAGATAAAATATGGTTAGAAATTACCGTCACTCAGTAGGAAATTTCCACTAAGATCAATTTGAGTTACAAGAAATAAACTCTTATTTTGCAATATTTACCGTTGATATTTCGTGAAAGGCATTTTGAACGTTCAGAAATATACAACTGTCTTTGGAATCAGTAAAAATTCAAAGTTTTGGCGGCAACAGTGATGATAAACGTAAGATTAAACCACTACATTTAGTGAGTTACATAACATTTTAGTACTAACGAAAAGCTTACGAGTACTTTCAAAAAATCATAAAAAATACAATTTAAGGAAAACCTTAAAATAAACATCATAATTCAAAACAAAAATAAACACTTAATCTTAATTTTGTTATTCACATAGTGAATATTGCTAATGATCACAAAAAAAAATTGCACAATTGAGGTGACACGTGAAAAAATGCAAGGTACAAAAAAATAAAAATACGCCCATTATTATTTTTGCACTAAACATAAAGTAAGACACGAAGACAGGCCAGGCCATCCTATTATTACGTAGGTATAGGTACTTACCTCAGTAAGGAAGGACGCGTATTTCTTTTATAAAATTGCGCAATCTTTTTTTATGCACAACGGCATAGTGCTTGGCCTTCACCGCACCCGATGCGGTGCTGGAAGCGCACTACACCCGGAATCCTCATCACTGAGGAATTGGCTATCTTACCTCTAACTGCCGGAACACAACAAATATTAAATTATTGTTATGGCGTCAGACTTAGGTGAGATGGTGGTAGCTAGCCAGGCGGACTTGAAATAAGCCCTACCCAGGGGGGCGATTCCCAGGGGGGATACAATTTGTACTCGGTTTGGTTGGTACCAAACCGAGTACAAATTGTTTCCCCCCTGGGAATCGAACCCGGGACCCTCTTCTTAGACGGGTGGGCGAACCACAGTACCTAACAACAAAATAGCATTGCCTAACAATGCATTGTTAACTTTGTTCCACAGTTATCATTCTTGACAAAGTATGGTTACCTCCCCGAAGCGCCCGTGGGCCTGGATTTCGCGTACACGCCCCAGTCGGTGTCGGAGGCCGTGCAGAAGATGCAGGCCTTCGCCGGCCTTCCGCAGACGGGCCAGCTGGACTTGGCTACTAAGCAAGTCAGTATTCATCTCTATGAATGTCAAAGAAATTTCTTATGTCTTATGTCTGCTCTTATGTCTGCTCCACAAGTTGGCCCAAGCCTTGGCCAATTTATCGTTCGTTGATGCTTTTGAAAGAACCTCTTTGAAGCATTGTCACAAAACCGGTTGAGTTTGCCAATATTGTGGCCAACGTGTGGAGCCGGTATACACAATAAAAAACCTGAAACAATTGTTTTATTTAATTCCTAATAATATTTGCAGTTGTTCAAGAAAAAAAGATGCGGAGTCAAAGATATCGTCAACACAGCAAAAACAAGAAACCGTAGATACATATTACAGCAGGCATGGACGAAGAAAACCATCACTTATAGGTACCAATTTCATACCTAAAAGAACACTTAGTTTTGGCGACTTTCTTGCATAGGTTCGGTTGGCGTCAAAGTAGCACGTGGTGTACTATTGAGTCTGCTATGTGTCAGGCAGTAATGTCGCACCAAACATACGAGTAAAAAAATATAGTAGTGTAACTTACTGAAAAAGGCTTGTAGTTGGTGAGACAAAGTCCTCGAGGCAGGTGTACATTTGTTCCATGACGCCAGGGTATTGAACGGGTCCAGCACCCTGCCGCAGCACCGCGTCGAGGCGCTCATGGCGGAAGGGCTGGCGGTGTGGGCGCCGCACGGCCGGCTGCGCTTCGACCAGCGGCACGACGGACACGCGGACATCGAAATCTCTTTTGCTAAGAAAGATCATGGCGATGGGTAAGAACTACTATACTCTAAAAGTCCTAGCCAGGGCTCTGTCACTCCGCGCGTGAGTATGAAGCGCTTGGCGTTCTTATTTAGGGCTTCCCCTATATTACTTTACTCTTTGGTGAGGACCAATTTCATACGTCAGAAAAGATAAGAGCTACGCGATAGAAAGAGAGGCGTCGACAAATACTAGGTGAAATAAAATAAATAATGTAAGGGAGCTGTGCGATGTGTCGGAGCAAGAGTCGCTATTTATTTAAATGATTTTGCGGATTGCAACTTTTGTACGCTAGTACTATTATTTATTCTGTGACCTAGCACTAATTGAACAGATCTCCCTTGCACTTCTATTTCGACACATTATTTCGGTTGTGTCCTAATCACCTCTAAAAGCCCTAAAATAAGTTGAACAAACCTTCGTCATCACGTTTCATATTCAGCAGATTATTCCATTGCCTATCTTTCGTCAGGTTCCCATTCGACGGGCCGGGGCACGTAGTTGCGCACGCGTTCCCCCCGCCCCACGGCGCGATGCACTTCGACGACGACGAGCTGTGGGGCGAGGACCCGGGCGACCAGGATGACGTCACGGACTTCTTCGCCGTGGCCGTGCACGAGATCGGCCACTCGCTCGGCCTCGCCCACTCCAACGTGAAGGCTTCCGTCATGTACCCGTATTACCAGGTGCCGGTGGAGAAACTACACATCGACGATATTATGGGGATGCAGGATCTCTACTGTAAGTGAATGATGACTATCTGAATAAGTATAGGATTGACATAATGTTTCGTAAATCGTGTAATCGCAAATCTCAGTACCTAATTAGTTCGTTATAGATCTAACATTTGTATTTTTTGCGGGTCTACCTGAACAGATTACTTACCGAAATCCATAGTGTCTGTAGGTCTGTAACCAACAAACCAACCAATAGTGTCTACAAAACTTCCAACTTTTTTGGTGTCAGCAAAATGTGGTACCTATACCTAGCTTCCACATTTTATTATTTTTTATTATTATTGTATTATTAGGAATCCTAAGGTTGTCTGGAAGAAATCGCTTCCAGCGATAACGGCCCGGCCACAGCCCGCCGCGGCAAGCGAAATCGGTAATCACTGTGCGGTCGTGACGACGAGATTAGAGGCTGGCGAGGATGGCAGCGGAGGTGGCAGTGATTATTGAATTCGCTTGCCGCGCCGCCCACCGCGGCTGGCTGTGGCCGGGCTGTAAGACCTCCTTTGCCTACCATAGATTTAAGGTTTAATTTGTGATTGACCTCTTATACAAATGTGTGTGTGTACAATAAAGTTTTCATCTATCTAAGATTACCTTACTACATTAGTAACCACGAAAGATAACCACTTATTTTTTTTAATTCCTATTTAGTAAAAGATGAATTGGATGAAGTGACTCCTGCGCCGGAGCCGGAGAGCCCGGGCGTGGGGTCATCGCAAGTGCCGCGCTTCACGAAGGCCGCCAGCGAGGAGCTGGAGGAGAACGAGATCCCGGACCTCTGCTATACCAACTACGACACCATCCAAGCGATACAGGGCAAGCTGTTCGTCTTCGAAGAGGAGGTAACTTATTTATATGATTCGAGTTGAGTCGTAGTAGAAATGGTTGAGTGCAATGGGAATGTCCGAAAAAATGAAATTGGCTGAATATTTTTTAGAGGTAGCAGCTCAGACGGGACTCGAACCCGCATCCTTAGGATTGCGTCTGTGTTTCCGAGCGCATACAACCTGACTCTATTCAAGGCCAGAGTGAATAAGCACCTTCTGGGCAAGCTCGCTCCATCGTAGACCCTGTCTTTGCTTTTGGGCAAGACTGGGGTAAAGAGCAAACCCATTAAATATATATAAAAAAAAAATGCATTGGGCCGGAATCCTAAGGGTGCGGGTTCGACTTTAATTTTTTTTTTTTTTACGCAACCGAAAATTCTGAAACTTTTTTCTATTACTAAGGGCGTTGACTAAGGGAGCTTATTCCTACCTATAAACAATATTCAGCCAATTTGTTTTTTTCGCATATACCCCATGTTCACTTAAAATCGCAAAATTTTCCCAATGCTCAAACTTCAACAGTGGATGTGGGTGATAAAAGACAAAGTCGTTCAAGATGGATATCCGAGAAGATTCCACGAAGTCTTTAAAGGGCTACCTGAAAGAGTCAACATCATCAAAGCTATTTATGAAAAACAGAATGGGAATATCGTCATATTTTCAGGTAACTAACTCGTCTATATCTGAATTATTATGTCAATTTTCCATTCACATTTAACACTTTACATTTAATGGACCCCATAACTAAACGATCAAAACTGCTTGTCAATCATTTACATTGCATCGTCTTGTCAATCACATTTTGATCGTCTAGGAGCGATGTTTGTTTCCAGAGGCGCTAGTGGACTTGTGCTCTTTCAACCTATATTACTTTACTCTTTACAATCGAGAGAATGAGCGTAGCGTCTATCGAGCGTTCATCAATAACGCCAGAGCGTTGAAAGTTGTAGAAAGAGAAATGCTTATAAACGTTTGCCATTTGGGTAGGCTCTCAGAATAGATAGATTACCGTGGCCTATCAGAAGTAGGCCACGCCCCAAATGGTAATGCAAAGTAAATTGACAAGAAATGCTTGATCGTCTAGGGGCTACTTAACAGTTTAAAGTTCAAAATCGATTGAATAAAGTCATTTTTGTATAACCTGATGTGCTGCGGACTGTACATAAAAGTTGAACAGTCACAAGCAATAAAATGTACACACCATAGGACTATTGTCACATTCACATTACTTCCAATACATATCACACTGACAGGTATACCTATTGATGGAATGAGACATGGTTCTGCTCGTGACGGGACTTTGTAAAATTTGTACGCACGACAGCACCTCAGGTTATACAGTTAAACTGCGAAAACAGCTTTTAATACGTAGGGCATAAAAGCGGTCTCAAGGTCAACATGTATAGTCTGAGGTGCCGTTCTGTGTACATCGATTTCAATACAAAAATCTGTGGCTCTCCAGGTAAAAAATACTGGGAGTTCGACGCTTCCTTCCGGTTGGTAAAGGTGGGCCGGCTGACCGACTACGGCGTGCCGCGGCGCGTGCGCGAGCTGACCACCGTGTTCCTGTCCAACTTCAACAACAGGACCTACCTCATCGAGTACGAGTGGTTCTGGCGGTTCGACGAGGCCGCTGGCACTATGGACATCGGCTACCCGAAAGAGATGTCCGCCTGGCGGCAAGTGCCTTACCCGGTTGACGCTGCTATTATATGGAAAGGAGGTAAACATAGTCTTCTAACCTCATTGAACGAATATTTCTTCTTATAGGAGGAATATTCTTATATTTTCCCGTTACGTCTAGACCATACTTGACGAAGTTAGTTTGGTCGTTTTGTTAGTTGTGGCAATACAAGTATAAGCTTATTCGAAAAATATCAAGTTTCACGAAATGGTCCTTCGAGCTACACTTCATTTATACAGGGTTATTTGTAAAACACCAACAACCTCACAGGAGTAGATTACCAACATCTTAAACAACAACATTTGTTCTACGACTTTTGATAATTCGTTAAATTTTACTTTCATACAAAAAAATATTATTTTAATTTACCGTTCGTATGTTCATAAGTCTACGAGCGGCGCGCGTAGCGCCTGGTGCGCGCGACCCGCCCGCCCCGCCGCCATCCATAGACGTAAAAAGTCGAACAGTACAATAAAAACTTGAAAATTCATTATTGGTGAATGTATTGAGTTATCATAAAAGTCGTAGAACAAATGTTGTTGTTTATGATATTGTTAATCTACTCCTGCGAGGTTGTTGGTGTTTTACAAATAACCCTGTATAAACCACAGAGGAAATAATCACTACGTTTTAGTATAAACCATAAATTTATTATACTTTATTAAGTTTATGGTATAATAGTAGATTGTTATACAAGACGCTAAAATTACCCATTGCATACGAGGTAGTTTTATTCCCGAGCTTTAGCGAGGGAATAAATAGAAACCGAGTTACAATGGGTTTTAGCGTCGTGTGTTACACTATACTTTTCACTACGATTGCGAGAAAATAAAATACAATATTAAATAGTTTATACACCTACTTCCGTAAACGAATCCACTCGTTTCTCTATCCTCCACTTCATAATCTTTTTGTACAATATTTAAATAAATGATTTGTGCTTGACGGCAAAAGATTAAAATTATTTATTTCCTATTACAGTCACACAATTCAATCAGTTTGTAATTATAGAAAATTTCTAAAGATTTCGCGCCATGGTACCTGCTGTAGCAGCTAAGCAACACAAACACGCATTCTACGATTCACTCTGTACACAGAGTATAAATAAGTCTATGATTTCACCGAAGAGATGCTTTTAGTTCCATTTTCAAAAATAAGAATGTGACACTGGGGGCCTATTACGAAACTTGGTCACGATAGTCGTCCGCAGTTCGTCGGTTGTAGTTATTACAAATATTCTCAATGTAGCTATCGTAGTCCATAGTCTATTAAACGAATAATTACGGATCCACTAGAGAGAAACTGTCAAATTTACGCAATCATTTTGCAATATCGCATACGCAAGTGCTTTGTAATAGGAATCAATCAGAACGAAGCACGGCTGCAGCTGCGTGTATCGTATTAAACTTTTCGTAATAGAGTATTAAGTCGAGCGAGTTTTTATTCGTGATTATGAATAAAGACTTTTTCGTTTTAGTAGGCTCATTGGTAATAGACAAACATTAAAAAAGAAAAAACTTTATCCCCTAGGGCTTATTATGCTATTTTATCTCGACTCTTGAACGTTACAATGACGCACTTTTTGAGCAAGAGGAGTGAAAACATATTTTTTTATATAATTTTCTCAATAATCGGAGCATTCTAAATGTTAAATTAATACTAATGTATACTCATTGCATTCATTGCAGACACGTTTTTCTTCCGCGGGCCGCGGTTCTGGCGGTTCGACAACACGGTGGTGCAGGCGCACCCCTACTACCCGGTGCCTACGGCCCAGGTGTGGTTCCCCTGCGGGTCCTCGCCAGATATGGAACACTACTTCACTAACGACGAACCCTAAACTGACTAACTTAAGCACCACGCAGCTCCGTTAACTCATTTTAATTAAAAACATTTTAAATTAAAGACGACCGCAATGTTTTGAAAACTAATAATTAGCTGACGTCTCTTTTTGAAGTCAAGGGCCTAATATACTCTGATATTGGTTCGGTGGGCCTCAACTCAACACAAGAAAAACATTATATTCTAACTAAATAGGTAGGTAAAATAGGTATAATTTGTAGACATGTGAATTTAATTTTGTCAATACAATGACAGGCCGCCAAGAACGTAACCGCGGGCCGCCCGCGGCCCGCGGTTACGTTCTTGGCGGCCTGTGGGTTGAAGACTCTTGTTTTAGGGGCTGCCTCCACGAGCGAGAGAATAGCGACGATGGTACGTATTTCCATACAACTATCGCCGCGATAACATCGCCGTGTGTAGACAGACACGCATAATCATAATCATAATCATTTATTTGCATTAAATAGGGTATTTTACAATAAAGTTGGTCGTCATTTGTTAAGTGCTTACCTATGTAGCCATATGAGATAGCATGCAAATATTATAGAATTTTCATTATTGATTTTATAAAGTATAGTATTTTTATTTATATGATTAATTAAAAAGAAACAGCCAGTTTGTATAATTATTCAATGTCAATACTCTTTTTTTGATTTAAATTCAACTAAGCCGTGCATAGACTACAACAAGACTCCTTATGTTTCAAAAACTCATCGATGGAATAGAATGTGTGTTCTAGCAACCACCTACGCAAAAGTGTTTTAAAACGCTGTATAGATAAATCCTTAAAGCGACTCGGTATTTTATTAAAGATTTTTTTAGACATAGCATGACAATTTTTAAGGAATCGTTGAGTTTTTGGGACCGTCATTAAAACCAGTCTATGGGGGTCGCGTCTTGACCTTTGGGTTATGTCTTTCGCCATTGTAAACTTATCCATATTTTGCTTTACAAATACACACACTTCAAGAATATAGAGGCTCGGAAAGGACAGTATTTTTAAAGATTTAAAATAGGGCTTACATGATATATCTGGAGCTATGTTACAAATAGCTCTTATGCACCGCTTTTGCGCAATAAATAGCTGTTTAATATCAGTGCCGTTTCCCCATACTATCAAACAATATCTTAATACAGATTCTATATACGCAAAATAAGCAGTAATTGCTGCATTTACACTTGCTACCTTAGATAGTTTGTATAACGCAAATACAAATCTATTAATTTTGCCACAAATTTTCTCTATATGTCCCTTCCATGATAATTTTGTATCTATTAAAAGACCCAGAAATATTGCACTTTTTGCATTTTCCAGAAGATGTCCATCAATGTAAATGTCAATTGATTGATTTTTAAAATTATTAAAATTCATTATACTTGTCTTTGATAAATTTATTTTTAAATTATTATTTTGAAGCCATTTCATTATTAATGTCAAAGTTGTTAATATGTCAGTTTTATGTTGTTCAATTGTCAGATTTTTTCGCAGAGTGTATTTCTATACACTCTGCGTGTCTGTCTACGTGGCACGACGATAACATCGTCGGCGATTCTTCGCTCGTGGAGGCAGCGCCATAGTAACAAAGAAAATGTAGTACAATATTGATATTGATAATTAAAGTGAAAATATTTGTCTTTTGTAGCAACACCTGTTTGTGGACAAAAATGGTGTAGATTAAAAAGGAAAACTACAAATTTCATTAAAAATATATCACTTTATTCAAATTCTAATATAAAAACAGAAGTGAAGAAAACATTTACTCTCTTGATGAAGTGCTCTCGGAATGTCAATAAGTGCAAAACAACTATTGATAAACTTCCGGTTAAGTAACAAATAATACTGCGTCCGCGCACTAGCGGAACGAACTAAACAATTATCAACTAGTTGGTTCAAACATTTGCGACACTATACATAAATAGGTATAATAATTTAGTTCTCATTATTGAATTTATTTTGTACTCTAAAACGTTTATCAAACGAGGCAAGATGGAATTTAATTCGTGCAAGCACCAAATACATATCCAAATATAAATACATATTATAGTAATACAATAAATATTAAGTAAGTCAACAATTTGTCTGTACAATAGGTAGATGTTATAGTATTCCAGTGTGGATTAACAAGGATCGAAACCACTACTATCTTGTTCGACATATGGATTAAAACATTATGGCCATTCACTGGTTTAGTATGCGTATTTGTTCATTGGCAAACCCAAGCTGGCGTATCGTATAGTTCTTGCATCTCACGAATGCGCGCGTCAACACTCTAAGGTTGATACCAGGGATTGAAATACCGTTAAAAAAATAACGTTAAATAACGTTAAAAATACCGTTAAATCATTTTACCGATAAAAATAACGTTAAAATTATTGGACCGGTAAAATTACCGTTAAATATAGCGTTCAACTTTACCGATACAATAGTACCGGTAAAATTATCGGTAAAAAAGTAACGTTATTAATAGGAATAACGATAATTTTAAAGTAACGGTAACAAAAAGTAAGAAATAACGTTAAAATTAACGTAATTTAGTGAAATAACGTTAATTTCAATGTAACGTTATTTATTGACATAACGTTAATGTTAAAAGTAACGGTAAGAAAGTAAGAAATAACGTTACATTTAAAAATAACGTTATCAATCCGTGGTTGATACTCGTTAAATTCACGCTCATTCGTGAGTTGCAAGAACTATACTAATAAACGGAGAATAAGTTTATAGTTAGAATAACCAAAAAGTTTGTTTAAGAATATGACGCTTTGAGACGTCAAACTTAAGGAATAATATTGCTAAGCAATATTTTTAGTTAAACTAGGTATAAACTTACTCTTAAATTATTAGTAAGGCAGCTAGTTACCAAGTCAAGCATAAACTGGCATCATATGCACAGTCAATGTACATTAAATAATAATAATAATAAATGCTTGGACAATTTCACACAGCGCCAATATCTAGCCCCAAACTAAGCAAAGCTTGTAATATGGGTGCTAGACAACTGATATACTACTTATATACTTTTTTTAAATATATACTTATTATACCTACATAGTAACACCCAGACCCGTCACAGAAATTAAAATTCATCATTTCAATTTCTGCCCGGCCGGGAATCGAACCCGGGACCTCTTGCGTGGTAGGCCGGCATGTTGACCACTGCACCATTCTATTTATGTTCAAAAATGTGATCTAATCAGCTTGAAATAAAGTTTATTATTATTTGAAAAAAATTAAATACCTGTTTTAATTTGACCAATTTATACTTGACTGGCTTTTTTAGGTTATACGGACCTTAAGATGTTAGCTCGGATGACAGTTACCCGGATAATTATTTTATCAACTCTCGCTAAGCGATTCCGTTCTCATGATTTTTGATGTGCGTTTAATGAATCTTGTACAAGCACCCGTTTCTTTCGAAGTTATTAACAGTTTGTTATAGTCGGGTGGTGAAAAACAATAATATACATACTACGCGTTTACTTCATCATTGCCGCTACCTCCCGGCCCGCTTCCTCATACCGCACCCCCTGCGTCGCCCTGCTAGTACGGCTAGCAATGCAACGCTTAATTTTTGTTTCTGTTGATTTAATCATTACGTTCGTTATTTGTGTTGTTATAATGATTAAAAGAGTAAAGTTCCTACTAATGGCGAACCTAACTTGTTATATAAATTAATGACACTCTTTGAACAAGAAAAAATGAAAAACAGTTGAAAAACATGATTACTTTTTTGTCTACAGTACCGTTAGCTGTGACGTCATAACGGTCGTCGACGGCAATCACGAAGTGAACGCATAGTAATGGAGTTTAAAAAAAATTTAAATCCATTTTTTTTCTATCACTACAATACATATTTGTAGCTGTTGGTTTTTACTAATTTGTATATTTATAACGTTATAATCGAATTATATGATCGGTTTGTTCGACCAGAAGGTTGAGTGTGCATGTGTATCGGTTAGAAATGTTCCAAATTACACATATAGGTAAAGAAAAAAATTTTCTACGCCTGTCGGTCTACCGCGCAACTATATGGACATAAAGTTTACACTTTTTTTATATTTGAGGTCCCTATTTTTGTCGTTTTGGTCTCTATTTAGTGAAGCGCAGGTCATTACTGGCTAATTTTGCGACCCCTTAACAAAATCAAATATAAGTTCAAGGAAGTAATAAAAAACACAGTTTTCAGCCACTTTTGATATCCTAAGCATCTAGGCGCGCGCGTTCACCAGAGCGGGTCGACCGTGCGATGCGCAAACAGTGACAACAATTTCAATTTGTGTAGGCAAAAGTTTGGGGTAAAAATGTAAAAAAAATAATTACTTAATAAATTGATCGTAATGCTGGTATAGAATGACCTGACCAATTTTGTAAAGGGGTTCAAAGAGGGTCGAAAAAGTATTAGTGAAATCGGCAAAAAATACTATAAAAATAGAACCTCAAATGTAAAAAATAAGACTGAATCTTAACTACATGTTCATATCAGTTATTCAGATCTTTACCCCAAAGAATCCACCCTAAGGTAAATTCGCATACACTACGGTTACGCGATTCGATCAAGAATACCGTAGGCTTAGATGTCCAGTCAGTCTCAAAAACGGCACCTCGAAATAACGCTTATTTAGTACAAAGTATTATTTTCTTTGTTTCTTACTAATTAAAATTGAATTTGGAAAGAATTGTAATTTGTACAGATAACTCTTTTTGGCCTCATCCCGTTTTCGGAAAATCGATATCGGAAAAGTGTTTTTCTATACTTTTCTTCCACCAGTTAACCCCCAGTGGTTGACAACGGAAAAAGACAGTCCATATTCCGGTCAACTCAATCCGCGCACAACGGGGTTGGTTACATTTATAGTAATGTGTGTTACTTTTAAAACTTTACCTACATACAATCTGCGAATGTAGCTGTTTGTTGTGCCAAATAAATAAAAAAAAACCCGATACCCCCCAGTGAGGGAATAAAGTGGGAGACAACGGGAATAGGCCAAATATTAATTGGGCATTCCAATTTCAAAATTTCGAATCGCTTTTTGTTTTGTCAGTCGGTGCCATATTTGCGTACAGTTTTAGTTCCGTAAAGCATTATCTAGGGTATTCTTGTCCGAAGGTGACGCGGTAGACTCGCTGATGTCAGTGGTGGTAGTTCGCTTAGCTGCAGCAGGAGGCGGGGTTGGGGTCGCGGCCGGAGCGCTTGGTGATGCTGAGACGCGTGAACTCCTCCGCGACCGTGGGGTGGATGCCCACTGTGTTCATCAGCTGCTCCATTGTGATGCCGCATCTGCCAACAGACAATACCTTTACTCTACTGTCCGTGACGAACGAGACTTTAAATGCAAAATACTCGTCTTTTAGCTCAGTATTTAGTGGCATCAAAATTGCAAATCAAGGGAAGCCGCTTGGCACAGGCATACGTAGTGGTAGAGATGGGCAAAGGGCCATGTATTGACCTGACTACTGGGTTTAAACCCAGTGAAGTCGGATGAACCATTTTGTTGACCTAAATAAAATCTTTATAAATAAAGGTCTCTGCCCACTACACCGTACCATACCATGGCCGTGCTAGGAACGTGTCAAGCAAAAAAATATTCTTTGTATTGAAAAGTATGACAAGAACATGGCCGGTGACGGAACGGTCTAGTGGGAATAGTGTCATACTTTTCATTCAACACAAAGAATATTTTTTGCGTTATTCTAAGGAGATAATGAAGAAAAATAAATTAATATTTTTGTTAAAATTTTTGCATTTTTTAATATTGATTCCAAGAACTTTTTGATTTACCCTCGTACAGTGTAGTGGGCAGAGACCTTAACTCGCCAACGCGACGCCCGGAAAACAAGACACAATAGATTTTCTATTGTTGTCCGGTCGCCGGTGTCCGCTCGGACGTAGATGAATAAAGTGATATTTTGTCCTTGTCTGTATTGATTTAACAAGAAATTGTTTCCATAGCAACGTCACGTGTGACATATCAATAGAAAAAGCAAAACTGTAAAAAGTTTCTATAACATACAATAATGGGGTTTTACTAGGTTTAAACCCAGTAGTCGTCTTTAAACAGGGTCTTTTGCCCATCTCAGTTCCTGTCTGTGTTGGATGACTGATGAACGATTACTTCAGGAGAAGAGAGAAAGGAAGAGAGAAATAGACTAAATGCAAAATGCTCGTCTTTTGTGTCTCCAGTGAGTTAAAGTTAACTTCACTTGTGAATGTTTTTAGTATCGAACATAATCTTCTAATGGCCAAATACTCAAACGCTTCTTAGCCAAAATCTTCGGCTGAGTTTTCCTTAATTTTAGAGAAGCTATCAGTTAGTGTGTATGGCAAATCTAACAACTTATTTGAAAAATAAGATGACCTTAACTTCAAGAATATGTCGAGTTTTGGGCCGTCAGTTATTTTTATCAATAAAACATAAATTTAGAGTTGAAATTTTACTTACTTTATTACTTTTGGCATCTTTTTAATTTGGAACTTATTAATTTTTCATTTGTTCCTTCGCCAAAAGTATTTCTTTTAATTTAGCACAGATAAATAACTATTCAATCGTTTCCTTTCAAAATAAAACATATATAAATCTAAACCAATTTATGAAGCCACAATCCACAAATACACGCAGATACACACGTCTAGGTCATAACGCCCCTCTGTTTTCGTCGGGGGTTAAAAAAAGATTCTCAAGCGATATTAAATTTAAAGTCCTTCACAAATAGTCCAATATCAATTGATATTAGTGGGTCAATAAAAGAAATGTTAAAAAGACAAAAATCTGATGCCCAGCCCAGGAGCAAAGTGCAAATGAAAGCGAAAGATGAGAAATGCTAAAAATGATATGAGGGTGTAATGACTTGATAGCGGCGTGACATCAAGTCAAGCCTGTGACACTCCGCACTTTAGGTATGAAGCTATAAGTACGCGGCGGGCTCGACCGGTCGGGCCAATGCAGAAGGCTGCCACGCGCCGGTCGCGTCCACGTTAGTTCAATACTCACTCACACGCTCGCCGCGTCGCGTATGATATTAAATACGTTTGTCGCTTAAGATATTTTACAAAAATGTTCTAATAGTTTTGTTTGCTTATCTTACGATAGTGGGTACGTACAATCGCTTTCCTTTTCTGATATGCTAGGTACGCAGTTCATTTAAAGAAAGACAACCCTAACGTCATCAGAAGAGATTAGTGTACGCGACAAAAAGAGAGGCAACTTCTAGGTGAATATAACTGTGCTGAATTGAGTTTTATTGTATAGGAGCAAGAGTCGCCATCTATTTAAAATGATCTTGCGAATGTCCTTTATGTACTTGTACTATTATGTATTCTGTGGCCCTGTTGACTAAGAAAAGCTAGAAAATGATGGGATATGAGGTTATACTGACTTCATAGCGGCGGCGAAGCCCTGTATGACCTCTCCGGCGACGGGCCCCGCGAAGTGCAGCCCCAGCACGCGCTGCGGCGCCTCCAGCAGCGCCACGGCCTTCAGGTAGCAGTTCTTCACGTTGCGCTGCGGGATGAAGAACTCCGTCGGCTTGTAGTACGCGTGGTACACTTCCACCGCATCCGCGCCGTACCTAAGGAACAGATCCAAGAGTCAAATACTGCTTGGGCTACAATACAACATTAATTAGGTAGAGGACAACTGTAAGCTAGCTACTCAAGGAGACATCCATTTGGCAGACGTCTAAATGAAATACTTCCAAATGGAAGTATTTATTTCTATACTTGGTGTTTATGGGGCATCATCGTTGACAGCTTCGGTGCATTGCATTCAAACCCAAATGGACGTATCCTCAGTGGATAGTTTATAAGAACATAATAACCTATCTAGCACCTTGTCATTAAACCCCACAAAGACACGTGAGCAGACAAAAATCTCCCACATGACTTCTGCCAACATTAATGTTGTTACAGAGCAGGAAAAAACCGCATCGACTACGAAACGAAGTGTCATCGATAGGTGCTATACTACGACAGCTACGATCGCCGTAGTCACACCAACGCTGCCGTACTCAAGTGGCGTGAATGCAGTGGTCGCTATATTCTCGTAGTCCGTCTACTACGTGGCGCCATTAATAATAATAATAATTTAAATGTACGAGTTCACACGTGCATTCGGTTTCAAGATCCGGCAAAAAACCGAAACGGGCAAACTTGACATCCGATTTTGCGACTGCAATCGGATCACGACACACGACAGAATACAGGATACGGTACAGTGGCAATAGCACTTTAGTACATGCGTTCACACGAGCGCCGCTCCGGTTATTTATCGGACGCCGCGTATTCACACGATGACATACCATTCGGTTTTTTAGCAGAAAAGCAAAACCGAATGCCGTGTGAACAGAGCATCCGGTTCTGCCGTACACGGTTAAAATCCGATCCGGGAAATCGTGTCTCCGTGTGAACGTGGCGTTACATGAGTCCTCGCTCACGGAGCGCAGCAGCGAGAACGGGGACGATGCGGATGACGGGCCGGGGCGGCGAGCCGCACCTCTCACGTTTCCCCCCGCTCTCCTGTGCTCCGCGGGCGAGGACTCATTTAACCTATACCTGTGCTACGGGCCGTAGCCTACGGCGTAGTCTCACCTCTCCACCGCCTTCTCCTCGCTGAGCCCCACGCAGCCGTACTCGAGCGGCGTGAACACGGTGGTCGCAACGTTCTCGTAGTCCATCTGCTGCGTGGCGCCGGCGAAGATGCGGCGCGCGAGCAGGCGGCCCGCGTGGATGGCCACGGGCGTGAGCTCGGGCCGGCCCTCCAGCACGTCGCCGACCGCGTATATGTGTGGAATGTTCGTTTGTTCCGTCGTCGCTACGATTTTGCCGTTCTCCGACAGTGACTGCAGATTATTAATTTCGTAAATGAAAGAGGACTGCTTATAATTTTACCCAAATATAAAAAATATATTCTGTTATAATAATAGTCATTTTTATTGAATTATAGGCTCAGGAACTTTAACTGTTCAGTATTATTTATTTTAAAGATCCAAGTTTAATGTTCCAAAATATAAAAAGTTAGCTTTCAAATAACAAATGCTAAAAAATGACACCCATATCAGCATACAAGTGGTGAGACTGGTGAGTGACCATGACCATTGAGGCATCAAAACCATTATTATAATATCATTAAGTACATTACCAAGGTTGCTTGCCAAGACGGGCTGCAAACTGCAACCACAGAATAGATATAAGTACGACCGTACAGAAAGGAAACTCTCCGCCCCGCCCCACAATCAATTACCTCACCCCACCGGCGTTTAATTGGAAGCGTAGCGGAACGTGCGGTTGGTTGCAGCCTGCAGTCCGTCTCGAAATTCCACCTTTATCATATTTAAAACTTACATTGACGCCGGCTGCTTCTAAATTGAGTTGCTTAGTGAGTGCGTACCGGCCAGTGGCTATCAGTACCGTGTCGAACACGTCCTCGAACCTGGGGATAAACAAGCATGCCATCATTAAACACTTTGTGTGTCCAACGAACATTCAAACTATGTTTGTTCAAAAACGATATCTGTGGGTGGTGTTCGAAGAACTTAACCTAAGCTATAAAGAAAATACGACAGATAAATCGGTCGGTGGTCGATTGTCGAAGAAAATGGAATTCTGATGAACCAAAGCACATAGGGCATACGAAAAATCGGTCTTATGTGAACTGAGCTAAGACATTTCTATAGGGCTTGAAATCCACTAGTAAAAATTTTGTTTTTAGGGATCCAGAGCCTGTAGCCAATGTCACATTAACAAATTTTCACCATCGCTTTGCTTCGAAAAAATTATTGATTAGACGTTTTAAAATTCTATTGTTAACGAAACCTTGGGTGGAATTGCGTAAGGTAATCGTATTAATTTGACAGTTCATATCGTATTCCATCGGCTGCAATTTGAATGGGACGGGATGACATATTTTATGATACAATATGAACTGTCAAATGAATACGATTGACTTTACGCAATCACCTCATTGATATATCAAAACAAAGTTTAGATGCGTTATGCGCCAACATCATGCAATTTAAAACAGCGACAGGTACTGCAGATACACACATTGACATATTACATCAATAGTGGGACAAAAATGAACGCCACCATACGGAATCCCTGTCGTTAGAAAGAGATAAACAGACATCATAAGTTTCGTCTGACACGCTGCATGCTCATTGGCGCGTCTCGCTCTTTGTAAAAAAATGTCCGATTAGAGTAATACAAAATACGAAAATACATTTTACGGTAAAATACAGTACTTACGTGTGAAATAAAACATTTTTCCGATCTCTGACTGTTGCTGTATAATTTGCACATCGTTTATAGACGCAGGAAGGCATTTTTGATCAGAATGTCACGGTTTTTTAGTGTCTGTCTGACGAGAGTGATGTGTGTTTACGTGTCACGAGCCTGTGCCTGACTAATTGAAAGTCGGGCAATTACCTTACTTTCGTCTTGCCATTGTGGAGTGCGGGTAACGCATCTAAACTTTGTTTTGATATATCAATGAATCACCTAGCTTATGTCAATCCCATGCGATAAGGAAGATTTGCATTACTTTGGATATGGGGTATCAAAACTCAAAGTGTATGGCATTGAAAGTCATATTTAATTAAGTTTTAATTTTAAATTTAAGTCTAGTCTATAAAATTTACTAAACCAAAAGAAACTGAAGATCCCACAGTCAAACCGACTAACTAGTTGGTTTTGTGGGACTATTTTGTAACCTCATATTGTATCCTCTTTTTTCATAATAAATAAATAAATAAATAATAAATACTTTATTTTAATCTCAAATTAAATCAATTAGTATTTCAATCAATCAAAATTGCTCGATAACCGACATTATCTTTATGTATTTCACTTAAGGCGCGGTGGTAGTGAAACTAGCGCCGCCACTACATTAATTTTTATTAGTCGTAAACCATGTCAATATTTTTAAAAAGCTCATGTAATAATCTTTTAAATTGTCTCAAAAAAAAATTTAATAACTCTTCAACAGTTATCATTAATTCTGTAAGTTTTAAAATTCATTATTGCCAAAAGTGGCCATAGGAGCTAAAATGTATTTAAAAACTTACAGAAAGAATGAAAACTGTTGAAGAGTTAAAAATATTAGAGATAATTTAAGAAATTATTACATGAGCTTTTTTTAAATATTGACTATGTAGTGGCGGCGCTAGTTTCACTACCTACAGCGCCTTAAATTGCAAAATGTGCCCGTTTATCTTCAGCCCATTATCCAACGTTACGTGGCACGCACTGCGTGAAATCGGAACCGGATAATAAATACTACGACCACTACAATATTTTCCCTATAAAATACAGGGTTTTTCCTAGCTAATTAGCTATATTTAGTATACAGCTAGTGATAATTTATTTATTTAAGTTCTTAAATGCCTAATTTCGGGAATTTAATACTCGGAGTCGAATCTGTTTAAAACTTCAGAAAGAGACTTCAACATATTTTTATAACCACTATTTTATAAATGGGGAATGTCTGTAAAAAAACAAATTGGCTGAATATTTTTTAAAACTTAGGTAGGAATAAGCTCCCTTAGTTAAGAAAAGAGTTTTAGAATTTTCGGTTGTCTGAAAAATAAAAAAAAATAAAAAAGTCACTTCGTCTTCACAAATGTACAAAAGTAACAGCAGAATGGAGACACCTGCCACAACCACAAAGTATTAAAAAAAAATCGATATATAATGTCAAAACTATTTTTTAATACGTGGCAGGTGTTGGCTATATAAGGTATAATATTATAAGCAAAAACAATCTTATTTTCCCCCCACTCCGTCCAACCACTATAAATAACGTGCACAACGCCAAGCGGGCCTCACTTTGCTCTTGGCATTTGGCGCGGACGGATCCCTGCTCGAGTTGCTGTCGGGTGACGTTTTATTCATTTTCCTTCTTAAAAGTGTTATCAGTGTTAGTTTATTGGTTTAAATGTGATTAGTGTGAGTGAGCAATCTTTTAGTTTTGAAATTATTAATAAAGCAGTCGTTTCAATGGTAATTTTGTTAATTTTCATCATAAAAAGATAATTACAGTGTTTAGTGTTCTTTTGTGTTTTTTTTTGGTCTTTTTCACTTCTGGTGCTAAAATCAGAAGTGGGATAAAGAACCTGTTTAGATAAATCAGCCCACCTGTAAATTTTATTTTGAGGTTAGATTGCTTACTCACATTTTCATATTTATTTTTGTTCGTGTATTTTTGTGCATTAAGTAGTTTAATATGGTCCGATCAGGATCATGCAGCCGTCAAAGGCAAAGTACTCGGAGTGTCTCGAGCGGTCGGATAGATCTAAAAATCGTCGTAATCATGATTCGCATGGTAAATCTAGTGATCGTAGCCGAGGTAGCTCGAGACATTCTCCGATTAGCCAGAAACGGCGACGTGATCTTCGCAGTAATTCTCGTGGCCGTGATCCGTCTGGTTCGAGCAATAGGCAACGACGCCGCTTGCGTCACGCGGATAGAAATCGTTCTCGAAGTGTCTCTCGTGTTCGGTCGCGATCACGAGGTAATACTAGGAATAACGTTCGTAAATCTCGATCTCGCTCGCGTCGTTCCTCGCTTCATCGAGGCCGCCGTCCGCATAGTAGACCTAGAGGCCCGGTGACCAGGGGGCTTACCATCAGCAAATAAGAAACCGTTCAGTTCAGAAGCAGGCCTTAAACAGGACTGTTTAAGGCCAGCTTTCATACTAACCGTTGAGGTCATAGTACGAAAAAGTAATGCAGTTCAATATAAGCCCTGCTATAAGAGCTCATGGTAAGGCCCCTGAACGCTAAGTCCCATACCCTTTAGTAATTCACGCGCGAGCCGTTCTATTGAATCTGTCGCTCCACCCTCTGAGGCGTCTACCCTCGCTCACGCTTTGATGCAAGCCATAAAAAACGCTACAACCGACAAAGGTCTCAACACTATTACGTATCTAATTTCGACCCATTAATAAATAACATCGAAGCGTGGTGCGAGGAGGTGGACCGCGCCAGGGACGCGAACTGATGGAGTGATCACGAGTGCTTGTCCCGCGTGGCCTCTTGCCTTAAGGGTGATGCTAAGGTTTGGTTGGGCGAATGGGTGACGAATGACAGGACGTGGTCCAATTTTAAAAGGGAGTTCAAACCCCTTTGCCCAAGCAAACTAGACTACGCAAATATCTTGTTTGAAGCGATGAATTCGACTTCAGATAAATACGCTACGTACGCAGAATACGCGCGTCGGACTTTATTACGCCTTAGAGTAGTTCAGGGACTTAGTGACGAGTTGAGAACGCTTATCGTCATTCGTGGTATCGATAGTCCCCAAGTTCGCGCAGCTGCCGCCAACGCCGAGTTGACGCCAGATAACATTGTCTCTTTTCTATCGATTTACACAAAGCCGAGTAGGATTAGGACCGATAAGTCCGTTAATTCCAAAAAACCTATTCATCACGGTTCGAACGTTCGTTTTGGCCCCAAGTGTTTTAATTATGGTTTGAGAGGTCACCTTGGTAAAGATTGTAAACGTCCTAAATCAAATGCTGCTCCTGCCCCGCAACCGGGCGTAAGTAAGTCATGTACATTCTGTAAGAAGCAGGGACACACAGAGGATACCTGTTTTGCGAAAGCACGATCGGAATCTCGCAATCCGCGTAACGTTAACCTTTGTTCTCATCCAACGGATTATAAAAACAGTAACGACGTAACTACCGCGGTTATAGATGGCGTACCGGTTGATGTACTAATTGATAGTGGTGCCCTCGATGTGTCCCTGATTTCTTCAGATGTCTTAAAATATATTTCGTGTCAACCAAAGTTAAGACGTTGCGTTTTAAAAGGTATATACGAAGGTATATACGAAGGTATATACGAAGGTAGGTATATACGAAGAAATTGTAACTTTCACTTACGTAACTGTTACCATAGAATTTAGTGATATCTCCATCGAGACCGATCTCGTAGGTTGTTCCATCGGCGTTTATGAATACTCCTATCATAATAGGCACATATGTCTTAAATCGCGACGGTATTTAATTACTTACGTGAGAACTAAGGATAGGCAATACCTTACGCATGCTAACAGCCGTACCTGTGTTAATTCTGTCCAGTCGCAGGACAAGCTTTCGGTGAAGACGCCTCTTCAAGGCAATAATTTAGATAAGCTTATGTTAGTGATACACGAGTTTTCGGAATTTTTGATATCTAGTACCGCTGCAACGACCGTAAAGATGGGCGAAATGGAGATCAAGCTCACTAGTCCCGTACCAGTGGTATACCGGCCGCACAAGCTCTTCTATCAGGAAAAACTTCGAGTTAGGGAAATCACTAAAGATCTTTTAGACAAAGGGGTGTTTATGATTAGGCGGTCTAACTCCGAGTTCGCTAGTCCAATTATACTAGTAAAGAAGCGTGACGGTTCTGATAGGTTTTGCGTCGATTTTAGGGCACTCAACCGAATCACAGTGAAGGACCCCTAACCTTAATTGACGATCATATTGATAGCTTGGGCAGCTACAAATTTTTCTCCAGCTTTGATATGGCTACTGGGTTCCACCAGATTCCTTTGAAAGAAAGCAGCATCCACCTTACTGGTTTCGTCCCGCCCGAAGAGCATTTCGAGTATACCAAAATGCCCTTTGGATTAGCTAATTCACCGATCGTATATCAGCGCATCATAAATGATACCTTGCGAGAGCTTATAAATGAGGGTAATGTGCTGGTCTACGTCGATGACGTGCTCCTTTTGAGTAACACCATTGACGAGGGCATTTGGTTGCTCCGTAATGTGTTAGGCACCCTCACTCAAGCAGGCTTTTCCATTAACCTTCAGAAGTGTTCTTTCTTGGTGACCGAGGTAGAATAACTAGGCAGGTTAGTAAGTCAGGGTCAGGTTAGGCCGAGCCCTCGTAAGGTCGAAGCCCTAGCTAACACCACCCCTGTCATACGTTCGCTGGTGCGAGATATAGCAGTTGAAAGCTCAACACCCAACCGTGAGGCTCTCCGTGAGATCACCAGGGGCAGAACGCGTCAACCGTTGGAAGACAATATGAGCAAGCAAGATGAGCGCGTTAACCGGCGAAGGCAGGCGCCACGTCAATTTAAAATTAACGACTGTGTCTTTGTATCAAGTTCTTTCAGTCAACAGGGAAACTCGATCCAGGCATGCGCGGGCCCTACAAGGTGACTGAGGTGTTACCTAGTGGTCGTTACGCGCTCCGCCTGATCAGCGGCGGCTATGGCAAAACAACGCAGGCCGCGGCTCAACACATGGTGCCGTGGCAGGGCGAGTGGTGCCCCGAATGTGCTGCGTTCTTCGAGAGCAAGTTGAGCGCTGTGGCGTTTGTCGCCTTGAATGTGTTATGTTGGGTGAGGGAAGCTATGCAACCCGAGCGTTTGTCGCTACACCCTGGCGTGTGTCGCCTTGAATGTGTTATGTTGGGTGAGGGAAGCTATGCAACCCGAGCGTTTGTCGCTACACCCTGGCGTGTGTCGCCTTCAGCTCTTGGTGGGCCCCAAGTTGCTGCATAGCTTGACCAAATTGGTTAACCTATGTTGTGTTTCTGCGCACGTGTGGAAGACGTGCGTTGACCAGCCCGTCAGACTGTGGTGCCGGCATTGGCCAGCGCAGCAGCCTCCATCTCTCAGCGAGAGAAGACACAAGATGGCTCAAAAGTCCTAGGCTTGGTTTGATATTTTTAAGAGACGTCTCTGCCTTATTTTTAGAATGATGAATGCGAAGTTTCTTTGTATGATGAGCGTGTTAGGTGAAGCATAAATAAAGTAAATGACGATCGAAAGGAAGGATATTGGGGTGTGAGGATGAATGACATTTATTGTTAAGTTGGTTATCAAACACTTATGACATATTGTTTACAGATAAAAACGAAGACGATGTTCATTCGGCGCCGACAGCATCTACCTCAGCAGCCGCACCTTCCATTCCATTGCTAGAAGATGACGTGGAAGATCTTCATACTACGCCACCAGCAGAGTCTACCTCTGCAGTTCCTTCTATGCCACTACTAGACGAGGACATGTAACCTTGTACAACCCTGAATATTGTGCCGAGGACGACACAACGTCAGGAGAGGCCGTATAAGCAAAAACAATCTTATTTTCCCCCCACTCCGTCCAACCACTATAAATAACGTGCACAACGCCAAGCGGGCCTCACTTTGCTCTTGGCATTTGGCGCGGACGGATCCCTGCTCGAGTTGCTGTCGGGTGACGTTTTATTCATTTTCCTTCTTAAAAGTGTTATCAGTGTTAGTTTATTGGTTTAAATGTGATTAGTGTGAGTGAGCAATCTTTTAGTTTTGAAATTATTAATAAAGCAGTCGTTTCAATGGTAATTTTGTTAATTTTCATCATAAAAAGATAATTACAGTGTTTAGTGTTCTTTTGTGTTTTTTTTTGGTCTTTTTCACTTCTGGTGCTAAAATCAGAAGTGGGATAAAGAACCTGTTTAGATAAATCAGCCCACCTGTAAATTTTATTTTGAGGTTAGATTGCTTACTCACATTTTCATATTTATTTTTGTTCGTGTATTTTTGTGCATTAAGTAGTTTAATATGGTCCGATCAGGATCATGCAGCCGTCAAAGGCAAAGTACTCGGAGTGTCTCGAGCGGTCGGATAGATCTAAAAATCGTCGTAATCATGATTCGCATGGTAAATCTAGTGATCGTAGCCGAGGTAGCTCGAGACATTCTCCGATTAGCCAGAAACGGCGACGTGATCTTCGCAGTAATTCTCGTGGCCGTGATCCGTCTGGTTCGAGCAATAGGCAACGACGCCGCTTGCGTCACGCGGATAGAAATCGTTCTCGAAGTGTCTCTCGTGTTCGGTCGCGATCACGAGGTAATACTAGGAATAACGTTCGTAAATCTCGATCTCGCTCGCGTCGTTCCTCGCTTCATCGAGGCCGCCGTCCGCATAGTAGACCTAGAGGCCCGGTGACCAGGGGGCTTACCATCAGCAAATAAGAAACCGTTCAGTTCAGAAGCAGGCCTTAAACAGGACTGTTTAAGGCCAGCTTTCATACTAACCGTTGAGGTCATAGTACGAAAAAGTAATGCAGTTCAATATAAGCCCTGCTATAAGAGCTCATGGTAAGGCCCCTGAACGCTAAGTCCCATACCCTTTAGTAATTCACGCGCGAGCCGTTCTATTGAATCTGTCGCTCCACCCTCTGAGGCGTCTACCCTCGCTCACGCTTTGATGCAAGCCATAAAAAACGCTACAACCGACAAAGGTCTCAACACTATTACGTATCTAATTTCGACCCATTAATAAATAACATCGAAGCGTGGTGCGAGGAGGTGGACCGCGCCAGGGACGCGAACTGATGGAGTGATCACGAGTGCTTGTCCCGCGTGGCCTCTTGCCTTAAGGGTGATGCTAAGGTTTGGTTGGGCGAATGGGTGACGAATGACAGGACGTGGTCCAATTTTAAAAGGGAGTTCAAACCCCTTTGCCCAAGCAAACTAGACTACGCAAATATCTTGTTTGAAGCGATGAATTCGACTTCAGATAAATACGCTACGTACGCAGAATACGCGCGTCGGACTTTATTACGCCTTAGAGTAGTTCAGGGACTTAGTGACGAGTTGAGAACGCTTATCGTCATTCGTGGTATCGATAGTCCCCAAGTTCGCGCAGCTGCCGCCAACGCCGAGTTGACGCCAGATAACATTGTCTCTTTTCTATCGATTTACACAAAGCCGAGTAGGATTAGGACCGATAAGTCCGTTAATTCCAAAAAACCTATTCATCACGGTTCGAACGTTCGTTTTGGCCCCAAGTGTTTTAATTATGGTTTGAGAGGTCACCTTGGTAAAGATTGTAAACGTCCTAAATCAAATGCTGCTCCTGCCCCGCAACCGGGCGTAAGTAAGTCATGTACATTCTGTAAGAAGCAGGGACACACAGAGGATACCTGTTTTGCGAAAGCACGATCGGAATCTCGCAATCCGCGTAACGTTAACCTTTGTTCTCATCCAACGGATTATAAAAACAGTAACGACGTAACTACCGCGGTTATAGATGGCGTACCGGTTGATGTACTAATTGATAGTGGTGCCCTCGATGTGTCCCTGATTTCTTCAGATGTCTTAAAATATATTTCGTGTCAACCAAAGTTAAGACGTTGCGTTTTAAAAGGTATATACGAAGGTATATACGAAGGTATATACGAAGGTAGGTATATACGAAGAAATTGTAACTTTCACTTACGTAACTGTTACCATAGAATTTAGTGATATCTCCATCGAGACCGATCTCGTAGGTTGTTCCATCGGCGTTTATGAATACTCCTATCATAATAGGCACATATGTCTTAAATCGCGACGGTATTTAATTACTTACGTGAGAACTAAGGATAGGCAATACCTTACGCATGCTAACAGCCGTACCTGTGTTAATTCTGTCCAGTCGCAGGACAAGCTTTCGGTGAAGACGCCTCTTCAAGGCAATAATTTAGATAAGCTTATGTTAGTGATACACGAGTTTTCGGAATTTTTGATATCTAGTACCGCTGCAACGACCGTAAAGATGGGCGAAATGGAGATCAAGCTCACTAGTCCCGTACCAGTGGTATACCGGCCGCACAAGCTCTTCTATCAGGAAAAACTTCGAGTTAGGGAAATCACTAAAGATCTTTTAGACAAAGGGGTGTTTATGATTAGGCGGTCTAACTCCGAGTTCGCTAGTCCAATTATACTAGTAAAGAAGCGTGACGGTTCTGATAGGTTTTGCGTCGATTTTAGGGCACTCAACCGAATCACAGTGAAGGACCCCTAACCTTAATTGACGATCATATTGATAGCTTGGGCAGCTACAAATTTTTCTCCAGCTTTGATATGGCTACTGGGTTCCACCAGATTCCTTTGAAAGAAAGCAGCATCCACCTTACTGGTTTCGTCCCGCCCGAAGAGCATTTCGAGTATACCAAAATGCCCTTTGGATTAGCTAATTCACCGATCGTATATCAGCGCATCATAAATGATACCTTGCGAGAGCTTATAAATGAGGGTAATGTGCTGGTCTACGTCGATGACGTGCTCCTTTTGAGTAACACCATTGACGAGGGCATTTGGTTGCTCCGTAATGTGTTAGGCACCCTCACTCAAGCAGGCTTTTCCATTAACCTTCAGAAGTGTTCTTTCTTGGTGACCGAGGTAGAATAACTAGGCAGGTTAGTAAGTCAGGGTCAGGTTAGGCCGAGCCCTCGTAAGGTCGAAGCCCTAGCTAACACCACCCCTGTCATACGTTCGCTGGTGCGAGATATAGCAGTTGAAAGCTCAACACCCAACCGTGAGGCTCTCCGTGAGATCACCAGGGGCAGAACGCGTCAACCGTTGGAAGACAATATGAGCAAGCAAGATGAGCGCGTTAACCGGCGAAGGCAGGCGCCACGTCAATTTAAAATTAACGACTGTGTCTTTGTATCAAGTTCTTTCAGTCAACAGGGAAACTCGATCCAGGCATGCGCGGGCCCTACAAGGTGACTGAGGTGTTACCTAGTGGTCGTTACGCGCTCCGCCTGATCAGCGGCGGCTATGGCAAAACAACGCAGGCCGCGGCTCAACACATGGTGCCGTGGCAGGGCGAGTGGTGCCCCGAATGTGCTGCGTTCTTCGAGAGCAAGTTGAGCGCTGTGGCGTTTGTCGCCTTGAATGTGTTATGTTGGGTGAGGGAAGCTATGCAACCCGAGCGTTTGTCGCTACACCCTGGCGTGTGTCGCCTTGAATGTGTTATGTTGGGTGAGGGAAGCTATGCAACCCGAGCGTTTGTCGCTACACCCTGGCGTGTGTCGCCTTCAGCTCTTGGTGGGCCCCAAGTTGCTGCATAGCTTGACCAAATTGGTTAACCTATGTTGTGTTTCTGCGCACGTGTGGAAGACGTGCGTTGACCAGCCCGTCAGACTGTGGTGCCGGCATTGGCCAGCGCAGCAGCCTCCATCTCTCAGCGAGAGAAGACACAAGATGGCTCAAAAGTCCTAGGCTTGGTTTGATATTTTTAAGAGACGTCTCTGCCTTATTTTTAGAATGATGAATGCGAAGTTTCTTTGTATGATGAGCGTGTTAGGTGAAGCATAAATAAAGTAAATGACGATCGAAAGGAAGGATATTGGGGTGTGAGGATGAATGACATTTATTGTTAAGTTGGTTATCAAACACTTATGACATATTGTTTACAGATAAAAACGAAGACGATGTTCATTCGGCGCCGACAGCATCTACCTCAGCAGCCGCACCTTCCATTCCATTGCTAGAAGATGACGTGGAAGATCTTCATACTACGCCACCAGCAGAGTCTACCTCTGCAGTTCCTTCTATGCCACTACTAGACGAGGACATGTAACCTTGTACAACCCTGAATATTGTGCCGAGGACGACACAACGTCAGGAGAGGCCGTATAAGCAAAAACAATCTTATTTTCCCCCCACTCCGTCCAACCACTATAAATAACGTGCACAACGCCAAGCGGGCCTCACTTTGCTCTTGGCATTTGGCGCGGACGGATCCCTGCTCGAGTTGCTGTCGGGTGACGTTTTATTCATTTTCCTTCTTAAAAGTGTTATCAGTGTTAGTTTATTGGTTTAAATGTGATTAGTGTGAGTGAGCAATCTTTTAGTTTTGAAATTATTAATAAAGCAGTCGTTTCAATGGTAATTTTGTTAATTTTCATCATAAAAAGATAATTACAGTGTTTAGTGTTCTTTTGTGTTTTTTTTTGGTCTTTTTCACTTCTGGTGCTAAAATCAGAAGTGGGATAAAGAACCTGTTTAGATAAATCAGCCCACCTGTAAATTTTATTTTGAGGTTAGATTGCTTACTCACATTTTCATATTTATTTTTGTTCGTGTATTTTTGTGCATTAAGTAGTTTAATATGGTCCGATCAGGATCATGCAGCCGTCAAAGGCAAAGTACTCGGAGTGTCTCGAGCGGTCGGATAGATCTAAAAATCGTCGTAATCATGATTCGCATGGTAAATCTAGTGATCGTAGCCGAGGTAGCTCGAGACATTCTCCGATTAGCCAGAAACGGCGACGTGATCTTCGCAGTAATTCTCGTGGCCGTGATCCGTCTGGTTCGAGCAATAGGCAACGACGCCGCTTGCGTCACGCGGATAGAAATCGTTCTCGAAGTGTCTCTCGTGTTCGGTCGCGATCACGAGGTAATACTAGGAATAACGTTCGTAAATCTCGATCTCGCTCGCGTCGTTCCTCGCTTCATCGAGGCCGCCGTCCGCATAGTAGACCTAGAGGCCCGGTGACCAGGGGGCTTACCATCAGCAAATAAGAAACCGTTCAGTTCAGAAGCAGGCCTTAAACAGGACTGTTTAAGGCCAGCTTTCATACTAACCGTTGAGGTCATAGTACGAAAAAGTAATGCAGTTCAATATAAGCCCTGCTATAAGAGCTCATGGTAAGGCCCCTGAACGCTAAGTCCCATACCCTTTAGTAATTCACGCGCGAGCCGTTCTATTGAATCTGTCGCTCCACCCTCTGAGGCGTCTACCCTCGCTCACGCTTTGATGCAAGCCATAAAAAACGCTACAACCGACAAAGGTCTCAACACTATTACGTATCTAATTTCGACCCATTAATAAATAACATCGAAGCGTGGTGCGAGGAGGTGGACCGCGCCAGGGACGCGAACTGATGGAGTGATCACGAGTGCTTGTCCCGCGTGGCCTCTTGCCTTAAGGGTGATGCTAAGGTTTGGTTGGGCGAATGGGTGACGAATGACAGGACGTGGTCCAATTTTAAAAGGGAGTTCAAACCCCTTTGCCCAAGCAAACTAGACTACGCAAATATCTTGTTTGAAGCGATGAATTCGACTTCAGATAAATACGCTACGTACGCAGAATACGCGCGTCGGACTTTATTACGCCTTAGAGTAGTTCAGGGACTTAGTGACGAGTTGAGAACGCTTATCGTCATTCGTGGTATCGATAGTCCCCAAGTTCGCGCAGCTGCCGCCAACGCCGAGTTGACGCCAGATAACATTGTCTCTTTTCTATCGATTTACACAAAGCCGAGTAGGATTAGGACCGATAAGTCCGTTAATTCCAAAAAACCTATTCATCACGGTTCGAACGTTCGTTTTGGCCCCAAGTGTTTTAATTATGGTTTGAGAGGTCACCTTGGTAAAGATTGTAAACGTCCTAAATCAAATGCTGCTCCTGCCCCGCAACCGGGCGTAAGTAAGTCATGTACATTCTGTAAGAAGCAGGGACACACAGAGGATACCTGTTTTGCGAAAGCACGATCGGAATCTCGCAATCCGCGTAACGTTAACCTTTGTTCTCATCCAACGGATTATAAAAACAGTAACGACGTAACTACCGCGGTTATAGATGGCGTACCGGTTGATGTACTAATTGATAGTGGTGCCCTCGATGTGTCCCTGATTTCTTCAGATGTCTTAAAATATATTTCGTGTCAACCAAAGTTAAGACGTTGCGTTTTAAAAGGTATATACGAAGGTATATACGAAGGTATATACGAAGGTAGGTATATACGAAGAAATTGTAACTTTCACTTACGTAACTGTTACCATAGAATTTAGTGATATCTCCATCGAGACCGATCTCGTAGGTTGTTCCATCGGCGTTTATGAATACTCCTATCATAATAGGCACATATGTCTTAAATCGCGACGGTATTTAATTACTTACGTGAGAACTAAGGATAGGCAATACCTTACGCATGCTAACAGCCGTACCTGTGTTAATTCTGTCCAGTCGCAGGACAAGCTTTCGGTGAAGACGCCTCTTCAAGGCAATAATTTAGATAAGCTTATGTTAGTGATACACGAGTTTTCGGAATTTTTGATATCTAGTACCGCTGCAACGACCGTAAAGATGGGCGACATGGAGATCAAGCTCACTAGTCCCGTACCAGTGGTATACCGGCCGCACAAGCTCTTCTATCAGGAAAAACTTCGAGTTAGGGAAATCACTAAAGATCTTTTAGACAAAGGGGTGTTTATGATTAGGCGGTCTAACTCCGAGTTCGCTAGTCCAATTATACTAGTAAAGAAGCGTGACGGTTCTGATAGGTTTTGCGTCGATTTTAGGGCACTCAACCGAATCACAGTGAAGGACCCCTAACCTTAATTGACGATCATATTGATAGCTTGGGCAGCTACAAATTTTTCTCCAGCTTTGATATGGCTACTGGGTTCCACCAGATTCCTTTGAAAGAAAGCAGCATCCACCTTACTGGTTTCGTCCCGCCCGAAGAGCATTTCGAGTATACCAAAATGCCCTTTGGATTAGCTAATTCACCGATCGTATATCAGCGCATCATAAATGATACCTTGCGAGAGCTTATAAATGAGGGTAATGTGCTGGTCTACGTCGATGACGTGCTCCTTTTGAGTAACACCATTGACGAGGGCATTTGGTTGCTCCGTAATGTGTTAGGCACCCTCACTCAAGCAGGCTTTTTCCATTAACCTTCAGAAGTGTTCTTTCTTGGTGACCGAGGTAGAATAACTAGGCAGGTTAGTAAGTCAGGGTCAGGTTAGGCCGAGCCCTCGTAAGGTCGAAGCCCTAGCTAACACCACCCCTGTCATACGTTCGCTGGTGCGAGATATAGCAGTTGAAAGCTCAACACCCAACCGTGAGGCTCTCCGTGAGATCACCAGGGGCAGAACGCGTCAACCGTTGGAAGACAATATGAGCAAGCAAGATGAGCGCGTTAACCGGCGAAGGCAGGCGCCACGTCAATTTAAAATTAACGACTGTGTCTTTGTATCAAGTTCTTTCAGTCAACAGGGAAACTCGATCCAGGCATGCGCGGGCCCTACAAGGTGACTGAGGTGTTACCTAGTGGTCGTTACGCGCTCCGCCTGATCAGCGGCGGCTATGGCAAAACAACGCAGGCCGCGGCTCAACACATGGTGCCGTGGCAGGGCGAGTGGTGCCCCGAATGTGCTGCGTTCTTCGAGAGCAAGTTGAGCGCTGTGGCGTTTGTCGCCTTGAATGTGTTATGTTGGGTGAGGGAAGCTATGCAACCCGAGCGTTTGTCGCTACACCCTGGCGTGTGTCGCCTTGAATGTGTTATGTTGGGTGAGGGAAGCTATGCAACCCGAGCGTTTGTCGCTACACCCTGGCGTGTGTCGCCTTCAGCTCTTGGTGGGCCCCAAGTTGCTGCATAGCTTGACCAAATTGGTTAACCTATGTTGTGTTTCTGCGCACGTGTGGAAGACGTGCGTTGACCAGCCCGTCAGACTGTGGTGCCGGCATTGGCCAGCGCAGCAGCCTCCATCTCTCAGCGAGAGAAGACACAAGATGGCTCAAAAGTCCTAGGCTTGGTTTGATATTTTTAAGAGACGTCTCTGCCTTATTTTTAGAATGATGAATGCGAAGTTTCTTTGTATGATGAGCGTGTTAGGTGAAGCATAAATAAAGTAAATGACGATCGAAAGGAAGGATATTGGGGTGTGAGGATGAATGACATTTATTGTTAAGTTGGTTATCAAACACTTATGACATATTGTTTACAGATAAAAACGAAGACGATGTTCATTCGGCGCCGACAGCATCTACCTCAGCAGCCGCACCTTCCATTCCATTGCTAGAAGATGACGTGGAAGATCTTCATACTACGCCACCAGCAGAGTCTACCTCTGCAGTTCCTTCTATGCCACTACTAGACGAGGACATGTAACCTTGTACAACCCTGAATATTGTGCCGAGGACGACACAACGTCAGGAGAGGCCGTATAAGCAAAAACAATCTTATTTTCCCCCCACTCCGTCCAACCACTATAAATAACGTGCACAACGCCAAGCGGGCCTCACTTTGCTCTTGGCATTTGGCGCGGACGGATCCCTGCTCGAGTTGCTGTCGGGTGACGTTTTATTCATTTTCCTTCTTAAAAGTGTTATCAGTGTTAGTTTATTGGTTTAAATGTGATTAGTGTGAGTGAGCAATCTTTTAGTTTTGAAATTATTAATAAAGCAGTCGTTTCAATGGTAATTTTGTTAATTTTCATCATAAAAAGATAATTACAGTGTTTAGTGTTCTTTTGTGTTTTTTTTTGGTCTTTTTCACTTCTGGTGCTAAAAATATCTCCATTCTGCTGTTACTTTTGTACATTTCATAAAGGCGAAATGACTTTAATTTAAAAAAAAACGCAACCGAAAATTCTGAAACTTTTTTCTAATAATAATAAGGGAAAATGTATTGTAAATGAGCTCGGTGGCGCAGTGGTTTAGCGCCTGGCCCGAATATTGCGGAAGTTAAGCAACGTTCGCATGGGTCGGTCATGGGATGGGTGACCAAAAATTTATTATCTCGAGCTCCTTCGTGCTTCGGAAGGCACGTTAAGCCGTTGGTCCCGGCTGCATTTGCAGTCGTTGACACCCACCAATCCGCATTGGGCCCGCGTGGTGGGTTATGGCCCATCCTCCTTACCACCCATAAGGAAGGCCTGTGCCCCAGCAGTGGGGACATCAAAAATGGCTGATGGACAAGGGAAAATATTCAGCTTATTTGATTTTTTCAGACATTCCCAATTTTAATTTATTATGCAGAATTAAAGCAAAAACGTTTCTCAGTTAGGTACTAGAACTACTCACTTTTCCGTGGTCTCCGTGTTTAGCCAGCTAGCCTTGAGTTGTCCGGAGGGCAGCTTGTCGACGGCCAGCGGCACGCAGCGGTGGTGGAAGGTGACGCCGCGGTCCGCCATCTCGTTGGTGATGGCGCCGGCCATCTGCTGGTCGAACCCGCGCAGCGGCACCGACCGCACCAGCACCGTCGCCGGGTACCCCAGCGAGTTCAGGAATCCGGCGCATTCTAGACCGATGTCTGTTTCACGGTTAAGGAATCTTACTATTTCCACAGAATATATAATAGTATAGTACTAAACGTACAGTAGCCCATCCGCGCGAGGACAATCAAATAACAAGCTACTCTCGCTGCACGGCAATAAAGTACAATTTCAAATTGCACAGCGCTGCGTGCCTTATTATAATCACCTCTGAAGCGCTTCTCTTTCTGTCGCGTGACATGACATCCCTCGTGCGCTGGCTCTACTTCAACGTCCATGATTATTGAAGCAAAGACTGTATTAAGTTTATTTTATTTTATTTTTGTAGCTTGTGCGTTATTAGTTATTTTTTATACAATACTAAATAATATACTAGAAAAAATACGACTTGCACCAGATCAATACTCAGACGGGAATCGAACCCGCGAAGTCGTATTTTTTCTAGTATATTATTTAGTATTGTATAAAAATAGCATTGTGAATGCAAAAATCTCAAATTTTCAAATAGCTGAGCTGGGGTGGAGTGCTGGTTCGTGCAATTGAAAGTACGACTTCTTCAGTTGAAATTATATATTACAAAAACTTAGTACATTGGGTTTGATTCTGTCGTTATAGTATTTCGTACGGTGTGGTAGACGAGAGGGGAAGAGACGCGCGCCCTCTCTGGTTTCTTGACAATGACGTTGACGTTTATGAAGTTGACAGGTGACGTTTCGATGGCAGTATTTCCAGGGCGTTAACAACAACCAATAAGCCGTGTGAGTTAGTGGCCCTCCATGATGTATTAACTGTAATATCTTTACTGTTATTCATTGATATTTACCAAGTTACCTACTTATTCAGGAAAACCACGTTCGATGCTATATTTATTAGATAATTATAATTATTATTGTCACATTCCTTTTAATAGGTACTCAAGCCAATTCTTTCCTTCCGTCCGACATGAAAGATAAATTATCTGTTTTGTGTATTACAGCCGTTCAGTGCGATAAAAAAATATAATGTACAAATTTAAATACCGTTATAATGACGCATTTCTAATACCCATGAATGTTATTATATTATAATATAAGGTACGTAACAGACATCTATTCATCTGTCATTGCAATTAGAATATTAATAGCATAGACTCAGCCACAATCAAACGTGTTTCTACAAAATGCGTATGTACCTGCCTTTCTAGATGCTAACTAAAGAAAGTCGTGGAGCATCTGCATATTTTTTGTACGTGTCAATTCTGTATAGAAACACATATTATGTAGGTACTAGGTAGTCAATTGACACAAGAGATAGATGCCTGATATTATTGGTACGTTATCTTAACATGCCATATCATTGTTTTAAATAGCTAACTTACGTTATAACTGGCATAAGTGTATTGTTAAAAGGATACATCCAGCGCCAACGACGAGCGTCTTCCCCGGAGGATGGCTCAGACTGAAGATATCGTCGCTGCTGATGCAGAACTCGACCGCGCCCGGAATGTCCGGGTAGTGCGGCCGCCCGCCCACTGCCAGCACTATGTTCCTCGCCGTCAACTCCTTCTTCGAGCCATTCTTCAGCGTCGCCACTATTGTGTGCTGATCCTTAAACTCCCCTAGCCCATTAATATAATCTATCTTCTTGTCCCTTATATCCACCCTTGTGGTCCAGTTCACTGACTTGATGTGGTTCTGTACAGACTGCGTAAGAGCCCCCCAGTCGATCTTGATGCTATCTAACTGAGGCACTTGCCACCCGTATGATACTGCTTCCTGTAAATAATATTGTTTGGTAAGTCGGTGAGATGATTTTAGGTTAGTTATTTATTATTATATTCTAACAATTATATGACGCTCGTGTAAATTAAGATTGTACGCTGAAATTAATGTTTTTGGAAAAGAATATAAATTGGTTTTTGATGGGTTTTCTTGGATTATTCTTGAGAGGATAAGCATAATGATGAAAGCTTCCTAAAGACACTTGGTCTTGAATAAAATTGTAGGTATTATGATTTATAATAATTTTATTAATCATCATATTTCAATTTTATCTAAAAATAAACGGCCTTACTACAAAAGATTTTAAAACACTGTTTAATAAAAACACTGTTTAAATGTGATGCCGTCTCTTTCAAACAATATTGTCAAAAAAGAGACCAATCACATTTTAAAACAGTGTTTTAAAATCTATTGTGGTAAGGTCGAAAAAGTCTTGTAGGTAAAACATACAATCACTGTCCAGTCAAGTGGTTAACAATAACAACATGACATGAGAAAAAAAATTATGAGTCTTAAATCCACACCATGCGGGCGGGGCGGCCCGTCTATTTAGACTAAAGAAAAAATATTAGAGCTACCACAAGCTATACTATACCTACCTTAAATAAATGTTTCTACTTTTTTACAAACAAACATCAAACAAGCCAGTATGTAAATTAATCAGTAACATTATTGTCATTACCATTACAAATGTAATTAAGTCGATTACTTACACCTACACTACAATGATTATGTCGTTTGCAAATACAACTGGGTTTTTGTTGAATCTAAGTGGACAAAATATTCACATGAATCCTCAAGGGAGTCTAGCAGGGGATCCTAATGGACGGGGGGCTCTTATAGGGTAACCAGCATACCTTCCTTCCAGAATCTTTTTTATCGAATTTTGTAACGTTTTCATTTTATATCATAACAATAGCAATAACACAGCAACAACGTCAATAAATTATACCTGAGGGTTTCATAGTTCACGGCATTAGTTAGATAAAATTGTTTAAAAAACAAAAAACCGACTTCAAAAAACCTGCCTCTAAAAAAAGGAAGAAATAATATACAAATCATTAGATACGCATTATCATTGTTATAATAAAACACGTCTATTAAAGTCGGGTGGGGCTGGAGAACATCTTCCTTTTTTAATTCTAAAAGCCCCACCCGACTTCAATTGACGTGTTTTATTATAACAATGATAATGCGTATCTAATGATTTGTATATTATTTCTTCCTTTTTTTAGAGGCAGGTTTTTTGAAGTCGGTTTTTTGTTTTTTAAACAATTTTTTTATTTTTTTATTTTTAGTGTAAGTACCTTCTGCATTAGGTAGTGTAGGTATATTATTTAGGTAGAAAAATCGGCTCAGCCAAACGTGAGATAATCGCGGAGAAACATACATACATACAAACTGAAACTTACCTCCTTTTTTTGAAGTCGGTTAAAAAGACTACACAACGGTATCCCTTCCCCAACAAAAAAAATCATCTAATTCGGTTCATAAATAACAAAGTTGTCAAGTTAGTTGATTTAATATCATAGTATTTTCAGGATTACTTGTAAACTACTGAACCGATTTGAAAAAAAATTAAATGGGACCATCTCGCAAGAAAACTCAATCGAACAAAAAAAAAATTATCGAAATCGGTCCATAAATGTCGAAGATACGCGCGAACAACGATAAAAAAAAAAAAAAAAAAAAAAAAAAAAACATACAATCGAATTGAGAACCTCCTCCTTTTGATGAAGTCGGTTAAAAAGATGGCGAACTGGCTATTTGGTCTCCACATTTACACCGTTTATCCGAAAATGATACCACATTTGACCTATTAGCTTAACTATGACAGTTATCATTTTTAGAACTCCTCCGGTGCCAGAGGGGGGCTCCCGTGGGCTACCGATCTTAATCGGCTTACTTTGACCCAAGGAACAACTGTGCCTTTCATGCTTTGTCCAAAAAAAAATGTTCGACCAATTTTTGTCGCTAAACACCGATAATGTCCATTAGCACGATGACTTGTAAGTTCGACGGGACAGTCATTAGCGCAGACAAGTTACATCAGTATACCGTGTCTATCTTATCTTATCGCAGCACGGCATGACATGACTAACACACAGATCGACATCAGAATGATTCTCAATAACAAACGAATGACGTAGAAGGCGTGTAGACAATAAGCTTTCTTGTAATTACATAATTAATTTTTATATTCAAATACAAGTAAATATCATTACAAGATTTACAAGTAAGTAGTTGGCTTCAAATTGTTTTCTACATACTTACATACGTAGGTACCTAACAATTTACCCGGACTGAGCCGCGCGACTCGTTATAATAATTATTATTAATAACGTCATGTCACCGTAAAATCATGAGAACCGTTATATTGTAATGTTAATCTCAATAGATCAACATCTGTCGGAATATTTTGAACTGGAAATAAAATTACAATGTAAGTACGTACTTACAGTAATTATTTTCGATATAAATATTACAATCTATCGGAAAAAAAATTTCCGATATAGGTATTGTAATGTAATTAGCCGTTAAATTACAATACCTATATTGCAATTTACAATTTTCCAGAGACCTAATATACAAAATTAATGAAGTGATTTATAGGATCTTCAGAAGCTAGGTAGTACCTACTGCAGAAAGATTACTGGAATCAAGGCTAGTATAGTTGTAATGATGATTTCACGCTTTTCAGTCCATTGATATTTTTTCTCAAATATGTAAATGTGGATTGTGCAGAGCGATAATCCTTGACCTCGTGTCGCGAGTCTGTGTTACCTAAGTAAAGACGGCGGGGTATAATTACAATATAATATCGCCCGCAAGTTCATTGTTCCGCTCCAGGTATTCCCATATAGATGATTTATAACATTGTTCCAGACAAGGTACTTACTTATCTGCATCTTCTATTATTAATTTCTTCCTAGATGATTAGAGTTTTCAGGACAGACAGAATAACACCACTTCAGTGTTGAAAAGTTGTTGCCTTTTATTTATTTGGGTCATTGCGCAACCAGACAATAGTACATTACAGCCGTGAACGGGAAGCTAGCGATTGCATTGTCGAGTATGGTTTGAAGCCCGAGCCGCAGGCGAGGGCTTTAATCATTCGAGGCAATGCAAGTAGCTTCCAGAACAAGGCTTGTATAGTGCTTTTCTCAAGAAATGCGAGGAAATAAAAAACTTTTCAATTGAAACTTAATTAAATTTAATTAATATTAAAAATGAGTAATCAGACAAATCCTCTGAGTAATCTTGAATTACGTGCAGCGCCATCTACCGCCGAGAAGCAAAACCCATCTCATTTCGCTTCTCGGCGGTAGATGGCGCTGTACATAATTCAAGATTACTTAGAGGATTTGTCTCTGATAAATCTGGTACAATACAATGTAATATTTATTTATTCTTATAGTAATATACTCTGTGCGCACCATTTTTTTTATTGTATCGTTATTATAGTACCTATTAAATAATTTTACCTTTATAATATTAACTGTCTTGTCGTTGGCTTGCGTGCCAGAAAAAAGGAACTAAAGTTATGGCTGTATGGTGCAAATGTGCCTTTGCTTTTTTTGTTTTTGTGAACAGCTAAAACAAAAAAAAGAAGTTGCCGCAGACCACCCAGATCATCTTCACACTGTACCTACTTCCCGCACTGTGCTGGTGCGGGAAGTAAGTATTGAAATTCATTCCTGGCCTGAATTTTAAATTTAGAATGTGATGAACCAGACCCCCTCGGAAATGTGAAACGCCCCGCATTCCTATTTCAAATGGAATGATAAGATTTCAGAGCATAAGTGAGAAAAAATAATTATCCATATCTAATCGTGTGATTGTTATAATAAATTATAACTGTTAAGTTCACCAGTTAAATTATGAACTAAAAATAGAATTAGGAATCTTCAATCAAGAATACCCTACTAGATGTCCGGTCAGAGTCTCTAAACGGCGGCACCTCGTAATAAGACCCCAGTTTCAAACTGGGAGCTTATTTTGATTTAGTTCTATTGTGATTGCTTCAGCATAAATGCCAATGACATCTTGCCATAAGAATTAGGATACCTACTGACTATGTTGCATCTGACTATGAGCATGTTTCCCAGTGATTGTGTTACCTCTGACGATGACGACGACGACCTCTGTGGTAGAGTGTAGGCATATCGGTTTTCATGTTTTCATCATCTCAGACATCCCGGCTTCGATCCCCGGCAGAGACAATTTAGAAAACGTTTGTGATTCCGTCAATGTTTGTAATTTCCAAACAAGTTCATGCGCACCTGTTGGAGGGCTTATGTCCGTGATGTGGAAGGGTCAACGTCACTACTTATCTAAACTCGGCATTTAGTGTATATAATATGTGGAATGGGACGTAAGGATGGATGAAAGAGAGCATGTTAGTAATAAGATTCCTTTTTTGATATTGTTGTTTTTCGGTGACGCAGTCATGTGGAGGAATAGAAAGATGTAAGACGGTTAGTAACGAAGTATTAAAATTAATAAAGTATTGTTCAGCATTTCCGAGTTTTGCTCCAATCCTATAAGTGGGGGTCACACCGGGATTGGAAATAAAATATAAAATGCCTAAAGAGACGACGAAGGAAAAGGAAAAGATTGAGAGCCAACATGAAGGAAATTCGCTCATGCAAATGGCGGCGGAGCTAGTCCCGAAGTTTAGTGGGCGAAGCAATACTTATCCGGTGACACGCTGGGTGGAGGATCTTGAAAGCAACGCTGAGATATTCAGATGGACTCCTATACAGCAACTTTTGGTGGCGCGCAGGTCACTAACTGGTACGGCGGAATTATGGTTGCGTGCCGAACGCCCCTTCAAAGGTTGGGAAGAGTTAAAAAGTGCCTTGTTAAAGGAATTTCCGGATAAAGTGGATTTAACAGCTATACATGAAATCATGAGCGAAAGGACAAAGCGAGCCGACGAAAGTTGTTTGGATTATATGCTCGTGATGAAAGAGCTAGGTAATCGCGGAAAGATGCCTGACGAAGTTATCATCAAATACATTATCGACGGAATTTTGGACAGAGAAACCAACAAAATTATTTTATACGGTGTTACTACATTTAGTGAATTGAAGGAGAAATTAAGAATATACGAAGAAGTAAAGAGCAAGACGAGAAGATATAACCAAGATCAAAGATTATGTTGTTTTTCGGTGACGCAGTCATGTGGAGGAATAGAAAGATGTAAGACGGTTAGTAACGAAGTATTAAAATTAATAAAGTATTGTTCAGCATTTCCGAGTTTTGCTCCAATCCTATATAATATATTGTATGTAAGTATATAATTATATATATTTATTGAAATGTAAGTATATTATATAATTCTGTAGATATGTATTTATTGGTGTGTATCAATGTATTTTGTATGCATGTAAATATCATTCTTCTATATTTGTGCCGCATCCGCGTTTATCTGTTTACTGTTGGTTGACTGGTAGAGAATGCTATTAGCATTAAGTCCGCCATTTGTACCTTACTTGATGTATTTGTACAATAAAGATTTATAAATAAATAAATAAAATAAATGGTCGATCATTGTTTCCAAAAACAAGTTCTTGAGCTTCTTCTTTCTTCTTCCTTTAATAAGAAACAAGCCATGACTGTCTCTCTGACCCAGGAATAACATTGGCAGAATCACATACCCATCAAATAGCAAAAGTGATCAAGACACGGGCAGAGACGTTAATAGAGCGAGGGTCTGTGTCAGTATCATCACGGTTCAGTGACCATTGACACAGTAAAATGTTTTATATGGCACAATAAAATGCTTTATGATGACACAAACCTCTCGGCCGTTTAGCTATCGATCGTGGATGACGCGACCGTGACTAATTGCCGGCGGCGGCGGCGGCGGCGCGCGGCGACTACCACCTGCTTGCTGCCACGGTGACCTTCAATTCGCTTGTTATTTTACTATTTACATCATAGAAACGCTTGAAAATGATTCACAAAGCTATGCACGCTATTCGATTCTGGCTTAGCAGATTGTGAAAAGCAATTCTTATTTTTATTAGGTCTTAACCTATTAAATTGGTGTTTTGTATGGAGAATTTTGAAAAGTTGCTTTTTCGTACTAACATTTTCTTTAAATAAGTTGCATTTTCCGTAACATTTTTTCATATGAACTAAAGTAAATTTTTGAGATAAATTGCACCTAATACAGCGATTTTTGTCAGTTTGGCCTCTGTAATTCCCTTATAACTAGGCCCTGTCAAATCGAGCAGATCAATCCGTGAAAGAATTAACACTTTCGTACTTTGTCATAGCAACTTTTTTGACAAAATGTCTCACAGTTTGAAACATTTAACAAAAAAAAACCGGCCAAGTGCATGTCGGGCCCATTGGCGGATCCAGGGGGGGGCCATGGGGGCCATGCCCCCCCCACGAGGTACCCAAGAGTACCTACAAGATTAGTGGATGAAACTGACAAAAAATCGCGCTGCGCGGCCGTTTTTTTTAATATACATAAAGAGTAGGTACATACAAACAAGTGGCTAAACTAACAAAAAAATTACCGTTTTTCTGCTATAGACAACACTACAAAATTAGTGGCTAAAACTGTTTAAAATCGCGCTGCGCGGCCGTTTCTTGTAGACAAGAGTACAAGATTAGTGGATGGCACTGACAAAAAAAACGTTTTTTTTTAATATAGACAACACCACAAAATTAGTGGCTAAAAATCGCCGGTTTGTCTATAGGCAGTATTTTTTTCTAAATCAGGCATTTTGTGCATCCTCTAGACAGGGAACCCTTACATAGACCAGAGACCGAGCTCCTATGGCCCCCCCCAAATTTAAATCCTGGATCCGCCCTTGGACTCGGGCCACGCGCTGTACGTAGTTACCTTACCACTATCATTTTTCGTCCGCAAAAATAACTTTGTTTTTCAGTGTCGGTATGAATGACAAAGTTATATTAACGGTTTTGGAAAATGTGCTATATCTCAAAAACTAATAAATATATCTCGTTCAAACCAATTTTCGTTGAAAGTGTTTGGTCTATAGCATATATTTTTTTTAGATTTCTCACTCTCTTATTTCAAAAGTTAGAGGGGGGGGACACTTTTTACCACTTTGGCAGTGTTTATCTTTCAAACGGTTGACTTTGAGAAAAAATTGTATTAGGAACCTCAATGTTATTTTTAAAGACCTATCTATAGACACCCCGCACGTATTGGTTTAAACCAAAATTTTTTTTCAGGTTCAGTTCCATGTATATCAGGGGATACATGGAACTCCCCCTTAATCTTTTATTTTATTATTTTTGTGTTAAAATCGTTAAGCGGTTAACAGAATACATCTTCTACCTACTAAGTTTCAACTGTGTAATCCTAATACTTTCGGAATAAAGTGGCTGTGACATACAGACGGACAGACAGGCATGAGGAATCTATAAGGGTTCTGTTTTTTGCCATTTAGGCTATGGAACTTTAAAAAGTACTAAAGTGTTAAACTACTTTCATTGCTGACTGTACAACAGACACCGTAAAAACTAGTACTCATTGGCACTAAAAAAGGGACATTTCTCTATTGTAAGACTAACTGTAGCTATAGTTAGTAGCTAGGCTAAAATACTAATGAATGTTTGTATCGTGTTTAAACAATGGTAACCATTAACTAGATTTATAATGAAATATGGCACAGTTATATTGCACTGCTATTGAGTTTGAATTATTTTTATTCTATATCTACATCGGGGGGTAATTATGTAACTTTGTTGCAATCAACTCTGACAGAAATCGCAGTTACATTGCTGCTTTAGTAAGGACCAATATGAGAACTATCTTACTTAAAGCAGCAATGTAATCGAGAATTGTTAGCAACAGAGCTACGTAATCCATGGGCTGTTCACAATGTAAGATTTTGATAATCACTTATTTTCCCACATGCTCAGATAGGTATTGTCTGTCACTCTACAGTGCTGCCGGCTGTGTGGTGCGGCATCATACACCCATGACACTGGCCATGGACCCAGTTCACAAGATATTAAGCACTTTCACAGATTGCAAGAGGTCATGTATGCTGGACGAAACAAGTTGCTTCCTTGTACAGTCACGAGCAATAAGATGTACACAACATAGAACTTTGTCACATTACGTTTTGAATAGCCTAGGAATAACATTATCACACTGAGATATATTGAATGAATGTGACATAGTTCTAAAGTGTGTACATTTTATTGCTTATGACTGTACTACTACCATCCATTTTTTTTGTAGGTACTAGTACTATTATCTATTCTGTGCTAATACCAGAGATAGTATATTATAAAAACGTCATCTTATTGATTAAATAGTTCTAACTAATAGGGGTACTAAGCTTTTAGAACTAGAACACCAAACAAAACTATAATTTTGAAAAGACTAAATACAAATTTTGCAGTACATACATTTAGTAATTCTAACTACTTAATATGTTTATTTGTATAATTTTCTAGAAGATATTGGAATAAGTTACTTGAAAAAAGTCTACTAGCCCTGTCCAAGAACAATCCAAGTGAACGATCATAGCTGGAGGGGATAGGAATGAGGTCCAGGCTTCAGGATGTTATTCAATATCACTTACCAATGCCTACAAATAGAGAAAATATTCTAAATGTAAACAGTGATGTTTATGAAGAAATTATGCACTTAACAATAGAGCAAGGGTAATATAAACAAAGGTTACTCACATGTATACTTTCTCCCAGTAGTGCAGCCTGATGCATCAATTTCTTGGGTATGCATCCAACATTTACGCAGGTACCACCGAGACCCCACTTGGTGCCCTGGGGTGAGGGCGTCACATAGTCTAGCACTGCCACTTTGGCTCCTTGATTCACTGCCTCTTTAGCACACGCAAGCCCTCCTGATCCGCCACCAAGGACAGCCAGGTCATAATCAAAGTTTCCATCTAAAAGATACCACCACACCATAAAACTACTCCATCAAGTGTATAATACAAAATGTTAAGATTTGCAAGTGAATAATGCTTTGTATGATGCAACCGAGTGTAAGTATCTGCCAACAGAACAGCGGTAAGACAAGTATAAACAAATGAAACAGCACATTGCCCCAGCTTCAAAGACAATCTCACTGTACCTTCAACGACACAATCAATGGGAGCAACCAACTTGGTGTTACGGCCACAACACATCCAGGGGCCTGGTGTGACCAAACAAATGAATAAGTCAACAAACAATGTTAATTAAAGTTATTTTTAACAGTTACATGTAATGTCACCAATAAAGACTTCAGTTAATTAGTTTCGTAGAAAAGAACTAGGTACCCAGTTTATCTTGTCTTGGTTAGAGTTACGCTTTAAAATACTCCAGAATACTGATAATAATATTGCACAATGTTTTCAAGTGTGATTGAGGTTATGTCTTAAATTTTCAAGGCCAAAAAAACCATTACAAACGTAACTTACTGGTCCCGAGTGTTCGCCGCGCGACTACCAAAACATTTTCCGTGAAAATAAAGGGTTTTATTAGAATTTTCGCCCTTATCACATTACTAAGTATTGTCATCTTGACGTAAATAAATGAAAATGACAGAGACAAGCCAGACTTGACGAGGAAAAATTATCACGACACGCACGCAACGCAAACGCAAAGTAGTAAACGGGTACCGAAGTAGGTTACCCTACCCTACCAATCAAAAGAAAACTTTCAAACGTCAAGAAAAACAGAACATAGGGTGTATTCAAGATGAAAACTGTCCTAATCACCGGTGCAAATAGAGGTCTAGGTCTTGGTATGGTTAAATACCTAGTCAGACAGAGCAAGGCCGAAAAAATAATCGCGACATGCCGAAAGCCGTCGGAGGTATGTGCTTCATTTCAATTCAATTGGCAAACTTACCTATAATAGGTGCCATGTTCAATGTGTGGATTTGTACAAAATATACCGACTTAGCACTTAAACACTAACTTTACTATGTCACAACGTAACGTCTCACGTCTACGTCGAATACTCGCGCAAATTCGAGTGGTATTGTATTTATATCGTAAAGAAAAAAGGCGTGCGAATGAGATAGACTAGACTGGGTTGCGTTCAGAAGCTTAGAATGCGGTTGTTTGGTTTTCTTTTAACTCACTTTTTTTTAAATGTCATTTATAGTACAAAGTCTTCGTTTTCCATTTGAAATACGAATAATTTAAACTTTCCTTAATTCTAAATCTAATAAAAACTGATTTTTGAGAATACTATGAACTATTTGAAACTAAGACACAAAAACATCAAAATACAAAATAATGTCAAATGACATTGAGATGGTTAATAATAAAAGTTGTGCAACGCTCGGCTCCAGGGACGGATACCGTTATCCAAATAATACCGGTATCTGACCAAAACATTTCGTTATCGTAACGTTACTCACGAAATACCGCTACTTATCAAGTAACGTTACTAAAATACCGATACCATAACGTTATTATGATAACGTTATTTTTAACGTTAATTTTGCGACCTGATAACGGTATTTTTAACGTTAATTTAGCGACCCTTACTTGCTGCGCCGACCGCCCCGCCCGCGCATCCGCCCGCACGCACGACACCCCCCCGCCCCGCCCCTCTCGCGCGCGGCGCGTTATTGTTTGCTTATTTACTTACTCTACTCGACGTCTATAAATAAGTGCACGCGCATCGCGCTGTTTACAATCTGTTTAATTAAAGTTCTGTTTGTGGTAATAATTACGAAAAATGGGACGGAAGAAACAGAATAAAGTATACCGATACTTTACGATAGCAGATGAAAATAAAAATTCTACGTGTCTAGTGTGCAACAAAATATTAAATGTGAGTAAACCTACCTACTTACCCGACTTCATTAATTGAATAAATTACTTACCTAACTAAGTAGGTCTGTACTACCTACTTACCTAAGTAGGTACAATGGGCAACAGCGTCGCTTAACCACTCCTAAGGTCAAAATCGCGTTTTGAGAGTTCCATAGTAAAAGTTGTTCAGTTTGATGGTCTCTGTCTACCATACTCGGCTTTATAAGGCTATTTCCAAACATTTAGTATATTTAAATTATCATATTTAAAGTATAGGTATTATGTTTTGGTAAGTATTAGTTTTTGGTATTAGGAAGGAATAGATCTTGCAACTAATGGCCGCTATTCGTCAACAATTCGTGAATTAATCGCTTACGTAATTAAAGCTCCCTCAAAAAACATTAAATACTTAAAAATCTGTAAAAAACGAGTTTATTTTTTTATAGATATTTAAGTAGTTGCCTCACAGACATTTCATTAACCACAGGCTAAACAAAATGCGCAACCGTATAATATTGATCGTGCACCTTTATGAACTTACTCACTTGCCGAAGTTAATCACCGTTTGGACGCAACTTGCCGTTTTCCGATTAAGTAAGTAAGTAGAAGGACAGTTGAACTTACTTACTTATGGATGTGTAATTCGGCCTATATGAACTTACTTACTTGCTGGACGGAACTTGCAGTTTTCCGATTAAGTAAGTAAGTAGAAGGAATTAACTTCGGCAATTGAGTTCATAAGTCGACCGCGCGTGTCGGATAACGACGACATTGCTTGCTACCCTGTAAATAATTTTCTCTTGGGACAATCAGAGATGTAAATTAAAAACCAATATATACCATAGGTAACAGATATTTTTTTTGGGACCCATACAGTCACGAGCAATAACATGTACACACCATAGAACTTTGTCACATTACGTTTTGAATAACCTAGGTATAACATTATCACACTGAGATATATGCTGAGATATAGGCTTGCAATTCGAATATTCGAATACTTCGAATATTCGCTTCATTTTGCTATTCGAATACTCAAGCTGGTGATATTCGAATATTTTCTACTTCGTCAGATTTAAGAAAAAGTCGTTCATTAAATACCCGAATAGCGTTTGTGCGCATAGAATGAAGCGTTTAATGTTCACTTTCCTGTCTATTTATTTGTTTACGTATGTTGTTTGTTTGTCCACAAATTGCAAACAATTTTAATCTAGCTTCCCGATGAGTAAAAGACTTGAAACTTAAAACATAGGTCAAAAATCAAGGTCAAGTCAATAAAATGTCATTATACTTGTGCCTCGTCCTCGAGATTAGTATACTTACCTTTTTTACCTTTATGAATATATACTATGTAGTAACGCCTAAGTGTTGCCACTTCCAGCACTATTTTAGAGATGATGTGTCATTTCCGGTCTAAATATAAATACTAGACCGAAAATGACTTAACTTTTTAATACATTTCCGGTTGAATGTCGACGTCAGAAAACGGAAATTATGTTTTCACGCCAATACTCACTCCACCTTCTAGCTCGCAGGCCCCATTGCCGTCATTCGCTTTTTAGTGCTCAGCCACTTCGCACGTGTTACAATTTACAATAAAATTGAGTTACAAAATGCCTAAAAGGAAACATAATGATGATACGTTTCAATATTTAGCCAATAAAATAAAAATAAAAAATTAAAGAAAAAGTTAAAAGTGTTAAATCGCCGTTGTCAGCGATCGTTGTCTGAATCTAATGATTCAGATAGATAGTTCAAAAAGTGCATTTACAGCAAGCTCAAGAGACTCATCACCTTCTGCGCCACCGTATTCGCCATTATCAGATCGAGGTAAGTTCAAGTGAAAGTTAAATTATTATGTTTTTATCTCACTATACTTACGCCCATGGTGTCAAGTCAATGATAAGAATTGTAAATTCAGAATAAGTATCAACCTGATACCCAATCCTACACCCATGGTGTAAACCAGTCTTCGGGACTGACGCGAGGTTACTTAAATCTCGAGGAATGTAACTACATTCAGCATCCATGATGCACACATACCGGTCTTCCTGACTGATGCGAAAGTAACAACTTTCAAGGAATGTATTCGCGGTCTAACGCCACTACATTCGGCATCCATGATGCAAAAATTTGTCCTCGCGAGCTCGCGACTGACGTGGGAGTTATACTTCACCCCACAAACACTACACGGAACCATCCGTTGTAGTCCACCCATGGTGGACCCTCAGTAAGGACCTACAGTCCAACAATAGTTTACGTCATCACTGTGAACGTTGTATATAACCAACACAGGTGTGTAGGTTAATTATTAAAAAAAAAAAAAAAATTTAAAAATGGCAAATCTAAGCCCAACCCTTGTGTTAGACCACAATAAACACCCACCGGCTACAACGACGGGTTGGTGTCTGCTCCGGAACCATTAGTTCCTGGACCGGCGGCGCTGCCACAAAGTGTGATCGAAGTACCTGCAATCGTCGAAAAGCATGATGATGTCACCGAAATTCCCGACGACTTCAGAATCAGGTCCAGGACCCCGATATTCTTGATATATTAGGCACAGACCCCTCATGTATTGAGTAATTTAGCCCAAATATCAATGATAAACTAGCAAGTCGACTAAGCTTCATTGCTACTCACGGTCTTGATAGAGAGAACTGAAAAGAATTGCTCCAAAAATACCCAACACCTTCAAACTGCAAGACTTGTCTGCTCCCATAATTAATGCCGAGATCAAGGCTGCAATTCCAGAATATGTTCTGAAAAAGAGACAAGTCAATTGAAATCAATCAAAAACAAATAGCCGCAGCAATAACATGTGTTGGTCGCATTATAACCACTCAAATCTCATGCAGCAACAGAGATAATGTATTGCTTAAAATCTTATGGATGTAAATAGAATCCTGTGATGTCCAATATTAACAATCTAATGCCTTAGTCTCTGCCTACCCCCATGGGAAACAGGCGTGAGTATATGTATGTATGTAATGCACGGAGAAATTATGCCCTTAATTCCCTAAAAAAAAAAAAAAAATATATATATTTGAAAGAACAACTTAATAGTACTAAGGTACTAAGATCAACGGATTTCTAATTGAAAAAAACCTGGCAGAAACCTTGAAAAGCGCAAAAGCAGTCTCAAGATCGTCTACCGACTTCAAGGAAAACAAATTTAAACCGCAAGTCGGTTCCGGGAGTCGAAAGGTGGCCCGTCGTAGACTTAATGCACCAGGCGGCACCGGGCCCTCGACGTCACCAGCCGCCCACCACGACGCGATCGATGACGAACTACCAGCCACCACCACCGCCACCGCTGCCAGCATCGAGCACACGCGGTTAGTCCTCAGCGACGTCATCCTATCGGCCCAGACGGACGAGGAGGCGCTAGGTGCTGACAAGGTACGCTAAGCAGGCAGGCTGCATCACTTTTACAAACAATGGTCGCTTATTACCGAGAACCAATCAGTGCTCTCATGGATTGATAGATATGAGATCCAACTCTTAAATCCAGTCCAATCCACCGATTACAGAAATCGTTTCAAGTTCAGAAAGAATCGAATGTAGACAACATTTATTTTCAATCGGAGCCACCTCCGCCTGTAGATACACCTTGTAATGATCAATATGTATAGCGCGTTTTTTGTTATTGTACCAAAACCTAACGGAAAGATGCGATTCATTCTGAATTTTAAAAACTTGTTCTGCTATTTGGTATCACTACAGCCCTTTAATGTGTTCACAAAACTCATGAAACCTGTAGTTAAGTTATTAAGGTCATGTCATGTGGATATTTATCCTCTATATACCTATCTTGATTTGTTCTTAACAGAACCAACTTATTCGGAGTGTTTGGAAAATGTTAAGGCAACAAAGGGTTTGTTACAAGCCCTTGGTTTTCTGATAAATTAAGAAAAAAGTAAATTCATCCCATCTATGCATTGCAAATAATTTAGTGTTAGAAATAGATTCGTATAAATTGGTGCATAATTATCGTTACCACAAGAGAAGTGAAACAGAATAGAAAAGGAAAGTCTAGAAATTAAACAGTTGCGAACATGTAAAATTTGCAAATTTGCACAATTAGTTAGGTTGCTAGTATCGGCTTGTCCAGCAATTGAATATGGGTAGTTATACACCAAAGAACTTGAACGTTGCAAATACCTCAACTTTAAGGTCATGATGATTATTACAGAAACATGATTATACCATTTTCCTTACACTCTGACTTAGATTGGTGGTCATTCCGAATTCAGTACAAATGATAAAAGAGGATAACCATACTATTGAAATATACTCTGACGCATCAACAACGGGATGGAGAGCGGCTTGTGATGGTCAAACAGCTAGTGGCCAGTGGTCAGAATCTGATCAACTTTTACATATTAACTTAGTTGGAACTCTTAGCTGTATTTTTCGCGCTAAAATTATTCGCTAAGTATAAGTACCTATAGCACAAACTGTCAAATACTTCTACGCGTGGATAACACTCTGCCGTAAGTTATATAAATCGTATGGTTGTATAGTACAATACCCTAATCTCAACAACATCACAAGAAGTATTTGGCAGTAGTGTGCACATCGCCACATCTTACATTACACACATACAAATCTTGCGATAATGTCATTGCTGATCGCGAATCCAGACGCTCACATCCTGATGTTGAGTGGGAACTTACGTTTACGGGATTTGATATTATATATAAAAAAAAAAAAAAATGGATACCCTCAAATTAATTTATTTGCAAATCGACTTAACAAAAAATGTCAAATTAATGCCTTCTGGAATCGCGACCCAGATTCCTAGGCTATTGATGCCTTTACCTTTTCCTGGACCAACAGCTACTTTTACGCCTTTACACCTGTCGCAATTATATTAAAATCATTAAGGAAATTATATCGGATAGAGGTGAAGGCATCATGGTTGTGCCATCGTGGCCGACGCAACCATAGTACCTCTCCGTTGTTCCGTCGCCTTGTTGTGCCAAAAGTAGTTCAGCTGCGTTCACCAGGATTTACTGTCTCTCATTCCAGGAAAAACATTCACCACAACCTTATCCTGGAGGCCGCGATCTTATCCGCGCTAAGTTCCATTAGAGGCTATCGATATAATGCTGGCATCCCTATCAAGTATCAAGTAATACTACCTATGATACAATAATGATTCATGTTTACGAAAATGGTTTTATTTCTGTTCAGAAAACAAAATTGAAATCTATAAGCAATCTGTTCCATCTGCAATAAGTTTCTTACGAATACCTTAAATGCCAGTAGCCAATATCAAACTATTAATTGTAATAGATCAGCAATATCTCTGCTAACGGGGCCAATAGAAGATGATTCGATTGCAAGATTTTGCAAGGACGTATATACAAACTCAGACCTTCCTTACCACGCTATACTTATAACATAACTTGGGACGTAAATGTTTTATTAAATTACTTGTCCTCTCTTTATCCTCACAATGAGATTGCTTTAGAAAAACTATTAAAAAAAAATAAAAATGAGTTACACTCTTAGCTCTCGATACTGCTCATAAGAGTGCAAATCTTATCGATAATTATTATTAATAACATAGGTAAGTAATTTATTTACAAAATCAAATAATCATAAATATTCCGGAACTGATTAAAAACCTCTAAAGTTGGTTCTCGCCAACCAGCTTTACACTTACCTTATTTTGAAAACAAAGTTTCTCTATGCCCTTCACTTCAGACACATTAATTTCTTATATCAAGTAATGTTACTTAAACCCTTTAGAAATCTGAGGATTATTTAATTAGTTTTAGATCTCCTTATAAGTCTATTTTTTTTTCAAACAATCAGCAGGTGGATTACGTCCACTATGAAAGACAGGGGAATCGACGTATCCATCTTTCTGCTCATAACACTCGCTATGCAGCAACATTATCTGCTTATAACAATGGATTAACATTGACTTAATCTGGAAGACAGCCGGTTGGAGCGGCAATTCCTCTGTCTTTGCCAAATATTGTAATCTCCCTATTGTGAGCAACAATGACTTTTCTTCGCTAGCAAGAAGTCTAGATTTAGTATAAGCAAACAAGTAATTTAAAATGAATTGATTATTCTTTAATGAATACTATGTTATTGCATAACTCATGATTATAAATATTTTGTTCAAGCAAAATAAATAATATTAATTATCTATTTTGCTGTCCCACTGATGTTCATCCATTATAATTTGGGTAAAATAAATATTTCCTCTCTCTCTCAACATCTACATAGTATATATTCATAAAGGTAAAAAAGGTAAGTATACTAATCTCGAGGACGAGGCACAAGTATAATTAATGATTAAACGAACTTACCTAAGTGAAGTTCGATCATAATTATACGAAGTGCCTCGTCCGAAGAGATTAGTATGCAAACCCTCCCTCCCAACAAACTATTTACATAAATAGTTTTCCCGTTAATTAGGAAATATTTATCTTCTCTAAACTAAATGACGGCAATGGGGCCTGCGAGCTAGAAGGTGGAGTGAGTATTGGCGGGAAAACATAATTTCCGTTTTCTGACGTTGACATTCAACCGGAAATGTATTAAAAAGTTAAGTCATTTTCGGTCTAGTATTTATATTTAGACCGGAAATGACACATCATCTCTAAAATAGTGCTGGAAGTGGCAACACTTAGGCGTTACTACATAGTATATATTCATAAAGGTAAAAAAGGTAAGTATACTAATCTCTTCGGACGAGGCACTTCGTATAATTATGATCGAACTTCACTTAGGTAAGTTCGTTTAATCATTAATAGTCATTGCGCTGATTTGAAGATGAAAAGGGAAGAAGACCATAAGAATCTGTAATAAAAGCATGTTAAAAAAATACGAATTTTCGAATATTGAATTTGTCCATTCGCTCAGATAGTGTCGGTACACCCACAAGCACTTGTGTTCAGAGACAGGAGTACTGGTATCAAACACACCTTTCACTGCGGCATTTCTATGTAAACTGCCGAAATCCAAATTGACTTGCGGGTGTACGCCGCATGCGGTATCCTTTGTTTATGCGGCGGCGTCCTTTGACAAGGAGCGGCACGTGCAAAGGCGGCGTGATAAAAGGGCGACACTATCTTACCGAACGGACTTTACATTTTATTGCTCGTCGTGACTGTACACGATAAATGTATACTATTTTTTTAGCCTTTGGTTATAAAAGTCTGTGAGGCAACAACTTAAATAATCTAGAAATAAATTAAACTCCCTTTTTAATTATTTTTAAGTATTTAATGTTTTTTGAGGGAACTTTAATAACGTGATTAGCGATTAATTCCCGAATTGTTGACAGATAACGGCTATTTGTTGCAAGATCTATTTCTTTCTAATACCAAAAACGAATAATTATACATATTTACTTATATAACTATCCTTACTAATACCTATTATAAATGCGAAAGTCCGTTTGTTTGTTTGTTTCCTAGGTCTAGAGACGCGGGCCTAGACGCGAGATAATTTCGTGCGAGTTGACGAGACGACTTAACCACAGAACAACTCATTGTACACACCTGTACTGATGTTAGGCGACCGACAAAGCCATGCCGGCCGGCTACGGACTTGAGTAACGTTACCATTACCGTTACTCAATTACCGATATCTCTAACGTTAATAGGGTAACGTTACAAGAAAAAGACAACTTAATAATTACCGATACTAATACCGGTATTTTTTACCGTTATCAGTAACGTTATTTGTATAACGTTATAACGTTACTGATAACGTTATACGATAACGTTACCCAGAAAATACCGGTATTCCTGTCCCTGCTCGGCTCTATAATGTTTGGAACGCCCGCCGTTATGGCGTTTGATTGCACTCGGAGCGTAGGTTCTGAACGCAACCCTGCGTACAAAATTGATATGTCACCATGACTGATTATGGCAGCCACAATAGTCTGACAGATGATGTCATTTATCGGCGTTTCGTTTTTCTCAATGACGTCGCATAGATGACGTTATATTTACTTAGTTATGCTAAGATATGATAATATAAATTTGTACAGATGATCTACGGTACTTTAAACTTATAAAATCTGTTTAAATTCCAACGACTTGATAAATTATAAATAATTTTCTAAATTCTGTTCCATTTTTGCATAAATATTTGTCTGACGCCGTACCTACGATACGTTTTTCATAGTAAATGTATGTGTCGTAGGATAATCGTATAAACCGGATCTTTACAAAAATCCTAGGTAGATTGTAAAAAACCGGATAATTGAAATCTAAGACAAATTATTTTCGCAATCGTCCGGGCAATTATTAGGATCTTTGTAAAAATCCTAGTATGTTTCGGACAATCGTAAACTTGAATGCTGATTGGATAATCTCAGAGACGATTTATAACATCTTCAGTCTGATTGGTCAGAACATTATATTACTGATGGTTTTTGGGGTTATTTCGTAATTTTGCCGAATTAAATTCTTCAATTGAAGTTTAAACAACATTAATTCGTTAGAAAGTCCATTCGGGTTTTGCACAACCATATTGACAAGCGCTCTGTAAAATTCACGGGAGGTTTACGGGAGGTTACCTCCCATGAACCTCCCGTTAATGCGAACGCATCCACACTCGCGCGTGAAAACAGTGCCGTGCCGGTGAGGTTTTTATTTATTTGCGGAGTACGGTGCGTCAAAATGAGCGTCACTTGGACGAGTGTTGTCATGCCGAATCCATTTTATGGGATGCTAAACACAAAGATAGCCGTGCATAATTCGGCGTCCATTCTCGACGAGCGCGCGAACTGTAAACGATAGCGAGTGTGGTGGGTCATGCTTTTCACGCCGACTTCACGGTAAAATTACGTAGTGAATTCACGCCGTAAATCACACAGGAGTCTGGAGCCCGCATAACACGACGTTCATATAAATACGGCGTGTTACCACGTGGTGTCAGAAAGATGTGCCCGCACGTTATCCTTGTTATCCCCATGTTATCCTACCTACTTATTACGGGAAATTTTAGTATTTTTTGATCTGCCAATAATCTAAATTCTAAATGGTTAGCAAATAAAAAACGCTGTTTAATTCTTTGGTCAGTAAACAAATATTTGGTTCGCATTATATTAAAATCAGGCAGCAAACCTTGATCTGCAATCAAACTCTAAATCGTCAGCAATTTAATAAACAGGAGAGCAAAATATCTGTTTGGTCAGCTAGTTAAAATGTGCAGGAATAATAATATTAGGTATTCTTTTTAACCATTTTTAGATAAAAGTAGGTAGTTGCAAAATAACCGGGAAAATATGCACGTACAAAAGGTCTACAGCAGCGCCACCATGCGGCATAAATTTTCTGACATCCCACCATTTGGTCAGCCAACAACATCGAACTGAGGGGGAAGGGGCAGGCGAAGGGTGTAAACGGAGGCGGATAGGGATGATGGGGGTCCTACTTTTAAGTACCTAGACACAAAATCAGGGGGACGGACGGGGAGCTTAGGAGTCCCCTTGACTAAAATAGTTCATTGGGTTAAAACTGCGACCAAAAAAAAACACTTGAGCTAGAAATATTTGCTAGCCAAAAGTTTCTGACCAACTCACAACCAATAATAATAACCTTGTAAATTTTTATATACTAATGAATAAACCTACCTTTTAAGACGTTTTTATTTTTACTACCATTCTGATTTACAGGAGCTAGAAAAGTTAGTCCAGGAGTCAAACGCACTTCAAATAGTACATTTAGGTAATTTTTTTTAAGTAAATTATGGTAAGATTGGTAGGTACCTACTTACCTTCATTTCATACCTTTTTTTAAGTAATAAAACTAATAAATCTTCGTTTACTCCGTAGATGTCACTAAATTAGACAGTTACGGCGAGGTCTCCTCGCAAATAGCTGACGCTGTGGGTGGGAATGGACTGAACTTGCTGATCAACAACGCCGGGATCACCACCAAGTTTACCAAACTCAACTTGGTGAAGGCCGAACAGCTGCTAGATAACCTCACCGTCAACACAGTGGCGCCGATCATGCTTACGAAGGTTACTAAAAATATTATACCACCAAACACACACAACAACACATTTAGCCGAATTAGCCCAGCAGTCAGGTAATTTTGCCTGGAAATAATTTAAGGAGCTTTGATTAATACATGCGACCTCGAAAACTGTGGAAGTTTAAAAAAAACAACAAATTGTGTTCAAGCCTTTGTATTTATGACAATATCAGGAACTTTAAAAAAAGTAACAAATAGGAAAGCAAAGGGCAACAATTTATTAATTGTAAGTAATTATACCTAGTAGGTACGAGGCAAACATCTTGAAACTTTTTCGACGGAGTGGGGAACAGTTCGCGCACGTGGACTTGCGAGCGACCAATAGCGCGCGCCCCTCTCCCCCTCTACGCATACCCAAAATACGCGTTCCGCGCAATCCCCACCCGATTTCAAGTTGTTTGCCTCGTACTGTAGGTAGGTACTTGAATTTAAGTACAGACCTACTCGGTAAGCAGCCGAACAATTTAATTTACTTATCCCAACACTGCCGCAGATCCTGCTACCGCTGCTGAAGCGAGCCGCCGAGGTGAACGGCACCTCGCCCGTGGGCTCCTCGCGCGCCGCCGTCATCAACATGAGCTCCGTGCTCGGCTCCATCGCGCAGAACGACCAAGGCGGTTTCTACCCGTACAGATGTTCCAAGGTCTTTAAATCTTTTGTTTTCAATGCGTTCTTCTCTTTTCCGTTAGATGAAATAAAGCTTATTAGAGAAATGCCTACGGAAACTTGTCTAATTTCCATGTTCTTGAAAATTCTTGAACTTTTACTTATAGGTAACTATGAGTAGGTACCTTACATGGCTTACATAACTACAGCAATTAGTAAACGATGAGTAGATTATAAGATTCTGTGACGATGCGTTCACTGACTGCAATGTTTGCAATGCACGAACTGTGTGTCATATTTTTTTTTATTAACCCAGGAGCTCGCCTTCGCCGTTGATGATTTCACTGAACACGTAATTTTATAGGCGGCCTTGAACGCAGCGACGAAATCCATGAGCGTCGACCTGAAGAAAGACCACATCCTGGTAGCGGCGATGCACCCAGGGTGGGTGCGCACCAACATGGGCGGTAAGAACGCCCCGCTCGACGTGGAGACCAGCGTCACCGGCATCTTCGCCACCATCCAGCGGCTGCGAGAGGACGACACGGGCAAATTCCTACAGTACGACGGCTCGGAATTGCCTTGGTAACCGCGGATCTTGGGAAAATTCGCGTTACTAGACATACCGAATTATTAAGCTAGTAATAAACTTTCACATAATATTTAAGTAGTATAAACTTGTTTGTCCAGAGGGCTGAAAGAAAAGTCGGATAGTGAGCGGTGAGATTTAATGCCCAGAAGCAAAGATTGCTACTACAACAGACATGCCCAGAAGCAAAGATTGCTACTACAACAGACATGCCCAGAAGCAAAGATTGCTACTACAACAGAAGCAAAGATTGCTACTACAACAGACATGCCCAGAAGCAAAGATTGCTACTACAACAGAAGCAAAGATTGCTACTACAACCAACAGACATGCCCAGAAGCAAAGATTGCTACTACAACAGACTTTTATTTTAAATTCACCGCTCAAGATCCATGCAGAGACCTACTTATACTTACTCAGACCGACAATAGGGTATTTTCCAAATTTTTGAAAACTGCTTATATTTAAAGATTGGGACGAACAATTTAACAGAAAAAGAAAAATAAATTAAATAATGTCTTTTTACCCGACTGCGGGTTATGTATTTCGCGCGTATCTTGTAAGTATGTTTGTATGTAATATTCTTTATTACCTCATATCTCTCAAACGGCTGAACGGATTTCTATGATTAAGATATCGTTAGATTGGTATTTTCAGCCCAAGTGCCCTTAAGAAGGTGGCGTTATAAAAAAACCAACATGGCGGCTGTACGGTGCTATTATACGTAGTGAAAAAAAAATTTTTTTTTAGAATACTGCAATATGGGTGTCAAATTAAAGGGCTTATTATAAGGATTTCAAAAAGGTATATCATGACCGTAAAATATAATAACTAAAAAGAGATAAATAAAAAAATCAATTAAAAAAATTAAAAAACCCGCCTGCATAAAAAGACAAGTCGACTGAAAAGATGGAAACAAGATTAAATAAATATTAAAGGCAACATGTCATAATAACATGCAGTCGGAGGCATATAATTCAATTATTCATAATGTCACTTTCTTTATGCATGCCTCCGACTGCATGTTATTATGACATGTTGCCTTTAATATTTATTTAATCTTGTTTCCATCTTTTCAGTCGACTTGTCTTTTTTTTCTCCATTAAACCGATTCAAGTCAATTAACCAGGTAAATTGGTCGTCCCAACCTAGGTAAGCAGTTTTCAAAAATTTGGAAAATACTCATAGCGCCTCTGTGAATTTTATTTAATACTTACTGTAAATTATAAAACATAATTTCAATAAAACTAAACGTTGAATCTAAGAACCAGTATAGTAGTATTTTTAGAAGGTATCATTACATCCCCTCGTAGACATTTCTAGAAGTCGATAGCAAAAACTGCTAAAAGTGGCCGTTTTTGACACTTTTGCTATCAACTTGCAGAACACAGGGTTTAGTTTTGTTAAAATTAAGAGAACTTATTCTGCACACTAGCGCCGCCACTGGAAAAAAAAACAATGCTTAAACAAAGACGAAATTGTGAATTATCTCTCTGTAGCGCACTCCGAACAAGCTTTGGCAGGCCCGCCGCAAGCGGGCGTGCAACGCGACCCTTGGGCTTGCAAGCTTTGAATTATTTATGGTGCACTACAGAGACAGAGAGATAATTCACAATTTCTCCAATGGCGGCGCTAGTGTGCAGACTGCGCTCTCTTAATAAATAAAAAACCTCTGAGGGCCACTTTTAACAATCTATATAAAGATCTTAGTACCCACTCATCGAAATGAACTAATTTCGATGTACCCACTATTCTGCAATTGTAATTGGCACCGCAAAAAGGACGATCAAGCGTCATGATGATATAATCCGCGCGCGATGAGAATGCGATTACCTTTTGGGACCGAGACGCGCACGGTACCGCTAACGCAGCAGCGCGGCGCTGTATTTATATACAGTCATTTTCATTTCACTTTGACAAGGTCCATTACCATTCTCATCGCGCGCGCGCGGATTATAGCTAACTCTCACAAGCACAAGTCACAACACAAGACTCATTAGGCACTAGTTATGCAATGCTCTAAGTATAAGATTCATGGATTTAGCAACATTTACTCCTTTGTAACTATTAGCAAATAAACGCATTTAAGAATAAAAACCTCGTATTTTTTACGTTTTCCCGCCTTTTATTTGCAATAAAAATGTTTTAAAACTTTTTCAGTAGCTACCTCCTAGCAGAAACAGAATTACATAACAGTACACATTTATCTCAGTGATAGTATCTACCTACCTACACAAATTTTACATAAGTATTAAACTTCATTGTATTATATTGTATACCGCAAGCACACTGAAGTGTCACTTGTGTACATTGTTAACACGCATGCACGCACAACAAACAAAGATTAAATCGTTCTTTGAAGGAACCAAAACTACCTACTATCAAAGATATTAGAATTTTAATTGCCTACTATGCTATTACTTTATACCATTTTGCATAGGTACCTACCTTCCCAAGAGCGGATAGGGATCTCTGCGTCACATACTGGCTTTTTACTGGCTTCTTGGACACTTCGCTTTCCTAGCAAAATGAGAATGCATCTTCAGGACGTTAATTTGCAACCTAACTACCACTTTGAAACTTGTGTTTGAAATTATATCTACCCACCAAATTGGCTGCATGTATTTTTGAACGGACAAATCTGTGTCAAATCCATAACTGTATCAAGATTAGTACCTTAGTAAAGCAATAAAAATCAAAGTATTCACATCAGATACAAAAATACTTTTTGATTGATAAATATTTATTTGTTATTTGAACCTACTGGTTATTTGACATGGAGTTCTGTCATTTTACTCTTTGACAGGGGGGGCTATACTTCTAAAACAGAGGCGTGTTTTCGTTCAGCGAGCGATTGCTACCGGTGCTGTTTTGCGCAAAGGTGGTTTGCATCGCTGCTTGCTGCCATAGAGTAATTTATATGTCACTGTCAGCGGTATTGTTGTTGTTGATCCAGTTCGGTAAATTATGTATATTTTAAAAAATCATCACAGAACTCTTCTGTCAGAAGACCTACTAAAGCACTTTTAGTATTTCGGTTCATTTTCACTTCGCGCCAAAAAAGTAACTTGGTTGGTTACCATCGCTTGATAAAAACCCGTTTTCGTTACCCGCAGCACATGCGCAGCAGTTTGTGACGTCATGAGCTGCGCATCGCTGCGGCCTATATCTATGCTGCGGCCGCTAGCTAAACGAAAACACGCCTCAGAGTTCAGAGGCCGCTGTCACGCATACAAATCTATATCTATGATGCAAATACCTTGCAGTCGTCACATATTCGCTCTAACAGCACAGAATATATAATAGTACTTGCTAACAGTCTGTTTCCGTTCCGTTCGAGTGCCGTCCCGTCATCGGTGTACGAATCGCACTTAAATTTATTTTCGCGCGCGTTATATTTTGCCTCAACTCCTAAGATAGGTACCTATTCATTGTGGTACGAAGTAGGTACTTATAATTTCCTTGGGTGTTTATCTGTTTTAGCTCAAAGTTGCCCCTTTTGGAAATAATGGATTTTAAAACTTACAGAATGACGATGACGTAATAACTGCAGTGACGAGTTTACAAAATACATGTACTTACCAAGTTTCAACTGTGTAATCCTGTTTTGTAACACGTTGTAGCTCCAAACAGCTTGCTTGGACTACCTCCACCCTTTGAGCGACTGCTGACTGCCTATATACATATATGTTCCATGACACTGTGTCCTGACTATTACCTATTGTCATAAATTATGCATAATAATTAAGCAGTAATACGAATTTTCAGCCTTGAGATAGCTCTTGTTAGTTCAGTCAATAAATGAACCAAAAGGAGGGGGTGTAGATCGAGTGCATGAGAGGGGACCTAAGCGATTTCTACTTTTTGACTGACTGACTTTTTGACTATGCCACGATGAAGTCGATAGTTTGTCGGTCTTGCGTTTAGGAGATACGTGTGGCGCAGTTGTAGAGACGTCTCTACAGCTGCGCCATACAGATCTCTCGAAACCTAGGTTTTTGTGCGACAAACTACCGTACCGTACCGGCTACACAGACGAGTAATTAGATTTTTGCTACGACCTTCCGTTTTCGAGATCTGTGTGGCGCAGCTGTAGAGACGTCTATACAGCTGCGCCACACGTATCTCCTAAATGCAAGACCGACAAACTCTGGTCTTTGGCGACAAACTATCGACTTCATCATGGCATACCTAGTCAAAAAGTCAGATTTCCAAATTTTTTTTTGTGGCGCAGCTGTAGTCCGGCACGTGCGATTTCTCATGAAACTTGTTCAGGGTGCTTAGGAAGTGAACATACTAAAAGTCCTGACGTCTCGGAGGTGAGCCGGAGGGTGGAGGGAGGGGAGAAGGTACCACACCCCCCCCCCCTCCTCCCCACTCCAGCTCACCTCCGAGACGTCAGGACTTTTAGTGTGTTAACTTCCTAAGCACCCGGAACAAAACAAGTTTCAGAAGAAATCGCTTAGGTCCCCTGTCATGCATTCTACAACTCCTTTATTGATTGGACTATGTACCGGCAGTCCGGCATGTTCCATGCATGACACTGCGGTCTGACTACCATCTAATTTTTGTACTATTAGTTATTCTGTGACCATACTGCCAAATTTGAACCTGAAACTCGTGCAGTATTTTCCACGAGCTCTCTAACTAGTAACCATAATCATGAAAGAATCCATGCCATAATAAAATTATAACTAAAGGCGGGTTCGAAATGAAATTGATAGGAAATTATTTTAGCCAAAATAAAATTACTGTATTGGTATCAAAAATCGGATTATATTTCCGTTTTGCTGTAGGTTAATGTTGTAACAATTTGCCAGGTTACAGAATTGGCCGCACAGCCGATAAGAAGCATAACATGTACTTTTTATAACAATGATACATTTCTTCAGACCTAATAACCTAAATCTTACACAAACTAGGTACCTACAAAGATATACAAGTAAAGCTAACATATCTACAATCATCAATAAGTTATATACAGATAACAATACAGCGATATATACATTACTTTTAATTAGATTTATCTGTAACCTGAAAAACTTTGATTTTTCCTACACTCGGGACAGTACCATTTTCCTTTAGGTGGAACCATAATCCCGACACATTCAAAATGAAACCATTCTATTGGGCAGCCTTCTGCGTCACATGCGATCATTTCTGATACTTCATCGTAGGGACAGCGACAATAACAGTACACGCTTTCTCCTTCTCGCGCTTGTCGCACTGCAGGTCTTTGGAATGGGTATGGTAAACTAGAAGTACCCGAATTCAAATACGTCGGAGGCGGAATAGGTGCACTGCCACTGTTGATAGGTTGATATATCTCAAGGTTTCCTTCACTGGAGTCAGAATCACTCGATTCCATAGACTCAGTATTCATTAATATACGAGGTGGTTCAGGATCTGGAATTGGTGCGGTCAACCTGATAGGCTCTGTGTAACTAAACAATCTTTGAGGCAGGATTGCCGACGGCACTTCTTTCTTTGATTTGTTTGTACCAGGAGATGGCAAATCTTCTTTTCTCCACTCTAATTTCGGTGGCTGTTGTGGCTTCAAAGCTGTTATGTTTGGGGAAGATGCTTCTTCATCACTGGAGTAACCATAAAATTTATTAGGAACACGTCTTCTCTTAGATGCTCGTTTACGTTCTATAGATGATACAATAGGTGTAGTCATTGCTGTACTAACAGGGGTAGGAGGGCCAGGAGTCTCAGGAAACTGAACTGTATTAGAGTGCAATGAAATTGTGATTTTGTTAGGAAGTGGTGGGAATTGTGGTGTGTCTTCCGATTTTGCAATTATATCTTTAGGAATGTTAAGTTTAATAGGACCATGTTTTTTTGAGCTTCTGGATTTCTTTTTCTTTTTACTTTTTTTTCTACTACTAGAAGGTTTCTCTTTCTCTTCAACAACTATTTTTTGTTCTCGAGTTTCTTTTACTGGAGTGCTGGGGCGACTAATTTCTCCAGAAACAGACCCACCTTCTGATGGAGCCACAGACGCCAATAGCATTAATTGATTACGTTTCTCTGCGTGCAATTTGTTAGCCATTCTTTGAGGGTGCTCATCATAAAATTCTTCGTCAGTTTCACTCTCATCAGTTTCTAAATCTGTTTCTGCTATGGGTGATTCTACTTTTTCCGGTATTAAAATGGGCGTTTCAGACATTCCCATGACATCCACATTGGAACCATTACTAATTCTTCTGTTAGGCAAAGTTTTCCTTAATTGCTTTTTCTTTTTCTTATCCATACTTAATGCTTTCTTGTTATTAGTGGAGTCATCTGATGAATCACTATCAGAAGAACTAGAGGAGGAAGATCCGCTACTAGACGAACAACTACAATTAGATCCACACGAACAACTCGAGTCACTGTCACTACTGCTACTGCTTGATGACGATAAATCTCCATGTCGTTTTTTCGGCGATTTTTTACTTTTCTTTTTATCAGTACTAAATGGATCATCATCGCCATTTATGTCTGATGGTATCAAGCAATAATCATGATCCGATTCACACACATGCTTTCTTATAGGTACTAAAGGCGGCGTTTTTTCTTTTTGCTTCTCAACTTTGGCTTGATATTTCTTAAAATTGTCCCAGATATCTAGTATTTGTTGTTCATTTGGTTTTTCCTCTTCTATTGGATCGGTTTTTTCGATCGGTTTTGGAAGATCAGACTCAACATTAGTAAGATGACTTGTGTCGGAATCAAGAACAGACTTTTCTTCCAGAGTAGTTTCATCTTTTTCTTCCTTCTTTTCAGGTGGAATTCCCCCATCAGATTCATCACTGCTGTCACTCTCCGATAGATCCAAAGCTGGTAAATTTACATCTAAGAGTAGAGCATCTTTTTCTTTTGGTTTCTTTTTCTTTGTTTTTTTTGATAGTTGCTCAGATCCAGTTTCTGTAGTTAATTCCGACGATCCTGCTTCTTCTTTGGGTTTTTCATCAACTAAATCAATTACTGAAATAGGTTCCTGAGATGGTTCTGTTGATTTTTCCAAGGGTGTGGTTTCTTTAGTCAAGTCTTCTGTTAATAATTTTCGTTTATGATCATCTATATGTTTTTGAAGTAATTTTCGAGACACAAACTTCTCCGTACATCCTTCTTCTTTACATTCATGGGGGTAATCTTCTTTAGAATGAAACCTTTTATGTACTTTTAGGCAAACTGCCCTTGTGAATTGCAAATTACATTCTTCACAAACAAATATAGCGGGTGGTGTACAGAAATGATAAACATGTGGCCATTTTTTCTGAAGGCATTTTTTACATAAGTCACTCTCAGTGCCATGTTTCCAGAAAAGGTGATTAGTAATATCAGGTTTGTTTCTATAAGCAATACCACACCGGTAACACAAATGATGCAACTTGTGTTTCCAAACATGGTTTGAAAGACGTGCCTGATTTTGACAAAATTCTAAACATACATCACAGGTATGATGTATTTTCCTTAAATGTACCATTAACCTAAAAGAAGATGGTATAGAGTCTACTTTGCACAAACAGCATCTAAATTTAATTTCATAGTCAGAATCATAAGTTCCAGGACACAAATGGCATAACAATTCACTATAGCTGTAAAAATTAGATTTACACATGACACACAGTAATATAGTTTTCTGATGCATTTTACGATTATGTAAATACAGATCTTTATGAACTGCAGTTTTAAAGTAACACTGAAAACATTCAAATATGTGATCAAATTGAACTTCTTCATATTTATCTACACTGTCATAAGAGTTCAAATTAATAAAAACCGAGCGTAGCTCTGAAGCTCCTGCTTTCAATCTAGCAGTAATTGTCTCTGGCATTAATTCTTCAGCTGTTATGCTATTGACAGTTGCTGTGAAACGATGTTGTGCAACCATGTGCAGTGATAGTTGCTCACAATTTACAGCAATTTTTCTTACATGGTTACAATAAATACAGTTAAAAGCAGTACAAGATACAAATACTTTCAGAAGATCTTTTAATACATATTTATCTAAAGGCTTGTCTAATGAAAGTTCTGTTACAGGTATTTCTATCTCTTCAACTTTTGGTTCAATAGCTGGGTCCTGATCTTCAGTTTCAGTCTCTTTTTGTATTTCGGCTTTTGAATTATCTAGAGAATCAAATTCTTCTATTAAAGGTGGCTGTGCCTCCTCCTTGCATTCTCCTGATGGTAACGGGTCCTCCTCCTTCACCGGCTGTGGCAACTGTACTATTTTTACTTTTTCCTCTTCTACTGTCACATTGTTTTCATCAACTGTCAATTTGTCACTCACATCACTATCTGATGAATAATCACTGGATGAATCCTTATCCAAGAGTTCTTTAGGAACTCGAACAGTCAACTTTGGTACCCTGTTTAATGTATTGACATCTTCTAATTTGTTATCATATATTGTGGTTTTGATGCTGTTATCTGACTTATATTCTGATATTTCAGGAACCGAATCAAGATTGTTATTCAGGAGAGTTTTAAGTGTAGTCTCTTGGTCATTTTCATATATTGTTGTTTTCACAAAAGGACTGTCAGCTTTGTCACATATAGTCATTTTTATTGAAGGAGTTTTTGATGGTATTGGGGGTGGTGGAATTGAAGGTGTTTGTACAGGATCCACAATTGGTTCTTTTTCATAACGTTTTGGAGGTCTTCTAACTCTACTTGGTGGCTTGTAAGTACTATGTTGCCCTATAGTAGGATCTACAGTGGAATTTATAATAACTGGTGAATTAGCTTTGTTTAAACTGAGTTTTAATTTTATACCACATTCTTTTTCTTTTTCAATTGGTTGAGCAATGGGCTCTTCACATTTGTCAGGGGAAGGTTCTGATAGGGAAGAAGGGATTTCATCACAAAATGGTGATTGACTTTCATCCGATTGATCAATACTATCCTCCCCATTGGGTACTGAATGCTCACTTTTCTCAGAAAGTGTATTCTGCAGTATTGGGCTTGCTGGTTTAATACTAGAGCTGTCCAACTCCATACCCGAATCAACAGTATTGCTAGTGTCTTTACTTGCACATACTGAATTTTCAGAACTTATGCTTGTATCGCTATTTACAGGTTCACAGCTGTCAGCAACATCCACAACTACTTTTTTGGCCTGCAGAGTTGCAGTAGTCTCTACCCTGAAATCATCTACTATTTCTTTTTTGTCATAAGTTGGCTTGCTGACTTCCTTACCAATCGTAGGTCCATTTGTTGCTATATCCTGGCAATTTTTGTTGTTCCTTACATTATTGGTTTTAGACATATTTTTACTCACACGCACAGGCACCGGTCTAGGTTTAACATTATTACAGTCATGATTGAAGAAGTCATCTTGTTCACTGCATACCTCATCACATGCACAGCACATTAAATATAAGTTTCCACTGTAGACTTTACAAAATTCTTCTTTACTGTCATAGTTGAACTCCTGAACATTGTGTTTATTAGTCAAATGTGATGAAAGCTTCTCGGCTTTAGAGAACATACCCAAGCAAAACAAGCAAATATGCCTATTGTGCACTTCTCTCATGTGAAGAAAGAGATTCCAATTTTCATAATATGTGCCACACGCAGAACACAGGTATACTTTTCTTGTAACTCGGGATGGTCCACCTGAAGCACTATCCGTGCTTACAGTTGCTTCTGGGCTCAGTGCAGGTTCTTTAGCTTGTGCACGGCAGACTAGCTGATGTTCCTTCAACATAGCCAGTGTTTTGAATGACATTGAACAACACTTTCTACACTTAAATTTTACCATAGGCTGTAGTCCCAAACTTTGAGCATATTCTTTTAGCTGAGGTCCCTTTTCAACTTTACCCTTTTTAAACTGCAATAGTTGACTTTTTGGTACAAGCCGGGGAACAGGTTTATCTCGTTCATTATCAAAAGCGCTACCTCCATGAGGTGTAACATGGTGAAATTGGGAAATATCTGCACGTTTATGTACAAGCTTCGGCACTCTGGGTACTGTGTTAGTAACACTTGTATCATGGCTTTGAATAACATAAGGCTTTTTCTTTTTGCTAGAATGGTAATGCTGAATGGAATTGTCTACAAAAGGTCTTTTTCCCAAGTGGATTCTAAGAGGATTGATGCGTTTTCTGAACTTGTCATCTCTGGCTGCGTCGACATTCGAGTGGCGTGGCTCGAACGAGTCCGCGGGCGGGCTGGCCGACTCTCCAGCAATGTTATGCCCGTTTGTGGTTAACTTAGCTGGTCGTTCATTGTACAAGTTTGATAATGCCGCGAATTTCTCGTCTTTTTTGTCCAGAATATTACCATCTTCCATAGTTTTCTGGAAAATATAAAACATGTGCTTTTGATCACTGGGAAACAAAAGACGTTCAAATCTTAGGAAATACAAACATCATTTTGAACGATCACACTCGAATTATCAATAGATATTGGTTATATTACCTCTAAAATCGTACGTCCAGTACGAGTCCAATGATTGATATCTGTTTCCATGCATCCGTTTGGGGAAAGAATTCCTTACATCTGGCTTATTATGAGGCAGCCGCAGGCTGATCATTCCCGTAAAATGGCGTCAGTTCGCAGAGCGAAGAATGGTGATATCAGAAGCGTCGGAAAAAATTCGCACGTCACATTCACATGGCATATTGCACAATCATTACTTTAATTTCAGATTGAATAAATTGTAATTAACAAGTTAAATAAGTTTCGTTTAATGTTTATTTCCAAACAAATTACTAAAAATCGTCGCACATTACGAGGAAGCTAATTCATGAACCATAGACTAAAATTTTTGCTCGTCTATTTACTTTTTTAATACTTTCAAGAGCATTGAGTAGAAGGGTTTCACTAGACTAGCTTGGACCATGGCATGGACTGGACGATCAAATGCTTGTCAATCATTTATATTGCATTTACGTGCTTGACAAGCCATGCTTGAGCGATTATGCTGTTTGCAGGGCCACTACATGCGGGGCTTTGTGTGGGCATGTAGGGCTGATAATATAGATTAGAATAAAAAATAATCTATAATATTCATTACCCTAAACGGTCAAGCACGTACGGTCCGTCAAGCACATCACATATTGATCTTCTAGGTTACGGACCCTTACTGCCTCGCTAATAAACATTTACCCGCGATGTATACGGATCATATAGTGAAAGCTTGACTAATAAACTGACAGTTCCGTGCTATACGCCTGTTATTGCGAGTGGGTAATTACTATGGAAACTTAAACTATCACTATACACTTACGGCGCGGCGCGGCACCTAGTTTACCTGACTGACTGACTGAGTGAGTTATCAACGCAAAGCTCAAACCGCTGAACCTAGAGACTTTAAATTTTGCACATATCCACTAAGAAACGATTTTTGGAAATTCCACCCCAAAGGGGGTAAAATTGGGGATGAAAGTTTGTATGAAAGTCCGTCAGTTTTGAAGTTAGGATCTTCAAATTTTGTATTTAGGCTGACAATTAATATTTACGTTTTTGACAATTCCACCCCCGAAGGAGTGAAAAGGGGCATGAAATGTTGTATCTGGAAAGTCCTTCATTTTCAAAGTAAAACTCACTAAAATTGTTTAGGCTTATGGTTGGAAAGTTAAACAAATAAGCAAACATATATTTCGTATAAATCAACCCCTTAGAATTTAAATGGGTTACATAAAGCTAAATATCGATATGCATGTCGTGTTTGAGGTTTTATGGGATGTCGATTCCAAAAATGGCATTTATTTTTAAGTTCAACATGGTGGACATGACTAAAGGCACAGAGGAAATTATCACTACGTTTTAACTAAAGGGTTGAAATTTTGTATGGAGAAATAATGTCAAATAGACATTTCAATTTGAAACTTCGTAGGAGTACTCCTAAAAAGCAGATAAGCAAACATTTATTTTGTATATTTTTGAAAATCAACTACGTAGGGGGTAAATGGGATAATATATCAAATCAAATCAATTGTTTATTTGCGAACATGTGGTGAAACAAAGGTCTTAAACATAAAATGTGCCATTACATGCTGCCGTATGTATACAGCGTGCAAATATTTGAACATTAAATATTATTAATAGCTATTTGATAGCAAATAAAAACAGCATAGGGCAAGTATCATTCATTACAAATTGCAGCTATGTCATAATTATAATTATATAATGTCAAAGTAAAATAATTTAGTCATAAAAAAAAACACTCTCATGCATCACAGATATTGAATTAATGGAATACAGAACATAATTATTTACTTAATTGATTTGTCACTTAAAAAATCAGAAACACAGTAATAATTTTTCGTCAATAATAATTTCTTTAATTTATCTTTAAATTTAAATAGCGTTAAACTTGTCAATTCAGATGGGAGTTTATTGTACATACGAATGGCCATGCAATATGAATTTTTAGAATATAATTTCAGCCTTTGGTATGGAATACGTAATTTATCACCTATTCTCCCTCTATGGCCATAGTCATCATTTGTTTTAAATAGGTACAGATGCTTCTTAACAAATAGGCAAGTTTCTAAAATGTACAGACAGGGGAGTGGCAGAATTCCTAGTTCCCTGAATAAAGGTTTGCAACTATCTAAGTAACCCGCACCACATATCGCTCTTATGCATTTTTTTTGGAGTCTAAATAAACGAACAATATCCGTACAATTACCCCACAGTATAATGCCATACCGTAATAAGGAGGAAACGTAGCCATGATATGCCATGAGAGCAGCTTCTCTAGATACACTTTGCTTTATTCTTTTTAAGGCATATACAAATCTATCTAATTTGCTAACTAGGGTCTGAATCTGACATTTCCAATTACATAATCTATCCACTGTCAATCCTAAAAAATTAATATAAATATATACCTAAAAATTTAATATAAATAATTTTTATATAAACCTATAAATTGAAAAGGATGTCGTTTTTGAGGTTTTAATGGATGTTGAATGCGAAAATGGCATTTATTTGGAAGTACAATACGGTGAACATGTCAAAAATTAGAACCCTGTCTGTAAGGTAGTGGTGAATCGGGGGTATCAGAGGTTGACAGGCATAAGTTGGCCCGCCTTCTTCTCGCCTTCAACGGGAACGGGAACCAGTACAGAAACGGGATACTAATAATTATCTCGGGATTCAATTCATAAACTAGCTTAAGCCCGCGACATCGTCCGCGTGGACATTCGATAAAATCCTCAGAAAAGCTTAAACCAGGATAAACATTACTCTATGTTTTAGTTTCATTCAATTCTGATCAGCCGTTTTTACATGATTAGGCGGGTCCCCACCAAGCGAGCAGCGAGGCCCGTGTGGCAAACGTCCTGCCTCGCGAGGCAGCGCGCTTAGTGGGGACCTGCCTAATCACGTAAAAACGGCTGATCAGAATTTTATGATATATTACTTTATCATCAATTTAAAATTATTGTGTTGAGGGTAGGTAGAATTTTGACAATACCTGTCAGTACTATGCAAACAAAAACAAGTAGTTATGGTGTAGTGAATGTAATGAATTTTTAAGTGAAATACAACAGTAAGTATTAATTATAATTGGTAGGTTTTTAGAAACCGTTACAAAATTAAAACAAAGAATACTATTTATCCTGGTTTAAGCTTCTCTGAGGATTTTATCGAATGTCCACGCGGACGAAGTCGCGGGCGGAAGGTAGTACTAATATTCTGAGATTATATAGCTGCAGCTAAACCTTCAAACGAGCACGCCGCGAGCGAGAGTTTAAACATGAGCTCGTCTTGTGGCCGGCTCGCGTGAGCCTGGAGCTGCCCTACGAGACGAGCCGCGAATTACCTCGGGGCTTACCATCAGCAAATAAGAAACCGTTCAGTTCAAAAGCAGGCCTTAAACAGAGGGCTTACTAAGAGCTCTTATAGCAGGGCTTATATTGAACTGCCTTACTTTTTCGTACTATGACCTCCACGGTTAGTATGAAAGCAGGCCTTAAGCAGTTCTGTTTAAAGCCTGCTTTTGAACTAAACGGTTTCTTATTTGCTGATGGTAAGCCCCCAGGACTGCTTAAGGCCTGGGGGCTTATCATCAGCAAATAAGAAACCGTTCAGTTCAAAAGCAGGCCTTAAACAAGACTGCTTTATAAAAAAAAAGCTGCTGAAAAAGTAATGCAGTTAAATATAAGCCCTGTGCTATTAAGAGCTCATAGTAAGGCCCCTGCGCCGTTTAGGACCGTTTAGGTCATAGTATGAAAAAGTAAGGCAGTTCAATATAAGGTCATAGTAAGGCCCCTGAACGTTTAGTGACGATCCCTTAAGAGGCTCTTAAGAGCACGTAATATACACACTAGCGCCGCTATTGAAACGAGAATCATAGTGCTTAAATAAAGACGAAATTGTAAATTTATCTTCTAAAATGGGCCACTTGTCGCAAAAAAATGGCTCGTGTGAACGATCGCTTAGCATCCTTTAGTTTTTAAATTTTAATTCAGTATGGTAACACCAATAGTAGATGCGTAGTTGTCAAAAGAGAAGGAAGGGTTTTTATTTAGCTGTGATTTTTAGTTTTCTACTTTTCTTCTTTGTTTTATTGGCCTTTCTTTAACTTTATTATTTAGATAGACAATGCTGATGCAAGATGATGTCTGATCAGTTCAGAAAAGTAGAACAGTATTCTCCAAAATCGTCTCCAAGAGGAGGGAGGTCCCCAGTGGTCTCTCGGCAGGATTCGTCTGGAACTCTCAAGACTACCATCTCGCTCGGCAAGAATCCATCTATCGTGCACAGTGGACCATTCTATTTGATGAAAGAACCGCCAGGTAATTAATAATACTCTTCCATTCTTAAAATTTCACATTTATGAATGTTTGGAATATGATGATAATTGACTTGTTATTTCAAATTGCAGCAGAATGTGAATTGACAGGAGCCACAAATCTGATGGCATACTATGGCTTAGAGCACTCTTATAGTAAATTTAATGGTAAAAAGCTCAAGGAGTCCCTATCATCGTTTTTACCAAACCTTCCGGGCATTGTCGATGGCCCAGGCCAAGAAGATAATAGCACTCTTGGTTCAGTTATAGCTAAGAGGCCTATCGGTGGCAAGGAATTGTTGCCCCTCACCAGTGCCCAGCTAGCAGGCTTCAGACTGCATCCTGGCCCCCTGCCAGAGCAGTACCGCTATGTTAGTGCAACTCCACCGAAAAGACATAAGAGTAAACACAAGAAACATAAACACAAAGATGGAGCACCTCCTGGACAAGATACCCCATTGCAAGGTGTGTTTGACATATTTATTATGTACATGTACACAATATTTTTGAAGACTCCAATGTATTTGATTAATCACTTTTATTTAAATGTAAGGCATGCCACTCATTTAGTTAAACAAACAAGCTAATCTTGATAATGTTTCTGTGTTTTTTGGGATGGCTAAATTAATAATTGATACTTTTATAGATTCATCAAACCAGGACACATACAAAAAGGCACAGAAAAAGCAAAAGCGTCATGATGATGAGAAAGAACGTAGAAGGCGAAAAAAGGAGAAAAAGAGGAAAAAGCAAAAGCACAGCCCTGAGCATGGTGGACTTACACCGAGCCAGCACCCTGTACCTTCTTGAGTCCTATAGTTATAAAAGTGAGCCCAAAAACAACTCTATGAGTATGGACATTTCAAAAGTAACACAAATCTTTAAAAAAAATTGTCACAAAGAAGAATACATACATTTTTCCTTTTACAAAATGTGACACTATTATTAAAATCTGTTTATTAATCTTAGTGTAAATTTTTCATCATTATCGGGCTCATCACTTTCAGAATATTATGTTAAGTACCTAGATAACAGTATACAGTAATTATTAGCTGATATTATTGTTGTGTTTGTGTAATTGTAGTAATTTTTCTGCTAGTTGCCAATTTAGTTTGTTCAATGGTGGGATGACAGAAAATGTATCCTGCTTTGTAGGGCTGATGGAGACCTGTTGTACGTGCTTATGGATTATTAATAAAATTATCTCAAAAAATAGTTGATAACAATTATAATGATTATGGAAGTTGGACAGTAAACAAATTAAAGATCGAATTGAAAAAAGAAACCAAAATGTGTTAGAAGAAAAATTTATCGAAAATTCACTTATAGCAGCAAATAACAGAATGACAGGTCTACATCCACACTAGCGCCAAGTTGGTGACTGGCGGACGATTTGTGAATCAGACAAATTATCCTGCCATTGAAACAAAGTACCCATGCATATTGTATTATTCTAATTCGATTATTCAAAATTATTTATTCCCTATTTTCGATTATTATTCAAGTAATTATCAACTAGGAAAATCCTTACCAACCATATATTGTATTTCAATCTCAAACTCTTTAGATGAAACTAAGTTGCATAAGAAAATACAGATAATTAGGTGGTATACAATATAACTCCTTGTAGTTTGGTTATGATTTATGAAAGTGTTGTAGGTGAGGTATTAAACTTTAACTGATTTATTCTTAAATTAAAATGATCCATTAATTTAATAGCAAAAAAATACTGTAACTTTACTCTGTTCTAGGATTACAGGCAACCGTGTAGGACAGTGTGTTATTATTTTGGTTGACCATGTAGAGTCGGTATCGCAATATTCTTGTGTAATTTTCACCTTGACTGTAAATAGATACTTAAGTTTGTTTTGACTGTCTTTCATACCATTATCATAGGTGTAATAAATTTGATAGAATGTTAATTTGTCTATTATTGAATGGTTTCATTCAACTCAACATATTTTTATGTCGCAATCACACACATAGTATTAGCCGTGTGCAAATTGGTTACATCTATCTATAGCAGGGATGCACAGACTTATTGAGACCATGTGCCACTTGGGCAAATGATGAACTAATGACGGGCCACCAGCACAAATTAAAAACATAAAACAAGCCAAAAAAAATTTGTTTTTCAAATGTATGAGGAAATAATTATTTCTGGCGGGCCACTGGCATATTGCCGACGGGCCACATGTGGCCCGCGGGCCGCAGTCTGTGCATCCCTGATCTATAGGTTCATTCACCAACAGCTACCGCCTACACCTAGTTTTAGCTGGCCATAACTAGGTGTAACCGTACTTCGGGTATTAGCCGTAACATACTTACATTGCTGCTGCAATACAAGCATAGAATAGTTACTTTCTTCTATCACGATCACGCCACATCGCAGCCATTTTGCAGCTTCTGCAGTTGCGTTGTGGCTAGTTAAATACTGATGTTGGTTGCGTCGTGACTCGTGTGGCTAGTGTTTGTTAGGAAACATCCAAATCTTTATATTAAAACTATAGACGCGCCTCGTCACAATGTCCCGCGATATAAAAATAATCTTGTGCAAACTACATCTAATTTAACTTTACATAGTTCGGGTCCTTACCCGATGTCAATAAAAATTTATAATAAATTACCAGAAAATCTAAAAGCCGAACCAAAAATCAATAAGTTCATTAATTCAATAAAACAACTGTTACTAACTAAATGTTATTATTCTGTTAACGAATATTTTAATGATAGGAATATTTAAATGTCTGCCCCTCTCTTCCACATTGCTATGCCTATCAAGGTGCATGCGATAATTAGTTACTTTAAGATCTAGTAGTTAAGTCGCATGTAGTGCAGATGTATAAATAAAGAAATAAAGAATAATAAATAAAGAACCTATCAACTTTACGCTAGAGTGCGTTTCATCGGTATTACCTATGGCGTTATGTTGGTACCCCGGAATTTTATTCAATTTTGAACCTTATTCCATCGGAATAATAATAAATTTCCGGGGTACCAAACATAACGCCATAGGTAATAACGTGCGTTTCATCGTTAAACTAATAACCGATAAAACGCACTCTAGCGTTTGCGATACGGCCAGCCGTGACCGTGAGTGAGCGGAGCTGGTGGATATCTTCCACACGTATGCGTTTGACGGCAAAATCTTGTTCTTTTTTATGTAAAATAGAGCCCGTCAACGTAAACTGTGAAACTAGAAATAAAACACAAGTCACGTCAAGATAATCTGTCTCCATTAGACGTTAGTATCTAGGTACTATTATACAGCGTGAAATTTTAATCATTTGGTTTCCGCAGTGGGGTTATTCCTCATGATTGAGTTGATACAAGCATCTTTTACTATGGGGCCAACTCTCCTCGCAAAAAGTAAGTAAAAAAGGAGAGTTGGCCCCATAGTAAAAGTTGTTGTAATCATGAGTGGAACCACCCCACGGCGGGAACCAAATGATTAAAATTTCAAAATTCAAAAATAATTTATTCAATCTAGGCTGTTACAAGCACTTGTGAATGTCAAAGAAGCTACGCCATCGGTTCGCAAACCCTGAGCGGGAGACCTTGTAACGAGAAGAACCGGCAAGAAACTCGTCAAGGGCTGCTTTTTTCTCCCTGTATATTCTGTGCCGTTAGTTAGGGAATAGGTCTACAATACACACGGAAATTGAATTGAAATAATAATAATAAAATAAAAGTAACTTGCTTAATGTAATTTAAATTAAGTTATAAACTAAGCTAGAAAAACTAATATCGGAGAGAACTGGTGCCCGAACTAGGTGAGGTTAAACCCCCCTGTGTGACAAGTCACCAGTGAAAGCGATTTGTGATAGAGATTTGTTGTGAGAATATTTTTAACGTCCGCTTATCAGTTTGGTTGGCATTGTGATGTGATGTGCGAGGAGACGTCCGAAAGCATCGTACGCATCATAAAGAGTTCCTTACTACGGATGGGTGTTTTCAAAATAAAACAATAGTTCTAGAGCGAAATTTATTCAAAGTATCTAAAATTTATACATTACATCGGATTCGCTTCGTATAAGAGAGTTGGTCATCCTAGTTAAAAATAAAACAATAAATTAGTAACGCAGCACCAAAATACATACATCATACTTACAAAATGATATACAAAACGATTGACTTGTGGATTGCGTCCGTGCAGACGACGGCGAGCACATCGGACTATAGATTGACATTGAGACCGTCTTTATGCACTAGTCACTACGTAATAAAAGCGGTTGTTTTCGCATTTGAATTGTATTACTTGATGTGATGTCGTGTGTACATGCCTAAACCCTTATCGAGGGTCCACATTTTTTAGTCTGACGGCGACATTCATAAGAAATATAAACAACCTACTACGTTCGTATAAATATAACGCAAGATTATTTTGTTAGATTGATTTGAACAATATTTTTGGATAAAAAGTGTTTTTTTACGCAATCATTGTAAACACTTAAACTTATATGTACAAGATACGCACGATATTTATGACTATGCTCATAAGATGTATCGCCTTCGACACAAATCTAACAAGCTCGTCACTACCCGCAATATCGAAATCATACTAAACAGCCTACACCGGTCGGTACACGACTAATGTTTGTATTCTAACACATTTTGGTGCGCAATGGCACAAAGGTGAACGTGACCGAAGCATCACTATCATTAATAATTATATACATCAACTATCCGCTTCAATAGGATTGTTGTTACAATGGGAGTGGGACCTGGGGCTCAAGTCTGCTAATGTTAATGTCAAAATCATGTTTCAATGGTGTTTGAATGGAAATGCTTTTGCTAACGGATCGAACTTCGAAAAGTCTGCCAGGTTTCAAATTAAATCTGATATATCGAGCCCCAATTGGGCCAAAATGGCGAACCCCAATTCATGATGTCACACGAACATCGATATCTTCCAAATAACTTCGACAAATAGTACAATATGAAATTCGTTTCTTAGATTTATCTGTTTTAAGTTGAAACTCGGCAGACCCGCCGAGGTTCGAAAAGTTAGCCGGTAGGGCCCCAGTTCTTGTTTATTAAACCCAAAACCGAAACACTGTATCTTAAACCCAAAACGGAAACACATTTGTGTCTCTATTTTGGGTTTAAGGAACAAGAGCTGTGTCAAAAAGCGTTACCATTCAAACACCATTGAACCACGATTTTGACGTTAAAATTAGCAGACTTGACCCCTGTAATGTAAACAGTGTTCAAAGAAGAGCAAAAAAAAACATCAGAAAATTAAAGTAGAAATGCACAAGTAAATGATTTCAAATCATAGCTGAAGAAAGTATGAGAATGGTAACTTTCCCATGTAAAGTAAATAATAAAGTATTACTCGAAAAATATAAAAATACGCACGCGCTGGTTCGCCTACTCATAATGGACGTTTACATCGCACTCTTATATCACAATTCAATGCAGTACATTTTTGAGCAATCTCATTAAATTTATGTCATCGAAGCGTTTACTTATTGTCCTAAAATATTATTATAGGGTAAAGCGATTATTCCGATAGCAGAACTTTGTCTATAAGCAATTTAGTTTGTGATACCAATGGCAAGGAAATAAAAAGAAACGATTCAATATTTTCGTACAATAAACGGCAAGTTATATAAACTTCTTATTAATAAAGACTATACAAAAAATACCAACATAATCATCTTTTCTATTTACTTTATATGAATGACAAATAAATAATTATTAATCATTAAAATAATATTCTTTAAATTATACACATTTATTATTTTACAATATTAATAAGTATTAAGCAATAAACAGTTAAATTATTTATAAAATGATAATACATCCATCAATTTTATTTAGAACACAACCATTACACTATAGTTTCAGACCATACAGTACTACACAAAAACGTCTATTAATTAGATTAAAATACATTTCGCAAACGCAAAACGGAAATATTTTGAATATAAATTAAACAATGATTGATTAGATACTCTCCTATCCAACAAAAAGTTGGGGTATTCATAATTTTGCACTATTCATCGATCACTATTGAACTATAGTTTGACCGCTAGAGCAGCGCCGCGCCTTGGGCAAGTGCGCAGGGGCGGGGACAGAGCGAGCAGTCTTTTTGTTCTCCCTCTTCTAACGACGCTTTCTCTCTCTCCTACGTCTGCCACGCCCACGCAGTACGAGCTTACCAGTAAACTATAGATATAGGTACATTATTCACGTGCTACAAGCATGATCAGAGGGCCTAGCCAAAGTAACATTTGCAAATCTTCGTTATCGCTTCGCTTTCGAAACATGTATGGGATTGACATAAGGTTTCGTTAACTATCGAATTTTAAAACGTCAAATCCATACATGTTTCGAAGCGAAGCGATAACGAAAATGTGAAAATGTTACTTTGGCTAGGGGGGCTGATTCCATACCGTCATAAATCGTTATAAAATAATACAAAATGAAATACCCGGAATATTCAAAACCTGTAAACACAATTTTATTAGACTCGATTTCACGTAGTCTTTGATTTTGAACAATAATGCGGAGATTAGAATCACCATACCACAAGCGTTGATTGTTCGTGTTACGACTTTTGACGTTTTTATGTAAAATAAACATCACTGTGAACAATCATACCATATGAACAAATTCTTGAGTTCCTAATTTATATTTGTATTATTTTTGTCACTGATGGCTGAATTTAAAAATGCTCTCTTTTATGGAATGAAAGAACCAAATGCTGTAACATTAGTCTCTTTGTTTATAAATTTCCTCAATATTGTGAGTTGCGAGCGACTATCTGCGGCACGCCCATAGACGTTATATTAAGCAACGCGTTTGTATTAAACGTTTCAAAATAAAAAAAACAACCATAATAATTAATTAGCTCTATACTGGCAGGCCAATTTTCGTTTAAAAAACAGTTGCAATTGGAATTGATTTTTTTGCGCAACGAAATATTTTCAATAGTAAGGTTTTTTTTAGTAATACAATGACATCGTTATATTACAAAAAACTATTTGTGCCCTGAGATTTTATATAATATAAATCGAGTAAATAAATCTTCCTAGTAAAATCGATGCATAAACTTTGGCAACTTCAAAGTAATTCAAATAAAATTGATGAAGTCCATCTCACTAATAATCCGGACACATACTTTTCTAGTATACTGATATTGATCGTAAATTCTGGAGGCGCCGTGACCGTGACTGACGTAGAGGTAAGTACTTTAAAAACTCATGAAACGGATGTAAAACTATTTTTACTAAAAACACGCGGTTTTTTTTTGCATACAGTCTGTCAAGAAAGTCATAAAATTACTTTCTTAGCTATTAGTGTTATTGTATAAACAACACTGACTGCCGTACTCAGAGACGACAATTAAGTTTAATGCTTCATTAAATATCATGCCGTCTTATACTATCACTATGGAAAAGAAAGAGATAGCACCAATTTTTATGAAGCATTAAACTTAATTGACGTCTCTGAGTACGGCTGTTAAACTACTTTTGTAATGCAACAACCACGTGTTTTTATTAAAAATAATTTTACTTCCGTTTCATGAGTGTCTGGACTCCCTCTAACTGCACGATCGTTTCACACGACGACGCTCAGAACAAGTGGAGGGGTGGTATTCGCGGAGTGGCGCCAGGGGTGTCACAGCTCCTTGAGTAGTGCTGACTTGGCGTTCTTGAGTTTGTCTAGTCGCTTGGTGAGGTGGCTGTTCTCCGTCTCTAGCTCCTCCACGCGGTTCAGGGCATCCCGCGCCTGGGAAATTGACCGTAATGTTAATTACGCGCAGTATACTCACGCTGTGCCATGCAAGGGGTCACTGTTATACAAATACTACGAGGGTGGGTCAAAAAGTTCGCGGAATGGAGGGGAAAAATTAAGAAATTAAACACAAAATTATTTTTCCTTTTCAATATATTCTCCCTTAACTCTAATACATTTATCAGATCGGTGAATTAATTTATTAATACCCTCGAAAAAAAATGTTTTATCTTTGTCGTCAAAATAGGCCTGCCTGCCCTGCCTGCCCCTGTCCCTGCCTTGCTTGAAGAGGTTGTGCCACTTGTAAATCATGGTTTTACCAGGACAAGCATCCCCATAAACAGAAAACATCTCATTCCAAATGGTTTGAGGAGGTTTTCCTTGCTTGGTAAGGAACTTTATGACTGCACGAAATTCAATTTTTTCCATGTTTTAAATTTTCTTCCGGATTGACTTGTTGATTGACGTGTATCTCAGTGAATAATGACCTGTTTTTAATAAAAAATTATATTTATACCCTTAATGAGTGGCACAACTAGTGCAGGTAAAAAAAAGGTGAATTAATTTATTAATACCCTCGAAAAAAAATGTTTTATCTTTGTCGTCAAAATAGGCCTGCCTGCCCTGCCTGCCCCTGTCCCTGCCTTGCTTGAAGAGGTTGTGCCACTTGTAAATCATGGTTTTACCAGGACAAGCATCCCCATAAACAGAAAACATCTCATTCCAAATGGTTTGAGGAGGTTTTCCTTGCTTGGTAAGGAACTTTATGACTGCACGAAATTCAATTTTTTCCATGTTTTAAATTTTCTTCCGGATTGACTTGTTGATTGACGTGTATCTCAGTGAATAATGACCTGTTTTTAATAAAAAATTATATTTATACCCTTAATGAGTGGCACAACTAGTGCAGGTAAAAAAAAGTGACCTTTTCCCCCTCCATACTCCCCATTCCGCGAACTTTTTGACCCACCCTCGTATCTATATACATCATGCGGGTTGCAGTTGCCAGTTTATTTTAATCCTAACGCCAATTTAGAGTACATCTAATATGAATTAACAATGCGTAACAATAAATATAGCAATTATTAAGATAGCAAAACCATATTCTGTGGTAAAAAGTGAAAAAAATTTTTTTTTAAAAGGAATTGTAATTAAAAAGAAAATTTTCCTCTGCTGGCAACCCTGACGTATTAACAGCGGAATCTGTACAAAAGCTTTACGTGGGCGAGTTAAAATCACATTTCTGTTAACGTATTAGTTGTTGTCACATGTTTTTAATCATGACGAATAGAAAAGGGTCACAAATTAAGGTATTATAGTGGCTGCAGGGAGTTCACACTCGGTGGTCACTGTACCGTTAACTGTCGCCATTATTGATAACGGCCCAGAAGTCAATGACTTCCTGAAAACAAATCATGAGCTGTACTTTAAAATGTATAATGTAGAGCTATTCTACCAAGCGGCTTTCTTCGGTCTGTTTGAGCTGTTCGGGTTTTAGATAAGGCGGGGCAGTGATGGAGGAGGCTCGAGGCGGAGTGTGTGGGGGGCTCGAGGCGGAGTGTGTGGGGGACTCGAGGCGGAGTGTGGGGTACTGGAGGCGGAGTGTGGGGGGACTGGAGGCGGAGCGTGTGGGGGGCTCGAGGCGGAGTATGTGGGGGGCTCGAGGCGAAGTATGTGGGGGGCTCGAGGCGAAGTGTGTGGGGTATTCAAGAAAGAACGTAGTGAGTGGCGAGGTTCAGGTGGAGTGTATTACGAAACTCAGTGTGGTGTAAAGAGTTCGAAAGAGAATCGTGCGGACTCGGCTCACAGCCGTGTGAAGGTCAATTATGCTAGCGCAGAATCGAAGTGAGATAATATAGAAAATTCACCGATTGCAATAACGTAATGCTCATATTTCTTATAAGACGCTCGTATTTCGTAGAATGCGTTTCTGCGCTAGCATGAATGGGCTCTTAATGGGGTGTGTTGGAAGTGGTCGGGGAGTGATGGTGGTGTGGGTTGGGGAGTGATGGTGGTGTGGGTCGGGGAGTGATGGTGTGGGTCGGGGAAGTGGTGGTGGTGTGGGTCGGGGAGTGGTGGTGGTGTGAGTTGGTGAGTGGTAGTGGTGTGGGTCGGGGAGTGGTGGAGTGTTGGTGTGTGCTGACCTCCCGCTGCAGGCGGCGGCGCTCGTGCTTGAGCTGGTCCTCGTGCTCGTCCTGGTGGTCCTGGCGCGCGCGCAGGCGCACCACCTGCGCCTCGAGCCGCGCCACCGCCGCGCCCTGCAGCGCCGCCTCCGCCTCCGCCCGCGCCGCGCGCGCCTTAGCCTCCGACACGCAGCGACGTAACGTTTCCACTGTGTACGATAACCATTTATAATTTTATAAAGGCCTTCAGTCAGACTCACGCGAGTGGCGTGAGAAGCGTGAGTGTGGAACCGATTCGAATCGTATCCACACTCACGTTTCGCGGGTAGTTAGCGGCTACGCGCGCGAATCGCGTGCGAGTGTGGAGAGGCCTATATCAATGAAAGTAGAGATGGGACAAAACAATATTTTAGCGATAACTTTCACACGATTCCTTCTCAGTCATGGTACGATTTGGGCGATTCTCACACCGGCTCCGCACTCTGCGACAGGGCGGCGCACATCGAACGTTTCTCTCGCGACCAGGGATTGATAACGTTATTTTTAAACTACTTACTTTTTTACCGTTACTTTTTACATTAACGTTATGTCAATAAATAACATTACTTTAGATAACGTTACATTGAAATTAACGTTATTTCAGTGAATAACGTTAATTTTAACGTTATTTCTTACTTTTTGTTACCGTTACTTTAAAATTAACGTTGTTCCTTTAATAACGTTACTTTTTTAAAGGTAAAGTTTAACGCTATATTTAACGGTAATTTTACCGGTCAAATAATTTTAACGTTATTTTTACCGGTTAATTTACCAATAAAATGTTTTAACGGTATTTTTAACGTTAAGATAAGATAATGCTTTATTTCAACACCACAGTAACATATAACATAGAAATAACAATAAAACATAGTGTCAAAACATGGCGGTCTTATCGCTAAGAGCGATCTCTTCCAGACAACCTATGGTATGGTGAGATTGACAGAAGAGGAATACAGGGGGTGCAAAATGGCATGAGATGTAAATTTTCTAAATTTCTAAATATTATTTAACTAAACTAAAATAAACCTAAATATTTAACGTTATTTTTTTGTATCGTTATTGTCTTTTAACGGTATTTCAATCCCTGGTCGCGACAGGGCGCGGAGCCAGTGTGAGGTTCCGCGCGTGTTTCCAATACAAACTGACTTACTTGCATACAACGTTAAAATCCGTCGCCCCGCCCCCGGGCGCGAAGGGCGGAGCAGTGTATGAACCGTCTTAGATCCCTTGTATGGCAAAAAACATGCAAAGAACCTATGCACCATTGTCGATTTAGTTTTTCAATTTTTTCCAAAATGACGGAAATATAATAACATATTAAGACTCCGTAGCGATTTTGCCGCCGACTGCCGCTCTCTCGCTCGCACATTTCATGTTTTCTCAAGATTTCTTAAATCTGAGTGATGTGTCTCGGCCACATTTCGCAATATAAGATTACGGACATTTCAACATATTATTTCAGTTTCGAGTTGCTGAAGTGAGCTGAAATCAAAGTGTAAACAAAGAGTTATCGTATTTGCGAGTTCAAATAACTGTTAGAAACGATAACTTTTTGTAAATTAGCAACAAATGTCTGTCTTATATTGCTAAAAGTGGCCGAGACACATTTTTGAATTGCGCACTCAGATTTAAGAAATCTTGAGCAAACGTGAAATGTGCGGCAAAATCGCTACGGGCTCTTAAGGCTCTGTCTACAGCTCTCAGAGCCACTAGTGAATGTATACTGACGTTCGTTCTCAATGTCGTGGTCGTGGCTGGCGTGCAGGCCGTTGTGCGTGGCGGCGCGCTCCTCGTTGAGCGTCAGCTTCAGCCGCCGCACCTCCGACTCCAGCGCCAGCTTCGAGGACAACAGCTTTTGCAACCGCACGTCTGACAAACACACACACATATTACTAAGTTAATTATTCTAGTAAGGAGGAACCACGCGTTTTGTATACGTGTTTTTTGGAGATTAATTAAAGATTTTACAACTTCACCGTGAACCATGAATGTCTGTGGAACGCCACCCATCAAGTTATAAAGACAAGTTTAAACGTAATTCAGCACTAAAAAAAATGTGTGGCGAATAACCAAAGACGTAAAAAGTAAAAAAAAACAAGAGCAACGTATTCTCTCATTTTCGTCACTGCAATAGTACTAGCTTAAAATAATTTTAGCCTCATGTGAACAGAACTAGCATGTTCCAAGCCAGGACAGTTTAGTAAAGAACTAGCTTGCTATCCTAGCTTAAAAAACTAGCCTCGTGTAGTCCGGGCATCCGTGGAGATGCCGGTTAAACGAAAAAATGCCGATGCCGTTTAAAAGCCTACACTCACCCAATGTTCCCTCGCCGGCCTCGTTGAGCATCTGCTCGGATTGGTGCGACACTAGCGCCAGCGGCGGCACGGACCCGAACCCAGGCGCGCTGTCCTCCCCGTTCGCCCCCGCGTCGGGCTTGAGCGCGGCGTCGACGAAGGCGTAGCCCGCGTGCGCGGCGGCGGCGTCCCGCGCGCGCACGGCGTCCCGCGCCGCGCACACCTCGCGCTCCAGCGACGCGTGCTCGCGCTTCAACCGCTCGTGGGCTGAACACTTCTCTTTGTGCTCGCGCTACGACAGAACAAAATGTTAGTTTAGGGGGTTACTCCCGAAACACGAATGAGGTTCTGAGATCGAATTGGTATCGAGTAAACGTCAAAACGATACAATGGAAACCATGGCAACCGTTTTCAATGTACTAAAATAACATATTTTTTACGTTTTTTGATCCTGATTTGAACTCGATCTCGTTATTCCCGTCGAGAGTAGGGGGGCAGGGCTCTATTTCTTGAGCAGCTCGAGCTGGTAGCCGAGCGCCGCCTTGTCGTTGTCCATCTGGGCGCTCAGGATCATACATAACAACGATCACAACGCACCTGTAGCTGCGCGTACTCTTCGTGCAGCTCCTCTATCCGGTCCTTGAGCAGCTCGAGCTGGTAGCCGAGCGCCGTCTTGTCGTTGTCCATCTGGGCGCTCAGGATCATACATAACAACGATCACAACGCACCTGTAGCTGCGCGTACTCTTCGTGCAGCTCCTCTATCCGGTCCTTGAGCAGCTCGAGCTGGTAGCCGAGCGCCGTCTTGTCGTTGTCCATCTGGGCGCTCAGGATCATACATAACAACGATCACAACGCACCTGTAGCTGCGCGTACTCTTCGTGCAGCTCCTCTATCCGGTCCTTGAGCAGCTCGAGCTGGTAGCCGAGCGCCGCCTTGTCGTTGTCCATCTGGGCGTTCAGGATCATCGCCTTGCGGAACTTCTCCTCCATCTCTTTCAGCTCGTGCTATAATAAAAAAACATGAATCAATCTACTGCAATCTAACCAAATTTTGATGAAATTATTTTCGATAAAAATGTTACCTAACTAATAACTATAACTTGAAATGTAACATTAGCAGGCCTCCTTCACTCGCTCGTCGGTCACGCGATAAGCACATACCGCTAGCCGTTCCGCCGGCGGGACAAGTGAGCAGAGGGCCGCCACGCGCCCGCCGCCGTACAAGCGCGGCATCTTACTGCACAAGTACATATTACCTTTTTATAATAGTAACAATGTCGAATCGACATTACTGTGCCGTGTACGAATATCAAAATCAAAAACCAATAAACAATTGTCGTTTTTCACATCTATATTTATAAAATCGTAAACTGAATGACTGACTGACTGACTGACTGATCTATCAACGCACAGCCCAAACCGCTGGGTCTAGAGACTCCAAATTTTGCACATAGGTTCCTTATGAGGTCTAGAGGTGCACTAAGAAAGGGTTTTTCAAAATTCATCCCCTAAGGGGGTAAAAAAGGGGATCAAAGTTTGTATGAAAGTCCCTCAGTTTTGAAGCTAGGATCTTCAAATTTTGTGTTTAGACTCACCATTGAAAATAAATAAATACGGGTCTCAGCGTTTTTCAAAATTCTATCCCCGAAGGGGTCAAAAGGGGGATGAAGTGGTGTATTGAAGAAAATCCTTTATTTTCGAAGTAAAAATCGCTAAATTTATAATTTAGGCTTATGGATGGAAATCTAACGCAACGTATATTGTTATTGTTAGTATTTAAACCCCTATGGGGATGAAATGGGGGTGAAAAGGGGTAAAAAGCACAAAAATAGATATGGATGTCGTTATTGGGGTTTTCTGGGATGACGATTGCAAAAATGACATTTATTTTGAAGTCCAACACGGTGGTCATGATTTGACCACTAAAGGGGTGAAAATGGGGTTTAAATTTTGTATGGAAAAATAATATAAAATAGACATTACAACTTTAAACTTCGTAGGAGCACATCTAAAAATAAATAGGCAAACATATATTTTGTAATTTTGAAAATCAACCACTTAGGGGTAAATGGGGTGAGTAAACATAAAAATCGATATGGATGTCGTTCTTGAGGTTTTATGGGATGGTGATTGCGAAAATGAGATTTATTTTGAAGTCCAACACGGTGGTCATGATTTAACCCCTAATGGGGTGAAAATGGGGTTCAAATTTTGTATGGAAAAAGAATATTAAATATACATTACAAGTTTAAAATTCGTAGGAGCATGTCTAAAAATAAATAGGCAAACACATATTTTGTTATTTTGAAAATCATCCCTTAAGGTGTACATGGGGTGAGTAAACATGAGAATCGATGTGGATGTCGTTCTTGACGGGGACGGGGACGGGGACGGGAACGGGAACGGGAACGGGAACGGGAACGGGAACGGGAACGGGAGCGGGACCGGGGAGCCTTGTGCGAGGTCCGCCACACGCGGCAGATGTCTCAAGCAGCGCGCCTAATTGCGTAAAAATAACTGGTCGGATCCTGGTTGAAGGTTCCCTAAGGATTTTCTCTAATATCCACGCGGACGAAGTCGCGGGCAGAAGCTAGTTATGATATATGCTACGCAGTAAGGTTCATTTAAAAGAAATTGCGTCGCCAGAAAAGGTAAGAGCACGCGATAGAAAGAGAGGCAACTACTAGGTGAAATGCGCGACCAGAATTGTACTTTATTGTGTCGGAGCAAAAGTAGCAAAACTTTATTTAAATGACTTTGCCGCGTGCTGCTTCTGTACTTGTACTATTAGTTATTCTGTGACATAAGGGAGAAGTAGAGTGAGAAGGGTAAGGTTTCTGAGAAATGCGTTGAGATTGGGGATCATTATTTACAAAATAGAATGAGATAGGATGGAGAAATATGGGGTTAATTTGTTAAAAAATAAATTTATTAAATATATTAAATTTTAACAAATTCTTCACTTATCCTCTCGGATAAGTGATAATGAGATTTGCCTTGGAAAATAAATTGAGTTAAAATAGTAATAAATAGTATAAAATTGGAAAAAATCGAATTAAATTGGTGATAATCAGGGTAAAAATTATAGTGTTCCGGCAGTTAGAGGTAAGATAGCCAGTTCCTCAGTGATGACGATTCCTGGTGCAGTGCGCTTCCACCTTCGGGCCTTATCGTCACTAAACATCAGGTGAGGTGAAGGCCAAGCACGATCCCGTTGTGCATTAAAAAAATAAGAGAATGGAGAAACAAATGCAGCATAATTACCCTGAGATCCTTAATACTGAAGGCGTCGTCGGCGGAATCCTCGGAGCTGCGCCGCGGCGAGTGCAGCGGCGCCGAGCCCAGGCTCGCCAGCCGCGATCCGCCGCGCCGCCCCACCGATTCTGTAACCACAATTTGCATTTAGATTCATAGCCTGATTTAGTTATACAAAATCATTCAACGAAAGATAAGTCAGCCCGTGACCACGGCCGATGAAACTCGGTCGAAACGTCGGGAAAAGGTAGGTGTTCAACACCTTAGTTCAAACGCGTTTTATACCTCATACCTGTGTTCCCAATCCAATATGAGAATCGGTTAGAAAAGGAACTAATTCTGCGTCTTTTTTTAGGGGTTAACTTATTAATTTAAACAGCTAAAGTGGCGCAACCATTTCAGTCTCATCTTTCGTTGACCATACTCTAGCTAGACTAAGAAGAAGAAGACGCAAGATAGACGCCCGCTGCTGTGCTCCGCTTATGACTCCGCAAGTCGGCGGAGGTGGCGCGCAAGGAAGCGACGTCGCCGTACATGTCGTACGCCTTGTCGCCATGGTCCTCTTGTTCGCGCTGCTGCCGCTCCAGCACATGAGCTAACAGAGTAATGTAGTAGACGCACCCTTGAAGTCGGCGGCGGTGGCGCGCAGGGAGGCGACGTTGCCGTACATGTCATACGCCTTGTCGGCATGGTCCTCTTGTTCGCGCTGCTGCCGCTCCAGCACATGAGCTAACAGAGTAATGTAGTAGACGCACCCTTGAAGTCGGCGGCGGTGGCGCGCAGGGAGGCGACGTTGCCGTACATGTCGTACGCCTTGTCGGCATGGTCCTCTTGTTCGCGCTGCTGCCGCTCCAGCACATGAGCTAACAGAGTAATGTAGTAGACGCACCCTTGAAGTCGGCGGCGGTGGCGCGCAGGGAGGCGACGCTGCCATACATGTCGTACGCCTTGTCGCCATGGTCCTCTTGTTCGCGCTGCTGCCGCTCCAGCACATGAGCTTACAGAGTAATGTAGTAGACGCACCCTTGAAGTCGGCGGCGGTGGCGCGCAGGGAGGCGACGCTGCCATACATGTCGTACGCCTTGTCGCCATGGTCCTCTTGTTCGCGCTGCTGCCGCTCCAGCACATGAGCTTACAGAGTAATGTAGTAGACGCACCCTTGAAGTCGGCGGCGGTGGCGCGCAGGGAGGCGACGCTGCCATACATGTCGTACGCCTTGTCGCCATGGTCCTCTTGTTCGCGCTGCTGCCGCTCCAGCACATGAGCTAACAGAGTAATGTAGTAGACGCACCCTTGAAGTCGGCGGCGGTGGCGCGCAGGGAGGCGACGTTGCCGTACATGTCGTACGCCTTGTCGGCATGGTCCTCCTGCTCGCGCTGTTGCCGCTCCAGTTCCCGCATGCGGATCTCCCGCGCCTCCGCACGCGCTGCCCGCCGCGCCGCAAGTCGCTGTTCTGCCTGTAAGTAAACAAACATAAAAAATCTTTGAAAAAGACGAAAAAGGATTTTATGACGAAAATGGCCTTAGTCTGTTTGGAGTTGTACTAATTTGGGTCACTAATCTTAACACATTAACAACTTTTGTAATACCATACTCAGTACATTCTTAGTCAGTATCTTTACTAACTGCCATGCCATTAAGATAATCACAACAACGAAAAGTAAGTAGAAAACAAATCAATGGTAATCGTAATTAATCACTGCACCCACATGGGATGTCTGCTGCGGATGGGTTGCATGCAATGCAATGCAAACAATGAGCGTGGGCGAGCACATGGGTTGCTAAGATACATGCGCGAGGAAATACACGTAAATTGATCAAATCCTCACGTTTCCCGCCACTGTCACTATTGATTTGTCACGTTCACATCGATCAACCTCGTTCTTTTTGTTTTTGTCTTGATCATAATTAAAAAAAATACTTGAACGATTATGTTATGATGATGACGGTCGAATGCCGTTCTTTAATTAAACTATAGAACCGTAGCTTCAATCTGTACATGTGAATTTTCGATAGGTACATTATGTACTTAGTGAGGGCGACACTTGAGGGATATCGGAGCCTTGAGTGAATGAATCTATTATAGCTACCTATGCAATAATATATCTGATTGCAATTTATAACATTCTTATCTTTGTATGATCTCCGCACAGATAAGATAAACAAACAATAACGAAAGATGTCTATATCTATCGAATAACATTTATTCGGAAAAACAATTGTGCAATTTATTATTTTATCAAGCAATGTTGCACTGCAAGTTTCAGGAGCGACAATCTATCACTATTGTTGTAGAAACAATAAAGCTTAACATAGTATAGGGGCGACATAAATATGTATAAGTAGATAGAAAAGCACAAAATGCGGGCGACAGGAAACAGTGGCGTAATACGATAGGTCCACTTGATACGGACAGTCTGGTTGCACATTGAAGCGCAGCGTCGACCTCAGGCTCACGCTTCAGAGGACTCTTGTCCTCTTCTTGGCTCAGGTTCTTACCTGAGCCAAGAAGTATAACCTGCCAACTAGGTATCAGGATTGACGAAATAGGACAACAATCCAAAAGTCTAGATGTCACAAGTTTACATACGAAAGAGGATTATTAGAAAGAGTTGATGAACCAAACCCAACTGTCACAGCATTAGTACAGCTCAAATTAATAACGCCCAAATAATTTTTCGACGATTATTGCACACGATAAATAAAATACATCTCGAGTAAGAACATCAAGATTTCATTGTACGTACTAAGTATAGAATCGGACTCCATTCTTTTTCTGAGAGTGTTGGTAAACCATTTAGGCATGAAATCCATTTTCTTTACAGCGCAACGGGCTAATGCCCAAAACGATTATGGCAACGTACTTATAACCGCAGCGATAAGACAAATATGTGATAAAGATATTTTTAGCCATTTTCTAGACATCTATTTTTTAAAACACTTTTTGAAAAAATACTTAGGTACATTTTAAATTTTAAACATTTCTAAGCAATAGTGTAGTGTAGTATTCAGATTTTAAGCAAAAATCTGATTTCATAGATTTTTTATAGCTTGTTAATGTTATTTAAGCTCTAAGACAAATCTTTAAGTGACCTTAACGGATGTAATATGACCCCAGAATGAACGAACACACAGGATAAAATATTTAATTTAGCTGTTTAGCAGCAAGAAGTACACACATGGCGAGGTCGGTCCAAAAACGTAACAATACGAGCGACAACTCAACGGTTTGTTTGCTCGGCTGGCTGATGTCATCCTTTGGTGACCAAATTAATACTTCGTTTCCAAACATTTGGATTTCAAATACTTGTTCCAAACATTTATTTGGATAAGATTTTTTTTTTTACTATGATCCTTATATTTTCTGCTGATGCCCAATCGCTGGGTTATATGCTTGCGGGAATACAGATGCAGGCAGGGAATTCCACTCTTTGGCTGTGGTGCGTACGTTTTCGTATTGTAGAACCTCATGCGTATGGATGGGCATAGGAAATTTAGCGTGATTATTTATAAATGCAAATAATAGGAGCATCATAAAAATAGTTGGCTACATGGATTTTGTTTTTCCAAAAAAAGTACTTCGACTCTAAGTTATTTAAGGTATTTTTTATTTTATTTTATTTTATTTTAATTATTTGGAAGACCAACAGCTGAATTCATCACAGTAGGAAGCTTATATAGCACTTGGAAGCCAATTAGGTATGAGATAGGGGTATGAGGTAAAGGTATAAGATTATAGATAAGCTAATCCCAAGATTGCCTTGCCTACATACACAAGTTCTAACTCGAAGAATGGCGAAAAAACACACCACCATACCAGCGCAACGCCATGAATAACAGCTAAAACCGTCATAAAGCGCCATGCCAAAGTGCAGACACGCCTAAAGAAATGAATTGAAAGCTAGTCTAGGAACTGCCCAGACATGTCGTCATAAAAACTAGCAAACGCTGAGTAAAAAAAATTAACTCGTTAGAAAAGACATCGCAGATACATATAGCGTACCACGTCCGGGATTAATTGCACGCGTAATGGAATGATGCCGCATTTGTCGTAATAACGAGACCTGACACAAGTCAAGACCGCCCTAAATAAGGCAGACTATAGATAGAGTATAGACGGATAAAGTCCTCAGATAAATCAATCCTGCCGATGAAAAACAAATGACGTCTGCGTGCGCGCCCGCCGGCTGACAGACAAGGGCAAACATAAGCGTTCCAGTTAGAGGACGATAATCCTCGCCTATCAATAAATGATTGTTATTATTTCGACTCATCATTGTTCAAATAATAAACATGTAAGTAATCTGGTTTTAAGAACGACGAACGAATTTTGGTTAAACTGTCAAGCTTATGGACGAAAAATTTGCAAAAAATCCACTTTATTCCCAAATTACAACTTAATATGTTGCCTAACTTGCCCACTGGCAGTTTTTGAGTAAATAAAATCAATGACAGACGGTTGTGGATCGCACAATAACCTGATTATCACCATGAAATGGCGGCAAACAAACACCGGTCTCCGTCCGTTCGAGACGATGACGGAAAACTCCAATGAAACTAATGTTTGGACAATACTACAATGGAAGACTTTTTGGGTCAAATAAAATGCTTTGAGGACTGTGGAATCAATTGCTTTGTAATGTTGTATACCACAATTTATCGATGATGTCAACTTCGCCTAGGTCAATCGGAAACCTATCTAATTATGCGGAGCACGTGCAAACTGAAAAATTTATGTTATTTCAATACCATATGCAAACATGACGTAATATAACAATTGAGATCATTAAGGAAAACATTAAGTTTGAAGGAATCTTACTCCTCCGCATATTTTGTCTAAAGTATATCCATTAAAAAACTTGTTATTTTGTTTTGACACTATCATCAATACAAAAAACAAACACCAATTTCAAGTATGAGGAGAGCAACGCTTCACCTGAAAAGGTTGTGCAACCTGGAAAACGTACAATGACGTTATTTAACGTATGTATAACATTTCTCAGGAGAACTTCAAACGAGATTTCACTGAGATAGCTACTTACATAGAGCAAAATGACTCTGCACGCAATCCGTAGAACGATTTCAGGTGACGACATATCGAGGCTGGCGGCGGCAGCGCCCGCCGACGTCGTTCGTCAAAGCCGCAAAATACGACACAAGTGCTCCAAACTGCTGCTGCACGCGTACTAACTATCCATTGTCAATACAAAATATGTTTTAATTCTATTTTCTTTAAGCTGTTGCAAATTTTAAGACGATTGATTTTTTGAATGATAAAAATAATCACATTTACATAATCTTTTGCCGCCAAATGATAGCTCATCTCGAGGTCACAGACAGCGCAGTTAATACCGAGTATTCAGTAGAATATTATCATGACAAGGTAATACTAGAGAGTTAACCTCGAACAGTCGCAAAGGTATCTCAAAACTATGAGTAGTAACATTGTCACGTTTTTCTGTAACTATATTAGTTTTGCTTTAGCTCATGGGTAAAGTTACACATCAAGGAACGACGTTGGTTTGTTTTTGATAAATAGATCAAACAATGTTCACCTAGACAAAATTATGAAACTACCCATTGGCCTCTGAATATTACAATATCAAAGAAATAGACGCGATAAGATAATGTCAGTTCTTGACGTCTTGTAGAAGTTGCATAAATTTCCATTGATATTGTTTGAATAGGGGAAAAACTGCAATATACGAGAACTGGTAATATCTAAAGTTAGTGACTCAAGGATGCTGAATCAACAAGGAAAAAACCAAAATATAAACGTAAACTTTCAAATGATTCATGACATAAGATACAAAAAAATGCAATATCAAATTCAATACGAGAAAATGAACAAGACAAAATAGTAATAAAAAGCATAAACGTAGCATTACATACATGGTTTTGTTGATCACCAAGGATCCCAACTATTGACGGATTCTGGTCGCCATGGGAATCTCTTCGTAAGTCAACGGCAGCTTCTCCTTGGCCACTTTCATCATTTTTATGTCCATTAACTTTAGCTTGTTCATAATAATTAGAATGTTGGCGAGACAAATGCCCGTTTTCTTTATGAACATCTGTATTTACAGTTTCATTTACAGGAATTTGTGATTTGTCTCCTATTTTTTCGACGACTGTCTCTTCGTCTGTATCGTCGAAGTCACCGTCAGTGAATGCACCACCACTTTCCTCGTCACTATTATTAGGCGTAGCCATTTTCGACCGCTTGCCCATGATCACTACCTGTGCACTAAAGTCAGCTATTGTCACACTTCCGGAAAATCAAACAATTCGTCCCGCGTACTGTTTTCGCATTCTCACAATTTACCGCGTCTGTTAACAAAATAATCGGTCGACCTCTTCACCACGCGCTTTTGACAGGTTGCAGCATCATAAGTGCTGCTTGAATAGAAAGGAAGGACGCGATTTTCGCCGTGGTCCCCTTGAGTTGCCTGCATCAACAAATAGCGATAACATTTATATTGCGATATCGGTTATCTTATCGGAATTTTATGCTTCAATAAGTTTTGAATTTTGACTATTCTTTTGTTTTAGTTTAAAAAAAATATTTACTCGTTATCTAGAGCTCTTTATTACACTATTCACTTGATTCCCTTGTTATTTTAGTTAATTATGGAAGTTACTGAAAATACGCGATCGGTACCCACAAAACTGGTGGGTATTGTGAGTGATAGACGGCGCACATGCGCCCGCGTCGGCGCCGGCGCAGAACTGTCAACTCGCCCAAGCCGAGGCGCACGTCACTACTCGTACTCCTTCAAAATGCTATCGTTTTCGTAATCGAGTTGCACCGTTAGGCCGGCCACACACAGACGTAATCACGATACGGAATTCCGAACGGAATTTCGATAATGTATGAAGATTCCGTACGGAAAAATCACGCATGTGTGTGGAAGTCAATAGTTTTGTATGGATTAGCTGCGTTCGGAATCACGTATGTACGGAATTCCGTTACGTGATTCCGTCTGTGTGTGGCCGGCCTTACAAGGGACTCATAAACGTACGGAGGCGGTTATATGAAACTTTGTATGGATTAATTTTACAGCCGTTTACGTGTCCAAGATTTTGTTTAAAAAAGAAAAATGATAATTTCGTTCGCTTTCTTTGAAAATACAGGAAAATTATAGAGGAAGCTACAACTCAAATAAATAAGCAAAAGTCTGATATTATAGTATTACCGAAATACCGACTAAGTACAGTGAGTAAAGCCGCTGCGCTTATCACAACACAATGTTCATTATTCGCTCTGCTAATAAACGATAAGGTAGGGAAGGGTATGGTATGAATGAATCACGGCCTCAGGCTCAGGACTGCAGACGGCACTGCACTTCCTGTCTTCCTACCGCGATCTCTAGTAGGCAGTGATTAATCACACATTGTCTCTGTCTGCGGTTGTTCAGTGTTTTAGTGAAGTAATAGATTTGTGCAACCCTATTAATTTGAAAAATGCAAACATTAGTATGACATGGTGGTAAGTAAAATGCTCAGCAGTAGTTCAGCTACGAGTTCAGAGTTCTGAGGCCACTACTGAACTACATAGGCATATAATATGTACAGCGTCATTTAACATTTCCACTAATGGGAAAACTAAATCCTATAAGAAGAGGTGAGCGGAGAATGACCATATTTATGGCTTAAACTTGTAACGGTGCCGTGCGACCTCTTTCCCTAGCTAGAGTAAAAACTTATTATTTGCAATTTCAAATTATGTCAAATTTTTATTTTTGTTCCCTGAAAATGAATAATTCAAAACATGAACGTTCGCTGTCTGACTCTCAAGTCAGTCCAGGAAAAATTGTCATCAAGCGAAGTAAAAATCGCTAAATTGTGATTAAAATTGTAATGGAAATCATGTAAAATTATACATAAACAGTATAAATGATGTAAGCTGTTGGCTAAGGCCATGTAAAGAAGAATCGTCACAGGTTCTTTATTTTGGAAATATAATTATTAAACTGTGGATCGGTGATTTTTATTGCTCACCGCTACAAACTTGCGACTTGAAGACAGACATGCGGAAGTATCGGAAATGCGGTAGCCACAAAAGTAACGGATCACATCGGCATTCGGCATACTTTGTAAACTTTACTCTGAGCCGATCGCCGAACCCACATTAACTTAATTGGCCAAGTATTGGGTATGTTTTACTAATTACACGCAATAAGTTAGTATGGGTGAAGATTACATAACTCCGACCATCATCACTGTTTGTAATTGGCATTGGGACGGGACGAAGCCGACGCGGACGTGGTATCTCCGAGCTCTGACTATTAATATAGTTGTACTATAACTGTGTTGTAAAAAAAATTTAACGTTATGGTTTTGTAACTTGATAATATAAATTTTAATGATCACACAAATTCACACAATCAATTTTGCGACATTGAATTAGTTATCGCAGGAAAACAGAAACAAATTGAATCGATAACAGTTGTAGCGTGTGTCATTGTTATATTAAAACCACATTTAATTTTGTAACATTGTTATCGGATCATTTACAGTTTATAATTAAACGGCGATAAAAAAAACTGGTCTAAAATAGAAATCGAGGCAAAAAAACAAATAATACTAAATAAAGAGATTACAAACAACGAATATGTTACGGCTAATACCCGAAGTGCGGCTAAAACTAGGTGTAGTCGTAATACTTTCATTCGCTAAAAATATTAAGGTGCACAAGGATTTTGTGGTTTTGTGGCACAGAATACATAATAGTGTTTTGTCTGAATTCTGAACTCAACGCCGTATGTCGCAGAAAAGAAAAATTAAATAAACTTTTTGAAAAGACTTTACGGAGCTCAAAGAACGCCGGCATGCATCGGCATCTGCAATTGGCTCGGCTGACCGGACGTACAGGGAATGATGTAATGAGCTCCACGCCATTTATTGGGTAACTTGGTTAAATGTAACGGCGCGGAGCCGCGGATGCAAAAACTATGCAAGACATGTTAGTTAGTAGTCACTTTCCCAGGTGGACCTTCGAAGCTTCGAACATGTTGGACTTTCGAACAAAATCGACTCAATCATGTCTGTTATGGTTTTAATTTCACGTGCATTAAGGGAAAACTATCTAAAATCCAAACAATACTTAGAAGTAATAGAAACTTAAAACAACTGCAGTCTACATTATTTCTCATATAAAGTGGTGTTCATTTAACAGAACTTCGAGGAAAGAATCCAGAATATTGTAATCTACTACGGAGGATCCTTAATTCGCTTTCTCCCCTGAGCTAATTACCTACACAGGCTGCAAGGACGTCACGGTCACGGGAGGCTGCCAGGAACAATGCTGCGACCCACGCAACCGGCACTTCAACGCGACCACCGCACGTCAGCAGTTCAGCCCTGATACTGATATCACAGCTTTACATTTACAATCATGAAACTGTGCTGATATTATACGTTTCGAATGCCTATCATTTCCACCAGACATTCCGTTTGTAAAATGCAATAGTTTCGGTGGTTTCAATACTCGTTACATTTCGATTTCCTAGCTTTTGAGTTCAAGTTAAAAATGTCCGATTTTTTTAAAAACTATTATAATTTTGGAAGCAGCACGCTGGCCGTAATCGGATGCATGATGTGGCACGGGACGGGAGCACGGGAGACGTGTAATGTAATGTAACCGAAAGCTGATAACTTATGGGCCGCAATAGGGATGTTGACTATTTTTTTTATTTTATGTTACATAAATTACCTATCAAAAAAAGAAACATTGGTAAAAGAATTAATTCGCTAGCATGAAAACTGCCCGAGATATCACAGTGTGAAATGCACACAAATGGACTCGATCAAAAACGCTCCATACTAATGGCTTGCACGTTATGACGTCACGCCGTGCTAGTTTGTATGCAACGCGTAGGAAATTTGTTCGGCAGCTATATTAAATATTGTGTTTATCAAAATAGTTTCTTAGACAAATTTGCTATACATTTTACGGACTAATTAAAGGTATTATTTATTTTAATAAATTTTATACTTTTTAAATGGACTTGTCCACCCAACTTTGAAGGGTCATAAAACAAATAATATGCAATATATAAAACCAAGAGGTATACAAGCTACTCTAAAAGTTTAATATGTTTACGATTTTTATTAGTATTTCGTTATTTTATTCATTAGTCAACATCCCTATTGCCGCGATGGGTGGATGGAATTTATTTTTATTTCTTCGCTTAGACTTAACATCTTTGATATGATTTTATTCGCACCCACAAAGCCTATAAGACATTTCAACCAATGTCATCATCAAGATTTACATGGTCGATCCTGATCACTTATTAGAATTCAAATTCTCTTAACTCCCTACATAATTAGACTTGAGGATGTGGATATATTTTTTTACTAATTATTCACTAGAACAGACGTACGATTACTTGTGAGAAATACCCCGAAAAAAATACGGAATTTTGCCGTTATAAACCGAAACGCACTGCACGACAATCCAAGAATCACTGATGGATACGAGGAAAGATTCGTGTAAAACGCGCGGAAAAAGTGCGCAAACGCAACTAGGCAGTACTGTAGCCGCGTACACGCGCAAAAAAGTAATGAGGCGGGCGCCCGCCACGCGACCAGCGACAAAAACTGCGGACGCTCACCGTTTGGAAATCAAACGGGATCGATGGACGACCGGTGACGGCGCGCGCGAGATGCGCGCACGCACCTAAATATCGTGACATTTGCTAAGCATCTGCCAGCGATGCGCAACGGTTGCACCGAACGCATACGAGCTGCGCTTTTGTAATAGTAAAGGTGAATGATCGATGTTTATTGATATTTTGTGAGCCAAACTTCAATAAATCAATCTTTATAAACTTATTCACCATCATGAGTCATGAGGTCATGAGCAAACCATTTAATGTGCCTCTGCTGCTGGAGCACTGGCCTTTGTTATGGAGGGAGGGACATGTAACCCACCAAGCAGGTCTAATGCAGGCCTAATACCGATTGGTGGATGATAACTGTAAATACAGCAGGGACCATACAAGCAAAGACCAACGACCATCGGAAGGAAAGGAGTTAAAGATAGATTTTTTGGTAACCCATCCAATAAGTAGCAGATGAAATGAGTTAGCCACTTTGCGCCATCGAACTCCTCATTATCCCCGCCGATTATTACCCTTTTAACCGACTTCAAAAACAAGGAGGAGGTTATATATTCGTCGAATTTTTAGGGTTCCGTAGCCAAAATGGCAAAAAACGGAACCCTTATAGATTCGTCATATCTGTCTGTCTGTCTGTCTGTCCGTCCGTCCGTATGTCACAGCCATTTTATTCCGAAAGTATTAGGATTACACAGTTGAAACTTAGTAGGTAGATGTATTCTGATAACCGCTTAACGATTTTAACACAAAAATAAAAAAAAGTGAGTGAAAAATCTAAAAAATATATGCTATAGATAGATCTTAATAAAAACTTTCACTGAAAATTGGTTTGAACGAGATATATAGTAATTCGTTTTCGAGATATATCATATTTTCCAAAACCGCAAATATAACTTTGTCATTCATACCAACACTGTGAAAAACAAAGATTTTTTTACAGCCAAAAATGATAGTGGTATTAAATATGGTATGGTATATAAGGTAACTACGGAAGCCTACGGCGCGTGGCCCGACACGCACTTGGCCGGTTTTTTTATTATGTATTTTTACCGATTACTCGAAGGCGGCTTGACGCCTTGGAGGTTGACTAATTGAAATGATTCAAACGTTGCTTGTTACATCAGGTTTGTTCCCAAGTTGGTCGCATTATCTTGAAATTTTGAAATCGGTTCAGTAGTTTAAGAAAATCCTGAATCGTTTTCTTTACCAATTCATTAAAAAAACGACGAATGTCGGGTGGGGCTTTTAGAATTTAAAAATACAATATTGAGATAACGACACACTTAATAAAAAAGTTAAATAAAAAAACAAAATAAAGACGTGTTAAAAATTATCTCCGGATCCAGACGTTTTTTTTATTTATTGATTTGAATTGAACGTTATTTCTTGCTTGAGTTTTTCCGTTGATAATATGACCATAAAGCGTTACTATACTACTTCATCCAGGAAGTGGCAACAAAAATCCTAACATTGTTAGTTTGTCAACTAACCATCAAAGTGGGACTTATCATGACGTCTTGTGTCACTTCAAGACCTCTCCTTCTCTTCATCATTCAGTTTCGTTTTATAGGAATAAGTATTTTTAACCGACTTCCAAAAAAGGAGGAGGTTCTATGTTCGTCTGTATATTTGTGTTTTTTTTTTGTGTATGTCCACCGATTACTCGAAGACGGCTGGACCCATTGAAATGATTCAAACGTTATTACATTAGGTACACTCCCAAGTTGGTCCCATTTTTTTTAAATTTGGAAATCGGTTCAGTACTTCTCAAGTAATTTTGAAAAAAGCACGAAAATTGTATGATTTTGTGTGAATTACCTCGATGATTGGTCGTATTACTTCTTTGTTTATGAACTGAATAAGATAATTATTTTTTTGTTGGAAGAGGGATATCTTAAGTGTAGTTTTTTAACCGACTTAAAACTTATTGAAGTCGGGTGGGGCTTTTAGAATAAAAAAAAAGGAATTTGTACTCCAGCCCCACCCGACTTCAATAGACGTATTTTTATTATACGAATATTATTTCTTGCTTTTTAGAGGTAGGTTTTTTGAAGTCGGTTTTTAATAGATGCTATTTTGAAGTTAACATAGTATTGTAATTAATTACATATAGCATGTTTGCTCAACATAATACAAATATGGTGCAATACTCTTTACAAATCCCAACAACAGTTTTGCCATGTTCATATAGATTTTCGTACCTACCACTCCCTAACTCGTGCAGGCAGACAGACTACACAAATTGTTTGCTATCAGAGTAATAAATCAAGCTATCTACATTCGGATGAACTGACATAACGATTTGATTACCTATAATAATTTTATGTTATTAAATTAAACCCATGCTAACTCCGAAAATAACCAAACTACGGCTCTGTGAGCTCTAGACCTCGCGTTTGTGACATTATCGGTCAATTTTCGAAATGGTTAAAATTATAAGGTTTCTTCCAAAAAAAATTGAGAAACGGAATCGTGAATCGGTTGAGAAATGCGCCCTCTAGAGGAGAATAAACGGACAGCCAGACATAATATTTTTGCCCAAGCTGAATAAAGCGGAGACGCTTTAAGACTTAAATGACTTCAATACCTCCTAAGAATACGTTGGATCTTAAACATATTTATATTTCGGCTGTAAAAAGACTTGCATAAAAATATCATTGCATAAAATGTCATAAATGTACACTTACTAGTTTAGGTCTAACCACACATGCAACGGAGCGGGCAGACTCTTCGTCGCTGCTGCTTTCCAAGCAGTCTGACAGAGAAGGTGACCGTCTCGGAGGCCATTTGGGGGCCTTGGCCGAGCAGGGGCTCGGCAGCACCACCGGCAGCAGCGGGCCCTGGCCGCGCCACCACGACACCAGCGCAGGCGCCACCCCCACAACCATCGCCAGTCCCAATCGAACCATTATAATATAACCAAATTACTCGACCATAATTCAAGCTAACACCGCACTAGGAAGCGCCTAGCAGGCCATTGTTCGTAAATAAAAACGTCTATTTTAAATCGATGCAGTGTTCACACGCTTTCACGAGAGCAATGTGTCACCGGGCGCCAGCGGCAGCGAGCGGGCGGACGCGCATAATCCGTCAACGTGCCCGAGGGTTCGTCGCGCACGTGCCGCAATGCAAGTATGGGTATTTCAATACCTCACATACCAAAACTAACCGGACTGATTAGACAATAGTTATTACTATGGATTCCGACGAAACGCACGCGAAAACTCTTTTGTGATGCGTGAGGAGCGCAACAAAAAGTAAACGGGTACAGCGAAAACGAGCACGCGATCCTTAATGAGAGCTTCGAAAGCTCGAAAGTTGAAAGGTGACCGCGGGTGCAGCATGCGGCTGTGTGCTCGCACGCTGGTTGGCCGGCGAGTGGCGGTCGTTGACGTGCCGCTGGAGCCCCTCCCGGCCGCCTGCCGCCCCTCCAGCCGCCCGCCCAAAGGGATACCCCCCTGTTCAGTCTGAGGGAATATCGTGCGAAATTACAACGCAGCTGGAGAGAATCAACTAAAATGCACCAGATGCAACTTCTATTTATAAATGTTAATTACTACTATGCTCCACATTACAATAGTCACACGGAAAATATTTTCTTTCACGCACGTAACGTAATTCCTTGTATTAATCTGGGTCAAACATGTCTAATAAAACGAAAACCATAAGGGGTACACTAATGTTGTTGGACTTGAATTACCACCTGCATGACTATGACCATCATCATTAATGTAGTGGGCATGATAATACACTGAAAATAGCATTTCGTAATCTCCTAATAAACAGCTTTCTAGGCTTAAGTATTTTTGGAATGTTAATTTACCTCCTTAATTAATACACGGAACGGAAGTAATTTCTCAATGTTGTGTAGAAAAATCTTCAAATGAGGAGTTATATTATATCACTTTATTACAAATAGTATTTTACACAAAGACATATCATCTGTAGAATTATAAGGTTGAGAGAGAAGAGTTCTGATACATCTGATATTACTAATACAAATAGAAATATATTTTTTACAAAAAAAAAACAGAACGACCAATGCAACATTTGGAGAACTTGCATCAGTCGACTGGGAGGTGGGGTCTAGGGGTTTGGGTGCAGACCAGACGGATCGATGCTTTCTGCTGACGTCAGGGCCGGATCGCAAAGTCTAGGACTAAGCATTTAGATTGTCAAGAAAATGTTACAAACATGTTATCGACGTTTATAATTATCTTCGTAAGAAAAATACCGATTATGCTGGAATAAAGCTGCTCTTTTTTATAAATACACCCTGTATACCGCTTTTAGAACACCAATTTAGTTAAGTGTGCTTAATAGATATTGTATACGGGAAAAAATAATGTGGTTAAGCTTCCGTCTAACAAAAATCCATCAAATTCATAGTCTTGAGGTGTAAGTGGGTTAAAATAAGACGAGGTCCCGGATAGGTTCTACAAAAGTGGGACAATGGGTCGATGTGATTCTGGGCATTAACCTCGGGCAAGTATTGTGCGCGACCCAATTCTGTTCCCGACCCCCTCACAGGTCAACTCATTTATATAACCTGAGACATTCAATAAAGATGAGTTGATGTGATGTAGGCACTTAGGTACTTACCAATTTTGATAATGTTCGTATAAGATTAATAGATCGAACCTTAGAGAAGGATATAGGGCTACAATGATTTCCAAAACTCCCATCGAGAAACAAAACTACGCGCTGACGAAGTGGCTGTCAAAAGCAAGTAAACTATAATAATAATACTGAAACGATATCCAATTTGGACTATAATATGATTAAGTACGTAAGTAGATTGCATCCACTTGAGCAGATAAAGAACATGATGCATAACTTAGAGTGTGAGCCTGAAGTGTCTGAGATTTCATATTTATCAGTAACTAGCCGTCAACTGACAACTAACGGATATTATATGCAGTGCAGTACAGACACATTAATAAATCAATTAATTCCAAAGGCATATAATTTAATTTAAAACATGAAATATAGAAGGAGCTGAGATCGCATCAGCAACAAAATGGAAACGTGTTTACAGTTTGTAACATCATAAAGAAATGATCACATTATACGTGAAATCATTATAATTATTTCAACACCATCAATTTTTGTGACTCCGATATCTCCAATTAAGAATCTTATGCGCTCGGGGCTCGGAGATCGTTTTTCATTGTAGGAAGTCGGAAGTTCAGTTCAGTTTCAAGATTTTAGTCGTGACATTGATCGAGCAGCACTGCTATTGGATTAAATTAGATCATCTTAGAAAATTGTTTCTTGCTAAAATATTATTACACGTTCGTCACCGTACACAATGCATTCATCCTGGGCCGATTGAATAATACAAAACAAAGTTAGAGGGATTGCGCCAGCTATTCTATTGAATGGAGAATGCACTTTTGGATCATGAAGTAATTTTAATAACAATGAGTTTCAGAAAGTGAGCGAGAGGTCTCGGCTTTCACAAATAGCGCAAGCGGTGGCGGGCGCGCGGCTGCCTCCGCGCGTCTATTTCGGCGCGCATCTCGGTAATTGCGACCGATCTCCAGACGTATGCGTGTAAATGCAGTTGCATCGGTAGGTCTGGTGACGCCTGGTGATGATCAGCTACAGATTTCATTATTAATAACCAGTAGCGGTCCCACCCTAGGGAAAAGTAAGCGATGACATTGCAAATCAAATAGTATTTATATTTCACACTTTTCAATGGTATAATACCCCTAATAACTCAATTTGCACAATCGTGCTATTTGTTGTTAAAAACTTCCGTTGTGCCTTCGCAGTCCAAGTCTAGCCCAAAACGTCGCAGCTCGGTTTGTTTTGGATTGTCATAAACCTACCAATATCTCAATCACTACATATCCTATTTGACTTTGAGGAGTTCCCTTGGGTATCTTCATAGTCCAAGGTAGGTCCAATGACAATGAAATTAAAATAACCTGTTCCAACAAAAAAAGAAGAATATATTCTTTGAAATGAAAAATAATTTTCAGTCAGGACTGACAGTAATTAATTTTACAGTTCAAAACCGTCCCGCTAAGTAAAAACTAAGCTTCAGTCTTGAATCAACATGTGACGGGTTGCATATTCCCATCGATCTTACGTGGTACGGGACATATACATACCATCTGCCCCCCTAGCATGACCACCGAAACACGATATATATCAACACTCAACTGTCAAATCCATTGTCTTTTGACAGTTAAACACAAAAAAAAAATTCAGGTCAGTGCAGTTAAACGTGATAAATTGCTTTATAATATCGCGTTTTAATGGTCATGCTAGGGGGGCTGAGAAGGTAACAAACATTAAAAAAAATATTGCTTCACCGTAGTTAGGTAATAAAATAACGAGCAGAGAAACTATTTACTGAAAGATTAAGATAGTTTGCTTCGTATAGGTATATTTACAGCCCTAAACATTTACCAGCTATTTAATTTTAATTTTATTTATTATCCCAAAAGCCACAGCACCTAAATATTAAACAGTAGTAATTATCTTACAAATTTTGCTTAATGCCAATAACGGATTTACTATGAAAAGGGATTAGGCAAATCCATCGTTGTTGTCGTGTAGTGTTTTTTTATTATTTTTTATTTATTTATCACAAGGTATGTTACAGATATTCACATATATAATTTCCTGCCAAACTGTGAATACAGTTTGTTGGCGGGATGTGCGCTCTTTAACAATTCATCACACATACCTACCTCACAAAACATGCAAGTTACTTTTAGGTATAATTATATAAATAAGGAATTGTGCATCGGCACAGCATAATAATTCGATGGCTGCTCAGTAAACTTTATTAAATAAACTTTAACCGCATCTGTGGTCTAGTGGTTCGCCCACCCGTGTAAGACGCAGGGGTCCCGGGTTCGATTCCCAGGGGAGGTACAGTTTGTACTCGGTTTGGTTGGTGGTAGGGCTTATTTCAAGTCCACCTGGCTAGCTACCAACATCTTACCTAAGTCCGCCATAACAACAATTTTTAAATTGGCTATGTTCCGACAGTTAGAGGTAAGATAGCCAGTTCTTCAGTAGTGAGGATTCCGGGTGCGCCTGGCCTAGCGATTGCGGAGGTTAAGCAACTTTCGCTAGGGTCGGCCATGGGATGGGTGATCAAAAATTTATTATCTCGAGCTCCTTGAGCCCGCGTGGTGGGTTAAGGCCTATCCTCCTAATCCTCCCATAAGGAAGACCTGTGCCCCAGAGTGGGGTCATTAAAAAATGGCAGTAGCCTCTATTCACCTCACCGGGCGGCGGAAAGTTTCGATTACGGTTGTGGTACCTCAGATGCTATCATTTTAAAAAGACTAGATTACCAGTAGGCGACGAGAACTTCTATCTTTTTGTCACTGTTTCTAAATAAAACATGGTTCTGAAAATTAAGTGAGTATAAAACCATTAAGTACCGTGATGAAAGTTACATATTTCCATTTGTAATGGGTGTGAGTGTGACTGCGGAAGTCTATTTCGATCGCAAGCACTTCACGGATGCAGGGACAGGTGAGGTGACACGCGGCACAGTGGGCGCGCACGTCTTGCTTTCCAGACAAAAAACTTGCCTAATATAGATAAACACGCAACTCGCATTAAAAATTGTGATATTGAAGACATTCATTACCTACTTGAGGCCATGATTTCAAAAAAACCGCTAAGGTAATGTACGGGGACAATGACCGTGTATTTTTTATCATATTCTTTGACCAAGTTGTGTAATCCTAAATATATTGTCGCTATCGCCGTGAAGCAATAAGCGGAAACTCTCTTAGCGTATGGAGAGAGTGAATGGTTACTTAACTTTGTTGAGAAAGGATACTCTATCTATATTGAATCCGATCTATACTTCGGGTTTTCGGTAGGCAGGAGCTCCAGTCGAGCAAAAACTCTGCTTTTATTTTAGTGTTGTATCAATGAGATATTTCGTAATATTTAAATCTTATCTTCTTTTCGAGTCGACGGTGACCTCAAACACGGGCAGCCCAAAAAGCCGCAACCGCGATAGCTCGTTCGGAAACCTTGTGCAGCTCCTCGTCCGTGCTGGTAGTCGGACACGCAGGACACCCAGTCATGTGCGCAATGGTCTGTCTCGGATGACCACAGATGCACTCCGTATCGTGTTCGGAGATATATCCCCACTTCGCAAGGTTTGCTTTAAATCTTATGTTGATGCACCTAAGTCTAAACTCGTGAAGGCCAACGAAGCTAAAATTAATACCGGTATTTTTTGCAGTAAACTTATTTACGGTTATTAAACGGTATTTAAATATTGTCATTATATTATAAATGCCCCAACTGCCTGAGTATCAAACCACTGTGCGATTGTTTTGGCATCGCACATACTATAGCGATATAAACACATGGGTTAAGAGTTGCATATCGGCCGCATCCCAGGCAGGAAGGCTAAAGCTATAAATTACTAAGATATATAAGAAAAGTATTCAACTCATTATCTGTCCGAAAGACCCTATTCTTAAACGCTTAAACAAGAATTACTAACGAAAAGAAGAAACTGAAATACCCTTTGACTCCAGATGGATGTAATAGTGGGAGAAAATCAGTTGAGCATGAAGAGAGCATGAAGTTTATAACCAATCAACGGGAAGAACTATTGAGAATGTCTGGGGACCTGTGCAGTTCTCTAGGCATACATGTCTTTAAGTTAAGGTAAGTCAGGTAACAACAATGGTTTAAAAACATGAGAAAATATTTAAAAATAGGATGGTCAACCTTATCAATGTGCAGTGTTATCAAGTAATTATTGTTATCTGTTCTTATTAGAATGATATGAATGAGTAGTGTTACATTCTCAATTGTCATTTGAGGATAAAGGTGCAATATTGCTCCAGTGGCTGCTAATTTCTCTTTTTATTTTTCAATAATTTGTTTGACAGTAGGTATCATTTTAATACTGTGTTACTTAGAAATAAGTATGTATTAAATAGATAAATGGTAAATACATCAAAATATCATTCAAATATTACATAATAATAACTTATACCAGTCATATTTGAGCCCAGTTCAAATTGTGTTTTGAAATTACATCCTCTATGTATGGCTGTTTTGGTTTACTATAGTATTTAATTTCTATTTTTTTCTATTGTATTTTTATTTTCATGCATAAAATTCTGTGCAGTTGACAAACAAATCCTCAAATTACCATAGAGAAAATCTTATGAACTAATTAAGGCGCTGTAGGTAGTGAAACTAGCGCCGCCACTACATTTATTTTTATTACTCATAAACCAAGTAAATATTTAAAAAAAGCTCATGTAATAATCTCTTTAATTGTCTTAAACTGTTGAATAACTCTTCAACAGTTTTAATTCTTTCTGTATGTTTTAAAAATTCATTTCAGCTCAAAGTGGCCACTTTTGACAATAATGGATTTTAAAACTTACAGAATTAATGATAACTGTTGAAGAGTTATTCAAAAAATATTAGAGACAATTTAAGAAATTATTACATGAGCTTTTTTAAATATTGACTTGGTTTACGAGTAAAAGTAATCAAAATAAATGTAGTGGCGGCGGCACTAGTTTCACTACCTACGGCGCCTTAATAAAGCTTAATATCAATGACATACCTCTCTAGCAATCTGATCGAGAGCCTGCTCCTCGGCCGTGGCCTTGGTCTGGGTGCGCTGCCGCCGCGACGCATCCATCTCCATTACCTTGCAGCACTGTCTGTTAAATGACATGCTTATATTAGAAATGGAATTTATTTGTCAATCAATAATTTTGATCTAATAAGCCTATTTCTATTAATAGAGTTTCTAAAATCATATACAATGTGATTAAATTAGCAATGTACAACAGAAGTGACCAAATTCAAAGCACTTGCGGTACAAATTGACATATTTTAATCTGTAACATTTTCTCTTTTCTATACATTCTCGAGTGAACTTGCAGCGGCTCACTGTCTATTTTCAATTTAATCGCATTGTACACCAGTATTCACAAACCTGACTATGAAGTCTCACAGTACCTATAGACACTCAGCATACCCACGAACCAATCACACGTAATACATAAAACAAACGAACCAATCACAGAGCTCTATTTCAACACAGTGTATTTGATTGAATCAGGCGTCACTTGGCGGAAGTCCCAAACCATTTTGAAAAAGAAATATATGTAGCTTACTTCCGCAAACAAAATATGCAAGATGCACCGCCCGCCCGCCCGCAAAAATATGCAGCACACCACAAAATATAAGTGCACAATACCTGCATTTAGCAAGACAGCAACACACCTTGCACCTTCACCAATTAGGCTACTCTACACGTGTTTCGCCCCAACCCGGAGCATCCTCAGGAGTTAGATCGTGCGTAAACCAACACCGAATGAGCAACTACGCCCTCCGACACCGTATTTATTGTGTCGGAGGGCGTAGTTGCTCATTCGGTGTTGGTTTACGCACGATCTAACTCCTGAGGATGCTCCGGGTTGGGGCGAAACACGTGTAGAGTAGCCTAATTGGTGAAGGTGCAAGGTGTGTTGCTGTCTTGCTAAATGCAGGTATTGTGCACTTATATTTTGTGGTGTGCTGCATATTTTTGCGGGCGGGCGGGCGGTGCATCTTGCATATTTTGTTTGCGGAAGTAAGCTACATATATTTCTTTTTCAAAATGGTTTGGTTCAAAATCAACACAGTGTGTTCACATAGACACGGGTTGTTTGAGTGCTGTTTGTGAATACGGGTGTAAGTGTCTTATAGTCTGTTTATCCATACTTGTCTCATTCTAGGTAAACAATCTTCACCCAACTCTTTATCAAAAAAATCAATTATGAAATATAACAAACGATTTTCCACACATAGATTACGTAAAAGAAGCGAATTATCAGTGACAATTTGATCGAATAAGACAACATATTTTTAACCGACTTCAAAAAAAGGAGGAGGTTATCAGTTCGTCTGAATTTTTAAATAAAGATTTAAGTTTGATAGTAGTAGGTAGTAGTAAGGATAAATAAACAGACATGCATTATCTTCTACATGATGAATTACAGGGCTATCACTTGTTTTTGTTTATTTATTTTTTATTATACCTATTGAACAGTGTTAGTCATACAATAATGTTTTTGCCTAATCACAGTACTTCCTCACACATATATTTTAATGGTTTGTCTTTATATCTATTATTTTGTAATTTAACCTGGCTGGCACGGCTCGCTCAGATGGCAGGGCTGGACGTAGGATTCGTAATCAAAATGGCAGTGCTCCACAGGTTAATTAAGGTTTTTAAGTTACTTACTGAACTTACTGAAATTTTTATGATGAAATTATATTGTAATACCCGACTTAATATTCTACATTGTACACATTTGGTAATACTTATTAGTCAATTGACTTCATAGTACGAAAAAACTAACAATTCACAAATAATACTCAAACGCCCCTTGACTACGCGAACGCACTGCCTTTAAATAGGGCTCAGTGATCGGTTCATTTGTTTTACGTATTATGTGTGATTGATAGTTGGGACACTGTGCGTCCACAGGCACTGTGAGACATCATAGTAATGTTTGTGAATACTAGCGTTAGATATGTAGTGGATGGAAAATTCAAGATTCTTTTGTAATATTGTACATACAACAACAAGAAAGACAAGCTTTGCCCACTTGTCACTGGTGTCACAGGCAAAGTTAAAACATGGCTTGCCACAGGTATCAAGTCACATATAACCTATAGAGTTCATTGCGCTTTTTCAGCGTGGATACTTATTTTCACAAAACACTGTTGAAATTCACTAAAAGGAAAATGGGTGGGCACAAAGCCAACATATTTTTTATGGCAGCTATACAATGACATCATACTTACAGGACAGTTACAGATGTAAACACATCACTGCAAGGAACACTTCTTGAAATAAATGGCGAACAAGGACGTCGTTAAGTTACTTAGATTTTATTCATAACGATACACTAAAATGAACAATTTGATTTGCATTAATGAGGAATATTGAGGCACCAATCTACACCCTGCACGAATCACAAAAAACTGTTAAATATTTTCACTTTTTATTACAGAGTGAGCGATTATTTGGCACTAGCTTATCCTACCGCATGTAATTAACTGAATTTGTGACTAATTAATGAATAAATTTAACCATTTTGGCTAAAATAATTCTACAAAAGTCATTGATGACATTTGCCTTGCCATTTCAAATGATGCGTTCAAAAATTAATACGTGAAATGTCAAACATAATATAAGCTGCGTTCAAAAACTAAAATTTTTAACTCTTGAGTTTTTGAAAAATCCTTGGATTGACAATATCAATGCTTTTTTGGGCAGTAAGCTCTTAAAATAATAGGTACTAGTCAGTACGTGGTCAGTCAGTACCATTTTGGATGTTCATTCATGGTAATCGTCGCGTCGGCCGGTCTGTGTGGATCGATATAGCATGAACATCCAAAACGGTCCGTGTGGATCGATCCTTACCATCATGTGTGTGCACACCGATCACCGAACCATAAACACAGAATACATAATTGCCATAAAGTTAATATTATGCACCGAACCGGAACATGCAAGGACGCACTTAAGAGGGCTTACCATCAGGGGGCTTACCATCAGCAAATAATAAACCGTTCAGTTCAAAGGCAGGCCTTAAACAGGACTGTTTCAGGCCTGCTTTCATACTAACCGTTGAGGTCATAGTACGAAAAAGTAAGACAGTTCAATATAAGCCCTGCTATAATATAAGAGCTCATAGTAAGGCCCCAGCAAATAAGAAACCGTTCAGTTCAAAAGCAGGCCCTAAACAGGACTGCTTAAGGCCTGCTTTCATACTAACCACCCTGCTATAAGAGCTCATAGTAAGGCCCAAGGTGTAATGTAGATGATACCTTCTAAAAACCCTAGACCATGGGCCCTAAAAATTCTACGTAGTTTTATTAAAATAATTTTGTTTTGACAACTTATTAAATAAAAAACCTCTGAGGGTGTCACTTTCGGTGGTATACCTACGATTTGGTTTGGAATATTTTTCTACAAAGTACGTATTCTTTTATGGGCTGGCCGCTATTTTCTTATTGTTTCATGCCGAGTGTGGTTTATCCACCACCACTTTCTTGCTTCGACGACGTGGCTATGAATTTTTGACCGCGTGCGTCCCAGTCACATCCATGTGTTGAAAACTGATGACGGAACACAGAGGCACGATCTAACTCTCCTCTCCTCACCTCAGTACGGCCATGTCCTCGATTACATCCCGACCCGGAACTCCCCGTAAGGGTTCATAAAAAACTCCATCTTCTATTAATCTATTGTAGTAATGAAACACATAGTACAAATTTATCATTTATTAGGATAATAGATCAAAAATTACCAAACATTCTCACAAGGTGCATAGCTTCATAAAAACCAATCACACAGTTTTATGATAGAATAAACTTAATAAACTATTCGCTCTTAGCCTTGGGCGCGTCTTCCTTGTAGTAGAGGAAGACGAAGGAGAACAGGAATACACCCACCATCATAGAGAAGGCGCTCACGTAGTACGGGTACGCGCTGGGGATGAACCGCTCGTACTGCGTGTGCTGCAGCGGGCGCACCGACACCTGCCATAGACAAACATCGATTAAGGGGCCGTACAATGCTGGAAGCAATTTTCATAGTAATGCTACGGCTCCACCTGCGTCTTAACGCATAGTTACGCAGACTGATGTGGCCAAGACTTAACGGTGTTAATTTACAAACGACAGTACTAAATTTTCTTAACGCCTTAGTTAATGCGTAGTTGGACATTACCACTAACGTTAACTGTGAATTAAAAAACTGTGTACTTTAATCTACTTTCTAGATTATTTTTTTGGGGCCGATAAATCAAGTAATACTGTGTGAAATCTTTGTTCAAAAATGTGTATTTGGCGTTCTACGGCCCCTTAAGAGCGTTGACGAAATCCGTCCGGCCGATTTCGCAACTATACGGCATTTCATACAAACTTTCAAGTCTTATTTTTCGAAATTACTATTTATTATATATATTATTATAATAATAATAATTCCTTGGACAATTTCACAGCGCCATCTAGCCCCAAACTAAGCAACGCTTGTAATAGGGTGCTAGACAACTGATATACCTCAGTATACTTTTTTAAATATATACTTATTATACATAGTAACACACAGACCCGTCACAGAAATTAAAATTCATCATTTCAATTTCTGCCCAATTTCAATTTGTTTCAATTTTCAATTTTTCAATTATGGCGCGCCCCATTTGTTGGGAGTCCATGATCTATTCTAGGTAATTTCAGTGAATGATTTTTGCATAGCATGTAAAAATAGATGATAATGCTAAAACCAAAACATCATAAATACCTGTGTGGAATGGTAAAGCCTGGTGTATCCGATCCTGTCGTAGTCGACCTTGAACTGGTAGACGCCCCACACGTCGGGCACCTTGAACACGGCCTCGTACGCGCCGTGGGGCTGCCGCTGCAGCGTGGTGCGGATGAACGGGTCGATCCGCACGAACTCCAGCTGCACGTCGGTGGCGTCGAACGGCTGCCATTTGCCGTTCTTCAACTCTTCTATTTCAATTCTGTACACCTAGAATTAAACAATATATTTTTCACTCCTCTTGCTCAAAAGGTGCGTCATTGTAACGTACAAGAGTCGAGATAAAATAGCATAATAAGCCCTAGGGGATAAAGTTTTTTCTTTTTTAATGTTTGTCTATTACCAATGAGCGTACTAAAACGAAAAAGTCTTTATTCATAATCACGAATAAAAACTCGCTCGACTTAATACTGGGGGTCTATTACGAAAAGTTTAATGCGATACACGCGGCTGCGTCCGTGCTTCGTTCTGATTGATTCCTATTACAAAGCACTTGCGTATGCGATATTGCAAAGTGATTGCGTAAATTTGTCAGTTTCTCTCTAGTGGATCCGTCATTATTCGTTCAATAGACTATGGACTACGATAGCTACATTGAAAATATTTGTAATAACTATAACCGACGAACTGCGGACGACTATCGTGACCAAGTTTCGTAATAGGCCCCCAGTTTCTCATTCTTATTTTTGAAAATGGAACTAAAAGCATCTCTTCGGTAAAATCATAGACTTATTTAAACTCTGTGTACAGAGTGAATCGTAGAATGCGTGTTTGTGTTGCAGCAGAAATTAAAAAAAGGTACCATGGCGCGAAATCTTTAGATTTTTTTTATAATTACAAACTGATTGAATTGTTATTGAATTGTGACTGTAATAGGAAATAAATAATTTTAATCTTCTGCCGTCAAGCACAAATCATTTATTTAAATATTGTACAAAAAGTTTATAAAGTGGAGGAAAGAAAAACGAGTGGATTCGTTTACGGAAGTAAATAGGTATAAACTATTTGATATTGTATTTTATTTTCTCGCAATCGTAGTGAAAAGTATAGTGTAACACACGACGCTAAAACCCATTGTAACTCGGTTTCTATTTATTCCCTCGCTAAAGCTCGGGAATAAAAATACCTCGTATGCAATGGGTACTTTTAGCGTCTTGTATAACAATCTTGATTACATTTTACCTTCATTTAGTACATTCATACAGCACACTACAGCCGCCATTAAAAAAAATCGTAGCGCTTAAATAAATACGAAATTGGTAATTGTGTTTGTTTAGTTTAATGGAGTTTTACGTTTAATCCTTTAACTCGCGAAAATAAGACACAATAGATTCATTGTTATCTGGCACATGTGCGAGCAATCAGGGGGTCAAGTCTGCTAATGTTATCGTCAAAATCGTGGTTCAATGGTGTTTGAATGGTAATGCTTTTTGACACAGTTCTTGTACTGTTAAGTCAATAGCGGCGTTACTGTGCTGTATAAAGATTTTTTATCATTTAATTGCATTTAAGTTCTTATAAAAATATTAAATACGCTTAGTAAAAAATAGTAGTTTACATACACTAAACTTGTAAGAATTAGTTGATGACTAATGAAGTGACATACCACGGTGTCGGTGATGGTGTATGTGTTGGAGGAGTCCCTGTCGCCCTGGCGGCGGTGCTGCACGCCGCGCACGCGCAGGCGCCCGCGCTCGCCGAACGCCCACTGGCTGAGCCGGAGGGCCAGCTCCTTGTTGCCCGATTGGCTGGCTTTCACTTTGTCTCCCTGTTGTATATCCAATAAAATTATTAAGTCTATTACTTGGTTGACCATAACAAATATTTTTTAACTTTTGATGCCGCAATATCACATTGATGCGTGTGGCGAGGTGATCAGTTGAATAGCGACTTTGCATGCGTAGACATAAGTTTGCTATTTGCCACTCGCACTCTTGTGTTGGAAGTGGCATTTCGGATAAATAGCAATGCTATGTCTACACATGCAAGGATGCTGTTCACCTGATTATACTTACACAAATGTGTGATTGTGGCATAAAGGAAATAAATATAGAGTTTGTTTCATATTATTTTTAACTTTATCTTAACCTTCAACCAGAAAATCTCTTTAAGTACAACAGAGAAAAAGATAATCAAATATTTGTCATTAAAACCTTAGTATTTCTATCTAAACTGAATTTTCTCTATACGAAAACTGGACTTACATGTACTTTTGCGATAGGAGAGTTGAAGGCTTCATCAGAGAAGAAGAACAATGAGCCACTGAAGACAATCCTGGCATTGTTGCGGGCTTGGAGCGCAGCAATCAGCACCGTCTTGCGGCCCACAGCATGAGGGTATTCCTTGACCTGTATCGTGAAGTTATAGTGATATGATTTTTATAATAGCAATAAAAAAATTACATTATTGAGAGGATCTTAATAAGAATCTAGTTAGTCTCTACAGATATTTAATATACCTGCAAAGAGAAAATAGGTAAGTTTAAGTCAACAAATATCTAAAATACCTGGCTTTTAGGGTTGTAGCTGTAAGCAGTACTGTCTGCAGTTAGAATGGGAAGCACCAAGTTGTTATCCTTGTCTAAGATAAGTCCCGTGCCCTCAAAGAGCAGTGGCTGAGAGTTCTGGCCTCCAACAATAGTCGGAGAGTTTATCAGGTTTTTGGGTGAAACCACTATCCTAGTGTGTTCACCATCATCACTAGCATCATAGTTAAAGTGATCTATCACTGCTGCAGATTCCTCATCCATCTGAAAATTTAAACATGTAACTATTAAGATAAAATATTATCTGAATACTTTAGGATTTAATAGTAAACCAAACTAAAAAATAAGTACTGAATTACCGTATCATCTGCAGAATTTTAAAGTTTCTAAAGATATGATTTTATATAACTTATTCAAAGTTAATTTTACTGTTAATTGGCATAAAATGCAACTACTCCACACCTTGGTCACTCCCCAATGGGGAATATATAAATGCACTTTAAAAATAATGTGAAATGTTTAGCTTCAAAATTTAGATAGTATTTAATTATAGATCTATCATTATTTTAAAGTAATGATATACAATTTTAGAGCTGGTTTCATCAAATTTAAAGTGCTTTTAATACATCCCACTCTCAATGGACTTCATACAACCGCCCCATTATAAACAGATTATTATTATTATTTATTTATAAGGGGGGACGCCAGCGAAGCCGGGCGGGTGATCAGTCACCTTGGTCGGGACCATTTCACCCATTTCCCCAAATCCCCTGAAAGAGCAGGGGAGGCGGGTTATCATTTACCCCACCGGCGTCGGAGCCTCGAACCTACCTGTGCGCTTACAATACCTGCTGAGTTGACTTATCGTTAACTGCTTTAGATCCTCTTCCTTAAGCTTGTCCACTCCGAAGAGATTATAAACAGATGATGTCAGATGACTTTTTTTGTCTAGGGCTACCGTGCAGTTTGTACAGTGTTGACAGTAAAGGATGGCAAGGACACGGTGCGTGCAATCAGTAGCTCTGAGGTAACTGATGGCGGGTGGGGGCGCACTCAGCAGGAGACAGGGAGTGGCCAAACTGTACGCTAGTACTCATTATTATAGTATGACTATGCTATGGATAGTTTATTACTTTGTTTAGCTCGTAAATTGTCTCTTATAGAGCTAGACTACCAAATTAGTGGATTGGAAATAGTTACCTCAAACCCACATTCAGAAGCTATCTCCCTGTACACGTCACCGGCGACGGAATTGCCCGCCATGAGGAGGTTACCACCATCGTCGATGAATTTGGTAATGGCTTCAGCATCAATCTGCCCACCAAACTCGATCACAGAAGGGGCGAAGATGATTAAGTTCTTGTACAAGTACTCCCCATATTTGGCGAGTACCAAGTTAGCATCATCAGCCAGTTTATACGTAAGGCTGTAACCTCGGTCTGAGAAATTATACATTGGTTGGGTAAGTATTTTATAAAAGATAAGCCGGTGGAAATGGAAACAAATCGATAATTACCTTGCAGAGACTTGAAAAATTGTGAGTGGGTTTCCCTTACATTGAGGTTGTCCACCAAGACTAATGTTTCATGTTCAGCTAGAACTGCTGAAAAACTTAGAATTATGCCTAAAAATAAATATATCTTCATTTTTCTACACAAAAAATAACCTCTACAATCAATGACGTGTAGCAAGACTTTTTTTTTAGCTTACTAGTGATGTAACCTATCATAACAGACAGCAAAATGGGTACCGGTTGTTTATGCTAAATATACCGATTATTCGTTTCATACCGATTATTTTGAGTGTTCAATTGACATCCTGTGTGAGCTCGCTCAACGCTCAACCCTGTTCTGCTCTGCTCTGTGAACAGTTTACTCTCTTATTTTGATTTGACATTCTTCACTTGACATTTGGTTTGGTTTCATTCATAAAATTATCTCTAAAATGGTTTATTTTTGTATCAAATAAAGTTTTCAATTGCTATTTCTCTTTAAGAGCACTGTTGTGGTTGTTATCCTAAAGTGTCTTCCAGCTATTTATTTAAAAATGATGATATCAAGATCCAAACACCGTTCTTCTATAGAAGTTTGCGCTGATTGTGGAGCATCAGGTCAAAACGACGTTCTAGTTTTCCAAATAATAATTTTCCTTTTACTTGTGATAGTGTATCAGTGTTCTAACGAGTGTTGTCTGGCCGTAGATCCGTCATGGGCCTCTATAAACCGTGGGCTCCTGCTGTGTGCAGAGTGCTGCAGTGTTCATCGTAGTATGGGGCGACATATATCACACGTAAAGTCCTTAAGACAAGGTTCCTGGCCGCCGTCGCTTCTAGCGGTATTTCCTACTTGTATATCTTAAAAAGTTTATTGATTTTTAAATTTGAGATTTTTGCATTCACAACGTTATTTTTATAGTTTATTGATTGTCAGTCGGTCAAACATAACTGTTTTCTACACTACAGATGGTACAAGCACTAACTGCACAGAATGTCAACAGCATTTGGGAACATTCTTTACTTGATACATCAGCACCTAAGCACTTGCGGAAGAAACCTCAACCTAAAGACCCTTTACAGTAAGCTTAATTTAAAATTACAGGTATTTCTTTTTTACCATGTAAATGGTATTCATATTATTATGTGCTTTTTCTATTAGTAATTGTGTAACAAATTAAGGAATCAAAAAAAATTGTGGGGTGTTTAACACTTGACACTGGCGAAATCCACAAGGGAACCGCCAAAGCATAAAGCGATGAAGAACTGATAACTTCTTTCTTTATAAAGGGTGAAAAATTATTATTTATGTAGTTATTTTGATTTTATAGATTTTAATTTATAGTCAATTAAAATAATTTGTTGCCTATATTTATATTTAAACTTAAAACTTGGCACTTTGTAGAATCAGAAATAAGGATAATGTAAAATATCTAAGTAATAATACTTAAATACATTTAAAAAAAAAAGAAAGCTTTATGTGAATATTTATATTTAAACTTAAAACTTGGCACTTTGTAGAATCAGAAATAAAGATAATGTAAAATATCTAAGTAATAATACTTAAATACATTTAAAAAAAAAAGAAAGCTTTATGTGAATGATGCCAACATTTAAGCCTACTAATACTACCATAAGATATTTATATTTATATTTATTTAAAAAAAACAGTCAAAATATATTTTAAGCAAGTATCAGATTTTCGATTTTGCAGTTTTTTGCTTAATGTTATATAATTAGTGGAAACTTTGTTTTTAGCCCCACAAAATCTGAGTTCATCTTAGCAAAGCACCTCCGGCTTGCATACGTGCTGCGTGCGCGGCGCGACGAACCGCCCAGCGAGCTTGGGCGGCAATTGCACAGTGCTGTGCGCAGCGGCTCGCTCGATACTGCTATGAGGCTGCTCGCGCAGGGCGCAGACCCCAACTATTATAACCAGGTAACAATAAAATACAAGATGAAAATGTGTGTATTTTTCTGGTATTTTTTCAACAAATTATAGCCAGATTTAATAATTAATCCACAGATGAGGATAGCCCTTTGGCCACATACAAAACCGTATGAGACCTATCCAGATAATTGCTAGGAGACACCTAGGCCTTTTTATTACTATACCAAATTTCAATGTTCATAGAAACTACACTATCAGTGGATGGACAGATTTACTATCTGTAAATCTGAAACAACAAGTAGATCTATTGAATTTCTTGAAATGTATCTTTGCATAGGAAAAAGGGTCGACATGCTTGCACGTGGCGTGCCGCGCGGGGCAGCCGGCGCAGGCCGAGCTGCTGGCGGCGTGGGGCGCCGACCCCACCGCGCGCGACGCCCTCGGGAACACGCCCGCCGACTGCGCCAGGTGAATACCTCACACTCCACTACAAGGTGTCCCAAAACTTTGCCACACAAAGAGAAAGTACCTTAAATATTGAAAACAGAAAATTTTACTGAAAGAAGACTTTCAATTTGAGAATAAACTAAAATATTTGTTCAAATAATTAAATCCTCCTACTAATATTAGAAATGCGAGAGTCAGTTTGTTTGTTACGCCTTCACGTCTTAACTATACAACTGATCATCATTAAATTTTGCATACACGTTGTCAGGAGTTCAGAAAAGGACATAGGGTACCTTTCATCCATAGAAAAATAATACTATTATCGAGGGATATCAAAATAACGGTCCATGCAGCAGACTAGACTCCCAAATGAATTGGGTTTATGTAGATGATATTCACGCTTTGTTAATTGGCTTGTTGTGAAAAAGTGTGTCATTTAATGAAAGGTCAAATCAGTTAACCTTTGTAAATATGGCGCAGGCGACCGACATCGCACTCCCACTGAGTCTAGACAAGATACAAATGATACAACTTTAAATGTAAAGATGGTTTACTTTTGAAATTTTAAAAGGTGAATGAATTAAGTATCTAATTAAAGCTGCTAAATGATCATTTGATTTCAGTTTTTCAACAATTAATTGGAAGTTAATTAAACAACTTGCACTAGGGTTGCTCATCGAAAATAAATATCTCGAGATTTTCCGTGTTTAAGAAAGTAAATAAAAAGGCTGGTGATGACGAAGGCAAAAATAAATTTGAGTTTATTCAAACAAATGACATACTAGTAAAAATTACTCACTAGCACCTCAGACGGGACTCGAACCCGCACCCTTGTGATTCTGGCCCAATTATGCTACCGAGTCGTCAGTAGGCTCGCCGAAATGTTCTAGTACTTTTACATGTTCGCTGCAAGCCAGCGTTATTTCATCAATGTGAGGAAATAACAACATCATCAACTCTCGACATTCGAATGAAACATTTTTCCAGGGTCTTGATTCTGCTAATGGTAACGTAATAATCGTCTTTCAAACGTGTTTCAGTTTTGGGTTTAAGAAACAAGATCTGTGTCAAAAAGCATTACAATTGAAAAACGATTATGGTGTTAACAATAGCAGAATCGAGACCCAGATGTTTGGCAATGGCAGGATAATTTTGCTGATTCACAAACCGTCCACCAGTCGGCGCACTACCACTAACTTGGCGCTAGTGTAGGTGTAGACTTGTCATTTTGTTGTTTTCTATGTGTTTGCTATCAATTTTTGGATGTTGGAAGCGATTTTTTGTAAATATTTTTTTTCTTCCAACACATTTTGGTTTTCTTCAATCTTTGATTCTGTTACTGTCTGACTTCCATAATAATTATTTGTTGTATCAACCGTTTTTGAATATAATTTAAAATAAATGGGAAAATTGAGAATAAATGCCCATACAAAAGTAGCAGCAAAAGTACAGCAGTAACGCCACCAAGCGGGATAAATTTTGTGACATCCCCCCATTGACAAAAAATTGGTTTACTCAGGCAAGGCGGTCACGTGGAGCTCGCGGACCGGATGACGGAGATAGTGTACGAGGCGACGGACCGCATGATCTACTTCCTGACGGGCGCGCGGCCCGAGCACGCGGCCGGCCGCCACTACTTGGCGCCGCGCGCGCACCACGCGCACGAGATGACCGACGTCGCCAAGGCGGCGCGCGGGAAGCTGCAGCTGGTATGTGCGTAGGGAATTCGATCCCGGCCCTTATTTCTAATCCCGGGATTACACTTAGCCAATCCCGGGATTATTGCGGGATTGAAGATAAAAGATAAAAATATGTAAATCTTACAAAAATCGGCTCTATAATCAACAAATGAAAATAGACAACAATAAACGTTATTAAGAATTTAAAGTTGGTTAAAAATCATCGTACCTAATCAAAATTTTTACAAAATCCAACATATTTTACGTTATTATAATACACACCTAGCTAGTCAAATCACTCTAACCAATCAAACTTAAGAGTCTAACTAAGTCTAACCAGACTAAGTCTGGTTTTATTCATCAGATCAGTCACATCATATCTCATTTCTCTTAAATATGAAGAATAATCTTGAAGAATGTTCATATATTCTTGTTCAATAACAGTAAAACTGAAGTACCTATACCCACATAACCCAGTGAGAGTTAATAAAATTGTCTATCATTTTAGTTTAAAATAAAAGAAGTTTATTACAAGAAACCATCGCAAACCCGCTGGGTTAATTTGTGTTGCTTGCTTGGAATGCTGCTTGATGAAATACAAGAAGGTTTTCTTGTATTATAATTTAAAAATGATAGACAAGCATTTCTTTTGAGAGCACTGGCACTGATCGTTTCGATTCACGCAGTATGTTTTGCAATTTTTTTTAAATTATACCAATCCCGAAAATCCCGGGATTATGAAATTTTAATTCCGAAAATTTCTGGATTTAAAAAGGGTCGGGATCCTGGGATCGAATCCTCTATATGTGCGACATACTTAGTTTATTATCATATTTAATTTGCGAATTGGCCATGGGCGCCGAGCGTTTATCCTCTATAAATTATTTATTTTACAGTATATCTCTTTCTTTCAGGCCCTCTATCTAATGTATTAAAAGCAATATAATAATATTCGTTTCCTTTTGCAGCTACCCAATCACCTCTTTGAAGAACTGGTCATGGACATATACGACGAAATCGATAGACGGGAAACGGAAGCGAGTAAGTTATCTACTTAAAAACAGAGCTTAACTTACTAATTTTAGGGATTTTCTAATAAAATCATTCCTTTCTCATCAGTATGGCAGACGAGCGCAACGGGTCTAGAACGGTGCGGCGTGGTGTTTCTACCGGTGAACCCCGCGCTGTCAGCGCCGCGTAATCAGGGCCGGCAGAAACTGGCGCGCCTGTCCACGGCGGAGATGGCCACGCTGCTACGGGACGTGCTCGTGGACGCCACGAGGCGGCAGCATATAGCTACGTTGCAGCCTAGAGGTATGTTGCAACCAGGGCCGGCAGAAACTGGCGCGCCTGTCCACGGCGGAGATGGCCACGCTGCTACGGGACGTGCTCGTGGACGCCACGAGGCGGCAGCATATAGCTACGTTGCAGCCTAGAGGTATGTTGCAACCAGGGCCGGCAGAAACTGGCGCGCCTGTCCACGGCGGAGATGGCCACGCTGCTACGGGACGTGCTCGTGGACGCCACGAGGCGGCAGCATATAGCTACGTTGCAGCCTAGAGGTATGTTGCAACCAGGGCCGGCAGAAACTGGCGCGCCTGTCCACGGCGGAGATGGCCACGCTGCTACGGGACGTGCTCGTGGACGCCACGAGGCGGCAGCATATAGCTACGTTGCAGCCTAGAGGTATGTTGCAACCAGGGCCGGCAGAAACTGGCGCGCCTGTCCACGGCGGAGATGGCCACGCTGCTACGGGACGTGCTCGTGGACGCCACGAGGCGGCAGCATATAGCTACGTTGCCGCCTAGAGGTATGTTTTAACCATTTTAGTCTGTTTTTTCAAGTTCATTTTTTATGTTTTTAGTCCGATTTTATACTTTGTAATCCGACTGAAAAACGTGTTTTGTATAAAAAAAAATTTTTTTCAGTTCAATGATAAAACAAAAACTGAACAAAAATACTCGCTAATGCGAAACTAATAACAACAATTTTAACAAAACTAAAGTTTTGTTAAAATTTTGTTAACAACAATTTTAACAAAACTAAAGTTTTGTTAAAATTGTTGAAAGCTATGCCCTAGCAGCCTGGGATGCCAAGTTTGGACAATTTATATGAGAATTCTAAGGCTAAACCTAAATGACAACGGAACGGTTTTGGTGTCTTCAGACGCATACCAAGCCTGGCAGACAATGACATGTGGTTAATTAAAATTTGTCTATAAAAGAATATTGCATTTTATTAGATTAGGAACATAGATTTTCAACACCTATATTTAGTTTAAAAACGCGTTTTAAACCTGTGTGCTTAACTAATCTTCTAAATATATAAAAGAAGAAACTGACTGACTGACATATCAACGCATAGCCCAAACCGCTGGGTCTAGAGATAGCAAATTTGGCACGTAGGTTCTTTATAAGGTGTAGGGGTGCACTAAGAAAGGATTTTTCAAAATTCACCCCCTAAGGGGGTAAAAAAGGGTATCAAAGTTTGTATGAAAGTCCCTTAGTTTCGAGGTTAGGATCTTCAAATTTTGTGTTTAGGCTGACGATTGAAAATAAATATATATGAATCTCAGCTTTTTTGAAAATTCTACCCCTGAAGGGGTGAAAAGGAGGATGGAGTTGTGTATAGAAAATCCTTCATTTTCGAAGTAAAAATCGCTAAATTTATAATTTCGGCTTATGGATGGAAATCTAACGCAAAGTATTGTTAGTATTTTTATTTCAACCCCTATGGGGATGAAATAAGGGTTGAAAAGGGGTAAAAAAACATAAAAATCGATATGGATGTCGTTCTTGAGGTTTATGGGATGGTGATTGCGAAAATGAGATTTATTTTGAAGTCCCACACGGTGGACATGATTTAACCCCTAAAGGGGTGAAAATGGGGTTCAAATTTTGTATTGAAAAAGAATATAAAACAGACATTACAACTTTAAAATTAGTAGGAGCATGTCTAAAAATAAATAGGCAGACACATATTTTGTTATTTTGAAAATCATCCCTTAAGATGTAAATGGGGTAAGTAAACATGAAAATCGATGTGGATGTCGTTCTTGAGGTTTCACGGGATGGTGATTGCGAAAATGACATTTATTTTGAGGAAAGGGAACGGGAGCTGGAGCGGGAACGGGAAGCCTTGTGCGAGGTCCGCCACACGCGGCAAATGTCTCAAGCAGCGCGCTTGGTGGGGACCCGCCTAATCGCGTAAAAATGGCTGGTCGGATCCTGGTTGAAGGTTCCCTAAGGATTTTCTCTAATATCCACGCGGACGCAGTCGCGGGCAGAAGCCAGTCTAATATAAAAGAATGTTTGACAACTGAACAATAGGTTAGTCTACATCGGAATTATCCTGATTCACGAATGAATAATAAATTGTGTCGCACAGCGCTGGGCGGGCTGGGCGCGTGCGCGCTGCGGCAGGTGTCGCAGGCGTCGGACGACGAGCCGCTGTACGACTCCGTCGCCTCCGACGACGACTACGCCGCGCTCGCGCCAGAACACTTCGACGTGAGTATATACTGTTTATACACGGTGTAATCCAACTCATTGCCAATCTTTTAAACTGAGGCCCTTACATGGCGCTATTCAAATTATTCTAGTTTCAAACTCTAATCACCAATGAGTTTCTGAAATGTCACAGCACTAGTATTTCAATGGCGGTTCATACACGACGCTACCAATCACAAACTGGTTTGCAACGCGTCAGTAACGCGTTAGTAACTAATCACTGGCGACCGGTCATGCTGGTCGCCGTGTAAGAAGGGGCTGAGGCTCGTCGGTTGCACCATCTTGATTTTACTTTTACAGTACATGAGACAAGCTTATCTTAGCCAGTGGTCACAAGTGGAAGGAGTTATTTTATTAATTTTTTTTATTTTGTTAAACCATTTGAATTTTAATTTTTGACATTTTGAACTTTGCCATTTTAAGTTTAGACATTCTAACTTTAGACATTCTGATACGTACCCTGTTATTTATTACATATTGTTACTTAAGTTACGCCATAGACGACAGCGACGCTGTCACCTAGTCAGATAAGTTTGTATATCTGTTAAAGTTAAGGTTAAGTCAAGATGGGGCAACCCAGCCTTAGAATCTAATCGCAATATCGATTAACTTTACGACAATTTTTTTTTAAGTCAAAGTGATCAAAATTAAACGTGAAATAAACATAAAAAATCACAAGAAGTCGTAACATAAGTAAAAGATTACTTACTGATGCTAAAAAACATTAAATTAACGTTTATTTTTTTGTTAATATTATTATCCTATGTCCGTTTACTTTCCATTTCATGTAGCTAGCTAAATTGCTTATAAGCCAGTTTTTGTTTTAGATCAAACTATTCAATGAGTGGTATAATTTAAAAATCGTCACTTTCATGGTTTTTTGCATCAATTATTATGACTTCTTGTGATTTTTTAGTGTTTATTTCACCTCGAATTTCGATCACTTTGATTTAAGAAATTTTTGTCCTATCCGTTAGATTTTTAGTTCAAAAGATTGCCAATGACTTCGATTTCACTCTGTATATTTATTTATTTTTTCAACATGAATACAAGAACTATTTGGTAAGCTTTTTTTTTCAAATTGAGTAGAAGAACTATTTGATACACCCAAATTATGATTAAATAAAAGCTAAGTACCGAAAAGGTGATAAAATTTGTAGACTATAAATATAGAGGCATTAAATTGTTGTAGACGCTACTGGTTTTTTCTAACAGATATCGAACATAGTGCCGCGACCTGGCGAAACCGTATCATCTACATACAATCCATCTTTACCCATAGACCATTCGCTAAGCCCCGAGTTGCGGCGAGCGCAATCCCCCAACTCGCAAGCACAAAGCGCAGTACCCGGAAAAAAGCACGAAATCGATACTTTAAAAAAAGAACTTGACAATCGAGATTCCACTATTACAGAATTGAAAAATCAGCTCAAGAATCTACAGACTATAGTAGAGCAATTGACGAAGGAGAACAGTGTATTGAAGACAGTGAGTAGCATAGACGACGATCAGAGCATAGCCTCGCAAATATCTATGAATGAAAGTATGGGGAGTAACGTCGTAGATGGCGCTAGTAAGCCCCCCGAAAGGGGGCGGAGCTTGGAAACCGAACAGCTGACATTAACGGAGGAAGAAGCCGACTTGAGGCAGGCGTTGAAGAACGCGCAGCGACCGGTCAGTATGTATGAGACTAGGGAAGGACCAAAGAATAACTGGCAGGTTACTAAACACCAGGTACTAATCTATATTAATTTTACTAATTTTAGTATTTAGTTCTGTATCTAGTTTAACATAACATTATTTTTTTAATTCAAATTGAGGGAGAGTTTTCGATTACATCTTTGACATTGAATCTCCTTATAAAATAAAATCAGAGCCAAAAACTTTAGTGAAATGAAAACTCATTTGGTTGATGCAAACATTTTCTACTATTTTAATACTAGGACTCACTAATTCGTAGAATTTAGCAGAATGTAATATTTTAACATAATATAATGTAAGGTCTTAGGCTTCTAAGGACAAAATATAATGGAATTTATTTGCTATACCTTATAGGCCCTCATCCTGGACGTAGTTGGTATTAGATTGGGTATACAGTATAAAGTAGATTATTAATAAGTATGTACTATTATTAATTAGGTAACGAGCTGGGCTCGAACCGAATTGGTAACACTATTAAATTGGGTCCATAATAACCAATCGGAATCCAACAGGGTTAGAATCAGACTCTAAATCCTGCCCCCTAGCATGACCATTAAACGCGATATGCCCTCCTGGCATGACTACCGAAGCATATGATAATATAGCGATTTATCATGATTGACTGTCAAAAGATAATGGATTTTGACTGTTGAGTGTCGATAAAACGCTATATCACGCAATATATTTATCGTGTTTTGATGGCCAGGCTAGGGGGGATAGGCTGATTAAATTGGACCCATAATAACTTCAAATCAGACTCCAACCAGTCTACTGACTGGACCCTAAAACTTGGCTTGCCTGGGCTGATGTTGTATAAACATTATATTGCATGAGCGAGCGTAACAAGGGAGACATATTTCAGCTGACAACCCTATCGGGCTTAGACCGGTCGCTGACGGCGATCGTGCTCGAGGGCGGCGCGGGGGAGGGCGGGGAGGAGCCGCCCACGGCGCTGGCGGTGCACCGGCGCGCCGAGCCGCTCACGCGCGCCATCCACGAGCTGTGGGCGGCCGCGCGCGACCACCACCCGCGCCTCGCCGACCGCGCCAACGACGTGCGCCACGCCGTGAGGGCGCTGCTCGCGCTATTCTCGCAGGTAACGTTCACATACGTTAGAATCGGCCTCGATTCGCCGCCCATGTGTCAATGGTGGTCACTCGTGACTCAGTGTTTACTAATTGCGACCACGACATGCCACCACGTGGCCGTTCCCCACAGAATACTCTGCTCTGACACAACATAAAAAGTTACACCGACCACTTTCGTCGGTGCGGCGCCAGAAGATGTGGCGCGCGCTAGCAACCGGTGGTTGAAGTCAGTGGCTCATTTGCGCGGACCATAATGGGTTATTTACATGGGTGACTAAAGCCGCACAACTTTCTTTGTATTGTTACCTAGGCTACACCATCAACTACATAGACGAAAGCGACGCTATCACCTGCGATTCAATTTTGGAAGCGATTTGATAGGTGACTAAAATCAACCCATTTTACCCCATTTGAAATGAAATAAAATAGGTCGATTTTAGTGTCCTTATGCTAATATAGCTCACACGGTGATTTGTGAAACAGAACAGCGTGGACGAGGAGGTGTGGAACTGCGTGGTGTCGGTGCGCGCGGCGTGCGCGGGCGTGGCGGCGGCGTGCGGCGGCGCGGGCGCACTGCCCGCCGTGCGCGCCGCCGCCTACGACCTCGCCAAGGCCACCAAGCTGCTCGTCACGCACTACCCGCCGCCGCCGCCCACCGACCCCCGCCCGCCCTCCTAGCGAACCAGGTACTACTACACTACGGTGTAGGACCATCTCCAGTGACATTATTAACTTTTATAAAACTTTTTCTGTACTTTTTCCCGAGCCGGAAAAATTATATAAAAAATTGTAGGACTTCGAGTAAACGAGTCTTATATACTTTTCTAAAAAAATCAGTGTTCCCTATTTGCCACCAGCAGAGCCATAACGTCATAAACGCCTTAATACAATCAATGTATTATTATTGTGTGACCATTACTCGTGTCGTGATTGTTTACACAGTGATTACGTAAAACTGGCAACAGTTCCACTGAGATAAGGAGCTGTAACTGTAAGCATATTTCACTCGCTCACAATCTATATGCACGCTCTGGGCAAAAAAAATATCACTTTATGATTTAAATTAGAGTTTAGAATCAACGATGTCGTCATATTTTATGGTCGCGTTAGAATCACAAACACGTTTTTTATCATCGATTTTGAAAATGTTGATCCTAACAGTTTTGAACAATCGAAGAAACAGTTTAGTTTAAATTTGTTACGTGGTATACTAAAAAAATATAATAATGTGACGCTATATCGTCCCAATACGGATTGTTTGATTGAGGCGATGTGATTAAATGAAATGTTAGAGATGTCTAGTTGTGTTCACGTCGATGTATTTTGGAAATCGACTTCCCGTTCAAATTATAATTAATTTATTATAATTAATTATTATATTTACGTACGAGTATAAGCTAATTTCTATACTTCCTTTGTTGTGTCTTATTGTATAAAAACGTTACGATGTAAATGATTGAAAATCGTTCAGACTGTTACACCAAACTTATTGGTTTTCTTGTTTAGATAATTTATCACTAGTTAGTGAGTCAAATAGCTATTTGAGGCTGATATCACGAGTACAATGGTTTGGAGTGGTCAGTTAATATAAATAAACTTTTGACTGCTCCACCTATATTATTCATTTATCTTTGTTGAAATGCAAGTGTTCACTTGTCGCGATCTGCTAATAAGCTAGAGATTTCTGATAAACGATAGTATTATCGAAGTTCAAGAAGCCAAAATTTCAAAATAATATTAAAATGATTTGACTGTCCGACGAGAAAGAGGCCAGTAGGAGGAAATGATGATCTTGGTGATAGCTCTGTTTATTACGTATTACATATAGGAGCATGATTTACGTAAATCGTGTACGATGTAAACACATTTAGTGCCAAGGCTGCAAGACGTGCCGGACTTCAGCTCGCGCCACAAAAAAAATGTTGGAAATCTGACTTTTTGACTATGCCATGATGAAGTCGATAATTTGTCGAAATTTGTCGCCAAAACCAGAATTTGTCGGTCTTGCGTTTAGGAGATACGTGTGGCGCAGCTGTAGAGACGTCTCTATGGCACGTGGATGCAAGTGTAAAATACATTTGCGAACAATTGTTATTAATCACCAAAATTGTTGACAAGAATTTATATGTATTGGACGGAAACGATGCACTGTGTATGTGTATCAAATATAGGTTCAAATTATAAATTATAAGGAATATATTAAGCATAACGCAGAAGTTTATCGCTTTACGCTTGTCGTTGTAATATTTAACGCAATGCTATTTAGAAAAAGTATGAACGAGTTCAAATACAAGAGGCGATTTACAAAGGAATATGTTAATTTAAGGTACCTATTCGAGGCGGTTAACATGTTAGTGAATATTATTAACAGAAATTTGTTAAAAGCGTATTGTCTGTATCTGAGCGAGAAAATTATATTTTATGGAAATTAATCATAATCATTCATTAAACTTATTTACGTGCGCTATGCACTGAAATCACATAAGATAGTATTATTTGATTAGTCTCAAACATAAAAATATAGCCATATCTGCAACAAAGCACAATTAACCAAATATAAGTTAAATTTCACTGCAAAACTATCTAATAGTCAGACCACCATGTTATTAATAGGTTCAAACTTATATATGAATGAGCCTTTATTATGTATGGTACAATCGAGTTTAATAATATGTACGCACCTTTAACAGTTCATCAACCCTGTAATAAAAGTGAACATCTTTCAAAAGTACGGTAGACGGCACGCTGGGCTTCTACGACCTGTCAAATTTCTTCAATCATTTTTAAACTTTAAGTCGAGCAGTTTAAGAGGATTGTCAAGCAAACGGTCTCCATACCAACGGCGATAACGTTTCCCACCCTCTAAACCTTAACCTACAGCAATGAATTTTTGGTATTTTTTTGAAATGCCTAAATACTAGGGCTGTACGTTTTGATTTTTTAAATATCTATATATAAATAAATATAATAATAATAATAATAATATAATATAAATATTGGCACTTCTGTGATTTGTATGAAATCACTAAAATGCAAATATTTCGAAATCTATTATAGATATTTAAAAAATCAAAACGTACAGCCCTAGTATTTAGGCATTTCAAAAAAATACCAAAAATTCATTGCTGTAGGTTAAGGTTTAGAGCAAGGATGCACATACTTATTGAGACCATGGGCCACTTGGGAAAATGATGAATTAATGGCGGGCCACCAGCACAAATAAAAAAAATTATAATAGCCATAAAGGTTTTTTCAAATATAGGTAAGTACGAGGGAATATTATTGCTGGCGGGCCACTGGCATATTGCCGACGGGCCACATGTGGCCCGCGGGCCGCAGTCTGTGCATCCCTGGTTTAGAGGGTGGGAAACGTTATCGCCGTTTGTATGGAGACCGTTTGCTTGACAATCCTCTTAAGGATTAAAATTCACTGTAGATTTTTGGCAGTTTTGTATAGCTTGATATGCTGCTGACTGTACAAACTTACATATTAATAAACTCGACCATAATATTTCTAACTAGTGTGGACCATGTAACAGATATCTATCAAATAACAACTTAGCACTTACAAATACTCTGTATATCGCCACAAAGTATGATACACTTTTGACGGTATGGAATATATTTTTATTTATTTATTTAATACGAAAACAAACACTTGTGTAGTAAGTATGTCTATGTACAGTCACGTCGATAAATATGTATACAGTTTAGAACTTTGTCACTCTAAAAGCTTTTACTTTTTTGAACAGAAATCAATGACAACTACAACAAAGTGACAAGGTTCTAAACTGTATACATATTTTTAGACGTGACTGTATTTATAGTTTTTCTCTTATTCCCACTAAACGTCAAAAATATAAACAGGTATCTAATGTGATCATCAACAGTACAGTTTAGCCTTTCGTCACAGAATAGATAATTAATAGTACTAGCGTACAGAAGTTGCACTCCGCAAAAACATTAAATAAGTAGCGACTCTTGCTCCGATATAATAAAGTGTAATTCAGGTCGCACAACGCTCGCTTCCTACAATATATTCGTCTAGTAGTTGTCTCTCTTTCTATCGCGTAGCTCTTATCTTTTCTGACGTATGAAATTGGTCCTCACTGAGGACGCCGAGTGCTTCATACTCACGCGCGGAGTGACAGAGCCCTGGTTTCGTGGAAATGAGAGAAAAAGTTTGATTATGAACTTAAAGATCATAATTGGATTGTGCCATGTCTATTTAAGACATTTTTAACCTTATTATTAACAGTCTCTTCAAACACAATTTATAATTTTAAGGGCGCATTCACACGACGGACGGGGCCGGGCCAGACATGCCATGACAAAATTATAAAAGGTTATAGAATTTGATCTTTAATAACTGGAGTATGATACAATTTTTGCTTACGCACAGACCAGTTTTCTTTCCAACACGATATTGTATTTCCGTATGCCTACCCTTTTATTTCGTACCATGATGCAGAAATAGAATACATTATTTAGAAGCTCCGTCCTATCGGAGAAGTGTCTTGACGGAACTGGGTTTTACACTCATTAGTTAATCATTAACCAACAGTATTTGAAAAGGTCCCACATCCAGCTAGCTGTAATATTCCGAGTAGAAAATGATAGATCTGCGGAAAACTTAAAGTAATATCCTGTATCACTTAAAGTTAGGCAGATGATGAGCCTTGTATATCCGTAACTATCTATAAACGAGTAAAAGAAAAACTGTTATTCATGTTTTTTGTGAAATGTGATGCTCATCCAGACTATATTTGATAACATTAAAAATTCTATGAATATTGATCTTAGCTTTTCGTTGTAGACAACCAACGTAGCACGGTTTACTTGTCATTCCATTGATGTGTTCTATTATTTTATTTTATTTATCAACGAGAAAGCAAGGTTTTAAAGACATTCTGATAAATAGCTGTTACTTCTGTCCGCAACATTCTTTCAGGTTAGGCTTATTTTTTGTATTAGACTAAGAGCTAGCCCCGGAAATAGGTGGACAATTTACAGAGCGACGAAATCCCTCTTGTTAGTCAGCCCCTTTGTTGCTCAACCACTCCCACCTCCACCACTGAAAATCTGCCAGGTACCCGTATCTGTTAATAATGATAGTATGGCACACTAACAAGAGGGATTTCGTCGCTCTGTAAGTTGTCCACCTATTTCCGGGGCAAGCTCTTAGTATAATGTAAGATATTTGTTGTATTAATTAATACCATACTTCCAAATGGTTGTTCCGTAGATTACAAACTCGTCACACTATTCGTGCAAGGCAACAAATTCTAAACGTTCTGCTTAGTATTGGAGTTAGTTTGGTACGTTACATTGGCGCTCTATTGAAGACGAGAGTGTGGCCGGGCCACTGTGTAGTGATAATTTTCCATATTATTATATTATAATAGAGGTGCTTAATTAAGTAAACTGCCCAGTAAATCTTGTACTCAGTACACGTTGAATTTGATAAAATTGTGCCTAAAATGTTATAAAATATTCAAACATTTATTGTTAGATTGTACCTAGATAAGTTTAATACGTTTACAATATTGTATCAGTTGGTTAGATTTTTATATGAGCGTTTCATAATAATCTATATGTTGATAGATACTAATGTATGTATAGTTGATACGATGTGAATTTTAACATTATTGTAGTCTATTGAGGATTTGTATTAGCTTTCGTACGGAACGTGTTTAGTATTATTACGTATGTATTATGTGATCACTTTATGTGCCAATGTTTGTAAAAGACGTAGATTAGTTGATTGGTATAGCACCATTGTCATGGGATCCTGTTTCCTCCATTACTTTAAAGTTTTTATGATAAGGAAATATTGTATGTTTGGTCACCATCAGTAATCATTTACTGTTTTTTTCAAGTATTTAATCGTCCACCTAAATAATCATTTTTCAGTGAATACAATACTTACATCACAGTTTATAGAAAAGGCAACTAGGTATAATTGGAGAAGTGATAAAAATATCCTTATGAATCTCATTCATAAGTTTTCAAAAACTCGAAGCACGTTGCGCTTATTTGAGATGTCAGTTGACTGTACACTGATTATGATTATTGATCAGCGCCAGTGCCTGATCAAGCATATTCCGCGACAGTTTTTTTACTAGGTTACATTTTTATTAAGGATCCAAACTTTATGTGTGTGTTCTGTCCATGAAACTGAGCAACTTTCTGTTAGTAACATGGATTTAGACCTACTATACTAAAACGATCACGCGTAATCTCTCAGATTGATATATTATGATATAAAATAATATGTTATTATAAGTGGAGGAGTCAAAAACTTTTATTTCGACGAATATGGAAAGTTCTTCAGTTTTATAAACAGACCAGTTGGAGCTTTAATGAAAAATAAGCTTGTAGGTACAAACAATACTAAAAGCAACACAATAATCAATAACAAATTAACTTTAATTGACATGGGAGACAGGATTTCAACCTGATTCATACTGAATTTATTGAAATTTATGACATTACTATATTAATCAAATTAAAAATATTATTAGTTTTGAAAATGTGTTTTGATTTTATGTCGTTCTTTATAAGGTGAATTAAAACCCGACTGTATGGTTTATGAACCAGCTATGAACATTTACGCCATTGTGTTACACGAGGGTTTCGTAATAACGATTATGATCATTTTAATGCAGTTATTCCACATATTCAAAATCGTTTTTCCACTTCATAACTTAAATGACCAACATTCTATCCATTGAACGATACGCTAACTATTTAAACTTAAACAGATTAAATCACATGTTACAAATTTATGTAAATCACAGACTTTGATATGTTAACAAGCTTACATCACGTAATTTTATAGTTTACTGCTTAGCTTTAATAGTCAGCGGAGTTGGTCATTTGAGAGTGAGTGCATGAACGTGAAGACAAAGTTTTTGCCGTGACGGAGAGAGAATTCCGTCTGACCGTCAAAAAATTATAATCTGGGTCCGTACCGGCTAATGCATCGAACTTTGAAAAGTTTGCCGAGTTTCAAATTAAAACAGATAAATCGAGCCCCGATTGGGCCAAAATAGCGAACCCCAATTCATGATGTCACACGAACATCGACATCTTCCAAATAACTTCAACAAATAGTACAGTACAAAATTCCTTACTTTGATTTCTCTGTTTTAAGTTGAAGCTCGGCAGACCCGCCGAAGTTCGAAAAGTTAGCCGGTACGGCCCCTGATACATTGTACGCACGACAGCACGTTAGGTTAAACAGTTGAACTACGAAAACGGCTCTTATTACGTACGGCATAAAGGCGGTCTCAAATGACCACCTCTAAACAACTACAGAAGCTTAACTTTTTCGTGGAAACGTGTTACTGCAATAGTAACATTAAATCAAATTAATGTATTTAGGTGACGCTCTAGAGTCTAGAATCTAGATTGTTCGAGGAGCGCATTATTCGCTGGCGTGGTGGGCGTGTAGGGCACGCCAGCTGACCCATGGCCCGAGTGACGTCACGTCTCTATGACGACGATGGGTGCACTCCAGCAGACCAATCTCCAAGTCATTGATCACCACAGTATACATTTTAACCATGGAAACTAATTTGTTTTAATGATCAATTTTATTACCTACTTTCCATGGTTATAAAATGTATGGCGATCGATGACTCAGCGATTCGTCTGTTGGATTGGAACGCACCAAATGTTATGGTGTGTGTGGATTTATTAAATATCACTCGTACGTAGAGATGGGATTCTACCCGGTAAATACCGGGTAAATACCCAACGTACCCAAAATCAAGGTATTTACCCAGGTAAATACCCAAAGGGTGGGTATTTACTTTCCAACTATTTTTTAAGTCTCTTATTAGTCTCTTATACTATTTAAATGTTGCTTGATCTGTCATAGAGGTGTAGAGCATCTGGCATGTTTGCTAAAAACAGGTCCAACGACTTTTTTACTCTGTAATGCGATTAGTTTGCCCATGTCAACCAGTAGTTGACACGAGTTTGAGTACCTACCTGAAATGCCCGTGTCAACTACTGGTTGATATGGGCTAGCGCGCGAGAGAGGCCTCGATTTATTGAATTATACTTATCTCTTTTACTCTTAGGGACATTTCTGAACGTTTGTCTCGTTATTCTGTGAAATTTGCTAGCTGTACAATCCATAAACAAGCATTAGGTCTCTGAGAGAAAAAAAAAAAATACAATTCGTATTGAACGTGGTGGTCTGTCGAAAAGTGTATTGTGTTTTGAGTGATTTTAGTATTTTGTATAGACAAGTGTATGTTTTTATTTTTTAACATAATCTTTATTATCTTATTGACGTACTTTAAAATAAAAAAACCATAGGTCATCGCTTTAATTTATGGTACGAATTTTTTAATAAAAGTGCGCTCTCAAACGCGCCATCTCAATGTTTACCTCATCGTAATACTTTACCGGAATCGCGTTTTGAGAAACAAAAGACGTAGTGGAGCCGGAAATCGCCTATTTTCATTAAAATTGTGCACATTGTGATAAAAGTGTGATTCTTTTACCATTCGTAAGTTACACTACAGTGATCGTTTTAAGATGGATGCAAGCTGGATTTGACCCCTAACAGATTATAGAGGTCAAATTGTTCATCACGGACCTATCACTTCGACGCGCATGATGTTTGTCGTAATAACTGCAAATTTACAGCTACTAGGGCAAGTGTGGTATCATTTTCGGATAAATAAAAGACGGCCAATAGATTTCTGAAATAAAAAACAAACCTTTACATACTAGAAAATAAATAACCGTAATTCCGAACCCCAAAAATCGAAAATGTTATTAACAAAAAAATATTTTCCAGTTACGATAAATTTGAGACGAGTACAGATATCGGCTTTAAAAAAATATGATTAGAAAGCCACATTAATACAGATTTAAAAAAAAATATAAGTTTAATTGGAACAGTGTCATAAAAAATACGTTTAAAAAAGAAAACAAAAAACCGACTTCAAAAAACCTAACTCTAAAAAGCAAGAAATAATATTCGTAATAATAAAAATACGTCTATTGAAGTCGGGTGGGGCTGGAGTACAAATTCCTTTTTTTTTTATTCTAAAAGCCCCACTCGACTTCAATAGACGTATTTTTATTATTACGAATATTATTTCTTGCTTTTTCTAAAAAGCAAGAAATAATTATTATAAATAATTTCTTGCTTTTTAGAGGTAGGTTTTTTGAAGTCGGTTTTTTGTTTTCTTTTAAACAATTTTTTATTTTTTTTTATTTTTAGTGTACCCTACAAGGTGTACCCTTGTAGGTAAGGTATATTATATATGTAGAAAAATCGGCTCAGCCAAACGTAAGATAATCGCGGAGAAACATACTTAAATACGGGTCAAACTGAGAACCTCCTTTTTTAAGTCGGTTAAAAAACTACACTTAAGATATCCCTCTACCAACAAAAAAAATATTATCTTATTCAGTTCATAAACAAAGAAGTAATACGACCAATTATCGAGGTAATTCACACAAAATCATACTATTTTCGTGCTTTTTTCAAAATTACTTGAAAAGTACTGAACCGATTTCCAAATTTTAAAAAATGGGACCAACTTGGGAGTGTACCTAATGTAATAACGTTTGAATAATTTTAATCGGTCCAGCCGTCTCGAGTAATCGGTGGATACACAAAAAAAAAACAAATATACAGACGAACATAGAACCTCCTCCTTTTTTGGAAGTCGGTTATAAATATTATACACAGCGCGGCAATACATAAAAAAATCTTAAAAATGCGTTTTATTAAAGGCCGTTACAGTTATCTTTGTGATACCAGCACTAAATTTTTATATGTTGTTTAACATTTTATTTTCTCTTAAAAACCGTCGGGAGACCGCCTGTGAAGTGTTTTGTTCCGGAGATATGATGTCATCAAAATGGCGACGGACGCATTTTGAAAAAAAATCTGATAATTATGATTCTATGAATCCGGTGTCAGATTAAAGGGAATAAAGTGTTCTATAATGTTATAATACAAAACATAGGCTGAGTAGTACAGTTACGAAAATATATTAAATTATAATATGGAAATTAAATTTTTAAAAACTTTAATTTTTTATTTTATTTTAAATTACCGTAAATAATAAACTGATAATTTTAGTGCAAACAAAAAATATGTTGATAAATTCAATTTAATGCAGATTTGAAAAAATATAATTTTCAAGTACCTTTACAAACAATAAATAGCTAAAAAAAATGTAAACGTCGCGCGCCGTCTATTTCCTTTATAAAAGGTTTTTTGTATTAAAGTATAACAATATGGCTATCCAATGAATGCTAATAAATAGCTGTTTCCAAATATACTATAAATATTATAATACTTTAATGTTACTGTTTTAAAGAAAATTAAAAAAAAACGAAAACTAAGAAGTACGATATATTTGTAAATTATTTAAAAAACCAAAAAAGGCCACTCAAAATCAACACAAAACGGCAAAAATCGCACAGGTAACACAATTGTATAAATGTTGTTATGCCCCTTGAAAGTAGTTCATACCGAAGTATGCAGCTCTGCAACCCTGTGCTGCTCGAAAAACTTACCATTTTTTTCAGTTTCTTCAAAAAAACTATATTAATGAAGTGTTTTTTAAGTTACTTGGTCCTATACTTTTGTAAAGCCTACTTAATTTACTTATAAGAAATTTTGAAATAAAAAGATATTATTTAAAAAAAAAATCGCTATTTATTGTTTGTAAAGGTTATTAAAAATATTTTTTGTTTAAATCTGCATTAAATGGAATTTATCAACATATTTTTTGTTTGCACTAAAATTATCAGTTTAATATTTACGGTATTTTAAAATAAAATAAAAAATGGGGAGTTTTTAAAGATTGAATTTCCATATAGTTTAATATATTTTCGTAACTGTACTACTCAGCTTATGTTTTGTATTATAACATTATAGAACACTTAATTACCTTTAATCTGACACCCCATAGTGCCCCATACATGTATATAGGATTCATAGAATCATAATTATAATTTTTTTTTCAAAATACGTTCGTCGCCATTTTGATGACGTTATGTCTCTGGAACAAGGCACTTCACTGGTGGATTCCCGACGGTTTTTAAGAGAAAACAAAATGTTAAACAACATATAAAAATTTGGTGCTAGTATCACAGAGATAACTGCACCGGCCTTTAACAGAACGCATTTTTTAAGATTTTTTTATGTAATTACCGCACTGTGTATAATATTTTTAAACGCGTTTTTTTATCAAACTGTTCCAATTAAACTTATATTTTTTAAATCTGTATTAATGTGGCTTTCTAATCATATTTTTTTATGCCGATATTTGTACTTTTTTCTTTCAGCAACCAGTAATCAGTACAATTCAGTACTCATTTGAATATCTCTCAAATGTAAAAAATCACTTTTGCTGCCTAAACTACTGAACCGATTTTGATGATTGAGGTGTCATTGGAAAGGGGGTGATGTGTAGATGTGTTTTCATATGTCAGTTTTCAGCTAAATAGGAAGGAATACCCTTCCTATTTAGCTTCGTAAAAAGACATAAAACGGAATAATACGGAATAAAACGTCCTCTATATCGAATTTGACCTCTAAAGTGCGTTAGGGGTCAAATCCAGATAGCCTCCACACCTAAAAATAATCACAGTGGTGTCCCCTAAGCATGGTAAAAATTCATAATCTTTCATCACGATGCGCACAATTTTATCAATTTCCGGCCCCACTAACTGCATTCTATAGCTGTATTCCTACTTATCATAAAAACACAACACTTGATAGTGTAACATATCGAGTTAAGTCGCAATGAACGCTTTAACGGGAATCGAGCTGCCCGGTGGCGAGGGGCCGGCAAGGGTGGAAAATTGACGGGCAAAGCTCGAGTGATTACGACGGGCGCCCGGGGCAACCGAGCGGTTAGAGTAGGGCATATTTTGAAAAGACTGATTAACAACAATACCGCTATAATTATTAATGACTGTTCGTAACTACCAGTACAATATCCATTTTTTTAAAATTATGTAGTAAAGTAATTCAATTCATAATGTACCGAAAATACACAAAGACAACGCTCCGCTACGCCCCATAGTAAGCCAAATTGACTCACCAACCTACAAATTGGCTAAACACGTAGCGAAAACACTCACACCACTGAGAGGTAACACATCAGCCTTTGTAAAAGATTCCTACCATTTTGTCAGTGAGATACAACATCTACATCTCGCTGATGATGAAACTATGGTTAGTTTTGATGTTCAGTCCTTATTCACATGCTTACCAGTACAGGACTGCATTAATATCATCAGGAAAAAGCTAGTTGATAACAACATGCCAATTGAATATGCAGAACTACTAGAATTATGCCTAACAACTGGCTATCTGTTATGGAACGAGGAGTTCTACGTGCAAGTGGATGGCGTAGCAATGGGCTCTCCTGTATCCCCCATTGTTGCTGACATTTTCATGGAGGATTTTGAGGAGAAAGCACTAGCCACAGCACCAGTGACTCCCCGGTTCTACAAACGGTACGTAGATGACACTTTCACAATACTACCTAGAGACAGTGTCCCTGCATTTCTTAACCATCTTAACTCCATAAACCCCAACATACAATTTACTATGGAGTTAGAGGCAGATAATAAACTAGCTTTCCTAGACATTCTCATTATCAGGAATCCGAACCAAACTTTGAGCCATACAGTGTATCGTAAAGCAACCCATACAGACAGATACCTTAATGGTGACTCTCACCATCATCCTATACAGTTAGCTACCGTAGGGAAATCTTTGTTTCAGAGAGCCCGCGGCATCTGTGACAAACAACACCTGACTGCTGAGCTTCAGCACGTCAAGCAAGTACTACGTAACAACAAGTTGCAAGTACCAAGCCTTCGTCACAGAAAACGCACCAAACCAGCCACAGTAGAGCGTCAACCTGCCATCCTACCATACTTGAAGGGTGTCACTGACAAGATTGGAAACATTCTGAAGCGAGCGTCAATCAAAACTTACTTCAAGCCGCCGAAGAAGATCAACCAATTCTTACGACCTGTCAAGTGTAATATCCCCCTTCAAGCCGCAGGCGTCTACAAACTAGATTGTGACTGTGGGCTCTCCTACATCGGGCAAACAAAGAGAAGCATAGGGACCCGCGTTAAAGAACATGTAGCTGACATGAAACATAGGCGCGATAACAAGTCTGCAGTGAGTGAACACGCCTTTGAGGGGCCCAACCATTATATTAGATTTGACAAACCCCAAATCCTTGCTAGGGAACGTAGATTCATTCCTAGAATGCTCCGCGAGGCTATCGAAATAAATAAATATCCTAATTTCAATAGAGATGATGGTTGGAAAATTCCACCAGCTTGGGACCCCATCATTCACAAGCTAAAGCCCCAAACACACACTGTAAGATCTAATGATACGGTTAGTTCCTTTTGCAAATAAACTAATTAATATAAAAGACGGAGGTCGGCCTTCCTCTCCAAGTTTTCTTTCGCCATTTCTTTCTTGGAGGGGCCTCCCAATTTTTTGAAATGGTAGTAGTTTCAGTAGATTCTCTCTTTTTAACATATAAAATTAAATTAAAACCAAACCAAAACTTAAACTAATTAAAAATTTGATAAATTTTAATTTCTGAACGTTTTAAAAAATTCATCGCTTGAGGGTAGGCTCACAAGTAGCTTCAGTCCCCCGTGACCACGGCAGCTGCAAAGGTGCCGAAACGTCGGGAAAATCAAAAATCAAACCAAATACCAACTAATTACCAAAGTACTTTCAATAAAACCGCGCTAGTATCCGTTAAAAGTGTTTTATTTCATAATGTAACTAACTAAATTATTATTTTTTAATTTATTTTTGTTATAGAACACAACTAACCAAATAGTCGAAAATGAAAATCATCTCTCTAGTTTAGTCAATAATCAAAATAATATATATTTTTTGTACCTAAACATAAAACTAAACTTAAATGAATAAAAAGAAAGACGAAAAGAAAAAATACTACTAAACCACATCGTGCTTATTGTTTTTACCCATGCTTTTGGGTATTTACCCGGTAAATACCCGGTATATACCCAAATTGGGTATTTACCCGGTAAATACCCATCGGGTATTTACCCACCGCCCATCTCTACTCGTACGGTAGAGGAGCCTGCTATTGTGGACGTTACAATTATAGCGCATTGCGATTAGTGAAATAACATCTGCAAACATTAAAATTTATTAAATATACATAAATTAAATTCTAATATTAATCTGTATTTTTTTAAATAAAATACAATCAAGAATAATAAAATAATGCTATGTACTAATAACGATACACTACAATAATTTATTTTCTCTTCACAATTTATGGGCTTGTTTTAGCCGTAAGTACAGAATGACAGTGTAACCGTTACCTCATATAATTAATTCCTCTTGTCAATTATTGCAAAATGGTTATAGATTTAATGTGGAGACAAATTTATTTTAATTTACTAACCATTTTGCAATAATTGTCATCACACTATTGTATTAGGGTTATTTGTAAAACACCAACAACCTCGCAGGAGTAGATCACCAACATCATAAACAAAAACATTTGTTTACGACTTTTATCAAAACTCACTACATTCATCAAAAATCAATTTTCAAGTTTTTATTGTACTGTTCGACACTTTTTACGTCTATGAATGGCGGTGTGGCGCGCGGGTCGCGCGCACTAGGCGCTCCGCGCGCCACGCGTAGAGTTATGAACATACGAACGGTAAATTAAAATGATTTTTTTTTGTATGAAAGTAAAATCCAACGCATTATCAAAAGTCTTAGAACAAATGTTGTTGTTTATGATGTTGGTGATCTACTCTTGCGAGGTTGTTGGTGTTTTACAAATAACCCTGTATACAAATACAATAGTGTGATGTGTTACAGAGAATACATGATCATTGCACCAACTAACTCTTAATTGTCCGTATTACGTAAGCAGTTTCTGTCATTACCGTTTCGATTAAAGTTATGAGTCAGTGAACAATAGGATCTTGTAGCAATACTCAAGGCTACAGAATAGGCTGAAACCGCAAAAAAGCATGTAATTACGTGTTCGTTAAAAATAAGTAATAAAAGTCGCAGCTAATCACGTATCATTATTATAAAGGTCCCAGGCTTCCCACTGTTTAAAACGAAGGTTAAAAAATCTGGGGCCTAAATTATTAAACCCTTATTGCAATGGAAGTGCAAAATGTAACATATTATAGGCTTTATACTGATCTAGCATTTTTAATTTAAAAAATAGTTTTTAACATTTCGTAAATCGATATGTGGGTTCTGTTAGTTAGTAGGTAGGTACTTTCCCCATGTACTTATTTATAATTTCTACCAACAGCATCTAACAAGTAACTCGGCCTCTGGTGAGCACACATTACGTGCTGTTTTTTTTTATTTTCAAGATAGCTATACCGATGTTTGTTTATGTACCGCAACGCGACAGCTTTTTCTTGAATCTCACGGTGTGACCTAGTTATAGATTCGAAAGACACGCTTAAACAAATGCGTATTTAATCTTCCGTCAGAAAATTGAAATCGATAGGAGACTTACATTGATATTCTTCATATAAGCTGCAGTTTTTAGCAGAGCATTAAGTTACTAACTCTGACTATTCGAGTCGTCTTACGGCCGATTTCAATAACCCATACTCAGTAGATAGGCTGACTAAGCTTTGTTGCCTACATACTTTTGGTAAAAGAAGGGAAATAACAAGTTGTATAATACCATAGAAGAATCAAATACTATGATAATACTCGTAGGTCGTAGGCCTATCTCTTACTGAAGGTAGATTATTGAAATCGGCCGTTAGTATAGATATGTGGTATAGAATAGATATATATATAATAGAATATGTAGTATTAATAGACAATAATTAGTTACACACGAAACTTGTCTTCTATACATAGATGGTCCTTCGAATGAATGCCTGGGCTGGATTGGACTGGACGGTCATCAGGTTCAATTAATATTTATATTCTTAACAATTTGGACAGTCTATAATGTTTAGTTCATGAATGAAGGTCTATTCCAAAATGGTCTAACGCAAAATGTGATGTATAGGCATAGGCACCGTAAGAGGGCAGAGAGAGCTAGTATAGGGGTTCCACCCTTCCAATTTCCCTCGTTCGATTTGAAGGGGAAAAACAGTAAATACCAAGTTATGATGTAATATTAATAACTTTTACTGGTATCATAACTATAGGTCGCTCTTATTACGCAGATATTCATTATAATAAATAAATATTAGGTTAACGACAAAGATAAATAAAAAGTGAGTGAAAACATACTATGCTGCAATGGTTTACGGAACTACGTGACTGAGAGACAGCTAACTACGTATACTTATGAGTATTAGAAAACTCGGGTTCTTTTAAACTCGCGGAAAGCTTAGAGAAATCAATAGCGAGCATGTCTAATGGGCAAACAATGTTATTATTCGTGTATGCAAATTGCGTGTTCGAATGGAATTGTTTTCAGAATCCAGTTAAGTTGTTCATTACTTACTTAATTTGCATATGAAAACGCCTATTATGTATAATACTTCTGCCGAAGTTACAAAAAGTGTGTTGTAGCATAGCATCACGTGAGAATATGCAACGCCTTTTTGGCTGTAGTCCAACATAGTACCTACGCTGAGAAAATATGCATTTTCCCCTTAAAACGGATTTTTTTACCGTGTGCTTTTTACTACAATTAAATCTCCATAGTATGTACCACCCTCCGTTTATATTACCCCATACTTAAGGCCCCTTTTGTTTATGAAAACTTAAGCTATTTAAAACCGTACACCTACTCTGAGACTGAGATACAATCACAAACCTTACACCGATTAAATCTATGAGTAAAATATCTATACTCAACAACTTTGTCTAGGGATACAGGTGTTATCTATATTTATAAAATCGTAAACTGAATGACTGACTGACTGACTGACTGACTGATCTATCAACGCACAGCCCAAACCGCTGGGTCCAGAGATTCCAAATTTGGCACGTAGGTTCCTGATGAGGTCTAGGGGTGCACTAAGAAAGGGTTTTTCAAAATTCACCCCCTAAGGGGGTAAAAAAGGGGATCAAAGTTTGTATGAAAGTCCCTCAGTTTTGAAGCTAGGATCTTCAAATTTTGTGTTTAGACTGACCATTGAAAATAAATAAATACGGGTCTCAGCGTTTTTCAAAATTCTACCCCCGAAGGGGTCAAAAGGGGGATGAAGTTGTGTATTGAAGAAAATCCTTTATTTTCGAAATAAAAATCGCTAAATTTATAATTTAGGCTTATGGATAGACATCTAACGCAACGTATATTGTTATTGTTAGTATTTGAACCCTATTTGGGATGAAATGGGGGTGAAAAGGGGTAAAAAAACCCTAAAAATAGATATGGATGTCGTTATTGGGGTTTTCGGGGATGACGATTGCAAAAATGACATTTATTTTGAAGTCCAACACGGTGGACATAATTTGACCCCTAATGGGGTGAAAATGGGGTTCAAATTTTGTATGGAAAAATAATATAAAATAGACATTACAACTTTAAACTTTGTTGGAGCACATCTAAAAATAAATAGGCAAACATATATTTTGTAATTTTGAAAATCAACCACTTAGGGGTAAATGGGATGAGTAAACATAAAAATCGATATGGATGTCGTTCTTGAGGCTTTATGGGATGGTGATTGCGAAAATGAGATTTATTTTGAAGTCCAACACCGTGGACATGATTTAACCCCTAAAGGGGTGAAAATGGGGTTTAAATTTCGAATGGAAAAATAATATAAAATAGACATTACAACTTTAAAATTCGTAGGAGCATGTCTAAAAATAAATAGGCAAACACATATTTTGTTATTTTGAAAATCCTCCCTTAAGGTGTAAATGGGGTAAGTAAACATGAAAATCGAAAAGGATGTCGTTCTTGAGGTTTCATGGGATGGTGGTTGCGAAAATGACATTTATTTTGAAGTCCAACACGGTGGCCATGATTGGACCTGGACATGCACATCCAGGGGACGGGTACGGGTACGGGGACGGGGACGGGGACGGGGACGGGGACGGGGACGGGGACGGGGACGGGGACGGGGACGGGGACGGGGACGGGGACGGGGACGGGGACGGGGACGGGGACGGGGACGGGGACGGGGTCGGGGACGGGAACAGGAACGGGAACGGCAACGGGAACGGAAACGGGAACGGCAACGGGAACGGCAACGGGAACGGGACAGGGAACGGGAACGGGAACTTGAACGCGAACGGGAACGGGAACTTGAACGGGAAAGGGAACTGGAACGGGAAGCCGTAATGCGTAAAAATGGACGGGGACGGGGACGGGGCGGGGACGGGGACGGGAACGGGAACGGGAACGGGAACGGGAACGGGAACGGGAACGGGAACGGGAACGGGAACGGGAACGGGAACGGGAACGGGAACGGGAACGGGAACGGGAACGGGAACGGGAACGGGAACGGGAACGGAACGGGAACGGGGACGGGGACGGGGACGGGGACGGGGACGGGGACGGGAACGGGAACGGGAACGGGAACGGGAACGGGAACGGGAAAGGGAACGGGAACGGGAACGGGAACGGGAACGGGAACGCGGACGCGGACGCGGACGCGGACGCGAACGCGAACGGGAACGGGAAAGGGAACTGGAACGGGAAGCCGTAATGCGTAAAAATGGCTGGTCAGATCCTGGTTGAAGGTTCCCTAAAGATTTTCTCTAATATCCACGCGGACGAAGTCGCGGGCAGAAGCTAGTTTTCATATAAACGAGGTAACTTTGAAGCCTTGGTTTTCTGCCAGGGATGTACCGTGCTGTGATCTGATGATGGCCATCTGTGAGTGAATGGAGGAGATTCAGATCGCTTTATACACCCAACTGATCTGATTGGTCAGAGTTCTCAGTTTCAGGATTTCCATACATTTTCATGCAATGCTATTTTCGCGGTTTTTTTAAACATGTCCAATTAATCTTTTAGAATGCTGGTCAGATCAGTTAGGTGTGTATAGCGATCTGAATTTCCTCCATTCACTCCCTGGATAGCCATCATCAGATCACAGCACAGGTACATCCCTGGTAGAAAACCAAGGCTTCAAAGTTACCTAGTTTGTATGAAAATAACACCTGTATCCCTAGACAAAGTTGATGTGAGAAGAGATAAAACAAAGTCGATCATTAATTACGATTTGCTATGATAACAATTAATATCGTATTTACTCATATCAATACCCGACTATCGTGTACAAAAATATTGTTCGATCATAATCTCACAATACGGTAAGTACCTATAACGGCAACCATATTCATAAGGTACTTGAAGGTACTACGTATAAAGTACACGAAACACGTGTTTCACGAACACTTCCAGATGCAGATAGCCTGGTTGCCGCCGAAGTACATGTAGCAGATGGTGGTGCACTCGTAGGTGATCTCGAAGCCGTAGCTCTCGCCCACCACCACGTGGAAGGCGGGGCCGAACTTCTTGTCCATGGACTCCTTCACCATACGTGCCGCCAGCTCGTTGTTCTGTGCGAACTTCTCACAAGCTGTCACCGATAACTCCATCGCCTCGGTCCGCATCTCTTCCGACATATCCGAGTGCTGCAAGCAAACGTAAAGCAGTTTATGGTAACTATCTATAGGTATTATGGCAGGATTGTGGTGTATTTACTCATTCATGAAAATTTTGCACAATGCATGCATGCAACCAACGTATAACGTAATATCGTAGTAGTCTACGTAGTACGTGTAGTATCTGCAAACATTTGGGTGGTTGCCTAAATGTAGGGTAATGCCCATCTTGCAAGGTTTTTTATGAAAAGGGTGGGCGCGATCACCTTAGCCTAAGATGATTACGGCATTCTATGACCTTGTTTATTAACGTTCTGGCTTGATTTAATTTAGATTTTTCCGCGTGAAGTTAGTAATTATCCATTCTATGCGAATGTATTTTCTCACGACAGTTTATCAAGGTCAAGTTGCGTCGGAAAAAAATAATTGTAATAATTAAGTATACCTACCTAGGTATATACGGTTACCCAATACTACTTTAGTATAGTTTAGAAATAAGTAAGTATTTAATTTAATGGGACTAGCTATTTTTTTCTGTTCCCGTTAAAGCAAGTAGGTATTATTTCCCTTACTGTATTTTAAAAAGTTGATCACTCATCTAGATAGATAGATAGTGTTAGGATAGTGTTAGGAATATGAGGAATATGTGACGTCATGCAGGAAGGCAACGGGGCGCTGGGAGCGTCCACGACAGTTTAGTTCCCGGAGCTTATTATAAGTGACAGACGTGTACTTGTTTGTGAGAACCTACTTATTTGTGAGAACATTAATTAAATGTATATTTCAAAGTGCCTAGACTATTTTATTATTAACAATAGATAGATAAGTAGTTTATTTACCAAAACACACACATTCATACAAATAAAAATGCATACATTAAGTTGAAGACTAAAAATCAAAAAAGACAAACAAAATTGACATCTAGGTACACATTACAAATAACAAAAGAGAATCAGAAGAAGGCATGCATGTGTGTGCAGCAGCAAGAAGGGTCTAGGCTCGGTGTCAGTAAAACACCGATTTTCAGCCGTCACCCGGATGAAACGCGGGTACCAGCAACTGTGCTAAGTCGGGAACAAGTGTCTAATCTAAGCATCATGGATATCAAAGATCTTATTTGTTGGGTTGTTATTCAAACAATCGAGACTAAACCCAAACTACTCGTGAGTAAACATACTTTGAAGTTAACGGAATCAAAGCTTTTGGATATATCGATGATCGATGCGCAGTGTGGCGCTGGGGGCACGCTTGGAGCCACCTGCCAAAATAAACATTAGATTGTCTGCGCAATGTCGGTGGTCGCGCGACCGACGTCCTCCTTCCTTACGCAATAAATAACCATAAAGAAGCAATTACGCCCACCTTATAAAATTATGGTTATGAAAATCTAAAGCAGTGTATACTTAGGTAGGTACCTACGCTTGTCCATGCATATGATAATGGTTTGAGGAACCTTTTTTAATTATATAACTAAGTATAACGTATAACGTACTGTTTATGCATGCGCCTACGTTTAGTTTAAGTAGGTACCGTAGTTTTTGTTGTATTGCAAAGTAAACTAAACGTTGCTTGTAAATTGTAAGGTTCAAGTCTGGGTCTAGTCTGGGCCTGGTCCAAATCAACCACCGACAATCGTCAAAATCAAGTACCTACCTATATGAAGCTGACTCAGAGAAAAATAAAAAAGTTAGACCTGCCGGGCGATTCCGAAAGATAAACCGATCTCACAACTCACTTCGAAAGTCACCTGATCACCTCTTTTTCTAAGCACAACGGGATAGTGCTTGGCCCTCCTCTCAGCTGATGTTAAGTGACGATAAGGCCGATGGTGGAAGCGCACTACTCCCGGAATCCTCATCACTGAGGAACTGGCTATCTTACCTCTAGCTGCCGGAACACAACAATATTTAAATTGTTGTTATGGCGTCAGACTTAGGTAAGATGGTGGTAGCTAGCCAGGCGGCTTCGATCAAGAATATTCAAGATAACGCTTCACGAAATAAAACAGTACGCAAAAAGGGCACCTCAAATAGCGTCCCACTTAAAATCTTAGCGCTTTTGTACATAATCACCTCTTATTTTGTACAAAAACACATCTTTTATCACTTACTTTTTTGCAAAATAAGCGCCGAGTTTGTAAGTGGGACGCTATTTGAATTTTGAGGTGCCATTTTTGAGACTCAAACCGGACATCTAGAGTACTCTTAATCGAAGCCAGGCGGACTTGAAATAAGCCCTACCACCAACCAAACCGTGTACAAATTGTACCCCCCCTGGGAATCGAACCCGGGACCCCTGCGTCTTACACGGGTGGGTGGGCGAACCACTAGACCACAGAGGCGGTTAAAACCTCATCTCACTCACTCCACACGAGTTTAATATTGGAAATTAGATAATCAATTAAATAACTACAGAAGCAACCTTAAATCTCTTGCAATAACATCATTCTAATATCAAACTCGTGCGAAGTGTGGTGACTTTCGAAGTGAGTTGCGAGTTTCGTTTTGGAATAGCACGGCTGAAGCACGGTAATGGCACAGGTACCTATAATCAAATTTTGGTTACCTATACTTGTTTATGGTTTCATTACCGTGTCTGAAGGCTGTACACTGTACACCTATCCCTAAAATATATTGAAGCGGCTTGATTGGTGTCGCCGGAAACCTGATAGGGCAGATCTTACGGCTGTCTGTCGACGCGCTACGCTGCCCCGGCGGTGTCAGCGCACGCGGAACTGTCCCCGTCCCGGACCTTGACTTGCCAAATTGCAGTATCGTATGTCGATGTATCTATCACTCTTGATATCCCCTACCATTCCATCTAATATGTTGGTCATTTTAAAATGTAATTTCTGTTACCCTACTTTTAAAAATAATATTATTCCAAATTACTTACTTACGGCCACTTCCAAGTTAGTTAGGAGACTGGTGAAGTGGTGGCATAGGTATGTGGTCAATTACCACCACGTTTAATGCCTTATTTATCTGGGTATAACCTTCGGTTCGGTACTAAGTACTAATACTTATTACAATTGGAAAGTAAGTTTGTTTGTTATAGTTATAGTCCCTTTGTTTTCTATTGATTTAGAACTTTTAAAACCTTGCCATTCGATTTGAAAGTGCAAGTTATTCTTTGTAATAGGTAAGTTAATTTCTTTGTAATAAGTTAATAAATTACTGGATTCTGGGTAATTATTTAGCTAGTTACCTATCGAACAAATGACAGTGTCAATAAAAATTATGTAACGATGCATTTTTATTTTTATATTAGGTATAGGTAGGTACCTACTTACTTACCCTTATCAAGGGGTATGTGTGTACTATTTTTTCAACAGCTGCACCTCCGCCCTCCTCTCCCATTATTTTTTCACTTCACAAAACTTGATAAACACAGCAAATATATTTCCAAAATAATAATCTCCGAGAGCGATCACAAAATTTACTCGATTTTACTCTTTGGCGACCACAAAAGCAAAGCACTGCTCCGCGCCGCGATGACTCTCCGCTGTTTACACGTTGCCTTGGCAACCGACAGAGGCGGGAAGATCCGATTGATTTTTCTCAACGCGTATGTGTACGTGTAAGCGGCCAGCATCGGCGACTAATCTCTCGAGACTATTTAAAATGATCACTTTATTATACAAAAGGCGCCTCTCATTTACTGGTGGTAGCGCAATGCGGCGTTACAATCACACGGAATTCCGTCTGTATGGGGCCAGCATTAGTAGGTAGATACTAGAATCTGCGCTTTGTCCTCTCGAATCACAAAATATAATTATTCAGCGGCCACGGAATTATTTCAATATGGCGTCCCATACCGTCAATATGGCGACCCGTCGGTCGAAGGACCATGTTTATTGTTCGGTAATAACTAAGGGTAATAAAGATTTTTTTACGTCGTATGCGTATTCATCTCTCGAGCGCCGATTACCGACCGTCGGCAAGAAAAAAAAGTTACCGTTAGAGCGTCAAGTCGAGTGCCGACCGTCGTCGGTCGCGTTGGCAAGAAACCGTTGACCGAATTTCAAGCCCGTATTTATAAGCCGCTCTCAACGTTGAGAGCTATCTTGAGATCATACCTGAGATGCTGTTACTATAAGAAGGAAAGGAAGAAGAGCATCTCAAGTATGATCTCAAGATAGCTCTCAAGGTTGAGTTGAGAGCGGTTTATAAATACGGACGACCATTCGAGTTCGAGTGCGTGCGTGATCAGCGTGATGCAGTCGTGTCGTGGTCGTAGTGAGAGCCTGAACGATAATAATAGGCTTGTTTCCATTAAGAATAAATATAATGGATAGGGGTTTATAATGATTAATTATATTAAGGAGAAAATAACAAACAATTTTAATTATTAAAAGCGTTAAAGATTAATAATATTTTTTAAAAATAAATTTCGTAAAATGAAACCTTTAGTCACGTGACAGTGAACACCAATCAGAAAGCGTTACGTCACGCCGTGCGAAACTCCAATCTTGTCTTTGACGTTTCGAGTATCACTACCGGAGGCGCGTTCCAAACCTACACTCCGAGTGCAACCTAACCACAACCGAACGCAAGTTTTAGCCACTTTTTCCGTATTTCTCAATTGTTTGGAACATATATAAATAACTGGTTTGGCGTTTTTATAGTCGTGCTATCACACTGGGGCACTATACAGTACTTATAATATGAGAAATTCATTTTTAAACGATAAAAACTAGCTATAACGTACGAAGACACGATCGCTCTTTAGTTTGTTTTGCACGGCGTGACGTCATTCAAGACGTCATGACAGTCTTGTGCGTTTTGGAACCAAATAAAAATTGTTTTTTTAAAACGCGAAATTTATAATGTAAACGCTCGATTAAAAATAAATAAACCTTTCATTTCGATAAAATGCCTAATAAGCTAAAATATTAAGCAGTTATTGAAATTTTGTCAACTAGCCTATTGACCAAATGAAGATTGGTGTCGTACTTATGTAATCAAATCAAAACATTTTATTGCGAATACAGGTAGTAAGAGATAACATAGTAAATTCGATCAGCCATATTCTGTCTTCTGACACGAAACTATAATATAAGCAGAAAAAAAAAATGAAATTAAAATTAAAAATGTCAATTCTTACAATTACTATTATCAAAACATTGTCTTCTAAATATTCCTTTACGGAGTTACTTATAGGATTTTTCAATCAAAAATTCTGTAAATTTATTTTTAAAAGCCTGAAAAGTAGTAATGGTATGTATGTACCTACCTATTATTACGATAGAATATGTTGGAAATAACTTAGTTTAAGAACACTTTTGTAACCGTATTCTTGCAAATAAAATTACTTACTTACTTACTTACTTACTATTTACTTATCGAAGTAAGAAGGAGAAACGCAGAAAAGTGGCACCCAATATACAATATTCAACTATGAGTGGCACGCTCAAACCAAGTTAGTGAAGATGCCGAGCATTAGTACCTATACATATACATAGATGCCGAGCGACGAATGCGAAAACCAAGAATCTTATATTCATATGCGAAAACATAGATTCCTACATTTCAGAAGCAACACTAATTAAGTTTCGTGCGACACTAAACTTATCGATTTTTAACCCCTTAAGACGCAAAAAGAGGTGTTTTAAGTTTTATCATAAAGTATAAAAAAGTTTATGAGTTTTATATCATTAGTTCACATAATAAGAAGACTCGACTCATGGAGACGGAGACAATTTTGAACTCGGCTGCAAAAAAGCGCCAAAAAAACTCCTATCCTATCCTACCCAGAGTAGAGTACCCAGACCAGACAACCTAAACCAGTAATAATATTATTTCAATGCCAGCAATCTATATTCCCGCGCCGTGTACCCGCGGCGGGAACCCGCTTGATGCAGCGGAGGGCCTTAAATGCAACATATAAATTTACAAGATGTTCACACGAGCGTTTTTTTTAACGCTTGATTCAAAGGGATATAATCACGTCTAGTGGTAAAGGCGCGATTACATACGCCGATTTAGCATACCAATTTCGGGTTGCCACTCGTACTTGACAATAAAATATTGTATAATAAGTTCGATTTTAACCATATAACGGAAAGATAAACATTGTATAAGATAAAAAAGCATAAACAATGTTGACCTTTGCGTTATTTGTTTAAATTAATTGTTAAAATTTAACTTATTATATGGGTGGCAACTCTAAATTGGTATGCTAGATTGGAATATGTAATCGCGGCTTAAATGTAGTGATTATATTCCTAACGACTTGGTGATTAGCAAAGTCTGTGAAAGAAACGAGAAGTCACCAAGACATGGCTTAGGCCGTGTTCCGAGTTACGCTGATAGCGCTGTTAGCGCGAGCCCGACCAAATTAAATAGTCACAAAATATTACACAAATAGGGTATTTGTGTACCTACTTCATTTAATAGATTATACGCTAACAGTGCTGTTAGCGTGATTCGGAACGCGGCCTTATAGTCCGTAAGCCCGCGACAATATTGCCTACGTCATATGACATCACGATGAAATGCATGGCACACGGTCGAAAATGTTGTGCAGAGCGAGGATCAGAAGATTATCGCAAAAAAATATTGGCCGGAAGCTTGAGAAAATCCTTCACTTCCGGTCAAAATTTTAAGGTTATATTTACGTCATGTGACATCTGAAGGGCTACCGGCTAAACACAATGAAGTTAATGTTAACTGTAATTAGACAGATGTATGTGATACATTGCTGCTTCGTTTTGGCACAAATAAAAACTTACCAAAGAAAAGCAGCAATGTATCACATCCATCTGTCAAATTACAGTTAACATGAACTTCATTGTTTTTAGCCGGTAGCACCGCAGTACAAGACCCGTGGCGTGGCAACATTTAGCCCTTCAATAGAGTTTACATAAGTCTGTCAGTTCTGAAACGGCCGGAAGTCTGTCACAACTTTCAGGCCATTTCAGAAGTGACAGACTTATGTTAACTCTCTTTACTTTGAAGGGCTAAATGATGCCACGGGTGACCCGTGGCGGGTCTCGTACAGGGGGCTTACCATCAGCAAATAAGAAACCGTTCAGTTCAAAAGCAGGCCTTAAAAAGGACTTCTTAAGGCCTGCTTTCATACTAACCTTTGAGGTCATAGTACGAAAAAGTGAGGTAGTTCAATATAAGTCCTGCTACAAGAGCTCATAGTAAGGCCCCTGATGTCACATGACGTAAATATAACCTTTAAATTTTGACCGGAAGTGAAGGATATTCTCAAGCTTCCGGCCAATTTTATTTGCGATAATCTTCTGATCCTCGCTCTGCACAACATTTCCGACCGTGTGCCATGCATTTCATCGTGATGTCATATGACGTAGGCAATACTGTCGCGGGCTTACGGACTATTAATTTTTTTTTATAAAAAAAATAGTAATGACAGATGACACTCAGCTGTTTGTTGTCAATCTGTGTTGCTGTTAATTGATCTGTGTTCTCTCTTTGTGATTTCATTAGAGATGGGTCGTCGACGTTTTTATCATCGACGAAACTAGACCGTTTAATTTCGTTCATCGACTAGTAGATCAACTAGTTGAAATCGTCGACTAGTTCAAGTGTCAACCTAGGTTTTTTGCCGTTGTTTGCATAACTAGCTAGACTAGACGTATGGACGTTGGGTTGTAGATAGTCGAGTTGAGACGCGGTGTATAGGGTCATGAAGGTGCGAGCTAGGGTTGCCAACTTTTTTTAATTAAGTATAAAATATTAATTTCCAAAATTAATCAATTACCTAAATGGAAAAATATAGTGAATGGAAAAATCTAGTAGATGAAGAAAAAAAATAAAAATGCATGGCTTGGTGTAAATTTTATTTGCTGCTCTGATGCATTGTTGTTAAGTTATTAAATCCTTTTGTGATTTAAAAAAAAATCTAAAGAAAAATATTATGCAAAAAAGGTTTCATTAGTATCTCTCTTTCACGCTCGCGAAATTAGCCTGTCAGCATCCTAATCTACATTTAATTCGGGCACAGAATACAACATTATAATAGACACGGATATTATCATTCATTATAGATTATCCGTCAAATACGATTCCAACGAAGAGCCAACGATCATACAAAGGTTAGTAATAAACTGTGTAAACGGCTACGTCTACGTTCAACGTCGACGACGTCATTCACTTTGCGGACAGGACTACCTGCTGTTTAGCCGAGCCGTCTACGAATTCGACTAGTTGATCAGAGAACGGTAAACCGTCTATCCGTTGAATGAACGTCGACGGTCGATTCAACTAGTCCGTCTATTCAACGCTCATCCCTAGATTTCATTTCTTTTTGATTCATTTGGAATGGAATGCTGTTTTATTTGTTTTTATATAAGTTTTTTAAATAATTCAACAGTTAAAGTTATCTTAAGTAAATAAGAACGCAATGGCATCAAGATTCAGTGGTGCTCTGCAATTAACAGATTTAGATGATTTTATTACACCATCACAGGTAAGATAACCTATTGATGACACCTATGTTTTACTTGTTTTACCTATGTTATGTTTTACCTATGTTTACTTCTCTTTCTCTTGTCTTAGTATTTGTTTACTGCTCTGTTCTCCTTTTGAACTTAACAACGTAAAATACTTATCAGATACTTAAACAACCATAAATACTGCCTGCATTTTTAGGTATTTATTTATTTCTTTGTAAGGGGGGACACCACACCAGCCAAGCCGGACCAGTCTCCGGCTTGGCTGGTGATCAGTCTCCCTAACCGGAACAATTTTACCCAGTTCCCCAGATCCCCTGAAAGCTGAAAGCAGGGGGAGGCGGGTTATCGTTTATTTACACCACTGGCGTCGGACCCTCGAACCTACCTGTGTGGTTACAGTACCGGCTGAGTTGACTTATCGTTAACTGCTTTAGATCATCTTCCTTAAGCTTGTCTGCTCCAAAGAGCTCTCAGCACAGCTGCTCCAAAGAGCTCTCAGCACAGCTATGTCCATAAAGCATTCTGCCATGCAGTGGTAACTTGTTTCTTTTTCTTTGCATTGCAGACAGATGGGGTCCTCTAGCCATTGACAAGTGTCTGTTTAGTGGACACTGTCCTGTTAGTACTCCTACTATGGTTCTTTTGCTTCTCCTACTTAGTTTCAGCAACTCTCCAGTTTTGTTTTTGTCAACTGAATTTCTTAGACTGTCTGCAGTCCTATCTTTTCCTCCAGCATTAAGTAAATTGTAGGTAAATAGATTACCATATAAGTTCATATCGATATTATACTTTTAATTCCAGGAATGTATCAAGCCAGTTAAAATAGAGAAATCAAAAACTAAAACTGGTGCTAAAATAAAGATAGGCGAGGATGGATACTTCGACATATCTAGCGGAAGAGAACAGAAGCTGCAAAAAGTTGAGATCACTTTAGCAGACTGTCTGGCGTGTAGCGGCTGCATCACCTCAGCAGAGAGTGTGCTGGTCACTCGTCAGAGCCAAGAAGAGTTACTTAGGTACTAAACATTGGTTTATTTGACAATCATTTTCAATTTAACAGCATAAGGCTCTCCACTGCTTTAAGCGGGATTCCGCCGCTGGAATATAGATTGCTGGTTTTGTGACGGACAGATGCTTGCGCAGTGCATGAGTCGCTAGTTTTTAATTTCTTCTTTCTTTTCCAGAGTGTTCAATGAGCGAAAGTACACAGACAATAAAGGAGTGACAAATAATGTAAGCCTGATTGTGATATCGTTGTCCCCACAACCGGTGCTGTCACTCGCGCACCGGTATAATATTACTGCTGAAGAGACCACCAGGAAACTTTCAGGTTAAAAACATTTATTTCACAATATGTTAAAAAGTGACCATTAGCCATTTTTAATGTCCCCACTGCTGGGGCACAGGCCTTCCTTATGTATAGGTAAGGAGGATGGCCCATAACCGACCACGCGGGCCCAATGCGGATTGGTGGGTGTTAAGGATTGTAAATACAGCTGGGACCAACTCCTTAACGTGTCTTCCGAAGTACGGAGGAGCTCTAGATAATAAATTTTTGGTCATGGGATGGGATCCCAGGACTGACCCTTGCGAAAGTCTTATGGTGCTAAAATGTTAGTATTTATTTTGTTATTTCAGGTTACTTCAAAAGCTTAGGTGCAGATATGGTAGTAGATATGACCATAGCAGAAGATCTATCAATTTTAGAAGCACAGCAAGAGTTTCTGGAGCGCTACCAAAATCAGCAGAATGAACCCTCCTCGAAATATCTACCAATGCTTTCCAGCTCTTGTCCAGGTAAGGAGGGTACTAGCTAACGATAGAATGTGCGTTTTTCTGACAGCTCAAAAACATTTTTTTTAACTAAGTATTTTTTTGTCTCGGTAAATCGCCCTTTGTCCTTTAGAAATGTCAATATTTAATAATCTCTGATGGTTGCGTCTCTACCCCATTATTCAAATAAGGCAATATAAGGGCAACAGTTAACAAGATTTTCATTGGATCCACAAATAGTTTTAAGAATAAGAATTGAATTTTAAGAAAACGGAAAAATATTAAAACCCATATCCCAATCAGGTTGGGTGTGCTACGCGGAAAAAACACACGGGTCGTTCATTCTGCCGCACATATCCACGACGAAGTCTCCGCAGCAAATCCAGGGGTCGCTGGTGAAGCAGCTGCTGGCCGAGGAGCGGGGGCTGGCGCCCGGCGCGCTGTACCACGTCACGGTCATGCCCTGCTACGACAAGAAGCTCGAGGCCTCCAGGGAAGACTTCTACAGCGACGTTCTGAATTGCCACGATGTCGATTGCGTCATCACTGCAAGTAAGTACACCTCGCCATTGCAACCGCACATACGGCGGCGGTCACATAATTAAAGACACCAGTCGATTTTCATACAAACGAGGTAACTTTGAAGCCTTGGTTCACCGCCAAGGATTGACCTAGCTGGGATCTGGTGATGGCCATCCAGGGAGTGAATGGAGGAGATTCAGATCGCTATACATACCCAACCGATCTGATCAACATTCTAAGAGATAGAAGGATTTGAGTTTTCAGTTTCAGGATTTCCATACATTTTTATGCTAAATTTGCGTTGTTTATGTTTATTGTTCGACCCAAACAACGTTGGTCTGATGACATTATCCAGATCGCAGGAAAAGACTGGATACAGTCTGCAAAAAAAGGGAAGAATGGATGCTAATGGAGGAGGCTTACACCCAAGAAGGGATCCTTAGCGCAGAGAATGAATAAATATTATTGTAACCATTGTAACCACAAACACATTTGCTATGGAATATATATAAGCTTAATAATAATAATGTTTATTGTATTATATGTTTTTTTAAACATATCCTATTTAGCACGCGATAGAAAGAGAGGCAACTACTAGATGAACAGCGCGACCTGAATTACACTATTGTGACAGGAGCAAAAGTCGCTATTTATTTAAATGACTGCCGAGTGCTGCTTATATGTACTTGTACTATTAGTTATTCTGTGGCCGTGTATCAATGTTTTTCTTAATGTTCTCGTTCACCAGTCGAGTTGGAGCAGATGCTGGGCAACAGTAATCTGTCGCTGTCGGAGGTGGCAGAGGGCGAGCTGGAGAGTCCGTGGGGCGCGGAGGAGGGCGGGCCCGCCGTGCGGCGCCACCTCGGCGCCGGCTCCGGCGGGTACGCCGACCACTTATTCCTGCACGCCGCCGAACAACTCTTCGGGGAAAGCAACGCGCAACTCACTTACAAGAACTTGAGGTTAGAACCTATACTAATATTATAAATGCGAAAGTAGCTCTGTTTGTCTGTCTATTACGTTTTCACTCCTGGACCAGGAGCGCTGGATCGATTTTGTTGAAATTTGGGACGGATATACAGCGTGAAATTTTAATAATTTGGTTCCCGCCGTGGGGTAGAAGAATATCGGATTCTCAAAAATAAACCGGTACAAGGTGTAAATTCCGACATAGTTTATTCTAATAACGTCAATAACCACGGAAATTTAAAACAGAACATAGGCTGTTTTTCCCACTACTGACATAACTTGTCGTCCACGCGGGCGAAGCTGCGGGCGGAAAGCTAGTCGATAAGTAGATTAAGTTATTAGATTTACGGGCGTACTATTTAATTAATACAGTAGATGCAAAATAACTTGACTTTTATTTTATCCATGTGACTTGCGCAGTAGCAATTTAAAGTAGACAAATATTTAGTGCGCAAGCCTCATTGTGTATAGTTGCGTTCAAGTTATATTGTGCGAACTGTACATGTCGATAATCCTGTGACCATGGCCCTGAAAAGGTGGTGAAGCTCCGTGTGGACCGGAGACAGACCGAAGGTCGTCGGAGATCGACCGGAGCCTTACTTCTGCGACCTTTATCCTCTATGTCCCATATATTAAGCCGGGAGTACAAATGACTGAAGCTGGCACACTTGCATGACAGCTCCTTGCACGTTCTGTCTACTTTTATGCGTATACGCTAACTGGCATGCCTGTATGTGGCAGGCACAACATTTGATTTTTTGGCAGCTTACGGGCATGCAATTTGAGGGAGGGGTCGCGGGGGGCTGCGTAACCGGCACGTGTGAACGGACGCGACAGGTACAGGCATGCCAGTAGCTGACGAGTTGTCGTCGTCGATGCATTTTTTTTGTAATCGTTTTAATTGTTTTTGTGTACACCGTGACGTCACGCTTAGAGCATGCAATACCGTTATATCGTTATCGCAATTTCGCGAATTTCGCACTGTTTTTCAGTACCGCAAAAGCGAGATTAGAAATGCGAAATTTGCGGTATTAATAAAGAACCGTGATAGGCAAATCCCCGCTATGAATCGTCGCAAGTTGGTCGGGCGGGCGGGATGTACACTCTTATTAACTCACAGGCCAGCTCACAGTGCGTCGAGGATTCCCCGAATTCCCTACAGCGAACTAACGTTTGTTTGTATGTCTAAACTCAGTCTTTGTCAGTCAGTCTCACCCTCACCTGCAACTACTCGCAAGTCGGACAAGTGTGTATGATGTTACTAATCTGTCTTATTTGTTTACTTCGTTAGTGTTATTTGTTGATTAAATGTCAAAATAATTATATTTTCACACAAAAAAACTCACACTTTCTTTTGTAAAAAAGAATATTACAATTAATGGTATAAACATATTTATTTTTTACAACGAATGTAGAAGCTGAGAGTGCATTTTCGGCTGTTGGATACATTTGTAATAAAATTAGAAGTTCCTTATGAGGAAAACAATTGATATTTTATGCATTTTAATTAATTGAAAAATAAAAAATAAAGATAAGCGTTGTGTGTGATTAATTATAACTCTTTGGGTCTAACCCCCATTTAACTATTTCATAATTTCGTAATATCGCAAATTTTGCGGTTTACATTTCCGATACCGCGATATCGCGGTATTGAATATATACTGCGGTATTGCATGCTCTAGTCACGCTGGGGGGGATGAAAAAACGATACAATTTATACAAATCCGTCTTCTTCTTCTCTGCTTCTTTTCTCTCTTCAATTTGCTCACACATTGCACTGCTAGTGATAATACGATGCTATTTTATTCACTTGGAATTTCTTCCATTGCCGCAACTTAGACCGACAAACCAAAAAAGCGTAGGAATGACACGTACTGTCTCGTGAATGGCTTGTGTATACCCATTGGTAAAACAGGCATGCAAGCACGCAAATTGCATGCAAGTTTAACTTGCAAATATATCCACGTTGTGCCAGTTACTTTCCCATGCCGGTAACAAGCATGCACTCTACTGTTCCGTTTTACAGGCATGTGTATCGTCGCCTTTATAGTTTTTGTATTCTGTACTTTTGGTTTACAATTTTTCTTAATAAATAATAGGTACTGTTATTACTTGTAGTTTATTCGAACTAAAATAGAATACGTTATTCAACAGGTATAAAAATAAAATAAAAAGGTCGAGCTCGTCCAGTTAGTACTTGTAAACAATGAATGTTCATATTCATGAGTGCGTTGTGAAAATGGAATCAATTAGGCTAAATCAAGGCATTTAAAACCTAATTGTGTGCGCTGTTGCGACATTAACATCACCGCGCATTCTAATTATACATTATTGTTTTATTGGGAGTGATATTGAACATTCATACTAATTTTATATACGACTAGCTTCAGCCCTCGACTTTGTCCGCGTGGATATTCGAGATAAGATAAGATAATGATTTATTTGCTGTTTAACATGGTATAAAAGATGTTACATACATTACATTATTATTAAATTAGGACATCATGTTAAGCTAACTTAGAGTAGCATGCAAAATTATTAAAATCATATAAGATTTCCAGTAAAATATTAATTAAATTACCATTATTGAATTACATTATTTAATTGAATCCTAAAATTATTTTTATCATTATTACTACAAAATTAGACCATGTCAAAAAATGCCTTAATACTATAAAAGTTTTAATCATTCAACCATTTAAATAATTGTTTTTTAAATAATTTTTCATGTAAATTTTTAATGTCAGAAGGTATTTTATTAAATATACGTACGCACATAGTTAAGCAGTTTTTACTATATTTAGCCGATTTCGGCACAACTTTCATAATGAGTGTTTCTCTTTAGCCTAGAATTAGATTCACTAGCTGTTTTAAATAAGGACTTATATTTTTTTACAAAATAACATATTTCGTAAATGTACAACGATGGTAGTGGTAGTAAACCCAGCTCCCTGAATAAAGGTTCACAGGATTCATCGGGGGCGACACCAGTAATAGCCCGGATACATTTTTTCTGTGAAATAAAATACCCTTTCAATATCCGTACTGTTACCCCACGTTATGAGCCCGTAGCGTAGTATTGACGCTATATAGGCATGGTAGCACGTTACTGCTATTTTTTTATTTGTTATACGTCTCACCTGCCTGAGAGCATAAACAAACTTATTTACTCTGCTACACAAATCTTTCACATGTTGTTTCCAGTCTAGGTTTTGGTCAATTATTATGCCAAGAAATTTAATGTGAGTGACTTCATTAATTTTTGCAATATTCAATTTAAAATTGTATTGTGGATGTTTTGATTGATTAAATTGTATGAAATTCGATTTGTCAAGATTAATTTTTAAGTTATTTAGTTCTAGCCATTTTATAATGTTGTCAACTGTATTATTTATTTCTATTTCATGATTATTAATTGATTTTTTATCTGATGTCACAATAATAGAGATATCATCGGCGAATAGAATGCATTTGTGTCTAGTTATTTCTGGAATGTCATTTAAGTACAAAATAAATAAAATTGGTCCTAGCACGCTGCCTTGAGGAACGCCGACAACATTTTCCCTGTAGTTGGAAGAATATGAATTTACTTCATTATTTTTTAATGCGTTGATAGCAACACATTGCTTCCGGCCAGTTAGGTAAGACGATATCCAGTTCTTCACTGGGCCTCTAATGCCAATACGCTCTAATTTATTAATTAAAAGATCGTGTGGAGAAAATCCTTACCGAACCTTTATCCAGGTAAAATAGTATTCGGTTTTCATTTCATCAAAATCAGATCAGCCGTTTTTACCAACACGCACGTTGCCCCCCCTCTCCCTCAGTTAAATAAATATTGCAGAATGTGCTTTCGAATAAGCCGACTTGCCGTCGGTAGCACGTGCGGGCGCAAACCATCCGGCACGATTTTCCCAAATATCTATTGTATCTGGCTGATTGAGCGTTTACGCCTGCAGGAATCCAGACTTCAGAGAAGTGACGTTAGAGAAGGACGGCAAGGAAGTGCTCAAGTTCGCGATCGCCAACGGCTTCAGGAACATACAGAACCTCGTGCAGAAGCTGAAACGGGGCAAGTCGCCCTACCACTACGTCGAAGTGATGGCCTGCCCCTCAGGTTGGTGGCTTTTTATGTTTGTGGTGCATACATATGACTCGTCTTTTTGCGTTTTTTACACTTTGGCAGTAAATATACGTACCATAAGACTGTGCCGTTAATTATTATTATAAGTTCCTAAATTTCGATAAAAAAGAAATATAATTAAGGTAATCAGAAACCTGTGTATGCTTAGTAATTGTTTATTAGCAGTCACCTTAGAACTCATTCAGTGAACCCGCATTTGCTCAGTTCGAGCACTTCGAGATCTTTTTTAATATAATTTGGTTTAGAACTCGAATATAGTACCACGAACTATAGACCGACCGGTTAAATGAGTCCTTACCCGCGGGGCACAGAAGCCCGAGGGCAGACGAGAACGGGGGCGATGCGGGCGACGGGCGGCGAGCCCCTGCCGCCCGCACCTCTCACGACCCCGTTCTCGTCTCATATACATAAACAATGGCAGGGTGACAAAAAATTTATCCCGCTTGGTGGCGCTGCTGTAGATGGAGACCTATTACGTACGTACATATGTACGTATGTTATGTTATGTTCCCAGTTATTTTTCAGATTGATAAAACCAAAATGTGAAAAAAATAGATATTTGCGAAAATTCGTTTCCAACATCCAATATAGTAAACACAAGCAAACAACAAAATTGCCAATTGCCATGCCATTGAAACATACAGGGTAATTTTGAGACCCCTTTACAAAATAAAATATAACTTCAAGGAAGTAATAAAAAATGGGTAGATAATTATGAATGATTTCTTTTTTTAAATTCAAAGTTTTCAGCCACTTTTTATATCCTAAAAATTTAGGCGCGCACGCTCACCCTCGCGCACGGGAGCAGAGCGCTGGCGGGAGGGGGGCTAGCACGATGCGCAAACAGTGTCAACAATTTCAATTTGTGTAGGGAAAACTTTGGGGTAAAAAAATATTCCATAAATTGTACTGCTGTTATAGAATGTTCTGTCAAAATTTGAAAAGGGGTCTAAAAATTATCCTGTATACTTGAGGACAAGCATTGAAGTGGGAACGATTACCGCAGGGTGCCTAAACGGTGGCGCGCAAGTGCGGGCAAGCGGTGTCGGGCAGGCGGAGGGCGGGCGGGAGTTGGTGCGCGCGCTGCAGGAGCTGTACTGGCGGCTGCCCGCGCCGCCGCCGCGCGCCGCGCGCAGCCTGCACGCGCGCCTGCGCGCCGCCAACGCCGACAGGGCGCGCGCGCTGCTGCACACCGCCTACCACGCGCTGGAAAAAACTGACGTGATGCTTAATATCAAGTGGTGAAACTATACTTGCTACGGGAGCGAGTGTACTATCCCCGCAAACTGGTGATGAATCTGGCGGCCATGTTTTTAACCCTAAGGCGAGGCCAGTTCACGATCTAATGAAAAGACTGATTTTTGAACTTCCAATGTGAAGAACTGATATAGAATCCTACTTTACAAAAATTACTGTAGACTGAAAAAGAAACAAAGAAACACAATAACCGAACAGAATATTGAAAAATGGCATGGTAACTCTGTAAAAAAATCCTGCATAACACCATAAAAACTTATAAAAATAAATTTCAAATCGTCGGATTTCGTAATTTTCAACGATATTGATATGATTTTTTATGCAAAAAGGATAGCTTTTTTATCAATCTAACACAATAACCCGAGTACATTTTTAATAAATGATCCAGTATATCAGAAATCAATAAAAATGTACTAAATTTCGTCAAATTTCTGGCGAAGCGTCAATTAAAGCTATGCAATATTCAACCTTATTCTAAAGGCATAGTGAAAGAGTAATAATAATAATAATAATAGAGTAATAATAAAGAAAAAATAATAATTCAATAATTAATATCAGAATTTTATTGTTACGTGTCATTTTTAACCGACTTCCAAAAAAGGAGGAGGTTCTATGTTCGTCTGTATATTTTTTTATTTTTTTTTGTGTATGTCCACCGATTACTCGAAGACGGCTGGACCGATTCAAACGTTATTACATTAGGTACACTCCCAAGTTGGTCCCATTTTTTAAAATTTTAAAATCGGTTCAGTAATTTTGAAAGAAAGCACGAAAATAGTATGATTTTGTGTGAATTACCTCGATGATTGGTCGTATTACTTCTTTGTTTATGAACTGAATAAGATAATATTTTTTTTGTTGGAAGAGGGATAACTTAAGTGTAATTTTTTAACCGACTTAAAAAAGGAGGTTCTCAGTTTGACCCGTATTTAAGTATGTTTCTCCGCGATTATCTTACGTTTGGCTGAGCCGATTTTTCTACATATATAATATACCTTACCTACAAGGTACCTACACTAAAAATAAAAAAATAAAAAATTGTTTAAAAAAAAACAAAAAACCGACTTCAAAAAACCTACCTCTAAAAAGCAAGAAATAATATTCGTAATAATAAAAATACGTCTATTGAAGTCGGGTGGGGCTTTTAGAATAAAAAAAAAGGAATTTGTACTCCAGCCCCACCCGACTTCAATAGACGTATTTTTATTATTACGAATATTATTTCTTGCTCTTTAGAGGTAGGTTTTTTGAAGTGGGTTTTTGTTTTTTTTTAAACAATTTTTTAGTTGCGGATGACGTGTATGTTAATGTGACAAGGTTTCATCGTATTACCGATTTGCGGGGATAGTAAACATGTAAATAATGATTTGTACATTTTGTAAAACATTATTCTATTACTACGTACGTTTTGACAGCAGAAACAGATTCAGGAAGTGAATTAATTTTGAAAGTTTAAATGGAGGCGCGCAAGTCCGCAGCACAGTGATCTAGTAATACTTATTACATATGCCCTACAAACAGTCGACGGCACATTAAGTTATACTAAACTGTTTCGCCAATTTTATTGATTTTGAACCTTGAAACGTTAGTTATTGCAACTGTTTGAACTTAACTCAGAATTCAGGTAAGATCGTACTTCCACACTTGGAACTCGCGGACGCGAGTATCCTGCAAATTGCAAAATTTGCATCTTATCCTAAATTATTTCTGCTGTCAAATGCTGGTAAAAGAATGGACCTAAGTTAGAAATCTCTTGATAAATTACTGATTTAATTTCATTTTTATGATATCAAGATTGCTATGGCCTATCCATATGAGATAGCAATCTTGATATTTTATTGATGATCATTATTTGAATCTGTTTTACAATATTACATAATAATTGTTAGACTTTCATTATTTGTTAATTTATTTAAAAAGGTGGACTGTATTGTATATAAAGAAAGATGCTATGTATGCTAAGTGAAAGTAATTATTTAAGTAATAAATAATATATTATATTTTAACTGTTAGTTGTGTTTTTATGTATTCTTTGGAAATATCCCGAATATGAGCATAGCTTTATGTGTGAGGCGTAAACGTTAACCTATTTCTTCTTTCGAACTATTTGTATAGCAACTCAACTCATTAGTACGTCATAGGGATTCATAAATATTTAATTATTTATTTCTAATCAGTACAGCTTGTGCACTGTCACTTACGGACTCGTGTGGTTTAATTATAGGAAGCGCGTTTATGTAGATTCGCTGACATCTAGAATGTGAAATCGAATCGCCTCATAATGATTCGATCCGGTCCCTTTCCGATTTGGGATTAGTGTTCGAAAAAGATAATTTATGCCTTTCATACTAATATATTCTGATTAGTATTTCATATTTGTCTGGTTATGTTTTTTTTTTCAAAAGTTATTCTATACTTAATCCAATTAAACCTGAATATAAAACTAGAGTATTTTTGTGTGAAATTATTAAAGTCGTTAACAGGCAATGCTTAAACAGGTGCTTTTCTTATAATCCCTATTTTAATTTTATAAACATGGATTTATAAGAAATTTTATTAGGCAGAGTATCTATCAATAGAAAGCTTCTCATTCGTCAACGCTTCACCTGACTATGGACTAAGAAGAAAAGCCTTCAATCACGCTATCGTACACCGTCCGCCATGCGCCCACGTCACCGTCACCTATGAACCGTACTTTATTCAGTTTTCGATTGATTGTTTGAACGCGTCCACGCCTTAGTGCGAAGCGTGATCGTTAGCAGCGAACAGCCTACAGTCGCAGCGTGTTGTACAAATATGTTTGGTGTTTACAAAACAACGGTCGCGTCACGCTTTTGAGTCAGCAGTGGAGCAGTGCAGTGCCATGGGCGACTTCCGGGCGACCTCTGCCAGGACGCTCCTGATGCTGCTGGCTGGCATGGCCAGGGTGCACTGTACGGGCCTAGGAGAATGCCCGGTATACCCACAGTTGCCAAACTTTGATATCAGCAAAGTAAGTACGATATTGTTAGATTCATAATGACTTTATTAATGACATAATGCAGAAGTACTTACCTAATCTGGTTTTTTAAGATTTCATTTTCTTAGCAAAGAAGCATAGCAATGCTGAAAAAATGCTGTTCAAGTTAACTTATTTCACTTAGAGCATTATTTCATGTTCGCTATATTTTATATCTTGAAAGAAGGAAGAAAAAATTCCGTAATGCATAATTGACTTAATTATTAAATAAAATAAATAAAAATCATTTATTTCAGACGTGAGTCCATATTATTACCGATGTCAAACCGCAGCTGGAAAGTTTCATGAAGTTGCTTGTTTTTAAAAATTGAAGGCCGGGGTCGTTCGGCATTTCCATCAATTATAATTTAAAATAGGTTCACCGTATTACTAATAGAACTACACGTCGTGTTGCTTAGCTCAATAAGCACTTGAAGACTACCTAGTTGTAAACTTGTAACTATTTTATTTTCGTTCCTTTCTATATATGATAAGTATTCCTCCTGGTCCTTCGAGCCGGATAAATCTTACAGTATTATTTTTTACATTATAAAATACTTTACTAAAAATTGCTTTCTTAATTGAAATAAGTGTTGATAATAAACTTTGGTACGAGTAAGCAGCAGGCTGAGGTTAGGGCAGCAGACGCTGTGTAGCCGCTGACGCGGTGCGGCGCTCGTGCGCAGTACCTACACCTCGTGACCTCCTTCGTCCTTACGTTACAATGTTTCATAAGTAGCCAGCCATTGCATAATTTACTCGAGTTTGCGTACGTACACAATGACTCAGTGAGGTAGAATATCGGAAACTTAAGTTTACATGCCAGTGTTGAGATTTTCATTGATTTATTTATTTATTTATTATTCGGTGAATCATCAGCTTACACAACAATATCTTTAAATTACAAAGTATAAACTTAAAAAAGCTCTAAAATTGATTTCAACTCATTTCAACGTTTCAGATGACTGGCACGTGGTATGAGGTGGAGAGGTCGTTCTACCTGATGGAGATCTCGGCCGGCTGTACCGAGCTCAACGTCACACTCTCCGAGAGAGGCTACTTCTACATTAGCATTAGTACTATTAATAGATGGTTAATAATATTCATTATTTATATTCTTAGTTAAAAATGAGATAAAGCAGCGCACCATTGTTTTACCTATACTATACTTAGGCTGAGTTGCACCATCTTGACTTAACCATAACTTTAAGAGATACCTACAATCTTATTTGAGCCGGGTGGTTAAAAGTGGTACTAAGGGTGTTATTACATATTGTTACCTAGGTGCCATAGACGACAGCGACGCTGTCATCGAGTCAAATATGTTTGTATCTCTGTTAAAGTTATGGTTAAGTTAAGTTGGTGCAACTCAGCCTTACTTACTATGCTTGCTATTAGAAAACGGATTTGCGCTGGCGCAGACTACGCAGAACTCTACAAAACGCGTAGTTTCAGTTGTTTATTAGCGGCGCGCGACCTTCACCAGACAAACACCAAACAAAGACAAACGACAAACAATTGTTTGGTGTTTGTTTGGTGAAGGTCGCGGGAATGCGGGCAGCCACAGACCTATCTGAGCGGGCAGCGCAGGACCGATCGTTGTGGAGATCCTCGGGGGAGGCCTATACTATACCCAGAAGAGGGTGTCGTGCGGCTGATATGATGATGATTGTTCGGTTAAGTTGAAAGTGGTGATTGTGTCCAGGACTGGTAGTGGGTCGGTGACGTACGCGGTCGGCATCCCGAGCCACAACGGGTCGTCCGTGTTCCGGTACAAGGTGAACAACCGCATGCCGTACCTGATCGGGCGGCTGCTGCCGGGCGCCGGCCTCTACAGCGTGCTCTTCACCGACTACCAACGGTTCGCGCTCATCTGGTCCTGCTCCAGCGTCAGCATTGCGCATTCAGGTATACCTTTTTACAATAAAGCATGTCTGGTCTGAGAACCTAGCGTTGTAGAGCAGTGGTGTAATTCACTGCCTATTACGCTAGGTAGCGGTCCTCAAATCCCATGTATATGTTACAGTCAAAACCCTTAACCAGTCAATAACCTTATTGACCGGTAAAATTAGTCAATAAGGTTATTGACTAAGGGAGTCGGTCAAAATCCTTATTGACTGATTTTATCTGACAAAATCAGTCAATAAGGATTTTGACCGACACCCTCAGTCAATAACCTTATTGACTAATTTAAAGAGCAGACATTCAGTCAATATAGGTTGTGACCAACGTACCCAGTCAAAACTGATATGGACTGATTAGAAAGTCAAACGTTGAGTCAAAACTCTTAAAAAGTTGGAGTGGTTTCAGTTTTGGTTGATTGCAGTGTTTGAGTTTGAGGGAAGTATGACTGTACTTTGAGGAGTTTGGGTACGGGCACCTGCGATGTCAGAGATTCACCAATATGTTGCCGACTTATGAGAGCCATGTTAGCTCGCCTTTTGAAGGACCCCATGTTAAAGCCCAAAGAAAACACCTTAGGGGCAGTTTGGTATTGGTTCTGATTTCAATTCCTGTACTGGAACCGGTACTAAAACTAGTACCTAATAAAACCAAAATCGGAATCGGAATTTTAGCAATATCAAAGAAAGTACTAAACTATCAAGCAGCATCAATTATCATAGATTTCTTCAGCGGGTACATAATACTTTATTGGGTCGGAGTTGGTAACTAGTTTTCTGATGCCACACACTTCGATAACATTCAAGCGTTTTAGTCTATTATACTGTGTGCCAGTCTTTTTTTCCGCGAATTTTGCATCTTCCACCTCAACTATAAACTTTTCAAATTCTTCTTTCACCATCACATTGAAATGACTAGTTTTCATATCTTCTAGCGCTTGGATTCTTAGTAGAAAACGTTCGTTCTTCTCGTTTCGACTCATTTTATTTAAACTCTACAAAATTTTACGTTGCACTGATAACAAAAGTGGTTTTTTATACAGGGTGGTCCAAAATTCATTAATCAAACTTAAAGATCCACTTTTGCTCAAATTCGAAAAATTTGCACAAAAGTTGATGTAACACCCTAGAATAAACCATATGTGAGCAAAAAAAGTTAGTACGATGAATTTTAGACCATCCTGTAAAGTAAGCATTATGGCAGTGAAAACGCATCCTAAAGGCCTGTTCACATGTCCACGGCGCGGCGCCATCCGCCCAGTGTCATGAATTTTCACGGTGACAATACACCATTAAAATTCATGACGACCGACGTGACGCTGGCCGTGAAGTTGAGGACGGGCCCTAAGGCGGAAGCTACACAGAAGAGATGTCTCTTTTGAGTAGCTTGCGCCTTAGGGTGCGTTTATACTGATGCCCAGCTAGGCGGAGTGGACCAGTGTTTTTTTTTTGTACATTGTATAGGTCACGTGCTCCAATTCGCCTAGCTCTGCATTATTTGCTGTTCATTTAGCACGTGTGTATATCTAGAAGCCCACGGACGCGAACAGCTTTATCCCCTATAATGTAACTGTACAAAATTGTTATTAAAACACAATTGCTATCTTCAAAAATATTTTGGGGCACGTATTCTCGCGCGGTTGCAGTTTACAGACCTCAAACAATACCCCGCATTAATTAATAAAACACAAAACTCTTAAATATTGCACTTAAAAAATTTTATGAACCTTTTTAAATGATTTTCTAGTATAATTTCACTAACGTCCTTAACTTTTTATGAGTTTTGACTGGGCACGTCGGTCAAAACCTATATTGACTAAATGTCTGGACTTTAAATCAGTCAATAAGGTTATTGACTGAGGGTGTCGGTCAATAACCTTATAACTGATTTTATCAGATAAAATCAGTCAATAAGGGTTTTGACCGACGCCCTTAGTCAATAACCTTATTGACTAATTTTACCGGTCAATAAGGTTTTTGACTGGTTAAGGGTTTTGACTGTAACATATATATATAAATTCTTACGCGCTCACATTCGAAAGTGAGGTGAAAAAACTCGCACCTAAGCTTTTATTTGTGCCAAAACGAAGTAGCAATGTATTACATACATCCGTCAAATTACAGTTAACATTAACTTCATTGTTTTTAGCCGGTAGACCCGCAGTACAGTTAGGTACTTAAAGGTCTACTAAATATTTCTAGTCTATATACCATGTGCGTGTGGTGTGAGTGTTCCTATCCTAGAAATTGATTTGACCATACGAAGATTTTAAGAAATAATTGTGAAAACTTGATGGTGAAATCGAAAAATTTGTGAAACCTATGTAGACTAAGTTATGGTCGATTATATAGAACACTCACACCGCCAGTCTCGCAAAAACGCCATACTTGATATCATAAAATATACTAGACGTATGTTAATAAAAGATATATGGAAAATTTGTGCTGAATTTGTGACAACTATTCACAAAATAATCAATTCATTATCATGATTAATTTGGATTTTATAAGGGTTTTTTAGGAACACTCACACCACACGGTGTGTGGTGTGAGTGTTCCTGAAATTACTAACTTTAACTGAATAATATTGAAATTTTATTATTGTATATGATAATTTGTATTCAGAGTAAATTTGTGACACATAAATCTTGTCACAAAACGTGATAGATCAAGAGCAATTAAACATTTTGTTTCTTTTTCAATGCTCGTGTGAGTGTTCCATATTTTGGCATTTATTTGATTAACCAGACCTCGTATACGAGTGGAGGCTGCAGCCAAAATTGTGAAAAGTTTGTTCTTAAAATTTAAAACATCTTCTATTTCCGTAAGTGTTATACTTTAATAGTTATATTTTTTTTTACATTTTCAAAGGAATATTTTATGTAGGGTGGGTATGCTTTTTTATTTTGTCGGACACAATTTTCGTCTACCCTCGTATTGGCTAACCTTTACTCGTAGTTTGGCGTTGTAATAATTCTATTTTTATTGCAGTCTGTTGTTAAATTCTCCAGTGTTTCTGTTTACTAATAACAAGTAATCATGTAAGTTATTATATTTTTCTATAGGTACTTTTTATTTATTTTATCTAATACTAGCTTTTGCCCGCGACTTCGTCCGCGTGGATATTCGGAAAATTCCTAGGGAACTTTTGACCGGGAGGTAATTATGTAACTCTGTTGCAATCAAATCTGGCAGAATCTGTGTGCCATTCCAAATCCGTTCAGCCATTTTTTGCCCCCCCGACGCAAAAAGAGAGGGGTGTTATAAGTTTAACGTGTCTGTGTATATGTCTGTGGTATCGTAGCTCCTAAACGGATGAACCGATTGATAGGGTAACCATGACCTGATCAGCTGTTTGAAGATCATCAGCTCTTTAATAGTTGATGAGGGGATCTTACTAACTTCCATATATCCTATCGATTTGAAATTTGGTACAGTATTACTTCAATGAGCTTTTGATGAGAGGATCTGACTACCTTTCATGTGTCCTATCGATTCGAAATTTAGGATCATGTTATTTCGATGAGATTGGAAGTATATATGGTAAGGTAACCATGACCTGATCAGCCGTGTGTCGGGGGTTGATTGAGTAACAAACATCTAAACATCCAAAACATTAAACTTTCACATTTTTAATATAAGTAATTCCCGTTATCGTTCCTATTCCCGTTCCCGTATTTTACTTAGGGGAAAATTTTTACAATACTAAAGATGATCCTGTTATTTTACATTCTCTGTCATACGGACTTTTAGACATAAATAAAAAAGTGACTGTGACATACAGACGGACAGACAGACAGACATGACGAATTTATAAGGATTCCGTTTTTTGTCTTTAGGCTACGGAACCCTAAAAAGATGTTATCGAGCCTAATAAAATGTAATACCTAGGTACTATAGCGTAAGTAACAAAATAACCGTTACATAAAGATGCTGGTAACAATAAATGCAACCCTTAATTGCATGTTATCAACCATAAATATTTTTTTTTACATTTCGTGTTGTATCTATTTTTTGTAATAAAATGCTTAAACAAAGGTTTTTTCCCGCTTTTTGTTCATATGCATGGTCACCCTACATAAGACTTTCCTTTGAAGATGTAAAAAAAATGATAACTATTAAAGTATAACACTTACGGAAATAGACGATGTTTTAAATTTTAAGAACAAACTTTTCACAATTTTGGATGCAGCCTCCACTTGTATACGAGGTCTGGTTAATCAAATAAATGCCAAAATATGGAACACTCACACGAGCATTGAAAAAGAAACAAAATGTTTAATTGCTCTTGATCTATCACGTTTTGTGTCAAGATTTATGTGTCACAAATTTACTCTGAATACTAATTATCATATACAATAATAAAATTTAAATATTATTCAGTTAAAGTTAGTGATTTCAGGAACACTCACACCACACACCGTGTGGTGTGAGTGTTCCTAAAAAACCCTTATAAAATCCAAATTAATCATGATAATGAATTGATTATTTTGTGAATAGTTGTCACAAATTCAGCACAAATTTTCCATATATCTTTTATTAACATACGTCTAGTATATTTTATGATATCAAGTATGGCGTTTTCGCGAGACTGGCGGTGTGAGTGTTCTATATAATCGACCATAACTTAGTCTACATAGGTTTCACAAATTTTTCGATTTCACCATCAAGTTTTCACAATTATTTCTTAAAATCTTCGTATGGTCAAATCAATTTCTAGGATAGGAACACTCACACCACACGCACATTATATACCTAGCTACTTTTATACTTATATGAAAATCTGACCTTTGCGAATACGACCAAGTGCTAATCAAGTAAACTTTTCTTTATGACTGTCTCCGGCGAAATGAGAATACGATCATTTTTTAAACCGACCAAGTGCTAATAATTGTGTTTAATTAAGGGAAACCGTAAAAAACTGATTACTTGGGTTGGGAATGAATTATTGGGTGACTGAAAATAATTAAAGGCGACTGTTTATGGGATACTTAAATACTAAACTAAACGGGCGACTAATTGTGGATTACAAAAAATATGTAAAACGAGCAACTACACGTGGGAGACAAATAATTTAAATGAGTGACAAAAATATTGAGTGGGCGACTTAATACCAAGTAGGTAACTATATAACTGATTTAAGCTGCCCAACATGGTATTTTTGTCACCTCGATTAGGTTAATAGTCGCCTTTTTTAAATAAAATATATGCCAACGTTTAAAAGGTTTTGTGTGCCCTAAGGTAGTCGCCGAAATAGAAATTTGGTCGCCCGTACTGAATAACTAGTAGCTCAATTTGTATTTTAAAGTCGCCCTTTTTCAATATTTGTAGAATATTTTCCCTGAATGGGAATTTATTGTTACCCCATTAAATACTACTACTACTCATTACTTATTACACATTTCTCTTACGAAGGTTTTCGGGAACTACAGTATTCAAGACGTAGTATCTCTTAAATGTGTAGTTAATATGAGTATCGTACTGTAACTGCAGATCGCATGTGGGTGTTGGCGCGGTCGCGCGAGATCCCGGCGCCGCTGCGCGCGCAGATCTACGCGCTCATGCTGGAGCTGCGCCTCGACCCCGACAGGCTCGTCCTCTCCAAGAACACCAACTGCACCGACCACACTCCAACAATAAATTAACTATCCAACTATCACGTCTTTCTATCCAGAGTGCAGTGGCCCTACCATGAGTTGATGCACGTCCTGAAAGCGATTGCGATCCATTTTGAAATTAGACAATAAGCCCCCAGTTTGCATGAACTCATGGAAGCTACAGATGTCTACCCTACCTGTGGCGACGGTGACCTAGTCACTAAACATAAAGTAAAATAAAACAATGTAACTCAATCACACTTTCTATTTTTTGAAAAAATACTTTCTATGTACAGTCAATATAGAAACTTACGTAAAAATTGGGAAGTCTCATTGAGAAAAAATATTTCAATATGATATTTGCACATGAAATGGAATGATTTATGTATTTTTGACAGATTAATTAAGTCATTTTGGTACTGATATAAGTAAAACATGTTGTGCTGTAACTTGACAAAACTCATATAAAACCAAATGTGCACGCCACATGTGAGGTAAAATATGTGCACGAGTCGAACAGTAACAAGTTAAGTTATTGACATAATAGAAATGTGCTTTATAATAATATTAATTACCTATTATTAACTATATCTTATCAAGTTTGGTATTATTATGTCACTAAATCTATTGCAGTTTGGTTAATATTTGGCGTCGTAAACATCGCACAGCGACGCTCCAGTTGTACATTGTTGGTACTTCAAGTTTATTACACATTACTCTCAAGATGAAAATCCATACTCTAACAAAAAACGTTTAAGCAGTGTAGATTCAATCATTTGGCAATTTAAACATGTTGCTAATTATTGTGATTGAAGTATAAGTAACATAAGTATATAATATTAGCTAAAATAACAATAGGCCGTATAACTTAAACTACCTTATCGTAAACACCAAAACTTATCTCACAAAATCAACAAAATTATTAAAAATAGAGAACAACGAGTGCTATTGGTAAAGTGCCTGACAGGAACCAATATTTGATATAAATAAATAATTTATATTAGTTAATACTATAATTGTAAAATATTAAGTACATACAATCAATTTGCCCCACCACAGAGGCGGTAATCTGTATACTATACTGTATACTACTGTATAGTACAGCTCACTCAATTATTTTAAAACGAGAGTTTACAAAAACACTTGATATCACACAACACACATACATTGAAGATATACAGTGAACACATAATTGCCATGCGGTCACATAGAAAACTTTAGAGATTATTTTCCCTACTGATGACACAGTTTCTTACTTCAGTCAATTTCAGGCACTCGGCGTCACGATTTCTGTAATCATAAGCTGAGATTGAAGAGACACTGTCAACTGGGCTGTCACAGTGGATTATCTGATTTTGATCTTTGCAAGAATTTTGATTTGGTCTTGAACTCTGGAGGGCGTACTGATGCATCCATAGTTGCTTCTCCTCAACTTCCTTGCTCACCACCACAAACAATTCTTTTTCTTTACTGTCAAGCTGTTCCTTTAAATATGCTATTAAGTCACTGCTCTGAAAATAAAAGATATTTCAGGTAAGTAAGCAGTAATCAAATTATGATAAACTACTTATTGTACTGTGCAGTAGCAGTTAGCAGCTACCCTTTGATCTCACCCTTAATCTTAAAGTACCTTATTTTAATTTTAGTAATCTTTTCTGTTTTTTTTCTGATATTTTTTTTACCTATGTTCATGTTTTTTTTTGAGGCCAATAAATCTTTATGGGTACGTATCAGAATGTCTAAAGTTAGAAATTAAAATTAAAATGGTTTAAAATGTCGAAAATCATTATAATGTATAACTTTAAAATAGAATGTATAAATTCAAACGTTTCAAATACAATAAAAAAGGGTTAAAATATCAATGGTCATTAAGTCTATGTTCACAATGATTTATTTGAATTGGGTTGGATCTTAAAACGAATCGCCTTCTTTGAGGTTAATTGAGTTTGACGAGGTGTCTTTGGGCTTCGCCTGAAATGCTTTATAGCAAATTTAGTTGGCAGAAATTAGTCTAAACTAGTCTACTGGGACTTAGAAACCGTAGACCGTAGGTCACGAGATAGGTGCGAGGAGCGTAGCGACGAGCACGTTAGGTTGACATGAACCGGCAGCGGCCGGCGAAGCGCCAGAAAAAAAAATCTATTTCAAACTCAATTTGTGGCTACTGAATCCGGGAGCAGCGTGGCTATGGTGATGTGCGGCGGAGGCAGAGGTTAACACGCAATTATTTAACCTAATTAATTAGGTACCTAAATGAAAGAAAGGCATAAGTAAATTCTATACGTCATTATATTTCGTCGCTTCATACTCAGATATAAATAAATATATAATTATTTATGGTTTACTTGTAGTACCTTCCAGGTACTCGGCAGATTCGCACTATTTTAAAGAGTATGAAAACTACTAGTTTTAGAAAAGTGTTTCACCACTTCCGGTAATTACGTCACCAACACCCCACCCCAGCTTACTTGGTCACCGGTCCTGTGATCGTACCTCATTCTTTTTTGGTGCGCGGCAGTGTTCGCACGTCTCACTCACCACGCCAAAGTGTTGTATATCTATCTACAGTCTACTAAAAAAGTATTTTATACGAATTTAAAATACAACGAAAAGAAAGATTATTATCATGAAGAAAGTTCGGTTCAACTTTTACAAGGTTAGTGAAACTTTACTTTATAATGAGTGTCTATGCTAGGAGTTAACCGTGAGTTAACACAAATAGCATAATTTTGCCTAAAGGTTATTTGTGAGCTAAAACAATGGTTAACATAAACTATTAATAATTAATATCTATCTAAAATACCGCCTAGGGGTTGACTGCGGGTCAACACAATATGGGGTTTACTTAAACACCGCGACACATGCGCGGTGGGGCTCCTGTTTTGCTTTATCCTTGCTCGGGGTTAACCGTGAGTTAACACATGTAGCAAATTTTGCCTAGGGGTTAGCTGCGAGCTAACACAATGGCTTAGTTACCGCCTAGGGGTTGACTGCGGGTCAACGCGTGGCGTGTAAACACTGATCTGTTTGACAGATTTTGATTAGGCACTTGTGCCTTCATGTACGACTAAGGGCTATTTTGAGTACTCCGATTTAGAGGAGATTGTCTTACTTCATCTCCAACCGAACCAGTTACAAAAACATTTTAGCTGTAACTGCATCCCCGACATACTAACAACTTTCGCAAATGGCTCCATCTCCTCAGGTAGATAGAGCTAGATCCATAGCTACAAAGAGCTATTAATGACGCACCTGCGTTTGTAGAGGGTATTGTAGCTGACCTTGCTAATCTTTAAATTATAATTAAGATTTCTGTTGTCATGCCAGAGTCTAACCTAGCCAACAACAACTGGGCATTGACATTTCCGTGTAAAGCCAGGCGATGACCGCCTTAATAAAAAGCGAGCAATGTGACTGTCATTAAATGTCGCCTCTTCAGCGACCTCCATTGTAAAATATATAATGCCTAACCTGGATAAATCAGTTTAGCAAGAATCGCAAGTTATCCAAGATTTATAGAAAAGTCGAACTTTTCGGTACCAGGTTGTTCGATAAAAACTAAAGCTAAAGCCAGCAAAAGTCGGGGTTACAATCCAAAGCCACAAATATAATGTGTACGCATCGACTCACTTCAGGCCGTGCCATAAATAGCAACCAGGTCAACTGGGCCAGCCACTGCCTAATTTTCGCTCGGCGAAAAAGGGGGGGCGAGAAGGCGTCCAGGGACCGCTAGCAACAACCGGAGCAGCCAGAGGCTTACTCGAGCAACTCTACAGCCTCCGCCATCGCAGCGTCGATAGAGTGCATCCAAGGCCCCACACATCATCCTAAATAAGGTACATGCTGGCTGCATTTAATACTTTAATACTTATTGGCTTATTTGAAATAGTCAATATTAATAGTAAAGGTTGCACTAAAATGGGGTTTTGCCCTTTGCTGATAAAGTTACCAAATTTTTATATAGTGTTCTTTAGACAGAACATGATTTTATTATATTTACATATTATATGTAATCTTACATGATTAGAATTGGGAGCAATTCAAAAATGTTAACTGGGTAAAGATCAGTTGCTTTATATTTTGTCCTTTACTTAGTAATTTTAATAATAACAAAATAATGTTTAATTTAAAGCATCTGGCCAGTTTATTACTTTAGATTAGTTTAAACTAAGCACAACTTTACTTTTAAACATCCATTTAAGATGGAAAATTATCAAACTGCAGATAAACTGCTGACTGATAAGCTGGTAACACAACATATAATCTGTAACATTGATTGGACATATAAGCTTATTTATTTATTTGTCCCTGTAAGTATCACAAAATAATGAGATTATTAAACATTATTTTTGGGATTTTAGCATTTTTACAATGCAATTTTTGCTAGTTATTATTTAAAAATTAAAAGTTTTTATGATTTGATTTATCTTAATACAAGTTCTTACTTTGACAGTCAAGCATGCCATCGGGCTTTCAATAGGTTCGTGTCCTAGTAAGATAAACTTACCTAACAAGTGTTAATTTAGAGAACATTTTATGTATTCGTAGAGTATTGTATTAAGTTTAAGTATCAAAAAGGCTTTAACTTTCTAATAAATTATGCTTTGTTGAGTGTCTTAGAGCCTACATTATGCAGATGTGCAAGTTCTTAGACTTTGATGTTAATATCAATACATGACCCTATATCTACTGATTAAAAACTAAATTGCATAATTATATTAGATATGATACCTACCTACGTACGTAGGTATCATCTCTTAAAGAAATTCAAATTACAATGTAAAGAAATTCTCAAATATTTTTGGGACATTACAGCTGTTTGCCCAGCTACAAAGTATTATTGTAGCCAATGGCTACACACAAAAGTTTAAGATAGACAAAGTTTTTTACTTTGCAATGTCATACTGAAATAGTGATCATGATACCGTTATAAATATTCCTGAGATAATATAAAAATATATATCCTGGTGGTTACAAAACATTTTCATAATTTTCAATATAATAATAGTAAGACCATTACCATTCAAATTTTCACATAACTAGCAATTTCAGCTGTCTTTTTGACACCAAAAATATTTGCCAAAATCTAGTCTAACTGTTTAGTATTGTTAGGCTTAAATAATACAACATCCATTCATTTTATGGTTAATTTAATCTTATTGGGTGCATTGCCCTCATCTTAATAATTAATCTACGATATTTGGCAGTGGTGCCATAACCGTAATCATATGGTTAGCATACATGTCGTATCCGTACATAAAAACGATGAAAAGTCGCGGAGCTGATTAATAATATGGAGAACTAAACAGAGACACAGAGTGTTCATTATCTGAGCTTGCATTTTCTCAAATAAGCACAATATTAATTGAGGTTTCAAATTAAGTTGATTTCTTTGCGTCCCACACCATGGCCAAATTGTAGATTAAGTACCTACATGTCATGGATCAAGATCAAAGTATATTATACATATATATTTCTTCCTCCGTTTATCTATTTCACCTACTCACGATAGTAACAAAAATTAAATAAGACTATGCTTGCGTCATTTTATTTTTTCCTACGTGGCCATCTCAACTCTGGCCCCTTCTAAAATATGTCTTAGTCTAAAACATATTTTAGTTAAGCAACTAAGTATTATGTTCATTTTAAAACCTGAAATAAACTTAATATTTTCTATACAGGCACCATCAGTAGCTTAGCTTTACAAACCACACAGTCTGCGCGCGGCCTTCATGCAGAAGGCAATACTAGCGGCGCGGCGGCCGCAGATAGAGCTGATGATGGCCTCACTTTCAGCGAGCTTTAACTTTGGAAAGAAATTTTTTTTTCAGGCAAAAACTTGATCCATATCATAATTCAGTTCAAGATGTAATACTCTTTTTAAGTGATCAATTTGATAAATGTTTGATAAGCACTTATCATGCCCTTATTAGGAACTGACGGAAACAGAACTTGATTGGAGCTGATGAAAACGTAAAACGCTTACAAAATAGTTTTCAAGAGAACTCTTAGACCAAAATATTGGGATATATAATATAATAGATTTCAAATTGGTATTAAAATATATACTTAGTTAGGTAAATCTAACTAAATGCCTACCGAAGACACCTACTTTTTATTTTGTGCCAACAAAATAAGACTTTAGTGTTCTTTAGTATCCACGAAGTCCAAAATACTTTTCATTAAAACTATAAATATTTATAAACTAAAAATTCACTGCCATTTTAGATATTATTAAATTAAAACCTCAGCTCCAGGTCGTGAACAATATCATCGTTATATACTCTCTTACCTATTTCCCTTTTTTTTTGATGACCATAAAAATATATGTACGGCTGTAATGCTACAGGGCTATTGGTCAGTGACCAGGGACACAAGGCCGAATAACATGAATAATCTCATACCTATGTAGTATATAATTTAACATACATTATCTCTTATTTACTCATAAAAACCTTACAGAGGCGCCCGCCACGTCGGTCGGTCGCAATCAATTTGATCGGTAGATCAAGCAAAGGTTGTCCGACGAGCGTGGGCTTGACACATCAGTCCTCAATTTTTACCTAGTTTTCAGTGCTCATGGCCGGCGAAAAGCAGCCACGTCTGCCATCTCGCTTCTGCGGGTCTCTATAGAATAGAGAGACACCTTCGGAGGAACAGCGGACTGGACGGACAGGTCTTATGTATTTGTTCGATTTTATAATTGACAAATTTCGGGAAATAATATTTTTTATTTCTAATAATAATTTTATAATAACAATCAATTCACTATTACTTTTTCAAATACCAAATCACTGGCATTATTGTAATTTTGAGATAATTAATAATTATCAACATTATGATCAAATAATAACGCTTTCAATTGATTACATTATATTCTAAGAATCTATTGTTTAGCAAAACTTCTCTTATATCTCTAAACATCTACAAGTAAACCATAAATAATTATATATTTATTTATATCTGAGTATGAAGCGACGAAATATAATATAAGATCAAACGAACTTCTAGAAGTGAAGTTCGATCGATATTATATGAGTCGCTTCATACGAAAGATATAAGCTTCCCACCCACCCCTTTGTACCCTTTAGTCAGTTTTGCTAATTTATTTGTATCTCTAAAAGAATGAGGTACGATCACAGGACCGGTGACCAAGTAAGCTGGGGTGGGGTGTTGGTGACGTAATTACCGGAAGTGGTGAAACACTTTTCTAAAACTAGTAGTTTTCATACTCTTTAAAATAGTGCGAATCTGCCGAGTACCTGGAAGGTACTACAAGTAAACCATAAATAATTATATATTTATTTATATCTTTCGTATGAAGCGACTCATATAATATCGATCGAACTTCACTTCTAGAAGTTCGTTTGATCTTATATTATATGTATGTGGACTATTAGACATTTTAAGTTTTGATCATTTAAACTTAGACATTTTTATTTAGTACTATCTGACCGTTTTCGTTTTTGACATTTTGAACTTTCGAGATTTTAATCGTTAGACATTCAAATTTTTAATATTTTGAACTTTGCCATTTTAAGTTTAGACATTCTAACTTTAGACATTCTGATACGTACCCATTTTTATCTTTATAATAACTTACCCGTCCTATTAGCTGTGGTGCATCCAGCTTGGAGTCCAAGTTGTAGAAATTTCCTTGTATTTGTCGTATAGTAATCCAGTGCCTTCGACGTAGGGGAAGCATCACAAATCCTAACTTATAATCTGATGGCACATTCAAAATAAATCCGCAAATGTTTGACAAATCGAGACATCCAGGGTCTCTGAAAGATAAATAAAATAGTCGTATTAAGAGTTATTAGATAAGACTAGGCTGGCATGGGTTTGATTGGGGCGCATCGGTCGCCATATATTTTTCATACAGAATAGTCATTAGAGCTACACTACATCCCACTACTACATAATTATGACCATTTGATTTTGCTTTCAAACAAAAACAAAAACTTGTTTTGTATGTTTTGATTAACAATCAATTTTATTATATTTGTATGCTACTTTTATTAGTATCAAAACGTGTGCTCTACACATAATTGTAACAACTTTTAAGCAAATAAATTATTGACTAACCGGCTTGAAATACACCAATGAACCAGTATGACCCATGTCGGTTTGTTGTGCACACCAACCACAGACGTGTGAGAGGTATAAGCCTAGTGTAGTTCCCTCTTTACTATCGATATTTCATACATTGACTTACTTTCTTTTATCAAACCAAACAGCTTCACATCCTTTTTTCTGGAGAGCTGCCATGATCACATTAATGTCATAATTTCCAAGACCAAGCATAGATCTGTGAGGATTTATCCAGACGTTTGGCGATAGGCGGCTGCATATTCCGTCAAGCTCAGACTTTGAAAATGTACCTCGTGTCTGAAAATATACAAGGTCATTTCATTTAGCATAAAATACCTGTTACTTCTGTTGGTGATGATAATAAAACTATTTACCTACATAGTCAAATTTAAAATCTATCAAGTACATACTTAAAATTATCCTTGTCTCACCTGGAATAAATTGTTAAGTGCGTGCAAAGCACACAGCTCTTTTACTTGTTTTTCGTGATAAATAGTAGGCTTTGAATTCATTTCGCTCAAATGTTATCAAACATTTTCTTTATTGAAGCACACACATTAAACAACTAGGTACTCCTAAATTACTTGTTAAACATTTATTCAAAATTCAAATTGTTCTTGGTTGTAAAATGCTTGGAAATTTAATATTTTTTTAATAAATATTTTTGATTTCGCGACTGCACAATGCACTTGACAATTTTTTTGACACAAATTTTTGACATTGACATTTTGTTTGACATTAAATTATCATAGACAAGAAACTTCTCCTTTTTTTTATGTGGCAATCCACTCCTTTTTACGTCAGGATGATGTTCCCCAACGAGGAATACTTCTGCCAGTTTCAGGTGTTGGAAGGGGGAAGGATGGTTTTGGAATTAGGCCACAGAATAGATAATAGTACTAGCATACAGAAGTTGCACTCCGCAAAATCGTTTAAATAAATTGCGACTCTTGCTCCGACACAATAAAGTACAATTCAGGTCGCACAGTGCTCCCTTCGCTCCAAAACATTCACTTAGTAGTTGCCTCTCTTTCTATCGCGTAGTTCTTATTTTTTCTGATGTATTACGAAAATATATAATATAGTTGGGTAAATAAGGAATATGGGTAGGCCAACAGGCTGATTATTTTATTTTATTTTATAGTTTTACAGAAAAATTACAGCTATATTACTAATAAATTTATATATAGATACAGGTGGCTTACCATCAGCAAATAAGAAACCGTTCAGTTAAAAAGCAGGCCTTAAACAGGACTGCTTTGCTTTCATATTAACCGTTTAGGTCATAGTACGAAAAAATAAGGCAGTTCAATATAAGCTCTGGGGCCTTACTATGAGCGCGGATTATATTGAACTGAACGGTTTCTTATATGCTGATGGTAAGCCCCTAAGGTCTTTGTAAGGCTGGCCACATACAGACGTTTTTTTTCGTTCGGAATCACGGCTCAGTCAGACGCTAAACTTTGATGAGGAAACATTGAGCGAAGATGAATTATTTTTCTAAAAATAAACAAAAACTACATAATTATAGACTATTTATTATTTATATTACGCACAGGTCTATTCTATTGCTTTTATGGAAACTAGAACTACATAATAACTAAGCTAAATAATAAAGGGTTTGCCAAAAGGCTGGTATCCAGATCTGTAATAAAAAAGTTGTACGTGTTTGTATACGTCACTCACACATAGGCCGTGCGTGTGTGCGCATTCCGTACGGAATAAAAACGGTTGTGTGTGGCGACCAATACAAAATATATGGTAGTCTTGCGTTCGGAATGCATTTTTCCCGTGCGAGATGCCGGCCACACATAGACGTAATCACGTAACGGAATCTCGAAACGGAATCCCGATTCGGAATTCCGAACGCAGCAATTGCATACAAAATCTATGGGCCTGCCACACACATGCGTTAACATTCGGCTGGCCACACACAGACGTAATCACGTAACGGAATCACGTACGTACGTGATTCCGTACGTACCACCACACACAGACGTTTTTTTATCACGGCTCAGTCAGACGCTAAACCTTGATGAGGAAACATTGAGCGAAGATGAATTATTTTCCTAAAAATAAATAAAAACTACATAATTATAGACTATTTATTATTTATATTACGCACAGGTCAATTCTATTGCTTTTTTGGAAACTAGAACTACATAATAACTAAGCAAAATAATAAAGGGTTTGCCAAAAGCGGTATCCAGAGCTGTAATAAAAAAGGTGTAGGTGTATGTATACGTCACTCACACATAGGCCGTGCGTGTGTGCGCATTCCGTACGGAATAAAAACGGTTGTGTGTGGGGACCAATACAAAATATATATGGTAGTCTTGCGTTCGGAATGCATTTTTTCCGTGCGAGATTCTGAACGCACGGGCTCTCATGTGGAATTACGTACGGAATGTTAACGCTTGTGTGTGGCAGGCCCATCGATTTTGTATGCAATTGCTGCGTTCGGAATTCCGAATCGGGATTCCGTTTCGAGATTCCGTTACGTGATTACGTCTGTGTGTGGCCGGCCTCCCAATCTGTAAATTTATAAAACAAACTGTCAGTTCACATTAATTTATTGCGGTCAGCGTGTAGTATAGTTATTGCCGGTGCCGGTTTGCCTTGTGCTATAATATAATTTTGGTATTCTAATTTTGGTGAATATATTATTCTAATTTGCCCCAAAGTACTACATTAACTATAGTTATTATTGCACTACTGTAATATTTGTGCGCCATAGCGCGATTTTGATTTGCTTGCGGTTTGTTGTTGTGTTGATCGTTGAAGAAAAAAGAAAGTATGATTAACACTATTTGCAATGATGTTTTGCTATGATGAAATTCTAAATGCTCATTCGTATGTTCAGTTAAACACATGTATGAGAACAAAAATTAAATGGATGTTCACGAATGAACGGAAAACCACTGTGTGATCTGTGAAAGTATGGAAGGCATGCATTCTTTTTTACCTGAAAATCGACGTGTTGACTACCTTAACGTCCTAGACACTGATTCTATCTATCGGTATAAACTGTCGACTGAAAGGTTTGTATTTCTTTTTCTTAGACGAAACTCTGATTAAAATCATCACTTCTAATAACTTCGAAGTCAAAATTTCACAAGACATATCTTAGCCCACTTACATGCCTCTGCTCCAACACCACCCAAACTAAGGCCACTGCTCGCAGTCCCCGCGGCGACAGCAATCAGGCAGTGCCCGTCTTGGTGCTCGGGCACCGTCCACCGACCGGCGCGGCGGCGCCCGCTAGCAGTCAGCAGACCCGATACCGCTCGCTTGCAACGCATAGTAAACGAGGTGTCAGCTACTGAGCAGTCTGACGGCGGCAAGCTCGCTGACAGCGAGCTGTCTGCTAAATTATGTTGCCAATGTAAAGTGTATCTAAAGCACAATACTTAAAGCCCATATTTGACTTATATAATATTTTTTGCCAGGGGAGGCGTGTATGTGGGCTAAGACCTTAACTGACCTATGTTACTTTCAGCACCTCCAATGCAACCTCAGAAATAGTTTCAAAGAATGTTTGGGAAATAACCAGAACATTGAGGAATGAAAAGTCTGCAGAACTTCTCAAATATGTGAACATTACTGCACAAAATTATGCTGTTGGCAACTCGTGGAGAAGCAATTTGAGGTTTGAAACTCACTCATCATGTTTAACTCGTCAACGCCCGCTGTGCCCTATCGGGCAAAAACAACAATAAAAATCTATTGTTGTATTGTTTTCCGGGCGTTGAAGAGTTTAAATCTATAGCTTCAACCCACATTAACAAAAAGTACCTATTATTTAATTTTGAGGGAGAAGCCCATGGGCGGGCGTACCCAGGTTTTGGGCCAGGGGGGGCAAATTTATTGTAAATCAAATATACTTGTATTTTTTTTTTTTGAGTCTGGCCTCTTCCGTTTTTGGCAAACAAGAACTTTTATTGATAACAATTGATAGTTGAAGGTAAACAAAATCCAAGGGGGGCAGCTGCCGCCCCCCCCACCCCCGGTATGCCCATGGATAAGCACCTATTGTATGTCTTTGACATTCTTGTATCTTCTTTCACAGTAACTGCATTGATCCTTTATCCTTTTTTGAACAATCAATGGAAACATGCACCAACTGCTCACAAGGCACATCAAGTTTTAGTGGATTGGAACAAATGCAACGCAAAAAATGTGTATGTAATTTGAATGTAGTAGAGATAAATAATGAATACAAAACCAATATTCAAAAAAATAGGAAACAATATGTAACAAAATTGAACTCTGAATGTAGTGAAACTAAATCCATGGAGGAAAGACAACTTTTTAGACCAAAATTTGGGCGTTCTAAAATCCCAACTACCGGTCAGCCTGCAACCTCCAAATTTTCTCCTGTGTATCAAGATGTAGACTTGGAAAATGAAGAAGATGCCAAAACTCATAAAAGTAATGTGGCCAAGATAATGTTTAAAACTGCAAAGGAACAGTTTCTAGCGACCAATCCTGCGGCAAAGAGAACCCTGGGCACTTCCAGGAAGGCTCAAACTAAATTTGTGTCACCTATGATAGGGGCTCAGTAAGTTTCTGATATAGGATTTTTTTATAGTTTTTTTTTTTTTACAACGGCTTGGCTTACCTTCACCATAATTTCACCCCTCACCAATGATATATGCATAACCATTTTAATGGCACAGACCTTCCTTATGGGTGGATAAAGAGGGTGGGCCATAACCCACCAGACCACGCGGGCCCATTGCGAATTGGTGGGTGTTATCGACTGCAAGTGCAGCAGGAACTAGGGACCAACAGCTTAACATGACTTTTGAAACACGGAGCAGCTCGAGATAATTAATTTTTGATCACCCATCCCATATCCGACCCTTGTGAATGTTGCTGAACGTCTTCAATCGCTGGGCCAGGCAGTAAATCACTGTGCATCAAATACAAACTGTCATTGACCAATTTGAATTGTAATATACTAGGTAATAATAATAATAGCATCTTTGCATCAGACATTCCTCGTTGTTAAAGTATTTGGACTTTGTTTATGTTTTGTATGTTTGCCACTGGGCAAAGGCCTCCTCCAACCTTTTCCACTCCCACACCGGTTCCCTGCCACTCTATTCCAACTACAACCATATACTAGGACAAAGTTTAAATAACCACTTTAAATTTCTTTTGCATGTCTACTGAAATATGAAGGCATCAATCGAGCAATGCTGTGCGTGGAACGTGTGGTTTTATGGCCATAATTCATGATTCTTTGCTTGTCCTTTAAAATGAACAATCTAGACATGTATTTGTACTGAAATAATTGTTATTAGTTTAATGATCGATTAAAGCAAGGGTGGCCAACCCTTTCGACACTTGGGCCAAAATTCGGAAGTGGAATTTTACCCCGGGCCGCACTACCAAATTTAATGTATAGTGCGCGCCAGATAAGTCTGCGCACAGTCAAAATGTGCTCGGCTTCGCGGGCCACAAGGTAACAGACGGCGGGCCGCATGTGGCCCGCGGGCCGCGGGTTGGCCGGCCACCCTTGGATTAAAGCATAGACTTTTCTGCTTTTATTAACTAGTTTAATTAATAAAAACATCTCACTTTTCCAATTGGTAATTTTATCAATATTTATTTATAGAGAGAAACAAGAACAAGAAGTAACTGATGATGACAGACTGAGACACCTCGACCCTAAAATGATTGAGTTGATTGAAAGTGAGATCATAGATAAAGGAACACCAATAGGTATAGTTATCTAATATTGTTAAGTGATATGAAATTATTATTATTTATTTCAATTTGACTAACAAGTAGTGCTTATGAATTGTCAATTTTTTAAAGTATTCATTTTTAAGGCTGGGATGATATAGCTGGCCTCCATTTGGCCAAATCAGTGATCCAAGAAGCAGTAGTGTGGCCACTTCTACGCCCAGACATATTCACAGGCCTGAGAAGACCACCTAAAGGCATTCTACTGTTTGGACCTCCAGGAACAGGAAAAACTTTGATTGGTACTTAAATATTTTTTTCCACAAGACTATGGCCCAGCGGCCCCAGCGCACACCTACGGAGGCGCGGCGAAGAGCATTAGGCTGTCTGTCCATTGACGCGAGGCGGCGCGCGGCGAAACCCAAAATCGAGACACAATGTGTTTCCGTTATGAGTTTAAGAAACACAATGTGTTTCGGTTTTGGGTTTAAGAAACAAGAATTGTGTCAAAAAGCATTATGCAATCCTTAATATTTCCTTGTTTCTCCGCTCCGCCGCCTAGCTCCGCGTCAATGGACAGGCAGCCATAGTCTTTACCAATTGAAAGTGGACCTTAGTGGCATTAGCATACGGTTCTCCAGGGGGTCAAGTCTGCTAATGTTTTCGTCAAAATTGTAGTTCAATGGTGTTGGAATGGTAATGCTTTTTGACACAATTCTTGTTTCTTAAACCCAAAACCGAAACACATTGTGTTTCTAAAACTCACAACGGAAACACATTGTGTTTCTTAAACTCATAACGGAAACACATTGTGTCTCGATTTTGGGTTTAAGAAACAAGAACTGTGTCAAAAAGCATTACCATTCCAACACCATTGAACTACAATTTTGACGAAAACATTAGCAGACTTGACCCCCAGGCACGCAGTCGCTGCGAGTTGCCGCGCGAGCGCGACCAACCGTAGTCGAATTTCTAATGATAATGAATCACACCCGTATTCACAAGCATTAACGACTGACGCACAGAGTTCCAACTACACGTAAAACAAACGATCCAATTACAGAGCTCTATTTCAATGCAATGCGTTCGCATAGGCATTTGGTCGATTGAGTATTGTTCTTGTTCTCCACAGGTGTGCGCTGGGCCTTATATGTTTACTTTTTTATTGCGAATTGTTTTGGTAAAACTGGTACAGTCATGGAAAACGTCGCTCTGCCATCCTTTTTAGGGTTCCGTAGCCAAAGGGTAAAAACGGGACCCTATTGCTAAGACTCCGCTGTCCGTCTGTCTGCCGTGTTCTGGATTTGGATAGGTTCCTAATCTTCCGTCCATATCAACGAACGAGTAATATTATACTGGTCCATACTACACAACAAGTGCTTATCGCGCGTTCGGGTGGGCGTATTGTAAAAAATTGCAATGGAAACGTTCTAAGCATTTTGTTTGCAAAGTAACAGAGCAGCAACTTCCATGGGCGTACCGAGAGGGGGCAGGGAGGGGCAGCTGCCCTCCTGGATTTTGTTTACCTCCAACTAACTATCAATTTGTTATCAATAAAAGTTCTTATTTGCCATACAATGATTTACAAGGTTCTCTTCACTAGGTCACAAAAAAATCACTAGGTGCTTTTGATTGTAGGTACCTACAATTCATATTTTTATCATCCTCTTTAATATTAACTTGCCCCCCCCGGGGCCATGGGCTGGCGACACCCTTGTACCATAAAATTTAAAATTCAAAATAATTTATTCAGTCTAGGCTGTTACAAGCACTTGTGAATGTCAAAGAAGCTACGCCATCGGTTCGCAAACCTTGAGCGGGAGACCTTGTAACGAGAAGAACCGTCAAGAAACTCGTCAAGGGCTGCTTTTTTCTCCCTGTATATTTCATACAGAGTCGTCAACAATTGAAAAATGAGCTCCACATTTAAAGTGAGGTCATTTTCCATCACAATAATTATTATTAACAAAAGTTTGCACACAATGGGTAGGTAGGTTGAAATTAAATACCTACTACATATCGGATAGGTAATTGTGAGAGTAAATAACTTTCAACTAGTTGAGAAATCAGTAATCACTCTGTCTGCTACTCGAAAGTGCACCTAAGTAGGCAAAATTTGCCAAAAAACACTTGATACAAGACATAAAAAATAAAAATTAAAAAACGCAATTCTTACAATTCAACATGCGTTAAGACAGGTACTCAGAAGCAGACCCATTCCCACTAGCAGCACCCGTTCACGGGCATGACGCGTGGACCAGCCATCGCTTCGCTCAACCATATTTGAGGGAACGTAACGACCCGCCCCACACGACCAGTGGCGTGCCCAGGCCTACAGGGTAGAGCAAGCCCGAACCCTCAAATCAAGCAATTTTTTTTACCAGCTCAAGCAAAAAAACAATGCATATTTTTTTTTCATACGATGATCTTTACCAAAATATCGATGCGACACACCCCAGCGCCATCTAGACTAATTCATAGATAACTCTCAAAAAATCACCTAAAGCACACCCCTTAAGGTTACTTTAATTATTCACAAAATGCTAGATGGCGTGACTTTATCGAATTATATTATTGTGTAATCAAAACTAAATTTCTCGTGTGTCACTCGTAATAAATATCTAAATCAATTCACAAAATAATAGCGTCACTGAGCTTTTGCTACATAATTTCAATCCTATCTCCTGCATTCCAAACAAACATTATTGTCGTTCAAATGAAAGACTCAAAACTAACCTTACTTATTTATGTTTATAAGAACAACCAACAATGTAAACAAGTCCACTACAAAATTACGATACTTACATTGAAGAATATTATATTTCTTTGCAAAATACTCAAATGAAAAGGTTTATTACCGGACTGCAAGGAAAGAGTTATTTTGTATTTCTCTTGGATGGACTCGACTCGTGGACACTTTCACAGAGAATAAACATTTTAATCCATCACATAAAACCATTATCAATCATTAAACTGAAATTTAAACTCATTTTTAACACAAAAACACTATTTAAGGCAAAACACTTGTTGTTTCAAAACAGCTGTCGTCACAGATTGAAACAACTTCACACTCCTCAGCGCGTTGTGCAGTCTACCGAACTGGAGCGAACTTCGGAGGCAAGCCGGCTTTCGCTCGGCATTGTGTAGTTCTCATAGAATCTATAGATACGTACAGCAGTACTATGTATGCGGGTAGCACTTTTGTTGATGTTAGAAGAGAGCGGATATATACAGATCGCAAAGCCCGGTTGCAAGCCAACGAGTGCGAGGGAGATAAATGCATTGTAGAGGGTTTATAATTGAGAAAAGTAATGCAGTTTAGCGACTTGTCTATCGATCAGTTGTTGTAAAAATTGAATTTGTGGTTATTGATTATTGAAAATTAACATTTGTTAATAATATTGTGTTGTAATTAATTACGATTCATTGGTGTAGTGTTAGCAAGTTATTGTTAGGGCAAGCCGGGCTTTTGGGCTTGTATGGAGGTACCGCCACTGCACACGACACCACCGCAGAAATGATTAAAGAGAGCATGACATACTTAGGCTACCCATCCTAAGGCACTGAAGTGAAAACTAATATCCAAAAGCTTTTCATAGGCCTTTACTTACAAAAACTACTGACTATAGAAAGCAAAATGATTGCAATAAAGAAAACAGAGAAATCAAAACAAGGTTTACTTGCCTATTAATTTTATGTTTTGAGTAAGAAGTGCCATACATATTGATAACATCAAGCAGAAAAAATATATATATATAAATATATGACGCCCTTAGTACAAGCAGACAGAAGCAGGCCCATTCCCACTGGCAGCACCCGTTCACGAGCATGACGCATGGAATTTATTATTGCTGACCTGTATGTATAATATGAGTAGTAACTAAGTTTAGAGTATATTTGCAGGTAAGTGCATAGCGTCACAGTGCCACGCGACGTTCTTCAGCATCTCTGCGTCGTCGCTGACCTCCAAGTGGATCGGCGACGGCGAGAAGATGGTCCGTGCGCTGTTCGCCGTCGCGCGCTGCCGCCAGCCCGCGGTATTACTTTTTTGTTAACATTCTTATAGTTAATACTTTTTAAGCTGTTAATTAATGTCACCTCCACATCCACAGCCATTACATTAGCGAGTAAATTGTTTCACTTAATGGGGTTTATTTAATGTGAATTTGTGATTGTGTGGTTCGAGGTGGTGGGAGCCTGGGGGTCAAGTCTCCTAATGTTTTCGTCAAAATCTTAGTTCAATGGTGTTTGAATGGTAAGGCTTTTTGACACAGTTCTTGTTTCTTAAGCCCAAAAGCGAAACACATTGTGTTTCTTAAACCCAAAACGGAAACACATTGTGTCTTGATTTTGGGTTTGAGAAACAAGAACTGTGTCAAAAAGCATTACCATTAGAACACCATTGAACTACGATTTTGACGAAAACATTGGTAGACTTGACCACCTGGTGACCTGTAACACATGTTTTTCTTGCCTAGCATGGGCACCAGACTCTCACAGACTTAAATTACTTACTCCTGTAATGTTAATGACCTTGTTACAATGCCAAGTTTGAATTCCAAGTTTGAATTCCAAGTCCAAGTTTGAGAAATAAATGATGATGATGATTTTTATTATTATTACTTAAGGCGATTCCCTGACCGAAAGAGGCGCCCTCGGAGGTTTTTATTAAATTGATATTATGGGTGTTGGAAGAAAAAAACATATTTACGAACATATTCGCTTCCAAAATCTAAAAATTAATATACCTACACATACCCCCTTACTAATAAAGATTGTATAGCAGATGTATAGTTAGTTACACAATGTTACTCTCTGTCAAACTGTTTTGAGTTTGACATTGAAAAGAAAGTGACAAAACATTGTGTAACTATACATCTGCTATACAATCTTTATTAGTAAGGGGGTATGAAAACAACAAGATGACAGGTCTATAATCTATACTAGCGCCAAATAAGCAGTAGTGCGCTGACTGGACGATTTGTAAATGAGCAGAATTATCCTGCCATTGCGATGAGAGCTGGCGGTATAATAGCAGCGTAGAGACTTGATGATCGCAGAGTGAACGGCGGTATTACATGTCTTAGTTATTTATTAATTTATTTGAATTTGTTACAGGTGGTATTTATAGATGAAATAGATTCGTTGCTCACTCAGAGGAACGACACTGAACATGAAGCTACTAGACGGATCAAAACTGAGTTTCTAGTGCAATTTGATGGGGCTGGTACAGGTAATTTCTTTTCATATTTTTTAAGTAGAATCTGTTATAATATTGTCATTTTCTACATCCTCTGTACCTGTACCGCATTCATTGACGTAGTTTTTCCCAAAGGCTGATTAAGGTTAAACAATAGCACTGGACTCGCTATTATAGGCCAATAGATGGCGCTACACTCACACATAGACAGTGTCGGTTGTATTCGCCAAACATATTGCATTTAATGAGATAATTCTGCTTTAATACCATAGTTCATAGTGAACAATTGTCGTTAGTTGTCGGGACACGCTAAAACATATTAATTATGTAAAAGCTAAAATCTTGGGAAACCACGTAATGTTTAAATCCGCGCTATCTATTGGCCTTTAATAGCGAGTCCAGTGCTATTGTTTAACCCTGTCCGTCTCTTGCACATTTGTAGTACAGTCGGCAACGGAAATTGTTGATCATTATTTTATTTTGATCATGATTAAGTGCCATAAATATATTACAAAATATCTTATCATAACTAAACAGTTATCTGCGGTACCACAGAATATATAATATAGTATGTGGTAGTACAGTAGACGGCATCGGCACGCTGGGCTTCCACAACCTGTCAATTTTCTTCAATCATTTTTAAACTTTAAGTCGGGCAGTTTAAGGTTCAAAATTCATTGTAGATTTTGACAGTTTTGAATAGCTTGATATGCTGCTGACTGTACAATAAAAATAATGAAATATTCTTAATTCTTTGATTTGGCTTTGATATTGTAGGTGAGGAAGATCGTCTGTTGATAGTGGGCGCCACTAACCGCCCCCAGGAGCTGGACGAAGCGGCGAGGAGGCGGCTCGTCAAGCGACTTTACATTCCTCTACCTGATGTTGATGTGAGTACTCAGTAGACTATCTCATTCAAACAGACGGAGTAGCCTTATAAGGCCACCACTGCCTAATAATTGTATTTTCAAACAGCATAGGTGCGCTCTTTTACCTATCATAGTTAAATATATTATTGCCACCGATAATATAATACTTATAATATACTAGTAATATTGCATAATAATGGGTGATTTTCTGACTGCTAAAAAAGTATCAAGTGTAATATCCCCCTTCAAGCCGCAGGCGTCTACAAACTAGATTGTGACTGTGGGCTCTCCTACATCGGGCAAACAAAGAGAAGCATAGGGACCCGCGTTAAAGAACATGTAGCTGACATGAAACATAGGCGCGATAACAAGTCTGCAGTGAGTGAACACGCCTTTGAGGGGACAACCATTATATTAGATTTGACAAACCCCAAATCCTTGCTAGGGAACGTAGATTCATTCCTAGAATGCTCCGCGAGGCTATCGAAATAAATAAATATCCTAATTTCAATAGAGATGATGGTTGGAAAATTCCACCAGCTTGGGACCCCATCATTCACAAGCTAAAGCCCCAAACACACACTGTAAGATCTAATGATACGGTTAGTTCCTTTTGCAAATTAATTAATTAATATAAAAGATGGAGGTCGGCCTTCCTCTCCAAGTTTTCTTTCGCCATTTCTTTCTTGGAGGGGCCTCCCAATTTAATGAAATGGTAGTAGTTTCAGTAGATTCTCTCTTTTTAGCATATAAAATTAAATTAAAACCAAACCAAAACTTAAACCAATAAAAAATTTGTTAAATTTTAATTTCTGAACGTCTTAAAAAATTCCTCGCGGGTCGAGGGTAGGCTCACAAGTAGCTTCAGTCCCCCGTGACCACGGCAACTGCAAAGGTGCCGAAACGACGGGAAAATAAAAAATCAAACCAAATACCAACTAATTACTAAAGTACTTTCAATAAAACCGCGCTAGTATCCGTTAAGTGTTTTATTTCATGCAAAAAAAAATCGATAGATTGCGTTTTATGAAGGCCAAGCCTTCACACTAAGCAATTTATCGCATGCATTTTTGTAAATTTTCTTTGCAAATGCTGTAGATTCCCTTTCGCCTTGAGAGTGCTAAACGAGGCGGGCAGTTAAAACGGCGATACACATTTTATAAGCAACTTTACGAGACGGCTCGGCTTTCATAAAACGCCATCTATCGAGATTTTTTGAACTAATTTCCTTTTCTTTTTTGGTCTCGGAAAATCGCCCATTGGAACATTTTCAAAACCCAAAAATTCTGTCCACTCACATTGTCATAATAATATATTTTCAATACACTTGCTAGTAAAGTGAGCCCTAATACATCGCTTTTAGGGCCATAAACCGAGCTATAACAAACGCGTGCAATAATATATAAAACACTAGTTCGTAATAGAATTAACCCTACAAAGTTAAATTAGTACCTTACTGCAAGTTCTATGCGAGTAAACAGAGCATTCCCAATTTAGCCGGGTAATACAGATTTTTTTTTTGACAACAAAGAGGTTTTATGCTGCTGAAAATTCATATACATTTTTGGAATAAATAAATGTGTAAGTTCTTAATTAAGTCAAACAAATATATATTATTATCAAATTATTCATAATTCACAATATTTTGTTATAAAATATTAAAATATTTGCATTTTGTCACTTAAAATTATAATTTTGAAGTATTAGTAGTAGGCTGTATGCTCCTAACCCCTTTGTTCGCAAAATATTCTTGCGTTGGCCGTGTGAAAAAAAAAAACAAAAAAAAACATGCGCGCCTTTTCCCATAATTATCATATTTTGTTTTTGCCGTATTTGTTGCTGTGTGATAAATTACTTTGTTTTTTCCTCGCAAATGTGTTGAAAAACGTCGTATGAAACTCGTGAGCTCCTGCTTATTGCACACTCGGCTGAGTTACGCCCTCGCCTGCGGCTCGGGCTGCAACCCACAGCCTTGTGTGCAATGAGCAACCTAAGCTAACTTGTCTCATAATGTACTATTATTATACTTACAGGGTCATTTTGTATTCACCATTCTTTTGAGGATGTGTCAGTCCATGAAACTGACCAACTTTCTCTAAAGAACACATGGCCAAATATGTAAAAAAAGACTATCCATATCCATCCATACAAATCCAAGAGATCACGTGATCAATTTATTATGTTATGACCAAAATTTTGTGGCGAAATTCGACACATGTTATTTGAAAAAGTCTTTGGTTTCATGGATTGGACACATCCTTGTTTGGATGGTAAGTTGAGAATGACCCGATATACTTGTCTGTGATAAGTAACAGTGATGTATGACCATAGGCTAGGCAGCAGATAATATCGAACTTGCTCAAGAGCGAGAGGAACGAGCTGAGCAGTGCGCAAGTGGGCGAGATAGCGCGGCTCACGGAGGGCTACTCGGGCGCCGACATGAAGTCCCTGTGCTCCGAGGCCGCCATGGGGCCCGTGCGCGCGGTGCCCTTCTCGCAGATCATCACCATCGATACAGAAAACGTATGTACCTTAGGCAACAGCGCCGCTTAAGGCGAGGCAGTTCACGAAATTTACTCTTTCACTATGTCTTCAGAATAAGGTTGAATATTGCATAGCTTTAATTGACGCTGCGCCAGAAATTTGACGAAAAGTACATTTTTATTGATTACTGAATTACTGGATCATTTATTAAAAATGTACTCGGTTATTGTGTTAGATCGATAAATAGGCTATTCTTTTTGCATAAAAAATCATATCACTCGTTGAAAATTACGAAATCTTACGATTGGAAATTTATTTTTATAAGTTTTTATGGTGTTATTCAGATTTTTTTTACAGAGTTACCGCATCTATTTTTCAATATTCTGTTCGGTTATTGTGTTTCTTTGTTTCATTTTCAGTCTACAGTAATTTTTGTGAAGTAGAATTCTACATCAGTTCTTCACATTGGAAGTTCAAAAATCAATCTTTTTATCAGAACGTGAACTGGCCTCGCCATAATAGTACTAGCGTACAGAAGTTGCATTCCGCAAAATAATTTAAATAAATTGCGACTCTTGCTCCGACACAATAAGGTGCAATTCAGGTCGCATAGCGCTCCCTTCGCTGCAAAACATTCACTTAGTAGTTGCCTCTCTTTTTATCGCGTAAATCTTATCTTTTCTGATGTATGAAATTTGTCCTCTCAGAGGACGCCGAGCGCTTCAGACTCGCGTGCGGAGTGACAGAGCCCTGCCTCGCCTTAAACACTCTTAAGGTTAAAATCGCTTGCACGCCGCACCGTCACAACATTCGTTTAGTTCGTGCAGTAGCGAGCGATACGCGCGCACACACGAATTCTGTTGCTAACTGGTTAACGATGCTGTTGCCCATAGTATCTACCATACAGGGTGTAATCGAAAACAGTTGACAAATGTGGTGTGGCTTAGACCAGGGGTCTCCTAACTACGGCCCGCGGGCCAGCTCCGGCCCGCGAGCACCAACAATCCGGCCCGCGAAAGCGGCTAGATTGTACCAACATACTGTAATTTGCAGTATGTTGGTACAATGAGTTAGCTAGGTCTTGGTTTGGCCCTTGAGACTTCGTTAAGGAGTTAGTTAGGCTAAAAAATTTGGTGAACCATGGCTTAGATCGTCAAACTGAACAACTTTGTCTATGGGACCAACTTAATCAGAACAAAAATATAATCTGTTCCATACCAATATTCCTGTCCTCATATCCAATAGGATATACTCTTTCTATTTTTTTATTTATTTATCACAAGGTATGTTACAGATATTGACATATAGAATTTCTTGCCAAACTGTGTATAGGTACAGTTTGTTGGCGGGATGTGCCCTCTTTAACAATTTATCACACATACCTACCTCACAAAACATAGAACAGCTGATTATTTTTTTGCTGGTAATTATTGTGTAATTTCAAAATCTATCGCAATCGCTTTAAGAATGTGATACACAAAGCAATTAAATGTCACATCCATCTGTCAAAAAGGAAACCGATTGCGATAGAATTTGAAATTAGACAATAATTAAGCTGATCCATAGATATAGTATATTAAGCTGATCCCATAGTATAGACAATGTTGTTCAATTTGATGGTATAAGGCTGTTCAAAAACCCTCTTCGTTCACCCTGTTTGTATATTGTTTCATTAAAAAATTGCAAATAATTGATAAAAAAATCATTAATTAATTAAGCTAATTTAATGTATTTTTCTGTTTTCAGGTGCGACCCGTGAATTTAGAAGACTTTGAAAATGCGTTGCAACGAGTGAGACCTAGTGTATCTCAAGACGATTTAGGACAATTTGTTAAATGGAACAAAACATTTGGACAAGGCTTTTAAGTAATTAAACATATTAATGTCTATTTTATTTTGTTTCCTTTTATTAAAATCCTTTGACCATACTTAAATCCTGGACAGCACCAATAATAAGATAGTCCCAAACTATCCAGAGTTTGTATGTAAGATAGAGCACACAACTGGCGGCAGTATGGCTTAGACCTTCAACTGTCCTGAAGGACGAATGCAACTACTATCTCTCTTGTATAATTACTATTATTATATTTTGTGCTCTCCCTAGGCACTTCATATTCGCCAAGCATCGCCACAATTCATCGTACGTTGCCGGTTTTGTAACAAATGCTTCAAAGAGGTTCTTTCAAAAGCATCAATTTACGATAAATTGTGCCGTGCTGATGCTTGGCGAATATGTAGCCGGCTTATGGTGAAAACTACACGCATCTCGAAACTGGCAGAAGTATTCCTCGTTCGGCAACATCACCTTGACGTAAAGAAGAGTGGATTGCCACATCAAAAAAACACAGGGTTGCGTTCAGAGCCTTAGAGCGCGGTTGTTTGGTTGTTTTTAAGTCACTAAGGTTCGGAACGACCAAGAACTTTAAATGTCAATACAAAGTCTTCGTTTTCCATTTGGAATACGAATAATTTAAACATTTCTTTATTCTAAATCAAATAAAATCCGTTTTTTTAGGAATTAGACTCAAAAACATCAAAATAGAAAATAATGTCAATTGACATTGACATTTTTTCTATAGACAAAGGTCAGGGGGCTTACCATCAGCAAATAAGAAACCTTTCAGTTCAAAAGCAGGCCTTAAACAGAACTGATTAAAGCCTGCTTTCATACTAATCGTTGAGGTCATAGTACGAAAAAGTAAGGCAGTTCAATATAAGCCCTGCTATAAGAGCTCATAGTAAGGCCCCAGAGCGTTTTCCAACCATCGATTTTGATGGTTAAAAAGTTGCAACGCTCTGACGTTTGGAACGGGATGGTTGTGTCAAGTCAACCGAACGTCGCGCTCTATGTTTGGAACGCCGTTAGAGCGTTTGGTTGTGGTTAGGTTGCACTCGGAGCGTAGGTTTGGAACGCGCCTCCGTTAGAGCGTTTGGTTGTACTCGGAGCGTAGGTTTGGAACGCGCCTCAGCTGATTGTCAATGTCAATGTCAAAATTGTCACTTGTCACACGATCACAAAACAAAAAGATTGTTTACCGCGCAAACTGTTTGTTTTGTCAATAAAATATATCAAATTATTAGTAGTATTGCAGCATTCAGCATTGCAACGACCACTAGTTAAATACAGTGCAGTTCACATAAATATGGATCAGGAAAACAGAGTTGTCGTACTCATTGACATGGACTGTTTTTATTGCCAAGTGGAAGAGAAATTGAACCCTGACCTGCAGGGGAAGCCCATAGCGGTCGTGCAATACAACCCATGGAAGGGTGGAGGGTAAGTACTCGGTCACTGGTCGTGGACTCTGCTTTTGAAGATCATTACAAAATATAACCTATAAAGATGTCTCGCTCGTATCGTCGTATCTCTGCAACATTTGTGAAGATAGCTGTTGTAAATAAGTGCACATCAACGAAAAGTGGTCTTCATACAAATAGCTTGGCAAACTAATGTTATTTTGAATAATTTCTCCAGGATAATAGCAGTCAACTATGTAGCACGAGCTATGGGAGTAACAAGGCACATGAGAGGGGACGAAGCGAAGGAAAAATGTCCTGATATTATCCTGCCCTCTGTACCCTGTCTTAGAGGAAAAGCTGATATTTCTATGTTAGTATAAATATTAAACTAAAACTTGAATTTGTAGTTGAAATAACATGATATTCAGAAGTAATTAAATGAATTCATTTGCCTCCAGATACAGAGATGCTGGTAAAGAAGTAGCCAGAGTCCTTCAAAGGTTCACAAGTCTGCTAGAAAGAGCTTCAATTGATGAGGCCTACTTGGATATCACTGCACCTGTATGACTATATTATAATTTCTCTTGTCTTATGAGCTCGTAGTCTTTTTACACTAATTGCCGCCATTGGAATGACAATCATAGTGTTTATTAGAAAGACAAAATTGTGAAATATCTCTCTGTAGTGCACTCCGAGGAAGCTTTGTGGGACTTTTTATCGCTTACAGTTCCACCATGGGTCTCTTAACTTTTTAGTATAAGGGCCAGACTAACTCTTCCACGAATTCCCAAGGGCCAGGATCGAGCTCATCGTACCAACATACTGTAAATTACTGTATTGTTGGTACCGGATTGTTGGTGCTTGCAGGCCGAAGCTGGCCCGCTGACCGTAGTTTGTAGACCCCTGGCTTAAACAATATTTTCTAGCCTGTCCTTTAGTTTTATGGACTACGCGCTCTTAACCTAGCAACTTTTTATTATTATTATTTATACAGTATTTTATCATTGCATATTTTAGGTACAAGAAAGGTTAAAAACTCTGAATATAAATGATGTCAATCCAAACATGGTACCTAACACATATGCCCTCGGCTATGATAGCATCAACGAGTTCATGACAGATGTACACAACTATGGTTGTGACTCGGTTGAGTTTGAATATGAGCATGCTAAGCAATTGCTAGTAGGAGCAGTTGTAGTCAGTGAAATCAGAGCAGCTGTCTATCAAGAAACAGGTGAATGTTTTGATTTAAAAAAAAAACAGATTAACTCTCACATAACTTTGTTACCCCCTTATTCCTTTCACGTGGACCCACTGTCAAACCATGAAAAGTTTTATATTATATACCCAGATTTATCAAAGATGAAATATTTTGTTTTTAACAGGTTATCGCTGTTCAGCTGGGATAGCCCATAACAAGATATTAGCTAAGCTTGTGTGTGGAATGAACAAACCTGACAAACAGACGGTGTTACCCAAACATTCCATTAACATTCTATACAGGTACATCACTATGAGTATTATTGTGATAACCATTTGTAGCGCCATCACGCCATTGCCAACTTACTACATTTTGTATTGCACTGCTTACATAAATAAATATTGTTGCAGCACATTATCCATAAAGAAGGTAAAGCATCTAGGCGGAAAGTTTGGAGACACAGTTTGTGACATATTGAAGATAAATAATATGAGCCAATTACAAGCTTTCACTCAAAAAGAACTTCAGGCAAAATTTGACGAAAAAAATGCGTAAGTCCAGTGAAATAAATTTCAAGTGCTGGTGCTTATTCACTAGATAATCATAATAATTAATAAATCAAAAAGTTTTAAATTTACAGAACTTGGTTGTATAATATATCCCGAGGAATCGACTTAGAGCCAGTGCAGGCAAGATTTAATCCCAAAAGCATTGGGTGTTGTAAACAATTACGAGGAAAGAGTGCCCTAGTTGATCTAGATAGTTTGAAGAAATGGCTGATTGACTTAGGTCAAGAAATAGAAGACAGACTGGAAAAAGATGCTGTAGAAAACAATAGGACACCTAAACAGATGGTAGTCAGCTTTTGTACAAGTCTTCCTGATGGAAGGGACGTGAGCAGTTCTAGGTCTTACAATTTCTCAACAGATGACGAGCTGTGTGGCGAATTGTTTTCTAAGAAAGCTATGGATCTAGTAATGGAATCTGCTGAAGGAATAAAAGTACAAGGTAATGTAGTAAAATTAGCTAATACCACTTGTTAAGTCCATTCAGTCTAAAAGTTACATTTATATCTTTATACAAAGAGGTACATATTGTTTCAGGTGATGAGAGCAACAGGAAATTAAAAGCTCCTATTAAATTCTTAGGCATTAGTGTTGGGAAGTTTGAAGATAATACAGAGATTAAGAAAATAAATAAAATTGTTGACTATTTTGGTGCTGGATCATCAAAACATATAACTTTGAAAGTTAAAGATGCTGATAAAGTAAATGCTCTTCTGGAAACTAGTAAGAATACCAAACACAAAGAAGACAAAGAACATCTACTTCAAAAATATTTCCAAAACACAGTAAATAAACAACAAGAGAGACTACACAAACACGAAGTTAACCCTACAGAAACTAGTGATGAAGCCGTTGCCCAGGCAAGCCTAGAAAAGCAAGAATCATTTTTTGCCAGACTGCTGAATGGAACTGATAAAGAATCTAGTGAAATTATTGCTACGCCATTGCCTAAAACCGCACCTGACAAAAAGCAAGAATTATTGCAACCTTCTACACCTGCTTGTGACATATTAGAGTGTGGAGAAAGCAGCAATGACACAGACTATTCAACTTGTACTATTGATATGGAAATCAATAAAAGCATTGCTTTATTTGAAGAAGATCCTGCTGATGTATCTAGAGTAATTAATATGAGACAATTGCTTAATTCAACCATAGTTAAAGAAGACAAAAATGAAACTTTATCTGAAAATTACAGTGAAGATAATAATTCAGATAATAAGCCAAATAAGGATTCAATAGAAACAAGCAATGATGATGTTACTAGAATGAACTTAGATAGTTCATCTAAACCTAAACCAAAAAATGAAAATGTTTTTGAAACTAATATTGATACATTTGAATGTCCAGAATGTAAGAAAATTGTATGTATAAATCAATTAGATACTCATGCCGATTATCACCTAGCACTAAAAATTAGAGATGAAGAAAGATTGCAAGCACGCATTGAAAGAACTGTGAAAACTGCAATCAAACCTATTGCACACAAGGAGGAAATTAAAAAAAGAAAACCAGAATCTGAAGTTGTACCTTCTAAAAACGTGGTGCCTCCATCCGTTTCTAGTTATCTGGTTAAAATTGACAGCACAGTTCCAACAGAAGTTTGTGCTGAATGTGGTAAAAGGGTCCCAAAAGAAAGACTTGCTGAACATCTCGATTTTCATGAAGCACGGAAATTAAATAGAGAATTAAATAAAAAAATCATTGCTACATCTAATTACAGCACAGTGAAAAGAAAACGAGTTACTGTCTCACCAGTGAAAAGAAAACGAGTTACTGTCTCACCAGTGAAAAAACCGAAAGTAGCTTGTAAATCTATAGACTCATTTTTTAAGTAGAAAAATAAGTTGATTACAATAAATATTAATTTTCCATTATTCTGTCCTTTGGTTTCTAATGAAGACCTTGTTTATTTCCTTGCCGTTGCTGTGAAATAACAAAGGTTGCAGGAATATCCAATGCTAGTTAGGAATATAACTAACTGTCCTAGGCAATAATATAGGTGGTTATTTTGTTTAGACCTAGTTCAGGCACATTTAATTCTATTTGGAAGAAAAATTTTGATAAATTGTTTGATAACCTACTGCTGATCGCTTGTTGCAGTGAATAATGAATCAGTTTCAACAACTTAAAATTATTATCACGCCGAAAGGCACGCGCGTAACATTTGCACGAGGGACCAAGCATTAAGCCAGCAATGTTGCACTTTTCTCGTCGACCTTCGCACAGCTCCGATGCGTCATAAGGTGGAATGGATGGACTTAATTTTGTCAGTTAAAAATGGACTTTACAAGGAAATACCCCACTTTGCCCCCACCTGGGGGGTAATTATGTAACTTTGTTGCAATCAACTCTCAGAAATCGCAGTTACATCGATGCTATTCAATCGAGAATTGTGAAGGTTTGCTTTGGCATGGATCATTTAAATCGCTTATATCTTTCAGTCCTTTTTGGGACTAATTCCGAAAAAGTGGGACTAGTTAGGACTAATTGGGGAGACATTTTCCATTTAGTCAGAATTGCGGTTTTCAAAGTGGTCCATGCCAAGATGTAGGACACTTGTGTTAGCAACAGACTTACGTAATCAAGGGTCGTTCTTCCACGTGGTCAAACTGATTTGTCTAACAGGAATATCTTAACTTCAATTAATGAGACAGATAATATTGTTCTCGCAAATCATTAGAATATTCTGTTATTTTCTAAATTCATACAGGCAATATTTGTGAATGTCATAATGGCGGGATACCGCCTGGATTTTGAAATATTTCATGGCTAGCTTATAGTGCCATTTGGTGCCTATGTTAAAAAAATTGTGCCATTAATAGTTTCAAAGATATTCAGCATAGCTGGTTGTCCCGCCATCTTGATATCAAAATGGCGGGATAACCACTGGCAATCGATAATCAGTTGTCTTGGCGGTTTAACAAACACATACGATTTTAGTGCGTTTTAGTGCCTTCACGTTTAAATCATTATAATTTCTTTTTGATTTGTAATTATGAAATAAAATGGTTTTATGATTTAGCTTCGAAAACTCCTGCATAAGAGAACATAGCAATGTGCTGGTTATATATTTTATTGCTGCTATAGTTTATCAAGGAGTTAGGTCGTACTGGTCAAAGATAATTTATTCACTACGTTTTAGTGCTGGTTTGTTTCCGTACGTAAGCCCTTACATAATAATAATAATACATTTAGGTTTTTATACCCTAAAATCAATCATTACAAGACTTTTATAATTGAATCTGCAGTTATGATATGCAAAGCTATTATATCGAAATTACATGTCATTCTCCCTAGCAACCCCACTACCGAATTTTCTAATGCCTAAAATCTAAAAATTTAATAATCAAAACATGTTATGTAAAACCGCATAGCGTATTAAAAACACAACAACACATTATGTTTCTTTTGTAGATTGTCTTGTCTAGTAAACTAACTAGAGTTTGGAGTAGGTACTAAAACTTAATTTATCTGATCGTAGCTGTCAAATTTATTTTACAAAAATAGGTGTACACACACTTTCATGGAAAAAGTAGGTTTCCACAGATGTTTCCGTGAAATTTAATTTAAGGTTGCTGGGGGCATTTTAACTATCGGCGTACATTTTTTTTAGTATGTACTAATTCAGTACCTACTCATTCTGAACAATTTCACATTGTATTTAAAAAGAGAAAAATCGATAGTGGGGTTGCTGGGGAGCATGACATGTAATTTCGATATAATAGCTTTGCATATCATAACTGCAGATTCAATTATAAAAGTCTAGTAATGAATTGATTTTAGGGTATAAAAACCTAAATGTATTATTATTATTATGTAAGTGCTAACGTACGGAAACAAACCAGTACTAAAACGTAGTGATTATATTATCTTTGACCAGTACGACTTAACTCCTTGATAAACTAAAGGAGCAATAAAATATATAACCAGCACATTGCTATGTTCTCTTATGCAGGAGTTTTCGAAGCTAAATCATAAAACCATTTTATTTCATAATTACAAATCAAAAATAAATTATAATGATTTAAACGTGAAGGCACTAAAATCGTATGTGTTTGTTAAACCGCCAAGACAACTGATTATCGATTGCCAGTGGTTATCCCGCCATTTTGATATCAAGATGGCGAGACAACCAGCTATGCTGAATATCTTTGAAACTATTAATGGCACAATTTTTTTAACATAGGCACCAAATGGCACTATATGCTAGCCATGAAATATTTTAAAAACCAGGCGGTATCCCGCCATTATGACATTCACCAATATTTGTGTCCTAAATCTTGGCATGGACCACTTTGAAAACCGCAATTCTGACTACATGGAAAATTTCTCCCCAATTAGTCCTACTTTTTCGGAATTTTATTAGTCGCAAAAAGGACTGAAAGATATAAGCGATTTAAATGGTCCATGCCAAAGCAAACCTTCATTTTGGCAGGGACAGGCTATATTTAGTGAACCTAAACTAAAAGCCAGGATCTGATTATTCAAAAAAAAACTCCCTTTTTTATGGATCCCGCAATGCCTAGAATAAAAAAGGAAATGAAGCGCCGTTCAAAAATATAAAGGAATGATTTGGTGTCCATGCCAAAATCAACCTACATCTTGGCGAGGACTTTTGAACCAGGTCACCTAGAGAAAATCTGCTTATTGGAAACGATTCGTGTAAATTAGTCCCAAAGCCACAAAACTAGTCCCTCTTTAGTTTGGGAGATAATCGGAATTAAAGTTTGGTTTTTATAGTACAGGAGCTGACTTCCTATTTAGTGACGATGTTTGTAACTTGTTTTATTATTGCGCGTTTGTGTTAAACGTGTGTCCTACATCTTGGCATGGACCACTTTGAAAACCTCAATTCTGACTACATGGAAAATTTCTCCCCAATTAGTCCTAACTAGTCCTACTTTTTCGGAATTAGTCCCAAAAAGGACTGAAAGATATAAGCGATTTAAATGGTCCATGCCAAAGCAAACCTTCATTTTGGCAGGGACAGGCTATATCTAGTGAACCTAAACACCTAGCCAGGATCTGATTATTCAAAAAAAATCTCCCTTTTTTATGGATCCCGCAATGCCAAGAATCAAAACGAAATGAAGCGCCGTTCAAAAAATATAAAGGAATGATTTGGTCCCTGCCAAAATCAACCTACATCTTGGCGAGGACTTTTGAACCAGGTCACCTAGAGAAAATCTGATTATTGGAAACGATTCGTGTAAATTAGTCCCAATTAGTCCTAAAGCCACAAAATTAGTCCCCCTTTAGTTTAGGAGATAATCGGAATTAAAGTTTGGTTTTTATAGTACAGAAGCCGACTTCCTATTTAGTGACGATGTTTGTAACTTGTTTTATTTTTGCGTGTTTGTGTTAAAATAATGAAGTGTTATTAACGTATAATGTAAAACAAAAGTATAACGTAAAGTAATACGTAACTTTTATGCATTTTCGAAACTCAAGACCTTAATTTTTAAGTCATAAAATAAAAATGATTTCTTAGAGGTATTTTGATGCCGGGCTCCTGGACTATATCAAAAACATGTACAGTCGCGTTCAAAATAATTTCAAAAGAAGTATGAAATGGTCATGTATAAAATTGAATTTTAAAGTTATATTGCTTTTCTTTCGAAACTATTCATATTTGGAGTAGAGAGTGATTTTCTTCCTTCAATGGGTTCACTTGAAACTTTGTACCTATACAGGGTTATTTGTAATTAATTTAAAACCTCTCTTGGGGCTGATCACACCATCAAACTGTACAACTTTCATTAAAGGACAAACCTTGAAATCGAAAAAAAAAATCAGCTGTTTCATACATTTCGATGGAGTACCTACCTACGCATTGTACTTATGTATGGAACAGGTGTTTTTTTCTAGTTTGACAAGAAAATAACAACTCAATGTTAAAAAAATTAAAAAATACAAGATGGCGGCCAACTTTTTTGTTTGTAGGCCGATTTCGATGTAACTCGGTTTTTGCTACTGTTTTGACAAGAATACAGCAATGCAATTTTAAAAATATAAAAAATCCAAGATGGTGGCCAACTTTTTTGTTTGTAGGCCGATTTCGATGAAACTCGGTTTTTGCTACTATTTTGACAAGAATACAGCAATGCAATGTTAAAAATATAAAAAATCCAAGATGGCGGCCAACTTTTTTGTTTGTAGGCCGATTTCGATGAAACTCGGTTTTTGCTACTATTTTGACAAGAATACAGCAATGCAATTTTAAAAATATAAAAAATCCAAGATGGCGGCCAACTTTTTTGTTTGTACCTACGAAAATATGTAATAGGATTTCATTTTTCACAATTTTGCTTAAAAACATTAAAATATATTAGGTAAGTTATACTTTTTTAGCGACTAAATTACAAAAATATTAAAAAAATCCGCTAATCCAGCTACTATGTCGCTAAAACGGCAACACAGCATGTAATGTATGACAAAAACGAACTATTTTTTTGGGTGTGGTATGGCTTGGTTAAGAGCCATTTAGACAACATGTTTCGCAACATTTAGGTACCTGTCTCGTCCATTTTGCTTCAAATGGATGACACAGATAGATATTTCGGAAACATTGAATTGAAAACATGTTTTCCAACATGTTTTTGTGTCTATTTAAACGCGGCTTTAGCGCGTTTTTCCACGAACAACGACACGACACGATTCACAAGCTGCACGACAGTGTTGTCAGCACTATAGTGCTGACAACTGTACTTTTTGGTACGTTCTGGCAACACTGTTGACAATCGTGTCGTGTCATTGTTTGTTTTGTTCGTAGGAAAACGCCCTTACAATCCCTCCCTCTTAGCCTAGCATGACCACCGAAACGTGATATGGTACCTAGTGATTTATCAAGTTTAACTGGAGGGAGGAAGGGCTGCCCCCCTAGCATGACCGACAATACACGATATATATCGTTTTGTCGACACTCGACTGTCAAATTCCATTGTTTTATGGCAGTTAAACGTGATTAAGCTCTATATCATAATATCGCGTTTCGTTGGTCATGCTAGGGGGGCATGAGCATATTACACTATCATATATTATTTATCGGATGCTATCTCCGACGATGATAGTAAACATATATCTCGGATGATATATACATGATAGTGTAATATGGGCCTAAAACTTTATTCCGTTCCGCAATGCGCAGTGTTCCGATTGTAAAACTTATGTTCACAGATACTGTTTGTGCATTCCTCAATCTACGAAAGTTCGTGCTTAATGTTTTACAATCGGAACACTGCGCATTACGGAACGGAATAGTTATATGTAATTAATTTTTACTGTACGCTTTTGTACATGACTGTACTTATATAAAAAAACGGAATTTCTCCTAAACTAAAGGGGGACTAATTTTGTGGCTTTAGGACTAATTGGGACTAATTTACACGAATCGTTTCCAATAATCAGATTTTCTCTAGGTGACCTGGTTCAAAAGTCCTCGCCAAGATGTAGGTTGATTTTGGCAGGGACCAAATCATTCCTTTATATTTTTTGAACGGCGCTTCATTTCGTTTTGATTCTTGGCATTGCGGGATCCATAAAAAAGGGAGATTTTTTTTGAATAATCAGATCCTGGCTAGGTGTTTAGGTTCACTAGATATAGCCTGTCCCTGCCAAAATGAAGGTTTGCTTTGGCATGGACCATTTAAATCGCTTATATCTTTCAGTCCTTTTTGGGACTAATTCTGAAAAAGTAGGACTAGTTGGGACTAATTGGGGAGAAATTTTCCATATAGTCAGAATTGCGGTTTTCAAAGTGGTCCATGCCAAGATGTAGGACACGTTAAACGTAAAGTAATACGTAACTTTTATGCATTTTCGAAACTCAAAACCTTAATTTTTAAGTCATAAAATAGAGATATTTTGATCCTGGGCTCCTGCCTGCCTAGCATGACCGATTTATATCGCGTGATATAGCGTTTTATCACGTTCAACTGTCAAAAAGACAAAGGAATTTGACAGTTCAGTGTCGATAAAATGCTATATCACGCGATATAAATCTGTCATGCTAGGCAGGCTGGACTATATAAAAAACGTGTAGTCGCGTAGAACATAATTTCAATAGTATGAAATGTTCATGAAATTGAATTTGATGGGTTGATCACACCATCAAACTCAACAACTTTAATTATGGGACAAACCTTGAAATCGCGAAAAACAAACAGCTGTTTCATTCATTTCGATGGAGTACGCATTGTACTTTTGTATGGAACAGCCGATTTTTTTAAAGTAACCCTGTATAGTTTTCTCTAGTGATGATGATTTCTCTAGGGACTAATTCCGAAAAAGTAGACTAATTGGGGAGAAATTTTCCATGTAGTCAGAATTGCCAAGATGTAGGACACGCAATATTTCTCATCAAGAACGAATAATTTATATTTTACTACTGAGTATGTATGTATGGGTATAAAAATAAAAGTAACAAATAGAACTTTATAATATATTGTTCAAGTCGCTAAATGTTGTGTATTTCGACCTGGACCTTCCTCCAGGCGTCGAGCGGCCCGTGCTCGGGGCGGTACTTCACGTTGCAGCCGTCGTTGGCGAAGCGCCCGTCGTCGCGCAGCTTCTCGTACTCGTCGCGGTCGTACTTGGTGAAGCCCCACCTCTTCGACACGTAAATCTGAAAATTGTTTTATCTATGTCAATGTCTCTTTTAGAATTCTCAAATTAGTTACAGATAGGTACCGGCATATAACTTGGCAAGAAAAAGATGCGATAAAAGATGCGCAGCAGCTACAAACACTAAACTCGGCGCATCTTTTGTCTCATCATTGTCTTGCAAAGTTCTATGTCAGTATCTGTACAGGAACTTATTTTCTACTGCAATTTTTAGAGTTCCATACCCAAAGGGTAAAAACGGAATCCTATTACTAAAACTCCGCTGTCCGTCTGTCAGTCACAAGGCTGTATAACATGAACCATGATAGCTAGACAGTTGAAATTTTCACAGATGATGTAGGTGATTTAAGTGGGGGTGGGTAACTTAAGTGGGGGGGTCCCATACAACAAACGCGATATTTTTTTTTTTTGCCGTTTTTTGGTACGGAACCCTTCACACGCGAGTCCGACACGCACTTGGGCAGTTTTTTTAATTGCAAGAATAGTAAGGCCGTATTACCTTCTGACGACCAGGGAACTTGAACTTGGCACGACGCAGAGCCTCGATGACTTGCGCCTTCCAACGGTCGCTGGAGCGCACAGACATGATGGGTTGTCCGATGCGCACGCGCGCTACGGTGCCTTGCGGCTTACCGAAAGCACCACGCATCCCAGTCTGGAGCCTAGAATATAATGGTAACTTACATAAATCAAGTCATCAACGTAAAGATTTACAATGAAGCAATGGGTGCATTCTGCCAGACAAATTTCTGAGTCATTGATCGCCATAGGGTACATTTTATTTTAACCAAGTAAAATATTGAACATTCCATACAAATTACTTTCCATGGTTAAAATTTACTCTACGGCGATCGATGACTCAGAGATTTGTCTTGCAGAATGCACCCATTGAGTTCTTTTTAAACAAACAATGAATGGCACAGATAAATTTTGTAATTTGTAAATCATTAAACTATAAATTACAACTAATTTCTGATATGAACGTTTTGGAGAAAAATTATACAGAGTTTAGGGGTTTTTAGATAGCAAAAATCAATGTGCAGTGCAGTTACACTTTTACCCTAATATTACAGAGAGGCATGTTTTTAAAGGGTATGATTTTAACAATTACGTAATAATTGCATTTTCAGTGACCTAATAAATAATATTTGTTCCTAAAATAGTAGATCTGTCACCTAAATTGAGTCAATAACGCTTACATTACTTGGAAATAACATCAGTCATCAAATAATTATATTGAGTTTCAAAATAATAAAAGTGTTACTAAAACTGAATCACCAAACAATATAAAAATGTTTATCTAAAAATAAAAATTATTTTTAATCACTGGAAAATAATATTAATTTATCAAACAATTTAACTGAAATTTGACGATACACAGTTAATTAAATAAAACTACCATAGGTTTTATATTAATTATGTACTTAATAAATCAAACATTGCAGTTAGAACTAATATTTTATGTGGAAAAAAAGAGAGAAATTTTATTACTGCACTATTAGTGCTGGTTATGCTCTAAAGGATTGTCAAAGTGCATAGCCCGCCAATTTAACTCCACCCCTGTTAGGTATTTTTTCTTTGAGTTAAGAAACTGATCAGACTTATTATTTTGATGATTGAACGAATTAAGGCGCTGTGGTAGTGAAACTAGCGCCGCCACACCATTTATTTTTATTACTCGTAAACCTCAATATTTAAAAAAAGCTCTTGTAATAATTTCTTAAATTGTCTCTAATATTTTTTGAATAACTCTTCAACAGTTATCATTCATTCTGTATGTTTTAAAATCCATTATTGCCAAAAGTGGCCACTTTGAGCTAAAATGGATTTTAAAACTTTCAGAAAGAATGAAACCTGTTGAAGAGTTATTCAATAGATATTAGAGACAATTTGAGAGATTATAACATGAGCTTTTTTTAAATATTGACTTGGTTTAAGAGTAATAAAAATAAATGTAGTGGCGGCGCTAGTTACACTACCTACAGCGCCTTAAATGATATTAATAGTTTGTTGATTAGATTTTAGAGGACAGATCTTATATTCAGGCTATAGAAAAAAGTAATTAAACTATTATTTAAGATACATATTTATATTTATCTTGATTTATATTTAGAGACAGTTTTGATGAATAAATGACTAATATATTTCTTGGGGATAGATATTGTTATTAGGGTATTGCAGATTAGTGACACATCTAAACTTAGGTGACAGAAAATATTGTTCCCGCTTTCAAATATGGTAATAAAAAATAGAGAAATTTCGGTTGGCAAATCCCAAAAAATATTTTATAGTATTCATCAAAACCTCATAAACACAATGACTCATTATCAACATAGATGACAAAGCACTTTTACCAAATATTTCACAATATTTTAACTGAAAACCTTTATCACAGAAAGTTAGAATAATAGTTCCAGGATGTTTAATTAAATAATAATATCAATATGTTCAGTTTCAGTCCATGAAACTGATGCACTTTCTAGGTCAAAATATAAAAACCCCCCCTCGAACCTGACTCTCCGACCCACTTCTTACTAAACCAAAAACTTTTCAGCAGTAGGTAGGTCATTACATTACTTAGGCACTTACCTATCAGCTCCAGCGCACGATAACATTTTGTTAATGCGGATCACATGGAATGGATGCAGCCTTATACGGATGTGGAACTGATCCTTGCCGCAGTTCTTGACAAGGTACTTATTGCAGCAGATACGGCCAGCTTCGAGAGCTTCCGAGCTCAGCTGCTCGTACTCATCCGACACCAGATGCACGCAAAGCGGGAAGTCGTCTACCGCTGCCTTCTTTTTACCCAAATCAAAGATACGGATCTTTGGGTCCGGCACACCACGACAGAACCGGGATTTCGGGTAAGGCTTGTTTTTACAGTAACGATAACTGAAAATAATCATATAATTAGCATTCGTTTCGTAGTTATTAGAACATTTGAGAACAGAAAATTTGAGGTTGTAAACTTACCATCTCGCGGGCCGGCGCCCCATTGTGATCTGAAATAAATATAAAAACAAACTTATTAACTATCACAGACAATAGCTTCACAATTTCACTACAGAATATGAGACTAAATTAGGGATTACAGCAGATTTTAAAGAAAAAATATCGTATGCACCTTCACAAAGTGACACCTTGACGTTGAAGGAAAAAAACAGCCAAGCCAGAAACGTCAACCAACAGCTGTCACCCCACCCTCTGTCAATGGGTGCATTCCAGCAGACCAATCGCTAAGTCATAGATCACCACAGTATACATTTTAAACTTAAAAAAAAATGATTTTGTTCAATAAATTGAATCCTGCATTATTTTCTAATAAAACATGTTGGCAAAACATTATTATAAAAACATGTTAGTATAACCGCACGTCCGCTACGCCTAGGTTTTGTTTTGATAACATGTTTTGCCCCTTGTCGGGCGAAAGCCTATATAAGACCTCACATTTTCATACCCTTGTCTGTCGACGACCTTATTAAGGTCGTGTCAAATTACATTTTTTTGCGTATTTTATTTAGTCGGTGCGAACTGTTCTTGCCCTACTCTAACTTATTTAAGATGAAGCTAGTTAATCAGAGATGTAAATTAAAAACAAAAGTACGCCATAAACAACCGATGTTTTTTACAACATACGATTTTTCGGACCCGTACACGATTGATGTATATGATCGCGCATTTTGTTTAGTCTGTGATTTATGAAATATGTCTATGAGGCAGTGTTTTATGGTCTTAAATTGTAAAGAGGACTATCTAGAAATAAAATCAACCTAAAAAAATCCCTTAAATTAATAAAATCCCTTAGCTGTCAAAAGTCACCTGGAGGCTTGTCATTCACAATTTTAGTGAGGTCAAGTCGAAAAATTCAATCCTCGTACTTTGCCTTTAAATTGTCATTTAATTATCAAATATAGGTAATTTTTATGTATAATAATTTTTTTTGGTTATTTAATGACGATTTCAACGGTATATCATTTATTATGGTCTTCTTTCATATTTTAAAGAATTTTATATTTTTTGAGGGGGGGGTTGCTCTAATTATGCAATTAGAAATGAAGTGACAGACCCGCTAGTCGAACGACGCCATTTTGAAAAAATACCTTCGACGTAATAAAGGTTAGAAAATTTGCGTTGTGGATTTAGGGATCGTTCAAACGGACAATTTTTTCAACAGCTGAGAAGTCAAAACGTCAGAAAAATCGTGCGATAAAACGTCGAAAAAGCGCTCGTGCTAACGATCCTTAACCATGGAAAGTAAAATAATTTAATGGTAAATAAAATTACAATGATCGTCATCTCGTGTGTGCCTTACTCCTTCTGGCTGCTGAGCTTTAAAATCCTTCAGTGATGGATAAACAATTTCTTATTTTGGTATTCAGAACAAACGTAACGCTAGAATTTATGAATGATTGGCGTTTGAACATGGTCCTCACGAAATGACACTGAAGATCATGGATGCTGGAAATTACAAAAACTAGCTAGCGAAAGTCCAGTTTCACTCCCTAAATGCTCAGTGACGCAAAAATAAATAAGATTTAATCAAAAGTACTTAAGTTTATTCGAATAAAGCTTATTTTGACTTTATGCCAGTATTATTTATTTTATGATTTATTTATTCTGTGATGATCGATGACTTGGATTCCAGCAGACCAACCGTGGTCTGCTGGAATCCATCCATTGACAACGGTCGGGCTGTCATCGAAATCATTCAGCTGTCACTGTCAGCATGCTACAAAGTAATAGCACTCAGCAAAGCGCTAAAAAAATCCAATTAATTAATTATTACTTCTACGTATTTTATTTGATTTCATTATCTTGATGATTTATAAGAATTGGTAATGGGTGCTTTAACTAGCAGACAACACGCTGGAGTAGAAGAAGCCGACATTGTTTCTAATCATGCTTACAAATATCCGCCAAGATCGGGTCAGTATTCACTAACAGTTCTTTTTGTTTATTTGCTACCTTTTTTTGATGTTGTGGTAAATATCAGTTGGGCTCAATCATTGTCTTTCTAAAGATTCTCGATCGAGGCTCAATCCTTTACAAAAAAATTATCGAAAAGCTTATAAAATAGTAGATTAATCAATTTATGTCTAGCATAGCAATATGCAAAAAACATAATGTGAGTCACTTTTAGGAAACTACTTTGGAAGCCATTTCATCATGGGTGGAGAAAGATTTGATACTCCCCAACCAGAAGCTTACTTATTTGGAGAAAATGCAGATCTAAATTTCCTTGGGAGCCGGCCTACACCTGTAAGTTAACAAGCAGTTGTAGCATAAGCAAAAGTACTTAGGTTGCGCAATATTGACGCGGTACTGTAAAATTATAAAAATAAGCAAATATTTAAAATGGCTTGTACATATTGCCAACAACAACAAAGGAATACAAAAAGAAAAGGAATAAAAAATAAATGTCCAATAAGACTCATAAGAAACTTTGTCCAATAACACTAAGGTTTGGGTAAATTGTCAAACTTAATGGTCCTGTTCATTGTTGGGGACGTAGCCCTGTCCACGCTCATGATTGAGCCACTCACTTCGCGGCACATAGATACAGCGGTGTTTCGCGCACTAACACCAGCGTCACCAGCATCCGGCTCGAAGGACCAAACTGTGCGAGCCCCTGCTTGAGGCTCTACACTATGTCACTATGAGATTATGTCAATGTGGGGTGACTGACGTCACGGGATGTGGTAATCGCGCGGAACAATAATAAACATCAGTACGAGTTGAATGCCTTTAATGCACTGTCACAGTATTACAGAAATACTTATACGAATTTGTCGCATATGCAAAAGTACTTAGGTTGCGCAATATTGACGCGGTACTGTAAAATTATAAAAATAAGCAAATATTTAAAATGGCTTGTACATGTAGTAAATTACTCTCTTAGGCTATTTAAAAATATGGTTTGTTTTTATTGTATAATCACCCCTTCACTTTTATTTGAGATTAGTTGGTCCCTAACTAAAGTCAATAAAACTATTTAAAAAAACTTTTGTAACAAATTGTTTTTTATTTTACCCTAAAGCCATGACATTTCATATTAAATATAAAAGTTTCTTAAGTATATCTCATGTGAATGGAGGAAAGAAAATTCAAACAAATAGATAACAGGGACAACTCTCAATTAATTTTAATTCTGTTATTATTTTTTGGTTATTTATTTTGATTTATTTTATTTTTATGTCGATTCCATTCTATTCTGTGGCATATACTTCTAAGATTGTTTGATAAAGATATCTTATTTTCAGTTCCCTTATCCTCCACCTCAATCCAACGAGCCGACTAAAACACTCAAGAGCTTAGTGAACATTCGCAAGGAGTCCCTTAGATTTGTCCGGTGTCCAGAGCCTGTGGGCAAGATTGCCGAGCCTAACAAAATCGGAGATGGCGTCATGAAATCCATTGATAATAATGGGAAGGGCACATACTACAATATCGAATTCACTTTTGACTGTGATGCTAGATGTGCCATAACTATATTCTACTTTTGCACAGAAGAAGTCACTCCAGCCGGGGTAGTGTAAGTAACAAGAATAAATCAAAAATGGGAAAACCATTTCTTAGAACCATCAAACTGAACAACTTTTACTATGGGACCAACTCTGAAATCGCTCAACTGTTTCATACATTTCGATACCTACTATCTTTAACTTAATTTTTTTTTATGAAACCAGTTTTTTTTGTGATTTCAGAGATGGTCCCATAGTAAAACTTGTTCAGTTTGGTGGCCTGAAGATGCCCGACGGTTTTCCCATTTCTGGTTCATTCATTAACACATTGTAGCAAAGAACCTGTTGAGAAAACAATCATTAAAGCTATTATTGTGCATAATGAATTTGTGAACCAGAAATTAAAAATGTGTTTTTCTCAATACGATATGCAGGTACTATCCTCGTGACCCATCAATGACTTCTCAAACTTATCACTACAAGAAAGGAGCCAACCAGCAGTTCTGCCAGATATCCCACGTATTTGACCCTTCCAAGCATCCCGAAGAAGACTTGGCGTACAATGCTGACAGAGAAATCATACCTATTGCTATCTACTGTGTAGTAGATGAAGGACAAGACGGTAAACTGTTTCATAACTTTGATTATATTCCTTGGCCTAAGATCTATAATATTTATAGTGTTGTTTGTTATACATTTTTTAGTTTTTTGAATTTATGTTGTTTTTTTTAGAAATCAGACAGTCTCATACCACAGTTGCTATAGTGGAGAAGCACTCTGATGGAACATATGTGTTGAAAGCTCTCAAACAAAAGCTGTTTGTGGATGGTCTATGTTATTTACTTCAAGAAATATATGGCATTGAAAATAAGAATCTGGATACAAAGGTAAAGTACTATTTTTGGAACAGTTCACAAGGCAAGCGATTATTTATCTTCTTAAACCCATATTACAGCTCTTTAAAGTGTATAGATTTTATAACTAAGAAGATGCTTAATATTAAAGAAAACTAACTGCTCTGCTAGTTTACTTAATCTTAATTTATCTATTTCTACTATGGTATACTCTTCTCAATTGACAAGCAAGGTGTTACACCTTATTTTAGAGCTTTTCTACATTGGACTTATTTATCCTTTGTGGTAACGTAGCCAAGTTCAGATGAGGAGACAGAAGACGGCGGTTCAGAGTGCGTGATCTGCATGTGCGACGTGCGCGACACGCTGATCCTGCCGTGCCGCCACCTGTGCCTGTGCAACTCGTGCGCGGACTCTCTGCGCTACCAGGCCAACAACTGCCCCATCTGCCGCGCGCCCTTCCGCGCGCTGCTGCAGGTACGGGCGCTGCAGCGAGTCGCCACCTCGCCCGCGCTGCTGCCTGCCACTGCCAGCCCCAACGATGTGAGTGTTTGACACCTGTGCCTGTGCAACTCGTGCGCGGACTCTGCGCTACCAAGCCAACAACTGCCCTATCTGCCGCGCGCCTTTCCGCTCTCTGCTGCAGGTACCCTCTTAAGGCGAGGCCAGTTTACGATATGATGAAAAGATTGATTATTTTGAACTTTCAATGTGAAGAACAGCCTGCCTAGCATGACCGATTTATATCGCGTGTTATAGCGTTTTGTCACGTTTAACTGTCAAAAAGACAAAGGAATTTGACAGTTGAGTGTCGATAAAATGTTATATCACGCGATATAGCGCCTTTTTGTAGCACTAAATACAGAAAAAATAATTTTATCTTTTTGTAGCACTAAATGCAGAAAAAATAATTTTATCTACCGGTCAATGCAGCAATATAATATTTTATCAAATAATTTTGATTTGGACGTATTTAACACCAGTATCCGTGCGGCGAAGACACTCATTAGTAAGCATTTCTTCAATGGCGAATAATTCCGTTATTTTTTGTATTTTTTTTATTTTTTGTCAATATATAATCAATAACTATTGTTTTTGATTCATTTATGCTAATTTAGATTTAAGCTCACATTAGATTTAGCTATACTTACGCTAACCGTGTGAATCTATTATTAGCTTTTTAAGTTTATACTTTGTAATTTAAAGATATTGTTGTGTAAGCTGATGATTCACCGAATAATAAATAAATAAATATAAATCGGTCATGCTAGGCAGGCTGATGTCGAATTCTACTTCACAAAAATTACTGTAGACTGAAAAAGAAACAAAGAAATACAATAACCGCACAGAATATTGAAAAATGGTCCTGAATAACACCTTAACGCTCTAGGTTTTGTAATGAGAATGTCCAGTGACCTAAAATCTTTAAAGGTAATCAAAGTTCTATATTGTGCCTTCGTACGCAGCCATCTAGAGTACGCTTCGCAGGTGTGGAACCCGATGTATAACATATACATTACGCGCCTGGAGAAAATCCAAAAACGGTTTTTGCTATTTCTGGATTATAAGGCCGGGCAATATTCTGAGAGTTACGAGCACCGCTGTAAGCGATATCACTTTCTACCTCTTCAAATTCGCCGTGAAGTAAATGACGTTTGTTTTATATCTAAACTTGTTAATGGCGCCATTGATTGCCCGGACTTATTATCTAAGATTGGTTTTCGCACTAACACTCTTGGTCTTCGTCGGCGTCCATTGCTTCATTTACCATCAGCCCACACAAACTACCGTCATAACACCTTTATGTTGCGTGGCTGCGAAACTTATAAGTAATAGGTATAGTAGCGAACATGACTTCGACTTATTTATGACAAGCCCGGCGACTATCAGGCGAACTGTAAACTTGCATTACTTTCGGCAGCAATTCTGTGTGGGTGCTCAACCTTAATTGTGTAATAACAATAGCAACATATTACTTTTTGTTTTTATTATTTTTTCTAACGTCACTGGTTGTCTTTTTGGTTAAATTTTTTATTTTTAGTGGAAATTTGTACTTTTTTGTGCATAATGCATTTTACTTTATATATAGGATACTATTGATATGTATATGTGGAGGTTTGTAATTGGCTTCGAGTAATTAATAATGTTTTTTATATGCCTATAAAGCTGTAAACCTTCCTAAAATAAATAAAATAAAATAAAATAAAATAAAAATTAAAAACTTATAAAAATAAATTTCAAATCGTCAGATTTTCAACGACAGTGATATAATTTTTTTGCAAAAAGGATAGCTTTTTATCGATCTAACCTAACACAATAACCGGGTACATTTTTAATAAATGATCCAGTTTTTCAGCGCGTATTTGCCCACGTCGCTCCCTGCTGGCATCCATTTTACAGCCTTAAAGATAGATACAATGAAAAATGACTTAAGGCGCTGCTTAATCGAGTAGCAAGCCCCCAGGCGTTCATCCTGCCCGCGCTAGAAAATATTTTTCGACATGCATGTCTCTTTACATTTTTCAGGCGCTAAAAAACCTGTTTATTTTGATTTTAATAGTGATCCATAACATTTACATTCTTTTTTTTAGGTAACTCTTTAATTCATCTTATGTCCAATTTGTAATTTGAAAAAAATATGCTAGTTACCGCTGAAAATTTCGAGTATTTCGCGACGAAAAAACTTTTTAGAAAATAATTTTTTTTTCACTGACTAAGCTTTTCCTTGAAATTATTTATAGCTATGTATCTCATTTAGGATATGTCAAATACAATAATATTTTTTTCTAACTTTCAAAATGAGTGGATTCTTATAACTATGCGACAAAACTTTATATGTTTTCATTGACGCTACGTTTTGCAGGCCCTTAAAGAATTCCGTAATTCAAGTAACGACAACGTTTGTGTGGAGCAGGGCAGTATGGAGAACATCCCCGCGGGCTACGAGCCGGTGTCCCTGCTGGAGGCGCTGAACGGGCCGCACGGGCCCCGCGCCCCGCCCGCCGCGCGCCCCGCGCCCGCCATCGCCTCGCCCGACACCGACACCGCCTCGCAGGTACTACACACGACACTCTACACCACATATCTATCATCACCACACTAGGCCTCCTTCACTCGCTCAAGGTCGCACGATAAGCACTTACCGCTAGCCGTTCCGCCGGCGGGACACGTGAGCAGAGGGCCGCCGCACGCCCGCCGCCGTACAAGCGAGGCATCTTACTGCAGAAGTAGATATTGCCTCTTTATAATAGTAACAATGTCGAATCGACATTACTGTGTGTACGAATATCAAAATCAAAAAACCAATAAACAATTGTCGTTTTTCACATTATGATATATGCTACGCATTTCATTTAAAAAAAGACAACCCTAACGTTGCGTCGCCAGAAAAGGTAAGAGCACGCGATAGAAAGAGAGACAACTACTAGGTGATCTGCGCGACCTCAATTGCACTTTATTGTATAATCAAACTTACCAATTAAACAGCGTTTCACTTGTAGAACCTTTTTTATTTCAACCACAGTAAATTCAGAACTAATATCCATCCAAACTTATTCTAAAATATCCGTCCAATAAATCTAACATCCATCTATAAACTAATATCCGACCAACAATCTAGCAGGGTTTCCCCCTTACTTTTTTATACTATAAAAATCTGCAAACAACTGAACTGAATTTCACACTACCCGCCTTTTTATATACGAACAGACATCCCAGTGTTGCCAGAGCTAAGAATAACGTTCAACGATATGAAATGATACCATTATCAAAAATAGCGCTACTCAGCCCAGCCAACACAAAATGTCTATTTATTGCAATTAATTCTAACAATTGTGTCGGAGCAAAAGTCGCTATTTATTTAAATGACTTTGCCGCGTGCTGCTTCTGTACTTGTACTATTAGTTATTCTGTGACCACACGTAGGGCGCGGTCCGCATAGCGATAATATCGATATTATCGCGAATCCAAATAAATGCAGTAGGTACAAAAACCCTTATATGTGTAATAATAAATAATAATAATAATAATAAAAAGAAATTTATTTACTTCTCACAAGGTTTTTAGAATATGTACATTTCGTAATATTTAACATGTAATTTTTCTTATCCTTGTGAGAGTCTGGAGTCCGAAATAGGACGAACCTGTGCTACAGATCTCCAGGCTCTCCTGGATATACATAATATTGAAGCAGTCTATGTAGTTATTACAGTTTTATCTGTGAGGTGATTAAAAAATTAAAAGTTATAAGGATTAAGGATATTCTATAATTCTATAATTTAGTGGTAATATATTGAGGCTATACTTAATTTGGTCGGATTCGCGCTAAAATCTATTTTTATCGCCATGCGGACCGTAGCCCCGCGCCCGCCATCGCCTCGCCCGACACCGACACCGCCTCGCAGGTACCTATATAGAGATACTACTATTATTGTATAGAGAAAGAGCACTGCACCTGAGATACAGGTTTCCTAGTTTGGGTGCAGATGTTTTAAATCTTAATTGTAAATTGTTAAGGTTTAATCTAAATTGTTTTCAAAAGTTTTGTTTTTGTAAAAAAAGAAAAAATGTGTCAATAAAATTTTATTTATTTATTTTATGAAATCCCTATAATTAATTTGCTTTATGTGAAATTAAACTCTAATTCTATGATTCAAAGTTTCTACTTAATTTTACAACACGACAACGCAAAGCTTCGCGACAGCGCGATAGTCTGGCCCAGTGGTTAGAATTATAAAGTCAGGTGTCGCGGTAACAATAACTTCGCTCACTAAATAATGGTGCAGGCGGCGGAGATCCTGAACCGCTGCAACCTGGAGCGCAGCTCGTCCACGAGCCTGGGCAGCGGCGGCAGCAGGAAGGGCAAGCCCGCCGCCAAGGACGACGTCAAACCCCGCGACACCACCGCGCACACGCTCACGCCGGAGGTACGGTCACGTAGTTTGTTTTGTACCACTATAAAAATTTATAGGGTTCGCTGGATAAACCGGATAAGTAATCTTAAATAGACTTTCATAAGACTCCTTGAAATATGCAAAATAAAATTAACACCAAAACGCATTTCTTTGGTTATTATTAAACCACGAAATACACATCGGAATAACTTTTTAAACTAACCTGTAAACTAGTTTAAACTTCTATTACTTGTTTGTTGTATGTGGCATTAGATGTGAGATGAGTAAGACAGGGTTTGCTCTTTTGCAGTTCCGCATGTCGGTGTTGCTAGCGCGCGAAGAGGAAGCGCGGCGTGCGAACGACGGCGGCGCCCACAGCCCGCTGCTGGCCGCGCCCGCCCTCGCGCCCGCCCTCCGCGCCCGACACGAGGTACGTCATACAGACAGCCTAGTGCCGGTGTTGTAGCGCGGCGTGCGAGCGACGGCGGCGCCCACAGCCCGCTGCTGGCCGCGCCCGCCCTCGCGCCCGCCCTCCGCGCCCGACACGAGGTACGTCATACAGACAGCCTAGTGCCGGTGTTGTAGCGCGGCGTGCGAGCGACGGCGGCGCCCACAGCCCGCTGCTGGCCGCGCCCGCCCTCGCGCCCGCCCTCCGCGCCCGACACGAGGTACGTCATACAGACAGCCTAGTGCCGGTGTTGTAGCGCGGCGTGCGAGCGACGGCGGCGCCCACAGCCCGCTGCTGGCCGCGCCCGCCCTCGCGCCCGCCCTCCGCGCCCGACACGAGGTACGTCATACAGACAGCCTAGTGCCGGTGTTGTAGCGCGGCGTGCGAGCGACGGCGGCGCCCACAGCCCGCTGCTGGCCGCGCCCGCCCTCGCGCCCGCCCTCCGCGCCCGACACGAGGTACGTCATACAGACAGCCTAGTGCCGGTGTTGTAGCGCGGCGTGCGAGCGACGGCGGCGCCCACAGCCCGCTGCTGGCCGCGCCCGCCCTCGCGCCCGCCCTCCGCGCCCGACACGAGGTACGTCATACAGACAGCCTAGTGCCGGTGTTGTAGCGCGGCGTGCGAGCGACGGCGGCGCCCACAGCCCGCTGCTGGCCGCGCCCGCCCTCGCGCCCGCCCTCCGCGCCCGACACGAGGTACGTCATACAGACAGCCTAGTGCCGGTGTTGTAGCGCGGCGTGCGAACGACGGCGGCGCCCACAGCCCGCTGCTGGCCGCGCCCGCCCTCGCGCTCGCCCTCCGCGCCCGACACGAGGTACGTCATACAGACAGCCTAGTGCCGGTGTTGTAGCGCGGCGTGCGAGCGACGGCGGCGCCCACAGCCCGCTGCTGGCCGCGCCCGCCCTCGCGCTCGCCCTCCGCGCCCGACACGAGGTACGTCATACAGACAGCCTAGTGCCGGTGTTGTAGCGCGGCGTGCGAACGACGGCGGCGCCCACAGCCCGCTGCTGGCCGCGCCCGCCCTCGCGCTCGCCCTCCGCGCCCGACACGAGGTACGTCATACAGACAGCCTAGTGCCGGTGTTGTAGCGCGGCGTGCGAGCGACGGCGGCGCCCACAGCCCGCTGCTGGCCGCGCCCGCCCTCGCGCTCGCCCTCCGCGCCCGACACGAGGTACGTCATACAGACAGCCTAGTGCCGGTGTTGTAGCGCGGCGTGCGAGCGACGGCGGCGCCCACAGCCCGCTGCTGGCCGCGCCCGCCCTCGCGCCCGCCCTCCGCGCCCGACACGAGGTACGTCATACAGACAGCCTAGTGCCGGTGTTGTAGCGCGGCGTGCGAACGACGGCGGCGCCCACAGCCCGCTGCTGGCCGCGCCCGCCCTCGCGCCCGCCCTCCGCGCCCGACACGAGGTACGTCATACAGACAGCCTAGTGCCGGTGTTGTAGCGCGGCGTGCGAACGACGGCGGCGCCCACAGCCCGCTGCTGGCCGCGCCCGCCCTCGCGCCCGCCCTCCGCGCCCGACACGAGGTACGTCATACAGACAGCCTAGTGCCGGTGTTGTAGCGCGGCGTGCGAGCGACGGCGGCGCCCACAGCCCGCTGCTGGCCGCGCCCGCCCTCGCGCCCGCCCTCCGCGCCCGACACGAGGTACGTCATACAGACAGCCTAGTGCCGGTGTTGTAGCGCGGCGTGCGAGCGACGGCGGCGCCCACAGCCCGCTGCTGGCCGCGCCCGCCCTCCGCGCCCGACACGAGGTACGTCATACAGACAGCCTAGTGCCGGTGTTGTAGCGCGGCGTGCGAGCGACGGCGGCGCCCACAGCCCGCTGCTGGCCGCGCCCGCCCTCGCGCCCGCCCTCCGCGCCCGACACGAGGTACGTCATACAGACAGCCTAGTGCCGGTGTTGTAGCGCGGCGTGCGAGCGACGGCGGCGCCCACAGCCCGCTGCTGGCCGCGCCCGCCCTCGCGCCCGCCCTCCGCGCCCGACACGAGGTACGTCATACAGACAGCCTAGTGCCGGTGTTGTAGCGCGGCGTGCGAGCGACGGCGGCGCCCACAGCCCGCTGCTGGCCGCGCCCGCCCTCGCGCCCGCCCTCCGCGCCCGACACGAGGTACGTCATACAGACAGCCTAGTGCCGGTGTTGTAGCGCGGCGTGCGAGCGACGGCGGCGCCCACAGCCCGCTGCTGGCCGCGCCCGCCCTCGCGCCCGCCCTCCGCGCCCGACACGAGGTACGTCATACAGACAGCCTAGTGCCGGTGTTGTAGCGCGGCGTGCGAGCGACGGCGGCGCCCACAGCCCGCTGCTGGCCGCGCCCGCCCTCGCGCCCGCCCTCCGCGCCCGACACGAGGTACGTCATACAGACAGCCTAGTGCCGGTGTTGTAGCGCGGCGTGCGAGCGACGGCGGCGCCCACAGCCCGCTGCTGGCCGCGCCCGCCCTCGCGCCCGCCCTCCGCGCCCGACACGAGGTACGTCATACAGACAGCCTAGTGCCGGTGTTGTAGCGCGGCGTGCGAGCGACGGCGGCGCCCACAGCCCGCTGCTGGCCGCGCCCGCCCTCGCGCCCGCCCTCCGCGCCCGACACGAGGTACGTCATACAGACAGCCTAGTGCCGGTGTTGTAGCGCGGCGTGCGAGCGACGGCGGCGCCCACAGCCCGCTGCTGGCCGCGCCCGCCCTCGCGCCCGCCCTCCGCGCCCGACACGAGGTACGTCATACAGACAGCCTAGTGCCGGTGTTGTAGCGCGGCGTGCGAACGACGGCGGCGCCCACAGCCCGCTGCTGGCCGCGCCCGCCCTCGCGCCCGCCCTCCGCGCCCGACACGAGGTACGTCATACAGACAGCCTAGTGCCGGTGTTGTAGCGCGGCGTGCGAGCGACGGCGGCGCCCACAGCCCGCTGCTGGCCGCGCCCGCCCTCGCGCCCGCCCTCCGCGCCCGACACGAGGTACGTCATACAGACAGCCTAGTGCCGGTGTTGTAGCGTGCGAGCGTTAATTATTACGGATTATATCAATTTGTATCGATTTTTTTTATATCTTTGAATACAGATTTCTTTTTAAAAACAAAATGAAGTCTTCTTTTTCTATCTTCAATATTGAAGGTACTTTCCCTCCGTGTGGCATAGTTTTGGGACACCCCGTATACACCGTTATTTTTTAAGTATATCTAAAAATGAAAAGGGGATTTCAGACCACGTGAATGAATAACTTTTACTATGGGGCCAACCACGAAATCGCGAAAAAAAAATCAGCTGTTCCATACATTATAGTCGAGTCGATGTTGTACTTTTCTATGGAACAGCTGATTGTTTTATTTCGCGATTTTGTGGTTGGCCCCATAGTAAAAGTTGTTCATTCACGTGGTCTAAACAACCCTTTTCATTTTTAGATATAATTAAAAAATAACGGTGTATATTTTGTGTCTACAGTAAATTAATTGTTTGTCACCGCTGTAGTCGACGCTGAGCTTGGACTACGCGCGCGAGAACGGCTCGATCGTGTCGGCGTCGGGGTCTGAGGACGAGGAGCCCCCCGCGCCCCCCTCGGAGCGCGCCCCCTCGCCCCTGTGCGCCCCCGCGCCCGCCCCCGCCCCCACGGCCGCGCCCGAGCCCGACGACGCCGAGCCCGACAGCGACGCCGAGCGACTCTCGCCCCTGTTGACGCAACTGCAACCTAACGGGGTGAGTCTTGTCGATTACAACCCGTGCAGATAAAGAATGGGACTGGAAATTTTAGTTAACCGTGCTTACCATAATATGTATGAATGAGAGAGCGATATACCGGGTGTAACAAGACACTCAACGAAGCCGAGGTCTACGTATTCTGCTCATCATCAGGACCATTTCTGTTCAAAATTATTGCTGGGAAACGATTTAAATGTTTGGCGTTAAAAAAGCATTGCATACACGCAATGTAACGCGTACAAAAGATAGCTTGCGAGTGAATGCTACACAGCTGCGTGCGGCCGAGTTGAAAGGCAACGTTTATGTGCGTGCTCACGAAATACATTGAGTATTGACATTTTGAAGTCATTGTTTGTTACGAAATACATAAAATTTTGATAATGTTTATGTAGACAAAAATTAGGAAATAACGAATGAGATTACATAAAAATTTTGTTTTTTTTTACTTTGACCTTCAATAACTTCGTAGCTATTGATTTCCCAGGTATAGTCTAAAAGACAAAAATGATCCTGATGATGGGCGGAATGCGTTGACTTCGGCTTCGTTGAGACTTGAGTGTCTTGTTAAACCCGTTAGGTTTGGTTTGGTGATATAGTGTGCGAGCGAGAAGTAAACATGTACGATGCCATTTTCAATCCGATTCTTTATCTGCGAAGGTTGTAAATAAGTGTTATTTTAATTATAACTTTCCATTTAGATAAATTGAATGAGCGGCAAAACGTGGTAGGCCCCTTAAGAGGATTGTCAAGCAAGCGGTCTCCAAACAAACGGCGATAACGTATCCTATATACTCTCTGAACCTTAACCTACAGCACTGAATTTTTGGTATGTTTTTGAAATGCCTAAAAACTAGGTCGTTTTGGATTTTTTTAATATTCATTGTAGATTTGAAAAAAAATACCCTTTTTTTGTTTCAAATGAAATCACTAAATTGCAAATATTTCAAAATCTATTATAGCTATTTAAAAAATCAAAACGTACAGCCCTAGTTTTTAGGCATTTCAAAAACATGCCAACATGTAGGTTACGGTTTAGTGGGTGGGAAACGTTATCGCCGTTTGTATGGAAACCGTTGGCTCATGACTAGGGCTTGCAAATATTCGATGAAATTCAATATTCGAATATTCTTACACAATACTAAATAATATACTAGAAAAAATACGACTCGCACCAGATCAATACTCAGACGGGAATCGAACCCGTGACCTTTGGATATCCGGTCCAATGCTCTGACCGCTGAGCTACCGAGTCACTCGGTAGTGACTCGGTAGTTCATTGACTTCCAGTTCTGACCTATGTTTTAAGTTTCAAGTCTTTTACTCATGGCATGGGGAAGCTAAATTTAAATCTTTTGCAATTTGTGGACAAACAACATACGTAAAAAAATTAATAGACTAGAAAGTGAACGTTAAACGCTTCATTCTATGCGCACAAAAGCTATTCGGGTATTTAATGACAAAGTAGAAAATATTCGAATATCACTGGCTTGAGTATTCGAATAGCAAAATAAGGCGAATTCGAAGTATTCGAATTGCAAGCCCTACTCATGACGTGGATGTTTCCGCCAGAAGGTGGGCGGCGCGATGGCGCACATCGACGACGCGGACGCCGACGAGCCCGACCGCTGCGCGCACTGTACGTATCACATCACATATCTTATATTAATTAAGCTTATCCCAAAAAATATTTCTACTTAAGGCCTTAAGGTGTGTCAATCCGAGCGGGTCGATCCGTGATGGAGTAAAATCTAACGTAACTCTACTCACTTTGGGTTCAAATCAGTGCGCGTTCCAACGCGGCGGCTGCGTTGAGAACTCGCACCGAATTCTCAATTTTTACATGTTTTTATTATTTTCTTCTCTTTCAAGTTAGTCAAAAAAATCTGTTCAATTAAGATTGAAGGTATTAACATCGCCGGTTTTTAAGGTTGGTTTTAACATAAACGAATGTTCTGTTTCTGAGAAATTTTGCAAATAGGACCAGAAACAGGGCCCACGGAATATTTTTTTACATCAAAGGTGGTAACGTTTTTATAAATGCTTGCAATTAAATCTCTTGTGTATTATTTCAAGTACATTATATATTTTTTCCATGATAGCTTCACGCGCCTAATCTTTCAATAATTGGAATTAATTATTGGGATTTGACCCACCTTAAGGCCTTAAGTACAAAAAGAAATAAGTAGCTTTTCTCATACTGAGAAATAAAAATATTAAAAAAATGTGGACCCAAATCTTTTTATCAACACAAAGATGTTTAAAAAGATGAATTCTATAATACACAGTCCAACTTGTGTAAAATATTTAGGGATCCGTAGTCATTTTAGCTACATTACAACTGTACAATTGAGCAGAGATTCTTTTAGTCGTTTGTACTATTTCAGAATGTGCTAAAATATAAGTGTATTTTGCATCAAAGCAATCGGTATAACAGCTTCGTCCGTACCGCATTATATTTTTCGTAATTGGTCTCCATTGCTGAGCTCTGTTATGTTCTAAGTTCAGTAGCGTAACATAAACCACATATTATAGCTGGTTGCTTGTTAATGATTAATTCTGCAATTATTTTATCATATTAATCATACCTACATAACATGTAATAAAGTAAACTTTATGTATAGGTAACTTATCCATTACAAAAGTAACATGCGTAGTAATTCTTCAAAAGTTTTACACAGACCAGTGTCGTCATGCTTATTCATCAAACCGACAAACAAAGGTATGTTATCGCGTATAACTCAACTCAAGAAGATCGTCCACTCGATGTTTTTACTTCCTTGCGATTGCGACCACCATTTTGTAATAGGAAGTCGGTATTTCTGGGGCTCTTCGAGTCAAAACCTGAAAATGATTGCTAGCTACGCATGTGGAGTGCGCGTATGATGAGATAGGATAGGATGTAATATAGTTTGACCGCAAGCGCTGCACCGCGCCTTGGGTGGTGAAAGACGTAGCGGGGGTAAAGGAAGAGTCGGATAAACGTACGTGCGGGAGGGAGAAAGAGGAGTTGCTCTGCCATCGCACTAAAACGTAGTGGTTATAATGGCGGGATGTCACAAAATATCGGGAAGTCGGACAGTAAACGAATTAAAAATTGAAGAAAAACAAAATGTGTTGGAAGAAAAAAAATTATTTATGAAAATTCGCTTCCAACATCCATAAATTGATAGCAAACACATAGAACACTACAAAATGACAGGTCTACATCTACACTAGCGCCAAGTTAGCGGTAGTTCGCCGACTGGTGGACGATTTGTGAATCAGCAAAATTATCCTGCCATTATGCTGAGCTGAGTGCGTCCACTTACCCAAGGCGCGGCACTGTTATTGCGGTCAGACTATAGCGTGAGTCCTGGCAGCAGCGTGCGGGCGCTCGTCGCGCGGGGCGGAGTCGCCGCCCGTGGGCGAGGACTCGGACTATTTCACGCCCGAGGACACCACCACCACCATACTGACCGTGCCCAAGCCCCACAAGCACGCAGTAAGTCGACATTACCCTGTGTGACGTCATTACATCGTGTGCGACCATGTTTCGTTTGTTTTGTTTAGTTTGTGTTTCTGTTGCGAAGCTATTTTGTTTGTGTTCATGTGGGTGTTGTCAGTGTAAGAACTCTTTTAACTCGGTTGTAGTTTCCATTGAATAAAATATGCAGCAAAGTAGTTTTTATTGTTTATTGGTTAACGAAAGTTATCCAAGTTAGGTATACCAAAAATTACCTAAGAGTTAAAAGAGTTTTGCTTTTGTAGTTATTTATTTGATTTGCTCGATCATTTTCATGTAATACCATCATTTGTGTTGTGTCTTACATTCCAATGCCAGTAGATCTAAATATTAGGGTTACAACGATATTTAACACATTATATCTGTTGCAGGAAACGGCCAACAATATATCAGGGGAGTGCACCCCCCAGCGGTGGGCTCTGCCACATCACGTCACTTCTCTTCCTGGTATGATACCTATACTTACCTACTGAAACTCTCTATTTTCACCAAATCCACCTGACTGTTTACTTGCGTTTATATTGTTGCTACTTGATTATATGGTTGCATAAAGCGTGAAAAAACTGTGAAAGTGAACTCAACTTCATTAAATTTAAATTAGCAGCCAGTACGAATTTAATATTTAAATATAAATCTAGAATGCTATGATCTCAATGTACCATATTTTATGCAAATAAATTGTCTTTATCTTGTCTTTCTTTAATATAATGTCAATAATTATTCACTGTCAATTAATTAATTATTATGTCAATTTCACTTTCTTCTTTGCGTTCTTCCTCTAATCTTACCCTTAATATTCCTCGCCACGCTACCGACTTTGCTTCCTATTCCTTTTCCGTCCATGCTGTTCGTTTGTGGAACTCTCTGCCGGAGGGCATCAGAAAGGCTCAAACTCCAAGGTCATTTAGAGAACAAGTTAGGAGTCATTTTCTCTCTTCTTCCCGCGACTAATATTTCTTGTTTATATTTATCTCCTATACCATGGAATTATGTTTTTATCCTTTAGTATTTTTGTATATTCATATTCTGTCCTCTAAAGTGCACCTATTCCCCTTTTATCCTATTTATCTTATTTTATTTCGCCCAAGGTTGCCTGGAAGAAATTGCTATGTAGCAATAAGGCCGCCTATTGTATGTTTTCTTGTTTTTTTCTGATTGTATCGTTTTTTCTATCATGTGCAATAAAGTCTTTATTATTATTATTATTTATATTTGTTCTGCAAGTCGTTATTCATTATTGGTTTCCAGATTCCGGTTAAGTTCACTAGCTTTCTCGATGAGTATTTTTTGTTCATAAATTCTGTTTCATGCATCTCCATTTTAAAATTAAACAAGAACTTGGAGTTATGCATTTAAGCTTAGTTTCGTCATGACCTCGCTTATTGCTAATGTTTACTTGTTTATTTATAAGGCACCAGCATTGGCTTACAGTATTACTTACACTAACTTAAAATTACATCTATTTATTGCTGAGTGTAACAAATTTTAAAGGTGAACACTACATGCATGCATATTGACAACAATATACTACTTAGGCTGATTTGCACCATCTTGACTTAACCTTAATTTCAACAGATACAAACTTATCTGAGCCAGTGGTCAAAATTTAAAATGGAACTAATGTGTTATTTATTACATATTGTTACCTAGGTTACGCCATAGACGACAGCGACGCTGTCATCGAGTCAGATATGTTTGTATCTGTTGAAGTTATGGTTAAGGCGCTGTAGGTAGTGAAACTAGCGCCGCCACTACATTTATTTTTATTACTCGTAAACCAAGTCAATATTTTCAGCTTATACAGCTCAGTAGATCGAACGTCAGCGCGACTGTTGGAGCCCTAACTGGACACTGCAAACTAAACAGACACCTATTTCATATGAAATTGAGTGATACTGACATCTGCAGATATTGTAACGAGGAGCAGGAAACGCCCAAGCACCTCTTATGTGACTGTGGACCTCTAATCCACAGGCGTAGTATCCATCTGGGACGACATGTTATCGACCCGGAGGAAATAAAAACTCTTAAAACCAGGAAGATTCTCGACTTCTTGGAAGCCGCTGGGCTCAAAGAGTTTCTATATAATTATAGTTACGGGTGGCGAGTTACAATAGATCTTTTAGGTCGCAGTGACTACAGCCTCATTTTGAGCTGCATAGCCCCTAACACTCAAATAATAATAAAGTGAATATTTAAAAAAGCTATGTAATAATTTCTTAAATTGTCTCTAATACTTTTTTTAATACCTCTTTAACAGTTTTAATTCTTTCTGTAAGTTTGAAAAATCCATTTTAGCTCAAAGTGGCCACTTTTGGCAATTAAATAAAATAAATAAATAATTTTTTTTTTTTTCAATATTGACTTGGTTTACGAGTAATAAAAATAAATGTAGTGACGGCGCTAGTTTCACTACCACCGCGCCTTAAGTCAATATGGTGCAATCAGCCTTAATCTTTTTTTGATCACAGTACACAAGGTTCAAATCAAATCAAATCATTTATTTGCGTGATTATGGGTGGATTACAATAAATGTGATGTAGAAAAATTTTTGGCTCTCCATATTCAACCTTACTAGGCGTGCAAAATTCGTTAATAATCTAATAAATTTAATTACATTTCAATTAGTAAATTTCAACATTATTAATCATTCATTAAGAAATATCATCAACATTTAAAACATTAATATCTTTTTAACTTAATAATAATAATCATCATAATTAATAAAATATATATAATTGCAAGTATAATGTCAAAATAAATTAATATAAAATAATGTTTTCATACCACAATCAAATGTCAACAATTCTATGTCAAATGGCTAATTTATGCTATCATCATTAAGAAATTCATTTACAGAGTAGTAGGCCTTATCCAGTAAAATTTGCTTTAGTTTATATTTAAAGCAATTTAACGATGCTTCTGATTTCAAATTCTGAGGTAGTTTATTATAAATTTTTATTCCCATAAAAAAATGCTTTTCCTATGGTTGCTAGTTTTACAGCCTATCATTTTTAAAGTATACTTATGTCTCTTACTGTTTAGAGTCTCATAATTTTTCAGATTGCTTCTGATGTATAATGCTGCCTCATAAATATATAGCGAAGGGAGCGTTAGTATCTTCAATTTGATAAAGAATGGCTTACAAGAATCAGTTTGGTGGAGCTTGCACATTGATCGAATGCATTTTTTTTGTGTTTTAAATATACATTCTTTATCAACAGAGTTTCCCCAAAACAAAACACCATATCTCAAAATTGAAACTACATGAGCATGGTAGGCACAAAGCATAGTATTAATACTTGCAACCTTTCGTAGCATATATAAAGCATATGCGTACTGATTTAACCTTGTACATATGTTTTCGATGTGTGTTTTCCATGTTAAACTATCATCTATATGTATACCTAAGAATTTTGTACTTTGAACCTCTTCTATTGATTGGTCTAGATAGTTGATGTTTAACTTGTCAAATTTTGCGTTTTTATTTTTAAATGTCATAGTATTTGTCTTAGAAAGATTAATTTTTAAATTATTTTGATTTAACCATTGAATTATACATGTCAAAGATTTATTAACTTCGCTTTCAAACCCATCTACATGCGAGCCATCGTCAGCAAAAATAGCGGTACTGTCATCAGCAAATAATATCATGGGGTGATTTATAGCTTTGGGAAGATCATTTATATAAATATATACCTTTGTACAGACTCAGTATTTGTAATTATTTTATGGAACTGCCTGGTCTATTTGTAAACTATTATAACCATGTAAAACTTGTATATGACTGTATATTTCCTGAATAAATAAAAATAAATAAATAATAAAATAAATAAGGAACAGTAGAGGTCCCAACACACTTCCCTGTGGTACTCCGAACTTTACCGTTCTAGGTTGTGAACTATGTTTTTGTTCTATTTTTGAGCTTGCGTCTAACCTTGTTATTTCCGTGACTTGTTGTCTATTGTCTAAATAAGATTTTATTAATTGAAGAGCATTACCCCTAACACCGTACGTATCGAGTTTTCTGAGTAAAATTTTGTGGTCTACGTTGTCGAAAGCTTTTGACATATCCATAAATAGGGCTACTACCCGTTTTTTAGCATCAAGACAACCATAAACCTTTTTAAGAAAAGCTAGTATAGCCATATCTATTGATTTGTTTTTGCGGAATCCCATTTGTTCCTTAGCAATTATATTGTGTTTTTCAAAATAATAATTTAAAATTTTATAGATGATTTTTTCAATAATTTTTGAGAATACTGTTAGCAAAGCAATTGGTCTATAATTACTCATGTCTTCTTTATCATTTTTCTTAAATATTGGAATAACTACTGTTGTTTTTAATTTACTTGGGAATTCGCCTTTCTCAATGCATTTATTAATTATACTACTAAGGGGGCCAGCTATGTATTCTGCTGAACGTTTCTTTCGTTTTTTTCTGCTGAAGGTTGGCGACCTTTTAGCCCACTTTTAAATATCGGCGTCGGTTCCAGGCACGCCCCTGAGCCAGTCGTCGGTGCGCTCTTCGGGCGACTCGTACAGCTCGACGTCGTCTACGCGCCAGCTGCTGGCGCCAGTGCCCGTGCCAGTGGCGGGCGCGCCGCTCGCCACCGACACGCCGTGCTAGCGCCGCGCCCCCCGCCCGCACACCTGCCCCCTCGGCCCGCGCCCGCGACACAACAACGTCACCTACGTATTACCACCCTACTAACTACAAAAGCACCGACGAACGACACGTTGGCGGACGTTCGGGCGGGCGTGTGTAGCCGACATAATTCGGAATAGTTATTCACGATTTCCGTCACAACCACTTCGCAACAGACAGGTCATCTTACTGCAAAAATCATTTCATTTCATTTATTATTATTGCATGTCACAAGTTTATAAAGATGTTACATGTAAAATATCTATACTATATATCATTTTTACTTTTTTTACGAGTGGAAGGGAAAACCTATAATAAAAAAATACCCCCTAAACGATCAAAATTGCTTGTCAATCATTTACATTGCATTGCTTGTCAATCACATTATGATCGTCTAGGAGCGATGCTTGACAAGCACCACAGAATAGATAGATTACCGTGGCCAATCAAAAGTAGGCCACGCCCCCAAATGGTAAATGCAATGTAAATGATTGACAAGAAATGCTTGATCGTCTAGGGGCTCCAATAGATTGACAACCCTCGACTGGGCGAGTGGCGGTAAAGAGCACTTACTTTTTATGAATGAAGTATGAACACATAAATCATGACGTTGCATTTCGTAAAATATTAATTAAATGTTTTCTGCAATAAGATAGATGACTGAAATAAAAGTGGACTAGTTCTTACAGTAGCTTGTTAAGGTTCTAGAAACCGTATTAAATGGTATGCTCACGTCATATTACCTGCTGTTTTTTTTAAAAAATTTCCTACTTGTTCTATCGTAGAACTAACGAGACTCTTTTCTCATAAGTCCCATCTTAAGTTACTAAATCAGCAAAAGCTCACATCAAATTACTTGCTGATTTGAAGCCCGGCAGACTTGCCGAAGTTCGGAGCGTTTTAGCGTACGGCCCGTGTTTATTATTATTAGCATATTAAAATAGTTGAAGCTCAATATAAAATTTTCTTTAAATATGTAGTTGTAAAATATTATCTAATTTATTATATAACTGTACCTATTTGTAATTAAGTTTAAGGTGTTTGGTAAAAATTAAAAGAATAATATAAGGCTTAGGTATATGTATAAATGTAGTTTAAAACATTCCTGTAATCCAACCATTTGGGAATCTCGATATTTTAAATCAAATATATTTATTTCAACAATCTTTGTGCATTTCATTTTAAGTTATTTTCTGAAAAAATAATGTTAGGTAACCAAACTGATTCTGAGTTCTTCTTGCTACTCTTATATTCTAATCTAATTTGTAAATGCAATTATTGTCATCAGACTAATGAAATTCGTTACTTAATCACACTAAAATGGCTGAACAGAATTGTATGTTTGGCACACAGATAGTTTATAACCTGGAGTCCAGGACTGGACTAAAACACGATACTTTTATTCTGGTCAAAGAATCCTTAGGAATGTTCATGCGGACAAAATCACGGGAGGAGGCTAGTAAGTTTAAAAAAATACAATATTTTGTAAAGTTTATTTACCTCTGCTGAAAACCACACTTAAATTAATGATCTTGTTCTTAAATGCTAATGTCTTTTGCTTCTGAAATGAAAACTAATAACAAAATATTTTATTTTTAACTTCTAAATAAAAAGGGGTTTTTTAAATTATAATATGCATGTTATAATAAAATCTATAACATCAAACTCAATACAGTACACATAAAATTACATTATGTTAAATGATTAAAACATTTTCATAAAAAACATTTATAGTTAGTACTTTTAATATTGTTTATTATTTATAGAAACAAACACATCTTTATAAAATTGCACAATACTTATAAATATAGCAATAGTGTCCACTAGTTTAGCTTTGGTTAAACGTTTCATTTGAAATATCCCCAGTTTGATAGGCACATCTTTTCTTGGGTACAATTTTTTTTCTTTTGGCTGCATACATAGACATTCTGGTTAAACGAGCCTGCCTTTGCTCATAGGTTTCTTGGGCTAATCTCTTAGCTGCATATGCAGACATTCTTGCGAGGCGTTTAGCTCTTTGTTCCTGAGTTTCTTGTGATAGCCTTTTCGCCGCATAATCGGACATACGTTTGAGTCTCAATGCGCGTTGTTCTGGGGTCTCATTGGCTAGCCTTTGAGCAGCATATGCTGACATTTTTGCAAGTCTAGATTTTCTTTCTTCAGGTGTTTCGCCTTTAGGATCAGACACTTTGCTGCGCTTCCTGGGTTTACCAATGACTAATAATGGATCGACTTCCTGCAACATTGACTCTGGTTCATCACCAACTTGTCTGAAGCCAATATAAATTTGTCCTTGCTCCTTTTTCACTATATCACTTGAATCACCTGCGGCCACATGAGATCGATTAGCACTGTCTTTTATTTGTTCTCTTTTAATTGTAGATATCCATTCGTTGTTTGCTTTTGCAATCACCATTTTTTTCCAAGAGCAATCCGAGGAGCTTTGATCACCCATATTGATTGTTCAAGGATTGGAAGATCCACAGAACCATAATATGAATATAATTAGGGAATAATATTTACTATTTCGGTACTTGAAAGGCCTCAAACTTAACTACAAATAAAACAACAACAGCATAAAACCCATGCAAAAAATTGGAAAATGAAAAACAAAGACAGGAGCTGGCTGAATGACAAATGATGACGACAACCACAGACTTTATTTTATTTACAGAGTTGAGGCGCGTTCCAAACCATTTCCAAACCAACACTCCGAGTGCAACCGAACGCTCTAACGGCGCGTTCCAAACATTTGAGGCGCGTTCTAAACCTACACTCCGAGTATGAGTGGGTCTCCAGCTTCCTCATAGGCTATAGAGAAATTCTAAGCATGCCATATTTTAAAGCATAATAGCAGCCATCAAACTTCTAGACATAATAATAGCAGCCACCATAAGCTCGTTACCATGAGTTGTTTTATGTGTGCGAGCTGGCGACACGTGTCTACAGCTTACACATGCCGTTAAGGCAAACCAGTGAGGTTAGGGTTTTAGACTATAGTCAGAAATTTAGAGCCTAATTGCAGCAATAAGATCCAAAAAAACCAACCATCACACTCAAATACTCTTGAAACTACGAGCATAAAACTGTGTGCGAGCTGGGGACCCGTGTCACTGGCTTGCACAGCTGTATTTTCGTAATTATTTAAGCTACGATTATGTACTATACCTCAAAATTTTCAGCCGAATTGCAGCATTAGGCTCCAAACTTTTCAAAACTTTAACTCGAAAGGTTTTTGAGCTACGAGCCGATATCTATGTGTAAGCTGGGGACCCGTGTCACCGGCTGACACATGGTGAATTGCTGTAACTGTATATGTTAGAGTTTCGTTTTAAAGATCAAATGATATGTTATAATTGCAGCACACACGAGGAAAAATTTCAAATCTCTGGGCCTCTTAGTTTCGAAATTATAAGCCAAAAACCGTTTTCCCGCCAAAAAATTCAAAATAATGGCTCGGAAGCGGCTAATCGCGCCGTTGCCGTTCCGTGCGCTACACTATTGCAATCGAATTTGAACCTTAGAGCTAGTATTATTTTGAGTCATTTTAATTTGCGCTCTCGATCGTTTTAATTTATGTACTGAGAATTTTAGTCTAAGAGGGAGGAGCTGATATAACTGGTTACCTATTTTAATATAAAAGCAAAGTCTATTTATATAGGAATGTTTATATCGCTAAGGTATAGGTACTTTATTTTATTTTATTAACACGTTTTTATTAGGTTATAAATTTTGATCAGTTCAAATAGGGATGTAGCGATTATACAAAAACATCGTTACCATTAAAAAAAAGACCATAAAACCACAGGATTTTTTATTAATTAACTGGATAAAAAGAGATTAAAAAAGAACAAATAAACTTTTCACGCAGGTGAAGTCGCGGGCGGTCACTAGTCGACTATAATAGGTATACCTAGGCTAGGCTAAATGATTACTTTTACATGGTTGCATTAATTATTTTAAGTGTAGCGACACAGTTATGTAGCGACATAGTTTTAGTAACGGTAAATATTCGTAGCCGTAGTGGCCGTAGCGGAGTGTCGTAGCGTAGCTACAGACTGATATAAAATCAGTGGACTTCACTTTTGACAGGCAGTCCTCACGCAGTTCTCACACAGTCCTCACGCACTCCTTAGGCAGTCCACAGACAGTCGTCAGTCAATCGGCGTCAGTCGCCAATACTTACTCTTTAGTTTAAATAGTCGCATCCCTATACGCGTGCCTACCGGACACTTGTTGTTGTGATAACCCAACTTACGATAGTCCCTTTATTTTGTAGATGTTATTATATGTGCACAGTAAATTATACGGAGTAGTAACGATAAACGTATTTAATTTATTCCTTCTGATAAAGTAGTGTTAGTGGACATCCTCTTTGATTAAAACCCAGTACTTAAAACCCTACAGTGGTGACCCGTGTTGAACAGTACTTTTTAACGTTTATCGTAAAGTGTTATTTTTTTTGTTTTTTGTTATTAGAGTGTTAATATTAGTACGACTGAACAATGACGGAAAACGCGGTTCCAAATGTTATGCAACAATCGCACAACCCGGTCTGCATATCAGGCGCAAACAATACTGCTGATCTGGCGGCGCTGGTAGCTCAACTCAGCATCGAGGTGGCGGAGTTAAGGCGTTCCCGAGAGACCTACCGAGGGAAGCCGTTCAGGGGCAGAAGTGCCAGCAATAGCAGAAGATGTGATCGAACTCCGTCAAGGGGTAGAGATTCCAGTAGAGGGAGACGAAACCCCCATTGGCTGTGTTACTACCATCATCGGTACGGAGACAACGCTGCAAAGTGCCTGGATCCCTGCAATTGGAAGAAGCAGAAACCACAAGCACCGGCGGAAAACTAAGTGCGATACAGCCGGAGGCGGAGGTTGTTATCGGTTTATCGAATAACCGCCTATGTGTGAAAGACAGAAATAGTGGATTGAAATTTTTAATAGACACAGGTGCGAACGTTTCGGTTATTCCGGCGTCGAAAAAGTGCGTGTCCAACTTCAGTGATAGTGACAGTTACAAACTCTATGCAGCTAACGGGACAGAAATCAAAACATATGGTATGCGAACATTGGTTTTAGATTTTAATTTGAGGAGAGCATTTAAATGGAATTTCATTTTAGCGGACGTTAAACAGCCTATCTTAGGAGCCGATTTTTTAAGCCACTATAAGCTGTTGGTCGATATAAGCTCGCGTAAATTAATTGATCAAGTTACCCATTTAAATGTTCTCGCCTCTATAGTTTGTCATAATGAATGTGAATTATCAATTAAGACTGTTTTAGGTAATAGTATGTGGCATGAATTATTGCTTAATTACCCTGACTTGACGAAATTAGTATCGTACAAAGACACACCTAAACACTCGGTTTGCCATTATATCGAAACTACGGGCCCCCCGGTATACGCGAAAGCCAGACCTCTTCCGCCGGACCGTTATAGGAAAGTTAAGGAAGAGTTTAGTCACATGATGGAGTTAGGTATATGTAGACCATCTAACAGTGAATGGGCCAGTCCATTACATGTGGTGCCCAAGAAAAATGGCGATATTCGGCCATGCGGTGATTACAGGAAATTAAACGCAATAACAAAACCGGATCGCTACCCTGTTCCTAGATTACACGATTTTAAATATTTATTAGCGGGAAAGAAAACTATATTTACGCGGTTAGATTTAAATCGTGCTTACCATTTCATACCGGTGGCCCCGGAGGATATTTCGAAAACTGCAATTATAACGCCTTTTGGACTGTTTGAGTTTCCGCGTATGACCTTTGGGTTACGTAACGCAGCTCAAACATTCCAGCGGTTCATGGATACCGTGGTACTACAGGGCTTAGATTTTATATTCACCTATATCGATGATGTAATTATCGCGAGCGAAAGTGAAAGTCAACACAAAGAGCATCTAAAGGCAGTTTTCGAAAGATTTGATAAGTATGGAATAACTCTCAATGTGTCAAAATGTGTTTTTGGACAGTCAAAACTGGATTTTCTAGGATTTGAGGTATCCACGGAAGGTGCGCGACCGCTTGAGAACAAAGTGCAAGCTATTGTAAATTTTCCGAAACCCGAGACCGTCGAGCAACTACGCCGTTTTCTCGGTATGTTAAATTTTTATCGTGCACATATTCCGAACGCCGTACATTATCAATCTGAATTAAATAAATATTTGCACAATACAAAGAAGCGCGATAAAACTTTAATTGAATGGGATGATAAGGCTGTTGAAGCATTTAAGAAGTGTAAGGAAAGCCTACAAAGCGCCGCAACACTTTCTTATCCTTTACCCGATGCTAATTTAGCGCTGATGACCGATGCCTCAAACAATAGCGTGGGTGCTGTTTTACAGCAAAAGAGCAATAACGGTTGGCAACCGTTAGGTTACTTTTCTAAGAAGCTTTCGCAAGCGGAGACGAAATATTCAACTTATGATAGGGAATTGTTAGCAGTATTTATGGCCATTAAATATTTTAAAAATTTGGTAGAAGGCCGAGTACTATCTATTTACACGGATCATAAGCCTTTAGTATTCGCATTTACGAAATTAAATAGTGATAAAGAAAGCCCTAGGAGAATTCGCCAACTATCGTACATTAGTGAGTTTACCACCGATATTCGACATGTCAGTGGGGGACAAAACGTAGTCGCAGATACATTATCGCGGATAGAAACAGTCAGTTGTCCCACAGTACTTAATTTCACGGATATCGCAGAACAACAAGCTTGCGACGAATACTTAAAGCAAGCCTTGCGCGATTCAGATAAATCAGTTAGTAAACTGCTGTTTAAGCAAGTATTGTTACCGGACTGTGGGAAACCTATCTATTGCGAAGTTTCATCAAGCAAAATTAGACCGTATTTACCTGACAGCTTTAGACAGGAAGCATTCCATTCGGTTCATGACTTAGGCCATCCAGGTATTAAAACTACTAAAACTTTAGTTAAGGAACGTTTCTTTTGGCCTAATATGGACAAGAATGTAACTGAATGGACGAGAGCTTGTCTAAGTTGTCAGAGAGCTAAAATAAATAGGCATACAGTAGCTGGATTAGGAGAATTCGAGCGTGCAGAGCGATTCCAACACGTCCACATCGACATCGTAGGAGTGTTACCAACGTCGGCAGATGGACATAGATACTGCATAACAATGATAGATCGTTGTACCGGTTGGCCGGAAGCTTTTCCAGTGCATAACATCACAGCTGAAACAGTAGCCAGGGTAGTATTTGAAGGCTGGATATCTCGATTTGGAAGCCCATCGAAGCTTACAAGCGACCAGGGTAGACAATTCGAGAGTGATCTTTTCAGTCAGCTAATGAAGTATCTGGGTATTACTAAAATGCGTACAACAACTTATCATCCACAGAGTAACGGCATGGTTGAACGATGGCATAGATCATTGAAAGTGGCCCTTACGGCACGTTTAAATTGCTCAAGTGACTGGGTAGCCGAGCTTCCAGCCGTGTTGTTAGGCTTACGAGTTGCAACTCGCAGTGATAGTGGCGTCAGTGCAGCTCAATTAACTTATGGCAAAACAATTCGTTTGCCAGGTGATTTTTATGAAGACTCTAAAGTAAATTGTACGGATTCGGAATATTTACAAAAGCTTCGCGATTGTATCAAAAGCTTAAGGCCTAGACCGCCAAGTCATGGTAATTCGCGTTCTTTATTTGTTCCTAGTGAGTTAAGTAATTGTAAGAGTGTATTTGTAAGAAATGATGTAATGCGTAAATCTTTACAACCGCCTTATGATGGACCTTATGACGTTATAGTTCGCAGAGACAAAACATTCGATATAAAAATCGGTGATAAGACATCAACCATATCAATAGAAAGGTTGAAACCCGCTTTTATTATTGATAATGATGTAAACAATAGTTTGAATTGTAGTACTAGTAATTATAGTTATTCTTGTTTGGATAACGAGGTCACTCCCAGCAAAGTTCCACAGCAGAGAACCACGCGCAGTGGCCGCGTTATCAGTACACCTGTACGTTTCGCATTATAAACATCTAGTTGACAACAGATGGCGTGTAGTAAGCATTAGGTTTAGCTTTTGTAGTAATTATTGATTCGTAAAGATATAAAGGAAGTTTGTCGCAAATAAATATACCAACAATGTAATTAAAGATTTATTTTAGACTTAAATATTGAATTGTGACTAGCCTATTAATTATTTTACTTTAGCGATACGTATTTTGTTTAAAATTAACGGTGTGTATAAAATTGTGTATAAATATAGTACCCATTAAAACATTTAGGAATACCTACTGACTCAAAACAAAAAGTTTTGGAATACCTGTTATGAATATCTGTAGCTATTGTTATCACAAAGACAATAACAACCATGAGCCTTGCTCAGTTTTATTTTTCTTTTGTCATGTTTTTTGAAAGGTCTACTTTTAGGAATACGCAAAGATGTGTTTCCTAACAGTATAGATTGTAAAACGGTATTTTTAATATCTTTCCGGTCGTTTTCGGATTTTATCCAAATGGTTTTACGATACCGAGGGATAATGTTGTAACGTTGCACAAACGGTCATAACCTATTGTGAACACTTTTAAAGGTTGGGCCGGATATCGACCAACGTTTTGTTTGTAAAAAGTTACCCGTTATGTTCCGTTTCTTTATTACTTTATTAGCTGTGAAAAAGTTTTCGTCCTGCTTAGTGTCTTTATGTTTATTAGTTTAGAATCTTTTTGTAATAACTATGCTTTGTTGTTTATTTTGTACCTAACAGGACTGTGCTATTGTATATTGAATATCTGTTAAGTACTTTATTAGCTTTAGAATATTTTTGTCCTAACATGACTGTACTATTGTGTAAACAATGTTTTGTTATTTTAGAAGCGTGGGAAAGTTTGTTGTCTCAACATTTATGCTATTGCGCAAATAATGTTTGGTGGACGTCACATTCCCCGAAATATATTTGGACAGTTTAACAGCCAATGTGTAATGTAATATGCAGTTGATAATTTTAGAATGTAACTTTGTATATGTATTTTTTTTAAAGGGAGGGACGTATGTAGCGACACAGTTATGTAGCGACATAGTTTTAGTAACGGTAAATATTCGTAGCCGTAGTGGCCGTAGCGGAGTGTCGTAGCGTAGCTACAGACTGATATAAAATCAGTGGACTTCACTTTTGACAGGCAGTCCTCACGCAGTTCTCACACAGTCCTCACGCACTCCTTAGGCAGTCCACAGACAGTCGTCAGTCAATCGGCGTCAGTCGCCAATACTTACTCTTTAGTTTAAATAGTCGCATCCCTATACGCGTGCCTACCGGACACTTGTTGTTGTGATAACCCAACTTACGATAGTCCCTTTATTTTGTAGATGTTATTATATGTGCACAGTAAATTATACGGAGTAGTAACGATAAACGTATTTAATTTATTCCTTCTGATAAAGTAGTGTTAGTGGACATCCTCTTTGATTAAAACCCAGTACTTAAAACCCTACATTAAGCTCCTTAAAATAAAGTACCTATACCTTAGCGATATAAACATTCCTTTATAAATAGACTTTGCTTTTATATTAAATTAGGTAACCAGTTATATCAGCTCCTACCTCTTAGACTAAAATTATCAGTACATAAATTAAAACGATCGAGAGCGCAAATTAAAATGACTCAAAATAATACTAGCTCTTAGGTTCAAATTCGATTGCAATAGTGTAGCGCACGGAACGGCAACGGCGCGATTAGCCGCTTCCGAGCCATTATTTTGAATTTTTTGGCGGGAAAACGGTTTTTGGCTTATAATTTCGAAACTAAGAGGCCCAGAGAGTTTAAAATTTTGCCTCGTGTGTGCTGCAATTATAACATATCATTTGATCTTTAAAACGAAACTCTAACATATACAGTTACAGCAATTCACCATGTGTCAGCCGGTGACACGGGTCCCCAGCTTACACATAGATATCGGCTCGTAGCTCAAAAACCTTTCGAGTTAAAGTTTTGAAAAATTTGGAGCCTAATGCTGCAATTTGGCTGAAAATTTTGAGGTATAGTACATAATCGTAGCTTAAATAATAACGAAAATACAGCTGTGCAAGCCAGTGACACGGGTCCCCAGCTCGCACACAGTTTTATGCTCGTAGTTTCAAGAGTATATGAGTGTGATGGTTGGTTTTTTTGGATATTATTGCTGCAATTAGGCTCTAAATTTCTGACTATAGTCTAAAACCCTAACCTCACTGGTTTGCCTTAACGGCATGTGTAAGCTGTAGACACGTGTCGCCAGCTCGCACACATAAAACAACTCATGGTAACGAGCTTATGGTGGCTGCTATTATTATGTATGGAAGTTTGATGGCTGCTATTATGCTAATATGGCATGCTTAGAATTTCTCTATAGCCTATGAGGAAGCTGGAGACCCACTCATCTCCGAGTGCAACCTAACCACAACCGAATGCTCTAACGGCGTTCCAAACATTTGAGCGTGACGTTCGGTTGACACAACCGTCGTTCCAAACGTCAGAGCGTTGCAACCAAACAACCATCAAAAATGATGGTTGTAAAACACTCTGACGTTTGTCTATAGAAAAAATGTCAATGTCATTTGACATTATTTTGTATTTTTGATGTTTTTATGTCTAATTTTTAAAATAATTATGGTAGATCCTCAAAAAACGGATTTTATTTGATTTAGTATAAAGAAAAGTTTAAATTATTCGTATTCCAACTGGAAAATGAAGAATTTGTATTGACATTGACATTTAAAGTTCTTGGTCGTTCCAAACCTTAGAGCGAGTTAAAAAAAACAGTTGGATTTAAGTACCTGTAATTGATGCAGTGGCAGCAGCGCGTGGTTAGAGTAGTGGTGGTATAGACGAATACGAACACTGAACACTAAATATCACTTAAGTTCACAATCACAACACGTTTATTTTAACACACAAAAACCGAAGAAAAAACAGTCATTTCATTTTTTACATGACAGTTACTAATGTCTCGTTTTATTTTCTTCTTTTTCAGAACACAAACTTTTTAATTGTCAAAAAAGGTTTTATAACTATAAAACTCAACACTTTCCCTCAATTAAGTTTGAAGCACTGAGCTGATAATAACTACGTTTGTTTATAGCGCCATCAGTCCAAGCTCGACGCATATTTGATTGAGTCGTGGTCTTGGTACTGGCTTAGTCAATATGTCTGCCAGCTGAGTGGCAGAGCTGGTCTTAGTCACAATCAAGCTTCCGTCCTGCACCATCTCACGAACGAAAAAATGTCGAACACGTATGTGTTTGGTTCGTTTATGAAACTCAGGGTTGTGGGCAAGTCGAATGGCTGCCTCATTGTCAACTCTTAGAGTAGGGGTTTGGATGGGGCCAACCATAAAGCTATATACCCGTTGAAGCCAAATGAGTTCTTTGGCCGCTTCGCTTGCAGCAACTATTTCCGCTTCAGTCGTCGAGATTGCGACGGATGGTTGTCTCTGGCTTAACCAAGATATAACACCTCCGGCAAATAGGCAAGCTACACCTGAGGTAGATCTTCCAGTTGAAGGATCGCCAGAGTGGTCTGCATCACTGTATCCTTCTATAACATTGCTGCCTTTTCCTCGGTGATATCTAATCCCAACATTGATGGTACCTTTGAGATATCTGAAAACTCTTTTCACCTTCAACCAATCCGTTTTGCTTGGATTACTGAGTTTCCGGGATAACACACCAACTGCGAAGGCAATGTCTGGACGAGTGCCTGTCATCAGGTACATCAAGGCGCCAATTGCCTCTCTATAAGGGAAGGTATCAGTATCAGCTTTCCCTGATTCTGAGCTCTCTTCTTCACTCTTGTCCATAGGTGTCGAGACTGGATTACAATTGGCCATGTTAAACCTTTCTAAAATTTTGTTAACGTAAGCCTTCTGGTTTATCACAATTGAATCTTTCTCTTGTCTGATTTCTAAGCCCAGGTAGTAGGATGCTGGCTTCGTTGTGATCTTTAACTTCTTTTGCAAATCTTCTAGAAACTTGTTCGCAAGAGTTTCGCTTGAAGCTGCCACCAGGCCGTCATCAACGTACAGGGCTATCAAAATCTTTCCCTCTTTGGTTTGTTTCGCAAAGAGACAGCAGTCTGCCTCGCACTGCTCGAAGTTTAAGTCCAATAGGATTTTCTCAAAGCAGGAATTCCAACAGCGCGGCGCTTGCTTGAGGCCATAGAGACTCCGATTGAGTTTCCATACCTTGTCTGTCCCATCATCAAGGCCTTCAGGCTGTTTCATGTATAGGTCCTCTTCAAGTTTGCCGTTCAAAAATGCAGTTGCTACGTCAAACTGAATTAGGTGCATGTTTTCTTTTGCACACACACTGAGGAGAGCTCTAATGGTTGTCATTCTGGCGACTGGGCTAAAGGTCTGGTCATAATCAATGCCTTTCCTTTGTCTAAAGCCTTTAACTACAAGGCGTGCCTTATACTTTTCGATAGTTCCATCAGGATTCACTTTGATGCGATATATCCATTTATAAGGTAGTGCCTTTCTACCAGGCGGTAAGTCACACAGTGTCCAAACATTATTCTCCATTAAAGAGTTCATCTCGCTTTTCATTGCTTCCAACCATTTTTCACGATCTTCCCGATTCATGGCCTCTTTATAGCTGCTTGGAAAGTCATCTGTTGCCACAGTGCAGATGAAGTCATCATATTTCTTTGGACGTTGAAGATTATTGCGGTCCCTTAAGTTATACCTAGGTTCTTCGACCACAATTTCTCCCTCTTCTTCGCTACAATCATAAAATCCTTCCTGATGATCTATGTTCTCATTTGGGAGTTCTTCTTCATTTACTTGACCAAAGTCTTCAGTATCACCAGTGACTTCGTCTTGTTGGACTCGATCGTAATCTCCATTATCATTCTCATCTCCCTCTAGATTACGACTTGAGGATTCAGCAGGCTCATTTAAGGTTTGTTCTGGATTTTCATCCATGACTCCCTCTATTTCTCTGGGTTTCCGCTCTGCTGTCCACAAAGAAACTTTGAATTCTACGTCACTTGTAAAGGAAACGTCTCGAGAACGCATGGTTTTCGTACCATCCCAGATACGATAACCGTCATCGTTTTCATACCCAATAAGCTTTCCTTTAATAGCCTTTTTATGTAGCTTCTGACGTTTTTGTTTTGGTATGTGCGCATAACACACGCTGCCAATAATTCTTAAGTGGCTAATCTTTGGCTTTTTGCCGTGCCATAGCTCAAACGGTGATTTGCCATCTTCTTTAGTTGGTCCTGTTCTATTCAGAACATATGCAGCAGTGTTAATAAGTTCTGCCCATAAATATTGCGGTAGCCCTTCCCTTGCATGCAGCATTGATCTTGCAGCTTCAACCAGTATTCTATTTTCCCGCTCACTACACCCATTTTGTTCGGGCGTGTATGGCATTGTAAGTCTTTGCTGTATGCCGCGGCTGTTCAGTACTTTTCTGACTGCTTCATTGTCGAATTCTCCTCCGTTATCACTTAGCAATGTTTTCACAACATGTCCGATGGTATTGAATTCATTGAGTACTTGAATCAATTTGTCTTTAACTTCAGACTTGTGTCTTAAAAAATAAACATGGCGATAGCTAGAATAATCATCTTTGAAAACGACGAAGTATCTGAATTTTGAACCACTTGGAGGAAAGGGTCCACAGACATCGGTGTGTAGCAGTTCACCAGGTTTGGTTGCCCTTGGCCTAGTCCCAAACTTGAGTCTATGTGCTTTTCCGAATATGCATGCCTCGCATTTCATCTCATCGGCTGGTAAATCGACTTTAAATTCCCTTTTGACTAGAGCTCGAACATGTCTCTTGTCTTGATGAGCGAATCTTTCATGATATACCTGCAGCATATTTGTGCCCGTAATGGCATTTACTTCTACTAAATTTGACTGCTTTGCAGGGATGATGGTCCTTAACTGTAGTTTATATAGTCCTCCTCTTGGATTTCTTCTCCCTACAATTTTTGTTTCTCCATCAATGTCAAGTTTACAACTTGTGGCAGTCGACGTGAATAAACTATTCTGTACAACGTCTTGTGCTGCTAAAGTTGAAAATAGGTTCTTTGTCAAAGACGGTACAAGCCAGACATCTTTCAGTTCTATGGTTTCCTTCTTGTTACCTACTGTTGACTCCACCATAACACGTCCTTTCCCAATTGCTGGTACGACTGTTCCATCTGCCGTCTTCACAGATTGGTTGTTGGAATCAAAAGGTTCGAATTCGCGAAACACATCTTTTCTGACTGAGATATGCGTTGTTGCTCCGTTGTCTACAAACCAATTCTCTCTGTCTTGAATTGTAGTCTGAGCACATGCATTAACCATCATTAATGTCACGCTTTGAACTTGTTTCGACTGCGACCCTGATGCTAACGAGCTTGAAGTTGGTTTAGGTGGCCTCCCATCCTTAATCCACTTTTTGCACTTGCGAACTCTATGTCCTTTTTCAAAACAATAGTTGCAAATCAGCTGCTCGTCCTTCTTTTGTTTTATCGGTCTCTCATTACGTGTAGTCATTAGTGTGTCTTGTTGTCGAAAGTTTTCTTGAAGGTTCAAGTCCTTTTCATATTTGCACAGGTGACTTGTCAAACTGTCAATTGTTCTCTCAGATTGTGTCAACATGAGCCAGCTTGACTTGAAGTTGAAAAATCTGTCATCAAGAGTATCTAACACCTTGCAAATCAAAAACAATTGAGGGAGCTTGGCAGTAGTGTCTATTTTTGAAATCTCTACAGTTAAATCATTCCATAAATTCTTTAGCTTCGACATATGAGTTTGAATGTCATCCTCTTTATTATATCGTGACCCAAAAAATTCTAGACACAGGTCAAAGGCTCTGTCCTCTGTTTGCCCATCAAACAATCTATGTAGTTCTAGCCACACCTCGCGTGCAGTCTCAAACCTCATTACTTTCTTTAGTGTTTCTTCCGTCATATTTGTAGTCAGTATCAACAGAGCGCAACAGTCTGCCTTCTTATATCTCGCTAAAGCTTGAATACAAGGTGCGACAACTGCGTCACCTGCCCCTTGTATGGGTACTGGCTTACTAAGTCTACCATCTACCACTTCCATCGCGTCTGCTGTTCCTCGCAGGGCAATAGATATTTTGTATTTCCATGTCGACCAATTTGATTTTCCTTCAAGAAAACCAATAGTTAGTTTCGTAGAAAAATTTTCCATCTTGCGGGAGCTTGCGGGCCGGATAACCGTTGGATTTAAGTACCTGTAATTGATGCAGTGGCAGCAGCGCGTGGTTAGAGTAGTGGTGGTATAGACGAATACGAACACTGAACACTAAATATCACTTAAGTTCACAATCACAACACGTTTATTTTAACACACAAAAACCGAAGAAAAAACAGTCATTTCATTTTTTACATGACAGTTACTAATGTCTCGTTTTATTTTCTTCTTTTTCAGAACACAAACTTTTTAATTGTCAAAAAAGGTTTTATAACTATAAAACTCAACAAAAACAACCAAACAACCGACGCTCAAACGTTCTGCTAGGCGATTGTGTAAAATCAATCGTATTCATTTGACAGTTCATATTGTATCATAATAATGTCATCCCATACAAATTGCAGCCGATGGAATACGATATGAACTGTCAAATGAATACGATTACCTTACGCAATCGCACCCCTGAACGCAACCCAACCCTGAACGCAACTTAGGTTTGGAACGCGCCTCATCACATCACTATCCGTCGTCGTTCTGTCATTCATGTCATGGCTGAGTTGTCAAAAATGTTGGCATTATTTCCATCTGTTTTACTTGGCAAAATTTGTTTTTCCTAATTTTTCAGTTTTTCAGTGTGAAAGAAGAAAAGAAGTGGCAGTGATAAAGGTTTGATCACTTATGATCTTTCTCATTTTATTCAAAAAGTGTGTTTATGTAGGATCAGAAACTAAAACGAAACAAACGTAGATAATAATTTCAAATCTCTCTTTACTTACTTATTTGTCCCTCTGGTATTTTTGTTTGTTGTTTTCTAGTCCCTTTTATTTAGTTGTGTTTATTTTTACTTCAATAAGTAGTCAGAACGTTGTTTCAGTTGTTTGCGCCCAACCCCAGGTGGAAACCTTAGTAATGTGATGACATAATGAGCAATAACAACTGATCGCTCCAAAAGATTCGATTTAAGATTTGTTAAAATGGATACTATGCTTGAGTCCCCAGCCAAAACCAGCCCTTCAAATGAGGCTGAAGGCTATGTCGAGAGTGAAACAGACTATTCCAGTATCAGAGGAAAGGTATGCATTGTATTCTTCTTGCTGTTGTCACTAATATATTAGCTTTCTAATTTGGGTATTTGGCTAAACTTCAATGATTAACTGTTTATATATATGACCATCAATAAATGAACGAAAAACATGTATCTATCAATCAGGAAATTAAATAGTTTTATACTTTTATTTTCCAATACGCATAACATGAAGTTTAACTACCTACTAGATTATTGGATCACAATATTATTTAAAATGTTTTTAAATAATTGTGTGTTCATAATATTAAATTAAGTTTTGCTTAACATTATAATCACTGACGCTTTTGGGATTAACCCCAACTGGTATACTGCCTGTAAATATTGGTACCCTGTTGCATCATCTAACCAACTGGTAAAAGTCAAATGTATGACTAATATTTTATCATATTATTGCCTGTAGCCAGACTGACCAGTTGTACTGACTTAATTTGATTTTTTTAAAACTCTTTACTTTACATTCAATATTTATAATGATGAAGGTTTCTATTTCAGTTTAATTAATTATATATTATCATATACAATTACTAATTTTGTGTAAATAAATATGAAACAGATGTGAATGTAAAATGTTGTGTGTGTGTTATGTTTATATTTTTAATGTTCATAATAATTTATGAATAAAACAGATGATCCTGGTGAGCCCTACGGCTGATGAATACGAACTGCTGCACAAGCAATTGTTGGAAAGGCTGGAGGCAGGAAATGGGGAAATCATTTATGACATTGGACAAGGGGAAGGTAAGGTTTTGTAGATACATACATTACAGAAACTTTGATATTTTATTTCAAGCAGCTTTTTTGAATCCTTTTAATTCTTGAAAGTTAGTAAGTAGGTAATACAATCTGGCTTTTGTAAGTTTTCAAATAAACCTGAGTAAATAAAGTAAACATTACATTATATTATACTGTTTGGTAAAAATTTAGCACAAAGATAAAAAATGGGTATTTATTGGTATTATTATTAATAAAACTACTTGTGTTGCTACTTACTCAAACATCAAATCTGGTTTTGGTTTTAACATTATAAAGGTTTGTCAATAAAACAGTCTGCAATCTGTTACTCAATATCTTAATGATAAAAATAGTATTTCCTTATGATTTTCGACATAATTACTATCAGTCATCTGTTTTATCTATACTATATCGGTTGGTGATAATATGATGCAATCTTTTGCAGTTACAGTAATTATGTAATTTGTTATAATTTTATTAATTGCCTTTGTTACCTTATACAATATTTAATCAAGTGATTTTATTTTATATTCCTTTTAAATTACATATTTAGATATCAATTACTTGGACTACAGATTTTCCTTTCTCAAAACACTTGTGCAATGCAAATGACTAATAATAAAGTGTAAGTATAAATATTGTTTACAAAACAACTTCATATTTTCAAATGGACTTTTTATACATGAAATCTTGATTATTGGTAAGCCCACACCACAACTGAATAGATGTGGTGTGGTGCGAACATTCTATCTATTATTTTCATGATATCTTTACTGTACATTGATATTTGATTAATGAAGGGAAGAGATACACCTATAACTTTTTTAGATGTAACTACTTACAGTACCTACGTACTTAAAAATTAACCATGTATAATAAAATAAGTGATAAAAGTAAAATAACAACAAAATTAATCATCTTCCATTTAGCTATGAGTTTAATGCAAATTACATGAGTACTTACATACAAATACTTTTTTATCATTGGATATAAGACGGGCGAGGGTTGACGGAGGATGAGTACAATGCTTCGGTGGCGACGCTGCAGTCGCTGGTGAGCGGCGGGCGCGTGTCGTGCGTGGAGCTGCGCCGCTGGGAGTGCGGCTCCGGCCTCACCGGCCAGTACTTGCTGCGCACGGAGCTCGACCACACCGACTTCATGGAGATCAGGTCTAGACATTGAACACCAGCAGTCTTACAGCCATTCTTTAACATTTGGAATGCCATGCCCTGTCACATTTTTGGCATGGCAATGTATACTTTAAAGATTTTCTTATGACTTCTACTGTGAAGGGCATAGTAACCAAATGACACACCCCAGACACTCCATACAACCGCTCTGTTATATTATAACTTCATCAGCATCCCCCTACCCTTATCCCAATTTATTTGGGGTCGGTGCAGTGCGTCCTTCTCTTCCTTCCCTTCCTGTCACTCGTCATCTCCTTATCCACTCCCTTCACATTCATATCATTCCGCACACAATCCATCCATCTTTTCTGCGGTCTTCCTCTTACTTTCCAGCCCTCAACATCCATATCCATTACTCTTCTAATAACATGCCTTTCATCTCTTCTCATAACATGCTCAAACCAAGCCACACGATTCCCTTTCAACTTCTCTGTTACTGGTGCTACTTTCAGACTTCCTCTGACATACTCATTCCTAATTTTATCAAAGTCAAATAAGCTTTATTCAAATAAACTTAATTATTAAGTACTTTTGTCGTCGTGGAGATCCTTAGGGGAGGCCTATACCCAGCAGTGGGTGTCGTGCGGATGATATGATGATGATGATGATGAAGTACTTTTGAATCCATTCGCGTCACACCACACATCCACCTCAACATTTTCATCTCTGCTACATGTAATTTCCTTTCATCCATCTTCTTCATAGCCCAACATTCTGATCCATACATGACTACTGGCATTATTACGAACTTATAAATTATATTATAACTTATAACTACCTTGAATTTTTAGATTTCAGCATTTCAATGCTAATTTATATATTAAGTTACTTAATATAATTGAACAAATACTAGAAAAAATCGACTTACCCGTAGCAGCTCAGACGGGACTCGAATCCGCACCCTTAGGATTGGGCCGGAATCCTAAGGGTGCGGGTTCGAGTCCCGTCTGAGCTGCTACGGGTAAGTCGATTTTTTCTAGTATTTTTTCAATTATATTAAGTAACTTAATATTATAACTACCTATTCCACAGACACTACACAGATGACGTTTTGTACACGCGCGACTGTGTGTGTAAAGATAGGTCTACTATGGGAAACGTATCGCCTCATATGATACACACACACAGATAAACATATTGGTTTTTCATCATTTTAACAATAAATATGTATTTACTGGTGATAAGAAATGTTTCCATGAGTGATATTTAATGTTTTGCTTTGCTTTTTGCAACTTAAATTCACGCCACACCGTGCACGAAAGTTGACAGCTGTTGAAACTTACGACTAAAGAGCACACGATTCAGACGGGGCGAGGAGTGTCCTTTCTGTACTATTACTTATATCTATTCTGTGCTAATTATAAAAGCAGTATACCAAAAAACCTACTTGACATTGGCTAATGCACAAACCGTGCGAGCCAGAAAAAAAATATATATACAGAGTGGAGAGGACAATGCGACAATAAATTAAATATCGTATATCTAGTAACGCTCCCAGTCTGCCTGTAAAATTTATATTAAAAATACCCAGTAGTTTAGTCACAAGAAAGATTTTTTCGTTTTTAACATTTTCTACATGCTGTATCTATTACTAAGCTTTTGCCGAAAACCCTTCATCAGTATAAATTAACACAACGTTGCCAAATTGTACCTTATGCTTATACCAAAAAATATATACTGGAAATCGAGATAATTGGAATGAGGAGAGTACGCCACTTTGGAGGCTTAGAATAATTATTCCTTTGTGCCAACAAAATACTTAGAGAGATTCTTAAAAACTGTAATGGTGTCACACAAACAAAGGCTTAAGTGGAGAGACTTATTTCATAAACTGTAACAGGTGCAAATTATTTTTTTTTATATTTTCAATGTCTCCATTATATTGTCGTTAGGGTGGCGGTGGTAGGCAACGTAGACGCGGGCAAGTCGACGCTGCTGGGCGTGCTGACGCACGGCGAGCTGGACAACGGGCGCGGGTACGCGCGCCAGCGCCTCTTCCGGCACAAGCACGAGATGGAGAGCGGCCGCACCAGCTCCGTGGGCAACGACATACTCGGCTTCGACAGCATGGGTACGTAGTATGAGCCGTTTACACGGATTAAGTTGTAAATTAACTCAATTTTCCCGTGTTCACAGCCGAGTTTCCAATTAAGTGTCGCAAATGATTAAATAAATTGAATCTAGTCTATTTTTTGGGCAAGTAACCGCGCCCGCGCCACCCGCACCGCATGCTCCCCCCGCTGAGCGTGGTCACGCGATGTACTTGCCACATGTAGACAGACTATTTAGTTGGTTCGACAATCTACTTACTGCTTAAACCGTGTGAACGACAATTCACAAAAATTCAACTTTAAATTAAATTGCCCATTTAGTTACTAAGTACTTAATCGCTTGAACCATGTAAACAGCCCATTAGGCATAGATCATTTTATATGCCTAGTCTAGATAGTGTTCCGCTTTTGACGTACTAAACCAAACAGGCCAGGTGTTTTTAGCATCATCGCGTCCAAAAGTATTGTATTAACAACTATGGCCGCGTCACACCATCTCACTACAATGTCTGCGTGTTTTTATCAGCCAAAAACTTGGCTGATATATTTTTTGGCGTTTTGCCGCACGAACGATTAATAATATTTAGCTATATGTGGAAGCTTGTAATTGGCCTTCGACAAAGAATATAGGCAGACCGGTTAAATGAGTCCGGGGGTGGTGAGAAATGCGGGCGGCAGGGGCTCGCCGCCCGTCGCCCGCATCGCCCCCGTTCTCGTCTCCCCTCGCGCCTCTGTACCCCGCGGGCGACGACACATTTCGCACAACCGGTGACCGGTCGGCCTATAATAGGGAATATGCATAAGTCACCGATTTTAATGAATTTGAACTTGATCGCTGCGGATACTTAAAAAAGATGATGGAACAGAAAAAAAAGAAAAATTTATTATTTTAGTTTTATCACACGATGAAATCACGGGAAAATAACGATATTTTTTTTTTCGGATATAATGCACTTAACAGTCAGATAGAATATCGAATAAGAAAGAATATTTTGTATGACACATATGTACTTAAACGCAAAATTTAGGGAGATAATTGAAGATTATCGGCTAACTCCATATTAAACGCGCCTGAAACACACATTAAACGTGACACTGACAAATGACGTCACCGTTTTGTATAGAGCGTTTTCGGCGGGTGCTGCTGCGCGCTAACTTCAAGTAACTATATCACGAGAAAAAAACGCATGAGAATAGTACATTATGAGACAAGTTAGCTTAGGTTGCTCATTGCGCACAAGGCTGTGGGTTGCAGCCCGAGCCGCAGGCGAGGGCGTAACTCAGCCGAGTGTGCAATAAGCAAAAGCTCACGAGTTTCATACGACGTTTTTCAACACATTTGCGAGGAAAAAACAAAGTAATTTACCACACAGCAACAAATACGACAAAAACAAAATATGTCAATTATGGGAAAAGGCGCGCAGGTTTTTTTTTGTTTTTTTCACGCGCCCAACGCAAGAATATTTTTCGAACAAAGAGGTGAGGAGCATACAGCCTACTTCAAAATTTTAATTTCAAGTGATAAAATGCAAATATTTTAATATTTTATAACAAAATATTGTGAATTATGAATAATGGGGTTGGTAAACTTTTTCAAAGAGAATTGTTTTATATTTTTTTTGATAGCACAAGGTTGAAGAATAAAGAAAATAATATTATGTTTTTTTATTTTACCTTGTTAACTAAATATATTTTTTTATATTATTATCGCGATAAAATATCATACATACGGCTGAACAAGAAGTTCCTTTGCATTTACTGATTTAAAAAACTGATTGACAGATTTGACAGACAGTGACAAAGAGTAATCATACCTTTGTTTTTTTTGTTTTGAGCAACAACATAGAAAGTCTTTGGAGCAAAGGCATAACCTACGGATACAGCCGTAATAGTGATTTATTGTACTATGCTGTAAATTAAAAATTAATTTTTTTATTTAAATTAAAATGAAGCATTATAAAAATTCCGCAATTTGTTATTCCTGACTCCAAAGCCAAAAGCTACCAGAAAATATATAATTCACAACAGTTTTGGAAAAGTTTACCAACCCCATTTAATAATAATAAACATTCGTTTGACTTAATTAAGGAATTACACATTTATTTATTCCAAAAATGTATATGAATTTTCAACAGCATAAAACCTCTTTGTTGTAACGAAAAAAAATTACTGTATTAACCGGGCTAAATTGGGAATGCTTTGTTTACTTGACTAGAACTTGCAGTAAGGTACTAATTTAACTTTGTAGGGTTAATTCTATTACGTACTAGTGTTTTATATATTATTGCACGCGTTTGTTATAGCTCGGTTTATGGCCCTAAAAGCGATGTATTAGGGCTCACTTTACGAGCAAGTGTGTTGAAAAAGTTTTAATATTACAGTTGATTTTCTCACGCTTACTTACTTTTGATTTTGATTAAAAAAAATTGATGCATATTCCCTATTAGGTTGGTGGAATTCCTCGATTGTCTGTAAGATGTACTTGTAGGTAACGTGGTGAACAAGCCAGACCACGGCACACTGGATTGGGTGAAGATCTGCGAGAAGTCGTCGAAGGTGATAACGTTCATCGACCTGGCGGGCCACGAGCGCTACCTCAAGACCACCGTGTTCGGCATGACGGGCCACGCGCCGGACTTCGGAATGCTCATGGTCAGTTTTACTTTACAGCACTGCACACTCGTTGTCGTAAGGCTGCGTTCAGACGATAACACACGACCCGAGCTCAATCCGAACTCAACTCTTGTACGCATTTCCTTTCACATTTAAGAGACAAACGATTTACTGCAATAAAATGGTATGGAATGAGCGGTTTTCTGACAGCTGAGAATTTTAGTTTATTTTTATATTGATAGATGGCACTATTCAACTAGGTAGTTTTTTTTTATTTTTCCTAGCTTCTGAGTACCTATACCACTTAATTATTCAACACTATTACTCCCTGTGAGTGCTGGGTGCAAATCACATTCGACTATGAGTGGAAATGAGACGGGATGAGAAGAGAAAGGACTTACTTGGTGATGGAACTTGAGCTGGCAGCGTGACGAAGCCGCGATACAGATCGTGGCTGGAGATCTTCTGACCAAGGTCTCGTTAGGTTTATATGAGCCGACACAATTTCACTTTTCACCCACTGAACTTAATGTCTGAGCTGAATACACTTAAGAACTGTTTAAGTACCGGCCGGTTAACTATCAAATGAGAAGAATCTAGCAGGTTCGAGCGCGACGCAGTGCTCACGTTCCTTTCGCTTCGCAGTAAATTTAACAACGTTCCAACTGCGACTGGCCGGCAGCGAGCTTAGTTCGTTCGCGGGTCCGGTCGAGTGAGTGAGATGCGTGAATAAGTGAGAATGACAGTCGTCGCGGTGTTGGCGCGAACACTCCCTGAAGAGGAGTAGATTGCCATAACAACATCAAAAATTGGCATTGACTCCTTTCATCCTTTGCTTTTTTCTTAAAAAGTTACGTACTTAGTTAAACAACGACATCTAGCCGTCTTTTAGGTACTACTTTTTTTTAAACAGCCTTTTGAAAACCGCTCATTGAAGAGCGTACAATGTGTTGATTCCAGATGGTTGAAATAACGAACATGGTGCAACCTTTATAGTAGCTTAGAAATAAAATAAAATAAAAGATTTTCATTGACTTTGAAAAAAAAATAGATTTACAAATTATAACGTCGTCCGTCAGTCAGAATAATCTACAGCCATACCACAAAAGATTTTAAAACACTGTTTTAAATGTAATGCCGTCTCTGTCAAACAATATTGTCAAAAAGTGACACCAAATTTAAACAGCGTGTATTCCAGCAGACGAATCGCTGAGTCATCGTTCTCCACTGCATAGAGTAAGTATGTACGTACATTTTAACCATGGAAAGTAAAATATTGAATATTACAAACAAATTACTTTCCGTGGTTAAAATGTATACTTAATGGTGATCGATGACTAAGCGATTTGTCTGCTGGAATGCACCCAGTCGAAGTTAAACACTCGTTGAACAGTGTTTTAAAATCTTTTGTGGTGAGTAAGGCTGGTATTGTCCATTCCACTCACAGATAGGGGCGAACGCGGGAATAGTGGGCATGACCAAAGAGCACCTGGGCCTAGCGCTGGCGCTGTCGGTGCCAGTGTTCGTGGTGGTGACCAAGGTGGACATGTGCCCGCCTAACGTGCTGCGCGACAACCTCAAGCTGCTGGCGCGCGTGCTCAAGTCCTCCGGCTGCAGGAAGGTGCCCGTTATGGTCAAGAACAAGGACGACGTCATCGTGAGCGCCACCAACTTCGTGTCGCAGAGGTGAGCGCTATAACGCGGGCATAGTGGGCAGTGGGGCTGGCGAAATTACGAACATGGTGCAACCTTTATAACCGTTATAATTATAACTTTATATTGAATAGAAATAGACTGCATTGAAAATACCACTATATTATCAGGGGGGCCTCACTCCGCGCTTAAACATTTATTATTATTATTTTGGCTCTTCAACAATGGGTACACTGATTACAGACAATTTAATAGCAATACGGCTCTTAAACTAAATGCCCCATTACTTATAGGAGGGCACTACATGCACCAAACAATACAAAATTATGTTATGTTACTTAGAATGGAAATATTTTATTTGTAATTATTTGTCATATTGATTTCTGTTGTTGAATAAATAAAAAAATGTTACTTAGATATAAAAGTAATAGGTACAATAGACAACAGTTCTGCGAAATTATCACTTTCTTAATACTAGGTATGGAAGTTGGATTAAGATCTTTTATATTAGCCTACTGCTCATGCTCACGGCTGACTAAGTCGAGCCAGCGCACGAGGAATGTCATGTGTCTCATGCAAAGAGAAGCGCTTTGGAGATGCTTATAATAATAAGCACGCAGTGCTATGCATTTTGAAATTGTTATTACCGTGTAGCGAGAGTGGCTTATTATTTGAATGTCCTCGCGCAGATGGACTTCTGTACGTTAGTGTTATTATAAAAATAATATCTGTGCGTGCGGTTGCACAGATATTATATAGTTTAGGTGATAATCTACATTGTTATCTCAAACATTAAATACATTTTTTTAAACTTATCTAAAAACAATAAAAAAAAATATATATATACCTACTTGAACATAAAAAAGATCGATTGTTTACCACCGAAAACCCCCATATACCAAATTTCAGCGAAATCGTTAGAGCCGTTTCCGAGATCACAGAAATAAATTTATACTAGCTTCTGCCCGCGACTTCGTCCGCGTGGATATTAGAGAAAATCCTTAGGGAACCTTCAACCAGGATCTGACCAGCCATTTTTACGCATTACGGTTTCCCGTTCCAGTTCCCTTTCCCGTACGCGTTCGCGTTCGCGTTCGCGTTCGCGTTCGCGTTCGCGTTCGCGATCCCGTTCCCGTTCCCGTTCCCGTTCCCGTTCCCGTTCCCGTCCCCGTCCCCGTCCCCGTCCCCGTCCCCGTCCCCTGGATGTGCATGTCCAGGTCCAATCATGGCCACCGTGTTGGACTTCAAAATAAATGTCATTTTCGCAACCACCATCCCATGAAACCTCAAGAACGACATCCACATCGATTTTCATGTTTACTTACCCCATTTACACCTTAAGGGAGGATTTTCAAAATAACAAAATATGTGTTTGCCTATTTATTTTTAGACATGCTCCTACGAATTTTAAAGTTGTAATGTCTATTTTATATTATTTTTCCATACAAAATTTTAACCCCATTTTCACCCCTTTAGGGGTTAAATCATGTCCACCGTGTTGGACTTCAAAATAAATCTCATTTTCGCAATCACCATCCCATAAAACCTCAAGAACGACATCCATATCGATTTTTATGTTTACTCACCCATTTACCCCTAAGTGGTTGATTTTCAAAATAACAAAATATATGTTTGCCTATTTATTTTTAGATGTGCTCCAACGAACTTTAAAGTTGTAATGTCTATTTTATATTATTTTTTCATACAAAATTTGAACCCCATTTTCACCCCTTTAGGGGTCAAATTATGTCCACCGTGTTGGACTTCAAAATAAATGTCATTTTTGCAATCGTCATCCCCGAAAACCCCAATAACGACATCCATATCTATTTTTGGGGTTTTTTTACCCCTTTTCACCCCCATTTCATCCCAACAGGGGTTCAAATACTAACAATAACAATATACGTTGCGTTAGATGTCTATCCATAAGCCTAAATTATAAATTTAGCGATTTTTACTTCGAAAATAAAGGATTTTCTTTAATACACAACTTCATCCCCCTTTTGACCCCTTCGGGGGTAGAATTATAAAAAACGCTGAGACCCGTATTTATTTATTTTCAATAGTCAGTGTACAGTCTTACACTGCACATAACTAAACCTACCTCTTTTTAGCTTACGCTGCGGCCTACATTTGGAAGCCGCGCGGATTGTTTACTTTATTATTTAATTATAATTTCATTTTAGTGCTTAACTAACTACTATAGAGAAAGGTACAGCCACTTTAATTAACTATTGTTTACATATTTATCGTCAATATAACTTTAACTGTGGAACGTGGTTTCTCTGCTGCACTCCTACAACATCAACTTATCTTATCAACTACCTAAGCTTCAAATGTATAGTGGACACACCATACATTTAATGGTCCTTCGAGTTTTAAATTTAAAGAGGATTTAACGGTCCTTCGTGAATAAGGACTTGGTGTTTTAGTGTTTCTTACTACAGTAGCGAATCGGTGCGGCTGGCCTCCCACAAGCGGGTCTCACCAGTCGTATTGAGACAGGACGCACATACTGTATACAGAGTACTAGTGCACCGAGTTGCTGAACAACGACCATATCAATTCGGAGGGGAACAACATTTGTTTCGGATCCTGAAGATTTGGATACGTGAAGACTACAACCAGATAAGTGGTTTTCGCTACACCTGCTAAACTACTTCACACCTGTCACCGTCAACTACGTGCTGGTCTGTGAGTTTTTTAGTCAACTAACTAACTAACTATCAACTATTATCAACATGAGCAAACTAGAACTTCAACAAGCTTGTTTCAACAACATCAAGTTCCTGTGTACTAACTACAGCAAGGATTCCGCGTCGAGGAAGAATGAGGAATACCTGAACAAACGTTTGGAATCACTTGAAAATCAGTGGTGTGATTTCGACGAAAGACACGCTCAACTTATTTTGGAAGTGGACGATAAAAACATCAACTATTTTACGGATGACATCTACAACAAAACAAAAGAAATGTTCATGAAAACTAGAGCTGACATTATGAAGAGGCTGGAACAAATAAATGATCAAAAACGGGAGGTAAATTTCGATCTTACGGATGTACCTGCGGAAGAGAACTCAGATGATTGCCAGCACCTACTCACCAAGCAGGAATGCAACTTTAACGCAATCGATCGTGTCATGTCAAAAATTAACATGCAACTTATTTTTGAGAAGTGGGAGCTGGAAGAAAATCTAGCGCTTTTGAAGTCCAAGTGGGAGCCCATCGACAAACTGCACTGGGTGATAGATTTTCAACTGAAGGGGTGCCATGAACAATACTATGATATGTACAATAACATCGAACAAAAATACGATGAATTGCGTAAGAAGATCAATAGCAAAATTTATTCGACCATCCACTATCAACAGTCAGCACCGAGATTAGAAATACCAGAATTCTCAGGGAGCTACCAGCAATGGATTTCATTCAAGAATCTATTCCTGGAAACTATCAACAACAACCCTACTATCAAACCAGCTCAGAAAATGCAATATCTAAAAACAAAACTTAAAGGAGAGGCGGAGCGACTTGTGCAACATTTAAACATAAGCGCCGAAAACTACACTTCTTGTTGGGATATATTATCTCAGCGCTATGATAACCGTCGGCTCCAATTCACATCTTTCATGAACGCGATGCTTAATCTTGCCAGCATCCAGCATCCAGATGCCTACAACTTAAAGAGGATGCATGACGTAATCACCGAGAGCTTGAACGGGATCTCTAACATTGGAATTGACACCGCGACATGGGATCCTATTATTGTGCATTTAATGTCACAAAAACTTGACTCAACAACTTACAATGAATACATGAAAGATCTTCAAAACCATCGAGAGCTACAAAACTTAAGCGATTTTATGTATTTCCTGGAAAGCAAGTTTATGGCTTACGAAACAATGAACTTCAAAAAGAGAGACCATCACCTCGCAGAAACCAACTTACTCAAGATCATTCAACACAAATACTTTCGCTAAGAAAAATAACTACGAGTTTTCGAAGCCTGCAGCTAAAAGTTATCATACGAGCTACGGTCAATGCCCGTGCTGCGATGGAAATCACGTGCTTATGCAATGCACTAAGTTTATTGACATGGACACAACGCAACGCAATGACACAGTGACGAAATTGCGACTCTGCAAAAATTGTTTGTTCAGTCACGGAAACAACGAATGCAAGTCAACAAAAACATGCAAAGAATGTAACATGAAACATCATACTTTATTGCACAATTTCCACAAAAAGCAAATAACATCAAATGGAAAAAACACCACTATGAGTCGTCAACAGCAATCTTCATCTCAATCTTAATCTGCAAATAATCAACTAAGCTCCAATCATCTCTCAAACAACAACACTGAAATCTTACTAACTACGGTGCAACTCAAAGTCAAAACTATGAATGGCAGTTACACAACGCTCCGGGCACTTTTGGATCAAGGCTCCCAAGTCAATTTGATAACGGAAAATGCTGCACAGAGGCTGCGCCTACCTAGAAAAAAGCTCAACGCTACAGTCTCAGGAATCGGCTCAGTTTTGGGAGATTGCAAAGGACTACTTCATCTCAGCTGTAAAGCCATCCATTCAGACTATAATTTTGAAACTCAAGCTCTTATTATGAAGAAACTCACAAACAACCTACCAAACTCAACTTTTGAAAACACAAACTGGCCGCATTTGCAGAACTTGAAACTGGCAGACCCGGAATACAACATCTCACGTGGCGTCGATCTCTTATTAGGCGCTGACATATATTCCGAAATCATCCTGGAGGGGGTCCTTAAGGGCAGCAACGACTCTCCTGTGGCTCAACAAACACAACTAGGATGGATTTTATGCGGAAAGATGAAAACTTTAAACTGTTACGTGTCCTTGATAAACATGGAAGAGCTCACTAGATTCTGGGAAAACGAAGATATTCAAAACTCAAACGAAGTATCCAAGGACGAACAATGCGAAACGTTTTACAAGGAAACTGTACGGCGGGCCTCAGATGGGAAATACGTCGTTAAAATGCCTATTTGCCCAGACTACAAGGAGAAAATAGGCAATTCAAGATCAATTGCAGCATCCCAATTTTTCCAACTGGAAAAAAGGCTACAAAAACAACATAAACTCGCAGCTATGTACAAGGACTTCATCAAAGAATATCAAGATTTAGGTCACATGATACCTTCATCTCAAGAGTCAAGATCAAGTACCGAGTGTTATCTTCCCCACCACGGCGTCCTACGTGAAAATTCTGAAACAACAAAGCTCAGGGTGGTGTTCAACGCGTCTCAGAAAAATTCATCTGGATACAGCCTAAACAGCCTCCTTGAAAAGGGTCCCAATCTACAAAAGGACATACAAACTTTAATCATCAAGTGGAGAACTTACGAATTTGTCATCACCGCAGACATTGAGAAAATGTATAGATGTTTGTGGCTTGATGAAGAACAGCAACATCTGCAAAAAATCATATGGCGAGACTCACCACAAGACCAACTGCTAACCGATTTGATGGAAAAAACTAAACAAGCCCTTAGCGACTACAACGTAACAACAAGCGCATGGTGTGACTCACAAGTTGTGTTAGCATGGATTCAAGGAGAACCAACAAGATGGGATGTTAACATCGCTAACAGAGTGAGAAGCATCAACCGCGCCATCCCCGCCGCGCAGTGGCGTTATGTAAGATCAGAACAGAATCCCGCCGACTGCGCTTCGAGAGGACTACCACCGAGCAAACTATCAACTTTTAACTTATGGTGGAATGGACTTGATTTTCTAAAGGATATAAAGCAAGAGGCGAACTCAGAAAACACAACAAAAACTTTTGAAACCGACATGGGCTGCATACATCATATTCAAGCTGAAAGCGATTCAAAAAATAATCACGAAACATTTATGACTACTTTACTAAGCAAACATAGTTCAATGACTTTAGTTACAAAGGTCGTTGCATGGATGTTACGTTTTATTACCTACACTCGTAATAAAATGAAACCTGAAACGCACTACCTAACTGCAAAGGAAATGAGCGCCGCAAACGAAATAATTGTGAAACATATTCAACAAATTTATTTTAATGAAGAATACAAACAACTTTCGAATAACAAATCAGTATCCAAGAGGAGCCCTATACACAAACTGGACCCCTATCTGGACGACAAGAAAGTGATTCGTGTGGGAGGACGACTAAGAAACTATAACTTGCCACTTCAAATGAAAAATCCTGTAATCGTACCTCATAAGGGCCGCTTCACACAACTACTTATTGAGCAGAGCCATCTTACAACTTTACACGGTGGAGCCCGGCTTACACTGAATCACATCAGACAGCGCTATTGGACCGTTAGCGGCAAAAGAGCGGTAAAAACTCAACTTCGACGCTGCATACGCTGCCACCGTTTCAAAACAATGGACATCAATCAAGTGATGGGAAACTTACCAAAACCAAGCGCGGGTGGCCTATGGGAGGCCGCCGTGAAGTCGATGAAGCACCATCTTAAACGTGTCATGGGGGAGCAAAAACTAACTTACGAAGAGTTCAGCACTCTGCTAGCAAAAGTCGAAGCGTGCCTGAACTCCAGACCCCTGTGCCCTCTAACTGAAGACCCTGAAGAATACTTCAATTGCTTGACACCCGGACACTTTCTAACTGGCAGTCCAATTTTATCGCTACCGCTATCAGACTACAGTGACAAGAATAATATAGATATTCGCAAACGCTGGCAACTTATAGAACACATGCTACAACAGTATTGGAAAAACTGGTCCAATGACTATCTGACTCAACTACAAAAGCGGAATAAATGGAACATCCCAACTAAAAACATCAAAGATGATGAAATAGTCCTTGTCAAGGACAACAATCAGCCCCCTGGGAAGTGGGCTCTTGGACGTGTTTTGGAGACTCCGAATCCGGGGTCCGACGGCTACGTTCGCGTCGCAACTGTCAAAACGCAAAGTGGAGTGATAAAACGACCAATAGTCAAACTATCACCATTACCATTAGAAACTAAAACAAAGAACTCAATAAATCAAGACGATAATAACAAGACAAACAATAACAAACGTCAGAAGCCGAAGAAAAATAAGTCTTCATTTTTTATTACAATATTATCTTTATTTACATTTCTGACTGGATCATATTGCACCGATAGCACGCGCGCGACAAGCGCCGGCGCACCGGCTCAGATTACAAGTCTAGAACCCGAGCGCCCCGTGTATTATGACACAATCGGAAACCTACAGATGATTCACGACGAGTGGCTGTTAATTATGTACTATAACTTGACTACATATTGGGATAATACACGCAGAGTTGAAGATTACTACAACAAAGTGAGAAAATTATGCCATCAAACTAAATTAAAAACATGCATAACTACTATAGAGCAATTAGATCACGAGATGGATATATTTATGCATTATAACTCCATTCTAATGAATCCCCATAAACATCTTAGCAACAGAAGAAAGCGTGGCCTAATAAATGGAGTTGGTTCCATCGCTAATAGTTTGTTTGGGATTCTGGACCAACAGTTTGCTGAAAAATATCAAAATGATATAAAGTCACTACAAAACAATGAGAAGTTTTTACTGCAACTTATAAAGAACCAAACTTCGATTGTAGAGCTAGAAAATAAAGTTTTAAAGAAGAGCGAACAAAACATTATGACACAGTTTAAACAAATCAGCAACTTTATCGATCAAACTAGACTAAACTTGGCCACCATTGAAACGGAAATGGAAGTACTGACTGCAACTACCTACCTAAACTCAGAATCACTGACGGCTTTCCTGCTAATCAACAACATGAGGAAGCTTCAAGATATGCTGTTCAACACTCTCACCAACGTCTACCAAGGACACATCGACGTGCATCTCATCACGCCAACTCATTTGGTTCAACAGCTGAAAGAAATATCAGGAAAGCTCCCCAAAACTTTATGCCTACCGGTGGAAAATTTGGAAAAGGATGTAAAAGATATCTACAAACTAATCTACGTGAGAGCAAGAGTGACAGAAAATTTCTTTATTTTTGAAACTCGCATACCGCTGATGTCAACTGAAGATTTCACTCTCTATCGTGTGCTGCCACTACCACTAAAAACAAGAAACGGAACTTCGTACCTAGAGATGTCAGCTCCATACATAGGAGTTGATTTTAGAAAAAATACTTACGCCTCACTAAAAGAAGAAGATTTCATGCAGTGCACGCAGCAGAAAAGAAACAACTTTTTAAGTCACAAAAACTTACCAGTTTTCAACTTGCATAACAACAACGCGCCGTGCGAAGCGAAATTGCTGGCGCATCAGAATGGCTTGCCGTGTGACGTACGACGCATGACGTGCAATGACGCTTGGCTTGAATTACATTCACCAAACAGCTGGTTAGCGATCTGTTGTGACGTATGCACATTACGTATTATATGCAACGATGACGTCACGACTCATACTTTGACATCTTCTGGAATCGTCACCTTATCGCAAGGATGTGTGCTGCAGTCCAAAGATATGACGATCGTCGCTCACAGCCAATACAACAGCCAGATAAGAGTTGACTACGAGTTACCAACAACAACTTTAAACACTTCAATCAACAAAATAGTGCACCTGACGAACTACAACGTCTCTGAGTTCCACCCAGCAACAACTCAGGAACTAGATCAGATAGAAACGAAGCTCACCGTGCAGAAGGAACTTGAGACCCAACTACCGTCTCCAATTTCATCACATGACCTACACCAATACGTCATTAGTTATTTCTTACTAGCTATCGCAATAACAACCTTTTTTGTGGTAGTTGGGAGGAAATACTGTCGTCGCAAGAAAAACGGAAAGAACCCAACCACGAACAAGCAGCAAAATGAAGACATAGAGCTGCAAACGATGAGTCGGCGTCCCCGCCAAGATGGAATCACTGAGGTACCTTCAAACCTCTACGCGCAGGTGGAGCCTCGGCCAGAGAGAGGACGCAGAAGTCACACTGGAGGAGAAGCGAACATCGCATTCAATTTTGACTAATTTTATTTAGAAGATTGTTTGTAATGGATGTACTTTTCCTTATAGCTATTTTTATTATTCTTTGCTAAATTTTTAATGTTTTTTCTTTTGGGGTTGCCAAGATGTACAGTCTTACACTGCACATAACTAAACCTACCTCTTTTTAGCTTACGCTGCGGCCTACATTTGGAAGCCGCGCGGATTGTTTATTTTTTTATTTTTTTTTATTTATTTATTTAGTACACACACAATTTTTACATGAAAAAAATAATGGACAGAAGAGTAGTACAAGGGCACAGCTTATTTCATATTGAAATTTCTTCCAGCTGGCCCGGGACAGGAAAGAACATTGAGAAGGGCAGTCTGTGTGTATCTCGAAGTAGGCACTTACAAAAACTTATACCTATATACATACATTATATATAACATAGATAATATAATATACTTACACATATATAAAATATTTAATACATATACTAAACATACTAAAAATAAGAAGAAAGTTGCAAAGCAGAAAAGAATTCGACAGTGTTAAGAACAGGAAGATAAATAATACTCCTTCAAACGTTTTTTGAAGAGAGATATCGTGCGACAATCTCTTATCTCGGCCGGCAATGAATTATTAGTTTACTTTATTATTTAATTATAATTTCATTTTAGTGCTTAACTAACTACTATAGAGAAAGGTACAGCCACTTTAATTAACTATTGTTTACATATTTATCGTCAATATAACTTTAACTGTGGAACGTGGTTTCTCTGCTGCACTCCTACAACATCAACTTATCTTATCAACTACCTAAGCTTCAAATGTATAGTGGACACACCATACAGTCAGTCTAAACACAAAATTTGAAGATCCTAGCTTCAAAACTGAGGGACTTTCATACAAACTTTGATCCCCTTTTTTACCCCCTTAGGGGGTAAATTTTGAAAAACCCTTTCTTAGTGCACCCCTAGACCTCATAAGGAACCTACGTGCCAAATTTGGAGTCTCTAGACCCAGCGGTTTGGGCTGTGCGTTGATAGATCAGTCAGTCAGTCAGTCAGTCAGTCAGTCAGTCATTCAGTCATTCAGTTTACGATTTTATAAATATAGAAGATACAAGAATTGCTCGTTTAAAGGTATAAGATTCTGTGATACAAGAACCTGTTGTCCTTAAAGTGTTGTTTGTCTCGCAGGCTATGCCCGATCTTCCAAGTGTCGAACGTGACCGGCGAGAACCTGGATCTACTCACGATGTTCCTGAACCTGCTCAAGACGCGCATGCCCGCGCACGACGACAAGCCCGCCGAGTTCCAGATCGACGACACCTACTCCGTGCCAGTACGTACTCATTATCATATACATACTTATCTGTCCGCATATACAGGGTGTCTTAAAACTTTGCCACACGGAAAGAAAGTATCTTAAATATTGAAAATAGGAAATTTTAGTGAAAGAAGACTTCATTTTGTTTTTTTGTTGTTGGTGTGTTAACAAATTGTTCGTTGTACTATATTAGTAAAGTAAATCTTACCTTACCTGAGACGGATTTTCTTGAGCGTATATAATAGTCCATTGGAACATAAACAGTTCAAATCTCACCCGAAGTCAAGTGACTATACTCTACTAGATCATATAGTTGCTAGAAAAAATACGACTCGCCCCAGATCCATTCTTGGACGGGAATCTAACTTGTTTCTCGAACAAGTGACTATGTTTACACAACGAAACGAACAAACCAAACCATAGATATACCCTATAACCATGAAGTATAAACCAAACCAACAAAATAACGAAATGGAAAACGAAACTATCCAAAAAGATTTTTTAAACTTTTTTGTTGTACTAGGGCGTGGGCACAGTGGTGTCTGGCACGACGCTAGCGGGCGTGATCCGGCTGAACGACACGCTGCTGCTGGGGCCCGACCCGCTGGGCCGGTTCGCGCCCATCACCGTCAAGAGCATCCACCGCAAGCGTATGCCCGTGCCCGAGGTGCGCGGCGGACAGACCGCCAGCTTCGCGCTCAAGAAGGTATCCATCACACACTAGGGCGTGGCCATGACGCGCGCGGGCGGGATCCGGCCGGACGGCACGCTGCTGCTGGGGCCCGACCCGCTGGGCCGGTTCGCGCCCATCACCGTCAAGAGCATCCACCGCAAGCGCATGCCCGTGCCCGAGGTGCGCGGCGGACAGACCGCCAGCTTCGCGCTCAAGAAGGTATCCATCACACACTAGGGCGTGGCCACGACGCGCGCGGGCGGGATCCGGCCGGACGGCACGCTGCTGCTGGGGCCCGACCCGCTGGGCCGGTTCGCGCCCATCACCGTCAAGAGCACCCACCGGCGCATGCGCGCAAAGAAAAAGTTCAATCTTGCCGCTGTGAAATTAGCCACTATGCGCGTAGCTGTGTGGCATTCACTCGCAGGCGCGGTTTGTTGTACGCGTTACATTGCGTGGTATAATGTATGCAATGCGTTTTAATATCAAAAATTAAAATCGTTTCCCAGCAATAATTTTGAACAAAAATGGTCCTGATGATGGGCAGAATACGTAGACCTCGGCTTCGTTGAGGGTCTTGTTACACCCGGTATATACCGTACAGAAAGGAAACTCTCCGCCCCGCCCCACAATCAATTACCTCACCCCACCGGCGGCGCCCACCGCGCGAGTTCGTGTGCCGATCCGTGTGCTCATTCAATAGCTCTAGACTTCACGCACACAGCTGCGCGTGTGCAATAACGTCACTGTGTAGCGTCTGTGTAATAGGTAGTTGAAACGCGACGCTTGTATGGAGTGGCCGGGGTGTGCCCCAGCCACCACACGTTTACGTCTGTCTCACACACTTACATCGAATTTGTGTTCTGCGCAGTGTCGCGCGCGATGTTCACAGAAGTCATAAAACTTGAATCGGGCTATACATAATCTACAACGCGATTAAATTGAAAATAGATAGAGATCTGCGGCAACTTCAGAGTGCTTGCGGTACAAAACGATGTTAGTATTTTTATCTGTAAAGACCGCGACAGCGGCCGGCGAACCGCCAGAAACTACGTTTTTATACATGAAACTAATTGTTATGCCAAACGGTACATTTGAAAACTTGGTAAAATGAAACATTTTTGTAATTATTTGTTAAATAATAATTTGTCAAAAAGAGTTTTGCTATCTGAAAAATTGCGATATGTTTTGATAACGTAAAATAGTTTGCGATGTGATATTTTGGGTAAAGTTTTTTGCCCACACATTAGTAAACTGTAAAGTTTACCCTTTGCCATACATTATCGTTTGATGTTACAGCGCATCACTGCCTATTTTCAATTTAATTGCATTGTATATTGGACAACTTTTATCAATGTAAGATTTTAAAAGGTCCATAATAATAATATATAAACTGAAGAAAAAAAACCGACTATTAGTTATTACTTGGTTTTATTTAACTTTTATCTTAAAGTTTTAATAATTACCTTGCTTGACTTGCTATCAGCATAGTATACTGACGTTAGCAATGGTATCGCAAGCAGATAAAGCGGTCGCAGATCCGCAAGGGCATGGTGATGGTGTCGCCGGCGCTGAACCCGCAGGCGTGCTGGCAGTTCGAGGGCGAGATCCTCGTGCTGCACCACCCCACCACCATCTCCTCGCGCTACCAGGCCATGGGTGAGCTACCATTGTCTACTGCATTCATGTGGCTTTCAAGATTTCCTTACACAAATCCGGCTCGAAGGACCAAATTTAAAGTCACTAGTGTCACTACGCATCGGTAGTAATTAACTGCACACCCGCCTCACAAAGTTCGTTCGGCTATTAATGTTATTGTAAGTTACTTTAATTATAAATTTAAGTTTGTGAGTGGTCTTCGACCAATAATTAATAATGAAATAAAAAATACGAATACGAACCGAATACGTCAAAGTGGACGAACGCCGCCGTTATGACAAGTCGAATTCTATATCTAATTAAGTTATTTGCTATGCTGCGGGCGGGCCGTGCGAATACAGACCACGGGCCGCGCGAATACAGACCACGGGCCGCATGTCCATCAGCCATTTTTTATGTCCCCACTGCTGGGGCACAGGCCTTCCTTATGGGTGGTAAGGAGGACGGGCCATAACCCACCACGCGGGCCCAATGCGGATTGGTGGGTGTTAACGACTGCAAATACAGCCGGGACCAACGGCTTAACGTGCCTTCCGAAGCACGGAGGAGCTCGAGATAATACATTTTTGGTCACCCATCCCATGACCGACCCTTGCGAACATTGCTTAACTTCCGCAATCGCTGGGCCAGGCGCTAAACCACTGCGCCACGGGCCGCATGCGGGCCGCCATTTGACGATTACGACCGCTGAATGTTGAGGCGGGAGTGCAGTTGGTAATAATCAACTGCACTAGCAGGGCACTTCTAGCAGCACACTGCAATAGCAGGGGGTAGACGGGATGAGCCCCATATTTCTTGTTTCTACTTTCTCCTTGCTTTAGTATTAGGTGGTGTTTTCAGATATGAGGAAGGCCTGTGATTCCTTATTCAAGGCCCATCGATTAATAGTGTGTTTTGTGTTGTGTCAGTGCACTGCGGCAGCATCCGGCAGACGGCGTCGATCCTGTCGATGTCGCGCGACTGCCTGCGCACGGGCGACAAGGCGCGCGTGCGCTTCCGCTTCATCAAGCACCCAGAGTATCTCAAGCGGGGGCAGCGGATGGTCAGTCACATCACACTATATATTTTTTTATTATAACGACACTTGTTCAGCGCTGGTTTCGCCAGTTTATAATTGTGTATCAATCAATGTATCTCAAATCTATGCTTTTTTTACTTACAGTTGATGTTTTGTTTTTAATCACGTTTGAAAATCATTTTTCAGTTAACTTATGAGTTTATGACTTATTACTTATCGACATATTTGCTAGAACACGAGAAAGCAAAGCAGTAATTTAGACCAACTTGGATGAAATGTAAATTTTTCGCGTTTTGTTTCTGTTTGCTCGCGGAGTCACTCTAGGGCCCCTGCCCTAACCTTTTACCCTATGCGCCTCACTGAACTGTATGATAGTACTTATAACGTTTATTTTCATGTATGATGTGTTTAGTTGAGTGTGTATGTGGTAGGTGTTCCGCGAGGGGCGCACGAAGGCGGTGGGCAACGTGCTGCGGCCCGAGCCGCACGCCGCCAAGCCGCAGGCGCGCGCGCGCCACCAGCCCGCGCACCAGCTGCCAGTAGACCCCAACCAGGTCAATATTTACATAACATTCTTCAACAAAAGTTAAAAGGCTGTTCACGTTTTGAAACTTTGAAAAACGACAACTTTTTGTACTTCAGCAACACTAAAATTGAAATAATATGTTAAAATGTCCGTAATTCTATATTGCGAAAAGTGGCCACAACACATTTTTTAATTACGCACTCAGTTTTAAGAAATCTTGAGACAACATGAAATGTCTTATTAAAAAAAAAGGAAATTAATTTCAGTTTCTATGGAAAATTTCATATCGGTCTAATTTAGCTGTAATGCACTATTTATCGAAAATGTTTTCAATTAACTTTTCAGACCAATTTGCGAAAAATAAGGACATGAAAGTTCGTATAAAATGCCGTGACGAATCAACGCTCTTAAGAGCGTTAATGCGCTATAGTAGCGCCGCCAATCGAAAAAAAATCATAGTCCTTAAATAAAGATGAAATTGTTAATTGTGTTCTTCTAGTGTACTCCGAAGAAGCTATGTGGTACTCTTTATCGCTTAAACAATATTTTCTAGTCTGTCGTTTAGTTTAATGAAATGAAATGAAATGAAAATGAAATAATTCTTTATTGCTTTAAATTTTATTGCTTATTTAATTTCTTTTATTTATCTTTTATTTAATGAAGTTTTATTGCTAAAAGTGGCAACTTTTGGCAATAAACTAAACGACAGGTTATAAAATATTGTAGTTGTTATATTGTCTAGTGTTGAGTACACTAGAAAACACAATTCACAATTTTGCCTTTATTTGAGCACTATGTTTTTTTTTCCATTGGCGGCGCTAGTGTAGCGCATAAACGCTCTTAAGCCGTATCGTAATATTATCATTGTCGATACAGCCACAAGAGAGCGACGTGACGGCGGCGGACTCTCCGTTCGAGGTGGCGGCTGACAAGCGCACGCGCCGCCCGCGCAAGCGCCACGACAAGCCGCCCGACCAGCACCTCCCCGTCGCCGCCAACTAAGCCCCTCCGCACACGGCGTCGTAGCGTAAGCGTATCGTAATAACGCGCGTCGTACGAGACCAATACGAGCACGTAATGTTCAAAGACGTCCGCACACGAAGCGTAGTTGCAGCAAGGGACCGGATACCGATATATTCTGAATATCGATATTTTAACGAAAATATCGATAACTGAGATAAATACCGATATTTGTATCGGTAATATAAAGTACCGGTATTTTGTATCGATACCCAGTACTGATATGCTAGGCTGCGAAGCGACGTTGCATGTTGGCGCGCTGCGGGGCGGGCGGGCGCGGAGAGGTACGGTACGGCAACAGCGCTCAAGCAGCTAGCATGCAACTAATTAATTCATTCAATTTCGTCGAACCGGTTCAAAAAATTATTACCGGTTTCCAAGCCCTGATCCGAAGTGCGAAAACTAAAAAAAACTAAAGGAAATAAAAAAAATTGAAAGCGCAAAAGGCATTTTATCGGCATTATATCGGTATTTCAGTATCGGTATCAATACGTAATTTTCTAAAAAGTATCGATATTCGTGTACTGAAATAAAATACTGATATCGGTATCGATAAATCGATACCAAAATATCAGTTCCGGTATCGATATTTCGATATCGATACTAAAAAAATATCGGTATTCCGGTCCCTGGTTGCAGCGTATCGTATGAGATTTTTATTGTCAAAACGATAGTCGTAGCATACTGGCGTAAAAAAGCAAGTGTAGAAAATATTTTCCATACGTTTGGTGATGAATTTCCGTCAACGTGAAACTCTAGTTTATATTCTGGAACAATCTTCGTCTACGCTACGATTCGTGTGTAGAACTCTGCTCGTATCGTACTCGTCGCGCGCGTCTTAACGATTCGCTTACGAGACGACTACGCTTACGAGCCATGTGCAGAGGGCCTAAGGCCCCGCCACTGGCCGCGCCGCCTACCGGAACGGCCGGGAACCTCGGCCTTCCTGAACTTCTTAACTTCGCAATCTACTTTAAAGTACATTAGATTTAGGTACAAAACTACTTTATACAATATTACATTCTAGCTGGGCTAGATCTTTTATTAGTTATTGCAGGAAGACTATGTTCGGACGTAAAATGTAACAATAGTATAAATGGCGGTGAAAGAATCAATATTTTTAATAATAGATATATTTTCGGAATATCCAGCATCTCAAAGTCCTACTATCTAACTTTTTAGAACTATTTTTAAATCCAGTATTTGAAATTCCGTCTCTTCTTATCTCATTTTTGTTTTAAGTTTTTCATTTAACTTTAGTGTTACAGAATGAACACTTTAAAAACAACCACTCATCAATGTTACCTGTGAATTTATCAAAGTCTCAGCATTATTTAACTTATCACAAATACAACATATTTTTATATAGACCTGTCATAAACCCCCATACTAAATTAATAAAAGCCTAAATAGAAAATATTTTATAAACAGATTCTATGTTTTGTTTGAAATACATTGTTTTGATTAGAATTATCATTGTTTTATTTGGTTTTATACTTTGTATTATTGTTTGATCCTTTTGTGTTACAGTTCTATATGTATTAAGAAATAATTGATTGAGTGAAGAATGTGAAACTACCAATATATTGTAAGAATTTATTCTCAAAAAGAATATTCAATTTCAGCTAATGCAATAAAAGTGCACTGTTAGTGAGGCTAGCTGCTATAGATTTCATAATTCTACATATATCAGTATTTGTTTAACAATAGATGTGATTTTTCTAGTTTAATTAAGTAAGAAGATATTTTTATTGATTTGTTCAGAGTGAGAAGAAATTAAACTAGCTCAAATACATTATGACTCATTATTTATTTACTATCCCATAATTAAAATATTTAAAAAGTCTATAAAGTAATTCTTATCATTTCTTTAGTTGTTTCTTGGCATCTGCTATGCCTTCCTTCATGTTCTCACTAAGCTTTTTCAAAAAGGACATATAACTATTAAGTTTTTGTGGATCTACATCTGCAAGCTTCTCTTTGCCTCTATAGAATATAGAAACTGCAAGTTGAGCTGCACGCCGCACTGGGTATGACTCCGCCATCTTTTGGACAACATGCTCATTGTTAGCCAAATACCTCAGCAAAGCACGGATTGGCATCTTGTTTTTTATCACTTGAATGACGTTTCAAATGAGCACATATTACGATACTTCTGCAACAATTCACGTTTCAGTCTCAGCTGGGTTTTGAGTATCTCAAACTGCTTCAACTGGTCCTGCTTGTTGTAGTCTATGCCAGGCAGCCGCTTTATCTGATAACAAAGTCAATGGGAAAATGTATTGCATAATAGCGATTTTTGTAGGTACGCATTTTAATATCAGAATAAGTTAGTACTAAAAACCGTACCTGAGCACGAGCGACATCGAATTTCTTCTGTAATTCTAATACTTTTTGACTGCAATCTTGAGACTCTCGAACCTTAGCCGAATTGTCGTGAAAATCACGTTCGACGCTAAAACAGAAGAGATTTTTCAAAATTATAAACAAGACGTAACATTGCACTGTTGATTATCTAAAAATAGAGCAATGAAATACCTTCTTATGATTTCATACACAATGGGCAAAAAATCTACATCTACTTCTTGCACTGATAGGGGGCTAAAGTTATTTTGTTCTGAATGATCTGTGTTATTTTCCATCCTATGATATGAATAATGGATCGTAAATTACAAAAATCACTTGCCTAAAAAACAGAAAAGCCAAATCCAAAAAAAATTATAATCGTGCGTGTGTGTCACAAACAAATTGACATTTGATTGGCTAGTAGAGACAGATTCTACAAACGTAGTGATTATATTCTCTTTGGATTCTACTATGGTAGAGAGGAGGGTGAGTGTTCGAACGATACATAGGTATGTATCGATACTTTTGATCGCGCTATACTCGATACTACTACCCGGGGCAAGGCGCTGAGGCGCGTTCCAAACCTACACTCCGAGTGCAACCTATCCACAACCAAACGCTCTAACGGCGTTCCAAACATTTGAGCGTGACGATCGGTTGACACAACCGTGTCGCTCCAAACGTCAGGGGCCTTACTATGAGCTCTTATAGCAGGAATTATATTGAACTGCCTTACTTTTTCGTACTATGACCTCAACGGTTTGTATGAAAGCTGGCCTTAATAAGTCCTGTTTAAGGCCTGCTTTTGAACTGAACGGTTTCTTATTTGCTGATGGTAAGCCCCCTGAGCGTTGCAACCAAACAACCATCAAAAATGATGGTTGTAAAACGCTCTGACGTTTGTCTATAGAAAAAATGACAATGTCATTTGACATTATTTTGTATTTTTGATGTTTTTATGTCTAATTTTTAAAATAATCATGGTAGATCCTCAAAAAACGGATTTTATTTGATTTAGTATAAAGAAAAATTTAAATTATTCGTATTCCAAATAGAAAATGAAGAATTTGTATTGACATTGACATTTAAAGTTCTTGGTCGTTGTTAAGCCGTTTGTATTAGAATAGTAGTTATCAAGGGTGTCGATAGATGGCGTTGTACCCAACGCACGTAATGCTGAACTGCGGTGTTAAGATTTTTTGGTGATTTATATAGTCTTGTCGAAGCACCTAATAAATTATCCTCGACCTATACACTGGTTTTATTTACGATTGTGAATATCAGTATTTTGGACCTTATTGGGATTGTACATGGTCCTTCGAGCCGGATGCGGAAGTTTCGGTTGGTGGACTTGGAACCAGCGCAGTACGAGTGACAGGAGCAGGGACAACACATACAAATCTCTGGATCGGAGGTTTGAGTTGCAGCAGCAGCAACACCGTTACGTCAGCGTATCGGGTGCGGCCACGAAGCGAGCGATATCATAAGCGGAAGCGTTTTAGTGAGTTGTGCTGTGATAAACTGTGAGTACATTTGTGTCATTAACTTAGAATAAATTTCAAGAAAGTAGAACTTGGAAAATTTTACAAGTGTTTGCATGGACTTAGAATAATTTCTCAAAAAGTGAAAATACGGGGAATCCACGCCAGTTTGCGGTGCCAAGTGCAAAACACTTAGAAAAATTTCGTAAAATTTACCATTGACTTAGAAAAAATTGTTGAAGTTTCTCATACGTTGAATAGTTTGTTTGAATAACTATTGAGATGGATGCCTACGGTAAAATACAGGAAGATACTAAGTCAAAGATTCAGAAAGGAAGGTCTAACTTTAGAAAGTCTCCGAAAGATAGGATTTCTCAGTCATACTTAGAAACACGTTTAGAAGCCTTGGAAAATCAATGGTCTTTATTTTATGAAACACATAAGAAGATTGTAATGGAAATTACTGTAGAAGTACTTCTAAAATCTACTTATTCTACAAATGATACGTATGATCAGACCGAAGAACTGTACATTAATTACAAGTCGGAGTTAAAAGAAGCCATCCGTACGTTGAAGAAAGATGTTAATGTTAATGAATTTTATGATGCAAGTGCAACTACTAACAGCACCCAATCCTTTACTGTTAAATTACCGAAAATAGAAATCCCTAATTTCAGTGGGAAATACACAGAATGGAGTAGTTTTCGTGATTTATTTTTGTCTTTAATTCACAGCAATAAGGGATTGGATGATGTTCAAAAGCTGCATTATTTGAAAAGTCACTTGTCTGGCGAAGCCGAGCAAATGTTAAGACACATACCTATCACTGCATGTAATTATAAAACTTGTTGGGATCAGTTGGAGCATCGTTACAACAACAAAAGGTTTTAGCGAATTGTGTATTAAAACGTTTTATGAACCAAAAAAATGTATTGTCGGAATCTTCAAGTGCGATAAAGGAATTGCTCGACACAACTAATGAGTGTTTAAATGCTCTTACTAATTTAGGCATTAATGTAGATTCCTGGGATCTTATTGTAATTTATATAGTTTCGTTGAAACTTGATACAGAATCCCGAAAGTTGTGGGAAGTTGAAGTTAGTAAATGTAATGATGAATTGCCTAAACTTATTGATTTTAAAAACTTTTTGGATCATCGTTTTAGATCTTTAGAATTTCTAGATAATAAAGCTATTAAACAGAGTAATGTCCGTAATAATGTTCCTAAAACAATGCATGCAATTTCTGCTGTATCATGTATATTTTGTTCTGATGCTCACAAACTTTGCAATTGTAAAAAATTCGCTAAGGAAGATGTAAATGTACGTCGTACTTTTGCCCAAACCAACAAGTTATGTTTTAATTGTCTTGCTCCGAATCATTCGATATACAATTGCCGTCAATCAACCAACTGTCGCATTTGTAAAAGGCGACATCACTCTTTGCTACACCCAAAGTTAGGCCCTAAAGATGATCAGGTAAACAATTCCGTAGTGGAAGGTGGCGCTCAGACGTCCAATGTAGAATCATCTCAAGGCGAGGCATCAAATATAGTTTCATGCTTTTCTAATGTAAATAGTCAAGTATTATTGGCCACTGCTTTGGTCAACGTGGATACGAAAAATGGAACTTTTCATCTCAGAGCTCTTCTGGACCAAGGTTCACAAGCTTCATTTATAGCAGAGTCTGTTGTACAAATGCTTGGTCTCAGAAGAGTTTCAGACATGAGTCAAATTTCAGGGTTAGGTAGTGATCAAGGTTCATCCTTGCAGTCTAAATGGACCGTTATGGTCAAAATTCAGTCACTCCATGACCCCAACTTTACAGTTGAAGTTAAAGCTCATGTTCTCAAAAAGCTCACCTCTCTTTTACCTGAGAGAAAAATGTCCGTTCCGATGTTTTCTCCTCAGATTCCTGCTATAGAACTAGCAGACCCAAAGTTTGATACTCCGAGTAAAATTGATATTTTACTGGGGGCGGAAGTGTATGGTCAAATTTTAATGGACGGAGTTGTCAAAGGTCCACCAGGTTCTCCAATTGCGCAAAATACCAAACTTGGTTGGATTCTTTCAGGCCATATATTTTCTCCTCCAAGTCACGAACTATCACAGACACGTAATCAAATAATTAGTTTGCACACTCAATTGAGTATAAACGATCTCCTGAAAAGTTTTTGGGAGCAAGAAGAACTGTCTTCAGCCGTGAAGAAATGTCTGTCTGAAGAAGAACAGCAATGTGAGGAGCTGTTCGCCAAAACTACTTCTAGAGATAATGAGGGTCGCTATGTTGTAAAATTGCCATTTAAAAAGGTGGATCCAAGTTGTCAATATGGTAATTCTTATGCTATTGCGCAGAAACGTTTTTTTATGCTTGAAAAACGATTAATGAAGAATCAACCATTGAAGGTTCAGTATTCCGAGGTCATGGAGGAATATTTAAAATTAAAACACATGGAAGTAGTGCCGGAAGTGGAAAGAAGTAATCCCAGGGCTGTTTATCTTCCCCATCACGCCGTCGTTCGGAATGACAAAAGCACCACTAAGGTAAGAGTCGTGTTTGATGCGTCGTGTTCGCTCAGTAATGGAACTTCGTTGAATGATGATCTCATGGTAGGTCCAACGCTTCAACCCGAACTCCGACACCTTATTTTACGATGGCGCTGCTATCCTATAAGCCTGGTGGCGGATATTGTGAAGATGTACCGTCAAGTCAAGGTAGCCGTTGAGGATGTTGATTTTCAACGTCTATTATGGCGTAGCGATGTTAATTCAGAACTTCAGCATCTTCGACATTTACGCGTAACATTTGGTACATCATCGGCGCCTTACTTGGCGGTCAGATCCTTACAACAACTTGCACGTGATGAGGGAGATAAATATCCTTTGGCAGCTAGCAGAGTCCTTAGGGAATTTTATATGGACGACCTTATGACAGGCTGCGAAAACATAAACGAGGGAGCACAAATTTATCAACAAATGAACGAATTACTTAAACTTGGCGGTTTCCAGCTTCAGAAATGGAGTAGTAGTAATAGTGAGTTGCTGTCAAAGTGGGATAGAGAAAGTAAAAATTCAAAGGAAACTTTAGAGCTAAAATTAGATTCAGTTATGAAAATTTTAGGTCTCACTTGGAATAGACACCAAGATGAATTTCAATACACTGTCCAACTTACATCACTGGAACCACCCGTAACTAAGAGGAAAATGATTTCTGAAATAGCAAAACTGTTTGATCCCCTCGGTTGGCTAGCTCCTGTGGTCACTACTGCTAAAATATTTATTCAAAGAGTCTGGCTGTCAGGCATACAGTGGGATGAAGAATTGCCTTGTGATATTTTGAAGGCATGGCTTGAGTTTCGAGAAGAACTTACACATCTCGCTCAATTTAAGATTCCAAGGTGAATTGGCACTATCTCCAACGATGTTACCAGAGAACTTCAAGGATTCTGCGATGCTTCAAACGCAGCATACGCAGCTGCAGTCTATATGCGAATCGTTGATGGTAAGGGTGATGTGCATGTGCGATTACTTGCCGCAAAGACTAAAGTTGCTCCGGTGAAGCAAGTCTCGATTCCTCGGTTGGAGTTGTGCGGTGCGGTATTATTAGCCAATCTGCTTCACGAAATTGCAGAAGTTTTAGAGATTCCCAAGGAGTGTGTGTACGCCTGGACGGACTCAAGTGTAGTCCTTTCATGGTTAAGCAGCCATCCCAGCAGGTGGAAAACCTATGTAGCGAATCGGGTCTCTGAAATATTAACGCTTATGAATAATACTCAGTGGTCCCATGTCAAGTCTGAATCTAACCCTGCAGATTGTGCGTCGCGAGGCATAAATCCGAGCAAACTATCAGACTTGGAAATCTGGAGAAAGGGTCCAGAATGGCTGCAAGAAAAGGTTATTAATTATTCAAAGGGACATATTAAAATAACGGATTTAGAAAAGAAAAAGGAGCAAATTTCGTGTCATACTATCCAGTCAGAGACAGAATCTATACTATGTCGTTATTCATCATTGAATAAATTATTAAGAGTTGTTGCATACATACGTAGATTCCTTAAATTAAAAAAAGAAAAATTTACACCTTACATATCTAGAATAGAAATAAGAGAATCATTACTTACCTGTGTCCGGTTGTGTCAAAAGGAAAGTTTCCTGGAAGAAATAACATGTTTACAAACTTTAGGAAAGATAAAGAAAAGTAGTAAACTTACCTCACTGTGTCCGTTTCTTGATGCTGATGGTATACTCAGGGTGGGCGGTCGCATACAAAACGCTGAAATAGATGAAAATATGAAACATCCAATATTGCTGCCGTATCAGTCGCACTTCACAGATTTGATTGTGGATGATGCCCATAATCGCACTCTTCACGGTGGTCCACAATTAATGATAAACTTTTTAAGAACGCAATATTGGATAATTAATGCGAAAAATCTTGTTCGCAAGGTCGTTCGGAAGTGTGTTGTATGTCGTCGCCATTCTGCACAAACAAGTCAACAAATGATGGGACAGCTACCAACGGAACGTGTCACAGTCTGTCGACCTTTCTATCAAAGTGGGGTTGACTACGCAGGACCTATAGCTATAAGACCGTATAAAGGGCGTGGTTATCGAGCCGTTAAAGGATATATAGCCTTGTTTGTATGCATGACCACTCGTGCAATACACGTCGAAGTCGTTAGTGACATGACATCCGAGGCATTTTTAGCAGCCTTTAAGCGTTTTGTTGCACGGCGAGGTCACTGCGCAGATTTATGGAGTGACAACGGCACGACCTTTGTAGGGGCCAATAGGGAGTTAAAGCATTTATTCCAAACGGAAAAATCTGAAGTCGCTAAGGATATTGCTGAGTGGTTGGCAACAAATGGTACCAACTGGCACTTCATTCCACCTCACTCTCCGAACTTTGGAGGGCTGTGGGAGGCTGGAGTGAAGTCCACAAAACACCATCTAAAAAGGGTAATTGGCAACAGTACCTTGACATTTGAAGAGATGTCGACGCTTCTGTACCAAATAGAAGCTTGCCTTAACTCGCGTCCACTTTCCCAAATTAGCAATAATCCAGATGATCCGTACCCATTAACTCCCGGCCATTTTCTAGTCGGTGAGCCGTTGCTGCTTATACCAGATGCAAACTTTGAGCAGAGTAACGTGAGTACTCTTAAAAGATGGCAGTTTGTACAGAGACTCCTGCAAGATTTTTGGAGACGATGGTCATATGAATACTTGACTCAATTACAGCATAGATATAAATGGTCCCATATTGCTCCTGAACCTTCTGTAGGCGATGTAGTTTTAGTAAAGGAGGATGACCTCCCACCGTCCAGATGGTTGTATGGCATAATTAAGGAAAAACATGTTGGTGCGGACAATCTTACGAGAGTAGTAACCTTGCGATGCAAGGGGTCTCTAGTTAAAAGACCTGTATCTAAACTTATAATTTTACCTGTCACAAAATAAGGGTAAAACCCATTTTTTTATGCTTCAAGTTTTTTGTATTTTTATTTAGTCAAGTCATGATTGTTGGTTTGCACACCTACAACTTTGTTGTTATTGTTAGTTTGATTGTGTTGTTTCTGATGGACGTTCCGTCCATGGTGGGCGGAATGTTAAGCCGTTTGTATTAGAATAGTAGTTATCAAGGGTGTTGTACCCAACGCACGTAATGCTGAACTGCGGTGTTAAGATTTTTTGGTGATTTATATAGTCTTGTCGAAGCACCTAATAAATTATCCTCGACCTATACACTGGTTTTATTTACGATTGTGAATATCAGTATTTTGGACCTTATTGGGATTGTACAGTCGTTCCAAACCTTAGAGCGAGTTAAAAAACAACTAAACAACCGGCGCTCAAACGTTCAGGGGCCTTACTATGAGCTCTTATAGCAGGACTTATATTGAACGGCCTTACTTTTTCGTGCCATGATCTCAACGGTTAGTATGAAAGCAGGCCTTAAGCAGTCTTTTTTACGGCCTGCTTTTGAACTGAACGGTTTATTATTTGCTGATGGTAAGCCCCCTGGGGGCTGCCAGCAGGCTAACTACAAACCATTTAGCGAACAGCGGGTCTACCGCGTAACTCTATCGCTTTGACTCTGGCTTTGGTTTATGACGTCAGTGCACAAGGACGGACACATCGTGTTATGATATGACAAGGACGGACAGAGCATTGCTATCGCTCTGGCTATAGCTTTAAGTTAAGCGGTAGGGCCCCAGGGGGCTCACCATCATCAAATAACCGTTTAGTTCAAAAGTAGGCCTTAAACAGGACTGCATTAGGCCTGCTTTCATATTAATACTTTAACGGTATTTCAATCCCTGGGTAAGCCCCCAGGTGCATTTAAATGAATATTTGAAAATTCTTTTCGCATACAATGGAAGTAATAGTCGAAGATAATACATATTATTATGAACACATTTAAAGCAAAAAGTTTTGTCGTTTTCCATGGTTTAAATATTACTCTATGGCGATCGCTGACTCAGCCAGAAGAATTTTCAAATATTCATTTAAATGCACCGGGGGGCTTACCCGAATTGAAATAACGTTAAAAAAAATAACGATACAAAAAAATAACGTAAAAAATACCGTTAAAACATTTTATCGGTATATTTACAGGTAAAAATAACGTTTAAATTATTGTACTGGTAAAATTACCGTTAAACATAGCGTTAAACTTTACCGGTACAATAGTACCGGTAAAGTTATCGGTAAAAAGTTATTAATTGGAATAACGTCAATTTTAAAGTAACGGTAATAAAAAGTAAGAAATAACGTTAAAATTAATTAGTTATTTACTGAAATAACGTTAATTTCAATGTAACGTTATCTAAAGTAACGTTATTTGTTGACATAACGATAATGGTAAAAGTAACTGTAAAAAAAGTAAGAAATAACGTTACATTTAAAAATAACCCGCTTACCATCAGCAAATTAGAAACCGTTCAGTTCATAAGCAGGCCTTAAACAGGACTGCTTAGGGCCTGTTTTCATACTAACCGTTGAGGTCATAGTACGAATCTTTTACTGACATCAAAATATTTTGAACTATTTTAGTCATAGATATAGTATATTAAAAGGGGATTTTAGTTGATAATATTATATTGTATTCGTTTCAAATAACAATGTAAATTTAAGTAAATACCTATTGAATTTGTTAAAAGAAAAAATTTGCATGCTGTTGTTAATGGCTGAATGGGCCGAACTTTTAAACTAGATTAAGACCTTCAGTGTACCCTATTCAAAGGCAAATAAATTAATTTCTAATTTCTACGAAAAAGTAAGGCCGTTCAATATAAGCCCTGCTATAAGAGCTCATAGTAAGGCCCCTGAAGTAAACAAAACAAACAAGTGTCACTCACTTTTGACAGAACGCTCACAGTGATTATGCTTCGGACGTAGAACGGCTTCGGAGCATGGGCGTTACAAGATGATGATGATGTTATGACTCAATCAGTGACGTTACACGGTCTGTCGTTATCGCGCTCACGGTGATTGGGTAGGTACCTACGCAAATCAGCGCGATGGCATCGCTGTTAGCTTGACTCGGAATGCACCCCTAGTCAAGCCAGAGATTCTAGCAGCGTTGCCAGAATGTTACTTTTGTAACATTTTGTGTTACTTTTGACCCTCTCATGTTACCTCCATGTTACACGACTCAAAATGTTACTTTTACTTTTACGTAACTTTTGAAACATAATCAAAAATATAAAAAAAAATATATATAATAATTATTACATGATTAGTGGATGAAACTGACTAAAAATCGCGCTACGCGGCCGTTTTATTATAAACAGGCAAGATTACAAGGTTACCTGGATGAAACTGATTAAAAATCGCGCTGCGCGGCCGTTTCATTTACTGTAATCAAGCAAGATTACAAGATTAGTGAATGAAACAGACTGAAAATCGCGCTGCACGGCCGTTTTATTTACTGTAATCAAGCAAGATTACAAGATTAGTGGATGAAACTGACTGAAAATCGCGCTGCGCGGTCGTTTTATTGCTATAATCACGCTGCGCAGCCGTTTGTTTTTCCTGTAAACAGGCAAAATAACAAGGTTACTTCATGAAATTGACTAAAAATCGCGCTGCGCGGCCGTTTTCTTGCCTCGGGCCACCCCTGATCTAGGGTACCCGATAATATCTAAAAAAAACCTAAGGGCGCAGTTATAGAAGCTCGCACAAGGCGCAGAAAAGGCTATTTACGGCACTCGACAACAAATAAACCAACCCCTACTGGTTGGTTTGTTGTCGACTTGTGTGTGCTTGCTATCAATAATCGTAAGTATTAAAGTGCCATAATACAGTAAGAGTCGATTTCTACATAAAATAAGAAAATGTTACTTTTTTCGTGAAAATGTTACTTTTTGAGCTGTCTTGTGTTACTTTTCACAATCGGCCACTGGCAACACTGGATTCTAGAGTAACGTCACACGTCAATCACGGTCAATCTGTCATCGTGACGATTTGTGTTTTGCGATCCGAGTGTTTTTGTGGATTTTGTTTTGAGCAAAATAATTATAATAATTCAATCAAAATATGGATGAAGTTGCTAAATTAGAACATCTTTCCTTAGTATCCAAAATATGCACTGAATTAGATAATCACTTAGGTCTGAACGATAAAGATTTGGGTAAGGAGAATACTTTTGTAATTTTTATTTTCATCTATACTTACTGTTATTTATTTAATACTTCCCATATTTTAGCATAGTATACACTCATTAAAAAAAAAAAAAAAAATAAAATAAAATAAATTAAGTTTCTTGTTTGACTTGATTTTATATTATTAACTTAAATGTAACAATAAAATTAGTGCATAATTTCTATAATTTATTTTTGTCTACGTAAATTTTTAACAGGTACGCTAACAAAACAATAATGTAAATTTCACTTTAATCAATTATTTACTATACTCCAGTCTAGCACATGACTTCAGCCACCATAAGGAAAGAATGTTTGTAAACAAAACCTCTCACTTTTTTCGTAATTATTCCGCAAATACAAAAAGTTTCAGAGAATTAACGCCATATATTAAACTTTGACAACGTAAGTAAGCTATTAATGATATTAACATATTTATAAAATGTGTAATTAAAAAGTACTTTTGTGGTTAAGTATGGGTGGTCTGTTTTCAAACATTATTTCCCTCTTTAGGCCGGAGCATATGTTTCTTTACTTCTATTATTTATAAAGCAATTAATTTCTTCCCAGCTGAATTTATCATTGACCTAGCTGATAAAAATCCAACTTTTGATGGATTCAAGAAAGCTTTGATAGACAATGGAGCAGAATTTTCGGATTCTTTCATGACAAATCTACTTCGTATAATACAACACATGAAACCTGTTAACTCTGCTGACAAAGCCAATGAATCAGAATCTTCCAACAAGAACCCCTTGGCTAACAAGTTTCCAGGCTTAGCAATACCTAATGAAAAACCCCCTATATTCTCCTCTTCTGAAGAAAGCAGTGATGAGGAGAAGAGTGAAAAGAAAAACAAAAGAGTTACAGCCAAAGATATGTTTAAAGATGAAAGTAAACCTAAAAATGATGAGGTGGTTGACAAAGCCATGGCTGAACTGGAAGCGTTAGCACCTTCAAATTCTAGCATAACTACCGAAACTAAAAATGACTTGAAAAAACGAGAAGGGGATACCAAAACCTTGAAAGAAGAAAAGAATACGAAAAGGGAGCGATCTAAAGAACGAAGCAGACGTAGTAGAAGTAGAGATAAGAGAAATAAAAGTAGAGATAAAAGGAGTCGAAGTAGAGATAAAAGAAGTCGTAGTAGGGAGAGAAGAAGTCGTAGTAGAGATAGGCGAAGAAGATCAAGAAGTCGTCATCGGCATAGATCAAGATCAAAGGATAGGCAGCAATCAAGATCAAGGGATAGAAAGCGGTCAAGATCACGGGACAGGAGAAGGTCTAGGTCTAAAGAAAGATACGGACGATCTAGATCAAGAGGTAGAAGATCTAGAGATAGATCTCGTGATAAAGAAGAAAAGCACAGATTTGGAGATTCATTTAAAAAGCCTCGTAAAAAAAGTCCTGATGTAGAGATAAGTGATGACCCAGAACCAGGAAAGGTACTGTGTTTTACTTTGTACTGCAGTTAATATTTAATATGGCAATTTGAATACCTATTCATTAATTTGATTTATTGCCTTTTTTCAGATTTATAATGGTCGAGTAGCTAACATAGTGCCCTTTGGGTGTTTTGTTCAAATTGAGGGGGTGAGAAAGAAGTGGGAGGGATTAGTCCACATTTCCCAGCTGCGCTCAGAAGGCAGGGTCACTAATGTGTCAGATGTGATCTCAAGAGGAGATAAAGTCAAAGTATGTCATTCATTTTAATAATCTGTCCCTTTAAATAATGACATGAATAATTATGATGCCCTTATCATTGTTTGCAGGTCAAAGTGTTATCTATTACTGGGCAAAAAGTTTCACTAACTATGAAAGATGTCTGTCAAGAAACTGGAAAAGATCTGAATCCAACATCACATGCTCATTTGGAGGTAAGTTTGATTTCTATCTTTACCTCATATCCAAAGTTTTAATACGAGGGTGGATTGATAAGTCCATGACTTTGAAAAGAAGTTTTTTTTTTCATAATTTATTTTTGTATCATAGAAAGAAACACCTTGAGGAATCATTACACTTCTTTTTTTTCAAATTCGGCAAAAGATTATTACTACTCACTTTTATTAATGACCCTGTCGACCCTCTCGGCGGCACTCATCACATCAAAACTCATCGAATGAAAATCCAAATCCTTCCTATTCTCTAGATTCAACCTACTGAGATTTTTTTCGCTTACCAAACATGAATAAAAATATTGGCAGGCAAAGATTTTCATCAAGCCAAAAGGTGGTGTCTGAAATGGGCCCTCATATCAGTTACCAGTTTTCAGGCGATGAAAGAAAAAAATAATTGGTTAAAGAGGTAGGAACTTCGTTGGACTGAATACGCAGAGCTACAATAAGATCATGTAGAGAAATAAAAACAAAATATTCCGGAAAAAAGAGTTTATTCATTACAAAGTCACTTATCAATCCACCCTTGTACAATATACTATTTATAACACTATGTGCAAGATTGCCCCCCTGCCTATAACAAATTTTTTGACTGTATGTAAGTATACTATGTCTCTCGTAATCTCGTGGTGTACTTATCCTGTTAACTGTACAGTATTTTCTGCTGCGTTGTGTTTTATCCTGTTAACTGTACATTATTTTCCGTTGCGTTGTGTTTTATCCTGTTAACTGTACAGTATTTTCCATTGCGTTGTGTTTTATCCTGTTAACTGTACAGTATTTTCCGCTGCGTTGTGTTTTATCCTGTTAACTGTACAGTATTTACCGTTGCGTTGTGTTTTATCCTGTTAACTGTACAGTATTTTCAGTTGCGTTGTGTTTAATCCTGTTAACTGTACATTATTTTCCGTTGCGTTGTGTTTTTCCTGTTAACTGTACAGTATTTTCCGCTGCGTTGTGTTTTTCCTGTTAACTGTACAGTATTTTCCGCTGCGCTGTGTTTTATCCTGTTAACTGTACAGTATTTACAGTTGCGTTGTGTTTTTCCTGTTAACTGTACAGTATTTTCCGCTGCGCTGTGTTTTATCCTGTTAACTGTACAGTGTTTACAGTTGCGTTGTGTTTTCCTGTTAACTGTACAGTATTTTCAGTTGCGTTGTGTTTTATCCTGTTAAGTGTACAGTATTTTGAGTAGCGTTGTGTTGTTGGTAGGCGGAGCGTTCGGGGCGCAACCCGGACCGGCCGGCCGCCAACGCGACGGTGCTGGCGGGGCTGCAGGGCGGCCTCGACCCCGACGAAGACTCCAGCCGCAAGCGCGTCACCAGGATCTCCAGCCCGGAGCGCTGGGAGATCAAACAGGTTACTATTATGTATATAATTCTTATTTTATTCACTTAAGGCGAGGCCAGTTTAACGATCTGATGAAAAGATTGATTTTTGAACTTCCAATGTGAAGAACTGATGTAGAATTCTACTTCACTAAAAATACTGTAGACTGAAAAAGAAACAAAGAAACACATTAACCGAACAGAATATTGAAAAAAGAATAACACCATAAAAACTTTCAAATCGTCAGATTTCGTAATTTTCAACGACAGTGATATGATTTTTTATGCAAAAAGGATAGCTTTTTTATCGATCTAATACAATAACCGAGTACATTTTTAATAATTGCTCCAGTATTTCAGAAATCAATAAAAATGTACTAAATTTCGTTAAATTTCTGGCAAAGCGTCAATTAAAGCTATGCAATATTCAACTTTATTGTAAAGACATAGTGAAAGAGTAAATTTCGTGAACTGCCTCGCCTAGGCACAATTACAGACAACAGATAGAGAAACATACAAGAATATCAGTTAAAATTATCAAGGTTATATCTGAGCCCAATTACAAAAGTGCACAGCATTTGCAATAATTTCACCAAATAATAATTAAAACACAATTAGGAAAATAAAACATAGAAATTGAAAAATACAAAATGGAGAAATGACAAAAAAAACATTACCTAATCAAATAAGTTCAAAACAAAACAAAACTGTAACTAAATTCTATCCCCCTTACTAATAAAGATTGTACATCAGGGGTGGAATTGCGTAAGGTAATCGTATTCATTTGACAGTTCATATCGTATTCCATCGGCTGCAATTTGTATGGGATGACATATATTATGAATCAATATGAACTGTCAAATGAATACGATTGACTTTACGCAATCGCCTAGCAGGGGTGGAATTGCGTAAGGTAATCGTATTCATTTGACAATTCATATCGTATTCCATCGGCCGCAATTTGTATGGGATGACATATATTATGATACAATATGAACTGTCAAATGAATACGATTGACTTTACGCAATCGCCTAGCAGGGGTGGAATTGCGTAACGTAATCGTATTCATTTGACAGTTCATATCGTATTCCATCGGCTGCAATTTGTATGGGATGACATATATTATGATACAATATGAACTGTCAAATGAATACGATTGACTTTACGCAATCACCTAGCAGATGTATAGTAACACAATGGTTACTCTCTGTCAAACCATTTGAGTTTGACATTGAAAAGAAAGTGACAAAACACTGTGTAACTATACATCTGTTATACAATCTTTATTAGTAAGGGGGTTAGACGGCATTAGTGACTTCTTGAATGCAAGGACACAGATACTCACTTACATAATTTTTTTTGTTAGAAGGGGCTGTTTTTTATTAGTTTTTAGTGAAATTAGCCTTACTAGATCTATGTCTTGACCATCAGCCATTTTTTATTGTCCCCACTGCTGTTGGGGCACAGGCCTTCCTCATGGGTAGATGAATAAGGAAGATGGGCCATAACCCACCACGCGCGCCCAACGCTGTTTGATGGGTGTTAACGACTGCAAATTCAGCCGGGACCAACAGCTTAACGTGCCGTCCGAAGCACGGAGGAGCGCGAGATAATTAATGTTTGGTCACCCATCCCATAAACCGACCCTTGCGAAATATGGTTAACCTCCGCAATCACCGGGCCAGTCGCTAAACCACAGCGCCACCGCGAGCTCCTCATCTACGTCTTAGTGAGTTACAAAACCTTTGCCTGTTTTTATTGATTTGCAAATGAAAGGCTGGGATTTTAGATTACTATTTATTTAAGGACTAAAATATGACATTCATATTTGCCCATATTTTCAGATGATATCATCAGGAGTCATCGACAAGAGTGAGCTGCCAGATTTCGATGAAGAGACAGGTCTACTGCCCAAAGACGAGGACGGGGAGGCAGACATCGAAATCGAGTTGGTGGAGGAAGAGCCGCCGTTCCTCCAAGGTCACGGCCGCGCGCTGCACGAACTGTCTCCCGTGCGGATAGTCAAGAATCCCGACGGGTCGCTGGCACAAGCCGCCATGATGCAGAGCGCGCTAGCTAAAGAGAGAAGAGAGCAGAAGATGATCCAGCGGGAGCAAGAGATGGAGAGTTTACCGACCGGGTTGAACAAGAACTGGATCGATCCGTTGCCGGAGGCCGACGGGCGCGCGCTCGCCGCTAATATGCGCGGCGCCGGCATCACGCCCCAAGACCTGCCCGAGTGGAAGAAACACGTGATCGGGGGCAAGAAATCCTCCTTCGGCAAGAAAACAAACTTATCACTGTTAGAGCAGAGGCAGTCCTTACCGATCTACAAACTCAGAGATGAGTTGACTAAGGCGGTCGCCGACAACCAAATCCTGATCGTGATCGGTGAGACGGGGTCGGGTAAAACGACGCAGATCACGCAGTATCTGGCGGAGTGCGGGCTGACGGCGCGCGGCAAGATCGCGTGCACGCAGCCGCGGCGCGTGGCCGCCATGTCCGTGGCCAAGCGCGTGGCCGAGGAGTTCGGGTGCCGGCTCGGCCAGGAGGTGGGCTACACCATACGATTCGAAGACTGCACCAGCCCGGAGACGGTCATCAAGTGAGTATATAGGTACAGGGTTATTTGTAAAACACCAACAACCTCGCAGGAGTAGATTACCAACATCATAAACAACGAAATTTGTTCTACGACTTTTATCATAACTCAATACATTCACCAAAAATGAATTTTCAAGTTTTTATTCGACACTTTTTACGTCTACGGATGACGGTGGGGCGGGCGGCGGGGCGGGCGGGTCGCGCGCACCAGGCGCCCCGCGCGCCTCGCGTAGAGTTATGAACATTACGAACGGTAAATAAAATGATATTTTTTTTTGTATGAAAGTAAAATCTAACGAATTATCAAAAGTCGTAACAAAATGTTGTTTATGATGTTGGTAATCTACTCCTGCGAGGTTGTTGGTGTTTTACAAATAACCCTGTATAGAGTTGAAATAGACGCTTGGCCGAGGATTCTGGCTGCCAATTTAGCGATTCGGCTTCCAGAAAATCAATATTAAGGCCCGCCACATAAAGACTGAATTTCGATTCGGAATCCCGAAACGGTATAATTCCGAAGTAAATCCAACAAATGCGATTATCGATATTCGGTTTCGGATTTCTGAATCAGATTCCGACTGTATGTAGCAGGCCTATGTTATTATAATATAAGTTCTAATTCCTATTAATATAAATAGTGTTTTGTTTGATAATGATAATAATAATTTTATTATAAGTGTAGGTAGGTAATTTTATTTTTTTATTTAATTTATTTATAACCCACATCTATTTATTATATTATGATTGACTTTCACTTGGTCTCGCCTAAAGAATGATTAACCTAACTTTTTTTCTTTATCTTTCTATGTAAACAAACAGAAACTTTTGTCCACCAGATACATGACAGACGGTATGTTACTGCGCGAGTGCCTGATGGACTTGGACCTGAAGTCGTACTCCGTGATCATGTTGGACGAGGCCCACGAGCGCACTATACACACAGACGTCCTATTCGGCCTACTCAAGCAAGCGGTGCAGAAGCGACCCGAGCTCAAACTGATAGTCACATCCGCTACTCTGGACGCTGTGAAGTTCTCGCAATACTTCTTTGAAGCACCAATCTTTACAATCCCGGGGAGGACTTTCCCTGTTGAAGTGTTATATACAAAAGAACCGGAGACTGATTATTTGGATGCATCCTTGATCACCGTTATGCAGATACATTTAAGGGAGCCTCCTGGAGATATTTTGCTGTTTCTCACCGGTCAAGAGGAAATTGATACTGCGTGTGAGATCTTGTATGAGCGCATGAAGTCTCTAGGGCCGGATGTACCCGAGCTGATCATCCTGCCTGTATATTCTGCGCTTCCTTCGGAGATGCAGACGCGTATATTCGAGCCCGCGCCGCCCGGCTCGCGGAAGGTCGTCATCGCTACCAACATCGCTGAGACATCGCTCACTATCGACGGCATTTACTACGTGGTGGATCCAGGGTTTGTGAAGCAAAAGGTGTACAACTCTAAGACTGGCATGGACTCGCTGGTCGTCACTCCAATTTCGCAGGTAATTTTTGCTTATGTTTTTATAAATTAATAAAAAAGCCATGTCACAAATAGTTATCGTTATTAGACTTATTAGCAACACAACTGCTAGACGATGAAATACTTTCATTTTTTATAAGAATATGAGCTAATTATAACCCATTTTTAGGGTTCCGTAGCCTAATGGGAAAACGTTTGTATAAAAAGTTCACTGTTCGCCGCCGCGCCGGCCTCTTTAAGGGACCGCTGGAAGCAATTTTTATAGTAAAAATTATTGAAATTATTGCCAACTAGCTTCCGCCTGCGACTTCGTCCGCGTGGATATTCGGAAATAATCCCTAGGGAACCTTTGACCGGAATAAAAAGTATCCTATGTTTTAATCCAGGCTATAAACTATCTGTGTGCCAAATTTCATCTAAAGCCGTTCAGCCGTTTTTGCGTGATTGAGCAACAAACATCCAAACCCACAAACTTTCACATTAATTATAATATTAGTAGGATTTTATCGTTTTTAATTAATAACTACTAAACTATTTCTTATTTTGGAAAACTGTCAATCACAAAACTAGAGAACTAGAGGGTTTCTTTTTATTATAGTATCAAGATTATAGGTTTATTAGTATTGGTTGGCACACTAGTGAAAAACTACAAAATTGGAAGTCACTTTACAATTTTTTTCTATCAAGAAAAGTTTTAGCTATCATATTTCTGTCAATCACAAAACTGTGTACTATAATCTACTTTCTACATTATTCTTTTGGGACCGATAAATAAAGTAATACTGTGTGAAATCTTTGTTCAAAAATGTGCATTTGGAGATGAACGGCCCCTTAAGGTGATTGTGTCCGTTGTACAGGCAGCAGCGAAGCAGCGTGCAGGGCGCGCGGGGCGCACGGGGCCCGGCAAAACCTACCGCCTGTACACCGAGCGCGCCTACCGCGACGAGATGCTGCCGACGCCCGTGCCCGAGATACAGCGCACCAACCTCGCCACTACGGTAAGACGATGCGATGTGTACACTTGGAGCAGTGTCTCCAACTCGCCGAGTCAAAACTACGGTGTTTCTAGTCTGAAAATACGGTATATTCCAAAAAATTACGGCAGATCTAATAAGTAATTAGAATCACTAATTTTTCGCTAAAATAATCAAACGCCAACCATAATTACAGTGTTGCTAGTCTGAAAATACGGTAAATTGTAAAATATTACGGCAGATCTAATAAACAAGTAGAAAACTTTCGATAGAATAATTTAAATTCACAGAGTACTATTACTATTATCATTGTTATAGATGTTTATTAACTTTGTCAGTGATAATAGCGATTTATCGACACTCAACTGTCAAAATTACTTGTCTTTTGACAGTTAAAAGCGGTAAATCGCTATAAAAGTTTAGCTAATTCTATGAGAAACGAAATTACGGTAGAATATAACATGTCTACTGTAGGTGGTAGATTCATAAAAATACGGTAAGTCTACCGTAATTACGGTGCAGTTGGAGACACTGACTTGGAGACCGCAGCTGAGCAGTCGACGAAGTTTACGGTTGACTACTTTTTATACAAATTGCTCTAAGCGGTGCCTAACTTTAGCAGTTACGCAATCGAAATCGTATCGAAAATTGGAAGCAGAGCCGTTTTCACCACAGTGATTACACATTCGTCGATTTGCTTTTATAATGTAAACAAATAGATCTGTTTGTGTGTATCCAGGTGTTACAGCTGAAGACGATGGGCATCAACGACCTGCTGCACTTCGACTTCATGGATGCGCCGCCCGTGGAGTCGCTCATCATGGCGCTCGAGCAGCTGCACTCGCTCTCCGCGCTCGACGCCGAGGGGCTGCTCACGAGGCTCGGCCGCCGGGTACATATATACATACATATAGCTCTCATACATCTAAATATATAAAAGAAGAAACTGACTGACATATCAACGCACAGCCCAAACCGCTGGGTCTAGAGACTCCAAATTTGGCACGTAGGTTCCTTATGAGGTCTAGGGGTGCACTAAGAAAGGGTTTTTTAAAATTCACCCCCTAAGGGGGTAAAAAGGGGATCAAAGTTTGTATGAAAGTCCCTCAGTTTCGAAGTTAGGATCTTCAAATTTTGTGTTTAGGCTAACGATTGAAAATTAATATATATGTACCTCAGCTTTTTTGAAAATTCTACCCCTGAAGTGAAGGGGTGAAAAGTAGGATGGAGTTGTGTATAGAAAATCCTTCATTTTCGAAGTAAAAATGGCTAAATTTATAATTTTGGCTTATGGATGGAAATCTAACGCAACGTAAATTGTTATTGGTAGTATTTCAACCCCTATGGGGATGAAATAGGGGTGAAATGGGGTAAAAAAAACCTAAAAATAGATATGGATGTCGTTATTGGGGTTTTTCTGGGATGGTGATTCCGAAAATGACATTTATTTTGAAGTCCAACGGGGACGGGAACCCTTTTTTATGTGATAATTATCACATAAACCCACATTCATGTTTTAACACCCCTCATTATACTGCAGTCGCATAAATAAGCTATAAAGGCCCCATTCCGAATAACGCTGACAGCGCTGTTAGCGCGAATCCGACCAAATTAAATAATCACAAAATATTACACAAATAGGGTATTCGAGTACCTACTTCATTTAGTGGATTATACGCTAACAGTGCTGTTGGCGTGATTTGGAACTAGGCAAAAATGACACAGCATCTTCTCAATTTGATCACAGATGGCGGAATTCCCCCTGGAGCCGAATCTTTCCAAAATCCTCATCATGTCGGTGGCCTTACAATGCTCCGACGAGATCCTGACAATAGTATCCATGCTGAGCGTCCAGAACGTTTTCTACCGGCCGAAAGACAAGCAAGCGCTCGCGGACCAGAAGAAGGCAAAGTTCAACCAGCCTGAAGGGGACCACTTGACTCTTCTTGCTGTGTATAATAGTTGGAGGAACAATAAGTTCTCCAATGCGTGGTGTTATGAGAACTTCGTCCAGATCAGGACGCTGAAGAGGGCGCAGGATGTTAGGAAGCAGCTCCTTGGAATTATGGATAGGTGAGTGGCTTATTGACAACAAAATAAAACTGTGCACCTTTCAAGAACTGATCACTGCTCCTTCGAAACTTTAAGTTAATAATTAGTTATCATGTTCACGACTTTCGTCTTTTTTGTGTGGCGACGCATTTCAACCGTCATTTGGTCCTTCGAACCGGATATGCGTACTATTATTCATTATCTATTTTAAAACATAATGAAAACTATTTAAGGCGCTGTAGGTAGTAAAATTAGCGCCGCCACTACATTTATTTTTATTACTCTTAAACCAAGTCAATATTTAAAAAAAGCTCATGTAATAATTTCTTAAATTGTCTCTTAATATTTTTTGAATAACTCTTCAACAATTTTCATTCTTTCTGTAAGTTTTAAAATCCATTTTAGCTCAAAATGGCCACTTTTGGCAATTATGGATTTTAAAACCTTCAGAATGGATGATATCTGTTGAGGAGTTATTCAAAAAATATTAGAGACAATTTAAGAGATTATTATATGAACTTTTTTTAAATATTGACTTTGTTTACGAGTAATAAAAATAAATGTAGTGGCGGCGCCAGTATCACTACCATCGCGCCTTAATACAATAGTTCAAGTACAGAAGATGCACAGTGCACTCCATAATAGTACATTATGAGACAAGTTAGCTTAGGTTGCTCATTGCGCACAAGGCTGTGGGTTGCAGGCGAGGGCGTAACTCAGCCGAGTGTGCAATAAGCAAGAGCTCACGAGTTTCATACGACGTTTTTCAACACATTTGCGAGGAAAAAACAAAGTAATTTACCACACAGCAACAAATACGACAAAAACAAAATATGATAATTATTATGGGAAAAGGATGGGAAAAGGCGCGCAGGTTTTTTTTTGTTTTTTTTCACACGCCCAACGCAAGAATATTTTGCGAACAAAGGGGTGAGTGATCATACAGCCATTACAGCCTACTTCAAAATTATAATTTTAAGTGATAAAATGCAAATATTTTAATATTTTATAACAAAATATTGTGAATTATGAATAATTAGATAATAATAAATATTTTTTGACTTAATTAAGGACTTTACACATTTATTTATTCCAAAAATGTATATGAATTTTCAGCAGCATAAAAGTTTTTTTACTTACTTACTTTTTTTACTTTTTTAATACAGTTACTTTTTTTAGAAGTAACTGTATTACCCGGTTAAATTGGGAATGCTCTGTTTACTCGCATAGAACTTGCAGTAAGGTACTAATTTAACTTTGTAGGGTTAATTCTATTACGTACTAGTGTTTTATATATTATTGCACGCGTTTGTTATAGGTCGGTTTATTGCCCTAAAAGCGATGTATTAGGGCTCACTTTACGAGCAAGTGTGTTGAAAAATCATTTAAATAAATAGCGACTCTTGCTCCGGCACAATAAACTGCAATTCAGGTGAATATAATTGTAGGGAAGGAGCGCCCTTCCCTACAATTATATTCACCTAGGAGTTGCCTCTCTTTCTATCGCGTAGCTCTTATCTTTTCTGACGACTTTAGCTCTATGAAATTGTTCCGTCCGCTCCTTGTTGCTTCATGCCTATATAGCGCGGATTGCGCCTGGCCTGGCCTGACATTGTATTGTTGTAAATTAAAACTTGTTTTATGTTTTTAGGCACAAACTTGACGTGGTGTCGGCGGGCAAGAACACAGTGCGCATTCAGAAGACGATATGCTCGGGCTTCTTCCGGAACGCGGCCAAGAAGGACCCGCAGGAGGGGTACCGCACGCTGGTGGACAGCCAGGTCGTCTACATACACCCCTCCAGCGCGCTCTTCAACAGGCAGCCCGAGTGGTAACCAATATAGTACTATTACAACACTGTTATGTGACTTGCTCGGGCTTCTTCCTACCAAGAAGGACCTGCAGGAGGGGTACCGCACGCTGGTGGACAGCCAGAGGGTCTACCGCCTAACTTATCGCTTTGACTCTGGCTTTGGTTTATGACGTCAGTGCACTGTCCGTCCTTGTCATCGTGTTATGATATGGCAAGGACGGACAGAGCATTGCTATCGCTATGCTGGCTAAAGCTTTGAGTTAGGCGGTAGGGCCCCAGGTCGTCTACATACACCTGCTAGGTGATTGCGTCAAGTCAATCGTATTCATTTGACAGTTCATATTGTATCATACTATATGTCATCCCATACAAATTGCAGTCGATGGAATACGATATGAACTGTCAAATGAATACGATTACCTTACGCAATTCCACCCCTGCTTGTCAATCATTTACATTGCATCGTCTTGTCAATCACATTTTGATCGTCTAGCATCGCTTTACAAGCACTACAGCATAGATACATTACCGTGGCCTATCAAAAGTAGGCCACGCCCCCAAATTTACGAACAAGAAATGCTTGATCGTCTAGCTAGAGGCAACTTTTTATTGCGCGAGCTGTACCATCGCGGACTCGGGTGCTTGACCATTTTGCAAACTATACCACTGTATGGCAACTATTTCATTAGAGATTTACTTCTATCAACCTTCATTGCACTTGCTTTGTAGATTACGGTATATTTTTATTTTTTACATATGGTCAGTGTTGCCAAGTTAATCGTGATATTGACATGTTTGCATGTAATGTGGCGCCCTCAATTTTTGTTGACAAAAATTGAGTTTTTATGGTCAAGCTGTATGTGCTATCAAAAATATCTGGTATTTGTATATTGATTGAAACAACCTTTAACAGGGTAATTTACCACGAGTTAGTCCAGACGACCAAGGAGTACATGCGCGAAGTGACGACAATCGACCCCAAGTGGCTCGTGGAGTTCGCGCCAGCCTTCTTCAAGTTTTCTGACCCGACCAAGCTGTCCAAGTTCAAGAAGAACCAGCGACTCGAACCGCTCTACAATAAATACGAGGAGCCTAACGCCTGGAGGATATCCAGAGTACGCAGAAGAAGGAATTAATACAAATCCACTGGACGCTCTTTGTCAACCAAGATAGAGAGAGATAGAAATCTGTTAACTGTTTTATTTAAATATTTATAGTCAACTTCCTGTACTTACAGATCTACCTAAAGGTAAAAACAATAACTTTTGAATGAAATAAAATATCATAAGAACAAATAATTGTAGTTATTAATGCTAACCATTTCATTATAGCCAACGCCACCACACCACAGATCACAATCTAATATAATACTTCGGTCCATGCCCGATGCCGTCCACTTCAGTCCATGCCGTTTCTTACTTTCAAGGGGAAAAATATCCACATAAATCCCACAGGGGAGTCTAACAGGGGATCCTAGTGGACAGAGGATTTCTTTAAAGAGCGAGCCTGTGAATGGTAGAGAATGCTATTAGCATTAAGTCCGCCATTTGTACTTTACTTGCGCGTTACATTGCGTGTGCTTGCAATGCTTTTCTGATGTCTGAATGCTTGAAACATCTATTGGAGCGCCTTGGGAGTAAAATTCCAGATTGATAAGCCTGAAATAGTAACGAAATTATAATAACATACAAAAAAAAACATTTGTTGCGTAAAAAAACTATACATAATTATAAGTAAATTTAAACTTACTTTTAAAGTTGATGCATTGTAATCACATTATAATTTATACTTTTAAGTAGGTAAATTTACAGCAGCTGTAGTCACTGTGACTTAAGATTCTTGAGCCTGAAATAATAACTGAATATAATAATCAACCAACATACAAGAAATACAAGTAAAAAAAAATATACCACAAGTGGAATAGCATAGGAATAGAGGGAGTAGAACAGTGACTTTCTTCTTTCTCTTCTTTTCTTTATTCAAAACATTTTTTTTTCAAAATGTTTGCTACACATTCTTGAGAATTTTTTGGGGCCCAATTTGTTCGGCGTGTGGCATCAATCCATAAAGTAGGTAGGTACGTACTGTTTCATTTTTAGGAAATCTGCAAAAGTTAATCATAATTTACCCTCTGTATTACAAACGATTTACGTATGGTGCAATTTGCAAATGGGCAAATTAACGTCGAGTACTGGCAACACAATCCAAATTACTCTTTAGGTTATAAAATACTCTACTTTAACTTTAGACATGTTTACAAAAAAATGTTACAAAATTGTAAACGAATGTTATATTGGTTAATGTATTACTCACCGAAGCTCATCTAAAGGAAATTTGGCCATAAAAAACCGATTTGTATCGTCTTTTCGCGCCGATCACAAATTTCACATTTTACATGCTTCATTGTGACTTACATGTACTGCACCTTAACTTGACTATTAACAAATTAAAACAAACTTTTAAATATCACAAAACTATTATAAAACAAACTTTTAACTACCTACCTACACAAATTAATTTTATTTGTTACAATACTTTAAATGTTGCCGCCGTGTTTCTCTGACAGATGACCTATCATCAAAGAATGAGGAAGGGTGAGACAAATATAGTCGCCATCAAAATTCGTGTCCGTTTCATAGAATCTTTTTTTGTATGGAAGTTGCGACAGACTGCTCTAATGTTTGGAACGCCGTTAGAGCGTTCGGTTGTGGTTAGGTTGCACCCGGAGTGTAGGTTTGGAACGCGCCTCAGTGATTAGGTGATATTGTCAATGTCAAAATGTGTTCTAATAAAAAATAATTCTGCCTGCCTGAATAGTGTAATGTTGTAATTTATTTTGAAAAAACATGAGTTAGGGCGCCTTGGAAATTATAATGTAACGTGGAAATTGGCTTAGATTCTCTGTAAATCAAATATGGATTTCTTTTCGGAGATAATAGGCGAAACGGTGATACTGGGAATAGACACCCTCATCCTGGGCTTTTGTGTAAAACAACTTAGCAAATGTAAACATATTTTGAATGCTTTACAGGTAATTTTGTTTGTACAACCCGCCTTCTTATTGTCTAATTTTAAAAATCTATCGCAATCGCTTTCATTCGACATTGCTGCATTTCTTTGGTAAGTTTTTATTTGTGCCAAAAGAAGCATCAATGAATCACATCCTGAAAGCGATTGCGATAGATTTTGAAATTAAACTATTAGCCCCCCGGTCAAATTAACTCTGCACCTGCAAGCGAAAGCGACAACTTTTTCTCCTTGCCTCACGCCATCGTTGTCATGCCAGTAGCGTTAGTACACTTGTTAGCGATCATTTATCGATAATCTATTGATATTTAAAAAAAAATTGAGTCGTGTCGTGAGGCAAGGGGTCGATTTCGCTTCAGGTGCAGTTAACATGACGGTTATAGTTTCGGACACTTATTTTCACTGGCCTATAGTCATTGGCTCTAATATTTTTAGACAGCACCTGTGTTAGACATAGACAAGACTTTGAATAAAGAAATTAACAAGTACCCCAACGGTACTATCCCGTATGTCGTGATAAGAGGTCTCGTGAAGCCACTGGGGACCCCTATCACAAGCAGTAGCAATAGCTCAGTCACGGGAGTTGTTCAAAGGTGGGGATTCTTTTTACATTATTATTGTTTGACATACATACATATACTCACTCCTGTTTCCCATGGGGGTAGGCAGAGACTATGGATCGCTGCCTGCTACGATCCTTGCACACTTCTTTCTCTTCATTAACATCCATCAATCTTTTTATACATGCCCTGTGGTTTTTGTCACTATGTACACCAGCCTTTTTTATTAAAACCTCTATTTGGTCCACCTAGGTTTTGCTGGGACGCCCTTGCGCAATCGTTCCTTCCACATTTGCACAATATCTCTTTCGTGATTCGCCTTTCGTTTCATTTTCAATGTTAGAACAAATATTGCTTGCTTTTAGCATTAAGTTCGCCTTTTGTAACATTTTGTTTGAAATGTACAATAAAGTTTGTTAAAATAATAAAATAAAATATTAATACTTGTTTTTACTTTTAGATTGACAATCAAGGAACATGTGATAGCTAGGACATCCGCTGGGTTCTGGTCAGACCAGACGAGAACAATACACGAGGTGTATAACTCCACCCCATTTGTGCTTAGTAATGGAAAATATAATATTGAGGTGGTTGATGCACTTGCTGCAGAGTTACTTGGTAAGCATAATATAAATTTTTAAATTTGATATCATATCTAGTATAGTGACAGAAAAATTTTGGAAATCCTTTTTGTTTCAGATATGGATGTCATATCTGATAAGTTCGAACCAATGTCCCCTGGTGTAATAGATCATGTTTGGGGTTTCTTTTCTGGAGTTCGCCAGCGGGGTTTACAAAGTATGGAAGAAATGCTCCGTGATGGCTCATACATAACAGCTATAGGGGAGCTGAGCAAAAGTAATACTGGTGCTTTGAAAATACAACCCCCAAAAGATGGTTTACCATTGTATTTGACTACAGCCACAAAGTCCAGTTTATTAAAAAGATTAGCTAGCTCCAGAGACTTCTTGAGGTAAGTATACGGGTGCAGGTAGTTCAAATGTACCTAGAAGTCTCTCACCTTCACAGTGCAGTGAGAGGTGTCTTGCTTAATACATTTTATCTTCCCGCACCCCCTTTACTCTGAGTGAGCACTTAGCTTTCTTACGCACTCTTTCGATTTTAATATGCAACCTATTGTGATCGTACACACTTGACTGTTAATCAACCACTACGAAATTATTTAATATTTAAAGTGAACTGCTCGGTTGACCACTAGTGCGTAACATGGCTTAGATCACAGAATAGATAAACGTTCGTTAAAAAACGTTAAGACTAAAAGTTCACATAATATTAATATAAGATTCTTGGTTCACATACACACACTCATATTCTTGAATGTCATAATAATAAAGAACTCTTCAATAACTATAAACATGAATGAATATGGCCAGTTGTTTACATCAATCAGTCCACTGAGCGCATTCAGGTTTAATTTATAAACTAAGGCCAATATCGATTTCCTTGCAATGTTTGTGGCTACCATGTGAGTCCAGTAGTATTTATGACCTTATGCTTATGACTGTTAAAATAAATTGAATACTTTTTGAAGATAAAAGATGTGCATATAATTTCTATGTAATTGATGTGTCATTGTTCTGCGTCATCTATTGGGTTCATTTAATGTGAATTATTGTGTGGTTCGAGGTGGTGGGAGCCTGGTGACCTGTAACACAGGTATTTCTTGCCTAGCATGGGCTCCAGACTCTCACAGACTTGTATTACTTAATCCTGTAATGTTAATGACCTTGTTACAATGCCAAGTTTGTGATGAGAAAAATAAATGATTTATTATTATTATTATTATTAAATCAGACAGTACTGACAGTATTGTTTATTTTAAAATTGCAATATCCTTGACAGAGTGCTACTAGCTGTGTTTGGAACGGTGGCTGCAGCGGCGTTGTGTCGTATAGCATACAAGTACATAAAGAGAGGGCGCCGGCGCGCCCACGAGGAGGGTGTTAAAAAACAACTATCAGTTGGTAGAAAAGAACGTCGCGCGCGCGCCCGAGAAAAAAATCTTACTGATGAGCAGTTATGTGTTGTGTGTACTGAAAATCCTAAAGAAGTAAGTTTTCAAATATAGAAACAAACTATGTGGGTCCCACTGACGTCCGTTATACAGTATAATGGACGTCAGTGGTGGGTCCCTTTAAATTAATTAAAGGAACAAGGGCCTTGAGATTCTTTGGAGATAACCAAATTGGATTCCAGTTATCCATAGGAATATTCCATAGGAATAGATTTTCGGTACAGATAACTATTTATTTTAACAGTTATCTGCCAGGAAAATATATTCCTAAGAGATAACTGGTTATATGGGAAGAAAAAAATTCTTCACAGATAACCAGTTATCTGGCCATGGTTACCTCCGAGGAACAAGGGTTTAAATTATTCTCATGAAGTATTTAAAATCATCAATCAATACTTGACAAAACTTTTTATTTTATTTTATTATAATATTAATATACAATCAGTCGCCAGACTATAAGTAATTGTGATGGGAGCTATTCACGTTAAAGAGTGAAGAAAGGTGAATGTCAAGATGGCGGGATACCGCCTGGTTTTTTAAATATTTCATGGCTAGGATATTGTGCCATTAATAGTTTCAAAGATATTCAGAATTGCTGGTTGTCCCGCCATCTTGGTATCTATCAGTTGTCAGTCAGCCTCTCTTAGACATCATGACAAAACTGCATCAAAATATTAGATTTTGTTAAGTCACTGTAGGAAGCACCAATAATTTCATGTTTTTTTGCAGATAATATTGCTTCCCTGTGGGCATGTATGTCTATGTGAAGATTGTTCAGAGAATATCACTGACACTTGCCCCATTTGTAGAGAGAAGATACTTTACCGCGCACCTGCTTTCATCACATAAATTAACAAGCTTAAATCATGATTTATAACATACTTCAATGATTTTTAAATTGCTCAGGTTGTGGTTGATAAATAGTATTAGCAAATGAGTTTTTTTATGTACAGAAATGAGTTTTATTTTGTTTAATCATAGGTATCAACCCAATCTGAATGTGATCAGATGCTGATGTTGAATAGTGCTAATTAATTTCATGTTAGATAATAAACAAAAGTTATATTTATAGATAATTGATTGTTTTATTACTTAATCAAAATCCTATTTGCAGTGATCCCATTTTCCCACATGCTCCAGCACATGTATTTTCCTCTTGGTTACTATGTAACTCTTCATTCATATCATCATCAGTATCTTCAGAACCATTATGATTCACTGCAGGATGTTCTGTAGTGTCACTTATTCCATACTGCTCTAGTAAGGAGTTTATCTTAGAATTGCCTTCATTTTCTTTGCCACTTGACTGACTACTTTGACATGTCTCTGAATAACTTCTATTGCCACATTTTGCATTTTCATTCACAACCCCAGTATGTTTTGTGTTATTATTACACAGTCCTGACCTACAAGATTTACCTTTGGATATGCACCTTTTTGCATCTCCATTAATTCTACTATTATCATCTAAATCTTGAATAGCCTTTTCTTTTGCAATTTGTTCTTGCCTTGCATCATATTCTTGGAGCATCTTTTTGGCTTTGGAACTCTTACCTATACCAAGCCTTGGCAATCCTTTATTTAGTCCTTCTAAAAGGACACAAGCTTTACAAACTTCTTGGGAAGAGACAAATTTGCATCTTGTGCATATCCCCTGTGTTGGCAAACTAACTTGTTCTTTCACTGCCATTGTTTCTCCTGCAACAAAATATGTTTAATTTGTTACTCTTTGACAAATATGGAACAAATGTTTATCCAAAGATGATAATATAATACTGACCAGAATAAATTATATCCATAATACAAGAAGGCCTGATCTTTTCCATGTCTTTAAGAAGAGCCCGAGCATGACCTCTGTAGGCATTGGGTGCAAACACACACTCTGTAGAGAAGTATACTAGCTTCTTGTAATGAGCATACATAACTATTTCCTTTTCATATGCATATTTTAGGGGCTTAACTCTAGGTATTGTACCTTCACTACCCTGTTAAAGAAAGTTAAGACAATTAAAATTAAATAAGTAATAAATTAAAAAGGAACAAAACCATACTATTAATAACTCACTGTTGATATAGAAGTACATCTTTTTAACCTTGCAATATCTCCTCTTAGAACATTCATTAAAACTGTCTCCGCTATATCATCAGCATTGTGGCCAGTAGCTATACATTTCACATTTAACATTGCTGCACCACGGTCTAATGCTTGCCTTCTAAATACCCCACAAAATGTGCAGTTGTTCTTTCTACCTATTTGCGCTACAATCTCATCCATAGTCCACCCATATAAATCTTTATATGAAAGAATTTTCAAGGGCATTTCATAATCATCACGATTTTGTTTGACAGTTTCTAAACTATCATCTCTGTAACCTGTGATACCTTCATCAATGGACAGGAGCATTAGATTTAAACCGTAATTATATTGTTTGTTCAGTGTTTTGATAACATGAGCAAGGACAGTGGAGTCTTTACCACCAGATGCGGCGATTGCAACAGAATCTCCTTTTTGGAACAATTCGGCTTTAGTGATGGTGTAGTGAACTTCTGTTTCAAAAGCATGGTAAAAACACTCCTTACAGAGAGCATCACCAGTTTTTGGTCGCTGAAAGATGAAAATACTATATTATTTAAGAACTAAAAAAGTACGTAAGAAGAAGAGTAAAAGTGCTCTCCCCGTGTTTTTCAATTGGAAACGGATTACGGAACCCAATATTTACCTTAAGCACAGCTTTTTCTCCACAGCCTGTCCTACACAAAACAGGCATTATGATTTAAAATGAAAGTATTTTTGAAGAATTACAAAATCCTCACTCATCTCCTCACGTCAGTTCACGTCACGTGGACGGATGACAGGACATGACACATTGACATGACATGTCATTTTTTTTATTTATTAAAGGTTTGGCTACAGGGACCGGAATACCGATATTTTTTAGTATCGATATCGAAATATCGATATCGGAACTGATATTTTGGTATCGATTTATCGATACTGATATCAGTATTTTATTTCAGTACCTACACGAATATCGATACTGAAATACCGATATAATACCGCCTTTTGCGTTTTCATTTTTTTTATTTCCTTTAGTTTTTTTTAGTTTTCGCACTTCGGATCCTGTACCCTTAGCACGAACAGCTATCGAGAAAAAAAACGCACGTAAAATTACTCGATAGACAATTCTCTATGGAAAATTTCATTTCGCTTATCGGCGATAGATGGCGTTGTACAAATTTCCAATACAAAATTTATCTATCGAATGATGTTACGCGAGTTATTTTTTTCGATAGCTGTTCGTGCTAAGGGTATAGGGCTTGGAAACCGGTAATAATTTTTTGAACCGGTTCGACGAAATTATAGGTGGATCTTTTTGGAAAAGAGCGGGCGCGCGCGCGGGCGGCAGTATCTACTCACTCAGTGCGAGCGTCGAGCGCATATCAGCGTATAACATCACATTCACGTTTGTTATTTATTCAATAAAACGTTGATGTTTGCCTATCATATCGGGTCATTTTGAACTTACCAATTTACCATCCAAATTTCTAGGATGTGTCCAGTACATCAAACTAAACGACTTTCTCTAAGAAACATGTGTCGAATTTCACTTCAAAATTTTTGTCATCCCATACTAAATTGATCAGTGATCTCTTTGATTTGTATGGATAGTCGATTTTTTTTACATATTTGGTCCATAGAAAAAGTTGTTCAGTTTCATAGACTGAACACATTCTCAAAATTTGGATGGTGAATACGAAATAACCCGGTATACGCATGGGTCACGGCACGGCGGTTAATTGATATTTTGATTGTGTTTGACATATTTTTGTGAATTATATTATTAAACAATAGTTGGCACGTAAATTTTAAAATTTTGAAACGTAAATTTTATGAAGATGAAGAGGTGAGCGAGCATAACCTTTTTTGGAAGAATATTTGGTAGAATATTTGGTCAAAAGAAATGCAAAAAATAATAGTAATTATTCTGTGATAATAGTATAGACATAGTATTAGTACCTATCATATTATATCAGTAAAATTGCATTTATTGGAACATAGGTATCTATCGCACACTATGGCACCCATTACACACACAATCAGATTGACAAAAATTGACAGAGATTGATTGTGTAACGTTGTTCGCGATCTGTTTCAATCTGGCGTGGTTTTTTGTCAATCTACGTCAATCTGGCTTAGGGTTGGCACCTTTTTTCGAGGTAATAGTATTATTTTCAAAACATTTAAACATTATATAGTACTCTACTTTTGGGATATTTATTTATAAAAATGTAGTCCACATTTATTTTTAACCCTTTCAGACCTGAATTATTTTTATTTCTCAGATTGGTTTAGTAAAATATTTTTTAGTTTATATACTATGGGAAAAATACATAAAAAAATATTGTTTGTCGCCTTCCTGAGAAAATTACGTTTTTCTTTATGTGCACAAATGAGGCCATCCGTCCTAAATGATAGTTAGAATAATGTATGTGGTAATATTGGTAGAAACAAAAAACCTTTAATTAATCAATATTTTTATTTAGTAAATAATAAGAATAACTTAAGTTTTTTTTTTTTTTTGTGTTCTGTTTTTATTTGCAATCAGTTGAACTTTTAGCAAATGTGCTGGTTTATGTAAGTAATTGTCATTGCGGGTGAACTCTCCACTGAGAGTTTCTCCCCCTCAGGTCCTTCGAGCATTACTCCAGTTGAAGTATGTCTTTTCTTTTAAGCCTTTTTATGTAGCTACGACTGGTCAGTTGTTTTGCTAATGCATTGTGATGTTTTTCAAGGCGATTACGGTATTTAACAGAGTTAATTTGAATTTCTTCCTTTACTGTGTTCATTCCCAGATGTTTATGTATATCTGAGTTTGTGATGTACCAGGGCACTTCAGCTATATTACGCAGAATAATGTTTTGCATTCTTTGTAACATGGATATGTTGGAGTTGCAGGCGCTTCCCCAGAGTTGGATACCATACATCCACACCGGTTTTAGCGTGCTTTTGTATATTAGCAGTTTGTTATCTGTCGATAGTTTGGTGTTTCGTCCAACAAGCCAGTACAGATTCTTGTATTTCAGGTTTAGTTCCTCTCTTTTAGCCTTTATGTGCTGCTTCCATGTTAGGCGCCTATTCAGATGCATGCCTAGATATTTTACGCTGTCTCTGTGCGGTAGTATGGCATCTTCCAGTTGGACTGGTGGACAGTTTCCTTTCTTAAGGGTAAACGTGACATGGACTGATTTCGAGGCGCTAGCTTTAATTCGCCACCTTTGGAGCCATTTCCCTATCTCATTTAATCAATATTGTAGGTTCAGAGAAGCTTTAGCAGGGTCTTTATCGTTAGCTAGAATTGCTGTATCATCAGCGTATGTGGCGATGGTGACTCCTGGTACGACGAATAACTTAAGTAATAAATTTTTCTTCCTTAAGCATTATCAACAATAATAATCACAACAAAGTGAGACTAATCAGTAAATCAATGGAATAAAAACTAAAAAGTATTTTTGTTCAGGGACTATGTATTAGGGCCGCAAACCGGGATCCCGGATACTGAAAATACCGGGATACCGGACCGAAAAGAAGCCTTTACAATACCGGTATTGAATTTTTAAATACCGGTATTTACGATATTTTCGGTATTCATCACAGAACGACGCAAATCGCAAATCTCGTTAGTAGTATTAAATTGGGAAGGCTGGCGCACGGTTCCCTGGGAATGGATCTGGAGACTCTGAGAACTGAAGACCTCTGAGACATGAGTACCTGAGTACTCATGTTTTTGAAAAGTGAAAACGCCTGAAATGGCGCGCCTCTCACTAGGCGCTGTTTATATATAAAATATCGAAAAAACAAAAAACATTGCAAAATCTATAACAATAACAAAAAGACAAGCGGTAACCTTTTTGGTGATTTAGATGTCCGCGGGCTACAGTACTATTCACTTTTTGCTTGATAGTACTCACCTCATGATTGCAATCAAGTTTAAACCTTATTACTGTGGAGCAAAGTTCAATATTGATTGACAGCCTATATTCAGAGTATTATGTAGAAGTCATTCGATTTTTAGAAAATAGAAATGATGAATTCTTTTTTTATTTATATCGTAAGAATCACAATTTCACTAACAATTTTTTGATATATTTATTTGTTTAAAACTTGTTCCCGTTTCTCTGGAATCGCCATAGACAGAAACGTCAAGTTAGCAGCCCACTTTGAGACCGTAATATCTCGGCTTGTATTGAAGCAATATTATTAAAATTTTGCGTATACGATTCACTATTTTTCTAACAATTTTTCGGCATATAAATCATATTGATACGAACTGTATTTCTTAATGTGTCTGCTATCTTGACGTCAAGTTAGCAGCCTCACCAAGATACTCAAATATCTTCTAAACCATAGTATCACTATTTATATGCTATGGTTCACTATTTCTCACTATTTACTAACAATTTTTTGACATAATCAAAACCTTCTAATTCCATGGTGAGTCTGCCAACTATACGCCAATCGGGGCGCGGCGGGGACCGCCATTGAACATTCCATGGTTCCATGGTCGTACTTTCCATGGTTTAAATTTACTCTACGGCGATCGATGACTCAGCGGCTTGTCTGTTGGAATGCATGCACTCATTGACAAATGGGCTTGTCAATGAGTTCTGCAAAATTGTTCTGCAATGCAAAGAGTAAAATAATTATATTGGTTGTTCTGCAAGGGTATCACCCAAAGAATTTATTTTTATTTGCATTAATTTACCGTTTTCATTTTCAATTATTATAACGCTACAGAATTTTTGTCTGTGTTTATAATTTTCGGTCTAACTCAAGTAATGTGAATGTTGTGGCCGTGCTTGATGTGTTGTGTAGTGAGTGACCGAATAATAATCCGATAGAATTGAATGTGTATGTGTAATGTTGAATAATAATTATTCGTGGCGAAGATGCACGAATTACTAAAACACGTGCTAAACGAGAGAGACCTCACCAGGGCTGGGGATATATTTGCTATCCCAGATGCCGATATAGTTGATGACCTGAATGAAGTGGTATGTAAACTCGCGCAGATAAAGAATGGGATTGGAAATTGCGGTTAACCGCGCTTACCACTCGCGCCGTTAAAGAATAGGATTGAAAATGACACTGTACATGTTCACTTCTCAGTCGCACACCATATCAATAAAGTTAAATCGCTCCCTTACTCATACTTATTGTGGCCAGCGCGATTAGGCTGATCACAGACCTACCGGTTTCTTTTCTTTGCTTTGCTGTTCGGCAATGGACCGCCGGCCAAGAGGCTCATTTTCAATCTATCACATATTTTCAATCTAAGTACATTTCACATAATATGTATGTTCTTGTGAGCTTTGTTCCTTAAACAATCGTTATGAAAACACAAAAAAATTGTTCAGGTAGGTAATGATGCCACCCACGACCCTGTTCACAAATTATTTAAATAAATATGTGATCGATTTATTTTTAGCAATCAGAGACCATGTTCAGGTTCAGGGTGGCATATCTCCCAGAAGCTGCCTACTTTGCAACCCAGACGATGATATTTGATAACACCAAGCTAATGGCTATCTTGCCAATTTGGTCTGGTCCCAATATGCGATAGTTTGAAAATGACCCTGGTTGGCCGGCTGTCTAAACAGCAAAGTAGACATGGGCGTAGCCAGCCATGGGCTCAGGGTGGGGCAGCAGTCTTAAATAATATGTAACTAGCAAACTATACCCGCGCACCAGATGACGCTCTGTGGGTAGGCCCCCGACAAGGTGGACCGACGATCTGGTGAAGGTCGCGGGAAGCCACTGGATGCGGGCAGCGCAGGACTGATCGTCGTGGAGATCCTTAGGGGAGGCCTATAACCAGCAGTGGGTACGCCCATGAAAGTAGAACAGCAAATTTCTACCAATATGTGTCAATCAATAATTTTGCTTCCATTTTCTTTTCCTCTTATCCTGTGATGGTGGTAACGTAATAAACATAAAATCTCAAAATTTTCAAGTTCATGTAAATTATGTCTTTTTTCAAATAATTTATGCAAGACACTTGTAAAAATTGTCAGACGGAATGGAGAGTCACCGGACACCTTCAGAAATACTCAGGATTTTCCATTGAATTTTTAACAAGTTGTTAGTTTTTTTACAAGTTTTGATTTTTTTTATTAACAAAGTGACTAATATAAGGGTGAAAATATATTAGTTAAATAAACAAAAGCATTTGTAGCATTTAATTTAACGTGTTTTGATAAATGAATTTGTGAAATAATTATTTGCATGAGGAAAATGCTTGTTTTTAAAAAGTACACAACTTGTAAGTTTTGATAAACAGGGCACTGGTCTTTGTTTGTTGAAGTTGTTTGTTTGGTATAAAACTTTAAGTTTCTAATGAACTTGGTAATGTAAATGACTACTAGCCACTATTTTATTTAAAAATATAGGTGTTGATGATAATCACTATAGAGTGACACCTTATCTATTTTTATAAAAAAATAATACTCATTTGTGTAAAGGTATGATTCCGATCTCGGCCGCAAGCAGCAGTGCACTCCAAATTGAATTGTAATGTTATGAAAGGCGGCTCAATTTTATTTGAGCGGAGAAGTCTCGCGACCGCATTGCTATGCAGTCGCGACACTTCTCTGCTCAATTCAAATTGAGCCTTTTAATCATAACATTACGGTTCAACTTGGAGCGCACTGCTGCTTGCTGCCGAGATCGGAATCATACCTTAGCTACCATACTATTGTAGCAAACCAATGATAATTGTGTATTTAAGGTATGTGTATTTAATTATTTTCCACATTTGATATTTCAGTTAAAACAAATAACAGAAATTTCATCGAGACCAGATTATTGTCGTAATGATCGGGACCAAGCATTGATAGAAATATGTGTAACAAGAGTGACATCATGTATAAAGGAGACTGGCACCTTAGAGAAATACTGTGGGGCTCTGGTAGCCCTCCTGGAGTCCTGCTTACACCACAACTTGATGCCACTCGGACACTTAAGAGACGATGATCCCCCTCACGCTAAAATAGCATCAGATATTATCGCATGCATAGTACTGGTGAGTAGAATAAAAACCAGCCAAGTGCGAGTCGGAGTCGGTTCCGTACCAAAAATTTCCAAAAAAACGCACTTGTTGTATGGTAGCCCCACATAAATATTTATTTTATTCTGTTTTTAGTATTTGTTGTTATAGCGGCAACTGAAATACATCATCTGTGAGAAACAGGGATTTCAACTGTTTAAATTTCAATCCTAGCTACCATGGTTCATAAGATACAGTTTGGTGACAGACAGACAGTAGAGCCTTTGTAATAGGATCCCACTTTTGGGTTCCGAACGCTAAAAAAAGGAAAATGCTCCTTTGCAAAAAGGCAATTTAGCTAACTCCCTGATAAAAGATCACATCTGAAAATATTTAGTATGATCTTATAATGCACTACAAAACAAAGCAATTTTTTATTAACAAAAAACTTTATATGAATAATAACCAATGTATTTGTACAGGTGTCGTTTCCAGTGCAGGCTGAGAAGGAGCATTATAGCAACAAAAATGTTATGGAATTATTTTTGCCAGTGGCAGTTCAATTCTTGCATAAAGGGAACCGTGAGATCTCCCGGCATATGGCCCGCTACCTGTCCCTCGCCGCTGTCCATCATGCTGCATTGCTTAAGCCACATGTTCAAACAATTATGGACTCTATTATGTCGGGTTAGTGATGTAATTAAATAATTTATTCTGTGAATAAATAGAGACCACCTACAGTTAATGTGAAAGTCATGTTAGTTTAATAGATCATGCATATTTAATGCTGTTTTGCATATAGTATAATTTGCTGATTATTGTGCAAAATGGTAGTCATGCAATTTTAGTGAATGTTGTTTTTTTAATAACAATATTCTTAAAGTGAAAGTCTAGTGTTGTTCTTCCTGCCACGAGTCTACGACCATTGATGATTTTCTCATATCTTTAGGTGGTAAAAAATAGCTTGGATTTTCTACTATTTTTTACCCCTGCTTTGAAATTTTTTACCTACTAGATCTAAGAGATACCGTGGTCTGCTGGAAAGAATGCTTCCTAACACGACCACGTAGACTTCCATGTTATTCTTGCAATTCAAAACGGCATAAAATAGCTTAGAATATTTACTTTTTTTTTTACATCCATTTTGGAATTTCTTACTATCATTTTCATAGAGATACGAAGGCCCTGCTGGGGGTCAAGTCTGCTAATTTTCGTCAAAATTGTAGTTCAATGGTGTTTGAATGGTAATGCTTTTTGACACAGTTCTTGTTTCTTAAACCCAAAACCGAAACACATTGTGTTTCTTAAACTCATAACGGAAACACATTGTATCTCGATTTTGGGTTTAAGAAACAAGAACTGGGTCAAAAAGCATTACCATTCAAACACCATTGAACCACGATTTCGACGTTAACATTAGCAGACTTGACCCCCTGGAAATAATCACTTTCGTATCGTGTTCTATGATCTTGATAGTACGAAATTCCAAAATGGGTGTAAAAAATAGTAAATATTCTAAACTATTTTATACCGTTTTGAAATCCCAGAATTAATAATAGTTTAAGCTTGGTCGTGCTACAGAGGTATTCTTTCCAGCACGACCTTCGTATCTCTATGATCCTTACAGTAGGAAATTCTTAAATAGGTGTAAAAAATAGTAAATATTCTAAGCTTTTTTCTGATTCTGTCCAAAACTGCCCGAGATTCCCTGTCGATGTCAAATCGTAATGTCAATGTGTGCGTGCAAAATAGCGCTTTGTTCGCAGTGGGCTCTCTGAATGCGGAGCGCCGCCACTAATTACTTTGTAGTGACACCAATTTTTTTTCATAGGAAACTATCCTCTGTGTCGTATCTTGACGAATCTTTACGAAGTGTGCCCGGAGCCACTGGAGGCACACGCGACGGCGTTGGTGTCGCTGCTGCCTCACGCCGAGCCCGTGGAGAAGAGTGCGCTGTTCGCGCTGCTCGAGCAGGCGGCGGCGCGCCGGCCCGAGGCGCTGCGCGCGTGCGTGCCGCAGCTGCTGTCCTACCTGTGCCCGGGCACGGCGCCGCCCGGCGACCCGGGGTGCATGTGCGTTGATATTCTGCAGGTTAGTACCACGATTTAGCTCAAATATTCACTTGTGTTTTCTGATATAAGTAAAAAATATGTATATAACGGGTGTAACAAGACCCTCAACGAAGCCGAAGTCCTCGCATTCCGCGCATCATCAGGATCATTTTTGTCGTTTAGACTAAACCTGGGAAACCAATAGCTACGAAGTTATTGAAGGTCAAAGTCAATTTTTTTTTTCAAAATTTTTATGAAATCTTATTTTATTTGTTTTTTCCTAATTTTTGTCTACAGAAACATTATTAAAATTTTATGTATTTCGTAAAAACAATGGCTTCAAAACGTCATCACTCAATGTATTTTTGTTGATAATTTACTCATGTGGACATCGAACCTGCATCCATAGCGATCGAGGCGAAGAACTTTCAGCCAAAAAGTAAAAAGTATTTTAATTAGTCTTCTCACCTTGTAGTTCAGCAATCGGGGTTTCGACTCTGCTATTGTTAACCTTTGTGGTTAACGTCATAATCGTGTTTGAAAATTACAATGCTTTTTAACACAGTTATCGTTTCTTAAACCCAAAACCGAATCACGATCGAAAGACAATTATCACGTTACGATCAGCAGAATGATGGCCTAGAACATTCTGGATCGCTAATCGAATTTTCGTTCGAGTGGTTGCAGTCTAGTTGTTTTTTCTATTATGAAATTGCACATAAATAATAATAGAAATGTATCGGTCGCATTGCAGGTGATAGTGTGTGTGTCGCGGCGGCGCGCGTCGCTGGTGCGCGAGCACGCGGCGAGCATCCAGCGCGCGGGGCGGGCGGCGCACGCCACGCCGCGCGCGCTCACGCTCGCCGCCGCCGCGCTCGCGCACCTCGGGTACTCCGACCGGGTGCGGACCCACACTACCATACACACTAAATGAATGATTCCACTTTGCCCCACCGAGTGTTCCCACTGGTTAATATAAGTATCGATAAAACTGAAAATATAGAAATAACATTCTCCATCGATTGTACGATTTCTGTCTGCGAATCTGCCGTAAAGCTGATCTGTCGTAAAGCAAATCTGTCGTAAAGAATAGAACGAGAGGGCACCGGGTGGGACGATTGGTGGGGCAAAGTGGAATAATCCCACTAAATAAACCTTACCCCGCATATTTTCACTAGTCACACATCTGATACAGTTCTAGGCAAACATTTTGTCACTTTTTCGACGAAGGATTGGGGATAAGTTCGCGCATGTGCACTTGTGAGCGACCAATAGCGCGCGCCCCTCTCCCGCCGCCCGCGTACCTCACCGCTACGCATGCCCAAAATACGCGTTCTGCGCGATCTCCACCCGATTTCAAGATGTTTGCCTCGTACTGTACAAATACTCGCTTTTAAAATAAATCACTGTTGTGGATAGAGTCGCACGCGTTATTTATTAAAGTATTTTTGATGTCTTTAGTTTTGAATTTGTACCTTTTGACATTATGATACCTTATCAGACGCCGCGGTCACGAGATTAGTACGCTCGAGAATTAGAGAAATAAATAATTTCAAAGTTTTCAATTCCATACAACCGACTGCACAGATGACGTTTTGTACACGCACAACTTTGTGCGTCAAGCTGGGCTACTACGGGAAACGTGTCGCCTCACACACACAAATAAACATATTGGTTTTACACAATTTTAACAATAAATATGTATTAATAACCGGTGATAATTTATAAATGTTTCCATGAGTGATATTAACGGCCTTACCACAAAAGATTTTAAAACACTGTTTAGTAAAATCACTGTTTAAATGTGATGCCGTCTCTTTCAAACAATATTGTCAAAAAAGTGACAGCATCACATTTAAACAGTGTTTTAGTTAAACACGTGTTAAACAGTGTTTTGTGGTAAGGCCGTAAATGTTTTGCTTTGGTTTTTGCAACTTAAATTCACGCGGTCGTGCACGAAAGTTGACAGCAGTTTTCGCCCCTCGGCTAAACGACAACACTCATATTCGGTACACGAACTCGATTCTAGAGCGGGGCGGGGAGTGTCCTCTCTGCACGTAGTACTTATTATGTATTCTGTGCATCGCATACAGGAGCGAGCAGCCGAGGCGTTGAGTTTCGTACTGGAGCAGCTGCCGCGCGCGGAACGCGGCGTTCAAGCGGCGTTGTTGCGTGAAGCCACGTCGCTGTGTAGCGCGTTCCCCGCGCTGTTCACGGACCGCGTGCTCGCCGCCGTGCGCGCCGCCGCGCCACCCAGGTACGCTCGCCGCCGCGTGAGGCGACGTCGCTGTGTAGCGCGTTCCCCGCGCTGTTCACGGACCGCGTGCTCTCCGCCGTGCGCGCCGCCGCGCCACCCAGGTACGCTCGCCGCCGCGTGAGGCGACGTCGCTGTGTAGCGCGTTCCCCGCGCTGTTCACGGACCGCGTGCTCGCCGCCGTGCGCGCCGCCGCGCCACCCAGGTACGCTCGCCGCCGCGTGAGGCGACGTCGCTGTGTAGCGCGTTCCCCGCGCTGTTCACGGACCGCGTGCTCGCCGCCGTGCGCGCCGCCGCGCCACCCAGGTACGCTCGCCGCCGCGTGAGGCGACGTCGCTGTGTAGCGCGTTCCCCGCGCTGTTCACGGACCGCGTGCTCTCCGCCGTGCGCGCCGCCGCGCCACCCAGGTACGCTCGCCGCCGCGTGAGGCGACGTCGCTGTGTAGCGCGTTCCCCGCGCTGTTCACGGACCGCGTGCTCGCCGCCGTGCGCGCCGCCGCGCCACCCAGGTACGCTCGCCGCCGCGTGAGGCGACGTCGCTGTGTAGCGCGTTCCCCGCGCTGTTCACGGACCGCGTGCTCTCCGCCGTGCGCGCCGCCGCGCCACCCAGGTACGCTCGCCGCCGCGTGAGGCGACGTCGCTGTGTAGCGCGTTCCCCGCGCTGTTCACGGACCGCGTGCTCGCCGCCGTGCGCGCCGCCGCGCCACCCAGGTACGCTCGCCGCCGCGTGAGGCGACGTCGCTGTGTAGCGCGTTCCCCGCGCTGTTCACGGACCGCGTGCTCGCCGCCGTGCGCGCCGCCGCGCCACCCAGGTACGCTCGCCGCCGCGTGAGGCGACGTCGCTGTGTAGCGCGTTCCCCGCGCTGTTCACGGACCGCGTGCTCGCCGCCGTGCGCGCCGCCGCGCCACCCAGGTACGCTCGCCGCCGCGTGAGGCGACGTCGCGGTGTAGCGCGTTCCCCGCGCTGTTCACAATTCATTTTATTTTTTTATTTTATTTATCTTTTTATTTATCTTTTATTTATCACTCTTTGCTTATCATAACATTTTATATGTATTTGAGTACCGTTACAATACTACTGTTCGTTGATAGAAAGTATAAATGTGATTGTAATACAAATAATTTCTTCTAATTGTGAAAACTGTTTAAGGCTTTTTGTTTTTTAAGAAACACTGTACTAATGTTTAAGATAAATAGCCGTTTGTTTTCCATGAAATATAAAATAAAAATAAAATAAAATAAAATAAAATTAGATACACCATCAACAATATCACATAACATTTATAGATTAAAAAGATTACTTATGAGACTGTGTGAACTATTTTTACAGGCGTATACAACACTTAAGACTTAAACAGTGGTAGGTACAAGCAAAGTGCTAAGATAAAACTAATATTATACTAAGATCTTCTAAATTAAGGATGCAAATACTTAAAAACAAAAAAAGTAATTGAACATAAATGCAATCAAAAGAAAATTAAAAATAATAATAAAAAAAAAAACTAATAATTACATGATGTTATTAGGGACCATCTGTGAATGAGTACGACGTTTTTCAATACATTTGTGAGAAAACATTATAGGTACTGCTGAAATTGTAATCTATACAATAAAACTGTAAATTCTAAATATTTGTGCGCGAATTACGCAAAAACCGCTAAACGAATTTTGATGGATTTTTCACAATTTAGTAGATTGTGGTCCAACTTAAAAACTAAGCTATGTTTCATCAAATTCGGGTGGGTGGAACCAGTGAAACAGCTTGAACTATCCGTAGTACTAGCTTTCATACACTAAAGGGGTCATTTTAAACTGGTTGCAATATTTTTCTACTGTCCACGCGGATGAAGTCGCGGGCGGAAGCTAGTAGAAATTAAAAAAAACGTTCGTAAACAAAAACGCACGGCGCCGGCGTGCGGTAAAATCAACTTTCCGCACGCTGTACTACTCCGTAAACAAAAACGCACGGCGTGCGGTAAAATCAACTTTCCGCACGCTCGACTGTCATCGTAAACTAACATTTTCGAGCAATTGTATTGAAAAATGTTTTTTAATGCACTGGATGAATGGTGAATAGATGTCAATGCCATCAGAGACTTCGTTACAGGCTTGCATGAGACGATTCAAGGGTGCTACTAATTTAGTACGATATACTGCCTTTGCGAAGGGCTTTGTAATGGGTTGACGGGGATCCTCCTTGGTACACTGAAGTTAATTTCGGCTAGTAAGTCAGGCGCTACTATATTTTCATTCAAAAGCTTATGAAGCATTAAAATGTCAGAACATTTTCTCCGTTTCTCTAAAGTGTCCATCTTTAAATGCTCAAGACGTTTTTGATAACTCGCACGATATGGACAATTATGGCTTTTGTATGCTAAGAATTTAGTAAAGTTGCGCTGAACACGTTCTAGTCTGTTATTATGTATATTATAATGAGGATTCCAGATAGATGAGCCATATTCCAATACTGAGCGCACCAGGGAATTGTAAAGGCACGAAATTGTTTTAGAGTTGTGAAAACTCTTGCAACTTCGCTTTAAAAAGCCTAAGGGCTTATACGCACTAGCGATTGACCGCCTAGGCGGTTCGTTTGAGCGGTCCAACCGCTTAACGCGGTTTCATCGCGGCTGACCGCTATGGCGGCCAATCGCGAAAAAACCGCGATGATAACGCGTTAAGCGGTTGGACCAGAGCGGCCCGCGTACCTCATAAACAAAATGGACGCCGTCGAGATATCTTGTGTTATTTATTATTACTCCCGAAAACAACGAAAGAAAAATAAAAAAAGATACTGGATTCATCCTTTACTAGAAACACGTAATGAATTTGGCCAGTTCGCAAGTTGTTTTCAAGAACTGAAGAAGCACCAAGATAAATTCTTTGGTTATGTTAGAATGAGTGTTTCGTCATTTGAAGAATTACTAACAGTTTTATATGTCACCATCAAAGGACAAGATACTAAATTTCGTGACTGTATCCAACCCGAAGAGAAATTAGTTATAACGTTAAGGTATGTATTTTAAATAAAAAATGTTTTTGCTAGCTATTATGTTTTAATTTGAATCGCAATGTGTATTCATAACCACAAAGAACAATAAAAGTAGGAAACTATAACTATTACTGAGAATTATTATCATTAAAAAGATCTAAATAATCAGATTCTTGAGACATATGTGTATTCTGTGAATATGTTGATTCAGGAGAAGTTACAGATTCTCCTTCATTCCATGTTCCACGATGTGTAGGTGGAACTGAGGGCGGTGGTGGTGGTGGTGGGTTATTATTTCTAGCAAATGATGGTGTCTGATATCCTTGATGTGGCCCTTGGTTGTAGTTAAATGGTCGCACGTAATCACAGTAGTTGTATCCAGACGTTTGGGCTTCAGTAATGACTTGCATTATTTTAGCTTTTGTACGTAGGCGTATATGTTCAGGCACTTTTTTTATTTCACTAACCAACGACAAAAAGAACAGTCTATCTTCATCTTCTTCGGCCTTTCTGAACTCGACATTCTTATTTAAGACGTTAATCAATTCAACTCCTATATCATCTTCTTTTTTTTTCTTTTTATTTCGTTTTGGCGGTGGTGGTATGACTGGGTCAGTGACATTTTCTGTTTCATTTCCATCATTTTCTTGCCTTGGCATATTTGAATCAGTTTCATTGATGGATACTGTGTCTTTCAAAAACATTAAATTATTGTAAAATATGTATTGAGTCTTTTTCTTAGCTGCTGACCCACTCCTGCTAACATTGTCCTTTAGAGCTTTCACAAAATTATCCCTGATGTTTTTCCATTTTTTTTGTAATTCTTTTCCTAGAACAATACAACAAACAAGTTAATGATATAGTCATAAAGTAATAGAAGTATAATATAGGTACATATCTAAATTGAATTAAATAATGCATGTAGTAATTATAAAATTTTTGTTTCAGATATTTTGCAACAGGTTGTACATTTGCGGAACTACATTATACATTCAAAATTGGAGTAAGCACTGTAGCAGAAATCGTACGAGAAGTTTGTTTTGCAATTTGGTTTTGTCTGAAAGATATTTGTTTGCCTCAACCAAAAAAAGACGCTTGGAAAAAAATTGCGAATGATTTTTTTCAAAGAGCTAATTTTCCTAACTGCTTAGGTGCTGTCGATGGCAAGCACATACGATGTATAGCACCTAATAACAGTGGCTCAATGTGCTTTAATTATAAAAGTTTTTTCTCTTTGGTTTTATTAGCAGTATGCGACAGTAATTTCAAATTTGTTATGGTTGATATTGGAGCTTTTGGTAAATTCAGCGACTCGTCAATATTTCAAAAATCTGTTTTCTACGAAAGAATGCAAAAAAACCAATTGGATATTCCAGAGCCACAGCCTATTTCACAAAACAGCGAGACATGTATGCCATACGTTTTTGTAGGCGACGAGGCATTTGCATTATCTACGAATATGATGCGCCCATACGCAAAAAAAGATTTGGATGAAACTAAAAGAACGTTCAATTACAGGCTTTCTAGAGCAAGAAGATATGTAGAATGCAGTTTTGGAATTTATGCAAACAAGTGGCGTATATTTCATAGACCTCTAAATGTTCACTTTGATCTAGCAAAAGATATTATAAAAGCTACTTGTGTACTACATAATTTTGTAAGAGACCGAGATGGTTATTGTTACGACGACTCACTCAGTTGCCCTTTGACAGAAAACTTAACACAGGAAGGGTTAAGAAGGAACGCTAAAACTGCGTTGAGATACAGAGAATTGTTTGCCCAATATTTTATGACTGATGGGAAATTAGAATGGCAAAGAAATATGATTTAATTGAAAATAGACGTATTTATTATGTTTTAAGATGTTGAATGTATGTGTAGTTTCGTTTATATAAATATAATAATAATAATTATAATAAATACTTACCAAGACTTCTTTTTTCCTCTGTTGTCATCTCATCTTTTCCAAAAATGTCTACTAATTCTTCCCATTGTTTCCGTTTTAAATCTCTATTCCTATATATTGCTCCTTGACAATTCCAAATTGATTCTCGTTGTTGAATTTCAACAATGAATTTCTCTGTGTCGAAGTTCATGACTGCGACTCACGTACTAACTCATCGGCGGCTCGCCGCAAACTGAAATCGCAAGTGCGTACAAGCAAGATGGCGGCCAGCCGCGGAGCGGGCCGCAGCTCTCCATTCAACCGCCGCGGTTGAAACTTTGGGGCGGTCAAGTGCGTACAATCACAGGCGGTTGCATATTAAACTGGGAAAGCGGCAGACCGCGCGGTTAGCCGCCCCCGCGGTTGACCGCTAGTGCGCAAGGGGCCTAACATTTTATTTTATTATTTATTTTATTTTATTTCGTGGAAAACTTACAGCTACCATGTTTATATGACAAGGGGATCTATGGTTAGTCATTAGCCAACAATCAAGTTTTCACATGTAGGATAACAGATGAATAAACAATTTTTACGAGTAAGAACATGCGTTAATTGCACTAATACGATCGTGATATGAAACGGGAACAATAAACAAATTAGCGATTAGACTCACTTAATCATTCAGAGAACAACGATAAATTAAACAATAAAGAAAAGTACATTAATACATAATCACATTCAACCATTAGTTTCGTATTTACTAAGTAGTTCCGTTGCGAGTGCTCGCTTCAGTGATGCAATACTATTTGAACATAGATCGATATCAGTTTGATGGCTCAATGTATTAAACAACCGACACGAACGAACTAAGTAGCTATTCTGTCGATACTTCGTGCGCACACATGGCACATGTAATTTCAATGATTGGTTACGCGTAGTGAAACTACGAGGTACTATTAGCTTGATGTGTTTCAAAAGTTCGCTCGAGTCTACACTGCCTTTTAGTATTTTTGACAAGTATGTCAAGTCTGCGATATTTCTACGGACTTCGAGGGGAAGAAGGTGGTGTCGTGTGCATCGCTCCTTATATGTAGTATCATAAACACCGGTTTTAAATTCGAGGTACTTAAGAAATCTTTTTTGCACTGATTCAAGTTGATTAATATAAATCGAGTAGCGTGGATTCCAGACTTATAGAGTTGTACTCCAATATACTTCGAACCAGTGAGCAATACAAAACTTTTATGGTTTTAGCTTTTTTGAATTTGGAGCAAGATCTGATTAGAAAGCCCAAAGCTTTAGATGCTTTTTTAGCAATGTGTGTCACATGTTGATCGAATAGTACTTTGGAGTCTTGAACTACCCCGAGGTCTCTCATGTGATTAACGCTAGTGAGAGCTTGGCTTTTAAGTTGATACGTGTATTTAATGTCACAATGCTTACGTGAAAAAACCATTGAATAACACTTACTAGTATTGAGATCAAGTTTATTTGCATCGCAATAGGCTTCGAACCTACTTAGGTCTTCTTGAAGTAATAGACAGTCGGTTTCATTAGTTATTTCCTTATAAATTTTCATATCATCAGCAAATAGGAGGACTTGAGAGTGCTGAAAGCATGTGGATACGTCATTTATAAACAGTATAAATAACAATGGGCCCAAGATAGATCCCTGCGGGACCCCAGAAGGTATTGTTCCCCAAGCAGATGTGAACCCGTTTATAGCCACAGCTTGACTTCGGTTTTCTATGTATGAGGTGAACCACCGGAATAAGTTACCATGCACTCCGGAAAGATAGAGTTTTTGAAGGAGAAGACGAGGCTTCCAGGCTTTATTAATTTTTCGAGGCTTCCAGGCTTTTCCAGGCTTTATTAATGGTGCTATCGATATGCTCAACGAATGAAAGCTTTTCGTCGAATAAAATACCCAGGTCCCGAATAGTGTGGACTTGGGTAAGTTGTGTCGTGCCAATTGTGTATACAGAAGGTTGTACTATTTTATTTTTTGTAAATTTAATATACTGGCATTTACCTGCGTTCAAAATCATATTGTTATGATGACACCACTCTTGTATCGAGTCCAGATCCCTCTGCAAGAGATGTATATCCTCCTGGTTTCTTATAGGCCTATACAATTTCAGATCATCAGCGAAAATGGAGCATTTGCTAAAGCGTATATTTTCAGAAATGTCATTTATGAAAATTAGAAAAAGTATAGGTCCCAAAATGGAGCCTTGGGGGACTCCGGAGGTAGCAGTGAAAGAATTGGACTTATAACCGTTAACCACCACTCTTAGGACCCGATGCTTCAAATAAGATTCAAACCACATTAGAAGGGGTCCGTGAATACCGTAGCGTTCAAGTTTACGAATCAAGATATTGTGGTCGACTTTGTCAAATGCACTGCTGAAATCTGTATATATGGAGTCCACTTCTACACGAGAGTCAACGTATTTACTTATACTATTCAAGTAGTATGTAAGGTTGGTTACAGTACTTTTTTTTTGACGGAAACCATGTTGGTTCTCGTCAATTATACATTTGCAATGTGCGGACAATATAGGACAGATAATTTTTTCAAATATCTTACTGAACATATTCAAAATTGACACTGGTCTGTAATTTTTAACGTTGTTATTATCACCTTTCTTGAAAATGGGAACAATGTTAGCTTCCTTCAGCAAATCTGGAAACACGGAAGTATTGAGAGATTCTGTAAATATGATTTTTAATGGCAATGCTATGTATTTGCTAGTTTTTTTAATGAAAATAGGAGGGATCCCATCTGGGCCAGCCCCTTTGCTTACATCAAGTTTTGAGATAACTTTTGTAATCATGCGTTCAGTTACGTCAATGTTACCAATTGAGAGTTGTGGGTACCTATCGCAAAAAACAGTATTATCGTTTGTATGACCTACTTGGTTGGAATCAGAGTAGACTGCCGAAAAGTGCTTCGCAAAAAGGTTACAAATCGATTCACCAGAACCAGCAGACTCAGAATCCAGATGTAAATCATTTGGTATATCAGAGCCTCCACCACGAAGACCCTTTACGTATGTCCATATTTTTTTTGGGTTTTCTGAGATTACATTTTGGATACTATTCAGATACTCGCTATAACATTTGCTCATTAAGGATTCGACTCTTTGACTTGAACGTTCGTGAATTCATGGCGGTACCTACTGCGGTTTCGCTGGTATTGTTTTGATGCAGAGTTGTGCTACAGGCGTAATATTAAGAAAGATCGTAATCTGTTAACAGACCAAAGTCAGAAGTCTCGACGGGGGAAGTGAACCGCACTTCAGGCGGGGTTACGATCGTGAAGCTGGGCGGCAACGGCGCAGGGGGCGGGGTGACACCGGTGGGCGGGGCGGGCGCGGGGGCGGGGCCGGGGGCGGGGTACACGCGGCGCGCGAAGCTGGGCGACTCTCGCAGCACGGGCCGCCTGCACGCCGCGCCGCATCGCAGCATCACCAGGCTCAACCTGGCTGGTGAGGACGCACCACATATTTATAGAGGAAAAGCGTGAAAATAACTAAATTCATGATTTTTGTTATAATGATTTTTTTTTATTATTTGAGAATTTGGCATTCACATTAACAGTGCTATTTTTAACCGACTTCTGTATACAGTGACAGTCAGAGCATTAGACCGGACATCCAAAAGTCACGGGTTCGATTCCCGTCCGAAAATTGATCTGGTGCGAGTCGTATTTTTTCTAGTATATTATTTAGTATTGGAAAAGATTACTAAAGTTCGGTCGACAGACAGAGACAAGTATAAGTATAGACGGGTCAATGTACAAAACTCGTTCTGCCTCGCGACCGGACTTTACTTGAAAATAAAACCCAATTTTGTAACTCAATAAACGTGTCTAAAGAATGTAATTGTTTTAGAAATATAGGCATATAAGTACTGGCACGGGTTTAAGGTTTTGACCTTTTGAGCTTGGTAAAAGTTCGATTAGTTAGTATTTTCTGGCCCAATTAATCGTATGGACGGATCCCATGCCAACGCGCCGCCGCCGGCGGGGGCGCAACTTGAGTCATCGATCAAACATATCTAAGGGTTGGACCACATCTATCAGCACCGAATCGCATTTTTCCGTCGCTCCATCGCCTATCGATCTTATCCGATCGGTGAAATCGCCTCGAGGATTCCGCCGCGCATACCCGCTATCTTTCTCGCTCTAGCAAATGGCGGTTCTGAGCGACAGAAAAGGATAGGGCGACGGAAAAAGGCGATACCGTACTAACAGATCTGGTCCAACCCTAATTGACCCTTATATCTGAATCTAAAATAATCTTATCTTCTAAATTATCCCTGTTTCCACATTCGCCAATTCCCGATTCGCCAACTCCTGATTCGCCTACAGCCAAACCCAAACATTGTATTGCCAATGTGTTTATTATTAAAAAAACAGATCTTCTATTTATAAAATTAATTAAATTCTTTTTCAATGTAGGTAATATTATATTTAATCGATATACTAGAAGGTCGTGAAGGGCACAAAAAATAAATAAACGTAAAAAAATTGAATTTAATATGAGGCCGAGCCCACGACATAAACGTTCGAGCGACCGAAATTACAGATTCTCAGAATAAGGAGTTGGCAAATCAGGAATTGGCGAAAAAAGAAGTTGGCAAATGTGGACACCCCCGAAATTATACCAGTATGGCTATTATTTAAGGCGAGGCCAGTTCACGATCTGATAAAAAGATTGATTTTTGAACTTCCAATGTGAACAATTGATGTAGAATTCTACTTCACAAAAATTACTGTAGACTGAAAAAGAAACACAATAACCGACCAGAATATTGAAAAATGGCATGGTAACACTGTAAAAAAAACCTGAATAACACCTTAAAACTTATTAAAATAATTTGCCAATCGTCAGCTTTCGTAATTTTCAACGACAGTAATATGTTTTTTTATGTAAAAAGGTTAGCTTTTTATCAATCTAACACAATAACAGAGTACATTTTTAATAAATGATCCAGTATTTCGGAAATCAATAAAAATGTACTAAATTTCGTCAAATTTCTGGCGAAGCGTCAATTACAGCTATGCAATATTCAACCTTATTCTAAAGACATAGTGAAAGAGTAAATTTCGTGAACTGCCTCGCCTTAAGCTAGTTCAATTTAAATAAGGTTTGTGTCAGGTGGTTCGGTGGGCGGGCTGCACAAGAGCATGACGCGGCTGTCGTCGTCGCAGCAGATCAACTCTCACCAGGCCAACTCGCAGCACAGCATCACACACGCAGGCAGCGGTGAGAATATTCACACTTTAAATGTTATACACTAAAGGACTTATGGCTCTTGTTGTTTGTTTATTCGACTCGCATTAACTTTCGAGGTTCGATTTAACTTTTTCATTTTCAACATTCGACTCGACTTTATTTTATTTTTATTTATTTTTTATTTTTATTTTATTTATTAGATACACAATCAACAATTATCACATAACATTTATAAATTAAAAAGACTTTCGAGAATCAACTCAACTTTTGACTATCGCAAATTCATATATTTTTTAAATATAATCACGAAACGTGAATTGATCGTAGTCTCTTTCATTTAATCGATCATATTCTTTAATTAAAGAGTTCGGTCGAGCCCAAACCACAAAGTGATGTTGTTAGTGGAAAGTGGTAAAATTCTTGTATTACAGGCGCGAAATTGTCGGGCGGCGGTGTAACGGTGAGCAGCGTGTCGCCGCCGCGGCCCGCGCGCGCGCCGCACTCCATCGTGCTTGGCGCCAACGCGCATGTAAGTGACGCATATACCGACAGGCGCAAAATTCAATTACTTTTTAAGCTACGATACTACTACCTTTTTTGCTTTGGAATAACTATGCACGATCCCTAATTGTTTTAAGGAGCTTACACACGAGCGTCATTTTTTCCGTACCAGTTTGTCACTTACTTTCTTTCGTTTACCAATCTCTTATCGTCGCTTGTAGCGGCGCGATCATACCGCTACGTCAGCAACCGACGAATGACGAAGAAATGTAGGATCAGCGAAAAGTACAATATTTAAACTTTACGCAGACGTGGCAAGCTAACATCGCGACAAAAATGTATGGAGCCGACTCATGATATCGAAGTTTTCTACGCGCTTCACATCAATACAAATTCCAAAATTCAACAGTTGGACCGCGGTTACCGAGCACAGACAGAGTCGGAGCTCGGCGGAAGTACTTCCCTTTTCGCTGAATATATTATAGTGAAGAGATTTTGCCTTAACCTCAACATCACTGATAAACTGGTCGCTTAGCGGCCTTGTTGCTATAAGTTCCCTTACCTCTTTAAATGCATTTCTCTTTGAAATAGTTATTCGATTAAATAAAACACAAAATGTAGTACTTTTACAACAATTGCTACCATAAATTGTAATTTTTTTGTTTTACCAGGCGTCAGGACCGACGATAATAACAAACCCGTCGCAATCCATATCAGTGAACCCGCTAACCGGGAAATCCTCCGACGGCCTCGCCCCCGTGCCCTCGGCCGTGTCCGTCAGCGGAGTCGCCGTAATAACGGGCGCGACTCCCGCGAGCTCCGTCACTAATACCGGACCGGTGTGCGTGTCCGGGCCCGTCACGGTCACGTCACGGCGCGCCAACAACACCAGCGTCACTATGATCAACACGGCAAGTAACGCCAACCACCGCATCAGCGTGTTCGAGCCGTACCCGATGAGAGATACGGTGCAGCATTTCTGTGAGAAGCACTTGGATAAGATTAAGGCGTATATGGATAATGTGTCGTTAAGGTTGCCGCCGCCCGCCAAGTGCACTATTGAAGGTAAGAACCTGATCGATGATGTTGTTTTCTGTAGATGATTATTTTTTTATTTTTACGCCTGTAGCACGTCGGCGTACAATATTGTATTGTTTCGCGGCGGAGGTTTGCTACAGTCATTTCATTGGGTCTTTCTGGGCTGTTTGATAATTCATTTTTATGAAGTTCGTTTTGGTTTATAATTCTGGGTATACTCTTTACTCATGCTAAAAACAGTTATGACGGAAAATAACTGAACCGTTATTACCGCGGTAACACGCGAATGGTCCTGTCGTACTGGTATGGTACATTGTACCAGTACGACAGAACCATTCGCGTGTTACACAACGGTTCAGTTATTTTCAATCATAACTGTTTAACTTTAATAAAGAGTACCTACCCAGAATTATAAACCAAAACGAAATAACTGTTCCATTCGCCCAATATTGCCCATCTCCATTCTAGAGCGTCGCTCCAAGAAGCAAGCTCGTCTGTCGTTCGCGTGCGGGCGGCGCGGCGCGCACTGCCTGTACGCGCGCGCGCTGTTCTCCGTGCGCACGCGCCTCGCGCGCGTGTGGATCCACCTCATGTTCCTCGCGCTGCAGGCGAGGCACCCGCGCGCGTTGTCGTCGCGGGACCCCACAGTGGCCAGCCTGAAACACTGCTGGGACATACTCAAGTGTGAAAACAAGACGTTTCTCACGCTAGTCACCAGCGCGTTCCCTGGGCTCAAGGTATTTATTTGGCAATTGACTCTACTTATTAAAATTTGAGATTGTAGCATATTTATACAATACTAAATAATTTGCTAGAAAAAATTCGACTCGTTACCAGATCATATTTTCAGGCAGGAATGGAACCTACTACCTTTAGAAGTCCGTTCCAATGCTCTTCCAACTGAGCTACCGAGTCACTAGTAGCATCGTCTTAATTTTTCTTGTATATTCTACTCTTACGCTGCAAGCCCGGGTTGCGTTCAGAACGTTAGAGCGCGGTTGTTTGGTTGTTTTTTAACTCGCTCTAAGGTTTGGAACGACCAAGAACTTTAAATGTCAATGTCAATACAAAGTCTTCGTTTTCCATTTGGAATACGAATAATTTAAACTTTTCTTTATTCTAAATCAAATAAAATCCGTTTTTTGAGGATCTACCATGATTATTTTAAGAGTTTAGACTCAAAAACATCAAAATACAAAATAATGACAACTGACATGACTGACAAAAGTTGCAACGCTCTGACGTTTGGAACAGGATGGTTGTGACAACCGAACGTCACGCTCTAATGTTTGGAACGCCGTTAGAGCGTTTGGTTGTGGTTAGGTTGCACTCGGAGCGTAGGTTTGGAACGCGCCTCAGCGCTTCATATTCAGTTGATGTTCCTCACGCTACAAGTGAAGCAGCTTGCATTTGTTATGTAACTATCAAGAAAGTTTTATGTGATCTCAAGATAGTTCTCATCGTCGAGAGCAGTTTAAATACAAGCCTTAAACCACACCCCGGACACTCCATACAACCGCGCCATTATAAACGGATGACGTCAGATGACGTTTTTGTACACGCGTAACTGTGTGTGTAAGTCAAAGAAATTATAAGTACTTCGTACAACTAGAAGGTGCACGCCCTATTTCTGTGTATACGAAAATACACTTTATCCTTAAAACGTAAAGTTTATATTTCAATAGAAAAAAAATGCGGTCCAGTTGAGATAGCAAGTACGAGGTGAGGGTGTCTCTTTCCAGCACATTGCCTGCACACGATTTCTTAATAAGGGTGACAACACTTTGGGATTCAAAGTATTTTTTACTACGCTTCGAAAAGTACTCAGGTAGATGTAACTGACCTCCTTGTATATAGAGGTCAATGCAGTACATGCTTACTTACACAACTTACGCGACTAGCACGTTACGTATGCATTATAGTCCCAGTCAGGATCACGTTCCGTCCCCGCCCCCATTTTTCCCATTACGTATACAGCGATCTTTAGTTTAGCCAATAATAACAAATTGCATAAAAAGGAACTAGTCTATTTGTTTTCAAACTTATGGTTACCCTAATAGAGCGAGACAAACTGACCTCGTACTTACTATCAAGTGGACCGTTTTTTAGCCGCAGAGCACCTTCCTGTTGTACGAAGTACTTATTCCTTTCCTTGGTGTAAGTCTAGGGCTACCGTGCAGTTTGTACCGTATGAGCGGCGTTCGATTCATAATTCGAACTTTTGGGTAAATAAAGTTACGACGCATTGCTTTGAATATCAATATAAGTTGACGTGGGCAAACATGACTAAAGGAGCACACGATTCGGCACACGAACTCGCGGGGTGGGGTGAGGTAATTGATTGTGGGGCGGGGCGGAGAGTGTCCTTTCTGTACGGTAGTACAAATCTATTCTGTGCTTAAACTATTCCGCTCGTGTACAGGAGCAAGAGATGGTAGCGAACGAGCTCCGCGCGGCCGGCTTCTTCGACGTGTTCGAGGTGGCGGGGGGCGGGGCTGGGGGCGGGGGCGGGGCGGAGGCGCCCACGTGGGGCTGCTTCCTGTGCACGCACCCGGAGCGGGCGCTCGGGTTCCTGGCGGCGGACGGACAGCCAGTGATTGAAGGGCAGTTGAAAGAGAAGAAGGGTCGTTGGCGGTTGTTCCGTCGTTGGAGGACGCGGTACTTCACGCTGTCAGGAGCGCACCTGTCTTGTAAAGGATCGGTGAGTACGCAACTCGGTCATCACTCGCATCGTTTGGTTGGACACGTTCGGCAGTAGCTCGCCAGTGCCAGCCGGGCAGTCGTGCGACTTGTGTTTTTGTGTGCCACGTGCGTTTATCGAATTTTATAGGCATTTTCCAATTCTTAACATAATATTGTTAAGAACCGTTTTTAGGGTTTTTATGAAATTAAAATACGTTTACTCGACATCGCGGTCGCTCGCAAGACTTAGCAGCATCAGCTATTATGTGTCGTGTAGAAATCTAAGGTGAGCCGAGCTCGCGTACGAGCAGACAAGCCGAGTAGCCGTCTACTGGCTAGGCAGCAGCTCGCACTGTGTAAACGAGCCATTAGATAAGCCCCCGGCTCACAGCGTTCCCCTCGTTACAGAGCGGCGGCGAAAGCATAGACATCAATCAAATCCGGTCAGTGAAGGTGTCCCGCGGCGCGCGCAACATCCCCAAGGCGTTCGAGATCTTCACGGGCGACCAGACGCTGATCCTGAAGCCGTCGGACGGCAAGAACGCCGAGGAGTGGGTGCAGTGCCTCAGCATCGCCGTGGCGCACTCGCAGGCGCGCGACTCCGCGCACCCCGCCAAGGCGCACAGCCTGCCCGCGCGCGGACTCACGCTCAAGGGGTTCTAGACTACCAGGTACACTTTGAGGCGAGGCCAGTTCACGATCTGATGAAAAGACTGATTTTTGAACTTCCAATGTGAAGAACTGATGTAGAATTCTACTTCACAAAAATTACTGTAGACTGAAAAAGAAACAAAGAAACAAAATAACCGAAGAGAATATTGAAAAATGGCATGGTAACTCTGTAAAAAAATCCTGACTAACACCATAAAAACTTATAAAAATAAATTTCAAATCGTCAGATTTCGTAATTTTCAACGACAGTGATATGATTTTTTATGCAAAAAGGATAGCTTTTTTATCGATCTAACACAATAACCGAGTACATTTTTAATAAATGATCCAGTATTTCAGAAATCAATAAAAATGTCCTAAATTTCGTCAAATTTCTGGCGACGCGTTAATTAAAGCTAAAAAAAGCTATGCAATATTGTACCTTATTCTAAAGACATAGTGAAAGAGTAAATATCGTGAACTGCCTCGCCTTAAGACTGTAATTCCATGCTACCACTTCTCTTACAGTACGAAGCAAACATCTTGAAATCAGGTGGGGATTGCGCGGAACGTGTATTTGGGTACGCGCAGCGGTGAGGAACGCGGGCGGCGGGAGAGGGGCGCGCGCTATTCTACAATACATTATGAGACAAGTTAGCTTAGGTTGCTCACTGCACACAAGGCTGTGGGTTGCAGCCCGAGCCGCAGGCGAGGGCGTAACTCAGCCGAGTGTGCAATAAGCAAGAGCTCACGAGTTTCATACGACGTTTTTCAACACATTTGCGAGGAAAAAACAAAGTAATTTATCACACAGCAACAAATATGGCAAAAACAAAATATGATAATTATGGGAAAAGGCGCGAATGTTTTTTTTTTCACACGCCCAACGCAAGAATATTTTGCGAACAAAGGGGTTAGGAGCATACAGCCTACTACTAATACTTCAAAATTATAATTTTAAGTGACAAAATGCAAATATTTTAATATTTTATAACAAAATATTGTGAATTATGAATTAAATATTTGATAATAATTATACATTTATTTGACTCAATAAAGGTCTTACACATTTATTTATTCCAAAAATGAATATGAATTTTTAGTAGCATAAAACCTCTTTGTTGTCAAAAAAAAAAAAACTGTATTATCCGGCTAAATTGGGAATGCTCTGTTTACTCGCATAGAACTTGCAGTAAGGTACCAATTTAACTTAGTAGGGTTAATTCTATTACGAACTAGTGTTTTATATATTATTGCACGCGTTTGTTATAGCTCTGTTTATGGCCCTAAAAGCGGTGTATTAGGGCTCACTTTACGAGCAAGTGTGTTGAAAATACTTTATTTGCCATGTTGTATTGGTCGCTCGCGAATGCACATGTGTGAACTTATCCCCACTCCGTCGGAAAAAGATGTTTACCTCGTACTGTAACAGTCGTCGACTGGGCAACCTTTCCAAAAATTATGATTACCCTACCTTAAAGTCCAAAACATAGAGTTCAATATTGATTGATAATAATTTTTAATTCGGTGCTAAGTTGATGAATTAATTCTTTATGATATTATGAAAGTATATCAGTTAGGGAAAAATATGACCAAACAAATTATGTCCATCTTTCGAAAATTATATTATAGAGCTCTATAGTATGTATGTATAGAACTATATGAAATTCATGCTGACAGTTTTTTTACAATTTGATCATTAGTACCCAAGTAATAAATAATATATTGTAATGTTTGTAGGTATGCGACTAATGAAAATCGCTCGGTTTAGGTCGCCATTTTTGGTCACAGATACTGCATCGTTTTTTGATGTCACAATCAACTCTAGTTACTCGTATCATAAATGATCTTTTAGCATGAATTAAAACAATATATTATGTTATACATACTTCTTAGAAGAGAAATATGACTTCAAGAATCCTGTGTTATCATTACTTTTCTATCGATCCAGGGGTGCGTTCCGTGGCTTCGCTCGAGCGCACTCCGGTGCGCGCTCTAACCGTTCCGTGGCTTCGCTCGAGCGCACTCCGGTGCGCGCTCTAACCGTTCCGTGGTTCGGTGAAATTTTACTCTGACAGCTGTCGGAGCGTAGTTTCATCCGTTCCGTGGCTAGGAACGTTGCAACCAAACAACCATTAAAATAGCTGGTTGAAAAACGCTCTGACGTTTATTTTTACAAATTATGTCAAATTTTGACATTATTTTGTATTTTGATGTTTTTGTGTCTAAGTTTCAAAAGGTTTCTACTCAAAAAACAGATTTTTATTTGATTTAGTTTAAAGGAAAGTTTAAATTATCCGTTTTCTAAGCGGAAAACGAAAACTTTATACCTAAAGAGGTTATAAAAGGACTCGATCGTTCCGTGTCGCTTGGTTGCAAGTGTTGCAACCCAAACTAGGGTTAAATTTTAACCAAACAACTACACCCAAAGCGACGGAACGCAGCCCAGGATATATTGCACTTTAACGGATATTTTATTTTATATCGAATACATGTCCGTATACGCGATAGAGATAATATGGAGCGGTCTACCGTTTGAACAATAAAGGTTTCAAGTGCAATGCAATAGAGCCGTGCTACTTACAAAATAAAATGCCAAAATAGATTGCCACTTACAATCGACACTTTAGTTCATTGTTTTTTTATTATTGAATTTTAGGTATTTAGTGTACAGTCATATTAACACGCTCAAATCGTTATAAATGTAAGCTGGGCATATACTCGATTAGTGTAGTTTTAGAGTAACTAATTTTATTATTAAGGAAGTTCAATAAAATGAAGATTATAGCTTCAGTGCCAGTTCAAGGTATAGACTAGGTATTTAATCTACTAATCATTAAAAAATTAAAATGTATAAACGCACTAGAAAGCATACGAATCGAAATACAGCCTTCCACATGAAGTATCTTAAGCATTATTTACTTTGTCTGTTTATTTCTTTTTTTTTAAATATACGTTTAAATTCGCGTAAATGAATATAAGAGAATTTTACACTCTACTTATGTAATGCAACAATTATAATTTGATTTCAATGAAATAATCAAATCGACCCCTGTTATGTGGTCTAGGTGACAATGATCTTAAAACTTTTATTTAAGTATAATACGTTTCATTCGTATTTGGCGGCTGTGAAGTTAGCCACTTTGCGCGTAGCTGTGCCCCACCACTCGCCTCTCTCGCTATACTAAGAGCTGGCCCCGGAAATAGGTAGACAATTTACAGAGCGACGAAATCTCTCTAGTTAGCTTGCCATACTATCATTATTAACAGATCCGGGATGAAACTTTTACCACTTTTTCGCGCACCTTTGATGCTGCCTGGCACTACTTTTCCACCAGTCAAAATGCCTGGCAATTTAATATTCGATTTAGATACATGATTGGCTTGCTATTATACCACACCAAATCCAGAGCTCTGTAAATTGTATACCTTTAATCGCTGTTTCAGCTTCTTTGTTGATCTACCACATCCACAACCACCGCTGAAAATCTGCCAGGTGTCCGGATCTGATAATAATTATAGTATGGCACACTAACAAGAGGGAATTCATCGCTCAGTAAATTGTCCACCTATTTCCGGGACTAGCTTAGTCCACACCATAAAGTTAATATACCTAACGGAATAGAGGAACAAAGGGCTGAGCAAGCAAGATGTCACTAATTGACAACACGGTGTGATAAAAAGAGATGCGTGATGCGACGTGATAGAACTCTTTTTCGCAACTGATTGACTGTTGGTCTGCATTTATCGGCACGCTGAAAATTTGAGTTCTGCGAATATTTCAGATTTTTCGTGAAATCGTGGACATTTTTGCGAAATAGTGTTTCAGAAACATGGTGACCTGTTCAGTGATTGATTGTTGTACAACACAGCGAAATAACCCTGGAAAATGTTCATTTCACAGGTAAATTATTCCAAATCGACGCCGCCTAACTTTGGGTTTATTTTTGCCAATTCGCTTCGAATTTTTAGCACTGAGCGTGATTATTCTCTTCTGTTAACATTTATTTTTGTAAAAAGCAAAGATCGACTAGACATAACGCAAAATTTACGAATATTTTGTGTAAAGAAATAATTTTCATTTTACACTAGGGCTGCATTAAGTTATCGATATTTTTTGTCGATTGTTCATATCACGCGGTAAACGAATATGTTTCACTGTTGTAAAAGTACCTACCATATGATGTTTAGATATTAACCAGCTGGGAATGTAATAGGCATGTTGACTATTTTTTTTATTTTATGTTACATAAATTACCTCTCAAAAAAAGAAACATTGGTAAAAGAATTAATTTGCTAGCATGAAAACTGCCCGAGATATCACAGTGTGAAATGCACACAAATGGACTCGATCAAAAACGCTCCATACTAATGGCTTGCACGTTATGACGTCAAGTTTGTATGCAACGCATAGGAAATTTGTTCAGCAGCTATATTAAATATTGTGTTTATCAAAATGGTTTCTTCGACAAATTTGCTATACATTTTACGGACTAATTAAAGGTATCATTTATTTTAATAAATTTTATACTTTTTAAATGGACTTGTCCACCCAACTTTGAAGGGTAATAAAATAAATAATATGCAATATATAAAACCAAGAGGTATACAAGCTACTCTAAAAGTTTAATATGTTTACGATTTTTATTAGTATTTCGTTATTTTATTCATTAGTCAACATCCCTATTCCATTTAAGATACTTAAGTCGATCCATAGGTATCAGTTTCTGACTATTAGAATACCATCATATAAGTAACTTTCAGATTTCCTACCAACTTAGAAACAAAAAATGCATGGCTTTCATTAATTGGCCTTTCAAACTGCACTCCAAAGAAAAATTCAAGTCTGTGCAGTAAACATTTTGAGGAAAAAGATTTCAAGATACGAGGGGCTAGGCGGATGTTGAATAATTCAGCCTAAATTCGAAATTTTAAGATCCTAATTTTGAAACTGGCGGACTTTCATACAAACTTTCATCCCCTATTTTACCTGCTTACACTGTATAAGGTAGCTATGTGCAAAACTTTGTCTCTAGGTTCAGCAGTTTGGGCTGTACATTGATATATCAGTCAGTAAGTCAGGACTTTGAATTTTATGTACAGGGTCATTTTGTATTCACCATCCAAATTTTGAAGATGCGTTCAGTCCATAAAACTGAACAACTTTCTCTAAGGAACACATGGCCAAATATATAAAAAAATCGACTATCCATACAAATTAAGGAGATCACGTGATCAATTTAGTATGGGATGACCAAAATTTTGTGGCGAAATTCGACACATGTTTCTTAGAGAAAGTTGTTTAGTTTCATGGACTGAACACATCCTTAAAATTTGGATGGTAAGTTCAAAATGACCCGATATAAATAGCGACCCGCCCTCGCGTCGCTTCAGTGTAGTGTGGAATTTGACACAATGTGTTAAATACTAACGGCCGCCCGCGGTTTCACCCGCGTGGTTCCTGTTCCTGTGGGAATATCGGGATAAACATTTTAGGCTATCTTCTTTCTGTGTGCTAAATTTCAACCATATCCGTTCAGTAGTTTTTGCGTGATTGAGGAACAAACATTCAAACCCACAAACTTTCACATTTTATAATATTAGTAGGATAGGATATACCTTTCTCTTGCATCACTATCTATAAAAAAACGCATCAAAATCTGTTGCGTAGTTATAAAGATCTAAGCATACATAGACAGACAGCGGGAAGCTACTTTGTTTTATAATATGTAGTGGATATTGATTTTAAATATCTTTGATCTTTTTTTTGTTAAATAAATTATTTTAAATATCTTCTGATCTTTTTTTAATAGTCATACTTCATTCCAGTATCGCAATTTTAGTACCAACAGTACCAACACCTATGCAAAATTCCATCCTATCTATTTTTCAAATCTATTGCTGTTCAATAATACTATCGATATCGATATTAATGTCTATTGTGACAAGATTACATCACTAAGACGTCAACATATAAAAAATACACACACAAATGTAAAATCGATTTCGGTTTCGTTTGACAGCTTATGTTTGTGCCTCTATTCCGTTAGGTATATTAACTTTATGGTCCACACCCTCTCTCATCGAAATTGTGTACTGCGCATCGTCCCGCGCGATGTTCCGTTCAAGCTGCCAATAAGTTTGAAACGCATTATATTATACCTTTGAATCAACTTAATCAACATTTCGTGTCAATAACATATTATGTTCACGTATTAATTGTTAACAAAAGAAGAGATAAAGGTTTTTTAAATTTGTACTGAAAAACCTGGTCACAAGGAATAAGAATAAAATTTCGATTATCAATTGATTATCGTAATTTTATTCACCAAATATAGACTGCCTTTTTACCGATCTCACAGGCGACGCCAAAATAACTGCTCGAGCTTTTCCTAAATGTCATTTCAATCAAATATTACAATAAAGTCGTATATCGTATGCATCTGTTTACATAATAAATGGCTAAAGTAAATGTAGCCAATGTCACATTTGCAAATTTTTACGGGCTATCGATTTACGGGAGACATAACGAATTTTTCGATAACCATCGATTTTTAAAACTTCAAATCCATATAATATTTTTCTCCTCTACTCACATTCCTTTAATTTCACATTCAATCTGTAGATTCAACTTGATGAAGTCGAGATTGACTTGACCGTACTAGGAAAGTGGAAGATTAGTCAACTCTCAACTAATTTAATGATCTGGGGGCTTATTGTCTAATTTAAAAATCTATCGCAATCGCTTTCTTTTGACAGATGGATGTGACACATTGCTGCTTAGGTAAGTTTTTATTTGTGCCAAAAAGAAGCTTCAATGTGTCACATCCTGAAAGCGATTGCGATAGATATTTAAATTAGACAAAAGAAAGGCAGGATTGAATATGAAATTGAACGGTGAGTCGAGGTTTATTAACCGATAGCAGAGATTTGCAAATCCGGCTTTGTGTAAGAGGGCCTATCCTTTTACTTGGTTAAGTAATTTATTGTTAAGGCTCGGCGGGAGTGAAACTAGCGCCGCCACTACATTTATTTTTATTACTCGTAAACCAAGTCTTAAAAGTTTTAAAATCCATTATTGCCAAAAGTGGCCACTTTTGGCAATAAATATTAGAGACAATTTAAGAGATTATTATATGAGCTTTTTTAAATATTGACTTGGTTTACGAGTAATAAAAATAAATGTAGTGGCGGCGCTAGTTTCACTACCTATACAGTGCCTTAACTAAAAATGTTTAGTAGAAGCTGGAACAATAGTTGTTTCTCACTCGAGCTGACTGACTGACACGTGGGTGGTAGAGGCCACTCTATGACTGAGGTGTGAAGACTCGACGAAATCGATAGCATTTCATTTATAAGACATTACTGTGGTGACTTAATCTTTAGTAAGTACTTATTCTCCAGTGTTTAACTATTATGCATATACAAATATGTACTTAAGTTGTTTTAATGTAATTGTAAGTTTTTATAATGGTATTAAATTATACAAATACCATTTATTTAAGTAGAATTCAATCCATTCACTATTGTATATCTAGTTAACGATTTGCAGAATAAATATCTTAGCCTTACAAACTTACTCAATCACGATGTTTGTATTAAATGGTTAGTTCAGGCAATTTAGCACGGCCAAGCTGTATAATTGTATATTATGTTGTATTTTGCTTGTTGTTATGTCTATTATATATTTATTAATTACGCTATGCTATCAAACATATTTTAGTTATATACTATTATACAGCGTGTTACAAAAATAGCCCTAATGCCGAATATGGTAGATAGGGACCAACAAACTGAACAACTTTAACTATGGGACCAACTCTGTAATCACGAAAAAAACCAGCTGTTTCATACGAAAATATCAAAATGTATATGTACCATATTCAGCATTAGGCGTAACACGTTATTCTGTGGTTAAACGATTTATCAATGTTATTGGAAATAACACAGACGAGATCATGATGGCTCATTCAACGTTTCAATTCTTGTTATCTAATAACGATTTCTAAGAATAAGGCGGAGCAATGAGTAAGTTGTCATAATATCGACAAATATTAATATTGTGATAGAAACCAGTTTCGAGTGACTTAAATTTCGTCCATTTTTAATGTTTTGATGTATTTATATTTGCTATAGCTTAAAAGTTACACAATGCCTTATTTAATTAAGTATAGGTATCGCATAGAAAAAGTTAAAGTACAATGTTGTTTATATGTTATTAATATTTAGATGTAGTTTTATGTTTGTTGTTCTTATGTCATTGAAACAGCTGTTGGATTTGGGCTTCAACGAGTAATGTGTTTATATACCTTTCCATATGACAATCTAATGTTAGTACTGATATATAAGCTAAGTCCCTCAATCACATAATATTACCGTTTGCTTAGCAGTAAAAAATAAAAGTTTGGAGATTCATTCATCGATTTCGTAGTCGACGTTGTCTTCCACATAGGATTAATTATTGCTATTGCGATATAATTGGTGTCGATTCGGTTGGTACAACTAAACTAAATTGACAGGACTAAACTTAATTTTAGCATCCTGTTCTTTTCTTTTCGATACCAAAAGAGAAGAATGGAAAACTAAATTTAGTTTAATCCTGTCAATTTAGTTAAGTCGTTGCCAACCGATTAGACTCCATTGATTATAATATTATGTACTACCTAACTACACGTTGACGTGTAATTTGAGATTTAATATCGTCCAAGACTGAAGGCTGGTCATTTTAGCTTCTATCTAATGGTTTGCGATGCGTGAGACGGTTATGTTTGTGATTCAAAATTTACATTCCCGATCCTGTTTGACATATGTTTTTTTTTTTTTTTTTTTTTTTTTTTTTTCTGATTTGAAATCTGCAATCAGTGCTTTCCACTATGAGCAAATGAGTTCCAGTCTTCGATGTTTTATGAATGAATAACGTTAAAGTATTTAAACGATATGAATGACATTAGTCAGTAGTGATGGATGACTTAAAATATTCAGAGTAAGCTCATTTATTTGACAGTGTTTTTTATGTACTTAAATGTAAGTTTACACTTAGTTGAATATAAATATTTTCTTAAGAATATAATGTTTTGAAACTTCGAACGTAAGGCGTAATATTGCTTAGCAAAATTTTTAGTTTAACTAGGTGTAAACGTTTCCTCTTAGTTTATTGTTAACGCCTTAACGGCCTTACCACAAAAGATTTTAAAACACTGTTTAGTAAAATCACTGTTTAAATGTGATGCCGTCTCTTTCAAACAATATTGTCAAAAAAGTGACAGCATCACATTTAAACAGTGTTTTAGTTAAACACTTGTTAAACAGTGTTTTGTGGTAAGGCCGTAAAAGTTTACTAACTTTAGGCATTTCTTATGGATCTACTTGTCTGTGCAACTATAAGATACTCTAATATTGCTAATAAGCTGGATGGCTGATATTGTAATGTTATAATATTATGTTTAAGAAATAGATTCAAAGGTACAGCTGGCGCAACATAACTTGATCCAATTTTTAGTACCACGTGACCTGCGCACTACAATTTTTGTACTGAAAATTGCTACTGCGCAAGCTTCATTGTCTATGGTTTGGTTCAAGTTATGTTGCGCGAGCTGTATCTAACAATATTTTAAAGTTACACAAACAAGTAGACATTAACTACTTACGCTTAGAGCGAGTTGCTGTTTTGTGCTCGTAGGTTTATTATGTTTCGTGTTCATTATAGAATCCGTCGGCGCCAAATATTGAGTGTTCATTGGTTTAATATAATTAAATTTTATAAACTACTTAATTAATATGTGAGAGATCACTGAGATTCTAGATGTTTTATCTCGCGAAGGCGTTCACGTTCTTATTACCACGCAATAAAGTTGAAAGTCGGTAAATTCTGCATTCGTGACAAAAAGAGAGATATGTTTTTCCATCTTTTGTAATCAGTAATGTCAGTCAGAGACAAGATTATCTATTATATAGACACCGCATTGACTTAAATAATCAAAGCGCATTGCATTGATAATAATTTCGTCACAGAGACGTGGTGCAGTTTTATTGCAACTTTTATTGAAACTATCTACCTGCACCCACGTTAGATTAATGTATTGTTTATTATTTTAAAAAATATTATAATTTTAAATATATTAATAAGTTTTTGTTATTAATTTATCGATATTTTGTTTCTGTGTTATCATGAGAAAATTGGACAATATTGTCATGACACTATTTTACTGTAATGTACTGTATCAGTTTTAATGAAAAAATAATGCTAAAATCAATAAATTAAATAATTATAACCTGATACTTTTAAATGTATTTTCTTTTGCTCTGACAGTAAATAAAATGTACTTACATTTTAAGCTTTAGCATTTAAAAACTTATGAACTTGGTGCTACAAAATAATACAATTGTACCTAATTAATATATTATTGATTATTAAGTTTTGGGGATGGTGTCAACATCGAAACCGCTTTAATGACGGCTCTTGTACTTAATCATATTGCCTTATTTATTGCGGAATAAAAGTTCCAGTTATAAACAAAATGGTTTTATTTAAATTAGTTATTATATTTCACAACACATCATTGTTTATTTAGTTTCTAAGTTGGTTTCTAACCGCTCACTGTTAACACGTTTTTATTAGGTTGCTTTTGTAATATGAAACCATGTCTATCATTCTTCAAATGACGTTATTGTCATTAATTGTTTTCGGAACCCTGCATTCGGTTGTATAGCTGGTCTTTTCTGTTTGACTAAATTATAGGCATCTTCATATATCATTTCCTTGTGTTTTATCAAATAAGCTATGGCTATCATAGCGGTGCGTGAGACACCGGCATTGCAGTGAACTAAAACATTTTGTTCATTCACAACAGCCGCATGTACGAATGGTAAACTAACTCTAAGTATAGGCTTTATGTTAGTTTCTGGCAAATCCAAACAATTTACAAACCTGTTACAAACATCCACATCTACATTTATACCTAAGCTAAGGACTCGTCTTATATTGTGTGCTTTTAACACTTCACTCACTGCACAGTCTTGTGAGCCTATATACAAATGATCTACTATTAACACAGGAATATTATCAGGTTTCGTATCAACAACGAAACCATGACAAGGGTCGAGTTTTTCAACAGTCTCTGCATTTCTCTGGATGAACCGCTGCCCGTCAGTATTTGTTACAACTGTATCTGTCTCTTTCAGTTCACTTTTTCGTTTTCGAAGTTCACTGAGGAAACTCATGTTTATTCACTGTCACTGTCACTCTGGCCGTCTCGCTCTGCCTGGTCGGGTTGGTAGAGGAGGTCGGCGGGGTCGTACTGCACGTCGCACAGGTAGAGGCCGTCGGGCGGGCAGCTGCGGATGAAGGTGTGCCACGAATGCTTCGACGGCACCTGTAGCATTACTTTGATCTCCTCGGGCGGCAACTTGCCCACGCCCACGCTTAACAACGTGCCTACCATGCGACGGATCTAAAAGGAAATTAAGATGTTTGCCAATAAAATCAGTTGTTTATTTTTATTACCAATACCCGACTGCAAGAGGGTTATGTTTTTCGCGCCTATCTTGTAAGTAAGTATGTTTGTTTGTTTGTATGTAATATTCTTTATTACCTCATATCTTTTAAACGGCTGATAGAAATCATAGAAATGATTAAGATATCGTTAGATTTGTCTTGTCAGCCCAAGTGTTCTTAAGGTGGCGTTATAAAAAAACCAACATGGCGGCTGTACGGTGCTATTATACGTAGTGAAAAAAAATTTTTTTTTAGAATACTGCAATATGGGTGTCAAATTAAAGGGTTTATTTTATTTAAACATGTTACTTTATGCACAAGGGATAGTGCTTGGCCTTCACCTCACCTGATGTTAATTGACGAAAAGGCCGAAGGTGGAAGTGAACTAGCTATCTTACCTCTAACTGCCGGAATACATCAATTTTTAAATTGTTTTTATGGCGTCAGACTTAGGTAAGATGGTGGTAGCTAGCCACACTGAAAAAAAAAATAGGTTGGATTTATCAGATTCCTCGTAAATTGTATCGAAGTCGACAGTTGAATATGGTCCTATCACGAATTTTTGTTGATTTCACCAAACTCAAATTGTTGGTGTTGTACCAATTTAATATGGTAGATTGTACCTTAATAGTTTAGTAGATTTGTATCATTAACAAATTACTTTGGTATTTTTTTAAACACGTAGTTTGGTAATCCCTACAAAACAAATTTGTATATTTTACTAAATTGGTTTTGTCTTTTTTTACTAAGTTAACTTTAGTATCTTCTAATATCAGATTTCCGCGTAAATGTTATCAAAGTCGACGGTTGAATATGGTCCTATCACGAATTTTTGTTGGTTTTACCAAACTAAAATTGGGTAGATTATACCTATCTTTATACACTAATTGTTTAGTAGGTTTGTATCATTACCAAAGTACTTTGGTATTTTTAACACGTAGTTTGGTGCTCCCTACAAAACAAAATTGTTTAGTGTGATCTATGTTGTTTAGTAAATTGTAACAAATAAAGTTTAGTATTATTTATCCACTTGGTGTTGTAATTGTAACTAAACGTACTTCGGTGTATTTTGTCAGGTTTAGTTTGGTAATAGTTAACCAGATTTATATTGTAGTTATTACCATAGTTTGTTTGATATGACTACCAGATATGATATGTAGTTTTCATCAAAGTAGTTTAGTTTATTCTACCAGATGTGCTATGTAGTTTTCATCAAAGTTGTTCAGTTTTATATACCAGATGTGCTATGTAGTTTTCATCAAAGTAGTTTAGTTTAATCTACTAGATGTGATATGTAGTTTTCATCAAAGTAGTTTAGTTTAATATACCAGATGTGCTATGTAGTTTTCATCAAAGTAGTTTAGTTTAATCTACCAGATGTGCTATGTAGTTTCATCAAAGTAGTTTAGTTTAATCTACCAGATGTGCTATGTAGTTTTCATCAAAGTAGTTTAGTTTAATCTACCAGATGTGCTATGTAGTTTTCATCAAAGTAGTTTAGTTTAATATACCAGATGTGCTATGTAGTTTTCATCAAAGTAGTTTAGTTTAATCTACCAGATGTGCTATATAGTTTTCATCAAATCTACCAGATGTGCTATGTAGTTTTCATCAAAGTAGTTTAGTTTAATATACCAGATGTGCTATGTAGTTTTCATCAAAGTAGTTTAGTTTAATCTACCAGATGTGCTATGTAGTTTTCATCAAAGTAGTTTAGTTTAATCTACCAGATGTGCTATGTAGTTTCATCAAAGTAGTTTAGTTTAATCTACCAGATGTGCTATGTAGTTTTCATCAAAGTAGTTTAGTTTAATTTACCAGATGTGCTATGTAGTTTTCATCAAAGTAGTTGAGTTAAATCTACCAGATGTTTATTGCAGTTTTTACTTTCGATAATATAGTATTATCTACCAGTAGTGTATTGTAGATTTTACCAAATATAGTTTAGTATACTCTACAACATGTTTTGTATTTATTACTAAAGACAGTTTGGTATTTTCAAACAGATGTTAAATGTAGTTTTTACTAAACTTTTAATGGTAATACCTACTATTATTTTATCAGTGTTGGTCTTGTAAGATATACCAGTCTTAAAATAGTACTAAGTACCAAATTAGCTTCGTACACTTTACTAGTGGTAGTTTGGTTAATTAACCAAACTACCATTAGTAAAATGTACAAAGCTAATTAAGTAGATAGTACTACGGCGTGCTACACATCTTTAGTTTTAACTGTACAAATAAACTGTGCAGTTAAATCTTCATGAAATCGCATGGTGTGGAGGCAAAACTGTGAACTGTGCAGTTAACATTTTGCCTACATACCATGCAATTTCATGAAAATTTAAGGTACAGTTTATTTGGTTTACAGCTAAAACTGAATGAAAACAGTTAAAAAGTAAAAAGTATTAGATAAAAAATATCTATGACCAGCACATCAAAAATATTAGGCTTTCATAAAAGGTCGTGCTGGTGGTGAGTACAATGAAAATATCGATTTGGTACATGTCATAAAATTTATTTTTTTGATTAACAATTACTTTTATTAATACAACATTATGTAAGGATGTTAGGGTCATTCTAAACCTTTAGAATTTTTTTATATGCATGGTATTGCTGATCCTGGTCAGAACCAGGCACTGTTAAAAGGTGCCTGTTTCTGAGCAGGATCAGCAATACCATACATAAAAAAATTGTCAGTCTTAAACCAATCGTTAAAATTATGACCCTGTGTGTATACAATGCTAAGGGTACTTGCTACAGGAGGTACTCTGCAATAACTTAATTAATATAACCTCAAAGGCTTACTAAACAATATAGTTCTCTAAAAACACCAATTAAACTTAAAGGTAGGATCGATCGATAGAACTTAAAGGAAGGTCTGATCTTTTTTACCACTTTTTTATCCTTCCACACCAACACATACACATGAGAATGCTTCATAAGCTTTTAATAGTTGTATGTACAGTCACCATCATAGTTAGGAGCAACCACATAGCTAAACGTGCCGGACTACAGCTGCGCCACAAAAAAAAAATTTGGAAATCTGACTTTTTGACTATGCCATGATGAAGTCGATAGTTTGTCACCAAAAACCAGAGTTTGTCAGTCTTCCGTTTTCGAGCTGCTGCGCCACACAGATCTCGAAAACGGAAGATCGTAGCGAAAATCTGATTACTTGTGTGTGTAGCCTGTAGTTTGTCAAAGTTTGTCGCCAAAAACCAGAGTTTGTAGGTCTTGCGTTTAGGAGATCTGTGTGGCGCAGCTGTAGAGACGTCTCTACAGCTGCGCCACACAGATCTCGCAAACGGAAGGTCGTAGCGAAAATCTGATTACTTGAGTGTGTAGCCGGTAGTTTGTCAGAGTTTGTCACCAAAAACCAGAGTTTGTCAGTCTTGCGTTTAGGAGATACGTGAGGTTACGCTTTGGAGACCTTTCTACCTGGATCTTGAGAACGGAAGGTCGTAGCGAAAATCTGATAACTCGAGTGTGTAGCCGTTAGTTTTTCGGAGTTTGTCACCAAGAATCAGAGTTTTTCGGTCTTGCGTTTAGAAGATATGTGGGTATATGCTACGACTTTCCGTTCTCGAGATCAAGGCAGAAAAGGTCTCTACAGCATATACCCACATATCTTCTAAACGCAAGACCCAAAAACTCTAATTCTTGGTGACAAACTCCGAAAAACTAACGGCTACACACTCCGAGTTATCAGATTTTCGCTACGACCTTCCGTTCTCAAGATCCAGGTAGAAAGGTCTCCAAAGCGTAACCTCACGTATCTCCTAAACGCAAGACTGACAAACTCTGGTTTTTGGTGACAAACTCTGACAAACTACCGGCTACACACTCAAGTAATCAGATTTTCGCTACGACCTTCCGTTTGCGAGATCTGTGTGGCGCAGCTGTAGAGACGTCTCTACAGCTGCGCCACACAGATCTCCTAAACGCAAGACCTACCGGCTACACACACAAGTAATCAGATTTTCGCTACGATCTTCCGTTTTCGAGATCTGTGTGGCGCAGCTGTAGAGACGTCTCTTTAGCTGCGCCACACAGATCTCGAAAACGGAAGACTGACAAACTCTGGTTTTTGGTGACAAACTCTGACAAACTATCGACTTCATCATGGCATAGTCAAAAAGTCAGATTTCCAACTTTTTTTTGTGGCGCAGCTGTAGTCCGGCACGTCATAGCTAAATATATAGCAAAACGTTTTTATTACCATAGGACTAATAAGGGTGTGTTGCGATATATTTTGTTATGTGGTTGCTCCTAATTATATAACGCTCACTGTACATACTTAATATCATCTAAATCGAAAATAATATTCGCCAAGCTGTCTCAGGCCGCGTACCTAGTAGAAGCCCTAATAGCCCGACTTTAAACGTTCTGGTAGCGATCCGAGAGCCACCTTTTTATATAAATAATAGAATTTGAGGAACATAATCTGCTATAACATAATTAAAAATTGCCTCGAATACGAATGTAGTCTATACAATGCTAGATATCTACAGACCATACACCTAACCGTTACCGCACCTCGGCAGTTTTTTTTTTCATATCTGAGTTAAATATATACTTTTTATATAAATAATAGAATTTAAGGGTAGTTACCTACAGGACATACTCTGCTATAATTAAAAAAATTGCCTAGAAGGCCACCAAACAGTATGAATCTGCATTAACGCCAGAAAAAACCTAACCATTACACTGACAGACTCTATTCTAGAAGTCTATACAATGCTAGATATCTAGAGACCATACACCTAACAGTTACCGCACCTCGGCAGATTTTTTTTTTCATATCTGAGTTAAATATATACTTTTTTATATAAATAATAGAATTTAAGGGTAGTTACCTACAGGACATACTCTGCTATAATTAAAAAATTGCCTAGAAGGCCACCAAACAGTATGAATCTGCATTAACGCCAGAAAAAACCTAACCATTACACTGACAGACTCTATTCTAGAAGTCTATACAATGCTAGATATCTACAGACCATACACCTAACCGTTACCGCACCTCGGCAGAATTTTTTTTTCATATCTGAGTTAAATGTATACTATGAGCTGTTTCCAAAGCGTTTTCAGGGCAATTTTTATTCTGAGTATGACATTCAGACGGTTCATAACAATCTAATAAACTACTCGTATCAGGTATATTTTCACTTAAAGTACAATCATTTGTTGGGAGTTCCTGACTTAATACTGACCGTGAGTTCAAATGATTGGAAATCAGGTGGCGTCTAAAAGACCTTACATTTTGATATACTCGATCGCATTGAAAACCTATTTTAGTTAAACGTTAAACCTAATTTATGATGGAGTTTTAAATGTTCACAAAAGTTTTTATAATCCTCAACGGAAGCAAGGCACTTGAAGCAGACGAACATATTAAATTTAATTACTTCAAATCTGAGATAAATGACGACACGCCTGAAAGCTTCTTGTCTGATTTTAACTCAATATTGTAAAAATACTTTTGGATAAATAGCCAAATGTGTATTGCTTCCGAAGGATATTCGACGTCCAAGCAATGGAAAATCTTGAAACATATATCAAGCGATTTGAGGAACGAGTCGATTTTATAAAGAATATTGTCATATGCGACATAAAAATCTTGTAGGGTACCGATCGTGGCTCCGACGACTATGAGTATGGGCTGAAACCGGAGTCCTTTCGCTAGCTGAGCTTTTCGCTTATAGTCAAGTTGGGTGAGGACTTCGCTTTGGTTCTGAAAATAAGAAGTTTTATGAATTCCTTGTATTCCTTACATTTAGTAATCTTATTGAGCACTTCTTAGGGATCTGATCGGCGGGTGTCAGTTAACATTTTAACGAGTAAAGTGCAATTAATAAAGTACAAAGGCCGTAGCAAATTTGAGTTGGTTAAATTTGAACTGATATGTCAATAGAACTTCAATGATGAATATTATGTTTCAATCTATGGAATTTGCATCATTACACCAACAATAAGAGGAAACATTACTAATGCCAAAATGAAATACTAATTGAAATTCATTATGTAAAAAATTGTTATATACCTTTGCATGAAGAATGAAACTGTTCATAGCTTCTTGAATGCTTGGCTTTACGGCTTTTTTTTTCCCATCTACATGTTGGCACTGTATTCTAATGGTTGGGACTATTTTGAATCCAATGGTTGCGCAGTAGCAGAAATCTCTTACATCTGAAAACAAAAAATCGCAAATGAATTAGTAATATAGGTAATAGATACCCCTAAATTAAATGAAACCTATAATGCTATGATCAGACATTGTGTGTTAAGTATCCAAGATATTGTAATTATAATTTTTAGTGATTGTACCAAAAGATAAAATTGTGGGACAAAAACTGCACAACTAATTTTTGAATGGCCTTGGAAGACGTTATTTCTTGACACAGAAAAAAGGTTCGAGTAGATCAAACCCTCGGTGAAAGCTACTTATATTAATAATAATTGACTAAAACCAACCTTCACTAGGATTTTCATCAATTAATTGGACGTAGGGAGAAGCAGATTTGATGGTCCTTAAATGGGGGAGCGCTTTCTCAATAAATTGGGGCCATTTCTTAAATAATAGAATTTCAGAACCTTTAAATTTTGTTTCAAAATCCAATTCAATCTGAAAAAGAAAACCGATGATGTATTGGTAGATATGAAGGAAATAAATATTTCTTCCAACTACGCACATCATAACTGCACTAAGTATACTGATAACAAAGCAGCTATTTGTTACAGATTGTTGCACGGAAGAAATAAAAAACTCCTCATACAAAAAAGATCTATTGGTAAAAAGCAGCAAAAACATGTTTTTTAGCTTTTAGAATACTTGTAAGTACGTTTATTTTATGTTGTTAATAGTTTTGTCCAAAACTGAAAAACTTTTTTATAGTCCACATTAACTAGGCTACGTCATGATGATTTACAATATTTTTATGATTCAACCAAAAAGTGTCACAACTTACCAATTTATATCCAAAACTTAATTTATATGAGGGCCAATCGTTCACAATATCATTTATATTTGAATATTTTTCTGATTGTAGTTCTTTCAGTCGCAATTTTGACGTTTTCTGCCAATTGTCAATAACATCGGTTAGTGGCTCCTTGTTATACCTCAGCCAAACTTTTATTTCCTCGTATTCTTCTTTAGAAACTGGAAAATAATAGGCCAACAGTCATTTATTGAATTTTTTTCCAATTACTCAAAAACTGTAATAATTAAACATTTAAATTTAAAAAACTTAAATATGTACAAACATAATGATACCCACTTGCCAGAATAACCTCACTATTAGATTTCAACCCCTCATATTCAACACAATTTCTAATCCCTATTAAACTATTTTTTTTATACTATAGAAAGATGCGGGCAAGCAAGTTCTATAAGTGTGCCAAAGTGCAAGTCGACAGCATTTGAGTTGCTGAGAAAAACTGCTGTGACATACAGACAGACAAACAAATTCGTTAAAGCGAGATGCGAATACAACTTTGTTTTATCGTGTAGCTCCGCGCCGCCTAAGTGTTAGGTGTTATACATACCACTTTGTTCTATAACTACTGCGGCAGCTTTATTTTGCAGCTCCGTGTCGTTACACTCGTGCGGCAGGTCGGTGTCAGTTCTACGCCTGTCTGTGATTACCCCACTCTTGCGCAGCAATCTTTTGTGATTGTTATATTTGTCCACTAGTTTCCCCCTTGCTGGAATGTATTTATTGGTGCCAAACTTCTGGCTGGCTATGTAGTAGGTCTCCTAGGGAAATTAAAACTTTTAAGCATGTTACTAGGTACCTATCATTAGTCCGCATAAGATTCGTTGGATAAGTTTTCGAAAATGATATTGTAGAGGTTTCGTGAAACAATCATTTAAGTTAATAGTTTGTAAATAAATTGGATTCTGATCAAGTCTCATGGATGAAAATAAATCATTATATTATGTAAATGCTAAATATGTAAAAAGACAAATTACTTAGTTATCCTCTTTATAAATAAAGCATCAGTAAAGAGACCAACCGCTGTGTTCACCAATAATGTCATGTCATCAGACGTTTAGCCTTGAACGACAGTTAAGATGACATTTCTATATGACAAATTGTCACCCTTAAACTGCTGTTTCAGCTAAACATCCGATGAAGTATTTAGTGACCACAGGGCTAAGGAGCTCAAGCAGGGTACTCTACATACAGCATTTATTTTCTACACTAATAGCTACATATATATAAGCACTTATACATGAACATTGCCAGTGTTTGAAATTTGATTATAGAAAATAATAAAATTACAATACTAATATTATGAATGTGAAAGTAGGTCTGGTTGTCTTTCAGGCGCGTATAGGTACAGTAAGTAACGTGCAACTACTATGCCCAAAATACTTTTTTTTTGGGAAAACGTTTAAGTGTTGCATACGTTAAAAGTCGATATTAACGTATCGAATAATTGGGCGCAAGATTTTTATTATTAGCAATAGGCTCGATCGCAAAAAGTTAAACGACGTTTGAAAGTTAAGCAATTAATAAATAAGCATTAAACCTTTACGGCCTTATTATTAAACAAAGAGTAAGTTTACACCTGGTTTAACCTTCGATCAATTATTCCTAGGATAGTGCATGACAATGGCTTTCGTGGCACACCTCAAACTCCCCCAAAACACTGCAAGTCCCCCATTACTCACGACTTGTCAGTTAGTGTCGCGTGATTTGTCAAAAAGTGAACATGCCGAAGTGCTCTATAGATAATTGTAAAAATCACAATTCAATTCGTTTAAAAAAAGATAGTGTTACGTATCATCGGTAAATAAAAAATGTAAGATCAAGTTCATGTAAAAACTAGCTTGAAATTCACTTTAGTTATTTAAATTTTTATTTTTGTGTTTCAAAAAAATATAGTTGTTTTTGAGATAATAGGAACACACATAATAATAATAATAATAATAATAATAATGAAATGGCTGGCTGAAGATTAAACGTAATAATAAACTAGCTACTGTAACTACCAAGGTAGGTAGGTACCTTAGATTATAAATACAATATTAAACCTGCGTTTAAATTTTGGTACCTTAACTTCATTTGGGAATAACGAAACAATTTGTAAGGAAATATCTTGGAATTGGTCTTTTTTCATGATGCCATACTGCTTCATATAATACTCCACTACCGATTTTACCAAGTGGTTTCGGGCCGACGTGTCTAATTTATCATTTTTTTTGAAAGATGCGAGACACAGCTCTCCAGAACTATTGCTTTTTAAAATAATATTTAAATCATCATTCTAAACAAAAAGAAAATAATGTATAAGTCTAAAAAGTAATGCAAGTAATATAATTAAAATATCCATTAAAAATTTAATTCCTGACATTTAATAATCCAGCGTTAAAAGAAATGCAAAAATCGAACCATTACATCTTTCAAAATCGTCTATTAGGTAAATGTCGAAGTCTGTTCCATTTTCGTCATTTGATTTTAAACTTGTCCGTAATAATGAGTGAAGCTGTCCATAATGGATCTAATGATTCAGAAAAGTGCTAATCTGAGATGAACATAAAATGAAGGCATTAGAACTTACATGTGATTTCTCATTAGAGGTCGGTCGCTCTATAAGCTCAGCACTGCTCGCACTGCTGCAGCATGTTGGCGCAGAAAAATCAGATGAACTTACACTGAGTGTTTCATCAGACGCTGTCTCCTGAAATAATTTTAAGTATAAAATAATAACTAGTTGTTCTGTGTGAGAGAGAGCACCCGCCCTTGCAAAAGTTATATGACTGATACAGCAAACTCCCTCCCCCCTTCATAAATCAGCAATATGGTGTAGAATTAGGTAGGTACTTAAAACCGCTTGATGATTGGAGCTACATCAAACTTCCCCCTTTTTTATTAGAGAGAAAATGGGTTTCGTTTCCCCATAAACATTGATTTGATTAATTTTTTTTTTAAAAATCAAGGAACACGTAGTTATGCCAAGTTTCGTAAAAATCGGTCCAAAAGCGACCTGTAGACGAGAGCATAGTCAAACAATTTGATTTGTGGGTCACTGTAGAACGATGTCGCTATGTGTCAGCGCTGGGTTATCATGAAATTTTATTGAAAGTCATTATGACATTTACTGTAAAAAGGTTAGGCAGTGGCCCATGAATCAAATTGGTTGACTGTACATACTGACAAAAGCAAATCTAACCTATCCTATGTCTATGGAGACGTTTCGCTCGCTCCGGTCAATAAGAATCCGGGTCGGTGAGTCGGGTTCGGGGCGGTTTGGTCCATTTGGAGTATAGCCTTCGGGGCTCTATGAGCAGTCAATAGAACCCAAAAAAAATAAAATAAAAAATAAAAAAAAATAAAAAAAAAATTGTTAGGAAATTTTTTTTTTCATGACTGATGACCCCCCTTTTTTTGGCTCTTATTCAATTTAGGGCACATAAAGAAACAGTTTTAGGCTTATAAACTTTTTCGTTAAATGCATATTTACCGAGAAATATCGATTTCAAGATTTATTAGACATTTTTTTTTCGATGACCGATGACCTCCCCTTTTTTTTCGATTCCACGTATTGATATCATCGTCCCCATCAATTTATGTCATGGGCATGATGTACCCCCGTCTCACAGTTTTCGAGATATTTAATTACGAAAAAAAATTAAAAAAAAACTTCAAAGTTAAATTACTCGGAAAATATGACTTGCAGGAAAAAATGGAATTCTATAAAAGTGGTTTAAAACGATAATCTTAACAAGATAGGCATACAAAAAGTTGGTAATTCGTGCCGAAAATTTTCGGCTTATTAAATATCTCGAAAACTGTGAGACGGGGGTACATCATGCACATGACATAAATTGATGGGGACGATGATATCAATACGTGGAATCGAAAAAAACGGGGGGTCATCGGTCATCGAAAAAAAAATTTCCGAAAATTCTATGTCTAAAAAATCTTGAAATCGATATTTCTCGGTAAATATGCATTTAACGAAAAAAGTTTATAGGTTTAAAACTGTTCCTTTATGTGCCCTAAATCGAATAAAAGCAAAAAAAGGGGGGGGTCGTCAGCAATTTTTTTTTTTCCAAAAATTTTAAAAAAGTTTTTTTCCCATAGCGCCCCGAAGGCTACACCGGGGCTGCGGTCCGCATGGCGATAATATCGATTTTAGCGCGAATCCGACCAAATTAAGTAATAGACTCAAAATATTACTCATAGTAGGGTTTTTGTACCTACTGCATTTATATGGATTCGCGATAATATCGATATTATCGCCATGCGGACCGCAGCCTCCATGTAAATACTATACTTATATCAATAAATATCTACATACACTACACTACAATACTTACATGAATGATATTTTGCAACTTGTCAAGTCCACGTTTAAAAAGTATTCTTTCCTTTAAGTTTGGGATTAGTTCCTTTAGTTCAGTTTCTTGGATATCGGCCAGTAGTTTGAATGAAATCTCATTGTCTACAAAGATAAGACATAGGTAGGTTATTCAATATCTGCACAAGTCTGTTTGGCATTATGTATTCTGTGGTTTGGCTACATTTATCTGTCGTGACACTCGTGACGTCTCGTACGCGCTAGAAGTAGGTATTACCGCCCCGAACCTGACTCTCGACCGATTTTCGAATAATTTAGTGAATATGAATATGAATCGCAGAAAACTTTGAATAAAATGAAATTCTGAACTGTATATGAATTGCAGCGTCACAAGGTCGCTGCGCAATAAAACAAAACACGGGATTGGGATTGTAGGTAGGTAGGTACTTCATTCATTTGATGGGTCCGATTGAAAAACTACTTTCACTATTTGTAAACAGTACAACTGCGCATCTTTAGATGTATCGCATGTCATGATATGAGTTAGAAAACCACTTGAAACGATTTCTCAAACGCACAACTTAAGTTTGGTAAATTTAACTGCCTTAATTTAAAACCATTTAGTAAAATCTACCAAGATAGGTACTTCGTTATGAAGATTGTATTTCTCTCTCCGACCGATTTTCGAATGTAATTTGGTGAAAATGAATATGATTCGCAGAAAACTTTGAATGAATTGAAATTCTGAATTGTCCGATTTAAAAACTACCAAAACAGTTTGGTAATTTAACAATTTATAAACAATTTAGATAAACCGACCCGAGTCAAGTTTAGGTAGGTAAAACGTTAGTTAGTGATTACTTCCTCTATGTATATAGGTAGGTAGGTAGGTAACAAAGAGGATTGGTAGGTACTGTAAGCCTTTTTAGAATTATTGGTTGTTCAAAATATAAAGTAAATTAAGAAAAAGAAAGACGAGATCGCATTAACTTGTAAATAAATAAAATACAGTGCTAATAAAAAATAAAAAGTATTCAAGATACAAATATTCTTTTAATAAAGTGGAAACATACGTTGAGGTTTCTACAGTACCTACGGAACTTTTGAATATCGTTTATACATCTAATATGTACAAGCGTCAGTCAACCAAAGAATAAAAATAAAGTTTCACGATAAAACTTACCTTCAAAATCCTTAATGGTAGATTCTGACAATCCCCATTCTTTTAGATATCCAAAACTTACACACAAATCGTCGTCACTGTCCATATCTAAAAAAAAGCTTGTAAAAAATCACGAAATTGCAACACGACTCACGCACGACACGTGTTAACCGGACGCTGTGAGCGGAAGAAAGAAAGAACGAAAAACGCGACACGTATCTTGAAATTGCGCAGAACGCCTTTTTTGGGCATGCGGACCGGTGAGGTACGGGGGCGGCGAGAGAGGGGCGCGCGCTATTGGTCAATCCGTTGACTCGCCTCCCGCTACCCGCGTCAACGTCCCGCTAGCCCCCGTGTCAGATGTAAAAAATCCCCCATCCTAGATCGTAAAAAATAGCACAGATGGGTAATTCCGCTAGGATTTCCAATGATGACATCGTACCTCGAGAAGAACAAAAGCATAAGTGAAAAAAGTACATTTTACAGGAGAGCGAAAAAACTACTAAAATCATAATATATTATTAGATTACTTTACATACAATAATATACTTCATAAAAACCAGTTTGGATTTTCCAAGGGTAAAAGTACTACTGATGCTGGAATTGCACTTCTCAAACATATTCTTGACGCTTGGGAAGAAAAGCAGGATGTAATTGGCATTTTCTGTGACCTTTCTAAGGCATTCGATTGCGTTGATCACCAAACACTATTAAAGAAGCTAGAACATTATGGTGTCTCTGATAAGTCGGTTAGTCTTATGAAATCGTATTTGTACAATAGAACTCAGAAAGTAGTAATTAATAGAACTGAATCTACTGGAGCCCCCATCAATATGGGTGTGCCACAGGGATCAATATTGGGCCCATTGCTGTTTCTAATTTATATAAATGACCTTCCCAACTACGCGAGTAATTTATGTGAGACTGTACTATTTGCGGATGATACTTCTTTAGTTTTCAAAGTAAACAGAGGTAATAACTGTTCGGACGAAGTAAATAGTGCCCTCTCTAAAGTTTCACACTGGTTTAATAGTAATAATTTAGCACTTAACCCCAAAAAAACTAAATGTGTAAAATTTTCTTTACCTAATGTTGAGCAGACAAAATTAAATATTAAATTGAATGATGATAAAGTAGACTTTACTGAGAGTACAAAATTTCTAGGTATTACACTAGATTCTCGATTGCAATGGGATCCACATATTGAAGCCTTGTCAAGTAGACTTAGTTCAGCGGCATTCGCTGTTAAGAAAATAAGGCTTTTAACTGATATTGAAACGGCAAGGTTAGTATACTTTAGTTATTTTCATAGTGTAATGTCTTATGGACTGCTATTGTGGGGCTCAGCTGCCAGTTTTGAAAATATTTTTGTACTCCAAAAAAGAGCTGTTCGCGCCATATACAATCTACGGCGGAGAGATACCTTGAGAGAATTGTTCAAAGAAATAAATATTTTAACTTTGGCAGGCCAATATATTTATGAAAATTTAGTTTATGTAAGGAAACACTATGATTCATTTGATAAGAACAGCAACATTCACCAGTTTAATACAAGAAATAAAGATAAACTTGCCGTTCCAAGATTTAGGCTTGCAAAAACGAGAGGTTCATTTATGGGGAAAGGCATAGCCTTTATTAATAAAGTTCCACAACAAGTGATTGATCTTCCTTTGCATGAATTTAAAAACCATGTTAAAAAAACGCTCATGGGTAAAGGTTATTATAAAGTTGACGATTATCTTAAAGATCAAAATGCGTGGAAATGATGTAACACATAACTTGCTAATATAAGAACTTTGTTGAAGTAATATAATAAGTCTATGTTGTTGCCAATAATCCTGTCACCCTGTTGTAATTATCTGGTAACGATATATTCAAGTTTGTAAATATCGTTACTTATGGCTGTTACAGCTGATAAGTTTCTTGCGCCCGTTCTTCTTGTCAGCTAAAAAAGTCTGGAACGGGTGGTAGAAAAATATAGACGATTCAAAAGTACTTAATAATTAAGTTTATTTGAATAAAGCTTATTTCACTTTCACTTTCACTTTCAATAGGTTTTTAATGAAAAGTCTGACGACATCGCCTTATGGATGAAAAATTAGGTAAAAAAAAAACCTTTTCATCAATAGTATAAGCTAAAGTTAAAAGTTAATGCTTTTTTACTTATTTGCTTTTATTTAAATAATGTCACTTTTCATTATCCTTTTTTGTTAAAAGAGAAATGTATAAACACAAACATCACTGTTCTTTTGAAAATTTATATATTTAGAAAAAATATTCGTGAATACGTCACAATGCAATGGAACCTGGCGGAAATGTAATCGATATTATGCTTTTTTTCTCTGACTTTTTTTGTTAAACTTCAAAATTAAGTACTCTTTACACCTTTATTATCAACGAAAAATAAGAGAAATGTATATGGTTAAAACATTAACACCTTTTTTCTCCAGATTATTATTTATTATGACGAGAGTATGAATTGTTATGGAATAATTTTTTAATCATTTAATGAAATAATAAAAGGCATTTTATTTTTGATTTCAAATAACTTTTATTCCAATAAAAAACAGATAATGCCGCAATTTTTTAATGGTTACAGAGACATATAATATTTTTGTAATAGTAACAAAAAAAATATTCTGTCTTTAAAAATCACCTGAAATAAGATCAGAGTTTATTACTTGGCTATTATAATGATATGAATTAACTTATATTTTTTATTAGGACATACAAAAATTAAGAATCATCTGATATGAGTAACAAAATTCAAAACAATGAATTTAATAAATAAACACATACCTATTATTACCTGCGGACATGAAAAGGACTTAAACAAAAATAAAAACATCAAACGTTACCACTTTTTCGCGCATTTTGATGCCGCCTGGCACCCTGGCACTACTTTTCCATCAGTTAAAATTTCTGGCAATGTTATATTCGATTTAGATACATGATTGGCTTGCTATTATATCACACCAAATCCAGAGCTCTGTAAATTGTATACCTTCAATCGCTTTTCAGCCCCTTTGTTGCTCAACCACTCCCACCCCCACCACTGAAAATCTGCGAGGTGCCCGGATCTGTTGATAATTATAGTATGGCAAACTTATAAGAGGGAGTTCGTCGCTCTGTAAATTGTCCACCTATTTCCGGGGCTAGCTCTTAGTCCACGGCGAGACTGCAGTCATCGCCATCTTAGACTGTCTACAGTTTGTTAGATCTACCCAACAAGTAGTTACGTTATGTGCAGCACGAGTTCGTTGTCTTACCCATGAGCGCAGTTGGTTGAACGGGATTGGCAGAATGGGTATGGGTCCTGCTACTATTGTGGCCATTGTTCCCATTTTAGCCAGCTCATCGGCGGCGTCGTTGCCGTGTGATCCACTATGCCCTTTAATCCATTGTAGGATTACTTCGTTCTTGGATGCTAAACGATCCAAAACTCGGTGGCATTCGTAGATGATATTGGAGTTCAGTGCTGTTAGGACGGCCATACTGTCGGTCAGTATGCGGATGTTTAGTTCCTTCATACCTCTAGATAGGGCCGTGGTAGCGGCGTTTGTTATTGCAACACATTCGCATTGAAATATCAAATTGTGTTGGCCTAGTATTAGTGATATTTAGGTCTTGTGAGAATACTCCAGCACCAGTTCCAGTCCCTATCTTGGAGTCGTCCGTATAAATTCAGACTTCATGTATGCCAGAGTAATCTCGGTCACTTTCAAATAACTGTATTTGGTATTTCTTTTCGAAAATGTATTGCTTGGGGATCCTGTTGCATGGGACAGTGATTAGTGACTCATGTTTCACTAGATTTTTCCACAATGTGGAGTGAGGACCCTCTCGGTTGTACCACAGACCCAGGTGTTTAAGCCTTATAGCAGCCATGGAGGCTTCTTGTTGGATAAGCAGGTTCAAGGGTGTTAGATCCAGAGCTACTTCTAGGGCGGCTGTGGGGATAGTTCGCATGCTGCTGGTTATCGCAGAGCATGCCAATCATTGGAATTTCTGCAGTTTGTTGATGACGGTGCCTTGCTCTGTTTTGGACCACCAGGCAACGGCTCTGTATGTGATTATGAGACGTATAACAGTTTTATACAGCCACATAGTTATTTTCGGTGATAGCCCCTAGCTTTTGCCGAGTAGTCTTTTACATTGGAAAAAGATGATGGTAGGCGTTGTTTAGTTTTCCTTCGAGATGTCTATTCCAGAGGAGTTTGTTGTCTAGTATTACTCCTAGATACTTGACTTCCTTGCTTAAGGGACAGACTGGTATTGAAAAGTGATCGAAGTTGTTTTATCTTATTTAGAAAAACCACATCATAGCTGTACATATCTTGAGACTGACGGCTCGTTGATGAAACAAAATATCCGTAAACATGTTCTAAAGTAACCTTTACCTATCGTATCAAAATATCTAAATTTGATTGGCCTAAGGTCATAACACCTAAGGACGAAAGACCTAATTTAAAAAATACCTAATGGAGAAAATATCTAAGTTCATAATATATAATTGTTAAAACACATAGTGGATGGTTGACCTAAAGTCGATTCACCTAAGGATTTTACATCTTTTAAACAAAATATCTAATTTCAAAACACCTAACGGTCGTTTGTTTTAAGTTCATGATTACTAAGAACGGACACAGGCGATGGACACATAGTAATAGAGTAAGAATAAAAAATATGTCTTTCTGTTTGTCTATATGTATCTTTACGCTAATCGCCGGAAATACTGAACGGACAACTGTATAATATATACTGTTAAGCCTGGACATCGTGTAATTATGGATATAATTGATTTTGGAAAATGGAACACCTGATGCAGAGCCATAATGGTCCTGCTAAATTATAAGAAATAAAAATGACGCCCTAATTAACAAAAGTTGTTCAACCTGATGAGCATTTTCAGCTGAGGTATAAAAATCGAAGATCTGATACACCTGATGCAAAACCGAGTTTTATTACATGTGTTTACAAAAAATCGAAAATCATCGGTTGTGGAAATCTAAGAGATCAGGTTAAAGTTCTTTATTATAATAACATAAGCTGGGAGTACCTCCCTGTGGTGAAGGCAGTAACAGATTGGGCCTAATTTTTGATATCGGCTTGCCTAAACTAGTTAAATCTACTATTTTAAATATGAAAAATAAAATTAAAATTAGGTTTTTTAAAATTAGGTGTTTCGTCCATAGGTGTTATGACCTTAGGCCTTTCAAATTTAGAGATTTTAATACATAACCGTTCTAAAGCCTCACAAACGTGTAAATTTATTATCATTGCCCATTCAATAGCAATCAAATTCAATGCAACAATACAGGCTATGCTTGATGTCCTTATTAGTAACCAATATGAAAACATGTGAAATGAAAACAAGTAGGTATACAAGTAGGCACTAATAGTAAACAGTAAGTAATTCGTGAACTTCTAAATAGCAGAAGTTAAGACAATAATTATTTTTTGCTAGTTATTTAGAAGTCAACTAAGGCTTATAAATATCGACACAAAAGTATCTAACAACTACAAACTACTTGCATGGGTACCTTCTTACAGTTCAGCGACAACACTACTTGAGGTGGCGGCTAGATAGAAACATTTAATAAATTTATAAACTACGTAATAGGGATGTTGACTAATGAATAAAATAACGAAATACTAATAAAAATCGTAAACATATTAAACTTTTAGAGTAGCTTGTATACCTCTTGGTTTTATATATTGCATATTATTTGTTTTATGACCCTTCAAAGTTGGGTGGACAAGTCCATTTAAAAAGTATAAAATTTATTAAAATAAATTATACCTTTAATTAGTCCGTAAAATGTATAGCAAATTTGTCGAAGAAACCATTTTGATAAACACAATATTTAATATAGCTGCTGAACAAATTTCCTATGCGTTGCATACAAACTTGCAAGGCGTGACGTCATAACGTGCAAGCCATTAGTATGGAGCGTTTTTGATCGAGTCCATTTGTGTGCATTTCATACTGTGATATCTCGGGCAGTTTTCATGCTAGCGAATTAATTCTTTTACCAATGTTTCTTTTTTTGAGAGGTAATTTATGTAACATAAAATAAAAAAAATAGTCAACATCCCTATTACGGATCAAAATAACTACCAACTTAAATGAATGAATTGACAACTACCTACTACTTATTTGTACTTGCCTAGCATTCATTGCCATTATCATTTTAGATCTGGTGTTCATTTCATTGTAGCACAAGATAATGACTGTGTATTTGTCACAATAATCTGACATCGATCAATTTTTGATGCACAAATAACCGCACTTCCGCGCTCCACTCAGCATGATCTTGGATACTCGCAGTTATCAAAACAGCACAACCACCCCGCTCCCCGCATACCCGCACTTATTCGCGCTTACTCAGAATCATTTACGAAGAATTCATGAGTATGAAGAGCTTACGTGAAATGGACATTTATATTTTTAGGGGAACAAAGTCGTAACCGGTATTACGCTTAAAAAATATGTTAATCCCTTTGCTTAATCATTCAAACAGCTTTTATTTGTAAATAAGTTTATTAAATAGCTAATGGTAATCGCGATAATATGTGGCGAGCAAAAATTAAGTGCAAGGAACAATAAAGTTATAATGTTTACTCAAATTGGAAGTTTAAAATTTTGGGACAAAAAAGACTTTTAAAAGTTTACTGAATTTAATAAACACATTTCTACAGATGTAAAAAGTTGTTAAGCTTTTTACGTGTAAATTTTTATTTATTTTCTGCGTAATCCATAAAATTCCTTTTTTCCTCAATATATTTTTGTCTAAGGCAAAAATCCAAAAACAATAAATTTTAACACTGCTTTCTTATTATGTATTAGAAAAATCTGAAAAAAATTGAGCTTACGTAAGCTGAGTTATTCTTTTCGATGGAGTGAAAATCAAGAAATCGACATAAGCACACTTATGCTTTTGTTCTTCTCGAGGTACGACATGAGGTTTATACTTTCGTTAATTACTCAGAGTTGGTACATTGTAGGTATTTAATGCTTATTAGTGAGTGAACTTGCCAAACTTTGATTAAGCATAGATAGGTATTTCGTATATAGATCGATGGTAGACTACGATGGTTAGAACTTTGACGGCAACAATATTTTTACGCTTTATTTATGTCATTATCTTAAACTAAAAAAAAGTCAAACAAACTCAATTGTTGTTGTTTTATAAAATGTACAAAACTCATTTAGTCGTTTCTAGTTGCGGTTGCTGTGCAGTGCCGCCCGCCGCTATACCTACGACGACAATAGCGTACTTTTTATCAAATGAGTCTGATACCTATGACAAAATGCTCCTGCAAAATATACAATACCTAATGGTTGCTAGGCTATTTATGTTCGTCATTATACATATGGTGAAGTGGAGCTGATAGTGAAATACCAGGAGAACTCCTCAATAATTAACGTCCCTGCGTCGGGAAAAGCAGTATTTTGTAAAAGGTGATGAACCATTGACATAAGGCTATTGAAACTCACCTATATCCGGGGATACCTACGGCAGTGCCCCCGCGCCAAGACGAACAAAAAATAGCCGTGCACTAGGTACCTACCTACCTTTTCTCGAACCATTTCGTCTCATTTTCAAACCCTCATAGCTTCGTCCCAGATAACACCAGAGATTTCCAGGAAAATTCACAGGATAAAATGTAGTTATGGTTAAGTATTACCACTGATAATAACTCACTCACTTATCATAACCTCCGGGGTACTTTACGATATCCTAGAAAGCTGAAATTTGGCATGGAGCCTAGGATTTACATAAAGAACAGAATCATTAAGAAATTTGTAACTTTCACCCTGGCTATGAGGCGGTTTCATAGATTTATTGCATAGGTATGTCAGAACATTGAAGACCTGTGACGTAATTCCTACCGTAACAAATTAAGATTAATAGGTAATATCACAACATTTAAACTAAATTTTATTACCATATTGGCCAGACGGTCCGATGTACTTATTTATGGTAGGAAATTACGTCATAGGCGGCGGTCTTTAATGTTATGGCAGAAGAAATGGCGGCGCTAGTAAGTTAAGTATGCAATCCCTTTTCTATTCAATATTTCATTAAAGCTAAGTAAGAGTTGAATTAATACAGAAGTATTAACTTCAAAGTTCGATTTTTTCTAACAACTTGGTATTTTGTGTATTCGTTCAAGTCATAAATTTTAAAGAAATGGCGGCGCTAGTAAGTTAAGTTTGCAATCCCTTTTCTATTCCAATTTTCCCAATTATTTCAATAGTTTCAATGTACAAAATTTATTATGTAAAAAAAGTGGCCGAGATACATTTTTCAATTACGCTCTCAGATTTAAGAAATCTTGAAAAAACATGAAATGTGCGAGCGAGAGAGCGGCTGTCAGTGGCAAAATCGGTACGGCCTCTTAAAAGCTACTACCTATATTTTTTGACATCCTAAATGAAAATCTACTATATTGGCAACCCTATAGGTAGGTAGGTGCTTTACCTTAAACTTAATTTTATTTGCATGTGTTGTTCACTTAGGTACTTATGAGATAAAACCCTAATCCTATTTATACCTACTGAGCTTGTAACGATGTAACAATTGTTGGTAAACCTATTCAATAAACACACAAATAAAACGAACACAGATAAATTATAAAAAAACTTAGGTAAGTACCTAACAAAATTGTTGAGATTTATTTTGCCGAAGTTACCATACCCTTTAGTAATTTAAACAATAAATGTAGTAGGTAGTGATTGCAAGGCCGCCATGCGGCAACAGTAGTAACTTTTTTTATCAAATGAGTCTAATAAGTACCTACCTACTTACATAAAACAAACTGCTCTTGCAAAAAAAATATTATATACCTAACTAATACAGCTATTATGATAAAATTAACCAAACTATATTGTCGTGATTAATTTTGCAAAAAAAAGAGGATGCTTTTTTGTAATTTTAACCATAAGTCTGGTAGCAATAGCAATTGCAGTGCCCCATGCGCCGGTAGTACGAACTTTGTTAGGTATTCAATTAGTCTTGTGACAACAATAATGTACCTACTTACTCCGATAAATTTAAAGGGACAATTAGACTACACAAATTCCAGCGTGCAATATCTAGTCTGTCTTGAAAACGAGTAAGTCTGCGCGCAATTTACACCACACTATTTACCTATCGAAAGCTCGACCGCGCTGTCTTAGTAAAAGGGAAGGCAGTATGTCGCTAACGTCGTTTTCAACGTAGTATTGGAGTAATTTAGTAGGAGAAGCTCGATGGCGGCTCAGTGGTTTTAATATAAATAATAAGTAATAACGTTATTTCATTAAAAAAGCATTTTCTATGGCAATCCTTATCGTAAACTTAATTTTAAACTCAAACAAAAGAATGACTAATAAAAAACTTCTAATTATCTACGTTTTTTATTATGTCCGGCCACAGAATATATTATTATAATAGTACTACCTCCTGATTCACAAACTGTCGGAAACGCTCCCGACAGCGGAATGTATGCACTGTCTCTGTCACTCACTATAGAATCGACAAGGTCACATTTCTCAACCGATTCTTGTGAAATTTTGTGAGCAGGTTCGATAATTATAGTAAGAATATATATAATTTTTTTTTTCAATACAGTTATTCGTCTTGACTTTTTGTTTTAGATGGCCCTGCCAAAAAATATTAATTTCTCCGGATCTAAAAGTGCTACAGTAAAAAAAAATACTTTTCGAAAGCATAATATAATTACCACCTATAAAATAAAAAACTTTGTGTAAAGGTCATGGGGCAGAGTCCCATAGAAAAAAAAACAAAGAATGTATAGCGTTTCTATATTTTTCAAAATGTAGGCTTGTAATTAGTAAGTCATAAAAAATATTCAGATTTTTAAGAAGATTTATGTTATATAATTTATACTTATATAAAGACATGCCATAAATGTGGCATGTCTTTATATAAGTACTTCTAGTATTTTGAGAAATACTTTTCGTTCTTTGGAACACGCCATTTTGGACTTACTCGGTTTGTACGCGTCAATATGTTTCGCTTGCGGCGCTTCAACTGAAGAAAAAGCCGAGCGCGAGCGAGCGAGCAGCCAGCGTAGGTACCTACCTACTAGCTAGCACACGACGACAAACGACGCCCGCCCCCCGCGCGGCGCGCGAGTTGTCGACATTTAACAATACTTATACCGATTTTATAAGATGATGACCGAGTCTTCTGATGCGACTTAAATGCATTCCATATTGGATATAAAGCATAAATATTGACTTAGCAACGCAGATAATACGTAAAAAGTCTGCATGTTTTTACTTTTCCTATTTGGTACCAAACCAATTACTTACCTACGGACAGGCACGCTGACCTACCATGAAAGGGTAGGTCAGCGTAGTGTAGGTAGGTAGTAGGTCAGTGACTCGGTAGCTCAGCGGTCAGAGCATTGGACCGGATATCCAAGGGTCGCGGGTTCGATTCCCGTCCGAGAACATGATCTGGTGCGAGTCGTATTTTTTCTAGTATATTTATTTAGTATTGTATAAATCGAATTGTGAATGCTAAAATCTCAAATTAAAAATCTCTAATGTCTTTTTCAATTCTACATAGTATTCGAGTTATTAACATTGTAGTTTTTGACTTTGTCTTATTTTTTGTTTTAGTAACTATTAACCATTGTCGGTATTAACAAGAGGTTGATAATAAATATTTTATATTTTGTATATTTTGCTGTCGTGTCAAATCAGATTGTAGGTACCTACCTTCTTACTTATTTATGAATGAATCCCTTTTTACGAAATCCAAACAGAATCCAAAATTCATAACCTTAACAAAACAAAAAAGATAAAAACGTGTATATAAACAATATTTCAATCTATTTAGCTGCTCTTTTACTATGGCAGTATCTTTCTGCCTCTGTCTGTCAGGTAGCAATAGCGATGGCAATGCACTGGGGGCTTACCATCACCTTTTAGAAAACCATCATGTTTTATGAACGTTTTGTTATAAGCTTACAATAAGATTATTCAAATTCGTACCACAACCTGCACAAAGTAATAATATTTGACACAAAAACAATAATGCTAGCTGTCAAAAGACACGTCGTGGTACGGTTTAAGTGAACGATTGAACGATGACGTCACAAAACTTCCAACGGAAACATTATTACAATAATCATACTTTATGAAGGTCGTGGTACGAAATAGCATGGTAAGAATGTTATAATACTGCGCTAAGACATGGCAGTAGGCACCCTGTTCGTTCTAAAACGACTTTATGCCCCTAAGTAATAAAAGTTGTTTTTGTAGTACAACTATGTTCAGTTAGACTCTAGGTCTGTTTACACCACGCAAATTATCGGACACTATTTATTGAACGGACTCGGCCGCGCGTTTTCAAGACTCGAAAAGGCTAACTGTGTTTACACTACACTGAGACTTGATATCGCACGCTAGAATTTGTGTAATGTATTTTGCCCTTAACTGCTAACCGTGTAAAAGCAAACAAAACAATCTCGTAGTATTTACAGAACAAAAATGTGTTTCAGGTTTTGTAAAATTTACATAAATCTTTGTTAATTCAAACCATACCAACTTACACAGTAAAATTATAAAATTAACCAAATTAAATTGTTGAGATTTGTTTTGCTACATTTACCATACTCTGGGGTCATTTTAACTATAAATCCGGTAGCGATTGCAGCGCCGCCATGCGGCAACTGTAGAAACTTTCTTATCAAATGAGTCTAGTACATTAAACAAACGCTTTTGTAAAAAATACTATAGTTTGTCATAAAACTAACACAGTTATTATGATAAAATTAACCAAACTATATTGTCGTGATTAACTATACAAAAAGTACGATACTCTTTTGTAATTTTAACCATAAATCTGGTAGCGATGGCAGCGCCACCATGCGCCAGTAGTTTGGACTTTGTTACTAAATTAGTCTTGTAATAACAAAAATGTACTCCGATAAATTTAACTGCTAACCGTGTATAAGCAAACAAAACAATCTCGTAGTATTTACAGAATAGAAATGTGTTTCAGGTTTTATAAAATTTACATAAATATTTGTTAATTCAAACCATGCCAATTTACACAGTAAAATTATAAAATTTACCAAATTAAATTGTTGAGATTTGTTTTGCTACATTTACCATACTCTTGAGTCATTTTAACTATAAATCCGGTAGCGATTGCAGCGCCGCCATGCGGCAACTGTAGAAACTTTCTTATCAAATGAGTCTAGTACATTAAACAAACGCTTTTGTAAAAAATACTATAGTTTGTCATAAAACTAACACAGTTATTGTGATAAAATTAACCAAACTATATTGTCGTGATTAACTATACAAAAAGTACGATACTCTTTTGTAATTTTAACCATTAATCTGGTAGCGATGGCAGCGCCACCATGCGCCAGTAGTTTGGACTTTGTTACTAAATTAGTCTTGTAATAACAAAAATGTACTCCGATAAATTTAACTGCTAACCTTGTATAGGCAAACAAAACTATCTCGTAGTATTTACAGAATAGAAATGTGTTTCAGGTTTTATAAAATTTACATAAATATTTGTTAATTCAAACCATGCCAATTTACACAGTAAAATTATAAAATTAACCAAATTAAATTGTTGAGATTTGTTATGCTACATTTACCATACTCTTGAGTCATTTTAACTATAAATCCGGTAGCGATTGCAGCGCCGCCATGCGGCAACTGTAGAAACTTTCTTATCAAATGAGTCTAGTACATTTAACAAACGCTTTTGTAAAAAATACTATAGTTTGTCATAAAACTAACACAGTTATTATGATAAAATTAACCAAACTAAACTAACTATACAAAAAGTACGATACTCTTTTAAATTTTTAACCATAAGTCTGGTAGCAATTGCAGCGTCTCCATGCGCCAGTAGTATGAACTTTGTTATTCAATTAGTCTTGTAATTACAAAAATGTACTCCGATAAATTTAACTGCTAAACGTGTAAAAGTAAACAAAACAATCTCGTAGTTTTTACAGAACAAAAATGTGTTTCAGGTTTTGTAAAATTTACATAAATCTTTGTTAATTCAAACCATACCAACTTACACAGTAAAATTATAAAATTAACCAAATTAAATTGTTGAGATTTGTTTTGCTACATTTACCATACTCTTGAGTCATTTTAACTATAAATCCGGTAGCGATTGCAGCGCCGCCATGCAGCAACTGTAGAAACTTTCTTATCAAATGAGTCTAGTACATAAAACAAACTGCTTTTATAAAAAATACTTTACTTTGTCATAAAACTAACACAGCTATTATAATATAATTAACCAAACTATATTGTCGTGATTAATTTTACAAAAAAGTAGGATGCTTTTTTGTAATTTTAACCCTAGATCTAGTAGCAATTGCAGCGCCTCCAAGCGCCAGTAGTATGAACTTTGTTATTCAATTAGTCTTGTAATTACAAAAATGTACTCCGATAAATTTAACTGCTAAACGTGTAAAAGCAAACAAAACAATCTCATAGTATTTACAGAACAAAAATGTGTTTCAGGTTTTGTAAAATTTACATAAATCTTTGTTAATTCAAACATACCAACTTACACAGTAAAATTATAAAACTAACCAAATTAAATTTGTGAAGATTTGTTTTGCTACATTTACCATACTCTTTAGTAATTGTAACTTTAAATCTGATAGAGATTGCAGCGCCGCCACGCGGCAACTGTAGAAACTTTCTTATCAAATGAGTCTAGTACATAAAACAAACTGCTCTAGTAAAAAATACTTTACTTTGTCATAAAACTAACACAGCTATTATGATAAAATTAACCAAACTTCATTGTCGTGATTAAATTTGTAAAAAGTACAATACTCTTTTGTAATTTTAACCAAAAGTCTGGTAGCGATTGCAGCGCCACCATGCGCCGTTAGTGGGAACTTGGTTTATTAAATTAGTCTTGTAATTACAACAAAACACTCTGATAAATATTACTGCTAAACGTGTAAAAGTAAACAAAAAATCTCGTAATATTTACAAACCAAAAGTATGTCTCAAGTTTTGTAAATTTTACTAAACTCTTTGTCAATTTTAACCATTACTCTGGTAACGACTATAATTTGAAGTCAACCTATTTATGTTTTGTAATTTCAACAGCCAGATCTTGTCATACTTATCAAAGTTCCCGTGTAATTTGGCCAACCTTCGCCGATTTGGTAAATCCAACAAAGCATTTTTTTCAGTGCAGGCAGACTTAAAATAAGGCCTACCCCTACCACCAAGCAAACTGTACCCCCCTGGGAATCGAACCAGTAAACCACATAGGCGGTTAATGTGACACCACTTAAATCCGGAACATTACACAACTTAAATCGTCTGCTCATATTCACGCGCGTTTCGACGATTTATGTGGTGTTTAGCATTTAATTTCGCGTATAGTGTAGATAACCCGTCGTAGAAACGTTTAAAATATCGATGGTACGAAATCTCAAAAAACACAAGGCCGACAATAACTTGTCAACAAAAATATTGCAAGTAGTTTCGGGATTCGCTTTAGAAACTTTGATCCATCAAATTGATTTGATGTCAATTAAATGTAATTAATTTACTATAATACAAATTAATCAAACCAAATTATCAAGAATTTACCTGATTATGAACGAAAGCTCTCCCCTTAAACTCCACTTCCCAGTAGTCAAATATATTGTCGTCCCTCTGTTGGGAGTAGGTGGTGAGGAGGGGCGCGCCGGGGCGCACGGTCACCGCGCGCAGCTCGCGCCGGTTGTGTCTATACTGCAGCGGCTGGTCAAACTTCTTGAAGGTCGTGAAGTCGTGGTACCCGACTAAGTATTTTGCACCTTCTTTAAATTTTTCCACGTCAAAGCCTTCTAATCTGGGAATATTATAAAAACATTTGTTAAAGTCACATGGACATCTATAACTCATCTGGGGGGTATTACAATCTCTTTAAACTTGCCAGGTTTATATAATAATAATAATAAATCATTTATAGCTACTTAGGCTCACTCAAAACGTTAGTAACAATGATACTTAAATCTAATATTAGTCATTGTCATTAGTCATAATGAGCTTACAATACAAAAAGACGCAACAACACTAAACATTTATATGCACATGAACCATACAGCAATGGTTGATGTATCTGCAGTCGAGCCTGCTCTCGATCACTGCTTGCGCATGGTGGCGTGAAAGCAGTCTACACGAGCCTCCGTGAACATCCCTGATGCACTACAGAACCGAGGCAGCCCCATCAGCGCCCTGAACGCGATATTGTACTGGAAACGCAAAGCGCTGTACTGTCTTTTCGTGAAGTCAGCCCACAGACTGCTTGTGTAAAAGGAGGTGCAGTAAGCTCTGAACAATGTAATTTTTTCACCTCTACGGAGCAGTGAGCAACCCTCTGGCTATCAAATTGGCACTCACAGACAGCGTTCCGCGTTCCCGCTCAATATCGGCATCGTCTTTAAGGTCAGGCTGTAATAAGTGCCCCAAGTACTCGAGTTGATCCACCCTTTTTAATGGCGTCCCACATAACTTTACTGGTGGCAGTGGAGGTGAATTTTTAACCTTAAAGACCATGCATTCGCTTTTGGACACATTATATTTTAGTCCATGTTTAGTGGCGTACAATTCACAAATTGTTAACAATTTTACGAGACCACACACCGAGGCACTCAGCAGGACCATATCGCCGGCATAACTTAAATTATTAACACATATTCCATCTATATGGCAACCGATATGGGTCCTACTGAGTTCCTCCATTATGAATTGCTTTAGTTACATCTCTTTCTTGCTGTATAGTAAATAAAAGAAAGACATTGATAGCCATTAAGAAAACTGGCAAGTTTTAAGAGGTTGTAATATGAGGGCAGGTCAGGGAAAAGTTAAGGTTCATTAGCGCAAAAATTATTGACGTTAAACCTTAGGGTGACCCTTGCATTAGAAAACTATTCCACTGTTTCAATTAATTTTCATACAATAGCTTTTAAATGTCGAAAACTGTTTGTTTGTTGGTGGAGATTGGGAAAACATGTTTGTATGTTTGTTGGTGGAGATTGGCAAAACAAATGCTATCATACCTAGTAAAATGACACCTCCTCCATTCTTCAATAGGTATATAGGAGGCGATGCTTACATATTCTGGTATTACAACACCCTGTTTACGAACTGCAAACCTGAAAGTTTTATACAAAATCAAATTTTCTATAGATAGCAATAAAGCAAGACTAAAGGTACAAGTCCGAGACGGACCACAGACAGCAAGATATTTTTAGTGTGTTACTTATCTATATTTGCAAGCTACAGATTACTTTTTTTCTATGAGATCAATTGAAGTGCGGCGGCAAAGCGTCATCGCTTCATAGAAAAAACGTGCAGCTGTGGTTTACGGTGTGTGGTCTGTCAGGGATTAGTACCTTAAAGATTTGTCTGATATAAATTCAGAGCTTATATACCTATACAGATATGTTCTGGAAACAGCTTTAAATCTAGCATGGAAGTCGTCAGAAACCCGTATGCACTTGTTTATAAATATACTGGTGTCAGTTTTGTAGAAAAACTGATTTAGGCCATGGGTTATATTCCGTGGATCATAGATTTTTGAGCCAAATCCCTCCAGATCAAAGTGGGCTGTTGCACATAAAGCATGCACTCCACCATCTGTACTGCAAAAAAAAATAGTTTTTACACAAATTATTATTTAGCAATATTGACTGTATGAAAATAATAGTTTAAGACTTTAAGGCATCAACAAGCACATCCTCTGTGTCTCACAAGCCTCGGTACGATCTTTACTGATGACAGTTAATGCGCAGGCATAATATTGTGATTCTTGGATCACATTGGCAGGAGACGTGGTGTGGGCTAGCCGAGCGAGCGTGCTGTGGTAGCGTCTGGCGAAGCGCCACAAATGACTTTTTGGTTTTGAGGTTAGGAATTTATGAATTAAAAAAAAAAATTATCGAAATTCTACGCATCTCCGCCAAATGGGGGTTAGAGGGAAGAGTTTTATCCTTCCCCTCAGCAAACTCTTATTAGGTTAGATTTACAGTCATAACTTTAAACTTCATGAATATCTCCGAAACCAAGGGCTTGCTTCAAGGGTGGGGTGTACCTACAGTTGCAAAACTTCCGAAAGATTCCGAATAATTCCGGAATACTTCCCGAAAAGTTTCTTTCAATCAGAATTTTTCAAAATAAAAATAAATAAAAAAAATATTTTTTTATCATAGGCTCAGATCAATATTAGTCTTAGATTAGATCATAGGTCAATCTTGCTAGAAAATATATACCCGCCCGACCGAGGCGACGACGACGACGGACGAACGGTACCTATGAACAAACAACTCGTGCGCGGACCGCGGTGCGTGACGCGTAGCGCCATCCAGTAGCGGGTGGCGGCGGCCGGCGGCACAGAATACATAATAGTACGGCGCGGCGAGGGCGCGTCGATCGGGGAGTGGCGGGCAGCGCGGCTCCCCCCGGAGAAGTATTCGCCCGCTCACCACACCCCGCCGAGAAGTTTTCAGAATAATTCGCGCTCGGAGGGAATATTTCGTTCTGGATGATTTTAAAACTCAGTGAATCATTGATGGTAATGGGGAATTGTTTTTTATTAAGGGTAAGTTAAGTTAAAGTGTTTATTTTATTACCTACATATGTAGAGCAATTTTTTTTTATTTTTCGAGGTTTACCACATGATTTAGCTATGGTCGTATTCTACAGCTTTTTTGATTGCCACAGATAATAGTAATACCTACCATGAAAAGTAGCCAAACACAGATTTAAGACCAGATGAATATGGTTGGACTTTATCTGACCTGTATATTATTATGGCCACTTTCTATAGTTTTACAATTATCAGTGGCAATCAAACAAAGCTGTAGAACACTACAAATAGGTGGTAGCTAAAACATAGTGGTAAACCTCGAAAAAATAAAAAATATATTATTTTTGGAAATAGGTAGGTACCTATTACATACCTATGTTACGGCGGGTTGCGATTTGTAAAACTTGGGTTTGGTAGGTAGTATCTATAATGGCGTAATAAATAACTTTATCGCAAAGACAAACGGTAATCTTTTTCGTGATTTAAATGTAGGTAGGTAGGTACGTACCTATATAATAAGCCTCGGCACGGATTTTAACGCTCAAACTAAATCTTCGCTCAAAACTCTTCGTGCACGAGTCCGACTCGTACTTGGCCGGTTTTTAATATTATCATAGATTAAGAAAATACTTACCTTTAAAAATTCACTAAAATAGGTAGGTACTTAGTTTAGCAGGTACCTACTTAAGTAGGTACCTAGTAGTAGTACGATATCTACTTATCCATACCTACTTTACTACTTCTACTATGATCAGAGATTGACTGAGTTTTTTCTTGCTAGGTAGGCTAGGTAGGTATTTAAAAATGTGTCAACTATTTTCTGCTGCTTTTTTTACCGATCTTGCTGTTTTTTTATCGTTACTCCTGTATTTTGAGAATCGAAATATTCCGAATAATTCGGAAGTATTCCAAGGGAATTATTCGGAATGTTTCCCGACAGCAACTGTAGGTGTCCCTCCCACCTCCTTATATATCGCAGCCCTTAATGTACAGTTTTACCTTGCAATTTATCATTGTTACACCCTCAGGGTGGTTGGTTACATTAAGAAGCAGTTTTCTGGTGCAGCTGAGTCTGTGCGGGTTGGTACTGATTGGTGCAGGTATAATATTAATATTATTTTATGTGTGTACATAATATAAAGAAACAGGTATGTATGAATGTTTGCTTACATACCGGCTTGATAAATTAAGGAGAGGATAGTTCAACGACCGCAGTTTCAATAATCCTGCCTCTATTCTTCCTTGGATGCTTTCAGGATCAGGATGGTATCGTCCCTCTTTAAGCCACAACTTTTCTGAGGACCTGTGGGTGGTGATGACTAAAAGTAATTATAATTTTTCGACTAGGATAGGGCAGTACCCGGTCGGAGAGTAGGTTCGGTAGCCCAGGAAAAAACTAACCTAAAACGAGTTCCTAAGTAAGAAAAATACATTAAATATCTAGCTTTCATTGTATTAAAACTATATTTTTTATATAAATTTCACTGATTTCGGTCCGACAATATTATTCTAAAAACTTTTAAATACCTATTAAATTAATGCCTGAATGAAATACTGTCAGTCAATATAAATATCTCCAATGTCAAATTGACTGGAGGTGCATTCCAGCAGGCTAATTGCTAAGTCATCGGTCGAAATAGAGTACATTTTAAATCTTTTTTCCCCGTTGTGTTGTGACTGGTGACCGATGACTTGCATTGGTATTGAATGCACTCAACGTCAATTTTTTTTTCGATTATGAGGGGGAAGGAAAGTCAGTCACGTAAACTTAATGCCAACCTTTTTATCAATACAAACTTGATAGTGCCTAGTAATAATATTCAGATAAACGGAACGTAATAATAATACATCTCTTTTGGGCCGCGTTCCGAATCAAGCTTACAGCACTGTGAGCGCGTTAGCGCCCGGTTCGATTCATGCTTACATACAACGCTCACGTAAGTTGAAGTGACGTTACAGATGACGTCATCATAAACGTAGTGATTATATTCTCTTTGGTCATCGCATGTGCTGACGACGCTCAGCGTATTCCACCAAAGCACTGTAAGCGTAGTCGGTGTAGCTGTCAAACTTCCTTGTTAAAGTTCATTCTTGACAAAAAATACGTAGTTAAATTGTTGATTGTTGTGGATGTTGTGGTAATTATTTGTAATTTTTATGAATGATGGCTGAATTTATTGACCTGCAGGTGTTTTGACCTGCACGAACGAAATAATTATAATAAACTGATGTTGAAAGCTAGCTATCAGTGCCTACTAATGAATGAATACGAAATAAGTTCCATCACTGAGACCATTTATTCACCTACCAATTTTAAACACTCAAAGCTTCAAAATACTTATAACATTTACCTATCCCTTAGAATAAATATTTACTTTACCGAGATTTACCCTTTTTAAGATTACATTGTTCTATATCATCAAACGTTAGCGGCGTTAGCGGTCTCACAAGTCGGTCCAAATCAATAGTATCGTGAGCGTGCTGACAGCGTGCTAATGATTCGGACCGGTATAGAATGACGTCACACGCTGTGAGCACTGTTGGCGTAATTCGGAACGCGGCCTCGTTCTCACACGTCAACGCAACGTCATGGGGTGCGTTCCGAGTCACGCTAACAGCGATGTCATCGCGCTGATTTGCGTACCGTATCACCGTAAGCGCGATAACGACAGCCCGTGTGACGTCACTGATTGCGTCATAACATCCGCCATCTTCCGAGGCGCGTTCCAAACCTACGAGTGCAACCGAACGCTCTAACGGCGGGCGTTCCAAACATTAGAGCGTGACGTTCGGTTGATACAACCTTCCCGTTCCAAACCATCAAAATGGATGTAAAAAGCTCTGACGTTTGTCTATAGAAAAAATGTCAATGTCAATTGACATTATTTTGTATTTTGATGTTTTTGAGTCTAATTCTTAAAATAATCATGGTAGATCCTCAAAAAACGGATTTTATTTGATTTAGAATAAAGAAAAGTTTTAATTATTCGTATTCTAAATTGAAAATGAAAACTTTGTATTGACATTGACATTTAAAGTTATTGGTGGTTCCGTACCTTAAAGTGAGTTAAAAAACAACTAAACAACCGCGCTCTAAGGCTCTGAACGCAACCCGCTTACACCGCCATTGCTCCGGGACAGGTTTATATAGCCACAAAGAATGTTGTGGTGCATAAAGGTGGTATTTCCAACGGTGTCCACAAACAGGCCTTTGATGTTTTCGTTATTTGATATTTTACAAATGAGCTACACATAAGTAAGTTGCTAAACCTGTTGTTAACTGTTTTCTGAATGTTTATGTGTGGCCAAAATGTTATAGCAGTTTGGACACATTAGTTTTAATGGGAAATGTATAATGAATGCTACATATCACTAAGATTACAATCGACTTGTGTCAATTGGACGAAAGTAGCGTACGGTAATTAGGGTCCTCCACAAAATCTGTCATGTTTGTCGCTATGAAGCATAATCACTGTCAGCGTTCTGTCAAATCAAAAGTGACACTTGTTTGTTTTGTTTACCTACCTTATTTAAATGAAAGTTTAAAATTGAAAATTCTTTCCACATACCATGGAAGTAATAGTCGATGATATTATACACAACGTGTCACAAAAATACCCCTAATCCTGAAATGTGGTTGAAGTACATCATGTAAGGAGTCCTCTGTAATTTCTTGAGTTCCTTATTAAGTTTTATTTTCGTATAAAATTAGCTATTTTTAATCGTTATTAAAAATATCGACAATGTTTAGCACATCACTATTTCAAGACTGAACTCGTTCCGTCGTTTCCGTTTTGACGTTAACTGCACGCGTAGCATGACCACTCTCGAGAAAAGACTCGACTCACAGAACAATGGCTTGTCTACACCCAAATGTCACTTTTGTCGGGTTGAGATCGAAATACTCATGCTCGCACTTTTACACTAGTAGACTTGTATTGTTCTTTGTCGTGGCCTTATGTCAAAAGTCGACAAACAACCACTTTTATCTTCAATTGACATTAATTTGACAGTTGAGTCGGAGAAACTTGTCTACTACCCTTTGGGTAGTCGAGAAGGTCGAGAAAGAGTTTTTTACGTATTTTATTTTATGTAAATCTAAATTTCGCAATAAAAACAAATAAAAGTTACCCGTGCTTATATTTTATTATGGAAAAATAATAAATGATGTGTTGATTTAAATTTTTTTATTTATAAAATTTATAAAAAAATAAAAAATTAAATAAAATAAATATTAAGTGTAGTAACTAGGTATTTAAAAAAAATATTTTTATTTTTTTGTAAGTAACTTCTATTAATAAAAAAAATTAAAACAATAAATAATTCTAAATAATTTATTGCTTAATATAATAATATTGTTTCCTAATATTACCACCCTTTTTACCCAAATATAGATTTTTTAACTTTAATTTCTTAATATTTAAAAACGTAAATTAACATTTTATTTTCATACGTTGATTTCAATATTTTGTAATTTTCTCGTCAGTTTCCACAGACTACTAAATTATCAAGTGTTTTCAAAATTCTCTTAATAAAAGAAAGGCAAGCGAATCTATATCCATACAGCTAAATTTTACTCAGTTTTAAGTTTTGCGTCGTGAAATGTATAGAAAGGAACAGCACTTTATGAGAAACGATGGCAATTATGGTAATTATTTACTATTGGCAACATTATTTCTTCTCGAGCTCGAGAGAGCTTTGTCTACGGAAGTGAACGCTCTCTTGAGTGTCTCTTTATCTTAGAACTTATTTTAAAATAAGAATCATGTTTAAACTAAATTATTTCGGATCATTTTAGATAATTTCGACGTTTATTGATGTTGAAATAAAAAAGTTACCTTTTAAAATTCATATTTGTAATAAAAAGACATTAAAAGATTGTAAAAATCTGAGAGCGAGTCCCACCTGTCTGTCAAACTGTGCTCGCAAATTTAGAGGACACGACAAGCAAGTCTTCGTAGACAAGAGTCCGGGGGCCCTACCGCCTAACTCAAAGCTTTAGCCAGAGCGATAGCTATGCTCTGTCCGTCCTTGTCATATCATAACACGATGACAAGGACGGACTGTGCACTGACGTCATAAACCAAAGCCAGAGTCAAAGCGATTGAGTTAAGCGGTACGGGTGCCGTTTGCTCATGCTACGCGTGCAGAGGCGCGTTCCAAACCTACACTCCGAGTGCAACCTAACCACAACCGAACGCTCTAAGGGCGTTCCAAACATTTGAGCGTGACATTCGGTTGACACAACCGTGTCGTTCCAAACGTCAGAGCGTTGCAACCAAACAACCATCAAAAATGATGGTTGTAAAACGCTCTGACGTTTGTCTATAGAAAAAATGTCAATGTCATTTGACATTATTTTGTATTTTTGATGTTTTTATGTCTAATTTTTAAAATAATCATGGTAGATCCTCAAAAACGGATTTTATTTGATTTAGTATAAAGAAAAGTTTAAATTATTCGTATTCCTAATGGAAAATGAAGAATTTGTATTGACATTGACATTTAAAGTTCTTGGTCGTTCCAAACCTTAGAGCGAGTTAAAAAACAACCAAACAACCGACGCTCAAACGTTCTGAACGCAACCCTGGTTGCGTTCAAAGGCGCGTTCCAAACCTACACTCCGAGTGCAACCTAACCACAACCGAACGCTCTAACGGCGTTCTAAACATTTGAGCGTGACGTTCGGTTGACACAACCGTGTCGTTCCAAACGTCAGAGCGTTGCAACCAAACAACCATCAAAAATGATGGTTGTAAAACGCTCTGACGTTTGTCTATGGAAAAAATGTCAATGTCATTTGACATTATTTTGTATTTTTGACGTTTTTATGTCTAATTTTTAAAATAATCATGGTAGATCCTCAATAAACGGATTTTATTTGATTTAGTATAAAGAAAAGTTTAAATAATTCGTATTCCTAATGGAAAATGAAGAATTTGTATTGACATTGACATTTAAAGTTCTTGGTCGCGTTCCAAACCTTAGAGCGAGTTAAAAAACAACCAAACAACCGGCACTCAAACGTTCTGAGGCGCGTTCCAAACCTACACTCCGAGTGCAACCTAATCACAACCGAACGCTCTAACGGCGTTCCAAACATTTGAGCGTGACGTTCGGTTGACACAACCGTGTCGTTCCAAACGTCAGAGCGTTGCAACCAAACAACCATCAAAAATGATGGTTGTAAAACGCTCTGACGTTTGTCTATAGAAAAAATGTCAATGTCATTTGACATTATTTTGTATTTTTGATGTTTTTATGTCTAATTTTTAAAATAATCATGGTAGATCCTCAAAAAACGGATTTTATTTGATTTAGTATAAAGAAAAGTTTAAATTATTCGTATTCCAAATGGAATATGAAGAATTTGTATTGACATTGACATTTAAAGTTCTTGGTCGTTCCAAACCTTAGAGCGAGTTTAAAACAACCAAACAACCGACGCTCAAACGTTCTGAACGCAACCCTGAACGCAACCTTGGTTTGGAACGCGCCTCAGCAGAATTGACCCCCACCAGGGTTGCGTTCAGAACGTTTGAGCGTCGGTTGTTTGGTTGTTTTTTAACTCGCTCTAAGGTTTGGAACGACCAAGAACTTTAAATGTCAATGTCAATACAAATTCTTCATTTTCCATTTGGAATACGAATAATTTAAACTTTTCTTTAAACTAAATCAAATAAAATCCGTTTTTTTGAGGATCTACCATGATTATTTTAAAAATTAGACATAAAAACATCAAAAATACAAAATAATGTCAAATGACATTGACATTTTTTCTATAGACAAACGTCAGAGCGTTTTACAACCATCATTTTTGATGGTTGTTTGGTTGCAACGCTCTGGGGGCTTACCATCAGCAAATAAGAAACCATTCAGTTCAAAAGCAGGCCGTAAAAAAGACTGCTTAAGGCCTGCTTTCATACTAACCGTTGAGATCATGGTACGAAAAAGTAAGGCCGTTCAATATAAGTCCTGCTATAAGAGCTCATAGTAAGGCCCCTGACGTTTGGAACGACACGGTTGTGTCAACCGAATGTCACGCTCAAATGTTTGGAACGCCTTTAGAGCGTTCGGTTGTGGTTAGGTTAGGTTGCACTCGGAGTGTAGGTTTGGAACGCGCCTTAGCCATCAGTCAGTCAACACTTCAGTCAGTCCAAAAAATGGCTCCACAGACGTGGCATATGTTTACGGTGATAACACTTTTATTTACAGTTTTATCACTTGTCGGTGATGTTTTTTCAACAACGGCGGCCCCGTGGTATGAAAACCTACCTGCAGTGACTATGGACTATAAAGTTCACATAGATGCCGGCAAAGAAGATTGTTACTATCAGTATGTGCAACCGGGTGCTACATTTTACGCAAGTTATCAGGTAATTATCTACTATATTTCTTCCTGAAAGTATACATAAACTTGTACTTATAAATACTTTATCATGAATGATGTAAATTGTCAGTGCTAGGTTTTCTAGACGCGTTTGCTAAATCAATAGAAAGTGCGCTAAGTTTGTGAAACTTTCTACTTTGTAGGTGTTGAAAGGTGGTGACGGGATGTGCGGGTTTGCTGTGCGGCACCCGAACGGACAGATCGTGCATCCGTACGAATGGCGGCAGAGCGCGGAGTACGCGGACCAGTCGTCTTCAGGCGGTTACTACGCCGTGTGTATCGACAACCAGTTCTCACGCTTCGCGGGCAAGCTGGTTAACCTTTACCTCTCCGTTATCAGATATGATATGTGGGAAAAGTATGCCAAGGAAGTGGAAGAGTTGGACATGAACATTAAGAATTTTACTGTAAGTTTAATTCATTAAACAAGGGAGCCGCATGAGGCGGATAACAATGGAAAATCTATTGTTTCATTTTGTCTGGCTTGATGGGTTAATGTCTAGGTACATGCAGTTGCTACGTTTTTATTTTTTTATAAATTTTATCATGCAATCAGTCTTCAGGGGCCCTACTGCCTATCTCAAAGCTTTAGCCAGAGCGATAGCAATGCTCTGTCCGTCCTTGTCATATCATAACACAATGACAAAGACGGACAGTGCACTGACGTCATAAACCAAAGCCATAGTCAAAGCGATAGAGTTAGGCGGTAGACCCGCTGGACTATAAGCAGATTTGTTGTTAAGAATGACATGTAGAGCAAGGCGCTCCATCGAGAGCCCACTCATTCTTGAATTGGTCTTAGCCAAGTTTTACATATCTGGTAGTTTGCACCTTTTCAGGCGTCTCATACAATCCCACAATGTCAGCTGTTTTGCTCGTTCATTTGGGTGATTGTCTAGCCTATTTTTGTATTTGTCAAATATCCTTGAGATTTCATCCTAATATACGAGGGTGGGTCAAAAAGTTCGCGGAATGGAGGGGAAAAATTAAGAAATTAAACACAAAATTATTTTTCCTTTTCAATATATTCTCCCTTAACTCTAATACATTTATCAGATCGGTGAATTAATTTATTAATACCCTCGAAAAAAAATGTTTTATCTTTGTCGTCAAAATAGGCCGAAATTGCGCTTTTCACCTCTTCATCGCTGGAAAATTTCTTCCCTCGAAGCTCTTTTTTCAATTTTGGAAACAGATAATAATCGCACGGGGCTAAATCTGGGCTATAGGGAGGATGTTGCAAGATTTCAAAGCCCACTCTTTGTACAGCAGCCACCGCAACTTGTGCCTTGTGTACGGGTGCATTGTCGTGCAAAAGGAGCACCCCTTTGGACAATTTTCCCCGCCTTTTCTCCCTCACAGCATCTCGCAGTCGTTCCAGCAGTGTAGCGTAGTAAGTTCCAGTTATGTTGACACCCTTTTCCTTATAGTCAATAAGAAGGATTCCCTCTGTATCCCAGAAAACAGTGGCCATGAGTTTTCCGGCCGACGAAGACACTTTGAATTTCTTCGGGGGTGGTGTGCCCTTTTTGTGCCACTGCATCGAGTCGTGTTTGGACTCAGGCTCATAATGATGAACCCAAGTTTCATCTCCAGTCACAATCCGGTCTAAAACTTCGTCCTTGTTTTCACCACAGAGAGCCAAAAACTCGCGACAACACTCAACTCGCCGCTGCTTTTGGTGTGGCGTGAGCATTCTCGGCACCCATCTTGCGCACACCTTTGACATGCCAAGATGATCGTGAAGGATGTTCAAAATGGTTGTAGCTGATACTCCGATCATTTTTGCAAGCTGCTTCTTCTTCAAACGGGCATCTTCCAATATAATTTTTTCAAGTTTTTCGACGTTTTCCACCGTGGTCGCCTCGACAGGGCGTCCAGGCCTGGGATCGTCTTCAATCGAATCCCTGCCTTGCTTGAAGAGGTTGTGCCACTTGTAAATCATGGTTTTACCAGGACAAGCATCCCCATAAACAGAAAACATCTCATTCCAAATGGTTTGAGGAGGTTTTCCTTGCTTGGTAAGGAACTTTATGACTGCACGAAATTCAATTTTTTCCATGTTTTAAATTTTCTTCCGGATTGACTTGTTGATTGACGTGTATCTCAGTGAATAATGACCTGTTTTTAATAAAAAATTATATTTATACCCTTAATGAGTGGCACAACTAGTGCAGGTAAAAAAAAGTGACCTTTTCCCCCTCCATACTCCCCATTCCGCGAACTTTTTGACCCACCCTCGTAGCATTCTTATTCTGTATGTAGGTTTACCCTACTAAGCTATTCAATAAAATGTACTTAATAGTATTTTTCTTTCAGAATTCGATTCAATTTGTGGAGCGAAATATAAATGACATACTGCAGTACCAGTACCATTCCAGAGCTAGAGAATCTCGTGATTACAACCTGCTGGTGGACAACAACACCTATGTCCTTAGGTATTATTACATTTCCATGTTTCATCATCATTATATCAGCCGCACAACACCCACTGCGTTATTATATGTATACTGATGTACAAATAAACAAAGAATAAGTTTATACTTAGAATAACCAAAAAGATTGTTTAGGAATATGACACTTTGAGATGTTAAACGTAAGGAGTCATATTGCTCAGCAATATTTTTATTTTAACTAGGTATAAACTTATTCTTTGTTTATTTGTATGGCAGTTATTATTTTTCTAATATTTGGTTTAGATTTAATTTCTGGAAGTCTACTTACCCAATTAAAGTTTGTCATGTAAACTTTTGAGAGTACTTTATTTTTTGAATAGTTTAGGTAACTGAAAAATTTTGTTTTATTGTTTTCCAGATGGTCTTTTATACAGATTGTGGCAATCACTGCAACAGCAACGCTGCAAGTATATTTCTTAAGGAAGTTGTTTGAAGTAAAAGACAACTCTTCCAAGACAAGAATTTGATTTCTTATTCAATTCTATTCCTAATAACCTATACTCAGTAAGATATAGGCCTAGCTAGCTTCTGAAAGTTTTTAATGACAATGACAATCATGATTAAGTTAACCTTTTTACATGATTTTGTACTAGACATGTAACTTACTGCAGATAGGTTATCATGACGCCTGTAGCACACCTTCACCCCGAAGCACCGATGTAGGTTCAGCCTTGACTTGTCAGTTGGACGACAAACGAAACAAATGCGAAACAGCCTGGGGGTCAAGTGAGACTTGACCCCCTGTTCTAATGCATAGATTTAAACCATGATGCATGCTCTCTTTCACGTGTGATTCCGCTTGATCGGCTCCGACCGCTGGCTCACCTCTTCCGCCGCGAAAATAATGACGCGAAACCGCTACGTAGATGTGGGCGTCATATCCACGTCGATAGAAGACAATTCATGGCGGAACTACTGTGGTTTCGCGGCGGAGGTGTGCTAAAGGCGTCAGTGACATTCATTGATGTGATCTACAAATTGTTATCAGACCTGGAGGTCAAGTCTGCTAATGTTTTCGTCAAAATCGTAGTTCAATGGTGTTTGAATGGTAATGCTTTTTGACACAGTTCTTGTTTCTGAAACCCAAAATCAAGACACAGTGTGTTTCCGTTATGAGTTAAAGAAACACAATGTGTTTCCGTTATGAGTTAAAGAAACACAATGTGTTTCCGTTATGAGTTAAAGAAACACAATGTGTTTCCGTTATGAGTTAAAGAAACACAATGTGTTTCCGTTATGAGTTAAAGAAACACAATGTGTTTCCGTTATGAGTTAAAGAAACACAATGTGTTTCCGTTATGAGTTAAAGAAACACAATGTGTTTCCGTTATGAGTTAAAGAAACACAATGTGTTTCCGTTATGAGTTAAAGAAACACAATGTGTTTCCGTTATGAGTTAAAGAAACACAATGTGTTTCCGTTATGAGTTAAAGAAACACAATGTGTTTCGGTTTTGGGTTTAAGAAACAAGAACTGTGTCAAAAAGCATTACCATTCAACCATTGAACTACGATTTTGACGAAAACATTAGCAGACTTGACCCCCTGGGAGCTATGCTCGACTGATCTCTCTTCATTCCATGTTATTTGTTGCTTCTCTCTAAATAATATATTTCTGGTCTCTCTGTTTTTATAATTATGATAAATTATTGAATTTTATGAAACTGATGGATAATAATTATCTGTAAACATTACTGTTACATAACATAAGTTTTCCAATAATTAGGTTTTTTGATGATTTTTACTATTTTTTAGATTTGTACTAAGCAACTTTTTATACAAATACGGCACAGCAATGACGCCTTTCACAAGTGTACACTTTGTACAATCACAATTAGTTTTACGACAGTTTTATTCTTATCTGTAATTTTTTTTATTTCCGATTGTAACATTTCCAGCCCCCTTATTACAACCTTTTAAAACTTGCCAATTTTCTGAATGGCTCTCAGTGCTTCTCTTTTATTTGCTATACAGCGAGAAAGAGATAAAACTATAGGAATTCATAAACCTAAAGCAAGTTTTAAGATTTTGTTATACCCCCCCCAGATCTGATTTATTATTAAGATGTATTTTCCATTTCATTTTTACTAATTCGCTTCTTATTGTCGTTTTGAAATGTTTTTAATATTTCACTAAGTTTGTTTTATTCTCAACAAGGATGAATGACAGAAATCTAGTTTTATCAATAAGATGTACTTAAAATAGGTACACTCCATAAGTAAGACAGCAAAGTACATAAATAAATAATTTTATATATTATTGAGATGTATTATTAAATCCTTTTGCGTCACAATTTTGAGAAAACTGCTAAAAGTATCAATTATTGAGTGATTTAATAAAAACTGAGAGGCGAAACTCTTTACAAAATAAAAAACGAGCTATATATTTTGAAATATTTTTTATTGTATATTTAATGATACTTATTTATTACATAACTATAAGTCTTGTCGACTATAATAATATGCAGTAACTCTATATACAAACAATAATTTATTAGGTAAGTACATACAATAGCGATGGATGATCCTTTTTAACCGACTTATGAGTAATTTCAAGCTCCGCTAATACATAGTCTCCCTCTTGTAAAGTTTTTATTTATTTATTTATTTAACAAACTTTATTGTACATTTCAAACAAAATGTTACAAAAGGCGAACTTAATGCTAAAAGCATTCTCTCCCAGTCAACCTTTAGGAAACAGATATCAATGAAGGCGGTACAAAAATATTATATATGTTCTATATTATATATGTTTTATATTATATATGTTTTATAATTTCGGGTAGGTGCTTCAGCTTATTAGCAACATTGAAATTATTCACAAGTTATTTTACATTCGGAATGTTTTACAAATTCATTGTGATGTCACGAAACAATATTCAGAAATATATACTTTTTACAATTACAGCTGACTTCGCTTTTATGACTAGTTAATTTCAGATTGCGGCCAGCGAAGCGAATGAAGTAACAACTAAACATAACTATAATATAGTATATCGTGAATAAATGTATAAATCTTACAAGTAATTAGAAAACTCATATTTCGAAATACTCTGTACAAAATAATACCGTGAATCTCATGCGTAACTGTACATTTCATATTAACATTAATTAAATTCCATTTAAGATGACTCTTTGAGAGCCTGTAATGCGATTTATAGGTCATAAAACTACTGATTACTAAGCACCCTTTAGATTTGCGTAACAACACTATCGGTGCACCATAGAACTAAAAAAAATTGGTCGGAAAATACTTAAATACTTACTTTAACCTAAACTAAGGCAGTGTCGTGGACGGACAACCGTGTGATGTAAATATCAACAAGTGCTACTCGCGTTAAGTGCACGTTAACACTCGGAATGATTATAAATTATTCATTTATTTATTTTTTTCCTATTGAAACATTAACAAATTGCATTAACAATATGTGCGATATTTATGTTTGATTAAATATTTAACGAATCTAACTATCGAGACGAGTCGAAATCTCTCCTTTCATACATGTTCTTAAAGTGGGAATCGGGAGAAAGGAATTTAACTTGTAGCACTATGAGTCGAGCTTATAGGCGATTTTAACGTTTCCCATTTCAGTAAACACGTTATGTAGGAAGTTAATGTGGTTCAAGTGATGGGCTTCCGTCTATAGGCGATTTAAACGTTTTTAATTTCAGTAAACACGTTATCTAGGAAGTTAATGTGGTTCAAGTGATGGGCTTCCGTCTATAGGCGATTTAAACGTTTTTAATTTCAGTAAACACGTTAATCATGAAGTGTGTTTCAAGTGATGGGCTTCCGCTTCTGCCCGAGGTATGTGCCGGAGAGCGCGAGCAGGCGGTACCGCTGGCGCAGGTTGCGCGCGCGCACGTGCGCCGACGCGATCTCCGCCGTGTACGCGCCCGGGAACCACCCGCACTCGCCGTCGCGCGTGCGCTCGCCGTAGTACCACCCTGCAGAACAAATGCTATGTTAGCTACGTCGAATAATGTGGACGTTTATTTATTTATTTATATACTCTTTATTGTATACACACAGAACAAACAAGTAACAATACAAACATAAAGGAGACATACAAATGGCGGCCTTATCACTAAAAAGCGATTTCTTCCAGGCAACCTTGGGATGGACAGGAATTAAGATAAATGTGATGGGGTAGTTGGACGTGTGCAAATTTAATAAAGTAATAATAATAATCCTACTAAACTCGAATACCTACATAAATATATGATAAAATGTAACTAATATAATATACTATATACCTACATACCAAAATATAATAAACCTACATATAATACATAATACCTACAATGCGTAGAGGAAATTATTGAAGTTAAATCCAGTTGTAAGACCATGAGAAATATAATTTAAAAAGTAAGATAGTGCTCTTTGACTAGCTTTTTAAAAGTGTGCTGAGATTGAGCAGTCCTTATCGCTATTGGCAAAGCATTCCATAGACGGACAGCCTGTACGGAAAAAGATCGATCGTAGTAGATAGTAGAATGTATCGGCATTTCCAGTAGCAAGTTTTCTGATGACCTTAAGGAGTGGGTTATGTCAAAGATGTTTTGGCATACAGCAGACGTCGTTAGTATGTGCTGGAAAAGCACTCTAAATCAAGATAAGTATAGCCCGATTCAAACTTTATGACTTCTGTGTACATCGTGCGAGAAGACGACGCGCAGAACACAAATTCGATATAAGTGTGTGAGAGTGTAAAATCGGCTTGATAACTTTATTATCCATTATCACAATAACTACAAAATTAAATATTCATGCAGTTTTGATTCTGCGCAACAGTTTGTTGTTGTTACAAATATACTTATAAACAGACGACGCCAATACGTCGCAGTCTTTTTTTGAGCTAGCATCGAAATAAATACATTTCCACAAACTATTTTTTATTCATTCGGGGCGAACTATACAGAGACGTGTGGTTGCACGGCTACGCGCATAGTGCGGTCTACGGCCAATAAGATTGTATCGAACAGTTCGGTCTCGTTCAAGCACTACATTAGCTGCCATTAAGTACATACGTACCTCTCGGCTCGGCGTTTCCCTGAGTGATCGAATCAGAAATGAGGAGATCCGCAGGCGAATTAAAGTCGACATCGCTCAAAGGATCGCTTAGCTGAAGTGGTAGTGGGCGGGACACATAGCGAGATGAACCGATGGCCGTTGGGGCGGAAAGGTTCTGGAATGGCGACCGCGCACCGGACTCGGCTCCGAGGGTAGGCCCCCGACAAGGTGGACCGACGTGAAATGTCGCGGTGCGCGGCTGGATGCGGGCCAAGCAGGACCGATCGTCGTGGAGATCCTTGGGGGAGGCCTTATACTCAGCAGTGATGATGACAGTACATACCCTCGCTAGTCTTCCTGGTGACGTTGACGATGTCCCCCTCTGCCAGCGGCAGCTCGTCGGGCTGCGCGGGGCAGTAGGCGTACAGCGCCGCCACCTGCGGGCAGTCCCAGCCCGCGTACACCGCCTCGCCCGCCTCGCCGCTGGGCGGCGCGAGGGCCTCCGACCAACGGGACAGGTCGGTCTCGCTCGGGCACGACATCAACTGTAGAAAACGATGAGGTGTGATAACTTTGTTTGCCGAAGAAAATGCGTTTACGCATCCCCCTCCCGCTGATGAGCAGGAAATTCGAAATGTAGGGTTCGCCAGGAGCGGACCCCTCCACGACCGCCTCCCGTGATCCCACCCAGCCAAGTGGCTCGGTGGAATCTCGGGAGGGGGAATACACGGAGTGTGGTGTGAAACTTGAGGTAAGAAACTAATGGCGTCACAAGCGACTATCCTATAAAATCGTTAAATTGGTTGTTTTAAATGTCAAACGGTTTTTCTGACGTATTTTAACCAATCGAAGCGGTCGCGGGTCGTGTTTACCACAAAGCACAATTATAATACTTAATAATAATATTCTTTCTCCTATATTTTGACAAGTTATTATAAACGAACAGCTTACCAATGATTATAATGAAAATTGACCAAGCAAATATTTGAAAAATAAAACTTATAATTTAATAGAAAGAAATAGAGTCTTATTATTTTGACCACACGTTAGCATTAAAACTCACGACATCAGTGTGATGTCACACTGAGCAAAATTGGGGCGCTATATTGAAGCGATCGATAAAACATTTTCAATGTTAAAATCTTCATAAAAATGGTAATATTACCATCTCCACGGTGCGTCCCTCGTGGTTCTCCAGCAGCGTGATGAGCAGCGCGTGGCGCGCGGCCGCGTCGCCCGAGCACACCTCCAGCAGCGAGCGCGGGCAGTGGTCCACCGCTACGAAGCACTGCTCGCTGTGAACATACATAACATATTAATATGTTTAAAATTTCATCTCTGAACTGAACCTGTAACAACAAATTAAACACCCTAAAATATTTCAAGTAGAAGGAGACTTCTTTCCCACTTTGCCAACAAAATGCTTTGAACCGTGAGCAAAATTTCTCAGACGCTGGCGGCGCTGGGCTATAACTTTTAATTTTACCATCGTGGAAGCGGTTTTTTTTCCAAAGTAAGTTGCTAAATCACTTGTGTTATGGAAATCAGAGACAACGGTGGCATCACAAACACCCAGGCCTGAGCCAATGTAGAAAAGTTCATTTTCTACATTGACCCAGCCGGGGATCGAACCCGGGACCTCAAGAGATGATGACGCCTTGAAAACCGGCGGCCTCAGTAGTTATGGCAGGACATACAAAACGTACATCGAAAATATATATAAATTGCAACTTAGATTATTAAAAACTATTGTGCCTAACTCAGTCAAAAATAAATATAAAAATTATTATAGTAGCTTATTCAAACATTGTAGAATAATAGATATATACAATAAAATAAAAATGTATGTAATTTGCGACGAAATAGAAAACAGCTCCTTGTTAAAATTAAGAATTAGAAATAGTAATTTGCGTAATCTGATTTACTTACCTAAGTATGTGCTGCCTTCATACAATTACACATATGGTAAACGTTGCTCGATATTTATGTTACCGTCATTGTTAAATGAGCTGCAATAGTAGATTGTTATACAAGACGCTAAAATGACCCATTGCATTCGAGGTAGTTTTATTCCTGAGCTTTAGCGAAGGAATAAATAGAAACCGAGTTACAATGGGTTTTAGCGTCGTGTGTTACACTATACTTTTCACAACGATTGCGAGAAAATAAAATACAATATTAAATAGTTTATACCTACTTCCGTAAACGAATCCACTCGTTTTTCTATCCTCCACTTCATAAACTTTTTGTACAATATAGTACAATAAATGATTTGTGCTTGACGGCAAAAGATTAAAATTATTTCTTTCCTATTACAGTCACACAGTTTGTAATTATAGAAAAATTCTAAAGATTTCGCGCTATGGTACCTTTTTTAATTTCTGCTGTAGCAGCTAAGCAACACAAACACGCATTTTACGATTCACTCTGTGCAGAGTATAAATAAGTCTATGATTTCACCGAAGTGATGCTTTTAGTTCCATTTTCAAAAATAAGAATGAGAAACAGTATTTAATCGAGCGAGTTTTTATTCGTGATTATGAATAAAGACTTTTTCGTTTTAGTAGGCTGATTGGTAATAGACAAACATTAAAAAAGAAAAAACTTTATCCCCTAGGGGTTATTATGCAATTTTATCACGGCTCTTGTACGTTACAATGACGGACTTTTTGAGCAAGAGGAGTGAAAAAAAATTTACTTGATGAAATCCTGGATAACCCGGAACAATGTAAAAAACTTTTTATCTGTCAATGTGTCAGTGAGTGATGGCAGCAATACATAAACCTTTTACGGTTTCTCTTGCTGCGATTGGAAAAATATTTGTTGTAATTTTCTTTTGTATTGAAAAAAAAACTAAAAAAAAAACAACTCGAGCACGAAGGTCGTCAAGGTGCGGTACCGCCGCGCGTCGGCCAACGGGCTAACCGCTGGCGGGCACATTCAAATGCCTTGGTGGCCCCTTCGTGACCCGCGTGCCTGGGGTTGGCCGGCCTTGTTCTAAGACCTAAAGTCTATTATTATGACTACGTCGTTAACGCAAAGAATTTTTAGCATTGTAAGCGCCGCGACTGTACCTACGAGTATAATACAAAACGTAATAAAACAATTAGAGTTACTGGCATTTTTTTTTTCTTTTTTAATTTATTTATTTCTTTACAATAAAAGTGTTTTACAAAAATAACAACTGCCAAACTGCTCAGCAGTTTGTCGGCAGTAATAGTTCTCGCCTTAGTTTTAACTTATTATTTATATTTATAACATTAGTATGAATAAGTATGTCATCGTACACCTTCCACACCAGCTGTATGAGTGAGTAAGTATGTCACCGACGTCACCGTACCTCTTCTTCTTGGCGATGACGAGTAGGTCGTTGAACAGGAACAGGTGCAGCGGCAGCTTGTGGTACTTGCGGCCGAAGGTGAGCTCGAGCTCGTCTTCACACCAGCTGCGTGAGTGAGTAAGTATGTCACCGTACCTCTTCTTCTTGGCGATGACGAGTAGGTCGTTGAACAGGAACAGGTGCAGCGGCAGCTTGTGGTACTTGCGGCCGAAGGTGAGCTCGAGCTCGTCTTCACACCAACTGCGTGAGTGAGTAAGTATGTCACCGTACCTCTTCTTCTTGGCGATGACGAGTAGGTCGTTGAACAGGTGCAGCGGCAGCTTGTGGTACTTGCGGCCGAAGGTGAGCTCGAGCTCGTCTTCACACCAGCTGCGTGAGTGAGTAAGTATGTCACCGTACCTCTTCTTGGCGATGACGAGTAGGTCGTTGAACAGGAACAGGTGCAGCGGCAGCTTGTGGTACTTGCGGCCGAAGGTGAGCTCGAGCTCGTCTTCACACCAGCTGCGTGAGTGAGTAAGTATGTCACCGTACCTCTTCTTCTTGGCGATGACGAGTAGGTCGTTGAACAGGAACAGGTGCAGTGGCAGCTTGTGGTACTTGCGGCCGAAGGTGAGCTCGAGCTCGTCTCCACACCAGCTGCGTGAGTGAGTAAGTATGTCACCGTACCTCTTCTTCTTGGCGATGACGAGTAGGTCGTTGAACAGGAACAGGTGCAGCGGCAGCTTGTGGTACTTGCGGCCGAAGGTGAGCTCGAGCTCGTCTCCACACCATCTGCGTGAGTGAGTAAGTATGTCACCGTACCTCTTCTTCTTGGCGATGACGAGTAGGTCGTTGAACAGGAACAGGTGCAGCGGCAGCTTGTGGTACTTGCGGCCGAAGGTGAGCTCGAGCTCGTCTTCACACCAGCTGCGTGAGTGAGTAAGTATGTCACCGTACCTCTTCTTCTTGGCGATGACGAGTAGGTCGTTGAACAGGAACAGGTGCAGTGACAGCTTGTGGTACTTACGGCCGAAGGTGAGCTCGAGCTCGTCTCCACACCAGCTGCGTGAGTGAGTAAGTATGTCACCGTACCTCTTCTTCTTGGCGATGACGAGTAGGTCGTTGAACAGGAACAGGTGCAGTGACAGCTTGTGGTACTTACGGCCGAAGGTGAGCTCGAGCTCGTCTCCACACCAGCTGCGTGAGTGAGTAAGTATGTCACCGTACCTCTTCTTCTTGGCGATGACGAGTAGGTCGTTGAACAGGAACAGGTGCAGTGAGAGCTTGTGGTACTTGCGGCCGAAGGTGAGCTCGAGTTCGTCTCCACACCAGCTGCGTGAGTGAGTAAGTATGTCACCGTACCTCTTCTTCTTGGCGATGACGAGTAGGTCGTTGAACAGGAACAGGTGCAGCGGCAGCTTGTGGTACTTGCGGCCGAAGGTGAGCTTGAGCTCGTCCGCCTTCCACACCAGCTGCGTCATCTCGCCCGACCGCACCAGCCACCGGATCGGCCTATACAACAACGATCACACTTTGTAACTAGTGGCTCAGTCAGCTGTAGACCAGTACTTGCGGTTTTCTTTTGTTATATCTATTCGAAGCTAGATGGCGCTTTTAATTTTGAAAATTTTTGGAAATCGTTGTTTTTTTGTGTCACAAAACCTGGGTCGACAAAAAAATCTATTTCATTATCGAACCGGCTCACAAAATTCCACGAAAATCGGTTGGGAAATGCAACCTGTAGAGGAGAACAAACGGAGATACGAAAGCATTTTTGCCCAAGCTAAAGCAGAGACGCTTCGCCGCTCGGTCAACAAGCAATGTAACAAGCAAAGGTGCAAACACACTGGGCTTATGTTATGTATGTACGTGATGACACTCCCGTCAAGGGACATCGGTTTTCATTTTCATATTTTAGTACAATGTCGAAGAGGTTTTTAATGATTCTTTAATGGAATGCCTTTTATTTCCTTCTATTTGCCAGTTATTGGCACGATCCCAATAATTCTTTGGATTTTTTTAAATTTCCAGGGATTTCTAAAAGGCAGGGATTAAACAATTTTAGTTTCTATCACAGGGTAAAAATCTTCTGATCCCAGTATTGAAAGGTAGTTGCATGTAATGTTTAAAAAATGTTCAAGGTCAGAATGAAGAGTAAAGTAGTACGTACTTCCTGTCGCGCCTGGAGCAGGCGGGCCCCAGCAGCGGCGCGTTGCGGACGTTGGGAGGAAACTCTATGAGCTGCGACAGTCGGAACATCTCCTCGACCCGTTCCGTGTTGCGCGCGCCCTCGTTGCATTGCGACACGAACTGTAACCAAAACGACATTTATTAAACTATTCTATTATTTAGGAAAAAAACAATATTTTTTGAAAGGCGTTTTTTTGAAAAATGACAAATTTTGTGGTGTGGCTTAGACAGTCAAACTGATCAACTTTGTCTATGGGACCAACTTAATCAGAGCAAAAAAATAATCAGCTGTTGCCATAGAAAACGTCAATATCTCCTCGACCAAAATGTATGGAACTTGATGTCGGCGGCCGGCAGGTGGCGTCCAGGAGTGGGACACAGTATAGTGGGTACTCACCACGTTGAGCGTGGCGAGTGCGCGCGCGCAGGGCGGGTACTCGCGGTCGGCGGCCGGCAGGTGGCGTCCAGGAGTGGGACACAGTATAGTGGGTACTCACCACGTTGAGCGTGGCGAGTGCGCGCGCGCAGGGCGGGTACTCGCGGTCGGCGGCCGGCAGGTGGCGTCCAGGAGTGGGACACAGTATAGTGGGTACTCACCACGTTGAGCGTGGCGAGTGCGCGCGCGCAGGGCGGGTACTCGCGGTCGGCGGCCGGCAGGTGGCGTCCAGGAGTGGGACACAGTATAGTGGGTACTCACCACGTTGAGCGTGGCGAGTGCGCGCGCGCAGGGCGGGTACTCGCGGTCGGCGGCCGGCAGGTGGCGTCCAGGAGTGGGACACAGTATAGTGGGTACTCACCACGTTGAGCGTGGCGAGTGCGCGCGCGCAGGGCGGGTACTCGCGGTCGGCGGCCGGCAGGTGGCGTCCAGGAGTGGGACACAGTATAGTGGGTACTCACCACGTTGAGCGTGGCGAGTGCGCGCGCGCAGGGCGGGTACTCGCGGTCGGCGGCCGGCAGGTGGCGTCCAGGAGTGGGACACAGTATAGTGGGTACTCACCACGTTGAGCGTGGCGAGTGCGCGCGCGCAGGGCGGGTACTCGCGGTCGGCGGCCGGCAGGTGGCGTCCAGGAGTGGGACACAGTATAGTGGGTACTCACCACGTTGAGCGTGGCGAGTGCGCGCGCGCAGGGCGGGTACTCGCGGTCGGCGGCCGGCAGGTAGCGTCCAGGAGTGGGACACAGTATAGTGGGTACTCACCACGTTGAGCGTGGCGAGTGCGCGCGCGCAGGGCGGGTACTCGCGGTCGGCGGCCGGCAGGTGGCGTCCAGGAGTGGGACACAGTATAGTGGGTACTCACCACGTTGAGCGTGGCGAGTGCGCGCGCGCAGGGCGGGTACTCGCGGTCGGCGGCCGGCAGGTGGCGTCCAGGAGTGGGACACAGTATAGTGGGTACTCACCACGTTGAGCGTGGCGAGTGCGCGCGCGCAGGGCGGGTACTCGCGGTCGGCGGCCGGCAGGTGGCGTCCAGGAGTGGGACACAGTATAGTGGGTACTCACCACGTTGAGCGTGGCGAGTGCGCGCGCGCAGGGCGGGTACTCGCGGTCGGCGGCCGGCAGGTGGCGTCCAGGAGTGGGACACAGTATAGTGGGTACTCACCACGTTGAGCGTGGCGAGTGCGCGCGCGCAGGGCGGGTACTCGCGGTCGGCGGCCGGCAGGTGGCGTCCAGGAGTGGGACACAGTATAGTGGGTACTCACCACGTTGAGCGTGGCGAGTGCGCGCGCGCAGGGCGGGTACTCGCGGTCGGCGGCCGGCAGGTGGCGTCCAGGAGTGGGACACAGTATAGTGGGTACTCACCACGTTGAGCGTGGCGAGTGCGCGCGCGCAGGGCGGGTACTCGCGGTCGGCGGCCGGCAGGTGGCGTCCAGCAGTGGGACACAGTATAGTGGGTACTCACCACGTTGAGCGTGGCGAGTGCGCGCGCGCAGGGCGGGTACTCGCGGTCGGCGGCCGGCAGGTGGCGTCCAGGAGTGGGACACAGTATAGTGGGTACTCACCACGTTGAGCGTGGCGAGTGCGCGCGCGCAGGGCGGGTACTCGCGGTCGGCGGCCGGCAGGTGGCGCAATACCGCGTCCAGGAGTAGGGGCAGTCTAGTAACCCGTTGCATCGGCAGCATCAGGAACGAGTGTAGGGAGAGGCTCTGGCACGCGGGGTGTGACTCCAGTCTGTAGAAGATACCACTGAGGTTAAATAGAGTCGGCAGCACCGGGTTACCACAACATATTAGTTTTCCTCAAAATCGATTAAAGGAAGTGAGTTTTGTACCAAATGCTACAATGATATTACGATGTTCAAATTTTTAAGTGAATCGAGAATCAAATGACTACCTATTAGGTGTATAGTTTTTTTTAAAGTTAGAAGCGGGTTTCTCCAAATTCTTTTAAAATCTGGTGAAATAACTAATAATTGGCGCATCCTCGTATGCGGCGACGAGCCCGACCCGAGTGAGTCCCGGACTACGACAAAAATTTTGCAAAATTTGCCGAAATATCCATAAAACTCTTTGACACATACCAGTGTTGGGCAAAATGTAATTAACTACTAATTAACAATTACAATTACAAATTGTAATTGGCGACTTCAATTACAAATTACTTGAAATTATTAAAAAGTAATTCAGTTAACAATTACAATTGGTAATTGTAATTGTTAATTGTAATTACCTAACTACTTATATAATTTCTTTTAAAGTTGAGGTAGTATTTTAAATAATACGATGTAGTTTCTGTGGCAGGTAGCGAAACCACTGCTAACGACGCACTGACGCGACGGGTGCGACGAAGAGAGGAGTAGGATTGACTGATTATCTAAATAGAAACTATTTAGCGGCCGGTTTCATTTGACAAACATTGCTACTTTTCTTTGGTATGTTTTTTTAGGCCAAAAAGAAGAAGCAATGTATCACATTCATCTGTCAAATGAGACCGGTCGCTTGGTGGTTTCTGATTGGATAATCAACCCGCCGATCTTTTGAAAGATCGGATTGGCAGGCATACGATCCGGCGATTGTCGGATCAGATCGAGACCATACGATTTTTTGCCGGATCGATACAAAACTTGAAAGATAGGATCGCTTGGATCGTATGAATAAAAACGTGGTTTGTTTACGAAAAATAGGTACCTACTTACTTAGGTTTATTTGTAACGAATCATATCTTTGTTTACATTTTAAACATGGCGGCATCAATCATCATCATCAAGGTACTTGTTTACAAGTTTTACATGGGTTTTTTCTATTTATTGGGGTCGACAAGCAGTTTCACAATAAGTAATGTTAAGCTAATCTTAAATAGTAGATTTAGTAAATTGTCAAAAAGACCAACACCGTCAACCACAGATTAAAAACTTTATTTTTAATGGTTTACTTCATAAAAATCAAAAAATAATTGCGTCTTTACTTGTTTGCATCCGATCCGGATCGATTCCCTAAGGATCGGATCGACGGCATGCGATCCGATACAATCCATTACGATTCGAAAAATCGGATCGACGACCCCGGATCGAAAATCCCTAAAGAGGAGAGGTGCACGTGAGGAGGCGCGAGAAGGGATACCTGTGTGCAGTAACAAGCCACACACACACACATGCACTAAAAGCATCGGTTGTGATATGCTGCGTGAGGACAGCAAGCGATCAACATCTCAATTTTATTTATCTTTTATAAAATTGTAATCCCCCATAAAAAGTAATTGAGTAATTTTAATTACAAACTAATGTAATTGGAATTACTAGTGATTTATGTAGTTCCATTAAATTAATTCCAATTACATGTAATTTCAATTAAAGTAATTCAATTACTTTTCATCTAATTAGTAATTTAATTACAAAAGTAATTAATTACGCCCAACACTGACACATACCAAACCAGCGGATGTTTGTTGAAGTCCAATAACTAAAGAAACATAATCCGCTCAGATATCCATGACAAATACACTTACCAAAATGAAATGTAATCATAAGCTCACCTTCTAAGCGCGGCTACAAAGGCGGGCCGCTCCCTGAGCCGCTGCAGCGCCTTGACCATGAGTGCCTGGTTCTCGCAGTACTTGACGTATACGCCGAAGTGCTGCTCCGCGTGGCGCCGCACGATGTCGCAGATGCCCTGCAGCAGGATGCTCTCCTGCCAGCACTTCTCCAGCTCGTTCATTAGGAGTTGGGAGCACTTCCGCACTGGCCACAAAGAAAACTATTTATTTCCTAAAGAAAGAAGTCAACATTCAAGATCCAAAAAAAAAAAATTTTTACTATTTGTGCTAGCAGTCAATCAGACTAGATGTAGTTACTTACAGGATTTTGACTTCAAAGAAATAAACACAAAAGTATGGTGATGGATGCCTACATTTCAACTTCACATAAACCAAAATGTTCAAGTAAATATTTTTTCCATGAATAGAATTAACGAAATTCTCTTCTCCAATAAGAAAACAAGTTCTGTATAATCTTCGTAAGAAACATATCTACCTACGTTGTATAGGTAGTGGATATTGATGGGCATACCTGGCAGGATGGTGGAGAATAATATCTCCCAGTCCTCTCTAGGCAACACGAGAGGGTCCCGGAAGGCGGGGTGCGCCGCGAAGTGCGTCTCGAGAACGTTCAGGGAGTTCAGATATGACGCCTCGGACGTGAGCAGCTCGAACTTCGCCTCTTGGAGGCGTTTCTGTGCCGGCGCAAGAGAACCTGCAAACACAATTTTAATTAAGTATCCTCAATGTTGTTTATCCATCAGATATGAAAATCCAGGCGGTTCTGAGTCAGACTGGCTGCATAGACGGATTTGATTCGGAATATCGATAGTGTATGAAAATTCGTAACGGAAAAATAACGCATTCGGTGTACAGTTTGACCATAAAAAGTTGAAATTAAATAAAATGGAACTAACATTTTTCAGTACAAAATTTTGTCAGTGTTGCCAAATTATTCGTGATTTTGACGTGTTTACATAGAAAGTGGCGCCCTCGATTTTTGTCAACTCTTTATGGTCAAGCTGTAAGTGCATCGATTTGTTTGGATTCGCTGCGTTCGTAATCGTTGCGATTCAGAATTCCGTATGTAGGTAGAGTGTATGTTCCGTATGTGAGTGTGGGTAATTTTATGTAGTAAATCATGACGACGTAGTTAAGTTTTCATATAAATATAATTTAGACAGTGACCTTACTATATCTTAGTGAATATACAAAACAAACGAAACGAAAATTTGATATTTACGAAAAAACGCTTCCAACATCCAAAAATTGATAGCAAACACATACCCCCTTCCTAACACAGTGTTTTGTCACTTTCTTTTCAATGTCAAACTCAAATAGTTTGACAGAGAGCAACCATTGTGTAAATATACATCTGCTATAAATCTTTATTAGTAAGGAGGATAGAAAACAACAAAATGACATGTCTACATAGGATCTACATTAGGATTAGAGCGAAGTTAGTGGTAGTGCGCTGACTGGTGGACGATTTGTGCATCAACAGAATTATCTTGCCATTGAACTGCGTTTAGGACACAAGTGCCATGTGTGTTGTGTACTCACTGAGCACGGCGGAGGCGAGCACCTCGGGCACCTCGCACCAGAGCGTGCGCGCGGGCCCGCGGGGCGCCACCAGCGCCATGGCGGAGGGGCGCGCGGCGGCTGCCTCGGGGGGGCGGGACTCTGAGCTGACTCCCGTGCCCACGCTGGAGCTACTCTCGTAGGTTTCCGAGTCCGAGTCGCCTGTCTCACGGCAAACCGACTGGGAAAGAGACGACAGTAATAGATATCATTGAATTTCTCTCGTCCTTATGCTACAGGGGCAGTCGTTTTACCACCAGCTCTGTAAAAAAAGTGTAAGTGGGATGGGATATTGTTGAACGCTGCGTACAAGGGCATCTCACTTTTAGAACTGCAATTCCATTAACTCAAGATAAACGGGATGTGCGTAAACCGTTACTAAATTATTTACTTATTAGTGGGAAATAAATAAAAAAACCTTCCTATGGTCCAGCGGGTCCAGTAAAAAGTGGGCGCAGTCGCCGGAAGACTCCCATAAAATATCTATTATCATGTTATAGTAAAAGTGATTGATTGTTTTCAGCTGTGTAGGTACTGTTATATACCTACACCTTCAAAATCTGAATAAAGAAATCTTAACTACGATTGTACGATTGTTCTTTCTACTCAATTATATTGCAACTAACAGTTTCTTGCGTTGACAGCGCCACCGAGCGTGGAAGGAAACAATCAGCCATTGTTAGAAAAATCTGTCAGTAGTTATCTAAGAAAAACATCTGTTAAAATATGAGCATGAGATTGCTAATCACGCAAACTTGTGGTCGTGTTGCTATTGTAAAAACCGGCCAAGTGCGAGTCTGACTTGCGCACGATGGGTTCCGTACCAAAAAAAACGTTTGTTGTATGGGGGCCCCACTTAAATATTTATTTTATTCTGTTTTTGGTATTTGTTGTTATAGCGGCGACAGAAATACATCATCTGAGAAAATTTTAATTGCCTATAGCTATTACGGTTACACAGCCAGTGGCCCTACCATGAGTTGATGCAAACTGTTTACGTTACCGTAAACTATCGTTTTGTCTCTTTCACTCGCACTGACTGTGAGCAGTATATCCGACAGTTTACGGTAACGTAAACAGTTTGTATCAACTCATGGTAGGGCCACTGGTGACAGACAGACAGACGGACAGTAGAGTCTTAGTATTAGGGTCCCGTTTTTATCCTTTGGGTACGGAACCCTAACAACTACACTCTGAATGCAATATGTTATTGGAAAGTTGTAAACCTCTATTTCATGGTAGGTACGTGAAAGTTTATTTAATGATTCTATCACATCCTATGAGCGAAAATTATAATAAACGGACGTGATAAAAACAAATAATAATTATTGCCTTAGTTTATTGCCTTGCCTTATTTTAATCTACCAAAACCCAGTTCGTATTATTTAGGAACACACGTTATCAGTCTAAATAAACAATTAGCCGAGGGTCGCTGAAGGTCGGCCCAATTATACATAATGAGTAGCGCGGCGCAATCGAACAATTACAGTGGCTTCATAAATTAGCGACAGATTAGCTTGTTTACTTCCTCCCCGCGAGTTACGAGCGCGTAGTCTGCACACAAGCGCCGGCCGCCATTGAAAAAAAAAACATAGTGCTACGAGTATAAAGTCGAAACTGTAAATTATCTCACTGTAGTGCATTCCGAAGAAAGACTGACCGACAGAAGACCGACTCCACTCCGTCACGTCTAACTAGAATCAGCCTGCCTAGCATGACCGATTTATATCGCGTGATATAGCGTTTTATCACGTTTAACTGTCAAAAAGACAAAGGAATTTGACAGTTCAGTGTCGATAAAATGCTATATCACGCGATATAAATCGGTCATGCTAGGCAGGCAGGTCGTTTGTCAACCACCGCCGTCACCGAGATTATATTGACAGAGTTCAAGATGACGTAACGGACGTGCGGTGGACTGGCATACATAGTCAATGTACGTAATAAATAAATAAATAAATGTTAAATAGGTTAGCTAATTTCTTAGAATAACCCTACTCGAAGTGCGGTGATTAATTTTATGTAGAATGTGTCGATATTGCAATGTTAACAATAAAATATTGACGTCCTTGACTATGACTCATTATCGCTTTAATAAAAAATACTAATAGCACAATCCAAAGTGCTTAACAGTTTAAAGGAAAGGACGACTTTAATTAGTGAAACAAAGTTTTGAGAATAGTAGTTGTTGTAGGCAAGACAGTTTTCCGAAACTACTCCCAAATTATTCCCTAAAAGTCCAATTCAAACGATTTTTTTCGAAAAGAAGTCGAAATTTTTGGTCATCTTTCCCTATCATCCTAGCGATAGTTCTTAAGCTTCGTTTAGCCGCCGCAAGCTGCAGTCACAGGCCAAAATCGTCACCTCGTCAGCTCCTCCGAACTCGCAAAAAATTTCAAATTACCTCAAAGGCTTTTCTCTTGCAGTCCAAAATATTGATGAAAAAATACAATGGTTAGTTGATGAGCAGTTTAGCAATCGATGGTGCAAGTTACCTCGACCTTGGCGGCGTTGTAGAACTGGTAGAGCGGCTCGTGCGTGAACAGCGAGCGCGGCAGCGGCGAGGCGGGGTGCGAGCCCGACGAGGCGCCCGACGAGGACGACACGTGCCCTGCGGGGGAGAGCCCTGCCTCCGCGTACCTGCACCAACCAACATTATTATGAATCTTCACTAATTTAGCTTAATCAGCTATAGTACAGGGATATTTGTAAAACACCAACAACCTTGCAGGAGTGGACTAATAACATCATAAACAACAACATTTGTTCTACTTCGGACTTTTCCGAAAACATATTCGACTTTCATTACAAATGTCCAAACAGCTGATCGAGTTGTGTAGGAAAAGTCGATTGTTTTTTGTTTGTTTTCGGAAAAGTCGTAGAACAAATGTTGTTGTTGACATTTTGATATTTTCGTTATTATTTTTTGTATGAAACAGCCGATTGTTTTTCGCGATTTTAGAGTTGGTCCCATAGTAAAAGTTGTTCAGTTTGATGGTCCCTATCCACCATATTCGGCTTTATAAGTCTATTACCAAACACTCTGTATATCCTTAGCACAGATTACCTTAAATGTAGTTAGTTATCACAGAAACGAATCAAATTCGTTTAGTGTAAAAACCGTAAAATGCTAGCATTGGAAATGGTTTCCTGTCTTCACGGAAATAGCTGGCGCTATAAAAATATAAAATTATTCTATTCGAATTCAATTCGATTACCACGATAGATTTTAATGACTTGCAAACCAGCAAATAGCAGTGCAAATAAGTGATCGGACCTTGAAACACGTTGAGCCAATTCTGGCCAATTTATAATAAAATTGTTTTTTAGATCTCCAATAACTGCACAAGTACCTCTTTGTACCGACCGATATCCTTGATACCGAAATTAGCATAAAATAATTATTTATGTTATTTATAATGAACCACTTAGGTGCTATAAAATCAAAATCAAAATCAAAAAATCATTTATTCAGTCTAGGCTGTTACAAGCACTTGTGAATGTCAAAGAAGCTACGCCATCGGTTCGCAAACCCTGAGCGGGGACCTTGTAACGAGAAGAACCGGCAAGAAACTCGTCAAGGGCTGCTTTTTTCTCCCTGTATATTTCATACAGAGTCGTCAACATTGAAAAATGAGCTCCACATTTAAAGTGAGGTCATTTTCCATCACAATAATTTACAAAAGTATAAGTATTAGTAATTCTAACCAAGTATTTAATCGACAACATTTGCGCGATATTTTTACAAAACTAAACCCACTCGTGCGTTTGATGAAGGTCACAGACTCACAGTTCAGTCGATGCACGCCACCCACGTTGTGATTATTGCAATTAATAAAGTGGCAATAAATACATCCAAACCACAACAACAGAACGACTAAATTCAATTAGAAATATAGTATTCTGTTGTTGAAGTAGGGTAATTTACTTTGGTTTCGTTAATTATAAGGCACAGATAGTAGGCTAGTGGGTCAAAGTTAAATCAATAGTCTAAAGATGGATATTCTAAAGTATGTACCAGGTGTACCTACATGATCGAAGGACATAAAATATCTATTTTTGTACGTAAAGATAAAAATAATTAATTCTTACATATAGAAAAAGCGTTGCAAATTAGAAAGTATTCCTTCTTCAGTAACTTATTTCATTTTCAAGGAAGAAGAAATAAAATTCAGATACCACTATTGACAACATTTGCAAAAGCTTGTAAATGGTAAGATCTTTTTCACTTTGCATAAAATATCTTGTTTAAATTGTAAACACTTAGGCTCAGTTGCACCATTTAACTTTAACAATAACAAGCTTGTTAAAGTACCGGCTAAGCACAAGTTAGCCAAAAAAAGAGGTTGCAAGCCAGCATGATGTCCTTTGACAAGTTTGACGTGATTATCATTTGACGATAACTTTAACTTTGACAGCATTTTGGTGCAACTCACCCTAAGACTTTTTTATTTTATTTATTTATTATTAAGGGAAGACTTAAACAAAGAACATATTTATTTAGTTTGCTGTGCTGCCTTGATAAATTATTCCCACTTATCAAATTATATCCCTGGGTCATTATTTGTAAGAAAAAAGAAAACTCAAAATCTTCCGTTTCTTTCAAATCGTTACATGCACTAAGAGATGCAATTACTTACGCGAGATAATTTTAAGTCTGTGTTGTCAGTCGCTGTCGAGCTGAATAACGAGGTCTTAACGGTGCTATAAAATTATACTTGAGAATTCTCAACTCAACAAAAATAAACCTTTACTTTCAAGCTATTTCAAATATTTGAATTAACTATCACTGTTACAAACACTGTTTTGAACTTAGTTTACGATCCATTAAGTTACTTCAATTAATTATGAAACACTAATTTATCGTATTTGGTAAAGTTAGTAATTATAAAGGATTCACAACGTATGGGCGTCCTTCTGGTATCGTGTACACGCGCGAAATGGTAAAATACCAATAATGATATTAAGTGTGTTACAAGTTATAAGCGGTTTAACCGCAATCATTTAATATTGATAACAGCATAAAAAGTCAGAGTATTATCTTTCTCATTAGTCCCTTCTTTGGTTTTGATAATTTCATCTTATTATATCTACTTATTAGATAGTGAACTAACATTAAAGTAGTTAGCTAAGTCTTTAGTATGCACAAAGATAATATTCATGTATAAGTTTTATAAGACTCATTGGTATATGATTTATTATCATAATATTCACCCCGATGTCTATTGTTTAATCGATATTCGTAAACAACAAGATTAACTAGAATGCACGTAATTATCAATAACATACACTTCATTCACAGAATTATTAATGTAAACTATTCAACCCACTATTGTTATTCATAGCTAGTAAGACTTCCCAATTAGCCGAAAAAGTAATCAATAAACAATAAATCTTAGGCTGAATTTATTATTAAATGTGTTCAAACAACCTAAACAAACATATTTGTGTTGTAAGTATTTTGTATTGTATGATTTACCCGCTCTCGCGTATGAATTGCGTCGGACCTAACGGTCGTCGGAAAACTGGCTGGTGAGTCACCGGGCGGCGAGGCGGGTAGCGTCAGCGCTTGCGCAGCCTGACTGACTAACGTCTTCCGCGATGCGCGGGAATACGGCGCGTCACGGGCGCTGGAGCCTCTATTGCTTTATAATGAACCATTCGGAAAATTGAGCAGTTTCGTCACGTTTGTGGGCTCGGTTTTTTACAACAAGACCTACACGTACTTAACCTACGTCTCTTGAAAAAGTGTGTCATAATAATATCATAACCTTTTTACTGAAAAAATAGGTCCAGAGAAACGACTGAGAAATTTTCTACATTTTATTTCAATATAATGTTAAATAGAATCCGCCTGTATTTAACGCAAAAAAAAATCCATTTAGTATCTTATTACGGGTAAAAAAGTATGTAAGTATTTTGTCACGCATTAATAGGCGGGAATCTGCGGGATAATGCATGCCTTTTTCCATTTGGCCAAGTTGCCACCTACTATGCGGTGTGGATGCGCTAGGTATGAGTGGCCTCGGTGGTGAGTGTGATCTATTATGGTGTTTAGGATAATTTGTCTTTTGTGTCCTCAAGACTACTCGAGGAAAATTACCATTCTTGGAAAATTGGCGTAAGGAAAGAAATGAAGTTTTTGGTTTTAACTCGAAATGTTATTCAGTTTTTTCCACCAAGACAATGGCTATCAGTTCATTTGTTGGTTTTTTATTTAATTGGAACATAATTCGATGCATTTTATTATTAGTTCAGTATTAGTTTGTTTATCCATTAACAGTTCAAATCTGCGCGTGTGTGTTAACAATGCCTTTTGTCTTTTGTTTGTTTCCTTTTACACAGATTTCAGTTAAACTAACTACATATATGACGTCATTCATTATTTTGTAATACATATCTGTATAAGTAATATCACCGTAAATATCTTTTTGTAAACATTATGGTGCAATAAAGATTTGAATTGAATTGAATAGATCTAGTAAAATAAGTCTTATGTGATTGAAATGCAAGGATACCAAGTTGATCGTGGGCAATGACAAGTTTTCCTTATTCTATCTTAGACTTGTTTTAGTAGTACAACATAGTAGCACATAATGTGCATTATGTGCCTTTATAATGTGCATGTCCAATTATCCAATCATGACGCGCCAACGACAAATATGACCATATGGATTAAAGCTCTTCAATTTGCAAGAGACGCATTGAATAACATTAAAAATGACCCTAATATTCTGGTTGCTGAGATCTAGTACTCTCGAGCATTTCACTCTGTATAAATAAACTAAAATTTAGCTATCATGTCGTCTCAAACAGATGCAATTTGCCCGCCAATTTAATACAATACAGTTCAGAACTATTTGAATATCTACTTAGTAGGTACTTAAATAATGCTTGTAGTAGGAATATTCAAATTATTTATTTTAAAGTAAGTAATAGGAACGCTATTAATGCCCTTGGCGAGACATGTTGATAAAGGTCATCATTCCCGCCGTGCGTGGGGTCGTTCCACTCATGATTACAAGCAACTTTTACTATGGAGCCAAAACTCTCCTCCTCGCAAAAAGAAGTAAGCTGTTCCATACAAAAGTGCAGTACCTTCTCGACCTTAATGTATGGAACAGCTGATTTTTTTGCGAGAAGGAGAGTTGGCCCCATAGTAAAAGTTGCTTGTAATTATGAGTGGAACCAAATGATTAAAATTTCAGCTTGTATCTGTACATATGGACTCACCAACAAGAGTTGGAGGTGGCAATGGAGGCGGTGTCGGAGCCGCACTCCGCGTACCACGAGGTGCGCGTGCGCGGGCTCTTCTCCTTGCGCGACAACGTCGGCAGCAGCCGCTTCAGTTCTGGAAGGACACATGAGTTAGCTTGGCGTCGATAATGCTGTACAAGCTATAACTACACTATCAATAGGACCATGACCATTGACACGAGATATGATATAGCAATTGATCACATTTAATAATAAAAACGTTTTAATAACTAACTGGGGGTCAACGTGTTTAGTTAAACAGTGTTTAAAACTGTGTCAAAAAGCATTACCATTCAAACACCATTGAACCACGACTTTGACATTAACATTAGCAGACTTGGGAGCTTGAGGAGCGACAGATGCCCATAGTAGCCGATCTTTCTTTAGTTAGATAGAAGATGGAACCCTATCGATAGTGTAGTAAGTAATTACTAATTAACAAACAGGCAGCAACTGTGAGCTGAATCTATAACTTACTAGATTGCAAAATAATCAACATTCGCATTATACAACGTGTTACAAAACAACCCCTCATGCCGAATATGGTAGATAGGGACCATCAAACTGAACAACTTTTACTATGGGACCAACTCTGAAATCTCGAAAAAAAAACGAACATATCAAAATGTATGAAACAGCTGACTTTTTTTCGTGATTTCAGAGTTGGTCCCACAGTAAAAGTTTTTCAGTTTTATGGTCCCTATCTACCGTATATATTCGGCATTACTTAGGTGTTATATTGTAACACGTTGTATATCGAGAGTACAGGAACTTTTGTAACGTTTGAAAATAAGCATTTTCACACTGAACATTAACTTTAAGTTCACTGTGAAAATGCTTATTCATAAGCAAATTGACAAGAGTATCTACACTATATCAGTATACAATCAATAAATAAGTTGCTGCCTGTACTTAGAACAAAAAGTTACGACTGGTGGCACTAACATGCCCGTGCAGTGATGTCATAAAGATTATAATGAAAACTTTAACAAAATATATGGTGTTAATAGTGTAAAACTTCTGTGACGAATAAAAATTGTACAAAACATAAAGAATGTTCAAACTTTTTAACTTGCGTCACTGTTAGTGTATTGAAAACTGACATGCTAAAGAATTGGTCACAAAAGGTATTCATGCGAGATTAACACAATCAAGAAAACATGAGAAACTCACGACGCATAAAGGTACCGGCACAAAACACTTAATAGAAAAAAAAATAAAGTGCGCAAACGCATATAAAGGCAGTGTGTGCGCGCGTGCTTTCCGTGACCGCGCCTGCCTCGTACTGAGATAATAATGTACTCTATGCTGAGAACCCGACGGCCTTACGATGACGTATGCGTGTTATTAACATTGCCTTCCATTATTGTATGGAGGTAACAATGGCGATTTTCTCGACTAAGCCTTGATATAAGATTTAGCAAATGCAATGCAACATAAAATTATGTATGTACCATAACCGATAGTGACGTCTCTGAAGTAATAATAGGACAACAGAACAAAGACAGTGCAAACTACACATTCACGTGTAATATGAAGGACCCACAACCATTTACCACTTGGCCGAAACAACTGTTCTTTAAATATGAGAAAAAAATTATAAATAAACCTTTAATTTGTGGAACAATAATTATATAGAATATGGAACTTATCTGTGTCCATAATTCATTGCAATAAACCTAATTCATTAGGTCAATCTAGTTAGTTTCAAAGTAATGTAAATCAATAAACGAACAAAGATAAATTACAACATTGTTGCGATTATAATGTTATTTCGCAGTGGTAGTTATTATTGTTTATATTTTATTTATTTAAAACTTAAATAATGAGTTGCTTATTAAAAGTAAGTATTATGTAAAAGAATTCATACCTACATATTTTAACTATAATATAAAAAGGTATACGAAACCAAATGTTGTGTACCTATTAAAACTATCCTTAAGTCTCAAATATCATAGGAATTTAATTTAAAGCCAGCCGCTTAAGTTGATGTAAAAAAGTTCTAAGTTAGAATTAAGTAGCAGGTTTAGAGCGTAGTTTAAAATTATCCTTTAGTTTCAAATATCATAGGAATTTAATTTAAAGCCAGCCGGTTAAGTTGATGTAAAATAGTTCTAAGCTAGAATTAAGTAGCAGGATTAGAGCGTAAAGAACAGTTGTTTTTTCTCAAGCGGCCGCGTCGACTGACCTCTGTTAGCGCTGTCTTCACGTTAACCTCGATTCGGGTTTATTTAATAATTCACATTAACAATTACGTGACACGATACGGACAGACGTCAACTGAAATAATTAATGTAGTTTAAATACACGATTTTTTCTCAAAGTAGATAAATTATTGTTTTTTTATTGAAAATGTGATGTCATTACTACATTTTCATTGTATGCAGTCACGCCATTTGGTCAATCTAGCTACAAGGTCGATTTTAAGTATTTTATCATTTGATTTGAAATAGTTATTAGTATTTTGTTTTGTAGAGAAACCTGTCTAGTTTAGTATTGGAGACTCGATAAAAATGTTCATGCCAGTAGAACAAATACGAGTAGGTACATCACAATCAAAGGCAATATTAGTATTTAAATGCGTTAGAATTTTGTCACTACCCTACATAAACGATTTTATTTAGATGATCGCCCACCCTATAAATATGGAAAACCACACAAAAATGAATACTAACAAAACCTTCATTCTGATATCAATAGTAACAAACTCAAATTTTATTCTGGTTAGTTGTTGCTCGCTAAATTAATTGCTCGCTAAGTCCATAATGTATCGAAAACTCACATGCACAGATTGAAGCTAAGTGTACAATGGTACAAATAGGCTATGTATAGTCAGCAATGATAGTTGTTTAACGCTTTGGTACTTTGTCACAGCAACTTTTTTAACAGGTGTCTCACATTTTGAAACATTAGTCAAAAAAGTAAGGTACTATGACAAAGTACTAAAGTGTTACACAACTTTCGTTGCTGACAATACAAACAATAACACCAGTAAGATATAGTTCGTTGTAGTAGTAGTTGACAAAATAAAAGAGCAAAATATGGGTACGTTTTTCGTAAATAAACTTTAGAATCTTAGCTTTAACCGATACAAGGGCGCCAATAAAGGGCTCTAGGAGCCTTATAAATAAGAACCTTTTAACATTAAATTGACATTAGTATTTTTAATTTTAAGAACATACGTATAAGTACATTCTCTTCTCAACTTAAGGCCGCGCTATTGTCTGTGTAGCTTCCTCCACTCGTTTCTGTCCAAAGCCACTTCACTTCACTTGATAAGACACGACGTTCACCTTTTGATCTGTTCTATATAGGCTTTTCTTGGTCTTCCTCTTCCTCTCTTTCCCTCTATTTGTCCTTCTATAATGTTTGTAATAAATTTGTCGTGTCTTATCAATTGGCCGATCATTCTACCTCTTCTGTCTAAGTCTGTCCAAGTACATAACATACATAATATGTTTGGGGCAAGTTACATAATTATGTAGAGCGTATGCGTAATATTTCTTTACCGTCATTACATCAAATCTTCAACAACTAACCAGAATAAAATTTGAGTTTGTTACTATTGATTAGACCGCCTTTTATATCCGTTTCCTCCGCTCAGATATAGGTATCGTTTGCAACCAGCGCGAATACTCAGCTCAAAGCTCTGCGAATATGCATAAGCGGTCAAGAGGTTTTTTCACTTAAGTGAACGATACATCACATCAACTTTGTCTAGGGATACAGGTGTTATTTACATACAAACGAGGTAACTTTGAAGTCTTGGTTTTCTGCCAGGGATGTACTGTACTGTGGGAGTGAATGAAGGAGATTCAGATCGATCAGTTAGGTGTGTATAGCGATCTGAATCTCCTCCATTCACTCCCTGGATAGCCATCATCAGATCACAGCACGGTACATCCCTGGCAGAAATGCAAGGCTTCAAAGATACCTCGTTTGTATAAAAATAACACCTGTATCCCTAGACAAAGTTAATGAGTATATTTCTTAATGACAGAAAGTGAGAGAGCTTTGAAAAATGCAATGCCGGGCAGACTAATGCAGCTTAACCGTAGGAAACCTGATTTAGATGTAGCATTAAAAATGTGTAAGGTTTTATAATATTATGAGTATCAGTAATTTTTTCTCTATCTTTGAATGTACCAGTCCCCCGATTACGTAATTCTGTTGTTAACAATTCTCGGTTGAAACCACATTAATGTAACTACATTGCTTCTTTAAGGCGAGGCCAGTTCACGATCTGATGAAAAGTCTAATTTTTGAACTTCCAATGTGAAGAACTGATGTAGAATTCTACTTCACAAAAAATACTGTAGACTGAAAAAGAAACAAAGAAGCAAAGTAACCGAACAGAATATTGAAAAATGGCATGGTAACTCTGTAAAAAAATCCTGAATAACACCATAAAAACTTATAAAAATAAATTTCAAATTGTCAGATTTCGTAATTTTCAACGACAGTGATATGATTTTTTTATGCAAAAAGGATAGCTTTTTTATCGAACTAACACAATAACCGAGTACATTTTTAATAAATGATCCAGTATTTCAGAAATCAATAAAAATGTACTAAAATTCGTCAAATTTCAGGCGAAGCGTCAATAAAAGTTATGCAATATTCAACCTTATTCTAAAGACATAGTGAAAGAGTAAATTTCGTGAACTGGCCTCGCCTTAAATAGGAGCGTTTTACCTACCATTAAAACGCATGTTGTGTCCGGAGCCTTATTCGAAGCCTAATAAACAGTTTGAGAGTAGCATCCTTCCGTTTCCGTTCACAGTCATTTTACTATTGGACAGTCTTACCAACATACAGTAACGTCACATCCGCCTCACCCCACTTTGTTCGCCAGGTCGCCATTGCCGGAGATTTCTCGCGCTCATTGTTGTCTCAAATCTGAAACACGCTTTATAACTATTAAGTATAGAATCACAACAACAGGCAGCCCTTAAAGCTAGGCTTCGAATAAGGCTCCGGACACAACATGCGTTTTAATGGTAGGTAAAACGCTCCTATTGTGTCCTATCGCCGTTATTCGAAGCCTAATAAACAGTTTGAGACATTGTCTGTTATCGCCTGGTGAACAGGACGCCAATGTGATATGAATACTATTGAATAATAAAACTGAAGTCATACTTGTTATAACAACTTTTATTATCTATTTAATGAGAAAACAATATATGCACTAAAATTATCAAACTAAATGAAGTAAACTGAATTAGTAAAATAATAATTCACAAAAAAAATAAAAACTATAATCATTTAACATATTCTAACCAAAACAAATTGTAATATCACACCGGTTGAAATTGATTTCTTAAAGCAACATTTGATGTTAAATTTACAACTGATCTTATTTCTTTCTTATAAAATTTTAAAAAGGTATTACTTGATTTCCAATTTGCTCGTGACATAATTGTATCTAACGGTTCATTATCTAACCAGCTGCGAGAGGCCACCGCGGACCGTATACTTCCAGGAGAGGCCTTAATACCTGCATCTTTTAAAACTGACCTTACCCAATTAGCTATAGAAGTTTTAGATGCTGGTTTCGGAACTCCACACGCTGTAATAAATAAATTGTGCGTTGACGCTAAACGCCGCCTCTCCTCACCAGATTCTATTAGTTTTTTGACCAAATTTACAGGATCTATGGAAATGTTTTCCTTATTTCGCAGCAAGCGCCAACCAGATTGCATATGAGTAGCTGAATCTGTTTTCGAACCGAAAATAGGCCAAAATGTTATATCGTCATCGGTCACAACGCAACTTTCAGAGGCGACACTCAGCAAAGTTAAATCATGAACTCTCCTACCCGAACATAATAACAATACAACTGCACAGAGTCGGGATATTTTATACAAATTTAAATTTTCCGTATTTTGCTTGGCTAGCCATGCTTCTAATACCTGACAATCCCAAATCATTCTTGACCGATGAATAGGTTTTTGTAATGCTATAGATTTAAGAATTTTCTTAACGAGAAAATGTGAACTTAATCGGTTTTCACTATCAATATTACATAGCGTAGATACTACAGACTTGTGCATAAGAATGGTTTTATATGCTAAATTATATTTTAAGTGTAAATCTGCTAAATACTTTGCAAGATCACTAGGAGAAGGGTTACTATAATCAACTTTTACATCTGCACACCATGAAATCCACCTATTCCAAATCGGTTTATAGACACCTATCGTCGAAGATCTCCACCCAGCCTTTAAAAGTTGTTTTTGTTCTTGCGACCATGTTGTCAACGAACTCGACCACCCCCACATTTCCAAATCTCGAGCGTCAGTTCCCGAACCTTCGGCGGCGGTTGACCCGTCGACGTGTCCACTAATACCCTGTCGAGATTGTGGATCGTGAAAGGTGGGGCAATCGCTCTCGCCTTCAGGTCTACTCTCCAAAATGCTTGTGGCCATCGGGGGGCTACAATCAAATATACCCCTGCCGCTTGATTCATCTGCATAAGGACTCTTGGCAAAAGGTTTGGGGGAGGAAAGACCCACGCTAGGTTGAATTTCCATTCCACTGCAAAAGCGTTGTGTCTCCAGGCCTCTTGATCTCGTTGATCCAGTGTCACATATCTCTCCACAACATGTGCGGTTCTGGAAGCAAATAGGTCTACCTCCGGAACGCCCCATTTCCTGAAAATCTGTTCCATCACCGAAGGGCTCAAGTGCCATTCTGGTAGCATCTTTAGTCGAGACAGGCGATCTGCTATACCGTTGTATCTCCCTGGAATATGATATGGTGACACGTGAATGTCGAAGTCGTGAAGAATCTGCATTACCTGATATGTAAGGTTCATTAGGGGTTTCGATCTTGTCCCTCCCTCGTTTCTTAGGTACGCTACCACCGACTGATTGTCGCACTGTAGAAGAAGGGTCGAATGACTCATGTATGGAGCATGCTCTGACACACATTTGAGAATCGTCAACATTTCTTTTTGGTTGCAATGAAGCAGCTCTTCTTCGGGTGTCCAATTCCCGCTTATATGACAACCGTCTAAATCTGCACCCCACCCCAGATCGGAAGCATCCGTCGTTAGAAAATGAGTGACACCTGGCGGGTGCAAATAGCTTGCATTTCGACAGCTTTGATACCACCACTGGAGTTCGTCTATCACTTTCTCTGGTAGGACGAAACTCGTCTCTGGTTTTTGTTCCAAAATTGAGTTGCAATGGCTTAACAGGTGTCTGAAGTTGAGACGACCCAGGGGAATCACCAATCGAGCAAAATTTAGCAGACCTACTAACGACTGAACTTGGCGTAGGGACGCTTCTTTGCGCTCTAGAAGTAGGGCTGTGACATGTAACAATTTTTGAATTTTCTTTTCTGGGAGGAACTTTCGATTTCTCCATGGATCCCACATCAAACCCAAGTATTCCATAATTCTCTGAGGGACTATTACAGACTTTTCGGTATTGATCATCCACCCCAATTGACCGAAAAATTCTATAGCAAGTTTTATTTGTTTCACCAATACCGATTTGTCTTGATTTACAATCAAAAAATCGTCCAAAAAAACTACGACTCGCATACCCAGCTCGCGGAGGATTTCGGCCGTCCAATTGGTCAGCATAGCAAAAATCTTGGGTGCCGTAGCCAGCCCAAAAGGTAGACACGTCATCTGAAGAAGTTGTTCTCGGTATAGGACGCGGAGAAAACAGCGATGGCTCGGCGCTATCGGCACGTGATTGTAAGCATGTGTTAGGTCTACCTTGACCATCCAGTCCCGAGCCTGTAAGAAATCTGGAACGCGGTTCACCGAAATCAAACGAAACTTTCCTATCCTTAGGTAATGATTCAGACACTTCAAATTGAAAATCGGGCGCAATGATCCGTCGCTTTTTGGAATCAGGAAGAATTTTGATACAAAACTTGGAGTCTCGGGGGCCGGCTCTAAAATCTTCTGATCTATTAATTTTAAAAACATCTGATCCATCTCTAGTGATACTGGAGTTTGATACCGATTTGTTAGAAATTCTGGTAACACAAGCGGTGGTTTGGCTTTGAATGGCATTCGATATCCTGTTATGATCTTCAAGAGAACATCGGGCGCCCCCAATGCCCTCCACTCTTGGACATACTTTATCAACTGCCCCCCTCGAAACTCCAACATTGAACTAATATTTTCTATTTGACTTTCCGGAAAATCTAACAGACTGTCTGGGCACAAAGGGTGGACCGGCTGAATAATAAGATTGCTTTGTAACGCCTTGCGGCTGCTGGAAACGTGGCCCTGGCATGCGAGGTCTGACTTGTCGAAAAAAGTTGTCCCTATTACTTGCGTAAGCAGGATAATTTTTAACACCTTGAGGTGGTGTATATTGAGGTGGTGTATATCTATTTACAGTCGACGGTGCCCAGGAGCGACCGGTCGAACTTGTTACAAATGGTCCAGGTTGTGAAAACTGGGACCCAAAAAATTTTTTCTTATCAATTGACACTGCGTTATTAGATTTCAACACTTTCCCTGTTCCACCATTATTTTTTATTATCTCAGAAAAGGACTCTTTATCAAACAAAAATTCTCTAGAAGGTGGTACTTTATTAAAACTCTCGCGTAAATATCTTTCTTTTACGAAATTATTCAATAAATAATCACGCCGCTGCTTTATAATGTCAGCCCTACGGCCACAAACTAATTGCAAGCAATCTTTTGAAACTTTTTGAAAATTTTCTTTAAAAAAATTGTTAAACTTTTCTTTAAAATCAACCATACTTAATGTTTCACAAGAATTTACCCATTCAAATAATTGCGTAAAACCGGCCTGAAAAGCTTCGCTTTGCATCACTAGTGCATGTGTCATGGCGCCTAGAAATTTCTCCTCCGAAACACAATTACTCGTTTTTTCGAAACATTTAAACTCATCGTTAACTTCGAGACTGGTAAAACCCGGTTTTGCACTGTAAATTTTTTGAGTTTCGTTATATCTAACACTATTCCAATTTTCAGACTTAAAATGTTGCAATGACTGTAACACTTTCAAATGATCTTCTGAGGCAGCAGGGATGCTGGGTTCTTTTAAACTCGTGCCTAATTCAAAATCTAACGGCAGCGCATCAGACGTTGGCTTAACATTATCACACTTCAAAGCAGTGAAATCTTCTATAGACTTATCATCTTTATCATTATTTACCGATTGCGGGTAAACGGAATTATAATATAAAAAATTTTGTAAGTCACTGACCTGTTGACTGAGGTGCTCAATTACCTCAGTATTTTTATTCGTCCTGCGTCTCTTGCCGTAACCGCTCCCAGCCGATTTTTCAGCTCTCCGTTTTACAGGTTGTGCAGGCGAAGACGCGCGCGAAGTCGACGAAGAACTCGAGTCGGACTCAGCGTCAACCCTACTTTTACGCATAAGTTTCTTAACCTTAGCACTCATTTTTTGAAAAAAGAAATAATAGAAAGACTATTATTCACTATAAATTTCTTTGAAACAAAAGACTAATATTCACTATAGATTTCTTTCACACAAACACTAACGTTAACTAAACTACTTATAATCGAATAAACACTATAAACTTCTTTTTAATTTCAAACAGTAAAGTGAACTAAAATAAAACTAAACCACTTTTAAAACGAACGCTAACAGCGTTAAAAGATTGAAGTGAACGGTTTGAAATAAAGGACGCCAATGAGCGCGAGAAATCTCCGGCAATGGCGACCTGGCGAACAAAGTGGGGTGAGGCGGATGTGACGTTACTGTATGTTGGTAAGACTGTCCAATAGTAAAATGACTGTGAACGGAAACGGAAGGATGCTACTCTCAAACTGTTTATTAGGCTTCGAATAACGGCGATAGGACACAATAAGATAGTTGTCACATTGGTTCTTACTAGAGCAGCAATGTAACTGCAATTTCTGTCAGAGTTGATTGCGAGAAAGTTACAAAATAAGGGGGCAGGTTGGGACATGTCCTTTACTTTACATTTGGTATGGAATCCCCATTCCCCATATTAGTAGGAATACCTAAGTTACTCTATGGTGTTACGTTAGTAGGTCTACTAAATGTCCCGTATTTATTTAGTGTAGTATGTGTGATGGATGTGTCCAGTTGACGCCTGCACGTTACCTTCGTTGACAGCGCTAAGGTCGGTCTGCGGGGAGGGGGCGGGGGGCGGCGGGGGCGGCGCGCGGGGGCGCTGCAGGGGCGCGGGGGCGGGGGCGGGGGCGGGCGCGAGGCAGGGCGTGGACTCGGCCCAGGCGGGGCGCGCGCGCGTACCGTCGCGGCGGCGCGCGCTGCCTGAAAGCGTCTCTGTGCTGCCCGCTTGCCCGTTGTCGCTGCTGTCGGACAACACGTGGTATTAGGGAATTGTAGTAAAGACAAATTTTACAGTGAGATAGCATCTATCTTACGGCTTTATTAATAAAGTAAGTATACACCTGGGTACTTATTGTCTATTTTTTAAAATCTATCGCAATCGCTTTCATTTGACAGATGGATGTGAAACATTGCTGCATTTCTGTGGTAAGTTTTTATTTGTGCCAAAAAGAAAGCATCAATGTATCACATCCAGAAAGCGATTGCGATAGATTTTGAAATTAGACAATTAACCCCCTGGTTTAACCAAAAATTTGGCTTAGCAATATTACTCCTTACGTTTGACGTGTCAAAGCGTATATCCCAAGCAAACTTTATGGTAAAACTAGGTGAAAAGTTTACACATTTAATCTAATCTAAAGTTTAATCTTCGTTTATTAATAGGAAAATTACAGCCGATTTTACTATTAATTTTAAATGTAATTAAGATCGAGCTTGATCCCCGTTTATTCCAAATCAATTTCACCGGCTTATGTATAAAATTGATACAAAATATTACAAGGCATTGTTTTTAATTGTACCTACCTACATTTTTGTAACAGATTTTACTACTAGTACGTTGTTAAGACAGTGTCAGCTTCTCGTTTAGTGACAAATCGCGTTTAAAATAATGAAATTAAATTTTAAATGAAATGAACGAGTTTACTATAGGAAGTCGAACCACCCCACTGCGGGAACCAAATGATAAAAATTTCAACGTTTATACTTAATGCCAAGCTTAATAACTCATACAGTAAAATAAAAATACTACCCACCAATTGCTAAATCCAGAATCACCATCCATAGAATCAGTCAGATAGAAAGTAGAGTTAGTGATCTTCAGAGCGCTCGGGATCTCCGAGTTGATGTCCACAGCCATAGAGGTGGCTCTCCTGAATCGAGACTTGAATGAGAAGTAAGCTTTCCTTGAAAGAGTTCCGCTATCTTTTTTACACTCCGTGGGCGTAGTAGGGGTTTCTATAGGCTTATCCGGCAAAGGAGGCGGAACATCTCCGTTACTCAACCTCTTTTCTCCGATAACAGTCTTCAACTCTTCTTTGAACCCGTAAACTTTTTCAGTTTTCTCGACTTTAGGGTGGGTGTCGGTGAAGTTTATGTTGCTGTATGGATGTTGTATCTCCGGCCGCTCGTAGTTGGCGTAGATAGGGGATTTGGACTTCACTTTAGGGGTGTCGTAAGTGCCGTTGGGTTGGGATTTGCTGAACGGCTTTCCGTCCATTGCCACTGTCAACGAAAAAGGGTGTTATGAGATTGGTAAGTAATAATACTTAGTTCTAGTTAAAAGTGTTACTAAAAATAGTTGACAAAAAATATTTGCACTCAAAATTGCGAATGTCTTTCCTTGTTGCAATTTTTTTTTTGTGAAAATGAAAAATATTAGTTAAGAAAGAAACACGTAGTTTCTACTATGACAAATGCGATCTGTCTAGGTATGCAAGAAACGGGTTTATAAATATCAGTCTAAAGGCAATTTATTATTTTTATATTTAATGCGTCTCCACCTTCTTACGTTTTTTTTTTTATTTATTTAATAGGTAGGCTAACAGCTTAAGACATACAATTTATTATAAAAAATCATATAATACTAAATAATATACTAGAAAAAATACGACTCGCACCAGATCAATACTCACGACGGGAAACGAACCCGCGACCTTTGGATATCCGGTCCAATGCTCTGACCGCTGAGCTACCGAGTCACTAGTGAGTGACATCGTCGAATTTCTTCTAGTATATCCTACTCTTACTTCCCGTCTGAGTATTGATCTGGTGCGAGTCGTATTTTTTCTAGTATATTATTTAGTATTGTATAAAAATAGCATTGTGAATACAAAAATCTCAAATTTAAAAATAAAAATCATTCAAAAACAAAAGACCTTATATGTTAGCCTAATAAAAGCTTACTCAACATTTACCAATTTATGTTGTTGCATTATAAAACTACTCAAGCTATAGGTACAAAAATTTGAGGCACACACTCAACATCCGATATGGTCTAGTGCAGGGATGCACAGATGGTGGCCCGCGGGCCGCGTGTGGCCCGTCGGCAATATGCTAGTGGCCCGCCAGCAAAAATATAGAATCGTTAATTGAAAAAAAAAACAATTTTTTTTTTGGTTTAAGTTTTTATGTTGTGCTGGTGTCCCGCCATTAGTTCATCATTTACCCAAGTGGCCCATGGCCTCAATAAGTCTGTGCATCCCTGGTCTAGTGGCTAGGATACCTGGCTCTCACCCAGGAGGCTCGGGTTCGATTCCCGGTATCGGAGTTTACTTTTGCATTTTTTGGTTATTACATTTTTATTTTATGTATTCTATAATTATTTGTTTATTATACATGAAACAAAAACAGATTACATAAGAAAATCTAATGCAATAACATTATGCAATGTAATTTATTTATCTCGGTGAGATTAAAAAAGTGGTATGCGCAGTACTGGTATGTTTTGATTAAAAATAATAGTAGTTTATGATACAAGGTTCGTCACGAGTTTTGCATACAACGTTTTTCAATACATTTGCGAGAAAACATTATAGGTACTACTGAAATAGTAATCTATACATACATATAATAAAACTGTAAATTCTAAATATTTGTGCGCGAATCACGCAAAAACCGCTAAACGAATTTTGATGGTTTTTTCACAATTTAGTAGATTGAGGTCCAACTTAAAATCTAAGCTAATATGTTTAATAAAATCAGCTTGGACTCTCCGTAGTACTAGCTTTCATATTACACTAAAGGAGTCATTTAAAAATGGTTGCTATATTTTTCTACTGTCCATGCGGATAACTTTCCGCACGCTCGACTGTCATCGTAAACTTACATTTTCGAGCAACTGTATTGAAAATATTTATTTTTAACACCATCGTATACATTACGTCAATATGCGGGGTAACGAAAGGTTTGAAAAGTGACACTACGTCTTATAACGTTGCGTGTTGTTAGAAAAATGTAGTTTATGGTCAAGAACTTTAAAATCATATTGTATGGATTTTACTGCCATTTTACGAACTCGTCACGTGGTTATTGCGTCCACGAAAGTGTTAATAAAAAGTTTAGGTAATATTTACCGCTATAGCGCTTGGTGAGATTCCGCTTGATCTGCCGCATCTTCCGCTGCGCGGCGCTGGCGATCTTGGTGAGCGTGTACTGCCCGCCGCTAGGTGGCGTCGGCAGGCGCGACGCGGGCAGGGGCGGCGCTTGCGCACTCTGCAATCAATAATGACATAATTTTATTAGTTTTTAACCGACTTCAAAAAAGGAGGATGTTGTCAGTTCGTCGGAATGTTTGTTTTTTCTATCAAGCTCAAATATTGTATCCATTTACTCACGAGAAAGTTAAAAATTTAACGTATATATTTTACAGTAACACCGGATTAACCAACTTTTTAATTTTACATATTATTTATTGTTTTGTTGGTTTTAAATTTAAATCGATTTTGTCCTTTCAGGAACCTGTAAACTATGATCTTATGTATATTATGTAATTCGCTAATGTAGTAGAAATAGGAGCTCTATAGCGCAGTGGCTTAGAGCAGCGGTTCCCGAATGGTGTTCCGTAGAACCCTGGGGTTCCGTAAGAGGCTCTTAGGAGTTCCGCGAAAATTCAGGATAAATATTTACAATTAACAAATATTTTATCTTAAAAAGTCATTTTAAAGTCAAACTATACTGATGATGATGAAGATGCGAATACCAAGCCAAAAAGCCAGATTTCACGTAAAAAAACAATGTTACAATTAGTTTGCTTGAATACTTGAGCTAGGGTTCCCACCAAAAATGGTGAAGCAAAAAGGGTTACGTAGCAAAAAGAATCGGGGAACCGCTGGCTTAGAGTAATAGGTTTGTGATGCGGCGGTTCTGCAGGATGGGTGACCAAATATCCATTATTCTGTGCTTCAGAAGGCGTGTATAGCTGTTGATCCCAGTTTTTAACAGCCACCAATCTGCATTGGACCACAATTAGGGTTACCATCCGTCCGGATTAGTCCGGACATGTCCGGCTTTTTAAGATTAGGCAGTGTAATATTAAAAAAAACCTACATAGCAGTAGTGTTCGAAAGAAAAGTCCCAAAATGTATAGAGTCTGGATCTCTCTGTGGAAATGTCCGGACTTTTATTGAAATGTCCGGCTTTTTGTCAGGACTTTCCAAATTTTGCAATGGTAACCCTAGCCACAATACATAATAGTTGGGCGCTCGTGGTGGGCTATGATGGCCCATCCCTTTATCCAGCCAAAAGGAGGCCCGTGACTCGGCAGCGGCGTCATTTAAATGACCCATGATGAAGTATAAGGTGGAACCAAATTATGTAACAATACTGAAACAGTTGATAGTGTTGCCTTAACTGAACAATTTTCTTAAGGAACATAAGTCGAAAAACGTTTTTTTTTTCGCCTTTCCATTCTATGTCTATAAAGTCGATCAGCTGACCAATAACATTTTGTTTGGAGGATGATTTTTTTTCGTTTTCCGACCTTATTCTTTGAGAAAGTTGTTCAATTTAAGCAGTAATATCACCTGTTACATAATTTGGTTCCACCTTATATAACAGAGCTTATCTATTCAATAAGTGTGATTAAACGCACCTTATCAAGCTCCTCGCAGTCAGAGTCGCTGTCGAAGGAGTCGATGTCGTCGTGTATGGGCGGCGGCGGGGCGGAGCGCGCGCCCTGCGCAGGCGCCGGCTCCAGTGACTCGTACAGGTGCCCGGAGTCGCTGCTGTCACACTCTGGTGGAGAAAGCACAAGGCGTTATATAAGTATGAGGAATACGAATATGAAAAAGAACTTTAAGGTCATCGAAGCGTCCAGAATAGTCTCAGAGGGCATAGTAGGGTGACTAGGGAGGACTTTAGTAGGTTCGGCTCCAATCGGAGCTAGCCCTACATAACCCCGTTGCTTTTCAGGCACGGGGTATGCGTAAAAAGCATTCTCCCTATTAAAAAAAGGTCAAATATTAATCGCGGGTGCCTACATAATTTATCAAAATTCCGGTATAAATTTACCGCCATAAGGCGGTTTAATAATAAATAATTATAAAAACAAGTAAAGTAATAGGAGGCTTAAAAGTGGTTTGTTTCTTTTACTCTTTAAACAAATAATAAAACTCTTTAAACTTATTTTAACGGTGCAATAGCTAAAATAGAAACAAATAAAATAAAATTGAATTATTAGGCGTTTATGAATAAGGCCGTATTCCCTTTATAAAGGCCAAATATACGCTGAGGGTCGAGCGGTTGGAGTCCCGCCATAACGTGAACTTCAATTCATTTGTGGTGAGGGTGCCAACTGAACATCTGTCGACCTTCATGAAGGAAGATTTTTGGCCGAAGGGTGTCCTATTCCGCCGGTTTCGAGGTCGGCTACCGGACACTGCGTTGCGTAACACGTCGCCGCCTTCTATACGTGTAAATAAATAAGTAGTTAAGATATAATATATAATATGTATGTTAGTCTGTAAGGTATTTATTATATGGGCCTAATATTGTAAATGATATTTCTGTTGCCTGAAATAAATGATTTATTTATTATTTATTATTTACTTTTGTTTTATCTAAAGTTACTACCTAGTTTAGTTACTTCAGGAACTAGTAATTCTATTGGATGGCAAATGTCGCCACTTTAGAAAGTGGAATTCGTTGGGAATGTGTCCATGACGTTCCACATCGTGAACTTCCTAGTCTTTGATCTAGGCGAGCATTAATATCGTTTCTAAAACTGGCCTCCTAAGGAAAAGATTTGTAGTCAATTTATTTACCTACACTGAGAAAATAATAACTTTGTTTCCATTTTGAGGCCTTGGAAAGGGATTATGCAGTGGGAATTCAACAAATCCAAAATCTAATTCAATTTAGTTCTGAAGTTAGTATTGCGCATCTACACAAATAGCAAAGTATACAACTTACAAGAAACCAAGCTAAAAAATAATAGAAAAAGTGCAAAATATGATCATTTAGGTACCTACCTAGATATTCTAATTAATTCTTACTATGCTACTAATGAAAACTAAATGGTTGCAATTTAGCACTTTAGACCTAATCGATTTGTTAGACGCAAGAGAAAGTAGCCAGACGGCTTTGTTAAGTTTTTTATTCACGTGGCTGAACTAATAAATTCGTTGGTTCTTTCATTGCATCAATGAAGGACCTTTCACCTTACGATACAGATTTTTTCATAAAAAATAACTATGTTGTTATAGTATTACGTATTATGTTATTGAACTTCTACCGTCTAGTCTATAGGTAGATAGTGAACATTGTAGTGAAAAAATCTTACGGCAATCAAGTTCCTATTGTTTTCAATCTGAGAAACGCATTATAAGGCTGTAATAAAATTACTTGCCACTCCACATTATAAATACATGAATTTGCTTTTTAATTGTAGATAAAAAGTATATCATTCTATCGACTGAATAAAAAAAAAACAAGTCACAGTATTATAAAGACTACTGTGACTGTGACCAAGTGACCTGCGACTTAACAGGACCCTGACTGTTAACTGGAGTTAACTGGGGCAAAAACTATACTGAGAAAATCTGTGATCCAGCCAACTATCCAGACCCACTCCCATCTCTGCCTGCATCACCGCAGCAGTACAATAAGGGAGACAAGTCGCTATTGTTGTAACTGTAAAAATTTGGAATCTGTGTCACAGCATACGTATCTTGGTCTAATAATAGATGATAAATTTAATTGGAAGCCACACGTTGAATGTTTGTAAAAAACTAAGAGCTGTTTTATCCAAACTTTCATTACTGAAGTACAAATTACCATACAATATTATGAGAATGCTGTATAATGCACTAGCTGACTCGATAATAGGATATGGCCTCAGTAGTTATGGCAGGACATACAAAACGTACATCGAAAATATATATAAATTGCAACTTAGATTATTAAAAACTATTGTGCCTAACTCAGTCAAAAATAAATATAAAAATGATTATAGTAACTTATTCAAACATTGTAGAATAATAGATATATACAATAAAATAAAAATGTATGTAATTTGCGACGAAATAGAAAACAGCTCTTTGTTAAAATTAAGAATTAGAAATAGTAATTTACGTAATCTGATTTACTTACCTAAGTATGTGCTGCCTTCATACAATAACACATATGGTAAACGTTGCTCGATATTTATGTTACCGTCATTGGTAAATGAGCTGCAAAAGGATTTACTTGATGAAATCCTGGATAACCCGGAACAATGTAAAAGACAATTAAAAACTTTTTATCTGTCAATGTGTCAGTGAGTGATGGCAGCAATACATAAACCTTTTACGGTTTCTCTTGCTGCGATTGGAAAAAAATTTGTTGTAATTTTCTTTTGTATTGAAAAATAAACTGAAAAAAAAAATACAAATCCGTATCGACACAAATCCACAAGGAATCCACACAAATAAAAATGCTGCTGCAAAAAGTTTATCATTCAAATTAGCGCAGAAACTCTCAAGTCCCAACCACCAAAGTTGTAGAGTATGATTCTATGCGAGTTCGTTATGTCGTCGAGTGATAAATCTTTAAGTGCATCAGATCATTTTAAGTGAAAATAAATCGCGATTTAACTCCTATTACGTGTTTTTCTTTCATCTATCACGAAACAGTCAGTACGATGGTGCAGTGTGTAGAAATAGAAATAGTGAGGAGAAATGTCAAGGTCTTTCGTTGCGCAACAGTGGTCAAGCATTGCCGGCACCTGCCGACGACGCCGATGGCGTGAGGCAACGCGCCGGCACGAGGTGCTGTACCGCTGTCAGTTTCACAACGTGTGTCACACACACTTTCCAGTCAGTCATTGTGTTGCACTTTGCCTTTTAATTCAGATCTGGTTTTCCCGTCTGCATTGAATTTCTAGAATTCGTAAACTTTAGATATTCGTAGTCTTACATTTTTGTAACTAAAAGAACAAAAAAACTAGATTGAATAGATAAAAACATGAGTCATGCTACATTCGTGTACAATAATTATTTCGTCAAGGTTGAAGTCGAGAAAAATTCTATTAAGGAAGTTTAAAATGATAGATTTGAAAATAAGCACCCTTCTAAATACTTTGAAGAGAAGTAAAAGAAATATTAATGTTATTCAACTTTATCTCGCTGATCCTACAATGTTTTAGGAAAAGGGGTATCAATCAATATCGAAGCATGTTTTTTTTTCAGGCAACTTAATAGTTATAATATGCATCAAGTAGCGCTACGCTCTTTTCTAGTACATATTATTGCTGAAAGCTGCACCGGTCAGACGGGTCGCGATCGCAAAAAGATGGCGTGTGTTACAGCGTTATGGCCCGAGAAATTACTCTGGCGGATTGTAGCGTTACATAAACAACTATCTACAGGTCTTATTATAAAGTTGTTATGCACGAAATGCAAAATGAAACATAAGTAGAGAGTTGTAGAAAAAAACACGAAAAGAAAGAATGAATCACAGACTCATGCATCATCATAACATAAGTTAACGGTAATTAACAAGAAATAAAATATTATGAAACGTAATAATAAGACCTCGGTCATACTTATTTGTACAAATTTATTATCGAATTTGAAGAAACTCAAATATTTTGCCTGGGTTGCTAAAGCATATTAAAATTTGTCTCAAGCAATTCTGTGAACAAAAGTTCACTGAAAGAACTATGCCTGGTACTTTATTGGTACTGGAAATTATAAATATGCTAATATTGTAAAAAATACCTATACCTATCATTTGATACCATTAGATACCATTGATGAGTTGCCTAGTTAGTTTTGCATAGCTTATTGTGTACACTAATTAAAGGACTCTAACTCCACGAATTTTATTTGTATCCATTATTATTAATATGTATGCGATTAAAATTGATATCAAAGTGTTTACTTATGAAAATAAGCAAGCTCTTTATTTGTATTTTCTGATTATCAACTGCTCTCGACATTTAATCATAGCCAGGTACATTTATGATTATTTTAAAGTCTTAAATACTTTATTGAATATCATCTTATGCTACGGCTCCACCTGCGTCTTAACGCATAGCTTATACGCAGATGTTGCCAAGACTTAACGGTGTTAATTTACAAACGACAGTACTAAATTTACTTAACGCCTTAGCTAAAGCGTAGTTGGTCATTCATTACCACTAACGTTAACGCAGGTGGAGCCGTAGCATTACTGATACAAAATATACTTATAGTGTCGTTAGATTGAACTAGAAAGTCGGTAAAAGTGCCATTTATGATCGAGTTGCCCATAAACAGTGTAACTGCAGCGGCGGAACGCCCGAATAATCGGAGTTTGCTACAACTTGTTGTAAGTAAACCGAGTGGCATACCACATACCAAGCCAGCCACATCCGTCGGTCTGCAGCATGTGTTGATAAACAACTGCGTGCTCCCACACTTGTATGGAAGTTGCAATGTGAAAACTGAGTTAAAAATCTCTAAACAGATGTTAAGTTAAAGAGTGAAGAAGTCAAAAATTTTTTGAAACAATGCTATTGTTTGAAGACAAATCAAACTCATCGAAATTCAAATACCTAGGTTGAACAGTTTGTTCGTGGTTCACTACTATGGCTCTGGTGGTGGGTCATCTCATATTTAACTTGTAAGTTTATGACCTAAAGGAGCATGTAAAAAGATTATTTATGTAAAGTTTTAAGGGTTATCATTACCAATAAATGCAATGAGATCTTGGATTTCGATTTCGCCATGTCTCAGCACGGTCCTGATGCTGAGCCAGCACTGGTGCTCCAGCACCTCAATAAACTTCACCCTGTCGGCCCCGTCTGGCCTCCTTCGCGAGAAGCACTTGGCATCCTCGTCGTTCTGGCTGTAGTAGGGGCACTTCGCGCTCGTGTCCATGTACACCGTCGATGGAGATGTTATGAACACTATAACAAGGGCGATCAAGTTACCTTAGGCTTCGTATACTCTCTGATCAGAATGAATAAATGATAATCGAGAGAGCATGAGAACCGAGAAAGAAAATATCTCACAACACTGAACCATGCGAAATAAAGAAGGAAAACTTTCAGTAACGCCTTTGAAAACAATATTGCGTTGCGTCGTCTTCGCAGTTTACTTTTTTGCAAAGTAATAACTGCAAACATTGTCAGCTCACGATTTAGTTATTGAGCAAGTGCAATACAGCTTTGACACGCGATATTCTACTGGAATAAATTAATATGTTAATCTTGCATTTTGTTACAAACGACAGTGCTGCAAATGCAAATATATTTAGCATTGGCTCAGTTCGGGAGACTATTTACTTTCGAAGCCTGTACCTTGATCGCCGCAGTTCCTCCGGTAAGTCCGCGGCCTCAGTGGCGGGCCGACTCCACCGTTCACCGGAGGCCTTTCCGATACCATTTTTCATCATCACTTATTTTCACTTTATCACTTCACTTCTCACGATAACATTCCTTTTTTCACCAGGTCAGTCACCTCACCACTTTCTATTTCAGCATTTTTGTCGTTGCGATTAAAATTGTATTGTTGAAGTTCTCCGTCTACCCACACCTACCACAAAGGATTTATTAGTTAGGATTGATTTCCTTATCTCGGCCGGTTACGCGGTCGAGTTATAAAAAAAACGAATTAAGTCGCCGGCAGCTGTGAGACTCGTCGGCTCAGGGCCAACTGGTTCCTCGAGAGCGGTTTATTTTTCACAGTTTCAATGCTAAATTCAAGTCGTTGCAAACTTACCGAGTAATCATAGTTCAGACAATTATTTGACATTGGCTCTGGTTAATGCACTCGAATTTTAGATAGTTATGCTTCAACAAGGTTTTTATTTTTTGCTCTCATTTAAACCGACTTTAAAAATACTTAATTTAAGTTTGTATGAATACGATAAAAAGTATCTTCTTGATCCAGTAATAAACATGATTACACACACAGTCACGTTTATTACTGGATAAGACTTTGTTTATACAAATAAAAGAAGATGTACAGATTGCAACAATTACATAGCCGGTGAATTAACCTATACGTAGACTGATTATTGTTATTCTCAATAAATCATAAATGAGCCACCAATAAATTCGCGCTACATTGACACTAATCCCCTGAAATACGTTTGTCGCAATTTATCAGTTTACATAGAACCGTTTATGGTGCAGTTGCAAAACGAACGAGATACAAGCGCGTTTGTATATGGCGTTGCAATCAGAGCATTGCGGCTTGCGAAACAATGAACGCGTAGCGAATAATTTGTTCCGCGGAAGCAGAACTAGCGATCAATTAGGTACCTGGAGTTATAATTAAATGAAAATCTAAAGTAAACGAAACATCTAACAAAAGGATCTTAGTAACGGGGCATGCGGAAAATTAAAACGAAACAATTTGATGGTTGCGTATGATACTTGTTAGTAAGGATATTGGAATGTAGAGCCCATTTCTTCCGATTGCAAATTAGAGTATGCTAATTTTGAATTACTCAATAAGTAGAATTCTATAGATGCTGATATCGGAATGCAAAGACCTACTGATTTAACAGTTATAGTGGCGTATGCAGATATACGGAATTGTAGCGATCAGCTAATGAGACAAGCTGCCCACAACGGAATTGTAGCGATCAGCTAATGAGACAAGCTGCCCACAAAGTTATCAGAAAAGTCATATTGAAGTAATTAATGCATTTTGCATAGACTCAAATACCATAGCTATAATAATAGATGATGTCAACTTGAAAATTGAAGCAGACTGTACCGGTTACCACAAGGAATTGTTAATAGTAAAAACCCAAGAAATTACAACACAAGTTTCTCTACCTAATGAGTTCATTAGCAAAGTGTTTGGGAAAATTATCATTAAAACCATAAACAAAGGGCCAGTTTTTAATAACTAAAGCATTGTTCATGACCTATGTTAGACATACAGAAAATGTCGACGGTGATCGTACTCAGTTAAACACCAAAGAATTCACTTCTAAAATACAAACTTTTAAGATAAATCAATAATAATTTATGTGGAATGCAATAGTCGGCCATTAGCGATACAAGGTGGCTTTGTGTTGTAAATTTCGTGTACTTTGTCGGTGTGGACGGTTCTTGCTGGTCGACGCAGCGGTTCGCGACTGCTCATGGATTTACTATCTCTACTTCAAATAAGCCTTGATCAAGTTATGCAAACAGATGATACCTCATTAAGCAAACATCCTAAACTTTCTAAACAATTCTATTATGATGAAGACTGAATGGAATTCGTTAAGTAAGTATACCCTTTTTATTAAAGAAGGTCATCACCTAAAAGTAAAATCTGTCTTTAAATCCTTTAGACGTTAGACAAGAAAATACATGTATCAAGAGGGAGACTAAACATCACTTTGATATACAGAAACGAAGCGTGACGAAAGATAACGTGTAAATTAGCTGTACTGAACCGGTGGTTAGAAAGTAAATATAAAAACACTTTTTGTCAACATATTTGCTCGAGCCACATTTGGTAGTTGTAACTTTTCACTAACACATCACAAGTTATGGACAGCAGCGTAACCGGCCGGCGGAATCACAAAAGCACTTGCGAAATTCAACAATACAAGGAACTGACATTTTGTTGACGGTGGTGGTGGTATTACAATGAATTACACTATTATCGTTGAATTTTTTGCGGTTTCATTTTTTGTTGTGTGTATATGCATGAACACTTTCACGGTCGGTGGTGACGGCGGCGGTGCGCGTCCGTCCGAGTGCGCGGGCGCAGGGCTAACTCGCGAGCGCGCGGTGTTTACCCCGCGCTGTCCCTCTCCATCACGAGCCTTATGTCGTGCGACAGCGAGTGGGTGGACCAGAATTTCCATTTAAGCACCATCCCTCACGTCATATCATTATAACTTACATCCTTGTTCATATCGTAAGTCATATTGCAGAAAAGTTATTGCAATGCAATACGACGCTACAAAGTAGAATAACGAATGTCACATACGCATAGTTGCACAAGAAAGAACAAAGTGAAGGTAGACCATGTGTTTTTGATGATTTTGCATTTTAATATGTCTGAATGTAGGATCTACAATTTTTGAATTAAGACACAAATTGTTATAAACTAATAGTATTTATTATTAGTCTCAAGCTATTTTGCTATATTAGTTTAACTTATCTGTGAAAATGACGAAAGTCCAATAGTTGAAAACGAACCAATTCGTCGAGAACCACATTTTACAAAACTGGTTCAGCGAGACTACTGAAATCTAGGCCGATTTGTAATCAATTAAGCTATAAATTATTAGCACAATAGGGAAACTAGCAGCTTAGATGCCGACAGCGCGAAGCAAAATGGGAAAAACTTGAAACTGCAAATAGCTGCTAAATGAAACGCTGCAGGAATCTGGAACGGTGCTCTCGATCGCGACTGCATCGAATGACATAACACTGACAAGTCGCCACAAGTGGGACGAGTGAGTTATTGATCCCACGTTCGACTTCGTCGGAGATTTTGACTGCGTTTCTTGCGCAAGTGACTTGCAAAATAGTACCGACCGAACCGATATAGAACATTTCACCAACATTTCAGGCTTTACGCTTTGCTTGAGTGACAGACTTCGCGTGAGATTGCTCAACAAAGGAATCGGCCGAGTCGGAGATACCATCGACTTCCTGACTAGAGTCTGTTCGAAAAGAGAACCGACTTGGGATTTGTGCTTGATTACCGTTTTTGTCATGTTGACTGCACTGAAAATATTTAATGACTGATAATGAAATTTAATGTCAAATTTAATGACTTTTTTAACAGACGACGGTAATGACACACACTGATTTGTAATGTTTATATTGCTTCTAAAGTAAATAATAATAATATGTGATTAATTATATTTGCATGCCAGTATCTGGAGAAAAGTGTGCGGCTTCATAAACATTGTAACATCTTCTATACTTACCACTTTTTAAGCAAATAAAGAAATATTCTATTCAAATCCCAAGACGGTTCTCTTTCCGAACAGACTCTAACATTAAGTTTTGTTGAAAAAAAAAATATTTATAACTCGAACATACTAATTTCACTGTCACTTTTTAGTTAGGTTTATCTTATTCATTTTCCCTGTCATTTTCATTTTCAGTTAGGTTTTAGGCATAACAATTGAGAATGTAACCACAAAGATTAGGCTTCCTAGCGAGTGTACAACTTAACCTGGCCATTATTACTGGACATCAAAGCGTGTTTCTCATGTGAACTACAATTTAAAAATAATTTAGCGGAAGTATTTTTTCCAACTACTGCGCGATGTCATCGTATTGGAGTAAGAATTATTTTATACTTTTTACCCGACTGCAAGGAAAGGGTTATTATAAGATCAGTTGGACTACGTATCATCTTTTTAGAAATCAGTCGCCCGTCACGTCTCCACAGTCACAGTGCCGTTTAATTTATTGTCACACGCTTAGCTAGCTATATGTTTTTTCTATCAACAATATTATGGTATCGGAATTATATTTGAATCATTAACTTTAACAGATGTTATGCAAACTGTATTATTTTGTTGTAATTCAATGGACAACGTCTATTCTCGGTAATTGACAACATTACATTACAGATAAACTATAAATAATGAACTGCGTTCTGAATAAACTCGCATATCACCATGATGTCTCGAGTCATTGCGTTCAACCATTCAGATGTAGTCATTTCAATAGAGACATTATTTATAACAGTCATGGTTCATTTTAAATTGCTTAAGAAGTCGTGTCGTCGAGCCCAAACATCTTTTACGGTCAAGGATGAGTAATGCTGTACCTTGTAATTCTTTGTTTGAAAACAAACTGTGAAGCCAAGGGAATAAGGACTTTCTACGAAGCATTCATCATGCTGTCGATAGCAGGGACAATGACAACGACCGACGACGTGAGAAGCACGAGCCGAGGCAAGTACTACCAATAATACGAAGAGGAATGTACATTGTATTTTTACATTAATCACTTTTGTTATTTTGATAAATTTAGCAACAATCAGCGATAAGATTCCAGCGAAGCCTTGTCTGATAAACTAAATACAGAAAATAAATCCAACAAAACGTAAAATTATATACCAATTTGTAGATTTTTTAAGACAGTATGCAATTGTAGATTCCGAGGAGTAGGTAGTACGTTCAGCAATGTTGCTGACTGTACCAATCAAGAAACAGCGAAGTGGAAACGAATAATGTTAATTTGTATTTCCGTGGAGAAAATTACAGATTTACAAATCGTGTTGCATGATGTAAATTAAATGTGTTATTTTACGCGCAGCAACTAAAAAACGACACTAACTCGGAAGAGAATTTAAAACCGGATAAAAGTAGCATTTGTTACACAAGGATTTATTCGTCATCGTTGGCGACTTAAAATTGTGACGCAATAAGGCTTGTCTTGCTTTATGATAATTGAAAAGTTGAAGATCAAGTAAGAGAAACTGACGTGTATCGTAAAATCCTTCTGTATACGGTTCGGTTACCCTTCCGCGAAGGCTTACCTTCGCGGATGGGTAACCGAATATATTCCAATGACCCTTAGGTCATTGGAATATATTTGTTAGGGGCTTCAAGGCTTTACACAGGGCTTTTAAATAAAATGTTCTTATATCCTACTGGTTACTAACTAAGCTTACACTCCAGTGCCCTTCTGGTATTAATTCCAGAGTTTATACGAGTGACGAAGTGTGTCATTGTTTAGTGTTCTACAAATTATAAATCGTAGTTATTGTGTCTTTATTATCATTAGATCAAATAACAGTTTTCTAGTTTAAAGCTCTAGTTCACAGATTATACATTAGCCTATCATCAATTCGATTATTACTTCCCACGGTTGCTTTGACCTCAAAACGCTGAATGGACATGATTATTACGCATCATCATTATTACGAGTAGTTTCACTTATAGGTATGGACAGGTGGCGTGCACATGAGATTAATCTGAGAGAACCAATGATAACAACAACGCTAATGTCGGATTTTAAGCAATGTTGCGAATAATGAATAAAATGTTAGATGGACCTTTTGTTCCAACAAATGCGAACAATGACACCAATAAAGTAGAACTCGAGGAAGCCAACATTACAAATAGTATTAACTATTTTGTAAAGACGCTTAATCTAAGAAAATGTAACCATTGTACTTTTTTTTTGCAAGTGCTGTAAAACAGGTATACTGAAACGAGGTTAATGAAATGCTTAATATTCAATGAATCGCAACGGCTACAAGAAAAAATAATAGCAATAAGCACGTTGAAGTGAATTTCATTAATGCCTTTGTAGGCATGCCAGACGATTGCATGGATGATGGAACTACTAGTGAACTTGTGGCCTTGAAGAAATTGGCTCACTTCGTAAATGTGTATCATTTTAAGAGAGATTTCGGCAGAACGTGTGACCTAGACATAAATGTCGCAAGTTTCACAACAATTTAGATAAAGTGGCAGTCATTATTGCATTTAGGAAAGTAAATTAGTGGGTTTGGAAGAAACTCTTAGCTTAGAACAAGTTCATTTTCAAAATATGTTTGTTTTTCGTAGTAAATGATAACATTGGATTCGATGAAGATTATTATCTTATAATCTGTTTTTCTAATAAATCGGTATACCTACATACAAATGTACCTACGATAAATCTTAATAGTATAGTACACAATAGTCGGTCACGGTGGCTGAGCGCGATTTCAGCTGGGCGGCGCGCGCGCACCCAGTGAGGAAGTCCACTCCGATTGGCGAGCACAATGCCTTATTATAAAATAATGGCCGCGTATGTTTGACAAATTACCAGGAACACTTCAATGATGATAGCCGAACAATTGGGCTTGTTTTATTTTAAGTTGAATAGAAAGATAAAAGGAAAGTATTTTATTATTATATATTTTTACTTTGATTTAAATTAAATACGAATGGGAAGAATAGTGCAAATTCAACATAATAAGGGATTTAATGAAGCAATTGATGCGTCAGATAATGCCGATGAATAACAAACCTTTATCTCAATCCAAAATAAAGCAGATAATACGGTCAATCCGTTTGAGAATAACCAAAAACATGCAAATTGCAAACTTTAGAGCAAAATAAAAAATGAATTATTTTTTGGGGGTTTAAAAACATAAAATCCAAAAGAGTAATTTCACTACTAATGATAAACACAAATCCAGCACTGTGAGGATGGGGTGCTACGACTTTAAAAACAAGGAAATACTCACATAATTAAATGTCAGGGTCACGAAAACTTTTCACCACTTGTGATATTCTGATCTCCTGATTGTTTACTATACTAGTCAGTCAGGTTTGCTTGTTAAGCGATGTTTGGTGACTGTTATCTATGCCTATCTGCTATTTATGTAGGACAGTAGTAATCAGATCACAATCATATCAAGTCAAGAGACCGAGCGAATCGATATTAACATTGTGGGGAACTACATAAGAACTCTGTATTTATTTATATCAAGTGGTGGAGTTTATTTTTTGCAGTACTTAATAGCAATTAACTTGTAAAATAAAAAGATTTATTATACTCAGGGAATGGGCACGGTAATATGCGAGTATGTGGTCAAAAGTTTGTGGAAAATCTAGTGGTAAAAGTATAGTTTTCCCTTTATTTCGGTAGCGGTATCTTTCACATTCGAAAAACCATTACAGTATTTCGTGTATTTATTTATTTTTTATTTGCATACTGTAGGATTTAACAGGAATTAAATCTCACTAGGGAATTCAACCCAAACACGAACAAGAACTTTCTAGAGTTCCGTTCTCTAGAAAGCAAAGAAGAAAATTCGTTCTTCAGTGGGCTGTAGCGATTTTTCGTGTGGGCAAAATGTTCCAACAGTGTGGATTCCCAAGAATTTGAACTTGCCCTTTGAGATGACCGTACCAATATTCTTCGCTTTCTTTATTGATTGGATCTGACTTATTGCAAGAATTGATTTTAACAAAATTGTAAACTGTACTACTAAAATTTTGTATGAAAACTTAAGTTTTTACTTTAAAAGCAATTAGCGCCATCTATTGCATTAAGCAGTCTGCTTTGTCATACTATTCGAGACTCGAATAATGGAGTAAACTAGCAGTATTTGGTCTTAACTTAGCAAGCATTTACCTCGCGGAATCCGGCACCGATTAGCGGCCGCCCACGGCTGCGCGGGCGCAGGTCCGTGAACTTGTTGCAACACGGCTAGTGTTTTAGGCGGATTTGTACATTTTATGGTCAGCGTGGGAGCAAATATTATGTTGACGATGACATTAGCATTATTGGCTGGACATTGTATTTCTTAAGTGCCTAAGTACCACAATTTATAAGCCAATTAGGCTTCGTTTGTTCTATAGATGTGGAATTTCCATGAGCATAACATTGCGGTGTGTTATTCATTCCCTTTTTCACAAGATTTTATTTAATGCATTGTCTAACTGCAAGGACTACGAAATGACGAAGTCAAGTTGAACGATTATGTATTTAAAGACTAAAACATGTATGTTGAATAGAATACCTAGTTGATTTGACCTAGATGAACTTTAGAGTTGAAGACAACCTTGATGCATGCGAATGCGAAATGTAACCCTATGGCATTTTCAAAGTATTAATCATGCGGTTAACAGTTTTAAGAAGCTTAAAACTATTTTTGCGAATCAACTCATTAATATAACATAAGATATTTTAATAGGTACAAAATTGATATTAAATTCAAGAATTGAATAATCGTGGCATGTGAGCGTAGGATGCCTGTCACCGCACTTGCGCAAGAGTAGCAAGTTAGTTTACAATGTTTAAAGTTATGCATTATGTTCATTGTTCAGATTACTTCAGATGTCTATCTATATTTCGTGTTAGTTCCTGCATCAAGCATTGAGATAAATTTACTCTAGGATTAGTAATATCTTTCATAATGACAGGAACCCCATTAATGGAATCCATCGTAATCGTAAATATATAATAATAAAATTTTAAGACTTAGGCTGAGTTGCACCATCTTGACTTGACCATAACTTTAACAGATACAAAAACTTATCTGAGCCAGTGGTCAAAAGTGGAACTAAGGTGTTATTACATATTGTTACCTAGGTTACGCCATAATACCTAGGTTACGCCAGGGGTGGAATTGCGTAAGGAAATCGTATTCATTTGACAGTTCATATCGTATTCCATCGGCTGCAATTTGTATGGGATAACATATAATATGATACAATATGAACTGTCAAATGAATACGATTGACTTTACGCAATCACCTAGCAGATATGTTTATTTCTGTTAAAGTTAAAGTTAATTAAAAGATGGTGCAACTCAGCCTAAGTTTATAAACTGCTGTAGGAAAACGATTGGCTTACTAGCGCTCTCTATCGTGATCGACGTTCATTACCGCTTACGTAAACAATAAACATCTTGCAATGGTAGCGTTACACAGCGGTGTTGTGTTCTTAAAACAGATGGCGCTGTTCGTGTAACTGTGGTTAACATCGACGTGAATTTGCTTCATTCAAAATATTAAAACATGACTTTTCGTGTAAAATGTAAGTTAGCCGATTTTTGTGATTACCAGTGTATTTATTGCAGATTGCTTTTTTTTGTAAAATAAAATGGTTTTAAAATTACATTTACCTTTATCTTCGCCTTTGGGTTTTGGTGATTTATGCCATTGGTGTCTCACTTTCTGCGACCAACTGACTGGGCTCCTTCGTCCTCGGCTTCGTTCACGTACACTGTAATAAACAATTTCTATCTGATATATTCTGGTACTACGTACTGAGCTTTCCCCCATTTTTTCAGCACTGAGCTACGTACCCACGTATCGAGTTTTCGATAAGGATATTTGCTTTTCTCTTAGGAAATTGTTATTACTGGTTATCTAAGATAGCCTTTACTGCGCTAGTTAAATACTGCAACGATTCGTATCAAAAGTTTATTATTGCTGAAACAGTTAATTACACGGCTCGTCTTATCAATAATTGAGGATCTATGAGTATAAAGTAGGTAGGTTATTTATTAATATTTTAAGAGAGCATAGGGTAGGAAAGCCCAACTACTTAATTAAGTAGTTAGATAGAAAATTATCACAGAAACAGATAAATTAAAATATACAAGGTGTTCGGAAATATCCTTATAAAGCCGAATATGCTAGATAGGGACTATCAAACAGAACAACTTTTACAAAAAAACAGCTGTTCATACAAAATTTAATAACGAATTAATAACGAATATCAAAATGTACGAAACAGCCGATTTTTTTTGTGATTTCGAGTTGGTCACATAGTAAAAGTTGATCAGTTTGATGGACCCTATCTACCACTCGGCTTTATAAGGCTATTTTAAGCGATGAAAAGTAATGTTAGTTACTTACATTATGATTTTCTGTTCTTCATTCTTCTCTTCATCAGAGACGTCGACCCAGTCGTCGCTCCTGTCACTCCTGTCGCTCACGCTCGTCTCGCTGCCCGGCACTTGGAAAGTGATCTCCTGTCCGTTGTAGCTCATCACCGACCGCTGTCCGTAGATGCTGTTCGTCTTCTGTTCACTAGACATAGTCGACTGACTAATGTTTGACACCGTGTCGAAGGACAACCGTTTCTGAACCGCCGATGACAATTGTTTTCTCAAATTATTTCTTAACTTCACCATACTTGGACTATTCGGAATGCTCTCATAGCAATGTGACAAGGAACCGTCCCCATGTTTAATCGTATCGTAAATATTCTCTGTGTCATTGTACCCAGTATAGTCTGATGATATAAATGAATGTCGATTACTGTAACTGGGACTGCTATCTTTAGATTTAGGCGGTCGAAGTGGAATTTTCTCATATATCCTTTCTGAACCAATTTTCTCGTAACTAACAGTGGATGTTCCACTTACAGATTTTGAAATGGCATAGTTTTTGGTATTGTCTGCCGAAGGTCGGTAATCTTCCGCGATTTGAATACCTGAACTTGAAGTTAAGCAATAGGGTTTGATTGGTGATTTGCAATATTCATAGCCATCGTCGCTGTCACCGTCACCGCGTGTTCTTTCTTCCAATTGATCTTCACAAAGTTCATAGTTATGTAAGCTACTTTCATCACCTTCGGGGTGCGATCTCATTTCCAGCAAGCATTGGTAAACATTTTCACTCGGATTTAATAGTGTCGGCCCGGGAGTTTCAGTCTCTTTAGGTATTTCTGGTAATGGACAATTAATTTTTGAACCTCTATCCGTCATTTTAATTGGTATTATGACAACATTTTCAGTATCTCGTGGCTCCAAGGGTTCATAATCGTCTTCAACTACTGGTTCAGTTTTCGGTTTAGACGTGTATCCTAGAAGAACTTCTTTGTTATAAGCTTCGACTAGATTACTTTCAAAATCGGAGTCCGACTCTCTCTTATCAGTATTTTGAGATTCATTGTTTACAGATATGTGAGATTCTATGTTGATTGGAATTTCAGTAGTCTCACTTGTGCAGGTTATAGTAACTTCATTCATAGTTACACTTATAAAACTGTAGGGGCTGTCTGATACAGATTTTTCATTGTCAGAATAAATCTGTGTGCTACTTTTCCGTCTCCATAAAAACGAATCGTTAGGGGTTATATTTGGGCTAATCTCTTGATATGTCTTATCACTTTCTTTGGGAACATTATTGTCAGGAGATAATAAGTTGTCTTGATCATGTTTTACTTCATTGACATCCTCTTGAATGATTTCAACTGCTTTGAGCGGTAATTTTTCCGAATGAATGTAATTTGTTCTATATTTTTTACGATCATAAAGAGGCTCTTTCTTTTTGACTTCTAATTTGATATTTTTATCTGGTTTTGGCATGGGTTCATTGTTTACAGTTGGTTTTATAGTTTTAATTTTTGGAACACCATCTTTAACCACAATATTCTTAGTTACTACTAACGATGTCTTTTTTTCAGGTACTTTAGGTTTTTCTCTCAAAGGAATTGTACTTTTTGCTTTGTCTGTCTGCTTTGTTAAAGTATTATTAGAATTTGATTGAGCTATTTCGCATTCAAATTTTTTGATTACGTTTTTTACAACATTGCTGTCTTTTACATTTTCTTTGTTCAAACTAGCATCTGTAGATTTTACAGGTGTACCATCTACGGAATCTGATCCACTTTGGTGTTCACTAGAGTCTTGATACTTTAATCGTTTTTTTGAAGTTTTTGGGATTTTCGTGCCATCTGATTTAGATCGGATCACACGAAACTTGGCTGAAGAACTATCCGTAATTATCATTTTATCTATTGAATCCATGCTTGAACAACGTTTCCTGTGATTCCGCTTTCTTGAACCTCTTCTTTGACGTAAAACTATTTTGATGTTTGGGCTCGAACTGAGAGTTGACGAAGGCGTAGAGCTGTTGCTGACAGAACATCGCGATGACGATTGCAAATCCTCAATAGTTTTGGCAATTTTGATCTGTTTTGTGGATCCCTTATGAGATTCAGCTTCTAAATTATTAAATTTCTTAGTTAATTCTGAAACCTTATTACTTGCAATGGTCATTGTAGTTTTTGAGGCTAGGGGTGGACGTCTGTAAGATGTCGATGCATTTTTTATTTTGAAACTTACTTTTCTGTGTTGATGTTGGTCGATCTTCTTTTTAATGTTAGGGGAAATTTCAATTGGACTATAGGTAGTTATATCGTTTTTGGAAGGGGAAACTGGTTTTGGATTTTTCCCTCCACCAGTGCTTCTAGTATCATCACTCCCAGTAGTAATTGCTATTTGTGCATAATATACATTAGAGTCCAGTTTTTTTGTATCGTTTTTTAGTTCAGGTGATTTGGATTCCATGGTAGAATTTAAAAAAGCCATTTTAGCAGCATTTAGTGATTTCGTTCGGTCGGTTATAGTCGGTACAGGAGGTTTTACTGGTATTGTATACACATAGTTATTACTGTCGCCTTGGTCTTCCTTTATGGCCATTTTATCGGATTCTGGTAAAATTAAGTTTTTTATTAGAGCTTTTATGGTACTATGGTCTTCGTCTTCACAGTTGAAATGTTTAATAGACGAAATTAGATTACTCGTTGTTATCGGTTCTCCTTCCATTAGGTTATTTAATAACATTGGTGATGGATATCTCTGACCACTTTTCTACGCCATCTGCAACAATAAAAATCCCCGATAAGAGCGATTGTATAAAATCATCGCATGAACATTATATCTAGTATGTAAGTAACACATCAATCTCGTAAAATAAATAAAACATTGCATCACAGATGTAGGTGCGACTATTAAAACGAATTGCGTGGTTCTTTAAAAAGTGGACCACACAGTGTAGCGAAAGTAACTCAGTGCTATTGTCGTTTAAGAATTTTCCCGAGTTCATGTTATTGTGCGCAATGTTCCCACGAGACAGTACATACAATATATAAGCAGTACCTACGACAGGTACAACGATTTGTTTGAGTTGTTATTACCATGTTTTCATGTTCATAATGACAGAGTTTTGTAATGTGATAATTAGGTATCCATGGATCATTTCGTTAGAGCTAATCAACGAAAACCATAAATGTCTATGGATTTCTATGATCAATAATGTGCAGGAATCATTAGCCACGATGTGCGATGGCGCAAAGCCAAGGCACAGCCATTATGCCAAGGAGTTCATAATGAATAAAAACACATCATGCCTATACGAATTACGATGCAGAGTTGCAGACTGATGGGAATGGGAGTCTGTAATGGTCTGGAATTTCACAGCAAATTTGAATGACAATGGCACTAGCTACCGACACTTAGATCGGCTGCCAATAACTGTGTATTTATGAGGATGACAAAAGCGGCATTGCTTAGCAGTTTGAAACTCATGCTAGCTTGTAGAATATTGCGGGAAGTTGGACAAACATACATGCATCTTATTGCTTATGGTAAATTTAAACAAGCTTATTAATAACTATTCAATTTTAATTTGAAACGTTGACTAATAAAGAACATTATTCCGCCAAAGCGATTATCCCTACATTGAGATTCCAAATACATACATAAAGTTAATAATAAATAATAATCTCGTTTTTCGGAATTTGAAAGCTCGTTAATGGGGGAGTTAACAAAATACATAATTATAGGTACCTAATTGTTAACTGTAAAGGTACAGAACGTGTGGTTACATAAAATTGTACCTAAAAGTTGCACAGAATATATAATACTTAGTACTAACTAGTTGATAAAGATCGGAGACACGGTTGGGGCTGGCGAGTTGCTGATCAGCTACATCAGGGTCGCAGGGTCAGAACTTGTTCCTTTCACTATGGGAACATTCCACTTGTCATCTATTATTTATTGGAAAAATCTGTTTGATTTCCATTTTCTGTGTTTGTCAACATTATAAATTAACGGATTGACAGTTGAAAATCTATTAGTCACAGTTGAAAGTGCAATATTTACATGATGCGAAGCTTATAACAAGACGTTTACTAGTGAGGAATTTAATAGTGAAACCTTTGCCCTACGTCTTTTCGCCTGCCTAGCAGGACATTGTATAAAATAATAAGTGCCTGGAACCTGGTTCGTCGGTTACATTACATAGTCACAAGACTTGGAGATTACCCAGCAAGGAAGTATAAGAATTAATGTCATTACTCAATCGGCCGCTTCGAACCTCCTTATGGGCAATTTCAAATTTTAAACGCGCACGCGCAGGCGCACGCTAAGCTCTAGAAAGTCGCTAAATACGTGATGGAAACCGACACACGCGTGTCCAGCCGCACTAACACCATGCCGCAACTCTACAGTTATCTAACACGTGTTAAAAATAATTTCCATTTTAATTACTACGCTAATTGGAGATTTTGTGTGTTTACATAAATATCAGACAGCATTACATACATTGCTTTAACCTAAAATATGTAGCTACACTTGTGAAATGTAAACAGAGACGAGACCATCGACTATCCAGACCAGACCACGGCCAAGAAGTACAAATACTAAAACATGTTGGGCGCATACATAATATGTCGAAAAGCTTTGATAACTGCTTATGGGTTAAAAACATAGAATTACGAGCTGGAGCTTTCTAAAGCTTCTTCTGGGTCCTGGCAGTTTTCTTACTAAAGACTCGGTCATGCTTCTAATAATGAATAGATGTCAAAAGTGAAAACGGTCGAAAAAGCTGGTACAAAGACTAAAACAAAAGCAACTAAAAATATCTAAGCACTGGCAACACACAAACCTATATTGCAACAAAAGAGCTCAGTCATGATCGAAATTCAAACGAATGGAGAATGCCAAACTTTTCCGCCTGAGAACTGGCCAGTTTGTATAACTGTTGCCTGTAACGGCACATGTGCCCGATGAGTCGTAAACAACTTTGCGCCCGCGCATTTTACGTCTCTTTGACGATTCGAGAAATGGGCGGGAAATGTAGGCGGCAGTGACGATACTACGATATGATGACTATTTTTAATATTGCTAAAGGGTAAACGATCTACAAAGAATTAAAGATTGAGAAAACCACCTCTGTGGTCTAGTAGTTTGCCCACTCGTGTAAGACGCAGGGGTCCCGGGTTCGATTCCTAGGGGGAATACAATTTGTACTCCTTTTGGTTGGTGGTAGGGCTTATTTCATGTCCGCCTGGCTAGCTACCACCATCTTACCTAAGTCTGACGCCATAACAACAATTTAAAAATTGTTGTGTTCCGGCAGTTAGATGTAAGATAGCCAGTGATGAGGATTCCGGGTGTAGTGCGCTTCCACCTTGGGCCTTATCATCACTTAACATCAGGTGAGGTGAAGGCCAATCACTATCCCGTTGTGCATAAAAAAAAAGAAAACTGTCCTTATCAAACACCAAACTACACTGGCCTGCAAAAGTTAATTATTAAATCTGGTCTGCCTGGAGGCAATACCAGTTATTAAAAATTAAATAACACGTAATAAATTTAAGTTGATTTTTTTTACACTAAACTAAAAATGATTATTTTTATTGTTTTATCTTTTTTAAGTTAAAAATGTTACTAATGTATAATTTTAGTTTCTAAGAATTAAAGCCTATAAAATTTGCAACAAAACGTTTTTAATCTTAAACCTCTACCTTCTATAGTTGAGAGAAAAAAAAATTGAAAAGTGTGAGAGGTACTTACTTTTGCAGGCCAGTGTAGAAAATATCCCGTGTGTATAGTTTAAAGTATTGAGTGTGTTACCGTCACATATTATATCAGTCTTTCTCGCTATATAAGACTAAACTCGTTGGGTCTAAGGAAGAAAGCAGGATGCGTCTACCTTGTTAGAAGCTATTCATAATCCTATAATGTATATGCTAATGAATCTTACTGTGTGTGAAATTGAAAACGTGTCCTGTTCAGGAAAAGCAGTCATACTTGTTTCTTAAGATCTTCCATGTACGTTAGTAACGTTTAGACGTTATTTTGAAATTATAAGCCAAACAACACACACAGGTCCCCCGTTTCTTTCCTCATATTTTTTTTTAGATTTTTTTTTCAATGTTCAGATATTATCAAAAATACAAGGGCTCGATCACATTTTTGGATTTTAAAAATCTTCCACACAGTTTTTAAGGTAGCAATTTTAATCCATTATTCAGCCCTTTTGACGCACAAGAAATTAAAACTCCTTGATTTATTTCCAGCTAGAGTTGAGAATCTATCGCAATCGCTTTCATTTGTTTGACAGATGGATGTGACACATTGCTGCATTTCTTTGATAGGTTTTTTATTTGTGCCAAAAAGAAGTATCAATGTTCTGTCAAATGAAAGCGATTGCGATAGATTTTGAAATAAGCCAATAAGTGGGATGACTACTGGACTATTAGTAAATCTAAGAACTTAGAACAATTATAGGAATCTGAGAACTTAGAAAAAACTTTATTAAAATTGATGAAAGTAGGTACTTTTCTTTTTTAAATATTTTTAAATCATTTTCAAAACTTTCATGATGTCGATTGTACTGACTATGACTACTGACACATTGATGACATGACTATATAACGTTAGTTATAAATAGATCGTGATGACACTAAAAAAAATTCTCTTCTTCTCCTTTCCTCCCTCCCTTCCCTTCTCCGGCATTTAAACCGAGTTACTCTGCCGAGTACGAGTACTATAAAATTTGTCGAGTAGGTATGCTGAGTACCGAGTATAATAACCGAGTACTCGGCGCACCTCTAGTTGGAAACGATTGTTCATTTGATATTATTTGTGATAAAAATAATATCTAAGGTAAGATGAAACAGCATCCGACCTCGCTTCAGATTCGTCAATACTCATTCATATTAAACGATGTTACTTCACCAGTGCCAATTTATTGCGGAACCATAATTTAACATACCTACTTGTATAATAATTCGCGGTGTTAATTAATTAATCTGTATGCAAATCCGTGCATGTGGACATGTTTCTGAAATAGCTGTTGTAAATTTCAAGTTTAAGTGAAAACTTTGTCAATTTTAGGTGAAAGTTATTTACTGGACAATTTGCTATAAGTAAACAACGGCGTTTTGCTTGCTAATAGTAAATAAATGTGTTTTAACGTCATTACCAGTTTCTGTTAAATGACTTCTATAAAAGACAGAACGCGATAATGGCGTCGACTTAATGGCTCAATAGAGCTAAATGATGATACGAGTTGAACCATAAACTTAATATTCCACTCGGTATGAACTTTCTTCTGTTGAAGGGTTTGTAAAACAGTTACGCACAACCGACGCTCAGTGATAAAAGTTAGTAAGTTGTTTCAGTGCTGCTTTATTTTTTTCATAGATTTAGCAAAGATTTTGTATGAATCTCAGCACAAGGCAACATTTATTTTGTTTATCTAAAGTGCTAACATAATTAAACTTTGCCCTTTTCTTGGATTTTCCGAGTGACAATAGTTATTTGTTATACTACAAGTGACCAAAATCAATTTGTGCTGCGAGTTCCGACTTTAAATCACGAACTAGCGAAGTAGTCTAGAATTGAATCATGAGCGTAGCGAATGAAATGATGATAATGAAAATGAAATTTTGGTCTCGTGTAAAACATACAACTTTTCACCTCTACCATCGTATAGCATACCATAGGATCAGGACACTTGCGTGAATCCATTTGCGCGAAAGACTTTTGCGCAAAAGACATTTGCGCAAGTGTCCGTCCCCGCAAATGTCTTTCGCGCAAGTTTCTTTCGCGCAAGTGTACCAGACCCAAATAAAAAGTACAGAAAGTAGTTTTGTTCAATCAATCAATTACGAAAAAGTTGGCGTTATGCGTAGTTGGTATTTTGCGTAAATCAAAGTTGGTGTTCTGCTCAGTTGGTATTTTGCGTAAATCAAAGTTGGTGTTCTGCTTGTTCGGTATTTTGCGTAGGTGGTATTTTGCGTTTATGGCGTATTGCGTAAAAGTGGTATTTTGCGTATGTGGTATTATGCGTCCAAAGGTTAAAAACATGTTCACTCAACTATTTTGGAGTTAGACAACTATCTTCATCGTTGGACGCACTCATTTTTTTTGTAATTTATTACAAAAATAGTTCGATCAAACCTATGCTGAAATTTTTTATTCATAAAGTATCTAGATTCCCGTCGTTTTGTTTTAAATTACTTTGTGTTTTTCTTTTATTTATTTATTTATAATCATAAAAAACTAATTTGTTTATAAATTTCATTAACTTTTCTTATTATGTATTTATTTCATACATGCGATGCGACCTCATTTCGTCCATACTCTTTATTTCGAATTATCAACCTTCTTTTTTAACAATCCTTATTTAAAACTCCTTGGTATATCCGTGCATTTAATTTTTTTAATCCATGTATGGCACCATAAAGCACTCTATCTATCCTTTTCTGACATATCAATTTTACAAGTCTCATCACTGTCACTTTTTTTTCATTATTATTTTAAAAGTTGGTGTTAGAAATTAAAAAAGCACTTTGCCTCACGCTCGCAGTAAAAATCGATTTTGCTGAGAGTTTTTACGCGCCAAAAAAGCCCTTTTCGTGCTGGAGAGGTGAAAAACATATTTATTTATATTGTGTGTAAACTTAGCTGTTCTCATAACAAATATTCTACGTTTGATGATTTGGGTCTAATGATCCAAAATATCCACATGTTCAGTGAAACATATCGATTCGTTTGGACGTTATAGGTACGACAACACCATAGTAAAATGACAATACAGCGGAAATGTTACGTGCCCGAAGTCCTAAGAGATACTTAAGATTTTCCTCAAGCAGCTTGATGTAAAATTACTTTGAACACTTGTTAAATTATAGGATCAGGCTTACATAATTAAAAGCACTAAGTCATTGTTTAACAGGGATATATTTGAATAACCATAAAGCCATACTCGTATTATCAAGGAAACAACAGATTTTACCTCATTAATCACTATAATATTCGATTAACCAACACTAAGCAAGATTTGACAAGAAAACATAACTAATCTTATTATTCACTATATTTTAACGTATTCTTTTATGATCACTAAGATTCTAAATTATGTAACTAATAAAACAACACATTAGACTGCATAGTGAATAATTACTCATAAAACATTAATCATCATACATTAATTTTACTTTTGTAATCACTAAGCTATTTTAAATTAATTGTATTACCGATGAAATAACACATTAGTACTTATTAATCATTCTAACGAACATTGCATTAAATGCCAATAAGACAACACATTCAGTCAAACATATTAATCATCACATCATGAACAAAGGGTTCTGAACAGAGTAACATCTTAGACGTTCTTAGACGTTAATCAGAATAACACAGGTATTCAATACTTATCTTATTATTCGGCGAGGCACAAAATCAGACTGACTCGTTACACCATTAGATTTTACTTTTATGCTTTCATTATTGGCGGGAATTGACACTGCTTTCCCGCCATTACTGTCCATAGTCAAATGAAATATCTTTTATCTTGATAACAAATGTAAATCATTAATTTTCAATAAGTATGCGTAACACAATACTACTACAGTTTGTCATAGTCTTTGTGATCATTCTTTTAAATTCTTAATCAATAATTTTAATAAAGTTAGCAACTAATTCAAACCGGAAACCAATCATTTTGTTGATAAATTTTAATAATAATTGTTTCAATGTATTCAACTGCTTTTAATTTTTCGTTAATATTAATTTAAGTCATAAAAAATTATATTACTCATAATTAAACTAAGAACTATTTAATAATAACATCATTATGATAACTTTATTATCAATTGTTACCCAACCGGAACACTCGTTATTTATAGTTCGTCCATCCTGACACATTTGCGTCCCCGCAAATCACGTGGTTTCTGTAGAGATATCTGTAATAAGAAAACATTTTGTATTCCATGTTATAAATTGATACAATTTTTATTGTTATGATTTACCTATTTTTTTTTTCATCGTCTTATCCGACGGCCCCTTTTTATTAATTTTTGAATAATGGTTCAATATTTACTCTATGTTATTATAAGTTATCAAAATACAACGAACAATTAACCTTTAATACTTAGGAAATTTAATTAATTCGAACTACTACACGTAGTTTTCCCATGAAAGTTCATTAAAAAGGCTTGGTATAATTTACTTAAACCCTTTATTTCAGATAAACTTTATTTAGATCCCCGTTACATGCCACCAAGGTGGTCCTTAATACTCGCCAACCAGGCGGCCCTTAGCAAAATAAATCTCGTTGTTCATCGTCAGGTTAGACAACCTTATTTAATCGTCTGGAGTGACGGCCTTTATTGATTAGCTCCTTTTTTTTCATCGTCTGGAGTGACGGCCTTTATTGATTAGCTCCTTTTTTTCATCGTCTGGAGTGACGGCCATTATTGATTATCTCCTTTTTTTCATCGTCTGGAGTGACGGCCCTTATTGATTATCTCCTTTTTTTTCATCGTCTGGAGTGACGGCCCTTATTGATTATCTCCTTTTTTTCATCGTCTGGAGTGACGGCCCTTATTGATTATCTCCTTTTTTTCATCGTCTGGAGTGACGGCCCTTAACAAAGTAACCCTTTTTTTTTCATCGTCAGGTAAGACGGCCCTAAACTCAATTATAAACTGTTCGCATTATTGGAACAGCCATTTTTTTTTTATTGTAATTGCAGTAACATTATTCTTCCAATAAATCTAAAAACTATCTGTGCCATCAACTTGAAACTCACTAATCTCACTATCACTTGCCTAATGCATTGATTTATTAGGCTTCAAAGCAACTACTTAATACACTTATACTCATTGTATACTCCTTATACTCATTGTATACTCCTTATACTCTTTTGGTCCCTCAATGAATATTATCATATTATAAAATCAAAATACTTACTACAAACTTAAAACTTTCGAGTAATATCATCCTACCACCAATTCAAATTTTCTAGCTGCCAGGAAACTAATTATCAGCTTTTGCAAAGATCAAAAGTTTAGTAACTTTATTTACATAATATACCTACTCGTAATTAATATTAAGAACCAGTTTTATTAAAAAACAGAGCTGCAACATATTTATAAAATAATACTATTTTAGAATAAAGTCGAATGAAAACATGAATTGCGGTCTTCTAAATAATCTTATAATAACCCTTGCTGGTCAGCGTATTTTACCATTTACCACGTACCTATTTTAAATCGATGCGAAAGCAGTTCAACTGTGAATGGAATTTCATCAATGAAAAGGCAATGCCTTTCGACCTAAATATAGTTTTTAATGTCTAAATCTTGGAGTGGCATGCTCATCTTTATCTCCTGTATTAAACAATGGATCTCACCTTATCAAGCGATCCATATAACTAACAACCTTAACTAAGCTCCTTTACATATCAACATATGAATTTTCCTTTAGGCAGTACAGATGGCTTAAACATCTCTTTTGAAGTACAAATACCTATATTCTCAATATTAGCTGCTGACCTTAGGTTGCTGTGAGTACTGTTGTAAGCAACAGTACTCACAGCAACCATTAAATTAAAACATATTTTTAATTAATATTATTCATAGTACACTACATTATAAAAGTAACTGAGGTAGGCCAACTTTGCCTTGCCGTGTCAGTTAAACTGCGAATGCCACAGAAGATAGTCTTCTTGATAAGGTATAATATAGGGTTTAGATACCATTGTTTTCATGTATCATTACATTTAATCGGTAAATTAGAGATTTCCTGTTCTCAACAAACTCAAACTATGTCTGCATTCAAATTAATATTGTATTGATCATTAAATTTATGTTAAAGCAATGTAAAACTGAAAAAGGGAGCACTGATTTCGTCATTAGAATAATTTTATTATCTATAACACGGTCGCCTTTAGAAAAATTCCGTCGACTTGATAACCTCCTCCTTTTTTGAAGTCGGTTAAAAACAAAACTGAGTCTTAGGTAGAATATAAATCATTGGGAAATATTCCAATATGTACTAAAATTTGAAATTATTTTCCTTTTCCATTATTTTACTTGGTACATGTTATAATTATATACTTATAATATTATTATGCACCACATACAGGTAAAATAGATATTGGCTTAAAAGTTGGGATCCTTTTATCTCCTGATTCAAACAAAGGAACCAATTTTATTTACTACATATTTTCCCATTGGGTCAGGAGAGGTACTTCCTTTAAAATAAATGCTAAATACTATTACATCAATATTAATGATTAAAAAAAATATACTAGTAGGGACCCAGAGCAGAGCCTCAGTTTCCGTAAACATCGATTATATTATCACCACTATTTTTTTTTAAGTAAGTACCTCAACAACTATCGACACCCGATTCAAGGAGGTCAACAAGACAACAATGTTAAGACAAGAACTTAAATTTCTGATAGTTTCTAAGGGAACCCAAGTGAGAATGTCCACCAAATCACCCCACATCCTCAACATCAGAATCTAGACAACCTTATTCCTAATTTTAAGAGAAAACTCCATCCTTGCTCTCCTAGTTCTTGACTATTTTTTTTTTTCAAAAACCAGTTTTGCTTTTCATCTGACATATATCTGGACTTTGCCAGAATACATGTTGTCTAAATGTTTTTGATAACTTCAACATATTCAATGCTATCAGGAATCACAGTAAGTAGGTTAACAATTAAATTAAGTTGTATCATTGTCAAAAGTTTTATCGAATTTTGTTTGAACCACTCCATGATTATGGAGATTATTGGGTTTCCTAGTAGGGATTGGTGCAATTCCAATTTTATCTAATGTATAGTTATCGGCTCATTTACTAACCATTTCGCGTTTTGAGACTGACATAATTGATTATGCTTTATATTTAGAGACAACTTAGTAATTGATACTCTTATAGTGTATAGTTAAATATTGATACTAGCCATTTGTTAAGTTTTTATTTTTCAATTATTTCACAAGAATAAACTGTGTCTCAATTGACTGATTCAAGATATATTTTCGTCATATTGCATACTGTTTGTTCAGCGAAATACCTATATCGAAAACTTTTTAGCCATGTTTCTATCAAAATGTAATTATTCTATTCTTTTCCAAAACTTGCTCCATAACGAACTCAAACGCTGGGTAATTTCAAGACGGGGGTCTGTACGTACATACTTCACATGAATAATTATTTATTCCAGTTACACACACAGTAACTAATTGTTTTGTTCAATTATATTAGAAACTTTTTATCTTGAACTATGTAAGAATATAACGCCTACGTCTCATAGCGAGATTCCTACTAAACAAACTTGCATCCTTTCACAACTTTCCAACGAGTCATTACCTATATTTTTTCTCAGAATTAACAAACCGCTAACAAGGTAGGATATATTATCATAATCATTGAAAAGGTCGTAACTTTTCACAGCTTATAGCTGGTTTCATTATCATTATTATTAATATTATATTGTTTTCTAAATTCTCAGTTCATAACTGGTTATACAGTATCTGCACGAACGCACCAAGTGACAGATCCCCCTAATTAGTTAATTGATTAATTGATTGATTGATTGCTTATTTGATTATTGATTGCATATTTATTGAAAGTGAAAGTGAAAGTGAAATAAGCTTTATTCAAATAAACTTAATTATTAAGTACTTTTGAATCGTCTATATTTTTCTACCACCCGTTCCAGACTTTTGTTAATTGATAGTCCGCAATTTCCTGCAAGATATTACTATTGTTGTTATCACTATTACAATTATTATCATTATTATCATTATTATCATCATTATTATCATTATTATCATTATTATCATTATTATCATTATTATCATTATTATCATTATTATCATTATCATTCCAGATTAGTTTTTGCAAAGTGTCAATATACTACATACTAATTAACCGTTCATCGAAATTATATAACACGGCAAAATAAGAAATTAAATATTTATAAAAAAACGACATTTGGATATAAAAAGGATCTTGATAGATTGGATTAATTCATTAGATTATGTTAATACCAAATACTGAAAAACTTTTCTTATAACATCACAAAGCTAGACGCCTCTAATGTCTCAAGCGGTCATTGTAAATTAATAAAACATTTTGTAAATTTTCATAATATCATAAATAAGCTCCAACTAAAATTATTTTCCACCCGTAGCAAACTTAGTCTGCAGAAAAATATAAAAACTTCAATATCCATAACATTTAAGGAACACAATGCATTCAAATACGACTTAATCCAACTTCCAACGTCATCTTACATAACCTACATCGCATCACCTATGCACTGCATTTTTATCAATGTATGCCTATCATAACAATAATCGGAACGGACTTGCCTTGTTTTGCTTGCGTGCCAATAATACCCTTCTATCGTTAGAGCTGGTATCTTGGGAAACCTTTCTTGGACTTCATGAACGGAATTTATGGATGGATTCTCGGCTCGACTTCGTTGGCACCTTGTTTTCGGACATACTTGGTTATCGCCACTTCTGAAATTGTTAAATTATAGGATCAGGCTTACATAATTAAAAGCACTAAGTCATTGTTTAACAGGGATATATTTGAATAACCATAAAGCCATACTCGTATTATCAAGGAAACAACAGATTTTACCTCATTAATCACTATAATATTCGATTAACCAACACTAAGCAAGATTTGACAAGAAAACATAACTAATCTTATTATTCACTATATTTTAACGTATTCTTTTATGATCACTAAGATTCTAAATTATGTAACTAATAAAACAACACATTAGACTGCATAGTGAATAATTACTCATAAAACATTAATCATCATACATTAATTTTACTTTTGTAATCACTAAGCTATTTTAAATTAATTGTATTACCGATGAAATAACACATTAGTACTTATTAATCATTCTAACGAACATTGCATTAAATGCCAATAAGACAACACATTCAGTCAAACATATTAATCATCACATCATGAACAAAGGGTTCTGAACAGAGTAACATCTTAGACGTTCTTAGACGTTAATCAGAATAACACAGGTATTCAATACTTATCTTATTATTCGGCGAGGCACAAAATCAGACTGACTCGTTACACCATTAGATTTTACTTTTATGCTTTCATTATTGGCGGGAATTGACACTGCTTTCCCGCCATTACTGTCCATAGTCAAATGAAATATCTTTTATCTTGATAACAAATGTAAATCATTAATTTTCAATAAGTATGCGTAACACAATACTACTACAGTTTGTCATAGTCTTTGTGATCATTCTTTTAAATTCTTAATCAATAATTTTAATAAAGTTAGCAACTAATTCAAACCGGAAACCAATCATTTTGTTGATAAATTTTAATAATAATTGTTTCAATGTATTCAACTGCTTTTAATTTTTCGTTAATATTAATTTAAGTCATAAAAAATTATATTACTCATAATTAAACTAAGAACTATTTAATAATAACATCATTATGATAACTTTATTATCAATTGTTACCCAACCGGAACACTCGTTATTTATACACTACCAAACTATTAGTGTAATAATAACGTAAAGAAATTTTTAAACTTTTAGATTTTATGCATTCACAATGCTATTTTTATATTAAGATTATTAATATAATTGAAAAATATTAGAAAAAATCGACTCACCCGTAGCAGCTCAGACGGGACTCGAACCCGCACCCTTAGGATTCCGGCCCAATGCACTAACCAAAAAGTATTAGAAAATTTCGCCAAGCTCGCTAGCGACTCGGTAGCATAATTGGTTAGTACATTGGGCCGGAATCCTAAGGGTGCGGGTTCGAGTCCCGTCTGAGCTACGGGTGAGTCGATTTTTTCTAATATTTTTCAATTATATTAATAATCTTAACGTAAAGAAACTTAAATTTTGTGGCTCTCTACCAATAATTGTAATAGGGGGGGATAGTACAAGAAAGCTAATCTAATTGAAGTTTTTAGATACATGGAACACCAATATTAATCGTGTTAATAAACGCAACACAATGGCTGAACGGATGTATTGCAAGTTTTTTCATGTTATCGTTTGCAAAAGTTATTTTTAGAACACTTGGACGATGAACTGCAATATAATAAAATGCATGCAATGCAACATGTGGTTACTGCAAAGAACATAAGTATAATATTGTTAGAGAATTGAAACTTTGAAAGTTGAATGAGAATTTGATTAATAATTTCTGTACAGACTGATCTAAGACGAATTACCTTTTAGGCGTTTATGAATACGTTTTTGTCTCTCTGTAGGTAATCAAAATCTTGTCCTTATTCCGAGTGACAACATTATCCTACTAATATTATAAATGTGAAAGTTTGTGGGTTTGGATGTTTGTTCCTCAATCACGCAAAAACGGCTGAACGGATTTAGATGAAATTTGGCACACAGATAGTTTATAGCCTGGATTAAAACATAGCATTTTTATACAGTAGGTAAAAGGTTCCCTAGGGATTTTTTCCAAATATCCACACTGACGAAGTCGCGGGCGGAAGCTAGTAGAAACATAAAATAATACTTAGATTTTCTATAGTCACATGTTAAAGATAGATATTTACATGTCATGTTATAGGTATTCATAAAAGGGGGACAATGGAAGGATGTTAAGTGCTTGGAACAAAATATTATTACAAACAATATGAACTGGTGACTTATTGTTTTGAATGGTGCCCGTCTATTCAGGGTGAAAACCGACGTCAAAGGGCATGTTTGTTTTATTGAATTATAGGAATTATACGAGGTTTTATTTCCTTCTATAATTTGAACAGCCCGTATCAAAATAAGCATACAACTAAAAAAAAGTATTCATTATCGCCTTGTTAACTGTTTGCATTATTAAAGAAACTTTACAGCAAAACATAAAGACAAAATAATGCTTATAGTTTGCAAATAAACGAAAACGTCGTCGTGAGAATACTTTCGGTTTCGGTATGGAAATACCCTGAGAAGCCAGGTAAAAATACCCATAAGTAGGAAATTAATCCTGTAACGATTTCAATGGAAAGTCGAAACAAAGCTGATGATAAAACAGAGTCAAGGTTGATAGAAAGACGCACGGACGACGCCGCCGGATGAATGGCTTTTGTACAATACGCATTGTTAAATAAAACAATGTAATACTTACAACCAGTTAAAATGAGTACTATTTGTGGATAGCATTGGCCCTAATGGGGAGGATGAGGCGACGAGGGTTTGGCATTAGATAAGATTTCTGATAAAATTCCCAACTTTATAACCTTTTGTCAAATGTGAAAGCCAATAGGGACAGTTCTGATTGTAATGTAATGTACCTCTGATCGGAATGTGAAGTTAAGACCTCATACATAGATAATAATACCGAATGACCAAGTCTTGGAAATAATTGGACATGCAATAACGTTATCGAAGTTACAACATCTCAAATGAAAAAGGTATTAGATACTTACGCAAATGTTCAGCATGAAAAAACAACAGCAACATCAGTTTGACATATGAGATTACTCAAAGATACTACACCGCTTGCAGTATTGTTTGTTACATTACATTGCATGTTAATAACTTAGTAATTATTGCAGTCGGTGGCGCGTGACCACATAATAACCTTAATCACTGCAAGATATGCCTTAAATCCAAATAATAACTTTTGGAACCAGAGTCTGAAGGTACCTAATCCCTGTTAATCCGATATGGAAAAAAGATGTTGAACGAAAATATTCCTGTATATTTAGTGATACAACCGTGGCCGAGACGTCCGAATGATTCATTAGTATAGAAAATAGGTCCGGGAAGTGATACTTTAGTTTTTAAACTTTGGCTGTATTAGGTACATCTGGCGTTGATGACACAGATAAATATTAATGAATTATTTAAGCCAGTTTTTTCCAGTTTGTCTCCTGCATCTTAGTGCAGGGGTATTCGAGAAGATAAAGCTATGATGAACTACATTGGACGATCTAGTTTAGGGTATTTTTGGATACTTGGATATTTTTTTCCGGTAAAGTAAAGAGTTCAGTCTTTGAGCTCAGAGAAATGTAGATCATTTAACCTGACATGACCCCTCTACGCAAGATTGCCATTTAAAGTGTATCGCAAACCAGGAATGTGGTAACTTTCACCGCGCATTGAATTCACAAAGAAACAATTATTATCGAATGGGACTATAAATCGAAAACTTTCATTGGTTAAGTAATCGGTATGCTAGCCAAGAACTAAATATAATTGAAATTGAAAGCTAATATATTGGAGAACCTATTACGTTTCGATGAAACGCTCGTTATAAACAAATCAATTTTATATTAAGGACATTGTTTGTAAATGATTGACTTTTAAGACACGATTTTGTATAATTTGCATTGGTGATAAACAATATAAAATTTTAATTTTAACGATGAGCTGTAAAAACACAACCTGATTGCGTTTTAACTGGTAGAACCAATTCAAAGACCTTGCATAGAATCGAAAGTTAATACAAGATGAAATATTAGCTATAACAGATTCCTTGAAGTGAATGAAATCAACGACATCGGATTTGCTTTCTCTAGAGCAGTTGTTGTAAAACTAATTATTCATACAACGTGTCTACACGCGATAGATAACGACTTAGTAATAGCCTTATCAACATATTTTTTCATAATAATTTTATAGTTTCCATACCTTTATCAACAATGGCAATGGCAACATCCGATTCAGCACTGCACTAATACACAATCACAGATCACGCATTGATGCATGGTCAATTGGCCACTTGTTTATGAAGAGCAAGTTATTATTAGTGGATTATTAAAGATCTTTGCGGGAGGTGTTGTGGGTGTAAACACGAGAGGCGCAGCACACGTGCGCACGCGAGACGGCCGCGGCAGTTGTGTTCTATGGTTGGTTTGGTAGTGTTTGTTCTCTCTGCGATGTCCGCTTCGAAGCGCGATGACATGACCCAGTGGAAATCGGATGAACTGGACTACCTAGAAAAATTACAGTTAGCTGCTTTGCTACTGGTTAAAGCTTCATTAATTCTGCCATATTTACGGTTATGGGAAGGCTCAAGTTAAGAACCAAAGGTTTAAGAATTAAGAGTTTATTTAGTTAGATATCTATTGGATGAATGATCACAAGAAACGATGGAGACTTTTCCAGTTATCAAAGGGAGATAGATAAGATAACTCTTTAATTTTCCAGAGTTTCTATTTCAAAGGGGTTGATTACAAAAATAGCCTTGCGGTCATGTCGGTAGCTTAATAATGGACAATGGCATGTCAGGCTTCGTTGGTGCCGGCCGGCGACAGGCTCGATACATCCAATTACCGAGGAATGTGGGTCACTATGCTTGCCTCATGTTATAGGCGAACCTGTGTTGCCGCAGTGGCATTTTGTGTTTCACGCGATGTGATACGTCTTGAGCTTGACGTCAGTGATCACTAAGCAATGTTTCATGAAAACAGATGAAATGAAATAATGAAATAAATATTTATTGCACAGAAGATTCGTTTTACAAATGTGAACAGAGGCCCCCAAACTAGGCAGAGCCTGTATCTTGGGAAACCAATTTAATTTTACATGGTCAAGCGACCCGAGTTGCTACTGTGAAAACCTAGCTATTAATAAAACATTTTTTACAAAAACAAGAATAACAAATAGTTCTAGTATCACTGTTAAAAATTATACTTAGCCTAGAAGAAAGTTCGTACTAGTTTAATTGGTTGCTGTAATAAAAATAACTATTGAAGTTCAACGACTTAAAAACATCGACTAAGAAGAGCTTCAGTATCATTATATGATTTACTAAGTAACCACTTGGTTACCACAGATTTTGCTTCCGGCACTGAACAGTTTTTAATATCACAAACCTTTGCTATTGCATTGTAAACCCGAGCTCTAATCGAATCGCCAAATCTGCTAGCAAAATGTGAATTAATGCTAGGAATTGGTATTTTAAATTTACGTTTATTTAGAAGAGTCTTATAGATGAACTAACTGAACCCTTGAGGAAACAATACTATCAATTTAGAATAATAATTTGAGGACAAATTGTTTCTTTATGCGAGTTTCTTCCTTATAAAGAACACATATGTACTTCTCTATATTTTGTCAATGATTTATTACCTTATTAATTATGTTCTGTCAAAAGTTAGTTGTACTCGTATTTATATATTTTATAATCTATATCTGCTTTCATATTGAGAGCAGTTATTTATTTTTATCTCTATGTAGAGTTCTACTATAGTAACAAAAATATAATGCACACAGGAACTACAGAATCTTTATGAAACCATTAATCTAAAGTATGAGCTAATCGAATAAGCATGCCTCGCGAGCATAATAATAAGTGTAAAAAATGTAGAGATTCACATAGCTGTATAATGAGGTGATCAAGCCGCGCAGCCGAGTGGAGATGAGCTCAAGTATGTTTTTGCCGCGGCATCATGACGGCATGATTCTCCAGCGGTTACAGGTGAGTATCTAATGGCCCCAATGTCAAGTGTAAATGCTGTAACATTGAAACTAATTCAAACGATGCGGGTGTGGCTGACCTTCTTCGAAATGTCTTTGCTTATGAAGATAATCTAGTAGTACATAAAATGTACTTTGTTACTTCCATCTTCCACGGTGATAGTTTTGTGGATAATTTCATGTTTGGTAAAAAATACGTTTTTTTTTTATATTCAAACGTCATTTTGGTAGACTTAAGGTACATTTTGTTTCAAAGGTCACACTTGTATGATTATTGTAGAGAGTCAGTGTAGGTAAGCGATAGGATGGACGAATTTAATAGGGGAGATAGCGATCTTCTAACACGTATCAGATTTCAGTAATTGAGTCAGGAAGCCCGTTGAGGAAGCAAGCAGCACCGGGCTATAAGGTTTCCTTGCTCGTCATGACGTGACGATTACGTTATTTCTATTACATTTGAAATAAGAAGCGACAGTAAGTTCTATAAGATCAGCTAGAAAGTAATCGTGAAGAATTATCGATGTCTATTCATAAGCTATCGTAACTTAATATCAAGTGAACTGTCATATTTGAAAAGTCTACTTTGCTACTAACATAACAACGCGTTAAAATAAGTAACTACAGCTACCACACAACCTAATTGAGTAAAGAGAGACAAATGAGGAAAGTGTGAATTATCAACCGCGCCACGCCGCCACATGCGACAAGAACTATTGAAAATTGGCACATTGGGTAATTATTTGCTGGATTCACGTTGAGCAACACCTGTACGATTTACTCAAGAAACACGTTACAACACCGTGTAAGTCTACATGAAAATGAACGTGCCGCATATACGAGTATCTAATTAAAATGAGCAGTGAAATGATAATAGCGCGTATTGACGGCATGTGAAGTATGTCGACAGCAACAACAGATTTGGACTTTATATGTACTCAGTCTGAAACAACGACGCAATATACTATGTCCTAGTTTTAACGCAACAATAAGATATAAGTACAGACAACAGTGACTCAAATGGCCAACATTCTATACGTTTGAACGCTAACGCTTACTGTTTATTAAGGAAAATGAGACACAATAGATTTTACTATAGAATAAGCATTAAACTGTAAAATTGTGTGCCGTAAGCTTGTTAATTCCATTGATTTACACATAAAGTTAATATACCTAGCGGAATAGAGGAACAAATGGCTGAGTAAGCGAGATGTCACTAATCAGCAACAACGTGTGATAAAAAGAAATGCGTGATTTGACGTAACAGAACTCTTTTTCGCAACTGTTTGACAATTCGTCTGCACTATATACGTGTGACAAGTGACAAGATATAGGCACCGACACGTATAAATAACATAAATATTCATTTTTACGCACACTAATATATTCAATTTCGGTTTCGTTTGACAGCTCATGTTTGTTCCTCTATTCCGTCAGGTATATTACCTTAATGGATTTACATAAGTTTGCGACATTTGATTTAATCGTCTATAGGGTACCGGGGTGTAGGGACACAGTATGTTCCTTAAGGTTCATATTACCGAACCAATTTTGTATTGTGTAACAGGGTGCCGTGCAGTCGTCACCGCGCACCCAACTTGTAAACGCGCCTCTCAATATTATAAAAGTTTAATTTAAATATCGTCTTTTACTCCCACTCGCGTGGTCCGCCTTGTTAGGATCCTTATATCCAACATTGGTGACCCCGAACGAACTTTAATTTGTAATACGCGTAAATAATTTGGACAATAAAATAAATAGTGTATAATTAATTAAGTTTTTAATAAAATTTCGGACAATAAAATTTTAAAATAGTGCATTATGACGGACACTGAGAAACCGGAAACGTATCAGCCTCCGACGCCGACACCATTGTTTACGCCGACTACTGACATCATGGCAATACAATTAGCGTCGCGAATTCCCGAGTTTTGGGCGGATCAACCACGCGTATGGTTTATCAGAACCGAAGCAATATTAGCGCCTCAAAAATTAAGTGACGACTCGCGCTTCGACATGGTAGTATCAAAGTTACCAAAGGACATTATTACTCAAATTAGTGATTTTTTGTCAAATCCACCTGCGTCCGGTAAATTCAACGCAATTAAAATAAAACTACTTTCACTCCTGGAAGATTCGAAGGCTAGACAAATAGAAAAACTAATAAGTGAAATGGAGCTTGGGGATCAAAAACCCTCTCAACTTCTGCGAAGGATGCGAGATCTGGCCCGTGACAAAATTCCGGATGATACACTTCGCGTGCTTTGGCAAGGACATTTGCCAAGCACAGTCAAGGCAGTATTAGCCGTGACAGACACGAAGGACTTAGAAAACCTAGCCTCGGTCGCAGACAACGTAGCTGAGGCGACTCGCTCAAGTCAAGTGGCTGCGATAACGACCACCTCTAATACAACAAACGAAATTGCGCTGTTGCGAGCAGAAATAGCGAAACTAAATATTCGCGTGTTGAACGTGGAACGCTCTCGTCCGAGATATAGAAATTTCCATCAATATCGCCGGTACTCATCCAGATCATCTAGCCGGCACAGAAATAACTCATCGCAGCGGCCACAACGTTCAAGTCCTGGAAACCTTTGTTTTTACCATGAGAAGTACAAAGAGAAAGCTCATAAATGCGTGCAACCCTGCGCATGGAACAATAAAGCCACAACTCCAGCGCAGCCGGAAAACTAGGAAGCGAGGCACAGTTGTCAGCGGAAATCTGTGCCGTATCACCTTGCGCCCGCTTACGTATTTTAGACATTAATAGTGGACTTAAATTTTTAGTAGATACGGGAGCAAACGTTTCAGTTTTGCCCGTTAATCGTAATAAGTGTCGTTCACAATCACAGTGTTCGGATTATAAACTATACGCAGCAAACGGAACTGAAATTAAAACCTACGGTGTGAAATCTATGGTGCTAAACTTTAAACTTCGCAGACCGTATAGGTGGGACTTCATTGTTGCTGACGTAAAACAACCAATATTAGGTGCTGACTTTCTCACTTCTCATAAACTATTAGTGGACCTTAGTGCACGTAGGTTAAGAGACCAAGTGACCGACCTAAATGTAATCGCTTCTGTGGTAAGTGTTGCTGAACCTTCCATAAATACGATTAGTCATGGACATCCATATAGCAATTTACTAAGTAAGTATAAAGAGATTACGAAACCTATGTCATTCCAGGAAACTCAATCGCACGATATTTTTCATTATATTGAAACTTCTGGTCCTCCTGTTCACGCTCGTGTACGTCCGCTACCACCGGACAGATATAAAAAAGCCAAAGAAGAATTTCGTATCATGCAAGAAGCCGGAATATGTAGACCTTCTAAAAGTCCGTGGGCAAGTCCACTACACATAGTCCCGAAGAAAAACGGAGATATTAGACCTTGTGGAGATTATCGCCAATTAAATTCTATTACAAAACCCGATCGATATCCTATTCCCCATTTACGTGATTTCACTTATATATTGGCAGGAAAGAAAATATTTTCTAAATTAGATGTGAACAGAGCTTATCATTGCATAAAAGTAAATCCTGATGATATTGAAAAAACAGCTATTATTACTCCATTCGGTTTATTTGAATTCCCTAGAATGACCTTCGGTTTACGTAATGCAGCGCAAACATTTCAACGCTTTATGAACCATGTATTACAAGGCTTAGATTTTCATTACAATTATTTGGATGATGTCATCATTGCAAGCGATAACGAAGAACAACATAAAAATCATTTAGAGATTATATTTCAGCGTTTCAAAAAATTCGGTATTACGATTAACCTATCTAAATGTTCTTTTGGTCAAAGTAAAGTTCAATTTTTAGGACACGATGTAAGCGCAGACGGTATTAAACCTTTACAAGATAAGGTTAATGCTATTGTCAATTTCCCAAAACCTAAAACCATTCAAGAGTTACGCCGATTTTTAGGCATGGTCAACTTTTATCGTTCTCACTTACCGAATACAATGTCATATCAATCAGAGCTCAATAAATATCTAACAAATACTAAAAGAAACGATAAAACAGTTATTACGTGGTCGGAAAAAGCTGAAAATGCATTTGAGCAGTGTAAAACGGCATTACAAAACGCCGCCACTCTGTCTCATCCTTACACCGATTCCACGCTAGCATTGATGACAGATGCATCTGATAATTGTATTGGAGCTGTTTTGCAACAAAAATGTAATGAACAATGGCAACCACTGGGTTATTATTCAAAAAAATTGTCTTTGAGTCAACAAAAATATAGTACTTATGATCGTGAATTACTCGCTATACATTCAGCGATAATTCATTTCCGAAAATTATTTGAAGGTCGCCATTTGATAATTTATACAGACCATAAGCCCTTATGCCATGCATTCACTAAGTCCAGTAAAGATAATAAAGAAACTCCGAGACGAGCGAGACAACTTCTTTTTATCAGTGAGTTTACGACCGACATACGATATATTAACGGTCCCGCTAATATAGTAGCCGATGCGTTATCACGCGTCGAGACTATTTTTTGTCCAACCGTACTTGACTACAGTCAACTTGCAGACGCGCAAGCTAAAGATGAATATCTATTACAACAGATTAGCAATAGCAACCAAACATGTTTCAAACAAATTTCTTTGCCTACTTGTGATAAATCAATATATTGTCATGTTACAGAAAATATTATTAGACCTTATCTAACAGAAGAATTTAGAAAAATAGCTTTTGATACAATTCACAATTTAAGTCATCCAGGCATACGAACTTCGCGTAAATTAATATCCCAAAAATTTTTCTGGCCTGGGATGAATAAAGACTTAAGCGTATGGGCTAAGACATGTATAAAGTGTCAAAAGTCAAAGATAAGCCGTCATACAATTTCGCAATTAGGTAGCTTCCCAACCGTCAATCGTTTTGATCAAATCCACGTTGATATCGTGGGACCTTTAAAAACGTCATCACAAGGATATAGATTTTGTTTAACTATCATTGATAGGTGTACACGTTGGCCTGAAGCTTTCCCCTTAAAAGAAATTACAGCTGAAGTTGTCGCAAAAACAATTTTTAACGAATGGATCGCACGATACGGTTGTCCTGTAAAGCTCACTACCGATCAAGGTCGACAATTTGAGAGCAATCTATTTTTGAATCTCATGAAATTATTAGGGATAAATAAAATACGCACAACACCATATCATCCCCAAAGTAACGGTGCAATCGAACGCTGGCACCGATCTCTTAAAGCAGCGTTAATGACTCGCCTAAATAATAATTCATGGGTTGATGAATTACCTACAGCATTGCTAGGATTGCGCGCCGCATGCCGCAGTGATAACGGAATAAGCGCCGCAGAATTAACCTTTGGACGAACACTTCGTTTACCCGGAGAGTTCTATGAAAGATCTAAGGAAAATGACTCCAGTGACCCATCTAGTTTAATTTACAAAATTCAAGAAAATTTACGAAACTTTACACCATCTAATGAGTCATCACGAAATTCGAAGAAATTCTTCGTAAATAAAGATTTAAAATCATGTCAATATGTTTTTGTTAGAGACGATGCGGTTCACAAATCGTTAAAACCGCCATACGATGGTCCATATAAAGTATTAGAGCGAAATTCAAAAGTATTTTTAATTCAATTACCTAACCGCGAGGCTCGCATTTCAATAGACAGATTGAAGCCAGCCTACATGCTTATAGAGCAAGATAATGATGTTTTTAAGAAAAATGAAATTTCAAATAGTAATGAGGTACAGGACAAACGAATCATGCCCATGAACAATAACTCATGTGAGAACCATATCACACGCTACGGTCGTATAACCCGACCGCCAGTACGTTTTAGTTAAATCTTTATTATAGTTAATTATTACCTAATTAGGTCATTTTTTATATGTAAGAAGATTTTGTTTTGCTTTTGAAATTTTTGCGCTATAGAAACTATGTAATTAGTAAGTAAGTTAACTTTACATTGTAATTTCATTTAGTTTACATATCATTACATATTGTACATATTTATATCATTTGAATTTAACATTTGTATGTAATTGCGTTACAACTAAAATAATTTTGTTTTTGTTCTGATGTAATGTCGGAAAAACAATTAATTTTATAAAAATATAACATTAAACATACGTCATATGTTGACTGGTAGAAATCGACCAATATAATTGCGATAAGTAAATATTGCAGTCATCTAAACTTATAGTTATACTTTTTATAACTTTTTCATTTTATACTTTATATCTAGATATTAGAGAACTTGTTATTTTTCTTTGTAGTTTTTATTATATTTGATTGATATACTTTGATTATAATTACTTATTTAGAATGTTATCAATTTATTTTTACAAAAGTAATCGTAGATGTTTGCTTTGCTGTTATTTTTATTAACGAAAGTATACACTACTTACTTCTTTTCTTTGTTTGCCAGCACATTGTGCATTCTTAAAATAATAATCTGTTGTACCTTTTTTTTTCTAATTGGTCACTTCCCCAATTCAGATTCAACAAAAGCACTCAGTATAATATTGTAAGTTTTACAACTTCGAACATAAGTGAACTTCAAATCTCGTCTAGACCCTTTCAAGTGTGTCATAACTCTAACAAAACAACATTTTTATTGTGTCCAAAGTGAACTATTGTTTTTTGTGACTGAATCCACTCAGGATGTTTACAGTAAGTTCAAGTTGGGTCTGGTACAAAATTTATTATACTTTAGGCTTCCGTTCCCATAACATTTTAACAAGGAGCCTCTGTTCTTTCACTTAAGTTCAAATGCATTTTACCTACTTAACCAACATTTCTAATGATGACTGACGTGCTACACTATTACAATCGATAATGTTATTGTATTTCTTTACCCTAAATTTTAATGTATTTCTTTAAGACTTGTGTTATTTTTTATTTTATTTTTTTCGCTATGACGCGACTTTTGTTTTATTGTGAATTTTTTCGTGTCTTTCTAAAAGTTATTTTAAGGATAGATATTTTAATATTTTTTTGTGTTTTACCTTTATTTTTATAATTAATATATATTTTTTTTTTCCTCTTAGGAGGGGAATGGTGTAGGGACACAGTATGTTCCTTAAGGTTCATATTACCGAACCAATTTTGTATTGTGTAACAGGGTGCCGTGCAGTCGTCACCGCGCACCCAACTTGTAAACGCGCCTCTCAATATTATAAAAGTTTAATTTAAATATCGTCTTTTACTCCCACTCGCGTGGTCCGCCTTGTTAGGATCCTTATATCCAACACGGGGCATTTTCACTTTAAATGGTGCAGGTTATTTTTTCACCCTTAAAAATTTCATTACCGTTTTAAAACATTAAACCTATGAATAATTGTAAAGAATATTATTATTTATATGATTTATATAGAAGGACTAGGCAGAAATGTGTATTTATGTCTTAATTTAATATTTTCGAAGTACATTAGGAAAAATTGGTCCTGTTAGTAACAAAAATCAAATCGCGATAAAAATTCAACTGCTGGAAATAAAATTATAAAATGCTTATTAATGAGTTTTAATTAAGTAATTAAAGAAATGAAATATTAATAATAAGTAACATACTGGCCAAATGCAAGCTTTATTTGTCGCAGAACTTTTTTGATCATACAAGAAATGATAAAATTAAAATAGAATCTTAATTGTAGTTATTTATATAGTTTACAATATATTCATTAGTTATTTAGACGGAATAATTAATTATTTTTTTAAGAAAGAAGTTTAGAATTTGTTGGGACAGTTACTAAATGGACATGTGACGTGACGAAACATAATTATTAAGACTAGTACACCCTGTGAGGTTAAATTCTTACAATTAATTCGTTGTTCTAATGAGTGAGATACCTCCGCATTATGTCCCCATTTTGAGTGATTTCATCACTAACTACCTGTAAATAAAATAATCTGGGTACTACCAATCCGATATCATTATAAAATTAGAATTAATAACATAATTAATAATAGATTTTTTTAGTTATTGAGTACAATGCTTTACATGTCCGTTTTGTAACATTTTGTCCGTGCTATAGTAACGGATCAAACGGTTGCTAACAGGACGTGACGTATTTAGCTCGTTTTTTAAAGTAAAATTAAATACTCAAAAATTATTATCATAAACCATCCAAATGCTATTTATATGCCTTCAACAGGGTTTAAATTATATAAAGCTCAAGAAAAAATATGGATAAATCTTCTGTTAATAATAAAAAATCGTTACTAACCACTATACATTTTTTCTGACCAAAATTTTAGTAACTCGATACCGTCGCATAACTGGACACACCTTTCGTTATTAACTTCAAAATGGCGTTTTATCTTTGGCATTTGTACTCGGGGTTGCCATGAAGACCAAGTTTGCCCGTTAAATTAATATTTTAATAGTAAAAAGCCCGTGACTAAGCAGACATGTCCAGTAGTCGCGAATTCGTAAGACAAGCTTTTTATTTATTTATTTGGTTTCCCCCAGGCACCCGCGAGACGGGTTATACGTCATTGAAAAGAATATCCGTCAAGGCCCAATGTCACAGATCATTATATTTAAATCCAAGATTTATTTAATTTACAATAAGGCAAAATATTGCCTGGCAAAATATTGCCTGGCAAAATATTTGATCTCTGGGTGCCTGGAGGCACCCGCGATGCTTGACGGTAGAAATTTCTCGCGGGTGCCTGGGGGAACCCGTGGAGCTCAATAGGTTAATTATTTTATTTACTAACTGATGTGAAATACTTAGTGTAAATGCTTAAATAACTATCTAACAATGGAAATAAATCCCCGCTATGCAAGCCGTGTCGTAAGAATCTTCACAAAATTAAATTCAAAGAGGCAAACTGTCGTTGGGACACCATAAAACTACACAATATCAATTCATTTTTAATTAAAATAAAATAGAAACTGTATTCTTTCAGGAGCCAAAACCCAAAACAATACAGATTATGGATAAACCTTCAGTGTATTATGCTTTTCCTTAAAGAATATGTTAAAATATATTTTCTAGATCGATTTGTTGTCATGGGACAACCGAAAAACAGCCTGCACCATTTAAAGTGAAAATGCCCACCGGACAGTAATCGAAAATAGTACATTATGAGACAAGTTAGCTTAGGTTGCTCATTGCAAACAAGGCTGTGCGTTGCAGCCCGAGCCGCAGGCGAGGGCGTAACTCAGCCGAGTGTGCAATAAGCAAGAGCTCACGAGTTTCATACGACGTTTTTCAACACATTTGCGAGGAAAAAACAAAGTAATTTATCACACAGCAACAAATATGGCAAAAACAAAATATGATAATTATGGGAATTTTTTTTTGTTTTTTTTTCACACGCCCAACGCAAGAATATTTTGCGAACAAAGGGGTGAGGAGCATACAGCCTACTACTAATACTTCAAATTATAATTTTAAGTGACAAAATGCAAATATTTTAATATTTTATAACAAAATATTGTGAATTATGAATAATTTGATAATAATTATATATTTATTTGACTTTATTAAGGACTTATACATTTATTTATTCCAAAAATGTATATGAATTTTTAGCAGCATAAAACCACTTTGTTGTCAAAAAAAAAACTGTATTACCCGGCTAAATTGGGAATGCTCTGTTTATTCGCATAGAACTTGCAGTAAGGTACTAATTTAACTTTGTAGGGTTAATTCTATTACGAACTAGTGTTTTATATATTATTGCACGCGTTTGTTATAGCTCGGTTTATGGCCCTAAAAGCGATGTATTAGGGCTCACTTTACGAGCAAGTGTGTTGAAAAAAATCTAAGATGTGTTTTAAAACAAAGTTTGTTATACAACAATATACGGTCTGCACTATATACGTGTGACAAGTGACAAGATATAGGCACCGACACGTATAAATAACATAAATATTCATTTTTACGCACACTAATATATTCAATTTCGGTTTCGTTTGACAGCTCATGTTTGTTCCTCTATTCCGTCAGGTATATTACCTTAATGGATTTACATAAGTTTGCGACATTTGATTTAATCGTCTATAGGGTACCGGGGCATTTTCACTTTAAATGGTGCAGGTTATTTTTTCACCCTTAAAAATTTCATTACCGTTTTAAAACATTAAACCTATGAATAATTGTAAAGAATATTATTATTTATATGATTTATATAGAAGGACTAGGCAGAAATGTGTATTTATGTCTTAATTTAATATTTTCGAAGTACATTAGGAAAAATTGGTCCTGTTAGTAACAAAAATCAAATCGCGATAAAAATTCAACTGCTGGAAATAAAATTATAAAATGCTTATTAATGAGTTTTAATTAAGTAATTAAAGAAATGAAATATTAATAATTGGGCAATTAGTACATCATTTTATTTAAAATTCAACAATATGGTCAGTTTCGTAACATACTGGCCAAATGCAAGCTTTATTTGTCGCAGAACTTTTTTGATCATACAAGAAATGATAAAATTAAAATAGAATCTTAATTGTAGTTATTTATATAGTTTACAATATATTCATTAGTTATTTAGACGGAATAATTAATTATTTTTTTAAGAAAGAAGTTTAGAATTTGTTGGGACAGTTACTAAATGGACATGTGACGTGACGAAACATAATTATTAAGACTAGTACACCCTGTGAGGTTAAATTCTTACAATTAATTCGTTGTTCTAATGAGTGAGATACCTCCGCATTATGTCCCCATTTTGAGTGATTTCATCACTAACTACCTGTAAATAAAATAATCTGGGTACTACCAATCCGATATCATTATAAAATTAGAATTAATAACATAATTAATAATAGATTTTTTTAGTTATTGAGTACAATGCTTTACATGTCCGTTTTGTAACATTTTGTCCGTGCTATAGTAACGGATCAAACGGTTGCTAACAGGACGTGACGTATTTAGCTCGTTTTTTAAAGTAAAATTAAATACTCAAAAATTATTATCATAAACCATCCAAATGCTATTTATATGGCTTCAACAGGGTTTAAATTATATAAAGCTCAAGAAAAAATATGGATAAATCTTCTGTTAATAATAAAAAATCGTTACTAACCACTATACATTTTTTCTGACCAAAATTTTAGTGACTCGATACCGTCGCATAACTGGACACACCTTTCGTTATTAACTTCAAAATGGCGTTTTATCTTTGGCATTTGTACTCGGGGTTGCCATGAAGACCAAGTTTGCCCGTTAAATTAATATTTTAATAGTAAAAAGCCCGTGACTAAGCAGACATGTCCAGTAGTCGCGAATTCGTAAGACAAGCTTTTTATTTATTTATTTGGTTTCCCCCAGGCACCCGCGAGACGGGTTATACGTCATTGAAAAGAATATCCGTCAAGGCCCAATGTCACAGATCATTATATTTAAATCCAAGATTTATTTAATTTACAATAAGGCAAAATATTGCCTGGCAAAATATTTGATCTCTGGGTGCCTGGAGGCACCCGCGATGCTTGACGGTAGAAATTTCTCGCGGGTGCCTGGGGGAACCCGTGGAGCTCAATAGGTTAATTATTTTATTTACTAACTGATGTGAAATACTTAGTGTAAATGCTTAAATAACTATCTAACAATGGAAATAAATCCCCGCTATGCAAGCCGTGTCGTAAGAATCTTCACAAAATTAAATTCAAAGAGGCAAACTGTCGTTGGGACACCATAAAACTACACAATATCAATTCATTTTTAATTAAAATAAAATAGAAACTGTATTCTTTCAGGAGCCAAAACCCAAAACAATACAGATTATGGATAAACCTTCAGTGTATTATGCTTTTCCTTAAAGAATATGTTAAAATATATTTTCTAGATCGATTTGTTGTCATGGGACAACCGAAAAACAGCCTGCACCATTTAAAGTGAAAATGCCCACCGGACAGTAATCGAAAATAGTACATTATGAGACAAGTTAGCTTAGGTTGCTCATTGCAAACAAGGCTGTGCGTTGCAGCCCGAGCCGCAGGCGAGGGCGTAACTCAGCCGAGTGTGCAATAAGCAAGAGCTCACGAGTTTCATACGACGTTTTTCAACACATTTGCGAGGAAAAAACAAAGTAATTTATCACACAGCAACAAATATGGCAAAAACAAAATATGATAATTATGGGAATTTTTTTTTGTTTTTTTTTCACACGCCCAACGCAAGAATATTTTGCGAACAAAGGGGTGAGGAGCATACAGCCTACTACTAATACTTCAAATTATAATTTTAAGTGACAAAATGCAAATATTTTAATATTTTATAACAAAATATTGTGAATTATGAATAATTTGATAATAATTATATATTTATTTGACTTTATTATGGACTTATACATTTATTTATTCCAAAAATGTATATGAATTTTTAGCAGCATAAAACCACTTTGTTGTCAAAAAAAAAACTGTATTACCCGGCTAAATTGGGAATGCTCTGTTTATTCGCATAGAACTTGCAGTAAGGTACTAATTTAACTTTGTAGGGTTAATTCTATTACGAACTAGTGTTTTATATATTATTGCACGCGTTTGTTATAGCTCGGTTTATGGCCCTAAAAGCGATGTATTAGGGCTCACTTTACGAGCAAGTGTGTTGAAAAAAATCTAAGATGTGTTTTAAAACAAAGTTTGTTATACAACAATATCACTCAATAAAGATTTTTAAGAAATAACAATGATTTATAATTTTTAATCAATAAATAAAGTCGCGTAAATATCCAATATTTTTTATCTGTGCAGCGTAAGAACCCAAGCGCCAATCACAGTGCGTGACGTCATTTGCGGTTAGCCATAAGTAAACAACACTGGGTTGCGTCTTGGTTGTTTTTTAACTCACTCTAAGCACAGAGAAAGCAATACTAGGTTGGGAACGACCAAGAACTTTAAATGTCATTAATAGTACAAAGTCTTCGTTTTCCATTTGGAATAAGAATAATTTAAACTGTCTTTTATTCTATGTCATTTGGCAGCTAAAACACAAATACAAGATTGTTTATGGACACGTAAAACATTCTAAGTAAAACATAACCTATAACACCTACATTACGTACCTACACACTAAATATAATTATTTGTGTTGTGGGCTGTGTAATAACACTCTAGGTACAGTACTTACATCAAAGTGATCTTCGCAAAAGTAAAGTGGTGAAGTACCTAACAGACATTCCATCGCACTTTCGTCTTGCTAGGTCTAACCCATAAAACTCACCATTGCTTTCGTATGTTTGGTTTTCGAGGTACAACACACCAACGATATTTTTTTCGGTCCATGATGATTAAGAACTACAAAATAAATACTTAATTTATCCAAGCACTGATCACTTGTAAGGCTTGTAGTTTGTTTACTCCACAGATGACGTCACGCGATCTGAATTGACATGAAGTGCTGTTTTCGCGGCAATTTTAAATAAATTATGTTTTTGACGTTTTTAAGTACTCCAAAGGATTTATTTAATTAAAATATTATTTTTTATGGCTTTATTTATGAATAAAGATTATTTTTAAACACTATCTGAAAAGTTGTCCGGTAGCAATAGGGATTGCTCATATTTAAGGTTTAAAAGTAAGCGTAGCGTTCAAACGAAAGTATATAATGTTGGCCATTTGAGTAGAGGGATGATCAGAAAAAGACCTGCGAAAGTAAGATATACCCATGCAGTGCGGGAGACGGGATTCCACATTGATTAGCTGGTCGGCCTCGGATTGGATGGAATGCAACTCATTAAACCGGTAGTCATTTCTGAAAAGTGAAATAAGATTCAAGAGTAAATTTAGTGAAATAGTAAATGATTGTAAAATAAAATATTATGATAATAACGCATAAATGTTAGAATGAGAATAATTAACGTGTGATTTCAAGGATTTACAAAAAGTGGGAGGACATTATTTGCTACAGCATCACTTCTCAACGTTATTTAGAGCCCAGACACACTGAATATTAATAAAGTAAAATAAATAGTAAACATTTAACTCATTTTAGTTTATAGTCATAGATATAGAGCGAGCGCGAAGCGTCTCCGTTTCATCTTGGGCAAAAATGCTTTCGTATGTCCGGCTGTCCGTCTGTTTGGCCCGTTGATGCAAACTGTTTACGTTACCGTAAACTATCGTTGTGTCTCTTTCACTCACACTGACTGTGAGCAGTATATCCGATAGTTTACGGTAACGTAAACAGTTTGCATCAACTCATGGTAGGGCCACTGGTCACATTTCTCAACCGATTCTCGTGAAATTTCTATAATTGTATAGTTTTTTTTGTTGATTAAGTTGACGGAGATATAGGGAAAATCATATTTCAGCCATTTCGAAAAATGTTCAAAAATGTCATGGGAACGCGAGATCTACAGCTCTACAGAGCCACTAGTAATAAAAATATGCATATGTAAGTAAGATATTTTGAATAACATAATGAGGATCAGTAACAGGTTTGAATCCTATAGTTTTATTGGTATAATATAAAAAAAAATCATAGCTATGAAACTTAGTGAAAGATTTTTTGATATCCGTTTAGAAATGGTTGAGTTATAAGGGTTTTGAAGGAAATGCCAAGCTCAATGCAATTATGTGCTTTATCACCTACGACATAAGGTTCGCGTACGTCTCGATGACGTCATAAGGACCCACAAAAATAACAGTGTTTTAGCTCATTTTACCTCGTTAGCTTCTCAGGTTTAAGATATATCAAAAAAATTCTTCACAGTTAATCATGTGGTGGCATAAGGTTTCTGATAAGCCACTAAACAAAAATCGTTACTGATCCTCATTATGTATGTATTGTATTTATGAACCCTAAGTAAGTTAACCCTATATAGGCGATCTATCTCCATATCGAGATCCGTAGCTAGCAAAGCAATAAATAAATCAATAGCCAGACAACAAGTTAAGACGGCTGTCCCGCAGCCAATTAGCTGTAAAAGGTTGTATTATATCGCAGTCGAGTCGGGTTTCATTGCAGCGGTGCACGCCCAGGAATAAGGGAAAGTGAGGGTCGATGCACTTCACCACACCTGCATAGACAAATGGGTTCGAAGCACTTAAAGGTTAGACAGGGGACGGAAAATGTAGGCTTTCTAACTATGCCATCATCCACCATCTATTCCTTCTTCCTTCCTTATGGGTGGTAAGGAGGATGGGCCATAACATAACCCACCACGCGGGCCCAATGCGGATTGGTGGGTGTTAACGACTGCATAGCAGCCGGGACCAACGGCCTTCGAACGTGCCTTCCGAAGCACGGAGGAGCTCGAGATAATAAATTTTTGGTCACCCATCCCATGACCGACCCTTGCGAACGTTACTTAACTTCCGCAATCGCTAGGCCAGGCGCTAAACCACTGCGCCACCGAGCACCAAATGGCTTATAATAGGATAACAAAATTAAGAAAATCTAAATTCTATGTAGTAGAGTAGAGCTATTATCAAATAAAATGATCTCAATAAACACTTTGTAAGTGAAACAATAGTAAAAAATAGTAGCTGTAAGTAAACACAAGACTATTTTATGACGGTGTGTTGTAACAACAACAATACAGTTCAATATTAAAAAAAAGTGGTCCAAAGTAGCACCCAGCGGGACGCCTTGACCCAGTTGGTGACCTGAATGAAGCCAAACTGGGTTTGAGAAATGCTCAATCGAAAGCCGGTGTAGGTAGTATACTTTACTACAACACACATACTGTAGTGTACTCGTAGTAAAATTATTTGTGTATATCTATGCAATGTAATGGATCTGATTAAATTAATTAATAATAATAATGAACTACCTACCTTAGTACGAGTATATTAATTACTGAATCACTGGGCTGTGGCCTACCAATGAATTTCACAAGAATGTCGGGAATGGATGATCAGAAAGATCAGAGTAGTGGGTGTTTATACAAAATTTTATAAAGAATTTAAGGAGTGAGAGCTTGGCTACTGATATTAAGACTAGAAATGATATTAAGATTAGAAAATAGCATTGTGAATGCAAAAATCTCAAATCTAAAAATTAAGACTAAGTCTTTCCGCGTCTCTTTCAAACAATATTGTCAAAAGTGACAGCATCACAATTAAACAGGTGTTTAGTTAATTAGTGTTTAAAAATATTTTGTAATAACACGGTTTATATCTAGGAATCAACAAAATGACTAGAGAGAGACAAAACATAAGTTTTTGACGTAATAATTAGTGAAATAAGGTGTCATTGTTATTATTCTAGAGATTGCTCATTACTTTAATGTCTACACTAATGACAATAAAAACAGATAGGATATTATAATTCTATACCAAGTTAGGAAAGAAAAGACAATATTAAATCCACAGTTGTGAATGATTCAGCCATTAGATAGCGAGTTATTATATAAAATTCATGCGTTGCCTGTAAAGCGAGAGCATAGCGGATGCACGTCATTGCACTTGATGCCTATGACGCACAATAATGAGGAGGCCCATTCAACATTAAAAAAAAACAGTATGAATTGCAAAAAGACATGACAATATCACAGAATACATAATTACCATATATCTAGACTAGAATATGCAACTAATTATTATATTGCAGGATTTTTTGAGCAACTGAATTGCAATTTCGCAAGTCGCTGTATGTTCAATTTATTGGCAAAAAAACCTGCCAAAAAACCGATTTATCAAAGTGTACAATTATAATATGCGTTGCGTAATTCAAAAGTGGACGAGTAATTTATGTAACCGTAGCCTTTAAGATTCAATCGACCCCATGTTTTTTGTGCAGAAAGCACAAATTTTATTAATGAAATTTTCCCTGTGCATCACGTAATTGAGCAGGTTGATCAGGTTTCTGTCTGCGGAACGTGGCATCCAATCATTATACGTGACATTTCAGTCCATATTTTAATGATGAGCGTAGACGCAGGCGCGCCGCGGGGTGCAGGAGAAAATGTTGTCATTGTCGTAAGTAATTACATCCGAAGTAAGATCATAGCGGCCGCCCCGCCGCCCGCCCGGCCTCTGACATATCGAGAGTATTCGTGTTAATTGTTTGATTTCTTGTTCTGGTGAAATGTCAACCCATTTTTTCGTGAAAAGAAAGCTGTAATTGTCCTGCGATTCATACATGGACAAGTGTGCAATGGGGCAGATAGGATTATAATCATCTTACAAACGAACTCGTCTCTGGCTTCTGTCTGAATGACAACTTGAAATTAATCTTCTAAAGCCTCTTAGTGTAAGTAATCCAAATATTTAATTTTAAGTAAAGATAAGTAGCATTGTTAGGGAAGCAGACACAGGTTTTTTTTAAAGAAACAAACGGTCATTTGCCATATTCGGCGAGCTTCATACAAGGCTAACCGGCCAAGCCGGTTCCTCAAACAAATACCCGTTTTGGAAGATATACAACGCCTAACGTCTATCGGCTCTATAAATACCAATAATGCCGATGACATTAGAAATTTCGTCATGATTTTGCTGATTATTAGTTTATTACAGTCATTATTGCTGCGGTCACTGATGTTATGATATTTACCTAATATATGCTGCTGTACCTAACCAAATAAAAATAAGACTGGCACTGTTACAATTATTTACAGAACCTAATCTACAAAAGTGTTTGTGTTTCAAAATGAACTGAAATTGCTATAAGTACGACATTCATTTACCTGTTGTTTTAGTGAAGCTTTGACTGATCACTCAAAATCTGCAACAAGAGAAACAGGACATAAATAAAATATAAAAACTGTTTGTAGTATCTGTATAATAAAACAAGTAACTATCGATATTACCACAACATTCCAAGAACTAGTTACTTTAGCAATATGTAACAGAACATTACTCAATCGCTAATGACAGATATTGGTTATAAATCAAATTATAGGAAGTCGTACAAGGAAGAACATTTAAAACCTAGAACGAGACGAGAAAAAGTAACTTCACATAACATGTGTACTGTGTACGGGTTAATTTACGTGAAGCGGGTGTTTTGTCGGCTGCGAGGAAGCGAAGCACTCATTGTTCTGGTGAACTGTGTTCCTGCATTTTACTTCATTGTTTATTTGCTTAACAAGCTTCTGTTGCGGGTGTTTGTATTATTGCATGTTTTGGATTAAAACCAGATAAGTGACTTTATCAATAAGCAATCTTTTTAATATAACTAAGACTTTACATTAATTAGGCTTGTAAAAAGGCGAATATGTTTTTGAAAGAAAAATTCTTGCATAATTTAGAGACAGGCACATTACTCAGAGGGTGAATGTCAACATCATGCTGATTTTTTCCTATTACCTTTTACTTTATTTTATAGATGTAGAATGGTCAAATTATTTCGAGAGAGTCAAAGTCGAGAGATTCTATTAACTATTTTGAGAGTAGACAAAGTTTTTACTATTTGTTCAAAAAACTTGGTAATGCAGTAAGCCATGGGAAATTAACAAATTATGAGGTCGAATGATTTAATTAACGAATATTTGATGATTAAACGAACTTACCTGTAAGTGAAGTTCTATCATAATTATGCGAGGGTTTCGTCCGAAGAGATTAATATAAATACACATGTAGTTTCACTTATCATGTCGCCAGTATACACATTAGTTTAGATATTTAATTTAGATATAATTTCTTTTTTATTTTATTTTTAAAAAGTCGCTCAATCCGTCACACGCCTGTTCCCGCGTTCGCCGCTAGATGTCATTAAGTTTAGAGATAGATAGGTATTTCACATTAGGGTTAGGGTGGGAGGGTTGTTAATCTCTTCGGACGAAACCCTCGCATAATTATGATAGAACTTCACTTACAGGTAAGTTCGTTTAATCATCAATTATGCTCGGGTTTCGTCCTCAAGATTAATATAAATACACATGTAGACTTTGAGAGATTATGTGAAAGATGTGAAATATCATATTTTAATAAAATTAAATAAAACATGATTTTATTAATTGGTTTTTTATTACAATCACCTATTGTTATTATTGTGTATGTAAGTACTTATTATTAATATTTATAATCATTATGACTTCAATTTACAATTAACTCTTTAATCATTCATAAATAATTGAACCATGTAGTTCATCTAATCATCTATATCTTGTGCCGATACTAACGATCGGGCAAATAAAGTTTCATCGCTTACAGCACTAATTTCTTTATTATAAAAGCGTCCAAATGTATTAGAGGTGCCGCTCCAACCAGCGGTCTTTCTAATCAAGTCAAGGTTGACTCCTAACTTACAAGCTTTAGATGTAGATGCATGTCTAGTGCTGTGAGCCGTAAAAATAGTTACATCTATACCACATTCCTCAAGGGTGGTTTTTATCCAACGACTGAGTGTTTGGCTGGTTATTTTTGAGTGAGGTTTTCTCAAACTTATAAAAAGATTAGAGTTATTATCACTTCGCAAGGATCGGGTCATCTCTAAATAAGCATTCAAACACTCAGCTGGGCAAATTTGACGTTTGTCCCGAAAATATGGAATTATCAAAAGAGGTTGGTACGAGCCAACACGAGAAGTCTTAATAAGATCAGGAATTTTTATTTGTATCTTGTCTGAAAGCTGTTCAATATTATTAATGTCTATTTTGGATAGGGTTTGAACCCTATGGGCAGTAATAAGTGCCAATAAGGTAACAAGTTTCCTCGTAACTACTTCTAGACTTAAAGTAGTATATGGATACCACTGTGCTAACCGGTCTAATACGAGCGATGTGTCCCATGTACTATTGTATTTAGGTAAAAGTGGTCTTAATCTAAATATTCCCTTGAAAAAACGCTTAACTCTGTCATCATTTGCGATATTTGAACCAAGTATCAAAGAGAGAGCAGACTTGCAGCTGTTTAACGTACCATATTGGGCACCAGCTTCAAACTGTTCCGTTAAAAATAGCAGAACATTAGGGACTGATTCATTAAACATACTAAAATTATGTATAGAACAAAACTGAAACCACTTTTTTAAGTATGTGTCATACTGCTTCATTGAGTTTTCTGATAATGAAGCCAACATTATGTTGATAGATGGTAATGGGACACTTCTTCTTATCATCGATGTGGTGATAATATTCCGGCAACCAGGGTAAGATGTTGGTGAACGTTGCGGTTGCTGGAATGAGAAAAAATTAGACCTTTGGATGGTTTAAACACCAAGTAATTAGGACTAACAAGTTTCATGAAAACAGGAAACCAAGGTTGGGTAGGCCACCAAGGTACTACTAGAATGCCTCGGGCGTTGTCTTTAATGATTTTCCTTATTGTTTTAAGAATAATGCTAAAAGGTGGAAAGGCATAAAAGAAAAATTTAGACCATGTTAGTGTGAAAGCATTTGTGGTAAATGCGTCAGGATCTTTATGCCATGATATATATTTTGGACATTTTTTATTTGTTCTGCTAGCAAAAATGTCTATCTCAGGTTTACCGAAGGTCTGTACAATATTATGAAATGCAAAATCTGCTAGTTCCCATTCTACATCAGGGTGTGTTCGCCTAGATTCAGCATCAGCTACGAAGTTCTCTTTTGAGCTTATGTATGAAGCAAAAACTATGATATTTCTAGTTTCACACCATTGCCACAACTCACGTGTTACTTGAGTGAGGTGAGGAAACTGTATGCCACCCATACGGTTTATATATGAGATAGCCGTGGTATTGTCAATTCGTAAAAGAATTTGACAATTATTTAAAGTTCTTGCAAACGTTTTTAAACCTAAAAATGCTGCAAGGATTTCTAAGTAGTTAATATGACGAGATCGCTCATTTTTATCCCAAATACCACTTGCAGTTTCCTCACCACACGCAGCCCCCCACCCCGTAGTTGAAGCATCACTAAAAATTTCCAAGCAATATTCATCATATTTTATTCTATTCACTGGATTATTGATAGCCTTTTGCCACCAATCAAAATCAGGTTTTAAACTTTGCGGTAAACTCATATATGTGTCAAAATTTTCATTGTTTTTTAAAAGATTTAAAAATTTACATCTTTCAAAATTTTTGGTATACAGCCATCCATACTCAACAGCTTGGCATGCAGATGTAAGCAAACCTATAAAGCTCGCAAAGTCTCTAATTTTACATCTGTCTTTGTTTCTAAAATATTTTAATTTTTCTTTTATTTTATTTACTTTGTCAGGTGGCAAACTTACTTGGAAATTTTCAGTATCTATAATGTAACCTAAGAACTTACAGACAGTTTTTGGTTCTGTAAGACTTTTTTGGTGATTAATAATAAATCCGAGAGAAGTTAATAGACTCATGGTAGCTTGTAAATTCTCTAAGCACTGTTTATAGCTATCTGCAATTAGCAAGATATCATCTAAGTATATTGTAGATATAAAATTGCAGGATCTAAGTAGACTAACAACTGGTTTCATTAGTTTGGTAAAAACGAATGGTGCTGTGTTAAGACCAAAAGGTAAAACATTAAATTCATACAGCTTACCATCACCAAAGGTAAAACGCAGGTATTTTTTAAAATCCTTGTGAATAGCAATTAAAAAATATGCGTCTTTTAAATCTACCGTACACATAAAGCTATTTTCTGAAACTAGTTTTACTGCTGTACGCAAATCCTTCAATTTAAAATGTTCAGTGTCGATGAACTTATTCAATTGCTTAAGATTAAGAATGAGTCTGTTTTTACCATTAGGTTTCGGGACAAGAAAAATATTAGAGATAAACTGGCCCTCACAGGGTTCACAAGGTGAAATAGCTCCAATAGACAGTAACTCATTAATGCAATCAGTTATTTGCGCCCTTTCGCACTTAGAGTATGATTGGCTTTGAGGAGGACAGATTTGTGTCACAGGTCGCGCAAAAGGTATTTTGTACCCAGCGATCCATTTATTTATTTATTTGCTTTTAGGAGGATTTACAGTCAAATATAAACAATAGAATAACAAATAGATTTTCCAATGCCATTTACAAATCCCCACATATAGGTTTCTAAGTAGGTTGCATTAACTATCTATAAGATTTTGGCAAGTGGGTATATCTACACTTCTTCCTCACAATAAAAAAAAGATAACAATGAAGAGCTATTTAAGAGTTGAGACAATAGTTCAAGAATGCTTAATTTAAGTTTATGTGAATAAAGATGTTAGACTTAATTAGACTTTAGTTACTTTCTCCTAAGAAAAAATCGTTAGAAAAGATATGCTGGCACAAAACAGGTCAATAACATGGGTCAGTGGGTAAACAATAGAATAACATATAGATTTCCCAATGCCAATTACAAATCCCCACATATAGGTTTATAGGTAAGTTGCATTAGCTATAAGATTTTAGCAAGTAGGTATACACTTTTTCTTTCCAACAAAAACAAAGGATTACAATAATGAGCTATTTAAAGAGTTGAGACAATAGTTCAAGAATGCTAAATTTAAGTTATGTGAATAAAGATGTTAGACTTAATTTGGCTTTAGTTACTTTCACCTAAGAAAAAATCGTTAGAAATGAGTTTTTTTACTGAAGATATGCTGGAACAAAACAGGTCAATATCATGGGTCAGTTTATTAAATGATTTGCATGAGCGTAAAACAAATGTGTTGGCTCTGTACCGGGTCTTAGCTAGAGGTGCATTTAGAATGGGTCGCTGTCTAAACCTCAGTAAGTTAGTTTTTAGGTTTATTTTAGAAAGTAATTCAGGGCAGTCAACAGATCCATTAGCAATGTTCATAAGGTAGCATATGTCACTAATGTTACGTCTTATTCCAAGAGGGAGAAAGTGGTACTTTCTGCATCTTTGGAGGTAATCGCTCGAGCGTTGATTAGTCCTAAAGTCGAGGTATCTCAAAAATCGGTTTTGTATACGCTCTATTCTTAACTTATACGTTTCATATTGAGGGTTCCAAATTTGGGAGGCGTATTCTAAATTGCTCCGTACGTATGCACAATACAGTATTTTTAGTGTTTTAATGTTTTTGAAGTTATGTGATCTACGTATGATGAAACCCATTGCCTTGGACGCCTTTTTTACGACACTGTCTATATGTTGGTCAAACAAGAGTTTTTCATCGTGAATAACACCGAGGTCTCTGATCTCGTGTAATTTTGATAATTCTTGGTTCATTAATGTATACTTTGAAGCTATAAATTGGTGACAGCGTGTGTAAGACATATAAAAGCATTTAGTGACGTTGAGATCTAATTTATTGCGGATGCAATATGTTTCAAATCGAAGGAGATCGGTTTTCAGCTCATTAACATCTTCGGCATTACGAACAGTCTTAAGAATTTTCATGTCGTCAGCAAACAATAATATTTTAGAATAAATAAAGCAACTTTTTACGTCTGAAATAAAAATGTTAAACAAAAGCGGTCCCAGGATGGAACCCTGAGGGACACCAGACGGAATCAGACCCCAAGTCGATGTATAGCCACAAAGTGCAACCGCCTGGCTGCGGTTTTCAATGTAGGATACAAACCACCTAAACAAGCTACCATGGATACCGGCTGACGCCAACTTACTGAGGAGTATGGTGTGGTCAATACGATCAAAGCATTTACTATAATCAGTGTAGATTACATCGACCTGGGCCCTTTGCTCCATACCGGCCGTAATAAAGTCATTAGCTATGGAAAGGTTAGACACTGTGGATCGATTTCTTAGAAAGCCATGCTGTTCATCGCCAAATGTATTTTTCAATGCGGCGTAAACCTGGTGGTGTACGATTTTTTCAAGTATTTTGGCAAATAGATTCAGCTTCGATATAGGTCTATAATTCTGGACCTGACTTCTGTCCCCTTTTTTGAAAACAGGAGTTATGAACGCCGACTTCCATACGTGTGGCATGACACCCTCAGTAAGAGAACGTTCATATAATATACATAACGGCACTACAAGACCGTCGGCACAGTTAATTATCAAATATGGAGGTATTTGATCAGGACCACCAGACTTATGTGGATCAAGATTCTTTAATAATGTCAACACATTTTCAGGGTCTATAGTGACTGAGCTAATAGTTGTGCTTGAGATAGTGTTGTCAGTGATCAACGATGGATTGGAACTACTAGGATGATTAAAGGTCGATAAAAAATAGTTAGCAAATAAGTCACTGATGGCTTGCCCATTGTCAGCTGTATCATTGTTGTATGTCATCTTGTTCGGACAGGGCCCTGACTTGTTTTTGCTTTTTAAGTATGACCAAAATTTTTTTGGATCTTTAGTTATGTCATCTTCAATAATTTTCATATAGTTAATAAAACAATCGTGTTCCAATTCGTCGGCGCGACGACGGAGGATGGTGAAGGAATTGTAGTCAGAGATATTTCCGTAAATGTGGTATTTTCTATGGTGCTTGTATTTTTCTTTTAAGATTTTTATGAGAGCTGCATTATACCAGGGTGGTACACAATAGTATCTGTTATGAGTAAACATGCAAAACCAAGTGCTGCTGATTTAGAACAAGTGAAACGACTTAACGATAATAAAGAAATTGGACAAAAACTTTTAAACAATGCTATTGAGTCTGGTGAAGCTCTTTTTAGTGGAATAACGCCAGAATGCCGAGAGCAAGTAAGAAATGAATTGAGATCTCTTCGAGATTACTTTGAAGATTCAGTAGATACTTTGAATAATATCATCAAAGATATTGAAACGACAATAAATAAAAGATCATCTTTCGATGATACGTTCAACCAAGTACAAAAATGGATAGCTGACAAGGAAAAGGAATTGGGAGAAACAAAATTATGTTCAACACTACCAGAAAAGAAAGCTCAACTGCACAATAATAAAACTATGCATCAGGAAGTTCAGCTTCATCAGAGTATGATTCAACAGCTAACTGACAAAATTAAACTTATGCCTGATGAAGAAGCAGAAAAAAGTCTTTCTAAAACTATCGACCGATATAAAGCTATGTCTAAAGAACTTGAAAAGCGGACTGCTGCTAGTGAATCACATGTTGCTGATCACGAACAATATGTTCAGTTATTTGAAGAATGCCGTGATCGCCTTAATCATGATAACACAATAGTATCGTTTGTCAACAAACACCATTGATTATAAAATTGAGTTAGCCTACCGGCATGGCTCACCTCGTTCAGTGGCGATTGCGGTTTTTCCGCGGCGGCGGCGCACGATACGATGGTCTTGAGGAGCTCGTGGGCTGACTCCTTTGGGCAGGCTCCTTCGACTCCTGAGTCCCCCGTGGCCTGCGACTCGGAGGAGGAGCCTTCCAGTTTAAATTCCTTTGTGGCATTGTTGGTTGTGTTTGTTTCCTAAAGGTAGACGTAGACGGTTTCGGTGGTGGAGCTGACTTCAATTCGGCGCCGGATTTCGATATGAACTTTGCCGTTTTTAAAGTCTCAGCCAGGTCGGAGCCAAAGAGTGACTCATCAATCTTGCTTTTTTGAAGTTGATCCTTCATATCCTTTTTAAGGTTAAACAGGATAAAGTTTCTACGTGTAATGGAGTCATTATGCTGGCAATTGCATATGAGTCGAGTAGCATCCATCAATAGTCTGATTACGTCTGTATTTTTATCAGTGTCTTTTATTAAAACAGAAATCGCTTCACTCACGCAAGCGATAGCAGAGCCGAGCTGTTTTTGTTTTAGTTCTATGCCTTTGTCCCTCTTCAATACTGTTTCAGTAATTGCCGCCTTGATTTCCGGGTTCAGCGTGGGCGCCCCGATGAGTGTGCAATTACTTGGTGGTAAATATTTATTCTGTAGCTCCTTACAGGCATCCGCTGGCATCCCAGATGTCACAACATGCTGCAGTCGTACCGCGAGATCAGGATTAATTTCGTTGCTATATTTTTTGGTTATAGACGGGTCGGCCCCTAACAGCTCCAATAAAGTATTGTCAATCTGCGGCTGTACCTGCTCAGTGCCCGAGGTAGAAAGCTGTGGTTCGGTGGTTACCGATGTGCTAGCGGCAGCTGCGTCGCTCGTGGACGCGGCGGGTGTAGCCTCTTCAATGCAGTTTACAGGGTCGACAGTATGTTCGACAGAATTTGTCATTTCTACCGGCACGCAGTCGTCATCGTAGTACATTGACTCGCTTACGCCGTCTAGGACAAGATTACTTACTATTTATTAACGTAGGCACGTTTTAAAATAGAAGCCATCCAATAATAAAACAAATAATTTATGTTATAAGTTAGGTACTCAAGTGACAACCCGAACGGAAGTCCGCAAGAGTGCCCTTTTTATTGTTCCAATAATATCAAAATCTCGAAAAACAAAAGTTAAAGTAACGGTGTAGTGACAACCCGAATGGCAGTCCGCAACACTCGTATATATATATATCATTATTGTTATCTAAGTGGCAGTCCCAAAAACTACCCGCAGAGTAACAATATTTTCGATAAATACAAAATTACGATTAAGTCAGTAAAGTGATAACCCGATTGGTTACCCGCAATTACGACTTCAACGTAACATTTAATAAGCCATGTTTTCAGAAACGACTCAATATTATAGCATGTAAGCGTTATTACACTAACCTTCGTTGTTTTTTGGCGAAGAATCCATTTCGCTAGAATCATTTGATGAAAAAGAATCACGTCTTTTTCTTTTCGACCGTTTTAACTTTTTCTCCAACTTTTTTATTTTCTTCTTAATATAATCGTAATCATCGTGATCAGAACTTTTTCTTTTACCCATTTTATTGTATTGCTGAAAAATAACGTATTTAACGGAAGGCGACGCGTGTGCACTGGCGGAGCACGAAAAAGTGAATGACATCTAGCGGCGAACGCGGGAACAGGCGTGTGACGGATTGAGCGACTTTTTAAAAATAAAATAAAAAAGAAATTATATCTAAATTAAATATCTAAACTAATGTGTATACTGGCGACATGATAAGTGAAACTACATGTGTATTTATATTAATCTTGAGGACGAAACCCGAGCATAATACGGGTTGTTACCGGATTAGGAGGTCGTTTGTTTTTCATCGCCAATTATCTTAACGCGGTAAGGTAACGGGTTAATAATGTGTTTTAGAATAAACAATTTGAATATATCACTTATACTTTACACAATAGAATAACTTAGATAACTTTATAATGGCCATGTGCATGTGGGAGCAATGCATTGTATTCAGCAGTCACAAAAACCGACTAGTCAGTCATAAGGACCCATGTGGTATTAAAAGAGTCATTTTCATATTAAAAATTCAGTTCATTAATTCATGAATTCTTACACAATACTAAATAATATACTAGAAAAAGTACGACTCGCACCAGATCAATACTCAGACGGGAATCGAACCCGCGACCTTTGGATATCCGGTCCAATGCTCTGACCGCTGAGCTACCGAGTCACTAGTGACATCGCCGAATTTCTTCTAGTATATCCTACTCTTACGCTGCAAGTATTTTTTCTAGTATATTATTTAGTATTGTGTAAAAATAGCATTGTGAATGCAAAAATCTCAAATTTAAAAATCATGAATTCTTATTAAAATATGTAAAGTGAATATCACATCAAAACGACCCAATAACATTTGCAAAAGTACTATTGTCATTAAGATTTGTGGTAACGTTATTGGTTGACTCTGTTTCATTGTTGAGGGTGTTACAAATGAAATCCATGTTATTGACAAAGCGGATGAAAAGCTAATTTTGACTTAGTTACTCAAGCAAACTTGAAAATTGAGATAGGTATCGCTTACGTCAAACTCACGAGTCGACTAAACGTTATGCCAACAATGATTCATTCATTTCTCCAGGTTTGAATGAATAGCTTTTTATCATAGAAATATAAACCGTAAATCTTACAGTGAAAATTTCTTTTTGCTTTGGCAACGTATCCGAATTTGCTGACCTGTCGTGTCTCTCAGACACGCGCCAGCGCTAACCACTATGAATCACACAAATGTTGCTAAATCGGCTGCTTGTGGGTCAATGTAGCGTGTGACGTGCTTCTTTTAAATATTGGAAACGGATATAAGCTTATCAATATTTACTAATAAAATGACGTCGCTATACTGTGCAACACTCTTATCAAGATGGTGCAACTCAGCATCTAAGGATTACAAAACGATTGGTAGATAGTGATATTTAGATTCAAAGTTATTGGAAGTTTTTAGCATCACATACTCATAACTCTCATATAAGTACAAAGTCTGTGTCGTCTTTTTGTGCAGAAAATACTAGGTTAAGAAAACAAAGAAATGTGCATGCATTCAATAATGGATTGTCAATAATTTGTGTCAGTATTTTAATGGTTTCAGTAGTCTTGTCTCAAACAGATATATTTTCAGCTCGTTTATTTGCTATTAACTTTGATGACTGTGAAGGGTGCTACTAAACTAGGTCATGCTTTTGTGATGGAATAAAGAATTTATCTAGTAAGTTAAAATTACAGAATACCGTGCTGACAGATAAAAAATACTGTGTTTTAGGCTCAAATTACCGGTGCATACATTAAAAAATACCGTGCAATTACCGTGTAAAATATAAGAAAAACTATTAAGAAATTTCGATATTTTTAATTAAATAAACTATTCTATTACTACATGACCAATTTTCATATAGTGACTTGTGCTATTATGTATTCTGTGATAGTGGGTGGGTTATCGGCTGGCTGGCAATCGTAAAACCCTTTGAATAATTATAGTCTCTAGCATTTTGAGTTTTAATTTGGAGATGCCACGCCCACCAAAGGAATTTAGAAGTAAATGTAATTGCGTTTCGTTTAACTTTAGTATCTATATTTATAAAATCGTAAACTGAATGACTGACTGACTGATCTATCAACGCACAGCCCAAACCGCTGGGTCTAGAGACTCCAAATTTGGCAGGTAGGTTCCTTATGAGGTCTAGGGGTGCACTAAGAAAGGGTTTTTCAAAATTCACCCCCTAAGGGGGTAAAAAAGGGGATCAAAGTTTGTATGAAAGTCCCTCAGTTTTGAAGCTAGGATCTTCAAATTTTGTGTTTAGGCTGACCATTGAAAATTAATAAATACGGGTCTCAGTTTTTTTTAAAATTCTACCCCCGAAAGGGTCAAAAGGGGGATGAAGTTGTGTATTGAAAAAAATCCTTTATTTTCGAAGTAAAAATAGCTAAATTTATAATTTAGGCTTATGGACGGAAATCTAAGGCAACGTATAGTTATTATTAGTATTTCAACCCCTATGGGGATGAAATGGGGGGTGAAAAGGGGTAAAAAACCAAAAAATAGATATGGATGTCGTTATTGGGGTTTTCTGGGATGACGATTGCAAAAAAGACATTTATTTTGAAGTCCAACACGGTGGACATGATTTGACCCCTAAAGGGGTGAAAATGGGGTTCAAATTTTGTATGGATAAATAATTTAAAATAGACATTACAACTTTAAGCTTCGTAGGAGCACATCTAAAAATAAATAGGCAAACACATAGTCCAACACGGTGGACATGATTGGACCTGGATAATTATGCACATCCAGGGGACGGGGACAGGGACAGGGACGGGGACGGGGACGGGGACGGGGACGGGAACGGGAACGGGAACGGGAACGGGAACGGGAACGGGAACGGGACCGGGAACCGGAACGGGAACGGGAACGGGGAGCCTTGTGCGAGGTCCGCCACACGCGGCAGATGTCTCAAGCAGCGCGCCTAATTACGTAAAAATGGCTTGTCGGATCCTGGTTGAAGGTTCCCTAAGGATTTTCTCTAATATCCACGCGGACGAAGTCGCGGGCAAAAGCTAGTAATTTATAAAACCAATCAGTTTTTTTTTGAAAATTATTTTAAGAATATATATATACACGGTACACGGTAATGAATCATTACCGTAGACCGTGTTTTAGCCAAAAATACCGTGTTTCTACGGTAATTACCGTGTACCTGGTAACACTGCTCGTACCCAAAATATAGTCAGCCGCAACCAGTACCTTAGTAATCACATCACTATGAAATCAGGTAGCATTATGCTCTGTATTTTCGTTTTTCTTAAATCAGAAGACGAATGCCCTTTCTCATCGGAAGGTAAATAATAACACATTATGTTTGACCGTAAAAGTTCCTAAATGGCAAATAAAATAACTCTTGCCACAATGTTAAGTAATATGATAATCATTGTGAATTTGTGAATGCAAAAATCACTGATTTGATAATAATAAGTAATAACTTTTTACAACGCAACTTATGGTGATGGATTGATGATGGTCGTTAAGGCCAGTGTATTCCAAATTGTCGAATTTGAGAATCGACAATTCAACGATAAACAATCAAATATTCTTTATTTTGAGCACTTGATTATATTACGGTTAAAAATACGATTTTCGATCTATTCACTCGACTAAAAAAATATGCAAAGACAATGAAAATTTTCATTAAGTTTATATTTTTTGGATAATAGGTACCTACTTAAAGTTTATCAATCCCATAATCACGAAAAATATATAGTAAAAAAGGTAATGACATATAGAAGAATATTCAACGGTTACTTTTTAAAAAAGTGTCTTTATGCTCAAAATAACAACAAAAACAATAAAAAAAATGAAAAAGTAAGGTTATTTTCATTACTCTTCACACGTAAAAAAAGACAGAGACAGAGTTTTTGGAATATACTGGCCTTAAGTTGTTTGCCAACTTCGAAAAGTGCGTTCAATTAAAATGCTGCGTTACATTACACTGTCTTATGAATCTTATGATTTATGACCAACCGGTGGTTCACTACAATCATTCACTTACGTTGATAATTTACAATTAATGCAATTGTTAGAGACTCTTTCACAGAGATGCAATATATAAAGTGAGATAAATTATGAAACAAGTACTTCTCTACTTCTGATGGTTGAAGGAGAGAATACTAAGACGTAGTACTTACACTTGTACTATTAGTTATTCTGTGGTAGTACTATAAGACATTATCTTGTTGTTAAACAGGTAAATAAAAGAAAAAAACAAAAAATGAATCGACAAACGGCTGATCAGGTTATGGTTACCTTACCATATACTTCCAATCTCATTGAAGTAACACGGTACGAATCGATAGGACATAATATGGAAGGTAAGTAGTTAGATCCCCTCATCAACTATTAAAGAGCTGATGATCTTCAAACGGCTGAACAGGTTTTTAGGAAACATGGCTAAGGACACTCGGGATAAAATTATCTATGACACCATTGAAATGTATAAAACATTTCACACAAAAAAAACTAAACGAAAATCGGTTCATCCGTTAGGAGCTACGATCAATGATATTAAATGTAAAGATAGGTTACCCGCGCTTCACAATGGCAAGACGAAAGTCAGGTAATTGCCCGACTTTCAATTAGTTAGGCACAGTCTCGCGACACGGTAACACACGCGGCTCTCGGCAATCAGACGCAATAAAATTGTGAAATACCATAAAAAAATGTTTTAAATAGCAATGATGTTGGCGCATAACCTATCTTTACATTTAATATCATTGGCTACGATACCACAGACAGATACCTACACAGACACGTTAAACTTATAAAACTCTCTTTTTGCGTCGGGGGTTAAAAAGGTAGGTATTCCGTGGTACATAAGTGTAGTAGAATTGTTGATCACTTTAATCTCAATCTTGAACCAGAAGACTTGATGAAAATAAACGATATTGACGATAGAATGAGTTAACTAAAATGTGCTGTTCTATTTATCTACCGGGTATACCATTTACAAAAATAATTAAATGGTTGCCTGGAAGAAATCGCTTTTCAGCGATAAGGCCGCCAATTGTTCCACTTTGTACTGTCCTTGTATGTATTTATTATGGTGAACAATAAAGTATTAATTCATTCATTCATTCATTCATTCATTCAAAGATTTTGATAGATATGATGATTACGGTTAGGATAGCCAATCGTACCGCTGCTGGCCCTGTCATAGGTATTAGAAAACTACTATGTAGCTTAAAATAGTAGCTAGGTAGATATTAGAAATTTACTATGTGGCTTAAAATAGTAGGATATACTCATACACAGATACCGTGACTAATGAAAAGTTCTATTAGTATATCGCATGGTCTCTATATTACTTCATCATATCAGCCGCACTACACCCACTGCTGAGTATAGGCCTCCCCTAAGGATCTCCACGACGATCGGTCCTGCGCTGCCCGCATCCAGCGGCTTCCCGTAACCTTCACCAGATCGTCGGTCCACCTTGTTCTACCCACGGGGCCTACCCACGGAGCGTCGTCCGGTGCGCGGTCGCCATTCCAGAACCTTTCCGCCCCAACGGCCATCGGTTCTTCTCGCTATGTGTCCCGCCCATTGCCACTTCAGCTGAGCAATCCTTCGAGCGATGTCGGTTACTTTAGTTCTCTTGCGGATCTCTTCGTTTCTGATTCGATCACGCGGGAATACTTGGGAATATGCAAACTAATGCGAAGAATGCACTTTCCCCTTTAAGCAAACAGATCGTCTCGATAACATAGAGAATCGACAATAATCAATTACGTTACGGCGATACACCACAACACACAATAAACAACTAGGCAGAAGGAGAACTCCATATTACATATTTGTTATTTGTCACTGTTTAGAACTGTAAATTTTGAATGAAGCACATGGCGGAAGCTCTGTTGTCTTGCTTAAAAAAAGAACAATAGGAGAATTAATTAAATATTGATAATGCAAACGATAAGAATCCGTAATAACGTTTGCAAACCAAGTCTAAACAACTTCAAAGTTTTACCAGTTTTACGCTAGTACTATTATCTATTCTGTGGTTTTATCCAAAATTACCAAAAGCGATAAAAAATAAAATACGGTGGTCTTTTATAAAGGTATTATTTTTTCCAGTTCAAGCATCTTTGATACTATTTACACACAAATATAAAATAGTGTCATAAAATTGTCATATAATGTGCATGCTTTATAGAAATCGTGCATCGAAAATTCATGGAGGTAAATGAGGAATCTGGGAAAATTATTAATATCTCTACCTAACGTACCAACCAATATCTATTTTGTGACCTAACTCAGCAAACAGATTTTTATATTGCGCAGGATATGGCATGAGCTGCTATGCTTCTGCTCTACCTTGCACTATAATGGTGCTACAGACATATTGTCTGTGCCTACAGCTCCAACCATTCAGCTGAACCACGACAATATCTTCACCACTTTATCATCAATCACAAACAAAGATGGCGTAACCGCGATGAAAGTGAACGTACCTACTTCCGCTCGCACAAATTCGCACTGATAGAAAAAGTCTAAAAAAATATTTTCAATTTGCGAATGACTATGACCAGCGATATTTTAAATTGTAGCTCCGTGAGTGGCTTCATTATATTAGATTTAATTGAATAAGGATGATGTAATGTCACCAAAATATGTTATCAGTTCCGCTTCAATGACTGTTGTTGAGCGATTAAAAGATCAAATTGAGCATTGTACTGATAATAAACCGTAGTACCTAGTAAGATCTTTGGCGTTTCATGCATTTGTATGTTTAACACTATCCATATATCCAGTAAAGAAAAGCAGAATAATTAATAAACTCAAATATGCAGCAAAAGGATATGTACGTACGCACATCAACTTTGTCTAGGGATACAGGTGTTATTTTCATACAAACGAGGTAACTTTGAAGCCTTGGTTTCCTGCCAGGGATGTACTGTACTGTGATCTGATGATGGAGTTCCAGGAAGTGAATGGAGGAGATCGCTATACACACCCAAGTGATCTGACCAGCATTCTAAAAGATTAAAGGACATGTTTAAAAATAGCATCAAAATGTATGGAAATCCTGAAACTGGGAACTCTGACACATTAATCTTTTAGAATGCTGATCAGATCAGTGTGTATAGCGATCTGAATCTCCTCCATTCACTCCATGGATGGCCATCATCAGATCACAGCACGGTACATTCCTGGCAGAAAACCAAGGCTTCAAAGTTACCTCGTTTGTATGAAAATAACATCTGTATACCTATACAAAGTTGATGAGTATATAACACACATTATATCACAATATTACAATACTTAAAAGTCGTGTTCCAATAAATATTGTGTTATATTGATTGAGGAACCGTAATAAACATATTTTTATTTTTTTATTTTAGAATGAGTAACATGAAAGAGTAAGTAGACTCAAGAAGAAATCTTGTCGGCCTTAATAAACATCTGGGAGAAAAAATCAATATTACATAAGGCAACCTCATTGGTCATCTTACACGTAGTTCAGACAAATGTATCGGCGATTCTATTAAAAGTGATTGATTCAGTGCACACCATGGTGCTGTCAGAATAAATAAAACTTCTTATGGTGCTGTCAGAATAATGGCAGTTTCGACTTTCCCATCGGTTGCGCCACGCCTTCTGCAAATGTGAATTGAAAGACAATAAAAAACTGAACATTGTACAGCAAAGTAAACACGCAATTGCGTTCGTAGAAATGAAGATTTTTTAAGTTATAAAATAATTAAGTTAGTCAATTTCAAAAATTCATTATTGTCAAATAAATTCCCTCTTGTAGTTTACTACACAAACACAAAACTACAACTGTTATTATTACCGTTATTGTTACTGTTGTTACATAATAATAAAACCACTAGGTATTGAATTTATTTTGACTACATTATTAAAAACTATAAAACCACTAAGTACCTACCTACATTTGTTTTCACTACATAATTGCACCACTAGGTTTGCTCAATATTTTATTAAAATCTATGCATGTTTTGTAGAAACCAAACAATACTAGCACATTTGGTAGTCAATGAGATAAATGCTTGATAAAATATTTAAAGATATATAATTATGAAAAAAAAAAACGGTCAAGAGCGAGTCGGACTCGCGCACCGAGGGTTTCCGTACCATCATAATAAATACACTGCAGAGCTGTAGAATAATAAAATTATTATTGCAGTATTAGGTCAGCACCATCTCTTGGCCGATAGTGGAACTATTTTTCTTTTCCTAAAGACTTAAAAAAAAAGAAAAAAAAAATTAAAATGTGCAAACAGCGCTCTTTAATATGATACCCCACATGCCCTAGTCGTCTCACTTAAAATTTTTAAGACCCCTTTTCAGCCCCTGTTGTAAAAGAAAAAAAAATTTTTCTTTCTTATTTCCAAAATAGTTGGACAAACGTCATCTTAAACTATTCCAAATTTCAAGTTGATACCATTAGTAGTTCTCGAGATATCCAGCTGTGACAGACAGACAGACTGAGTAACACTATAAGGGTTTCTTTTTACCATTTTGGTACGGAACCCTAAAAATACCAGGAAGTTATTCTATGGAATGTTGGTAAAGGTAAAAAAAGGTTTACGAAAGAAAGTTCAGTTATCAAGTAGTAGCCTTGTAGAATGTTGGTAAAGACTAGGCTGGGTGGAATACAAGGCTGTCAAGGAATGCCCAAGTTCATACAACCTGCGGTTTCTCGATCGTGACCGGCATGACGAGGCGCATTCTCAGACTGCCCACTTTGCGCGAAAATGGAGGAGTCTTGCTGCAATGTGATCGCTCTGTGACAATGTGACAGTAGCTAAGTGAAAATAATTATTCGGAGCTTAGTTCTAAAACAAGTGTAGTTAGAAAACTATCGAAAGTCGGTTGGTGTCCAATAATAGTTACAAACATTCGACTTTAAGCAGCTGAAAATAACTATTAAAATTGTGTTATAATGTGTTTGTAGCTTTTTAAAACTTGAGGCTGAATGTCTGCGGTATAGCGGTATTTTCCCAGATTCTCCAATTCAAGGAGGAAAATCCCAATGATTACGTTCATTGTAGGTACTTTATTATTACAAATAGGTAAAAAATACCACAAAGAACAGCTAATAATAGCGTAATGTCGAATGCTGATAACAAAACAATGCGACAGAGGACGGAGCCTTCAGACCCGCGTAGCAGGAATGCTAAACGGTGTAATGTGCAATAATCACGCATTCCTTGCGCGCGCGCATACATTGCAAAGCAGTTCAACCTGAAAACTACTAGGTATTTAGGCATTTATAGAAAGGATAAACCAATTCTTGTTTTTTACCAATATGTTTTTCTGAAAAAATATTAGAAAAAATCGACTCACCCGTAGCAGCTCAGACGGGACTCGAACCCGCACCCTTAGGATTCCGGCCCAATGCCGGTTTTTTTTTTCAGTTATATTAAGTAACTTAATATAAGTACTTACTCGATTTATTGGTGGAAGGAGAGTTGCTTGAAAAATTTCCCAATTTAAAACTTATTTTAAACAAAAGTGATTTAATAAATGATACAAACTAAACATGATGTTCAAAGGAAGGAAAGTTCGATATTTTAAGGAAGTGTATTGACAGTCACGTCTGAAACGCTTTGTTTACCAGCGAGAAACTTAAAAACCATGTTCGTTCTGAGAATAAACATCATCTCTAAGATCTTTCTTTCTGCAGCTTGTGTGTATAATGATATGTAAAAACATTCAGAAAGTTTTATTAAAAAAGCAATCGTGATTCGTGATGGATCGTCTCAAGTTAAAAGGGATAGTTAGGCGAAAGTTTGTCAACAAATATAATATGTTTAAGGGCCTCATTCACATCGTACTGGTGCGGATGTGGGGCTCTTCAAATTAAAAATAACTTTATTCACTTACTAATAAAGATAGTAAGTATAGCAGATGTAAAAAATGCAATGCAGATGCAAACTATGTTTGACACTAAAGAGAAAGGGACAAAACACTGTGTAACTATTCATCTGCTAAGTATACAATCTTTATTAGTTAGGGGGTAACAATATAAGAAAAAACTAAAAGCTGAAATAAACATTTGAAGTAGGTAGGTACCTACTAACTAACCTCTTAAAAGTAAAAAAAAAAACATATTACACTCATCAACTTTGTCTAGGGATACAGGTATTATTTTCATACAAACGAGGTAACTTTGAAGCCTTGGTTTCCTGCCAGGGATGTACTGTGCTGTGATCTGATGATGGCTATCCAGGGAGTGAATGGAGGAGATTCAGATCGCTATACACACCCAACTGATCCGTCCAGCATTCTAAAAGATTAAAGGAAATGATTCAAAAAACCGCGAAAATGGCATTAAAATGTATAGAAATCCTGAAACTGAGAACTCTGACCCATTACTTTTTTAAAATGCTGATCAGATCAGTTGGGTGTGTATAGCGATCTGAATCTCCTCCATTCACTCCCTGGATGGCCATCATCACGGTACATCCCTGGCAGAAAACCAAGGCTTCAAAGTTACCTTGTTTGTATGAAAATAACACCTGTATCCCTAGACAAAGTTGATGAGTATATGTGTTGTCGGTTGAAAGTTTTGTGTCATTAAGTAGCTAAAACTATGAACGATTCAAATAACAATTCAATCTTCATGATATGAAGTTCATATTATCTTAACCATTTTGAGACGCCATGCTCCACTAAAGTAGTTAAGGGCCTACCGAGCCTCCACTAGCGCCGCCAATCAAGGAAAATCATTACAACGAAATAACTATGTTTAATGAAATTCTGAAAAACAAAAACTAGTATTAGTTATGAACTATTTTTGTATGCATTTTTTTCCTGGTTTGTGTAGTTAAAACCTGGATTAACGTCTAAAGTGGCCACTTTGGGTGTTAAACCAGATTTTAACCACGCGAACACATTTAAACTAAGAATTTAACGCATACAAAAATAGTTGCTAGCAAATACTAGTTTTTATATTTTTCAGAATTTTATTTAACATAGTTATTTCGTTGTAACGCGTGATGCACCCTTAAGTATTCGTTACACGATCGATGGCTTGTTCCGGACGTCAGAATGAGTGTATAAATTGATATTACTAATTAGGTTCAGTAGGTAACACGTGACTTCATTATCGCATGCTCTTTTTAATGAGAGAAAGTAATAAACAAAAATGTCACGCACATTTTGTCAACCCCGACGAATGTGAATTATACCGGAATCTGGCGCATACAGAGAAACCTTCAGACAAGAAATGAGTGGAGTAAAATATTTTGTTTATTAGTAAAAATGTCAAAACGGCTGAATGGCTTTGGATTGCACGATGAGCTTTTTATTCCGGTCAAAGGTTCCCTCTGGAGATTTTCAGGATGTCCACGCGGACGAAGTCACGGGAAAGCTAGTATAATATAATAGTGTACTTTTTTAACCCTTCAACGCCCGGAAAATGAGACACAATATAGAAAATCTATTGTGTCTCGACCGCTCCGGCGTTAATGAATTAAATTTTTGTCAGAAGTTCCAGTTCCGTCTTTTTTAAATTTCAGCCCTGCAAAAGTGACGCTCTCAATAAATGTATCAAATCTTTATCAGGTGAGTTAAATTAGGGTAAATATTTATATCTATTCTGCGATTAGGGTAAGTGCTTAGCCTAAGCATCAAACAATTTATAAAATGCAAAGTTGGTCCATTCAAGGAAAGCGATGATGTTGCTCCCGCACATCAATTTTGTAATATCATTGATAACACTTGATCAACCTTTATTATGAAATTCATATCTTAAAAGAGATACTATTGACAAATGGCAGTGCAAGAGATTAAACAGCCTCTCAATAGTCACGTTCGACTTTTACCGTAAACATATACAGAAAATGAGTAATGTGACTAAAGCAGGATCAACATAGCAATTAGGAAAGGTCCCCCTTTTTAGCTTCGCTGAGAACCAGTTAAGTGCGTGCTTCGCGCGTTATTGTAGAGTTGTATTGGATATAATAACTGTTTTCTTGTAGGTATCACACCGCTGTTCTTGAAACTTTCACATTTTTCTAAATGCTGTAGGCTTGAAACTAATATAAGGTTGTGACTGGTTTGTTGTAATATTACTGCTTTTCCCCTAGTAGGCACTGTAGACGTATTTAGTCCACGTTTCATCAAGTGAACTCCTAACTCCTGGCGATGTAGTTATTATGAAGTGTCAAAAGTAGTGGTTTTATTATAAAATATTTTTTGTCTATTTGACTTAATATAGGTACTACATACACTTTCTCATGAAAGATTTTATTTACGTCTTTTTTACCCGACTGCGGGTTATGTTTTTCGCGCGTATCTTGTAAGTATGTTTGTATGTATGTATGTTTGTATGTAATATTCTTTATTACCTCATATCTTTCAAACGGCTGAACGGATTTCTATGATTAAGATATCGTTAGATTTGTCTTTTCAGCCCAAGTGTTCTTAAGAAGGTGGCGTTATAAAAAAACCAACATGGCGGCTGTACGGTGCTATTATAAGTAGTAAAAAAAAAATTTTTTTTTTAGAATACTGCAATATGGGTGTCAAATTAAAGGGCTTATTATAAGGATTTCAAAAAGGTATATCATGACCGTAATATATAATAACTAAAAAGAGATAAATAAAAAAATAAATTCAAAAAATTCAAAAACCCGCCTGCATAAAAAGACAAGTTGACTGAAAAGATGGAAACAAGATTAATTAAATATTAAAGGCAACATGTCATAATAACATGCAGTCGGAGGCATATAATTCAATCATTCATAATGTCACTTTCTTTATGCATGCCTCCGACTGCATGTTATTATGACATGTTGCCTTTAATATTTAATTAATCTTGTTTCCATCTTTTCAGTCAACTTGTCTTTTTATGCAGGCGGGTTTTTGAATTTTTTTAACTATGTTACGCATAGATTTCAATATTTTCATAGTATCGTATTATCTTTAATAATATTAATATAAAAACATTTATTTCAGACGTTAAACATCTATAGATGTTGCAATGATGGTTGCAATCATTATAAGAAAAGACGAAACAATGGCAAAAACCAGACAGACAGTGATATGGCCCTGAAAGTTCAGCAACTTATGAGAAAGAATCGTAATATACAAACCGACAATTTAAAAAAGCTAATTCTTAGTAGGTACTGAAAAGGGACAAAGGGACAATTATCATTGAAAGTTCAAAAACTTATGCAAAAGAAATCAACAAATGCAAAAACTTATTCTTAGTGAAAGGGACAATGAGGATCAACACGACAATTGAATATATCAATTTTGTATATCGCATCAAATACAATATCAACAACTTAGTAAATAAAATCTCTGTTTAAATTTCTCAAATCCATTAAGTAATGACAAAATTATTGAAGTTTTAAAAAGTGAGTTTAAAAAACGCGGCCGGCATGCGATGACGTCACGTGCCATGATCGCCCGAACAAACACCCGCCGCGCCGATTAGCGGCGAACGTGGCTGATGACGTCAACAGCGAGGGAGCGTTTTTGAGAATGCGACACGAAAATCGCTCTATCTTCATAATTTTTGGTCCAATTTCAATAATTTTTTCACTGATTTTGATGTGACTGTAACTCTACATAATTAACTGAAAACCTCGTTGATTACTTATTGTATGTAAGTATAATGCAATACGAACCATGACAAAATAAAGGAAAAAGTGCTAAGATAATAATGTAGAGGCTAAGGTGTATTCTGGGTTTTTACTTAACCTCAGTAAACAATCTTGACACGTCTTTACAAAGTTATAGTCAATTTTCATCGGTGATTACAAAGAAGTAATAGGAAAATAATATATTTAAAACATGATGTCTTTCATATGTCATATATTCAAGTCAAATGTAGATATTTAAGTTTGTTTATTTTACACATTCTTTTAATATGAAAAACATATGATGACGGTATACTTTTGTTCGAGTAAGGTAGGACTATAATATCGGCTGAAAAGACGTTTGCTTGAAAATTACATTATTGAGAAACAAATAAACCGAAGTAGAATCTATAGGCCAGGTATTTCAATATGTTGATTTGTTGATGGGGAATGTCCGAAAAAAATCAAATTGGCTAAATATTTTTTAATAGGTAGGAATAAGCTCCCTTAGTAATAGAAAAAAGTTTCAGAATTTTCGGTTGTGTAGAACATTAAAAAAAATTAAGTCTCTTCGACTTCACAAAGTATCAGCAGAAGGGAGATTATACCTTTGCTCACCTGCCACAACCGCAAAAACTATTTTAAAAAAAGTTTTGACATTTTGTTTTTTTTTTATTACCATGTTGTGGTTGTGGATTTTTTTTAATTTTTTCCCGCAACCGAAAATTCTGAAACTTTTTTCTATTATTAAGGAAGCTTATTTCTACCTATAAAAAATCAGCATATTGATTTTTTTCGGACATTCATTGCCTCTGTCATTCAATGGTATCAATCAATACCGAATAAAACCTATTTAAAAGTTATTCTAGAACTCACCTGCTACTGATCAGGCGACACTCCGCAGACCTGAAACAAAGGCACTTGAATAAATAATTATGAAACTGTGACATTATTCAAGTCGTTATACTTACAAATGCAAATATCTATGGGGATTTTTAAACAATGAGTATGATATTACATTTAAACACTATGAATGAGTTTTACCTACCTATAGTAGCTGAACAAAACGGCGATAATAATTAGTTACAAAATTGTGTGTAATTTTGTAGTTAAACAACTGACTGCATACAGATAAATAGAAGGTAATGTTTTTAACCGACTTCAAAAAAAGAAGGAGGTTCTCAAGTCGACGGATTTTTTTTTTTGAAATATAGGTAGGTAATCTGGTTTACCGTGAAAGAGCTTCGATCATCTATAATTCGAAGTGAAAGAGTGTCAAAAACGAATATTGCCTACTTTTTCTGAAATTCTTTTATATCTCTTTCTCTAGCTTCAACGAAGTACACTTTGTTATCCGCAGATCCTTGTCTGTGATTTATTCCGCAAGATACTGAACTACTGACCAAATTTAATGGCACAAACATCGGTATTATAACAGTGAAGACTTGACCAGACCAAAAGTTGCAGTCGTGGGCTTTGCAAACGCAGAGCCTGAGCATCGGGAGTAAAATATGAAACTCAATCATAGGTCAACCAACCCAACCCTTATCTGCATTGGTCCTTCATTCATGATCAGTTGACCGTCTCACTAGGAAAACGTATAACGAAATCAAAATATTGTCTAAAATAATAACTTTTTTGCGTTAGTTGAGTTGATTATCTTGCAAACATCGTATCAATGCAAATAAATTAGTTCACATAAACAGATAAAAGAAGTCGTGTAGAAAGATACAGAGTCAGGAAATAAATACTATGAGGATGTCTTATTTAACTCATTCAAAAGCCTTCCTTGCTCGTTTTATTTAACAGGATAATAATAATATCAGAAAATTAATTCCAAAAGGATTATAAGGGTAACGAATGATGTTAAAATTATGACTCCTCTTATAGGGAAAACAATGCAAAGACCACGTCAATGTTTAATGTCTATTTATGTAACAATCATGTAGGTAGAACTATTTCTTAATAAGGTTCTAATTGCTTTCATTATTTTCGAATATTTCAACTTTTATTAACAAGTTTATGATCTATCGATTGACATGATAATTGAAAAGTAAATTAATGATTGTGATGTCAATGAAACTTCAATAATAGGACAATGAACAAACGGCCTTATAATATAAATGTGTATTTAGCCATTTATAGACAGGATTGACTAGTTAGCCGTCAATCAAGGAACCGATGTCCCTAAAAACGCTTCAGATTAAATAATCTAAGCACGTTGGCGGTCAAAAACAAACTGCCAATATTCGAACATCGACTCACCACAAGAAAAGTCGTTGAATCCACACAAAACCATAGAGACGGAGCTAATCCAGTGCTATCCCTTTACAGTTCGTGATAAAGAGAGGATAGTTCCAAAACAAGGTGGTTGCAAACACAAACACAGCACTTCACAGATTATATTTGACGTAGACGGCGCGCGCGCAGGTGCGCGTGAGCACCGACAGCGGAGGACTGGCTGGCTGCCGGCTGCCAGGGCAAAGCCTCCGAGATGACGGCTACACGTTTTGCGTAACCAATCCGAACGTAAAATTAGGAATCGATAGTAATATTTAAATTGTATATTTAAGATACGGATTAAGGTAGACATAATATTTTATGAAGTTTCCTTAGATATGACTGAACTGAACAGTGTTGCATCTGATGACCTTGACTTGTTTTGTACCAGCTGTCGAAAGGTTAAGCGACTTCTAAGTGAACAATACTTTAATCAGCATTAACTTTTAATGACAAAATTTGAGTTTTGTTTATTTTTAAGCGTTTGCAATGTTTTTTGTTAACTTTAAGTAAGTAGCACTATAAACATGAATTTTGAAACCTAAGTATATCATCTTTGTACTTTAAATATATAATTTACTTTTAATAATTTACTTTCTGCATATTACTGTAGTGTTCAAGTGTGTAAAAACTACCTTAATTTGTAATATTTTAGTTTATTCCTACTCATATGATGTGAGCTCAAGATTTTTTAAATATTTTTTCTAAAACTATCTGTGGAAATTTTTAATTAGCATAGGATTATCCATAGTCTTATACATTAAGTTATTTGTCTGTTAATTTCCCAAATACAATAAAATAAAATAAAATAAAATAAACTGATTGATTATCGTTATCTATTTCTTCAGTAATAAAGGAATTTACATAAACAACAATATCAAAGCCCGATAGAAGTACTAAATAATGAGTAACGGCCTTCTGAAACATCAGGTGCAAATATAAGGCGCTACCAAATTTATTTAGTGTTAGTGTAGGTATTTATACATTTTGTTACTTACCATAACCATTATTAAAGGTGTTAAAGAAATACCACCTGCTAGAGTAGGGTTACCAGATGGTATACCTATAAAAGTCTGATTTATACTAAGAAGTCCTGATATTATACTATACTACAGTTGTGTTGATTATTTGCTGCAAATATACAAAGTCGATTGTTATTTTGTTACCAAGGAAATTTACTATAATGTGAATAATCCAATAAATCCTGACATTTGCCAACTCCGCCTGGAATCTTGACAGGGACCAAAAATTCCTGATATTTCAGGACAAATCCTGACGTCTGGTAGGTAACCCTTAGCTAAAATTATACTGGGAGCGAAAAAAGTTCCAACCGCAGTTACTTATATTATGTTTGAGTGTGATAGATAATATAATAATATTCATTGAACCACCCTACAACCCTTACATTTTATGTACCGTAAACTAAAATAACCGATTACGTTATCGCACCATTCTCCAAACAACTGCAACTTTGTTTTGCGGCTGTCTCTACCAGATATTAATTTTATGGTGCATTGAGAATGCTCTGTTACGTAAATGCTTGCAGCCCTTCTAATCGGACTTTTAAAATTCGAGTGGAGAAGACGTAGACGTGTTGAAAATACATGTGGCTTGGCCTTTAGAACTATTGTAGAACAGGAAAGTAATGAACAGTTGATAAATTTTTCACCTTACGCCCATGTGAATGTAGCGAAATGGCCAAGCGACATATTTTGACTAAGGTGTAGAGTTTGTGAAGTTATAGGGATTGTAGAGTAGAGAAGCTTGGCTCTACATGAGATCTGATAACTTTTTGACAGTCTCGTCTTAGCAACATTTCACTACATGAAAATGTTTTTGGTGCAATGATCTTTTCTATCATCTTTAGAAAAGATTTTTAGGGCAAACCATTTTCCCTTAAACACTATACTAGCATTTTTATTATAGCAGACATAATGAAGATGTCTTCAGCTCACCTCAATATCGGAAGTAGACTTATTTTTATCTAATGAGATTAAATATATTTAACTCTGTTAAGACAGTTGAGATACTATCTGATGTGAAGCTTCGCAAAATGAGTGCAGCATCAAGAACGGAATGTGGGTTTTGTTTTATCACGACTGTCGATGTCGGCCAAAAGATACAGTATTAGTGCCCAGATAGGATTGTTTTGTAATTTGGAACTTGTAATTAGATGAAATATTTAATTTTATTCCCTTTTCAATTCAATCGAACTAGTATAAAAAGAGGAGTAGAATCAAAAAAGTTTAGAAAATTTGATTCTTTTGATAAAAGTAGCTGACTAAATTACAAATAGGTGTGCGTTCACGCTTTTTACATTATTATTAAAACTTATGTAATACAGTGACAAAATTTGTGGGAAGCTATAATTATTACATACTAATTTTGTAATAAACCAGCAATACTTATCGCTTTGTCTGAAGTGTAATTTTCCACCTTTGCTATAAAGCTAATGAAGGTTTATTAACGTAATAGTAGTAGTGAAAGTGACATCCGTGATGATTAAGTACCTATTACATGCATCATTGTTATTCAGTAATAGAATTGGACAAGCAGTTGTACAACTGCAACAAGAAAGACAAGCTAAGGCAGACTTACTTTTTGTCCTCGACGTTCAACATGAATTGTGTCTCAAATTAAATGATTCAGTGATTGCTAATTCTAGAGTCAGACTCAGAAATAAATGTCATGGAAATTTTGTAGTTTACGACTATTTCGAAAAGATTTAAAATTGTGAACTCGTATATATTTGCAATCAAAATTTTGCATTAACATAAAAATTAAATACTGCATCGGATAGGAATGCTACTGACGGTCATATGCGATTCGACTTGAGTAAATCTTGGGTCTGCTGAATATATAAATTACTGATTTGAAGAGAGAATTAAATTCTTTAATATAAGAACAAGATTATCATATCCAAATTGAATCTAGCAAATCTACAACCGTTACAATTTCATTGTAAGTAGAATCAAATTGCATAACAATTTCAATTTCAATTTTCAATCTATTTATATCCGGGAAGTGTTCAGCTTTTGCAGTAGCAACATTCAATTCATTCAAGTCAATAAAGAAGATTATGATTTTGAGAGACAGCACAATTGGTTGTCATTACATGGCACTTTATTAACACAAATAAGATGGAAAGTAGAAAGAAATGTTCCCACACTCGTGACAAACTAAATGTTATCTCATTTTGGCTAATACCAAGTAAAACAATGAAAGCATTCCAGTGTAATACATTATGTAATGATTTCGTAATAGCTTGAGAACTAGGGACAAGATTCGGATTACCAGCTGGAGTGGCGCTGATTGTGAAGATTACTTATTCTGAGCAAAAATAACGTTGTATAATTTGGTACACTTACAAAAATTAAAGTATGTTAATTAATGTATGTCTGACATTTTGTATGTGAGAAACATTTGGTATCATATCATACATTCACAATACACGATGAAAGATATTGAACATAATCAAGTTTAATGATTGATAAATAAGTGATTAAAGATCGTGACATTCGTGATGTTAACTAAACATAAAAAAAAAATCAAGAGTTGACATAATCTGCTTGCATATAAATTTTATAATTCGTGTAAGCACTAACTTCTTTTTGTTTTGTTATTAAGATAATAAAATTGCACTATCTCTCTATATTGGAAAGTGAATGAAAGTAAATGCGTAAAGTGAACTCGATGTGTTTGAGTAGTCTAGACAAAACCCGTTCCTTAAATCATAAAATATTATAAACAAAAGCCTATAAGCAAAGTAACTCTCGAAGAAATTGCATAACGCTTCGATTAAAACGAATGGTCTTCTTTAAGCGATAACCGTTAAGGTACGTATTAGCACTAATCAACCTAAGAGAAGAGAAATCATTTTATGGCACCAACTAATTACATGAAATTTACGAATTATGATCCATCATTAGGACCAGTCGTGCCAAAACAAACGGCGAGTGATCACAGCCAAAGCGAAGTTGTTAAACATAATAATTACACGGTTAATCTACTTCCATCAAGTTAGGGTTAGGTGACAATGCAGTGCGTCGAAATCACAAAAGTAGAATAATGCCTAGTAGAGCAGATGAGTATGGTAGTATAGAAACCCACTACGTATGTTGAGTGTTGGTTGGCCATTGAGATGAGTCATCAAATAACAGGAATGGCGTCCTGGCGGAGCCTTAAGCTCTTTTTATTTTTATACGTCTAGTCTACAACTCCCGACACCACATGTGCATAAAATAAAATACAAATAGCTAGAGCAGGTGCTATTGAGGAACTTAATTTTATTGGTCAATTTTAACCGAATAATTCATGTAAAATTGCCATTATACTAAAATATACTACACACACAGTAAGCGACAACGATTTTATGCTAAGAAAGGAGAATACGGGAAAACCAAGAATAGCTTAGAAGGTAATTGGGATCAATAGTTCGCAAAGGGTTAAATCCTTAGTTCTATACAAACTTATGAAATTTACTATCCTACCGATACCGATGACGTAAACAGAGTCATGCCTAGCGAAATACTTACAAGGTAAATTGGATTTGCTCCGTGACTTCATTGTTTGTCGTGCACAAACAGTTTCAGAATGCTGATAAGCTAGAGCCAATGTATTATCAGAAAAGAGGTTCGCAAATTATTATGCATAAGTATTCGTACTCTTCAGGACCGAAATTCTTTCTTTCCATTTTAAGGAGCAAACTGTGATTATGCAATGTTGCTTTCACCAAGTACCACCCTCAGTACAGCTACAGACCTCTCTACACCTTTTACCGACTGTCAGGTGTCAGAGGGGAAAAAATGAAAGTGTTCGACTGTTTTGCCACATCGAGAGAGGCAAAAGTTACAGAGAGGTGTTAATTAAAATTGTTGTCTAATTCATACGATGTGTTAGTAAGCTGTCTTGTTTGCATTCTACGACACGGCACGAATAGCAAACGGTGTCTTCGGTCGTCCTTGCGCGAGAGTCGAAAGCTAATACTTTAGTTAATTTTGCAATGAGATACCGTACCGATCGTAACGCCCGATGTCCAGCGCATATATATTTGGATAGAGTACGAACTTCTGTTTTTATGACACGTATTGACTGCGCGATGAATGCCATAAACGATCCCGTTTCTCTTGTTCAAAACATTAGCCAATTAAAATTATTTGTACTCAATTTATGAAATGAGGGCCGCCACCAACCCTAAATTGGGAATAAGGGTAATAAGAAGAAGGATCAATTTTTGAGTAAACGCGTACAGACAGACTGGAGACCTGCAAATTTGTTGACCTAGGACCTAGACAATAATGCCTATGAAATAAAGCCAACACTTTAAATCTTATCAGGATAAAACCATGAAAGCAGCAACATTTTTCGTTAAAGGAATTGTACTCTATGCTTTGTTTGCGTGGAGCTTAGGTCCTTCTGAAGTAAATCCGAGCATTAGAGTCAACATACCCTCCAGGTGTTTGACCTCATAACGTTTTCGCGAGCACGTCGCGTGCCCATATATGTGTGAGGCCACTTTGTGTAAACAAACCTCCGTGCTAAGGTTGTCATGCCAGTAATCAAAAATTATATACGGAAGCGTATATATCAAGAATATCAAGATAAATTAAATACCTCCTCCCACGGGAGTCTTGCGTCCTGCCTGTAGTGGACTATATGTCGGTGTCATGATGACAATATAATGCTGGCAGTAGATGCTTGAAACTGGTAACCATACTAGATAAATATGACGAAATCTTGAAGTCATACGATACGAGCATATTAAATTTAATGTAGCAACTATATATGGTTCAACGAAGCCAATCTTATCGCGGAAAATGGAAAAATATTAGCTGGTCTTCGACAAGCCTCAGAAGTCAGGATCGTACTGGCAACCCTACTTAGAGATTGTGACTTCTGACATGCATTGCACATAACTCTAATGTAACCAAGTACTTTGTCCTTACTCGTGAGAGATTCGGTGATATACATAGGTACCTCGTTCGGAAGAAAATGAGGCCATTTTTTTCATTGCTCAGGTGAATTTGTAAATTTAGTTTGTACCGTTACTTCCTACGTCACTGAGGTGGGTTTACTTTGTTGGAAGAAGTTGTTACTCAATCTGCAGTTGCACAAAGAAGAGAAAATGGTATAGTTTTTCTGATGTTTGATATGGTTGAACATCATATGCGTATTACTAAGTGATATGATGTCGATAAAGTCGTGTTGCATTGCATCACTGACGCAGGCAGTTGCACATAAACCACTGGAAGGCAGGACATTAACCTTATTCAGTGAATCGTACACAGATTGTCTATGTAAATAGACCTGGCACGGTTCATTAAACTGAAATTCATAAAATCGATGATTGCTTGATTAACAAACAGCTAAGAATAATTAACAAAATATTTTTTCGACTTAGCCTATATCGAATATTTCAATAAATTTCTAGACCAAACATCGTAAAAGTCTAGATTGCAGGATACCCTTAACAAAGCAAATCATCTAAAGTCAATCAATCCTACTTATTTATTCCAATACTACAAAATCTTTTTACATCAGTAATTCTACAATGCTGATTCTAGTTGTTTGTAACCGGATGTTCAACTCAATTTTTCTATCTTTTCCAATAAAAACACGAGATTGGAGTCATGTCTATAATATCAAGAACGCGTTGCAGACATCCGGCGATTCCAGCGCAAGCGCAAGTCAATTTGACGCTCGATTGCAGGCGCTGATCGGCGCGCCCCGCGCCTATCGGGCCGAGCTTTGATCTTCTGATACTATAAGTTATGACTTTTGCTAAGTGCCCAACCAAGCGATGTTTGATGTATTCATTTGGAGCCATTGATCATGGAGCCAATAAGCAACTTGAGCAGCTCCATTATTTTCTCCAATAAGGGCTAGTTTCCTGGTTTTAACCTGTGGTTTAAATTAAAATGGAATAGAATCTAAGAAATAAGTTAATTTGAACTTGACCATAATTCTGTGTCATCAACGGTAATCTTTGTGAAATTGTTGCGGCCGCTAGTAAAATTATAAAATTGCAGCATAGAAGCTTCCTAACGATAATAGTTGAACGTTTTGTAGTCCATCTTAGATAATATTAGTATAAAAATGTAACATGTCTATTTCGTTATTTATTACAATTGTTTCTAAAGCGGTATTCAGACCGTCAAATTACACGACGTAAATTGCTTTGCCACAATTCGATACGAGAGCATTGAGAAACCGATGATCGATATAATCGATTTTATCATATCGAGTGCATAGCGATAGTGTTACGTGAGAGGCGATAATAATGATACTTCAATATGTAAATTAAGAGAGAGTACGCACATGTCAGATTCTGATCATTGAGGCATTCTTGATGATAACAGATTTCATAATCGAAATTGTTTAAAATGATAAATAAAATGACTTTAAATGCAAGATACACACAGTAACTATATTTTTCAACACACTTGCTCGTAAAGTGAGCCCTAATACATCGCTTTTAGGGCCATAAACCGAGCTATAACAAACGCGTGCAATAATATATAAAACACTAGTACGTAATAGAATTAACCCTACAAAGTTAAATTAGTACCTTACTGCAAGTTCTAAGGCGAGTAAACAGAGTATTCCCAATTTAGCCGGGTAATACAGTTATTTTTTTTAGTAACAACAAAGAGGTTTTATGCTGTTGAAAATTCATAATATAGATTTTTGGAATAAATAAATGTGTAAGTCCTTAATTAAGTCAAACAATGTTTATTATTATTAAATTATTCATAATTCACAATATTTTGTTATAAAATATTGAAATATTTGCATTTTATCACTTAAAATTATAATTTTAAAGTAGGCTGTATGCTCCTCACCCCTTTGTTCGAAAAATATTCTTGCGTTGGGCGTGTGAAAAAAACAAAAAAAAAACCCTGCGCGCATAATTATTTTGTTTTTGTCGTATTTGTTGCTGTGTGGTAAATTACTTTGTTATTTCCTCGCAAATGTGTTGAAAAACGTCGTATGAAACTCGTGAGCTTTTGCTTATTGCATACTCGGCTGAGTTACGCCCTCGCCTACGGCTCGGGCTGCAACCCGCAACCCACAGCCTTGTGCGCAATGAGCAACCTAAGCTAACTTGTCTCATAATGTACTATTATATGAAAAACTTTTTATTATCAATAGAGGCTTCTTTCAAAAGCCATAGTATGTTGAAAGGGGCACAGATACCTACCATAGTAAGTAGTAAGAGATACCATCAAATCACGTCACGGTCTCGACTCGATTGAGGGATTGCCCAGTAGGTCGCGGTGAGCCAGTTCACTAAACAAACATTTTAATAATATGTCATATTGCCATCAGCTCCATAAAATATTTAAATTTTATGTAGGTACTCGTTTGGTGGATTATATTTAACGTTACCAGTAGTAATTTTCTGTATTTTGTAATATTATAAGTGTTTGATGTTCATATAAAAGAAAATATACTGTATATTCTTCGCAAAGGCATGCGAGGTTTCTTTACGACTAAAATGTATTTTGAGATCCAATAAACTTACACCCAGCAGAGGGTCCATGCCATGCGGCTAATATGACAATGAATAATGTAACAAACTTAGAATAATAATACCTAGAAGCGTGTCCGCGTATGCAAAGTGAGGCAACTAATACGTACTATTATGTATTCTGTGCTAATACTATGCCAAAATGGCTTAGCTTTCAGATTTATATCCTTCATACGTTACCTAATCGTACCTAACTAAAATTTAATATAGTAAGTAATTTTTTTTTTTATTTAAACGTAGGAAAATTTAAACTGTTTTTAACTTATTCGGTATGATTATAGGAAATAATGGAGAATAAGAATCTGAAAACGGAGCCATTTTGGCTGTTTTAGTTGCCTCACTTTTGACAGTGCGCTTTGTAGAGAACTATCGTGTATAAAGTGTCATTATTCTAAGGTAACAAAAAGAAAAATTCAATTAGCAAAGTTATTTTTTTCCTCTTTATGATGCTAAACATGAAGACCATTTCACATGATGGTTAAGTAATTAAATCGTCAATACAGTTGCCATTGATTCAGTTCCATGACGAAAACAATTTATTAGAAACATATGAATTGGAAACGGAAGTAGTGATATTATACAAACTGATTGCGTACTGAAGGTTAGTGATTCGGGCCAAAGATCTTGTGCACAGCATGTTAGGCGTGCACCGACAACTAGTGAAACACGAGCACAAATTGTAAATAGATGTGATCTAACTCAGTTAAGTCATAAAGAAGTTTTGAATAGGGCTTGGTTTGGGATCGTGTCAAATGTGAAATGAATGTGAAATGCTTACTTGATCATGCGAAACTTAGAAATGATTCGAATCTGATAAGAATAAGTCCATATTGGATAGAAAATAATAACTCAATCTTGCTTGTTACAAATTCTGGCTGGGTTACCAAGTTGCCACGCGATGTTAGACTGGTTAGACTTAAGGTGATTAGAACCCTCAAGTGGCGCCTCATCTTAATTAAATTTATTGCTCGCTAAGTACATAATGTATAAAAAATACAAACGTTGAGGTTAAAGTCAAGATTCTATAGTTTATTTACAAACAATAGGTAACCTTTGTAAAATATAGTTGGTTAGTAGGCAAAAGTGCCTAAGTGGCCACTTTTTGCTCTTTTGCTTACTACTACTACAACGAACTATATTTTACAGAGGTTATAGTTTGTAAATAAACTATAGAACCTTAGATTCAGCCTCAACGTTTGATTTTTCGATACATTATGTACTTAGCGAGCAATAAATTTATTTAAGGTGAGGGCGCCACTGTGAGGAAGCTAATCGCCTTAAAAGAGTTCGGCACAGAAATAATGTGTGCAAACTTTTGTTTCTATTCTATAAACACTAGATAGATAGAGTACAGTAAAAAAATATTATGTGGGTACAGTTTTGGTTCAAAATTCTGTAGATTATCGTGAGGAATTTAGTGGCTTAGCGAGTGTAACTAATTTCCGCGTCCCTAGTCATTGTTCGCGAGGCCAACGATCTAGGTGCATTACACCCCGACGGCAAAAACTTTGCTAAAACAACGACCATTTTAGCGCAGCATCGAACCATAAAAAATTTCAAGTAGCTTATTCGCTACTAACTATTATTTTCATCTACCTACCACCATCGAAGCGGACACGCTTCGGTAATCCACTAAAATATTGAGAGCTTTTTCTTATCAAATTAAAAGAGAGCATGTACGTATGTCCTACTTTTACGTACCTACGTATGTACGTACATACACATCGACACAGGTAGAATTTAACATGGACCAAGATGATTATAATGAATAGTAGTCCAATAATTCCATAAAATGTCTTAATACAGAGTATAATCCTATCCTATCCACAATCTAACTCTGTTTTAAATGGTGCCTGTGATGCAAAATTGGAGATACATTATGAAAAATTTTCGGCATCACTTAAAGTCACTCACTTTCTGACCCATCCATGATAAATGTGGTTTGTCTAACTGACTCATGCCATTAATTGCAAGCGGACATGTTAGCCCAGTAATACAGATATTAAAGTTATCCATGTTTTGCTTCCGGCTTCCGTCCCAGAAAACTCGTCGCTAAAACGGATTTCGATTATAGTATTTCATTCTCAAGTCAGAGTACAATTTTTGTAGACAGTTTCAAAAACAGCAATTTTAAAAATAATTTTCATAAATAGTTAAAGGTTCTTTCCGGTGGTCTATAATTAAAATGATTGGCATAACATATTTATTTGTTGATTTGTAATTCATAAAACACTTTCTATTCCTTATCTATAGTATTGTATTTGTCAGACTCAAAGCCGAGATTTGTAAAAAAAACCGGCCAAGTGCGTGTCGGGCCACGCGCCGTAGGGTTACCTTATACCATACTGTTAGCGGAAAAGTGACGTCACTGAGGGAAGGGTGTGGCTCTGGACGTGTTGTGAGGCGCGTTGGCTATAAATTCGGCCGCAGAGCGCTTGCGGGCCTCTTTTGCATCGGGTCGCCGAGGTGTCAACATCTACCATCAACTTCTGTCCGTTTGTTCCTTGTAAAAGTGCCTACTCTTTGTTAGTTTCGGAATTCCGTTTAGATTTGATTTTTAGTTTTAGTGTTAGTTAGTTTCTAATAAAATTGTTGATTTTCTGTAAATAAAATCGTGTGTAATTGTTCATATTTTTTTATCAATCCACTACTGATTCCTAAAATCAGGCGTGGGATAGGACTCGCGATTTGTGCCTTGACGTGTTTTGGTTTCTTTCCTGGCGCAAGTAAATCGAGTAGGCAGTTTTACATTTTATTTTTGCATACCTACATTCGTATCCGTATTATGTGCGTTCTTGTGTCCGGTAACTACCGTAAGTATGTAGTTGATAAGATAATAGTGTCGGTAAATATTCGGGTAAGTATTTACAAAACTACCCCCATATTTTTTTTCTTTTCGCAAGTGAAATAGTTTTTCTTTGTTTTAACGTTGTGGAGTGCATTGTCGAGCAGCTTTTAGCTATTCATTGAGATTTTTCGCTTTGATAACTTTTGAATACCGTCATAGCATAAAAATAGTTGCTGTCCATATTTTTTTTTTTTCTTTTCGATTTTCTCTTTTCTTTCTCGTGTTTTTGCTTAAAGTAACGTACGTAGTTCCTTTTTAAAGTTTTTAATCATGCCAAATCATAGCCGACAAAGTAGAAGTCGGTCAAGACATAGAGGATCTAGATCACGATCCAAACATACGCGAAGGCGTCATGAATCACCACAAAATGAATTACAACAACAAATGCAACTTATTCTAGATCGCCTCTCATCATTGGAGGAACAGCGCAAGCAGCCTTCACCCGAGGCGAACGGTGCGGTCGCCGGTGGGTCCTCTTCAGTGGTGCCTCTGCACCATGAAGGCGTGCAGCACGATGGAGCATCGACACCACCTTTGCTGGAGCAGCCGCGACACCGAGCGGTTGGTGAAGATGTAGCTGTATAACAGCATCGAGCATCGGTGGCCCAGGCGCCGCCAACGCCACATTCCGTGAGTGCTGACAGCGAACGTGACCCGACCGCAACCGACAGGATCATCGACGCAATACGCTCCATCAATACGGTGAGATCTAACCAATCTTATTATATCTCTAGCTTTGATCCCAGTGTTAACGATATAGACGTTTGGTGTGAAGAAGTAGATCGCGCAAAAAGTATTAATGGATGGAACGATAATGAGTGTTTATCCCGTATAGGTTACTGCCTTAAAGGCGATGCTAAGACTTGGCTTAACGAGTGGGTAACTCACGATCGTTCCTGGAGTAATTTTAAGATTGAATTCAAACCCCTTTGTCCCAAGAAGCCTGATATTGCCAATATTTTATACGAAGTGATGAGTACTAATTCTGATGCTTTCCCAACCTATGCTGATTTTGCCCGTCGTTCATTATTAAAACTAGGTATAGTGCGAGGATTAAGCGATGAACTTATTTCTGCTATAATTATCCGCGGTATTACTGATGTCCAAATTCGAGCCTCTGCTACTAATGCAAAGTTGAAGCCTTGTGAGTTAGTGGAATTCTTTTCGACATATATAAAATCTAATCTTCCTGTAAGTAAACCATTTAAACCAAGTAATAATGATCGTTTTGTTAAAAACAAACGCGATTCTGTTTTTCGTAAACGAAAATTTGATGATGGAAAGTGTTTTTACTGTGGTCAGCATGGTCACAAGCAGTCAAACTGTAATAAGAAACCAAAGCTTCAATCAAGCAATACTAGCAGTTCCTCTTTAAGTTCCCAAAGGGATAACGTTAATTTAAGTAAGATCGAGCCATGCAGTTTTTGTAAGAAACCCGGTCATAAGGTTGAAACTTGTTTCGCTAAGTTAAAATCTGAATCTCGAAGTAAGGATCACGTTAACTTTTGTCGTGAAAACCCGATTGACCCTAGAAATGACATAGTAGTAGCTGTGATACAAGGTATCCCAGTAGACGTCCTTATTGATAGCGGTTCTAGCATTTCACTCATTTCTTCGTCTCTTTTAAAATATTTTCAATGTGCTCGTAACCCTGCTTTCCGAATATTAAAGGGCATTGGCAGTCAGGAAATCGAATCGACCTATTATGTAACTTTGCCAATAGAGTTTCAAGAGATAGCCTTAGAAGTTGATTTGCATGTAGTGTCCCCAGAATTTATGAACACACCTGTCATAGTAGGTACTGACGTTTTAAACCGCGAAGGTGTTACTTATATACGCACACGCGATCGACAGCATTTGACTTACGAATCAAAATTAACACATAATGTCCAGTGCATTTCTTCTGAACCTCAAGGTACACTTAATACTTCTTTGAGTGGTCGACAATTACAAGAGCTAAAAAATTTGATACATGAATTTTCTAAGTTTTTTATCGTTGGAACCGCTTCCTCCACAGTTAAAACGGGATCTATGACAATTAAACTAAACAGTAACACCCCTGTTAATTATCGACCATACCGTTTATCCTTACCTGAGATTTTGAAAGTTCGCGAGATTATAAAAGAACTTCTTGCAAAAAATATAATTCGTGAGTCAGAGTCTGAGTTTGCTAGTCCAATTCTTCTAGTGAAGAAGAAGGATGGGTCCGATCGCATGTGCGTCGACTATCGTAAACTAAACGAAGCAACGGTGAAAGACCGTTTTCCACTTCCATTGATAGATGACCATATTGACCGCTTAGGTAAACATAAGTTTTTCTCGAGCCTTGACATGGCGACTGGCTTTCACCAGATCCCCATGGAAGACAGCTCAGTACCACTCACGGGATTCGTCACACCAGAAGGGCACTATGAGTATTTGAAAATGCCCTATGGTTTGGCGAATGCCCCAGTTGTTTACCAACGAATCATCTCCAAAACCCTTCGCCAACATATTGAAGCTGGCAAGACCCTGGTTTATATTGACGATGTTCTCATCCTGAGCAATACGGTAGATGAAGGTTTATCCACACTACGAGAAGTCCTCCGAACATTGACCCAATCTGGTTTCTCAATAAATCTCAAAAAAATGTTCATTCTTGTCCACTAAAATAGAATATTTGGGCCGCACTATAAGTCAGGGTCAGGTACAGCCGAGTGAACAGAAAGTCAAAGCTCTTGTAGAGGCTCCTATTCCGAAAACTGTCAAACAAGTTCGACAATTCCTCGGTTTGGCCAGTTACTTTCGCCGTTACATATTCGGATTTTCTACTAGAACTGCTCCTATCACAAAACTAACCAAAAAGGGTGTATCATTTCTTTGGGGTAATGAGCAAGAAGAAGCACGGCAACATATTATCTCACAACTAACAAGTGAGCCGGTTTTGGCAATTTATGATTCCAGTTTACCTATAGAAGTCCATACGGACGCTAGTTCTATTGGTTATGGTGCAGTGCTCCTTCAAACTCACGTAAATTGTTATAAGCGTGCCGTAGGTTATTTCAGTAAGCGAACTCAAGGCGCTGAACCAAAACACCATTCTTACGAGGTCGAGACCTTGGCTGTTGTCAAGGCCTTACAGCACTTCAGACACTACCTAGTTGGCGTTCATTTTACCGTCGTTACCGATTGTAACGCTCTTAAGTCCACTCAGAAAAAAAAAGATCTTCTTCCCCGCGTAGCCCGATGGTGGGTCTATTTACAAGACTTTGATTTTACTTTAGAGTACCGTAAAGGCACTTCTATGTCTCATGCAGATTACTTAAGTCGCAACCCGGTTAATATTTGTGAAGTCCGTAGGCAACGGAATTAGGCATTGATGTTCATCTCATAACACCCGAAATGCATCACTCAAACGGACAAGTGGAGCGTTATTGTCGAACACTACTGAATATGATCCGAATTGAGTGCAATTATCGACAAAACGAATGGTCAGAAGTTATGTGGCGCCTTCAACTTGTCCTTAACATAACAAAGCAAAAAACTACTCAGCTGTCACCGTTGAACTTGTTAGTTGGTATTGAAAACGCTACACCTCTCATACGTAAATTAATTCGTGATATTGCTTTGGAAAATTCACACCCCAACCGTGAAGCAATAAGAGAGATGCAAAGGCAAAGAGCTTCTGAACGGCTAAAGCCAAATCAAAGCCAACAAGATGCAACGGTAAATGTTGGTCGGAAACCATCTAAACAGTTTGAGATTAATTCTTTTGTTTTTGTGATTAAACAGGCACAAGCAACCGGCAAGCTCGATTCTGGCATGCGCGGCTCTTACCGCGTAGTCAAAGCGCTTCCCCATGGTCGATACGAGCTGCAGTTGGTGGCAGGCTCGTATGGGAAGACCACTCAGGCTGCGGCAGAATATATGGTGCCGTGGCGAGGGGAATGGACTCCCGACGCGTGCGCTTTATACTTCGAAAGTGAGTATAAAGATGTTATGTCGTAGTGCAGGCCGCAAGAATAGCTAACGTCGTGCTTCCTTCTTGTCGGTATGTGTGTGGGCCTGTAGACCTCAAGAATAGCTAACGTCGTGCTTCCTTCTTGTTGGTATGTGTGTGGGCCTGTAGACCTCAAGAATAGCTAACGTCGTGCTTCCTTCTTGTTGGTATGTGTGTGGGCCTGTAGACCTCAAGAATAGCTAACGTCGTGCTTCCTTCTTGTTGGTATGTGTGTGGGCCTGTAGACCTCAAGAATAGCTAACGTCGTGCTTCCTTCTTGTTGGTATGTGTGTGGGCCTCAAGGATAGCTAACGTCGTGCTTCCTCCTTGCTGGTACCTGTGGGACAGGAAATATGCTAACGTCGTGCCTATGTTTCCTGACGACCGAGATAGCTAACGTCGTGCTTCCTCTCTGGTCTTAGTAGTTAGAGCAATGCTAACGTAATGCCTATGGCTCAACCTTTATTGTGGTTTTAACTCTTTAGCACTTTGCTAAAGAGGCGGTTACAGGTGTTTTAAGTTAGTACTTTCTGTTAACAGGCGCTGACGAAAATGAGGAGTCCACGCCTGAGTAAACTGCCGAGAGTTGCGACGTGCCCACCGAGAACTCGATGCCTGAGCCCACCCCAAGTACCTCGCGTGCTGTAGCAGCGAGTAGCGACCATGTGACTGAAGACAGCATGCCAGTTTTAATACCAAGTAGTTCCGGTTCCTGTGCAGCGGTTCAGCTTCAGCTAGAAGAGAACGAGGACGTTCTCCAGTCAGGAGAGGCCGTGTTAGCGGAAAAGTGACGTCACTGAGGGAAGGGTGTGGCTCTGGACGTGTTGTGAGGCGCGTTGGCTATAAATTCGGCCGCAGAGCGCTTGCGGGCCTCTTTTGCATCGGGTCGCCGAGGTGTCAACATCTACCATCAACTTCTGTCCGTTTGTTCCTTGTAAAAGTGCCTACTCTTTGTTAGTTTCGGAATTCCGTTTAGATTTGATTTTTAGTTTTAGTGTTAGTTAGTTTCTAATAAAATTGTTGATTTTCTGTAAATAAAATCGTGTGTAATTGTTCATATTTTTTTATCAATCCACTACTGATTCCTAAAAATACCATATTTAATACCACTTTCATTTTTCGTCTGCAAAAATAACTTTGTTTTTCACAGTGTTGTTGGTATGAATGACAAAGTTATATTTGCGGTTTTGGACAATATGATATAATCTCGAAAAGTAATTCGGTAATCTCGTTCAAACCAATTTTCGTTGAAAGTTTTTATTAAGATCTACAGCATATATATTTTTTTGAGTTTTCACTTTCTTATTTAAAAAGTTAGAGGGCGGGGGGGGGGGTGGGGGGACACACATTTTACCACTTTGGCAGTATTTATCTTTCAAACGGTTGACTTTGAAAAAAAAATGTCTTAGGAACCTCAATGTCATTTTTAAAGACCTATCTATAGACACCACACACGTATTGTAATGAAGAATTTTTTTTTTTCAGTTTCAGTTCTATGTATGGAGCCCCCCCTTAATCTTTTTTATTTTTTTATTTTTGTGTTGAAATCGTTAAGCGGTTAACAGAATACATCTACGTACTAAGTTTCATCTGTGTAATTCTTATACTTTCGGAATAAAATGGCTATGACATACGGACGGACAGACAGACAGACAGACAGACATGACGAATCTATAAGGGCTCCGTTTTTTGCCATTTTGGCTACGGAACCCTAAAAAGAAATATTTCTCAAACAAAGTTTCTCGATTTTATTAAAAGTGAAAAGTAAATTGGTTCTGGTTCCGAGTGAGCTAAAAAAAATTTCTTTTTTATTTCATTGTTTGTTATGTTGTACCTACTAATACTTATGTAATACAGTTAAATCATGTTCCGTTACAAGCTAATAGTATTATGAATATAGATAAATGCAGTATTACAAGTATGAGTGTAGACTCTCTCCGACCATGCTAAACTAACGAAGAAAAGGTGGAATAAATTTAAAACCTGACATGCCTGCCCATACCGCCTACACCTTGCGCGACATCAAGTATTCGTTCGATAGACCTTTGTTTATTAAAAAGTAAAATCACTTTCGGATTTGCACAGTGCCAATTTATTATCATTGTTACATTACTTATAGGAGTTTAGGACTAGTTGGCACGGAATCAATCATAATCACCCACCAATCCGCATTGGGCCCGCGTGGTGGGTTATGGCCCATCCTCCTTACCACTCATAAGGAAGGCCTGTGCCCCAGCAGTGGGGACATCAAAAATGGCTGATGGACAATCATAATGCCGCTCCTTGGTATCGACCTATCCGACAAAGTATAGAACTATAGATGGAAAATTCGTGTTTCCACACTTTCCACTAAAATTCAGCAAAGAAAGCTGGATGGCTTTAGTTAGCTAGCTACAAAAACATAAATTCATCATTACTTAAAATTTATTTTTGGTGTAAAGCCAAGGACTAAGGATTTAACAAAGAAGGATCTACGCTACGCTACGACACTCTACGAGACGAAACTACGGAACCGTAACGGCGACAGTCGGCTAGTGTTTAGACACATAATTAAGGTGCATACTTAATGCAACGCCACATTAATGTGTTAATCTCCTGAGAGGAAAAAACAAGAAAATCGATATCTCGCGGTTTCATACATCGGATATTTTACATCCCGCTGGTCGGGCGGAATGCAATGATGATACCTTTGCGACTTCCTGTTCGGAGACGTTGCGGGTAACGGTCTAAGGCGACGAATCAATTAGACCGTTATGTTAATTACTTTGTTTGTAGAACGTGCTAGATCGGAAGCAGCCGTTTGCTTGACTAATTGGGTATTTTGCATAAATACAGTTCTTCTGCAATAGCGATGACAATCAAAAAGCTTTAGGCAAAACGTACCTAACTAGTATTTCATCGTTTAATATTATGTCGACCGCTTTATTTGGTTACGTAGCTTCACTCAAATGAGCATAAGTACAACTTCATTACTTCGGCAAGAAAACATTTTGCTTAGCGTTACTATACTAACAAAAGTGATCGAGATAAGTTAGAAAGCGGTTATGTGGCTAAAGGCTTTATTAAAAATCACTTTAAAATCGGCGGATTTGTTGCTGTTGCTTGTGATCCCTGGGGGCCCAATCACGCTAATTTTCAACAATAAAACCAAAGTTAAATCGTTACCGTTTCAGTTTCATTTAAAGAAAAATACTCGCTTTAGTTTTGTTAAAATTGTTGAAAACTATACCTAAGTATGGAGCAAAATGCCAATCTTGGACAATTTATAGAAAAAAAAAATTGTAAGAAATAATCTAATAATAAATAAACATACATTTGCACGCCATTAGATTTGGCAAAATATGTGGAACTATATCTAGCATGCTAAGATCTCAATGTACCATATTTTATGCAAATTAATTATCTTCATCTTTAAATGAGAATTCTAAAGCTAAACCAAAGATTTTAGGTAAATATGACCTAAATGACAACGTAACGGTTTTGGTTTTATCGTTCAGAATTAGCGCGATTGGGCTCCTGATCAGCTACGTTGCGGATGATTAGTGGATTAAGTAGTTGATTAAAAACAGGGTCGGTGGTCGATTATCACCAGAGTGAAGTGAAGTGTCTGACCGACGCGAATCTGCAACTCGGCGTGACCACGACGCGGCGCGGGATGACAATCCACTTTATCGACGCTTGTTAGACATGGGGTGTCATATTAGAAATTAGAAACATGAAAGTAGGCAGATACTACTACGAGAATTTGAGAAATGCCATTTCTATTTCATCGTGAAAATCAGGTGGAAATGCAATCTTGGGTAATAAAATGATTAAAGGTAGGCAGGTGTCCAATCCAGCCCAATGCAATCGAGTGTAGATATGATGAAAGTTCGATTATTACAAGTTACGACAAACTATTATAACCTTAAGCAAAACGATTTCAGTCATAGCTAGTTACTCCGATAGCCTGGTTCGATAAAGTGATCCCACACTGGCTTCGTTCATATTATTATCGTTCATTAAAATTAATCTTTATGCAAAACAAACACGGGCAAGGTCGTCGGTTGCACAATGGGTGGAGGGAGAGCGCGGAGGCTGGTTTCCTATTGTCTTCTGACCCAGCGCTGGTTGATTAGATTTCCATATGTGAACGTTTTGTCTTGTACATCAGTCATTTTTTGATGTCTCCACTGCTGGGACACAGGCCTTCCTTATGGGTGGTAAGGAGGATTCGAACGTAATTGGTAGTATAGTATTAAGTATATGTATATCCTCGCTGGACCAACTGAGATTCTTAAACTCTTAACGTAACGTTGGGACACAACACACTCACTATCTAGCAATTTATCTTTTTATTAATCTCATTTTTCTTCTAATAAGCTAACTTTTTTACGTTACTCAATGCATAGCTAATATTGAAAAATAAGGATTGCAAAGACGTCAGAGACTTCGCGAGAATATCGAGAGGCGGAAAAAGTCGGAACAGAACTTGATCCAATCTCTCATTTCTGATAATTTCATTGGTGACTCAGCTATCGGGAAACTGCCACCGTGGTTATAGGTAATCTTTGCCCGTGGCCCGTGGCTACGGATGGCTCTACAAGGTTGTATTTCGCGAGAGGCGAATACCGACGGCAAAGACACTTGACTCACTAACTGGTTTTAATGTTTTATATTATTGGCCCGACATCAGCATAAAGCATCATGCGAGCTTTTTTAACTAGTACTTATGAAATACAGTTTTCCTCCGTTTTAAAATTAAACAGCAATTGCAAAAAAATTATTGATAAGGAAGGAAGACAAATTAAATTAAAGTAAGATTTTGTAGCCTGAAGAAATAGCCTGAAGAATTGGTCATATTATGGTGAAATTACTCGTATTTACAAGCTTTGATTAAAAACTCAATGAGATTAAGTTTTTAGAAGATAATAAGGAACTAAATTATAAATCAGAAAAAAATACATTCAACTGTCAATACTTATAGCAAAATACTGTTAATTTGTTTCTGTTTGAAGTTTCATTAATTCATAGATTATGCGGTAATATTATCCTAATATTATAAAATCTAAAGTAAGTGTGATTGTTTATTTGTTACGCATCACATCTTACTACTCAACCAATCATCACATAATTTTGCATAAACATTGTCAGCGGTACAGAAAAGGTCATAGGGTAGGTAGGTACCTTCCATCCAGAAAAGAGTACAGTTCCTGAGGGATACAAATATCCACGCAGATAAAGTCACTGGCGGATGCTAATATTAATATATTTTTCTTTCTCATCAATCTGTCATGCTAATAAACATAATGAAGTTGTTAAAACCATTCTGTTTGATGTTAATTTTGCAAAGACAAGAAAAATCTTTATTTATTTTACATCTTGTCACTAATTAGTTTTAGTATAGTAAATGGAACACTAGAATGACTAAAAACATGAATAAACTCTTCAAAAAAACAAAGCTAGTTTTATAAAAATAAAAGTAGAAGTCCTTTAGGTCTCTAAGCAAGGGCACCAACAACTTATAAAATTATTAAAGTCCCAAATCATGGATTAAAGTTTAGGTGAAATTTGCTTTTTAAGAAAAACATTAATTCATTCTCTAACTTTTAATATTCTTTTGTTTTCCCTTTTGCGAGTAAGAAAAGAAGAAGTACCTACATCGACGGCAGCAAAGAATAAAGAGACATCTCCATTTTTTACAATAAGTTCTTTGTAATTTTACAAGTTATTAAAGTTTCATTTTTTTTAAACACTCTCCTGAAAAGTAATGATTTTGTAGATAGCCTCTTATTTTTTGCTGGGCCGTCAATATAATATGTAAGATGCGTGTATTATTATTTAGAAAATAATAAAGATGTGTGTCAGTATATGTATTCTGTGGTATAAGTGCCTATCATGTATCGAAACAATATTTACATTTTGAGAATAAAATGAAAATGTGTTAAAAAAACAGAATCGTGAATGCTAAAAATCTAAAATTTAATAAGATTACTATACAGTTTGACAATAATAATAGGTGAAAAAACTACCATGAAAATGAAAACTAAAGGATCAATCATTCACTATCTTCCGCCAGCGACTCCACATGGACATTCAGAAAATCCCTAGAATCTGTGAGCGGGATGCTATAAAATATCTGTGTGCAAATTTCATCTGAATCCCTTCAGTCTTGAGTGAATAACAACAAACATCCAAACTTTTACCATAATATTAGTAGGAAAGAAGGAGGATTAGTGATTCCCGAATGATTGGCTTTGATTTTGATTTGATTACAATAGGGTTCAACCAATTTTTGGAACCATTGTTTCTTACAATTACGTTTTATACCTTTGATTACTTTCAAAGGGTTCACAATTTAGGTACAAATTAGAAAAACTTACCAGTCAGTCCTAGGTAGGTAGATAATAAACTTGAACCTACAATAATATTATTCAAATAAGATGAAATAACTTTTTGCAAAACTTTTTACCACACACCACACTTATTATTTGCTTTAATTTTTATTTTTCTACAGTTAGGTACCAGTATTCCAGTTTCCTTCCTCTTGGCTCTTTGTTTTGTTTGTTGTTGTTGAATGTCATTTTGGTTGTTTTTTTTTATTTTGACACAAGTCAATCATGACACTAGGTGCATTCTCGCAGACCAATTGCTAAGTCATCGATCGCGAGGGGTATAGGATCAAAATAAAGCTCGTTGGATAGTTTTTCTCAACTGTGAATGCTAAACAGATCGTCTTTGAATTCCATTTTAATCAAATCAAATTTTAATCTATCTTATCCACTAAATACTTAATCTCAATTAATTCTAGCTAAATAATATTGTAGAAAAACCGATGTAGGCATTATAGGGAAATTCAAAGGCAGCTTAGATTTGCGTTACCAGTCGCTACGCTGCGATGGCGTCAAAATTAATATGGCGTCGGAAACATGTTCTTTGCAACAGGTGTTGTAGTTTTTATTGATTTTAAATAGTTTTTAAAACGGTCTTAACTACAAGAATAAAGTGAATGCCACTTCAGTTTCATTGAATAACACTCGAAAAAAGGGAGAATCCCATGTCCATCAGCCATTTTTGATGTCCCTACTACTTGGGCACAGGCCTTCCTTATGGGTGGTAAGGATGAGCCATAACCCACCACGCGGGCCCAATGCGGATTGGTGGGTGTTAACGACTGCAAATGCGGCCGGAACCAACGGCTTAACGTGCCATCCGAAGCACGGAGGAGCTCGAGATAATACAGTTTTGGTCACCCATCCCATGACCGACCCTTGCGAACGTTGCTTAACTTCCGCAATCGCTGGGCCAGGCGCTAAATCACTGCGCCACCGAGCTCCGCAAGAAACCTATAGCTGCTTAGAATCAAACCTATTGTTGGAAACATAATTATGGTAGAAAAACCGATTGTTAAATTCGTATCAAACCAGCTAAATTAATAAACAGACTGTCGGAATCAATCACAGCTAATTTAATATGATTAGGATCAAAGACGAATTAAATGAAAAGTTTTCTACATATTTTGACATAACACTTAGTCCAATTGAACTTAACTTAATGCTTACCTTCATTAAAAATCACTTTCTGATAAACTAATTTCATTTGCAATTAAGCAAGAAATATAAAATTTAATACTACTAATAAAAGATGTTTATTTTGCAAATGGATTCATGCACGTTTAGCTGTATTTAGTGTTGTAAAAAAACTGTTTTTTTTTCAACATTGTGAAAAAATAAAGTTGTTTTTTTCATGTTACATTTTACTAGCTGTGTTTGATTCTACACCCCACCTCACACATCCATCATTTTACTTTCTATGGTTAAAGAAAATGTATTCTATGGTGATCGATCACTGAGCGATTAGTCTGCTGGACTAGAATGCACCCATAGACTAAACGTGCAAACGTGCAGCCAAGCAAGCCACGTAGCGCAGAGGTATTTTTTGATGAATTGATATTGTATTATTGATGTTGAAATAATATTGTAGAATTATATGATTTGAAGAGCTTAATAGAAAAGAGTTTTGTCTTGGGTAAACAATGTTTTTTGCCTTATTAATTGAGACTAAAAAAAAATGGTTTGGCTGTATGGCGCGAAATGAGCCTTTGCCTTTTCTGTTCCAAGCGGATAAAATGGAATTTAAAAAATGGTTGCCATAGTAACCGATGACATTGACATTACAAATACAAAACAAAAACAATCACAGCCGCGCTTTGTTTGTTCGTAGAAACGTAGTGATTATATTCTCTTTGGTTCGTAGGCCGCGAACCGCGAATGCGACCGCGATTTCGATGATAAGTACATCTTTTACTTCTTTCTTTCTTTGGGTTGCGCCAATATCGCAATAATAAATATGTACATTTAGAACTAAAATTATTGCTAAAATGACCAATATGTCTCGTTGGCTGGACGTGGAAGTAGGTAATGATGACATAGAACTGAATACATTGCCCTCGAACCTGGCTCTGGTGGATCTTCACAACGATAACGAGTACAAGTTACTTGTCGGGGACTTAGGGAAGGGCGAAGAAGGGCCTACACTTAAGGTAATTTTGTTTTGCAACATATTTCTCATTTACAACATCGAGTTCATAAACTAGGTACCCACGTTATGTTAGAAGGATGGCTTATTCCGTTTGTGGCTATTTAAGGGTGGATCCCTTAAACAGCCACCCTAGGATGGTTACTCGGAAAACGCGTATTCATCTATCCACCCCATCACTATCAAGATGAACACACGTTTTCCCTGCCTGTTTTAGGGTGAATAAACAGAATAAACCAGAAGGATTAATGTGTTTTAGTGATTATTTTTAATTTTTGTTTAAGGTTTTTCGAGGTGCAATGCAGATGTTGGACATCCCTTTGCCAGATTTACCGCTGGGAGTGGTTGGGTTTTATGCTAACGAAGCAGTACCAAGAAGTTCGCCTGTGATAGCTGTTGCATTCAGTTCGTGCATATATATCTACAGGAGTATGAAGCTGTTTTACAAGTATTATTTACCATCAATTGACCTAAGTACCAGTGAATCTGAGATTTGGAAACAGGTACAAAACTATTTTGTTATTTTACATGATATGGATACATCGAAATAGTCGGACTGACTTCCCTTCTCAATGTTTTTTTTCCTATCACAGGCCAGCTGGAAAAAAAAAAATTGAAATAAGCTGCCCTTGTACATTTCTTCTGTCCAATTAATTTCTGATTAAACTTGTGTGTGTGTACAGAATTAATCAATAAAAAATAAAACAAAAAATTGTATAACGATTTTCAACTGGAATTGGATTTGATTGCTAGTAACTTAGACAGCAACACCAAACCACGCACTCATTGCTTATGTTTATCGGACCACGAAACAGGACAGAGTATATCCTTTGAACTAACTAATAACAATCACTATATTAAGAAATTGAAACACTGGTTCGAATACAAACGTGACATGTGTAACCATAATTTACAAAAATTTATAGACTGCATTTCCTCCCTTACTTTCAATGACGTACTTGAACAACAAGATGCAGAGAAGGCATTTAACACTTTTCATGAGCATCTTATAATGTTCTTTAATTTATGTTTTCCTATTATCAAAGTAAAAAAGACCAGTAAACCAATAAAAAATATGTGGTTAAGCAAGGGTATTAAGCGTTGTTGCCTTCATAAGCGAAAACTTTATATTAATTATCGGCTGGCATCATCGAATAAAAGACATAACAGAAAGACATATCTTAATTATAATAAAATATTGAAGAAATGTATATTGCAAGCGCAAAAAAATATTAATACCCATTTTATATCTAAAGCAAAAAATGTTTGCAAAACGTCGTGGGATATAATAAAAAAATATGTACAAGTAGAAAATTCAAAAAATGACATAAATGAAATAAAATTAAATAATAAATGTATAACGAAACCAGATGACATATGTAATGAATTCAATAATTATTTTATAAATTTGACGAATGATAATAATATTAATGTTGACGACCAAAGAAAAGTATTAAGTAACATAAAGTCTCACATAAATAGTATATATTTGACACCTGTTAATGAAGATGACATTCACAAAATAATAAAGGGACTTAAGAATACTAATTCTACTGGTTATGACAATATTTCAACTGACATTATCAAAAAGATAGCTAGGTATATTGTTGTACCGTTGACTCATATAATAAATCTTACAATAGAACAGGGCCATTTTCCATCAAAACTTAAATGGTCAGTTGTCAAACCACTGTACAAGAATGGATCACATCTGGAATTAAATAATTATAGACCCATTACACTTATATCTATCTTTTCAAAAATTTTAGAATTATTCATTTATAACTTCGCAAAACCTTTTAAGAAATGAGCAGTTTGGTTTCCGAAAAAATTGCTCAACCACTTTAGCAATTTTCCACTTAATTAAAGAAGTGACACAAAGTCTGGATTGCGGAATGTCTACATCTTCTATATTTATAAAATCGTAAACTGAATGACTGACTGACTGACTGACTGACTGATCTATCAACGCACAGCCCAAACCGCTGGGTCTAGAGTCTTCAAATTTGGCACGTAGGTTCCTTATGAGGTCTAGGGGTGCACTAAGAAAGGGTTTTTCAAAATTCACCCCCTAAGAGGGTAAAAAAGGGGATCAAAGTTTGTATGAAAGTCCCTCAGTTTTGAAGCTAGGATCTTCAAATTTTGTGTTTAGACTGACCATTGAAAATAAATAAATACGGGTCTCAGCGTTTTTCAAAATTCTACCCCCGAAGGGGTCAAAAGGGGGATGAAGTTGTGAATTGAAGAAAATCCTTTATTTTCGAAGTAAAAATCGCTAAATTTATAATTAAGGCTTATGGATAGACATCTAACGCAACGTATATTGTTATTGTTAGTATTTGAACCCCTATTGGGATGAAATGGGGGTGAAAAGGGGTAAAAAAACCCCAAAAATAAATATGGATGTCGTTATTGGGGTTTTCGGGGATGACGATTGCAAACATGACATTTATTTTGAAGTCCAACACGGTGGACATGATTTTACCCCTAAAGGGGTGAAAATGGGGTTCAAATTTTGTATGAAAAAATAATATAAAATAGACATTACAACTTTAAACTTCGTTGGAGCACATCTAAAAATAAATAGGCAAACATATATTTTGTAATTTTGACAATCAACCACATAGGGGTAAATGGGATGAGTAAACATAAAAATCAATATGGATGTCGTTCTTGAGGTTTTATGGGATGGTGATTGCGAAAATGAGATTTATTTTGAAGTCCAACACGGTGGACATGATTTAACCCCTAAAGGGGTGAAAATGGGGTTTAAATTTTGTATGGAAAAATAATATAAAATAGACATTACAACTTTAAAATTCGTAGGAGCATGTCTAAAAATAAATAGGCAAACACATATTTTGTTATTTTGAAAATCCTCCCTTAAGGTGTAAATGGTAAGTAAATATGAAAATCGATGTGGATGTCGTTCTTGAGGTTTCATGGGATGGTGGTTGCGAAAATGACATTTATTTTGAAGTCCAACAACACGGTGGCCATGATTGGACTTGGACATGCACATCCACAAGTCTACAGCCTGTATATAATAAGCTAATGTCTAAATTTGTAAATCGAGTGAACAATAAACTTTATATTATTATTATTATTATTATCCAGGTATTTATTAGGGGACGGGGACGGGGACGGGGACGGGACGGGAACGGGAACGGGAACGGGAACGGGAACGGGAACGGGAACGGGAACGGAAACGGGAAAGGGAACTGGAACGGGAAGCCGTAATGCGTAAAAATGGCTGGTCAGATCCTGGTTGAAGGTAAGGAAGGGAAGGGATTTTGAAGGTTCCCTAAGGATTTTCTCTAATATCCACGCGGACGAAGTCGCGGGCAGAAGCTAGTTAGCTATATTCCTAGACATGAGCAAGGCTTTTGATTTTGTGCCCCATAAACTTTTATTAGAAAAACTTGAAAAATATGGAATAAGAGGAACAGCCTTATCATGGATAAAAAGCTATTTATCCGACAGACAGCAATGTGTTGAGATTTGTAGATTAAGTGGTGACATAAGAAAGTCTTATACTTCAAAATATATGTACAACCGTTGTGGTGTTCCTCAAGGGAGCGTCCTTGGTCCTCTATTGTTTTTGCTCTATATAAATGATATGCCTGATGTTACAGACCAAAAGTGCATATTATTTGCAGACGATACAACACTTATAATAAAAAGCAGAAACAAACAGGAGAGTCGATTGCTAATAATAATTTAGAAAAAATATTTACATGGCTCAAAAATAATAACTTAAAAATTAACATACAAAAAACAAAATGCATTAAATTTAAAACACATAATATGACTAACTTAAATATTGACATTAAATGTGACAGTGAAAAAATTGAAGAAGTAAAAGAAACGAAATTCTTAGGTCTAATGATAGATGAAATGTGTAAATGGAAATCTCATATTGACACACTAGTTACAAAATTAGAAAGATATGTTTTTGTTCTTAGAAGACTAACGAATGTTATATCTAAAGAAGCAGCGCTAATGGCTTATCACGGCTATGTATCATCAATATTAAGGTATGGGCTAATTATATGGGGAAATTCTGTCGATATGCCCAGAGCTTTTAGAGCGCAAAAGAAATGCATTCGGTCTATCTATGGTGCAGACTTTTTGGACAGTTGTAAACCATTGTTTGAACAACTAAATGTTTTGCCACTTCCTAGTCTTTACATTTATGAAATGTTAATTTTTGTTAAAAAATATCACAATTTATTTGAATTTAATAAGAGTAATAGTAATTATAGAGGCAGAAAAAGAGAAAATTTACGTGTACCATGTCAAAATTTAGTGTTGTATTCCAAGAATGTATACTGTATGGCGGTTCGATTGTTTAACAGTCTACCTGACGATTATAAAACATTGACATTTTACAAATTTAAACAAAGATTATTTAATTTTTTACTGAACAAAATGTATTATAGTATATCTGACTATTTGAATGATAAAATTTGACTTATATTTACTTTTTTAATTTTATTTTTAAATATTTGCACATCGATAGTTTTACGATAGAATATGTTGGAAATAACTTAGTTTAAGAACACTTTTGTAACCGTATTCTTGCAAATAAAAAATTACTTACTTACTTACTTACTTACAACTTTGTTATTTCTATAAAGCTTAGCTTTAAAAGTGGGGAATAATTAATCAATAAAAGCTACACTAATTTCAGATAATGGACCCACAGAACCATAATGCAGAAGTTTTACCTATCCTCACAGAAAATCTTAAAGCACTACCTCAAAAAGTACTCAGTTTAGAATCACAAAACTTTCTATCCATGAGCTTGGATCAGCAACTTGAGTATGTGGAACAGCTGACCGAGTTGCCTTCACGAAGGTTACCAGAGATTGCTTGCATTGCAACTCTAAAAATGCATTCGATTGAGCGGTATTCTGTAAGTTGTTTGGTTGTTGGGACGGAAGACGGTGAAGTCATTGTATTGGATCCTCAGACATTTACTCAGTTATCTTTAGTAAGTTTTTATTAATTCAGAACAGTTATAATCAGACATCGGAATCTGCCGGTTATTCCAGGTCCGCCTTTAACTGATATGATATGGGCCCACTTTTTTATCTGTTTGCAATAAGTTCTAATATGTATAATAACAAGTATTTTTAGATAATAAACAAAGAGTTCAATACATAGTAGCCCTCCCCCGCTGTCATAATACAATTTTATCAAGAGGGCGCCAATCATGTTATTTCAATGTGGACCTGGAATGACTAGCAGATTCTGACCTCTGGTTATTATACACTCAAACACATTATGTGGTTTTGTTTCTCTAATTGTTATAACATTGTGGGCTTAAGAACCCAAATAATATCTTTTTCTCTTTTTCTACTCGTTGCATTTAGGCTAAGCTGTGTGCAGTCAAAAGAACACCATTCCAAATGGTAACCACTGGCCTATACAATGTTGACTACAGAATCACAGTGGCTACAAGGTTGGGGTTTATGAAAGGATAAAGAGTTTATAAAGCACAGTTTTCTGCACATTACTGTTTAAATTGCCACTTACAAAGAAATAATGCTGACACAACACATTACACATTTGTTTAATGCACACACAGTGCACACTATTATTTTTATTTGGAACACTCAGAAAGTATCTGTTGCAACTCAGATGAAATTCAACCTTTTGTTAAATTTCAATAAAGTCGAAACCTGCAAGCAGTTTTAGTATTAAGATAAATATTTTATTTAATAGAAAATAGAATAGATAATTGAGTTTTAGTATGTTAACACTGAATGCTTCCTACAGTAGGATTATTCAAGATTGTCGGAAATTTACTCGAAAGCATCCGATTTGAATCCGTATTCTCAGATAGATTCGAAAACTGCTTTTCACAAATACCTACATTCGACTGGCATTCGATCGGGCGGATTGCCTCCGCAGCGTTCAGTCTCCGGTTTTATCCATAGAGTAAATTAATAGTTTTATCTACTAGAACCCAAGACTAGTACAGTCAGCAACAAAAGTTGCTTAACACTTTAGTACTTTGTCATAGCAACTTTTTTGACAGATGTCACACATGACTTACAGTTTGAAATATTTATCAATAAAGTTGCTGTGATAAAGTACTAAAGTGCTAAGCAACTTTCGTTGCTGACCGTAGGGACGTGCTGACGAATAGAGGCGAGAGGTATTATAATGCGTCGTCCGGTGGCGGTCTGGTTTCGGTGTGGTCTCGGCGCCATCGCCATGGTCAGGAAGCTATATGCCAGTTTTTGCTTCAGTAGTACAGATTCGAGAGGTTTTTGTTCATTTTGATCATTTTTGAAGATCACAAAGTGTCAAGTACTTAAATTCTCCTTTTAATCCTATGATAATTTCAGAGAGAAGTGCGTCTGCGTCTTGAAGAGGGACTGGGCCGAGGGTCGTCTTCTGTTCGCCACGGACGCACACATCGTCGCCATGGAGGTGATGCCCACCGACCACAGCGTGCTGGTCATCTGCGGCGACAATACGCTGGCGTGCTTCAGTAAGAAGGTCAGTACTACCAGTTGCGAAGGGTCCATACAAGCCGATTCCCACCGGCTTACCTTTTAGAAATCCCACCCCACCGATCCACTATGGAGATCATTAACATTTTTGTAGAACGGCTTACATTCGCCATTATTTCACCTCTTCGCTATTAATATGGTTTTCACACCACATGCTCGACAATGCCGAATTATATGTCATGTAAACCTTACCGAAAGCAAGACATTATATCTCTTGGCTTTAGCCGGGTTATAATGTTCTATTATTACCCGCTGGTCAATAATGTGATTTTCACTTTCATAATTCTTATTGCTAAGTAAAGTCTAATTTCACTAATCAGAATGTGTCCTCAGCGGACGCGGCCAATTCGATTTTCGAAGACCGAGGCCGTGGCCCACTAGATTCGCACTGAGACGAACTTCATTTGTTTGTCAAATCGAGTAGGCCACGCCAGCTGAAAGAAGTTGCTATAGCCTATACTATCTACTAAGCCTGGTTTTTTATTGTCTCGCATAAAGTGAGAAAAGTAGAGTATACACCACCGGGATAAAACTGTTTTTTTCTTGGGCGCTTGAATCCCTCACTGCACTCAGGACTCAATCTTAATTCCCGAGCACTCGCTGCGCTCGGGAGTTAAATTTGGAGTCCTTCGTTACGTTCAGGATTCAATGTAGCGCCCGTGACATAAAACAGTGCTTTATCCCCTTGGTGTATAATCTACTATTAAATTACTGTTTTAAAGTTTTATAGCTACACAGATTCCATTTGAATATACTTTTCTATTGCTTCTAGACTTTGGTCAACGAAAGATGAGACTTGTTTGAAAATGGAACTAGTTTTGCGCCTTATTTTAAGGTTGAGTTTCCAATAACTTAACCTCTAATGCTAAACGTTAATTTAACAGGGAAAGTGGCGCCGCTATTTCAATCTCGTCTTTCGTTGACCAGTCAATGAAATGTGAGTTCTATGTCGTGTTAGCCGCGATAGATTTTTCCACATTTACCTAATGGGCGTACGACACATAATTGCATGACAGAGTATGTGATTCGTCTTAATGTCGTCACCTCTGTGTGTTTCAGGGTAAAAGGCAGTGGTCGTTGTCGCTGGAGCACCGCGCAGTGGCGTTGACGCTGGTGCCCGTGGTGTCGCTGGGCGTGACGCTGGCGGGCGTGGCGCTCGCCTCGGGGCACGTGCTCCTCTACCACGCCAAGGCGCGCCGCGACTCCATGTTCGTGCGGGGTACGACCACACCACTGTAAATATTTCGACCGCCCAATGAAGAGATACGCTCGCCGCGCCGGCCGTTTGCACTGTTAAGATACTCTTTGGAGCAATGCGGCTTACGGCTTATGGCTCACGCGGCCATGCGGCTGTACTTTAAATTATGGTAGTGTATGGAACCCTTTCCGTGCGATGCGTTACGGCCGCACGCGACACGGTGCGGCTTCGCATGGCCGCATGACGCAAGCCGCATTGCTCCGAAGGGTACCTTTACGTAGCCACTAGCCAGGCTGTTATAAAGAAAACATGAAAATAAATAATTCTGCATTTTTTTCAGATGTCGCTTCTGTAATGAAGTTTGGCCAGCTTGGTCAAGAAGAGCACGTGTTTATTACAATTACAAACAGTAAGTTGTAAAATTTGTTCCTAATAACCTACTGCTGAAGAAAAAAATAGCTGATGATGACGACTACAAAACGATCCTCAAAATTATCATTCTTTTAAGCTGGCAACCTGATGCTGAAGATCCTGAAGCGTACGGCAGACTTCAACGCGCACGCGGCGGGCGTTGAAGCGTCTCCCGCCGCCGGACACAAGCCGTGGCTCATCCCCAAGAAGTCCAAGCTGTTCCTAGAGCAGTCTGTGAGGGAGAGGGAGAACCCTATAGGTGAGATGTTTTGTCTCATTCCTAGCCTGCAACTTGACGCTGAAGAAACTGAAGCCTTCAAGCCGTGGCTCATCCCCAAGAAGTCCAAGCTGTTCCTAGAGCAGTCTGTGAGGGAGAGGGAGAATCCTATAGGTGAGATGTTTTGTCTTACTCTTAGCCTTCAACCTGATGCTGAAGAAAACAAAACTTTTTGTCGGTTTTATACTAACCTCGTAACTCCTGGTGGGTTATGTATAGTTTTCATTTTTTTTTTGTAAAAAACGAAAAATTTTTTTTACTTTTTAACCGTCTTCAAAAAAGGACTAGGTTATTTGAAAAACCTTTTACAGTTTAGATATTTTTAATTTATTTTTCTCATCATTTATACATAAATAGTTGTACAACAACTAAATGCCATCGATCGAATGTAACATTAGATTTAAAAAAAACTCGGGTGCTCGTTCCTACCTACTACCTTCACAAGAAGCAATCGGGCGGCGCCGGACAGTTCGTGCGAGTCTCCGGCATTATAGAACCTTTGCCTCCGCAACAAAACACAAATAAGTCATTATGACCTTTCTCATTGATAGAAATAAATTTGCAAGCCTACTAGAAATAATGTATTAATGTATTAAATAGCCGGCAAACATCTTGAAATCGGGTGGGGATTGCGCAGCACACGTATTTTGGGTAAGCGTAGCGGTGAGGTACGCGGGAGGCGAGAGAGGGGCGCGCGCTATTGGTCGCTCGCAAGTGCACATGCGTGACTTATCCCCACTCCATCGAAAAAGCGTCAATTTGTTTACCGGCTACTATGCCTATCGCTCAGCTATATCGAGCTGCCTCCGTTCCAGCGATGCACCGAAACTTCCAGCAGGAGTTGAACCGCATCCGCCTGCTGGCCGCGCGCAGCCTGCTGGACGCGCACGTGCGCGCCGACAACAGCATCGCCGCGGGCGCAATGGCCGCCGTGCGACTATCCGCCGAGGTGGTGTATCTCGTCTTATCAACTTTATAAGTTTTATGATTTTCCGCATTACAATAAAACACGCCCTCAAACTTTGTTGTTTAGCATTGTTAAGTTACGAAACCATACGAGTAATCACCACAAACAAAATTGAAATGCGCGCGAAATCATAACTCAGCGAGACGCCAACCCCTGTAAATCTTAAGGGGTACATCCATTCAGTTTAATTATATCCCGACCGCGGGTCTCTTATACCCCGACCGGGTCTCCCGTACCTGCGGGTCGTTAATCTTTCTTAAAGATATATTCCCCACCTTCGCCGTCACAGCTGATCGCTTCTTGTCGCGTACTACATGATCAAATGTCTCTCTTATTGGAGATTACGAGTAGGTATGGCTTATTATTGGGAAATTAGGTACCTACTAAAAGTTTCTGTAAGGGCAAAAATGTATTCAGGTGATAAAGAAGAAGAAGGTGAGCTGTAGCTAAAATTTCTTGATTTGCTGTTGAATCTAACTTATTTCAGAAAACCTTATTGAAACTATATTGATAATTATTAATAGTTTCAATAAGTTTGTAAGTTTGTAATAATCAACCGAACAATTACTCCTTTGAAATCAGTAAACACTCACGCTTAGAAACGAATAAGTTTACTCATCTATTGTTAAATAAAGCTGTTTGTAAAATCAGCCAATTAAATAACTCGTTTAGTAACAACAATAATGCTTGTTTCAATATTCACATGTCTACTGTTTGTCAAGTTAACTTGTAGATAACCGCTCGGTTGGCCGCCCCCGCGGTTGACCGCTAGTGCGTAAAAGGGGGTAAAGTATTGTAATAAAATAACACTAATGTTACATTTAGGATTCGCTCGAGCGACTGTCTCGAGTAAACGCCTGTTGATTGTGCACCAGCAAACTTATCTAATTTCGTGAAAACATTTGCTTGTTTTAAACCAGACTATCCTACTTCGAGTAAACGCCTGTTGATTATGCTATGCATTAGATAGCCGAACGCTTTCTGTCAGCCTGCACACATCAGCCTTTTTAACCGACTTCAAGCGCTTGTGGTGGAACTTGACAGACTGATTGTACTCGATCACGTTTGTCAAGCAACACTCGGTCCGGCCAGGTGTCGGATGGGTGACCGTATAAAGTGGCATTACAACTGAGCGCTTCCGTGCTTCAGCGGGCACGTTAAACCGTCGGTCCCGGCTGTTGTCATCTGATAACAGTCGTTAAGCCAAGTTAGAGGCCTTACAGGCGGCTTGATAAACTCTAACACCAGAGGTGGCCACTAATCCTCATTCGATAAGAAGAAGAAGAACCGACTTCAAAAAAAGAAGGAGGTTATCAAGTCGACTGTATGTTTTTTTTATGTTCCCACTGCTGGGGCACAGGGCTTTCTGAATGGATAAGAAGGACGAGCCACAGCATAACCCATCACGCGGGACCAATGCGGATTGGTGGCTGTTAACGACTGCAAAGCAACCGGGACCAACGGCTTAACGTGCCTTCCGAAGCTCAGAAGAGCTTGAATAAAATAAATTTTTGGTCACCCTTATATCTTATGACCAACCCTTGTGACCTGCGCTGCCCTCCTCTGAGCGAACTTTTGTCTTGAGTCAGGGGCAGATCCAAGACTTACATTTGAAGGAGCCAGGAGCCCTAATCAAGGAGTCAGTCCATATTTTAAGTTAAAAAATTAAAGGTATAGTTAGAGTCCCTGACACTACCTATATAAAACAGTAAAACAATAATTATTGAATTTTATATTTTTATTGACTTTTTCGATGCAAGTTCAATGTAATCCGCAAATGTAAAGGATACCCCCCTGGATCCGCTCTTGTTCTGAGTAGTTCCTTAATTAGGATGATGACAACTTTTTTATTTTATGTTACATTAACATAAATGACCTCACAAAAAAAGAAACATCGGTAAAATAATTATTTCGCTAGCATGAAAACTGCCCGAGATATCACAGTGTGAAATGCACACAAATGGACTCGCCCAAAAACGCTCCATACTAACGGCTACTCAATTATGACGTCACGCCCGAGTAGTTTGTATGCAACGCTAAGGAAATTTGTTCGGCAGCTATATTAAATATTGTGTGTATCAAAATGGTTTCTTATACTTTTCTATACATTTTACGTCATTTATTTTAATTTTTAAATGGACTTATCTACCCAACTTTGAGGGGTCATAAAACAGATAATACTTATGCAATAAATAAAACCAAGTGGTATACAAGCTACTCTAAAAGTTTAATATGTTTACGATTTTTATTTGTATTTCGTTATTTTATTCATTAGTCATCATCCCAATTCCCCAGGTGGAAGGCCTAGGCCCGGTGTTCCGCGTCACCATAATACTGGAGAACTCCTCCCCGGACAAGGCAGCGGTCGGGCTCGCCATACTGTTCCACGTGCCGCCCGCCAACTACAAGGTCTCCAATCCATACATCAAGGTAAATATTAAATAAATAAATATTTGACAACATCACATACATTGCTCCGACTCCAAGGTAAGTAGCTAAAGCACTTGTGTTATGGAAATCAGAGACAACGGTGGTATCACAAACACCCAGACCTGAGACAATATTGAAAAGTTCATTTTCTAAATTGACCCAGCCGGGGATCGAACCCGAGACCTCAAGAGATGGTGACGCCTTGAAAACCGAGGCCTTGAAGACCAAGGAGGTCGTCAATTTACTAAATTACTAAATTAGTGGCTCAAAACGCCTATGAATTTGACATAGCAATTGCAATGAGGATGGCAACGCAAAGCTAATTGTAGATGACGCTGCGTACGTTTGTTCCTAAGGCCGGCCACACACAGACGGAATCCCGTTACGGAATTCCGTGCATACGTGATTCCGAACGCAGCTAACCCATACAAATCTATGGACTACCACACACATACGGGATTTTTCCGTACGGAATCTTCATACATTATCGAAATTCCGTTCGGAATTCCGTAACGGGATTCCGTCTGTGTGTGTGCGGCTTAAGACAGTCATTTTCACGTCATTTTAAAGCTAAGTATAAAACGATTTTTAAAGAAAAAGTCCTTTGTTTTTATAGTTCTCGTGGAACAAGCATACGTAGCGCCAATAATGTAATAGGCGTTGGTGTTAAAAATACTGTTTCAAGATAGTGATCCAGCCCCCCTAGCCAAAGTACATTTGCAAATTTTCGTTATCGCTTCGCTTTCGAAACATGTATGGATTTGACGTTTTAAAATTTGATTTTTAACGAAACCTTATGTCAATCCCATACATGTTTCGAAAGCGAAGCGATAACGAAGATTTGCCAATGTTACTTTAATAGCTATAGGCCCTCTGAACCCGTGAAATTCTTAATTCCTTAATAAATCTGATTCAGATAGAGATCAGATTAGTTGTGTGTGTATAGTGATATAAATCTCCTCCATTCACTCCCTATATAGATATCTCGAAGCCATCATCAGATCACAGCTCGATCAATCCCTGGCGCAGAACCAAAGTTTCCTATATTAATAACTCGTCTGCAACTGCCGTATAGCATTAGAGTAGGACACTAAATTGAGACAAAACGTTTTCCTGCGCCCGCGCACGCCCGCGTGTTATGTGCCTCATGCGGCACAGCGGGCGTTGACGGAATAGCTTAATGGTTTATTTCTGTGCCTCATAGGGCCAGTTGGGCACACAGGGGTTAAATTATAGTAACCTCGTTTGTATGTAAATCGACTGGAGTCCTTAATTAACTGGCCACAACTACAGAATACAACTACTAAATTTTAATGGTTGTTTTCCCGCAGTGGGGTGGTTCCACTCATGATTACAACCAACTTTTACTGTCTTTTACAAAGCTGTTCTATACAAAGGCGCAACACCTACTTGACTTTAACGTATGGAACAGCTGGTTTTTTTTCGCGATATCAGAGTTGGTTAGTTTAGTTGGCCCCACAGTAAAAGTCGATTGTAATCATGTGTATATTACTCTATTCGCCCCATTTCCCCACAGGTGCCGCTTCTACCCCCAAAAGGCAAGCTCCAGTTCCCCACTAAGATCGAGGAAGTGTTCGAAGACGTCAGCCCTGACGTATTATTCCGCACCGTCACAGGCCAAGGCGGCGAGAGAGCTCAAGTTAAAGTATTGCTAGTGAAGGACGGAAGACCTTCGCCTGCTCTCGCCGCTACGTTGCTCATGCCGCCCACCGACCCCATGATGCTGCCTTACGATAAGATGCAGCAGGATGACTTTGGAGAGTTGAAAGTAGACGCGTGATTAAGAATTACTATATCTCTTTAAGTCACCAATGTTCCATGGAATGCTCACGTAGATTATCCTAGAATCATCCACACTGCACTGAACACCGAACTATCACTCGTTAATAATGCCCCATCCCATGGATCCCAGCTGATAAACAGAATAAGGTCAAAATTCGACTCCGGGTTGATGCTGGTTTAAGGAAGTTAATGATTGCTACTTCAAGTGCTGCTAGTGAAGGGCGGTAAATTTCGTCTCTTCAATCCATCATTGTTCCATGGCTTTCACTGCCCATCAAACTATCACTAGCTTGATAATGTTACACAGACCTGAAAAACAAAAGAAGGAGGGCATAATTCGACTCAATTCCAAAGCTAGTTCATGGGAGTCAAAGACTGTTAGCGTACAGTCACAGGACAGGTTGGAGCGAGAGCTCTGATCAACTGGTGAAGGATGGAAGAACATCGTCTGCTCTTGCTGCTACCCGACCGACGATCCTATAATGCTGCCTTATGATAAGATGCAGCAAGATGACTTTGGAGAGTTGAAAGTAGACGCGTAGATGATTCACCATATTAGAATCACCATATCTCCTCAATCCATCATTGTTCCATGGACTGATCACATGGCTTTCACTGCCCATCAAACTATCACTAGCTTTTGATAATGTCACTAAAGCTGATAAACAAAAGAAGGAGGGCATAATTCGACTCAATTCCAAAGCTGGTTTATGGGAGTCAAAGACTGCTAATGCGTCACAGAACAGGTTGGAGCGAGAGCTCTGATCAACTAGTGAAGGACGGAAGAACATCGTCTGCTCTTGCTGATACCCGATCGACGATCCTATGATGCTGCCTCATGATAAGAAAAGATGCAGCAGAATGACTTTGGAGTGTTGAAAGCAGACGCGTAGTGGATGAAAGTAGATACGAAGTGAATCAAGCTAGTTCATGGGAGTCAAAGACTGCTAGCGTACAGTCACAGGACAGGTTGGAGCGAGAGCTCTGATCAACTGGTGAAGGACGGAAGAACATCGTCTGCTCTTGCTGCTACCCGACCGACGATCCTATGATGCTGCCTTGCAGGGGCGGATCTACTTAAAGGCTTTTTGGGCTGCAGCCCAGGGCCCCGCGAATACAGAGGGCCCCCAACCGTTCTGAAACCAATAGACGATATTGTCAATAATAAACATTATCTACAATTAAAAAAAATCCGATCATAAGGTTGGCAACACTGCGATCAATCAACCCGTGTGCGCATCTATCAAACGGAACGGGAAATTCCCTGTCGCTTGTTTTCGGTCGGTGTATTCCGTGTATTGTCTATTACTGGGAACTTCCTTCCGCTTACTGAAGTCTAAGACAGATGCCCATTTGCACTAAACTTGGGTTTAGTATGTCATGCTCACTTTAAACATTTCTGCGGTGGTGTCGTGTGGGGCGGGTCGTTACGTTCCCTCAAATATGGTTGAGCGAAGCGATGGCTGGTCCATGCGTCATGCTCGTGAACGGGTGCTGCCAGTGGGAATGGGTCTGCTTCTGTCTGCTTGTACTAAGGGCGTCGTATATTTATATATATATTTTTTCTCTGTTTGATGTTATCAATATGTATGGCACTTCTTACTCAAAACATAAAACTAATAGGCAAGTAAACCTTGTTTTGATTTCTCTTTTTTTTATTGCAATCATTTGCTTTCTATAGTCAGTAGTTTTTGTAAGTAAAGGCCTATGAAAGCTTTTGGATATTAGTTTTCAATTCAGTGCCTTAGGATGGGTAGCCTAAGTATGTCATGCTCTCTTTAATCATTTCTGCGGTGGTGTCGTGTGGGGCGGGTCGTTACGTTCCCTCAAATATGGTTGAGCGAAGCGATGGCTGGTCCACGCGTCATGCTCGTGAACGGGTGCTGCCAGTGGGAATGGGTCTGCTTCTGAGTACCTATCTTAACGCATATTGAATTGTAAGAATTGCGTTTTTTTTTTTTTTTTTGTTAATTTTTATGTGTTGTATCAAGTATTTTTTGGTAAATATTGCCTACTTAGGTGCACTTTCGAGTAGCAGACATAGTGATTACTGATTTCTCAACTAGTTGAAAGTTATTTACTCTCACAATTAACTATCTGATATGTAGTAGGTATTTAATTTCAACCTACCTACCCATTGTGTACAAACTTTTGTTAATTATTGTGATGGAAAATGACCTCACTTTAAATGTGTAGCTCATTTTTCAATGTTGACGACTCTGTATGAAATATACAGGGAGAAAAAAGCAGCCCTTGACGAGTTTCTTGCCGGTTCTTCTCGTTACAAGGTCTCCCGCTCAGGGTTTGCGAACCGATGGCGTAGCTTCTTTGACATTCACAAGTGCTTGTAACAGCCTAGACTGAATAAATGATCTTTTGATTTTTTTTTTTTTGCTTGTCCTAGTTAAGATACACCTAAGCTTAAGAGTAGCCTAACCAAAAGTTTGATTTGCACTAACAGTTCTGTCTCAGCTGTGACAAAACATGGGAAATGCCTAGTAAAGCGAATGATAAACGAATGGCGAACGATTGAAATGATAGATTGTTTATGATCTATTATTTAAAAAAAACAAAATCTGTTTGAATTTGTCAAACCACTGAACTATTCAACACTTGATACTGGCAAAAAATACTCCCTTAAGAGGAGAGTAGATGGACATACCAAAAATAAGAAGAAGAATGTCTTTGACAAATGACAGAAAATGACATAAAAATACTTTTTTATTTTGCTGTTTTTCAAGTAAAGTTGGACAGGCTAAGGAAACCTCCATGCTGTAACACAAAAATACTACTTAGGTATCGCCTAACGCGTTGGGCGCGTCCTATTCGAGGTCATAAAGTTAGGATTGTCCTAAGTGGATTTAGGAATGGCTTAAGGTTAGTGCAAGCAATTTTTTTGCTAGGAGTAGCCTAAACAAGTTAGGCAAGAACTTAGGCGATTCTTAAGTTTAGTGCAAATGGGCAAGAGTCTTACACCTGTTGCAGTGAAATTTTTTGGTTAATTTATGAAAAGAAACTTGTTTATGTTTTCCCAAACTGCTATACCATCTTAAAGATTTTTATAACGATGCCGATCACTAGTGAAGCGGAACGTTCTTTCTCCAGGATGTCGTATATAGAAAACAAATACTGGAAAACAATGTCGAACTATCGACTAAATAATTTATCAGTTCTTTCGATAAATTGCGATTTAACAAAGGACCTACAGTGCGATGACCAAATAAAAGAATTTGCAGCACAAAATGCAGAAAGGTTGCTTTATAATTTATAAAACATAACCATTTATAACCTGTCAATTTAATTTACTATAAATAATGTTTTAATAAATAATTAAAATATTTTGTTTTCCTATTTTCTTCCTGTACTTAACATATAACGGGTGCAACAAGACAATCAACGAAGCCGAAGTCCACGCATTCCGCCCATCATCAGGATCATTTTTGTCTTTTAGACTTTACCTGGGAAACCAATAGCTACAAAGTTATTGAAGGTCAAAGTCAAAAATTTTTTTTCAATTTTTTTATGGAATCATATTTTATCTGTTATTTCCTAATTTTTGTCTACAGAATCATTATCAAAATTTTATGTATTTCGTAACAAACAATGACTTCAAAACGTCATCACTCAATGTATTTCATGAGCACGCACATAAACGTTGCCTTTCAACTCGGCCGCACGCAGCTCTGTAGCATTCACTCGCAGGCGCGGTCTTTTGTACGCGTTGTTTACATGGCGTGGTATTAATACCAAAAATTAATATCGTTTCCCAGCAATAATTTTGATCAGAAATGGTCCTGATGATGGGCAGAATACGTAGACCTCGGCTTCGTTGAGGGTCTTGTTACACCCGGTTACATTACATATACCTTCACTACAGAAAACAGTTTCTTGTCAAAATAGCAATTAGTTGAGTAATTAGGTAGGGCCCCTAAGCAGTATTAGCCCAGAGCCCCACAAATACAAGATCCGCCCCTGTGCCTTATGATAAGATGCAGCAGAATGACTTTGGAGTGTTGAAAGCAGACGCGTAGTAGATGAAAGTAGATTCGTAGTGAATCACCATAATAAATTAGCAAGATAATCATACAGTTGGCAGTTAGTAAATAAGGAATTTAAAATAACGCAGTCATGTATTTGAATTTATCTATAGAAATTAAATCGGATTCGACCAAGTGAGAATAAATGTTATTCTTAGATAAAATGACCAGTTATTCGAGAGTAAATCGAAATTACGTTTTACCACGCACTATTCTCTAGAGCAAGGCTGGCCAATAGAATTCCTAGGTGAGCAAATTTTTTTAGATTGTGGCGGCGCCGGGCTACAAATTTTAGGTTTCCATCAGGTGGAAGTGGTGCCACAGCGCGCTGGCCAACTGTCCGACTGCTGGCGGGCAAATTCAAATGCGTTGGCGGGCCAATTTGTGGCCCGGGTGCCTGGGTTTAACCGGCTTTGCTCTAGAGTATTTTGCCTATATATTCAGGAATAGTCACTATACCACCATTTCGCGTGGAATAACAGAGTTAATCCGCGAGTATTTTAATGGCGTCCGCGTGCCGTAGGTATGTCAGAAGATTATTCGTCATAACATTATAGCGGCACCTATAAACACGACGGTTCTATTTATTTATTTTCACTATCAGTTTGCTGTATATCAAAATGCCCTATCAAATCCACTTGTCAAACTCAGGTGTGGTCCTGTAAATAAAGGCGCGGCGCGGGCGCAGGTTATCGTAGGTACAAAATTGCAAACACTTCAAATTGTGACCCACTTTTGATCCGATAAATAAGTTTTGCAGTGCGGCTTACCTGTTTGATAAGTCCGGCCCTACTCAACAAATTAGGTGAATAAAAATGCGTTGGAGAATAGGTACTTACCACCATTTTCACACACAAGGTAATTTAGACTGCCTCCAATGGCTACCCGTTTCAGTATACCTACCTCCAATAAAGTAATCGTTTTGATTAGTTATTGAGAAGCTGACGACCAACTCAATTATTTTGTCGCCTTTTTCGTGGAAGCAGTTCTTCCCTATCGAGGTCATCACCATCATGGGTCATTTTGATGTCCGGTGATGAACCCATTCCTGGGGCATAGGCCTGCCAAAATGAACGTTCAGCTTTGGCAAAAATGCTTTCGTATGTACTGGGGGTCAAGTCTGCTAATGTTTTCGTCAAAATCGTAGTTCAATGATGTTTGAATGGTAATGCTTTTTGACACAGTTCTTGTTTCTTAAACCCAAAACCGAAACACATTGTGATTCTTACGGCCGAATACTCAAAGGCTTCTTAGCTAAAATCTTAAGTTAAGGTCTCCTTAACTTTAAGGAAGCTGTCAGTTTCATAGAGATTCTGTCAAATCTGACAACTTTTTAGAATTTAAGGTGGCCTTAACTTTAAGATTCGTTTGAGTATTTGGCCGTTAAACTCATAACGGAAACACATTGTGTCTCGATTTTGGGTTTAAGAAACAAGAACTATGTCAAAAAGCATTACCATTCAAACACCATTGAACTACGATTTTGACGAAAACATTGACCGGACAGACTTGACCCCCTGTCCACATGTTAGAAATATTTATTCTTATTTTCTAAGGCGGCCATTACATGCTCATGCAAGCGTCAGTCAAATTCCATCAGTCATGAATAACGTTTGACTGACTGACTGATGGAAAGAAGAATTCAACATCATGCAACCATCAGTCACCCCATTACACGGTAGGTTCCTCGTCAGTCACAGCAGCCGTGACTGTGGCACAGAATAACTGTAGTAACTGTGGTTAAACTGACAGTGACAGCAAAACCTACCGTGTAATGGTGGTTTACAACTAAAGTTAATATAGGCCGATTTAGACATTTTCACAATTTTTTTATTGTTGTTATTATTACTATTCTTACTTACTCTACTTGCTAGTAAATTGGTGGGTACTTACCTACCTAAATTTGTTTCTACTATGATATTCGTACGTACGATAATAATTTTATTTTATGGTTGATTAGTAAGTATTTGTTATCACATAAGATAAAAAGAAGTTAAATAAGTATTATCGAATAATAGATAATGTGTAGCGACGATTACAGTAATGATTTTAGTATGACCGATTTAAAAAATAAAGGCACTATATAAGTAGATTAGCAACAATATCAGGGTTGTGTGATAAATGTGTTGCTTGGTCACGCTTATTTTAAACCGAAAACATTGACCTTGGCTAGTTGATTTACCCCACATTTTCCTTGAAACTATCAGGCTTTGTAATTTTATATTGACCTATCCGACAACTAAAATAAAACATAATTTACTTACCACAGATACTACTACTTACTTAAATGCGTCGAAACTAACTAGGTAAATCTTTTAAAGTATTCTTATTAGAAGAATAAATATTGTGACACTCAACCATTCTCGGCTGTCGTATGGAAATAAAAAAATTCCTCATTCATAATCCGAACGAGGGTGGTAGAGACACTGACCTCTACTATACAAGTATTTATAATAGAGGTCAGTGGGTAGAGAGAATCGCAAAATGTTCTATTCTATTACCTAAGTATTATTTTTATTTCGTTCGAGATAAAGAGAAATGCATTAGTTTTGCAGTTATATCAGTTATGTTTTATCACTTTTCTGTCACTAAATCCTTCGAGGATTTATTTTATTCAGATATGGTGACATTGGATATTGAAAGGTCATGTAAGTAAGTAAGTAAGTAATCGGTTTTTTTAAAGATAGTAGGTGATTTTCTAGCATTTAAAACTTCGATCAAGAATATCCTAGATAACGCTTCACGAACTAAAACAGTACGCAGAAATTTAATGGCACCTCAAATAGCGTCCCACTTACAAACTTGGCGCTTATTTTGTACATAATCACCTCTTATTTTGTACTAAGTCACATTTTATATCACTTATTTTGTACAAAATAAGCTCATTTTATACAAAAACACAACTTTTATCACTTACTTTATGCAATAAAAGCGCCTAGTTTGTAAGTGGGACGCTATTTGAGGTGCCATTTTTGAGACTCTGACCGGACATCTAGGGTAAGTATTCTTAAAATGCATCTTCGATGATACATGTTCGAAAATGAGTATGATATTGACCCCATTCAAAAATTAACATGGTTCTTAGTATTATAGGTATTAGATATTAGAGAAATACTAATTTAAAAAATAATTTGTTTTTAGAGGAAAATACCCGACAAAGCTCAAGTTCTACACTTTAGAGACCAATACATAAGGTAGGTATCAATAATGATTGAGAAGTTACTTAGTTATCACTTTTATTTTGTAAACTCAATTGACCTATAGGAGGGTTGGGCTGATAAATCTCCACGTAATGATTTTAATCCTTGTAGGTAAGTAGGTACCTATTTTCCGCATCACTTGGGGTTTATCTTTTAGTCCAGTAAGTACCAAACCAACATGGTGGTAAAATTTGTACTGCACTATCTGATCGCGCTAATAATAAAAATATAACCCAGATAAAACCCACAAATTTTATTGTACTCTATATATTTGATTAGATTATGGTTGACACCACATAATAGGGAACATGCATAATTTTTTTTTAATCAATATCAAAAGTATAATGCGTGAGAAAATCAACTGTAATATTGAAACTTTTCTCTTGCGTTTTTTTCTCGTTATATTATAGTTACAAACTTGAAGTTAGCACGCAGCAGCACCCGCCGAAAACGCTCTATACAAATATGAGACGTCACTTGTCACGTTTCAGTGTGTTTCAGGCGCGTTTAATATGGAGTTAGCCAAGAATCTTAAATTATCTCCTTAAATTTTACATTTAAGTACATATGTGTCATACAAAATATTATTTCTTATTCGATATTCATCTGACTGTTAAGTGCATTATATCCGAAAATGAAAAAAAAATATCGTTATTTTCCCCTGATTTCATCGTGTGATAAAACTAAAATAATACTTTTTTTTATATATTTTTTTCTGTTCCATCATGTTTTTACAAGCGTCCGCAGCGATCAAGCTCAAATTTATCAAAATCGTTCCCTATTTGCCTTGGACTGTGGTTGACACTTGCATACATTGCTACAGAAGTTTGTTCGTTTAGGACTTACAATCATTAAATTAAATTTGGTTTATAATAGAGCATTAAGAATACACAGAAAAGACAGCAAAAAAGTTTTCAGACATATTTTTTGTATAAAATCTTATATTCTTCTGCTCATCAATAAATTCGGCACATGGTCTTCTCGTGGAGTTGAAAAATCTTAATTTTTTAACTCCTACACCGGCAACGATACACATTATCAAAAAACCTACGTTTTTACATTGTGATTGTGACAACCCTAGTGGATTATCTGTAACCGACTAAACAGCTAAGAAATTTAACAAGAGAGCGTGTCTGAAATTATTCAGTACAGAGTGTGTGCTTCACCGATTTCTATCTCTGCAACTTGGTGAGTGAAATTTATGTAATTTTGTGCAATTACTTATGACTGTGATCCTATTTTCCTTTTGCTAAGTTGCTATATTTCCATGCTTTACGAATACCTACCTAAGTACGAATTGTGGAAAAGTTCTAACAATTTCAGACTTTTATTTCTTTGATAAAGTAAAGGACTGTAAACTTACAATAGAACTGTAAACAGTTCTGCTGTAATTTAAAACGATAATAAGTACATATAAGTAGTTATTATTTGTTATACAAGTGACCAAAGTCAATTTGAGCTGCAAGTGCCGACTTTAAATCACGAACTAGCGAAGTATTTTAGAATAGAATCGCGAGCGAAGCGAGTAAGTAACTAAGTAGGTTGTTACTTATGTATGACCTCTAAGTACTTACCCCCTTACTAATAAAGGTTGTAAAGCAGATGTATAGTTACACAATGGTTACAACTATTTGAGTTTGACATTGAAAAGAAAGTGACAAAACACTGTGTAACTATACATCTGCTATACAATCTTTATTAGTAAGGGGGTAAGTGTGTAAACAAATTACTATCGAAATTGGAAATTATTTTATGATAAAAACAAAATAAAAATATTGCAAACTTCGTTGCTGTTTGAACTGTTGACTTTTTAGTTAGGTACCTAGGTACTTATATTACTTTTTGCTTTATTACTAAACATTAAATAGAACGTGTAATAGAATACTACTATAAGAATCTAGAATAGAACGATACCATCCATTTTGCAAATTAGATTTGAGGCCACCACACCGTAAGATTTTTTTTTTGGATTTGACAAGTAGGTATAGGTAATGTGATAGGAAGTTGTCAGTATTAAAAGATTGATCCTTAGAAAATTAGGTGAAAAAAATCTTTAGAGTTTAGACTTTAGAATATTTTAATTTCGCAATGGAAAATTAGCATAACATAGGTTACATGTATACTAAACACAACAAACATTTTGCAAAATATTCTCATCTTTTTTGTTTAAAATCGCATGACCGCATGTCATTGTTGAAGAAGATCAACATTTTACATGTTTGAAAATATTGTTGTTCTAAAAATATTTTTCTGAAGTAGGTATAGGTAAGGTATATTTCTCAACTAACTAAAAAACGATACAGTCAAAAATTTATGTTTATTCAAATAAACTTAATTTGAATTATCAATGTTTTCCTACCACCCATTAAATGATTACGAAGAGTGCAACTTTTTATTTATATCTCCTTAAGTATTTGAGACGACACTTGAGTGAGGCTATGAATACTTAGGTACTTATTCGTATTGGTAGTGTATACCTATCAATGCTTATTTACTACAATCCTACTTAGTTCTTCTAATCTTAAATACCTAAGTATGAAATAAATATATGAATGCCTGTTGTTTCAGATCTCACTTCTTTAATCAAAATGTCTGCTGACCAGGTTAGTGAAATGCTTTACGATTTTTGTAGAAAGTCATCATTATACTTAAGTAATACCTAGTCGTAGCCACACGACACCCACTGCTGGGTATAGGCCTCCCCCAAGGTTCTCCACGACGACCGATCCTGCGCTGCCCGCATCCAGCTGCTTCCCGCGACCTTCACCAGGGCCCGATTTAACGTGACCATTGTAAATTATTTTTACAATTCGATGTCCGTTGCGTCAGCTAATTGGAAATAAGAGTATCTACCTATATACTATTCATTCATTCACCTAGGTACTTATCAAACTGCACACTGACATCGCAATGTATAACGAATTGTCGTAGGTCCCAGATCGTCAATACCTACAGCTTGTCGGGGCCTGCCCACGGATCGTCTGGGGCGCTCGTTATTCTAGAATCGTTCCGCCCCAACGGCTCACCACAGCTCGGGAATCTCGGGGATAGCGGGGCTGCTGGGGACTGGGGGTCTATGTTTTAGGTAGAATAGAATTTAGGCTCAATATAACATACATTTATAAGATTACTTACTGTTTTTCTTACAGAAATTCCAGGAAGTCGCCGTGTCCGTGAGGAACTGGAAGACCAGGCCGGCTGACAGCGAGAACCTGGCTCTGTACTCCTTATACAAGCAAGCCACCGTCGGTGACGTCAACATTGGTAAACCGCCTTTTAGCACGCCATTAATGTTCAAATTTTTAATTAAGTTCGTGTTAGTATAGCCGTGCTATCAAAGCAATCGAGGAAAATTTGTTATTTTTAGATTGGATCATATCGTTGATTGTACCTAATCTACCTACTTATTTGAACAAAATAAGTTATTTTCAAGTATTACTGTAGTAAATATTTGGTTCTTATAGTTGTACAAAATTGATATAAGTAGTAACCTAACTATATGTAGATCCGTTTTTATAAAATCAAATCTAATATTTGTCTTTCACAAAAGAACGCGTTGATGTCTTTTTCACTAATTAAGGAATGAATTAATAGAAATTAGATTATTTATTGGTGTTGATTGTTTGGATGAATTACGAAATAAGACATGTAAGTGAAATATACTACTCGTTTGAGTTAAGTATTACACCAGAGTTAATCTTATCATCAATTTTCGGTGTAACATCGATTTGTCATAGAAATTCCATTTAAAATGACGTGTTTCTACATCATTCTAAATTTTTTTAAGTCTATTATGGCGAGTTTCATTATTATCGGTTTTTGCTATTTTAACGGATATAAAAAAATTTACGCGCCTGTCAAATATTTATTAACTTGAGTTTTTTTTACAGCCGAGCCCAGTGGTGTGGTGGAGAAGGCAAAGTTCAAGGCGTGGACTGGACGCAAGGGCATCTCCCAAGACGATGCCAAGACACAGTACATAGAGCTAGCCGGCCAACTTCAGGGCAAATACGCTTAGTTATAAGATTATGTTATATTATTTATACGCTTTTATAATAGGTTATGTAATCATCAATAAACATAATTTATCATAATTTGGACTTTAATCTTTTGCCGGTTAGTTAGTTATCTTGAGTTTTTAAGGCCGGGCCGTCCTTCTTGTTATTGTAAAACCAAAAACCAGGTATAACTTCCGAAAGTGAAACGACAGTTTATCTTTTAAAATGTCCACAAAAGGTAAAAATAAAACCGGCCAAGTGCGTGTCGGGCCACGCGCAGTAGGGCTCCGTCAGTAGTTACCTTATATTATACCATACCACTATATATTTTTTTCACAGTGAATGACAAAGTTGTATTTACGGTTTTGGAAAACATACTATATCTCAAAAACTGATTAGGTACTAAGTACTTATATCTCATATGTATAGCATATATTTTTTTAGATGTTTATTTATTATTTTAAAAGTTAGAGGAGGGGGCACATACCACTTTGGCAGTGTATATCTTTCAAACGGTTGACTTTGAGAAAAAATTTCTCCTAGAAACCGCAATGTCATTTTTGAACGTCCATCTTTAGACACCCCGCACGTACCTATTGGTTTGATGTTTGTTTTTTTCAGTTTCAGTTTCATGTACGAGTATAACTTTTTTTGTGTAAAAATCGTAAAGCGGTTTACAGAATACATCTTCCTACCAAGTTTCAACTGTGCTAGTACTAATACTTTCGGAATAAAGTGGCTGTGACATACGGACGGACAGACAGACATGACGAATCTTTATGGGTTCCGTTTTTTTCATTTAGGCTACGGTACGGAACACTAAAAAGAGAAAAAAATTAGAAACAAATCAATAAGTAGGTATAAATCAAGAAAATTTTAAGTAGGTACTTAAGTATAATTTGTTTTTTTATTCAATTTATGTACGTATCTATGATGGATTTTTGAGATAGGTTAGGTGGTATATAGGTACGATAAAACAAAATGGATCGCCTTAGTTTTTCAGGTTTCACTTTACACTTCTGGGAATCGAACTCGGGATGTTAGAGAAATTAATATTGTGCCTCCAGTCTACTGTCTTCATATTGAAGTGATCAGTCAGAACAACAGAGCTGATTCAAACGGCCAGTCTATTCATAACGCTAAGCAATAGACAACATAATAGAGCAATATAAGCATAATACGAGCATAAGTAGGTACGGTCAGCAACGAAAGTTGTTTAACACTTTAGTACTTTGTCACAGTAACTTTTTTGACTAATGTTTCACATCGCGAGACACCTGTCAAATTAAAAAATTAAAAAACCCGCCTGCATAAAAAGACAAGTCGACTGAAAAGATGGAAACAAGATTAAATAAATATTAAAGGCAACATGTCATAACAACATGCAGTCGGAGGCATGCATAAAGAAAGTGACATTATGAATGATTGAATTATATGCCTCCGACTGCATGTTATTATGACATGTTGCCTTTAATATTTATTTAATCTTGTTTCCATCTTTTCAGTCGACTTGTCTTTTTATGCAGGCGGGTTTTTTAATTTTTTAAATTTATTTTTTATTTATATCTTTTTAGTTACTATATATTACGGTCTTGATATACCTTTTTGAAATCCTTATAATAAGCCCTTTAATTTGACACCCATATTGCAGTATTCTAAAAAAAAATTTTTTTTCACTTTTATAATAGCACCGTACAGCCGCCATGTTGGTTTTTTTATAACGCCACCTTTTTAAGAACACTTGGGCTGAAAAGACAAATCTAACGATATCTTAATCATACAAATCCGTTCAGCCGTTTGAAAGATATGAGGTAATAAAGAATATTACATACAAACATACTTACAAGATACGCGCGAAAAACATAACCCGCAGTCGGGTAAAAAGTTGCTATGACAAAGATCCAAAGCGTTAAGGTCTTTCATTGCTGACTGTACCTAAAAAAAGCCGACAAAACATTTGCGGTCGAATGCATGAATCGTATGCATGACCATCAGGCATTGCACTGAGAAAAATGCCCATCATAAATGACGTGAATTCAGATTAAAATAAGATGGATTCACTTAAAGCACGGAGTATACTGATATCACCAAAAAGTACGATGATACTACTGTTGCTGATGATAACGGTATTTAAGATGACATGTCACCATACCTTTGGTAGGACGAGCATACAATATTTTTTATATTGTATGCTCGTCCTACCATAAGTAGTAGGAACGAGCATACAATATTTTATATTGTATGCTCGTTCCTACTACTTATGGTTACTTTCATTGTACATCGAGTTATATCCTATTATTTTTCCTACTATTTCTCGATGACATCCTCTTATGTCAAAAAATATAATATTCTTTCATTATATCTCAAGTTATGTCCTATTATTTATCGTACTATTTTTCGATGACTTCCTCTTAACCCCAGTTACGTCCCAAAAACTATATTATACCTTCATTATATCTCAAGTTATGTCCTATTATTTATCGTACTATTTTTCGATGACTTCCTCTTAACCCCAGTTACGTCCCAAAAACTATATTATACCTTCATTATATCTCAAGTTATGTCCTATTATTTATCGTACTATTTTTCGATGACTTCCTCTTAACCGCAGTTACGTCCCAAAAACTATATTATACCTTCATTATATCTCAAGTTCTGTCCTATTATTTTTCGTACTATTTTTCGATGACTTCCTCATATCTCCAGTTAGGTCCTAATATTTTTCATACTATTTAGAAATTATTTCCTCATATATTCGGTTGTTTTCTACTATTTATCGGTGACTTCCTAAAATCCTTAGTGAAGTCCTACTAATTAAAATTACGTTTCTCGTATTTCGGGTTAAATCCTACTATTTAGCAACGATTTCCTCATATCTCCGGTTATATCCTATTACTTTACGTGCCATTTATTATTACATCCTCTTACTTTGGGTTATCCTAGTACAATCGCCATCAGATATAAAGGTGAACAAATACTTCTGAACAGTTCGAAATATCAATTAGTTCCATACATTTTACCAATATTATCTAAAAATGCATTACTTCATTAATAGAGCAGATGTTTGTCAATAATTCCTAAATACACAACTATTTGGTTTTTGTGTGTTGTGTATAGAAATTATTGACATGCATCTGCTCAGATATTAAAGAAGTAATGAATGTTCGTATATTATTGGTAACTTGTAGTGTATGGAACTTTTTGACATTTTAATCTGTTCAGAAGTATTTGGTCACCTTTTTTGCTACAATATATCTGAAGGCGACTGTACCTACTTCTTTCTTACCTCATACATTAATAAAATACTTTTAAAAATAAGAGTAATATAAAAAGTACTTAATACTAGGATAACCCGTATAAATGTTTTAAATTTAATAATGATAATGACAACCTAAAAAAATTTGAAGCACATAAAAATATAGAAAAAGTAATAGGTACCTTGGCAATATGAATAAAAACCGTAAACAGGGAAGAGACGTGTTTAAAAAAAACAGAAATAGAAATCAAGGGTAATTAATTATATTTATTTTTGAAAGTAACCTTAATTATTAGTACCTAACCATAATTATTACAATATTTAATTTGCTACTTTTATACAGTGGCGGAAGTTTATTTTCATACAAACGAGGTATCTTTGAAGCCTTGGTTCTCCGCCAAGAATTGACCTAGCTATGATCTGATGATGGCCATCTGGAGAGTGAATGGAGGAGATTCAGATCGCTATACACACCCAACTGATCTGATCAACGTCCTAGATAGATATCAGATCAGAGTTTTCATTTTCTGGATTTCCATACAATTTTATGTTAATTTGGCGGATTTTATAAACATATCCTTATATCTTTTAGAATGCTGATCAAATCAGTTGGGTGTGTATAGCGATCTGAATCTCCTCCATTCACTCCCTTGATGGCCATCATCAGATCACAGCTAGGTCAATCCTGGCGGAGAACGAAGGCTTCAAAGTTACCTCGTTTATATGAAAATCGATTGGTGCCTTTAATTATGTGACCGTCACTGTATAAGTAATTATTATTAACAAATGTATTGTACAATAGAAAAAGACATCAAAAATAATGCATTCGCAAATAGAGCACTTATTAGTACTTAATTATAGCACAGGCTTACGGTGTACTAAGTCAAAAAGGACTCGATGAACACATTATGGTGAACAACTTTTACTTTGGTCACAAAATAACTGTGAAATTGAAAAAAAAACAGTTATAAAATGTCATTCACATCTCGACGAAATGTATTTAAGAGCAACAGTTTTTTAGATTTCAGAGTTTACCTGATAGTAAAAGTTATTCAAATGGATAAATACAATGCCCCCTTTCGGCTTAATACACCATGCTTATAATCCCGTACAAATATCGGCATATAACTTGGCAAAACAAAGATGAGACAAAAGATGCGCAGCAGCTACAAACACTAAACTCGGCGCATTTTTTGTCTTATCTTTGTCTTGCCAAGTTATGTGCCGGTATCTGTACCTTATGCTTATTTACAGTAGTTGTTAGTCAAAAATAATTTACATATTTAAAAATAAACACATATTTGGCATTTCACAACTGATAGTACATTACTTACCTAGGGCGGCAAAACATGGCGATAAGTATGCGATCTGAGGCTTTCTTAGTTACCGCCCGTGGTAAGTACAAAATTTTATGTCACCCCCTGACCAGGAAGTGGGATTTTCCGTACCTACGCGTAGCGTGCGGAAATTGCTACTTTATGGTCAGGTGTTGCATAAAATATATTTTGGTAACATGTACGACGTCGAGCACAAGGCGCGTCTTTAAAATTTTATCTTATTCTCATCGAGTCACACTGAATTGTGTCACACTGCTGTGACTGGTTGAGAAAAAAGATCGCTTAAATACCTATTTGACAATGTCACAACTAATAGTACATTACCTACCTAGGGCGGTAAAACATGGCGATAAGTATGCGATCTGAGGCTTTCCTTATTACCGCCCGCGGTAAGTACACAATTTTATAACATATGAAATAATTAAAATTACTAAAAAAAAACGATTCGTCACTAGATCATATTCTCGGACGGGAATCGAACCCGTTACCTTTGGATAACCGGTCCAATGCTGATTATGACCGAGAATATGGTATACCTGGTGGCGTGTCGATTTTTTTCTAGTACATTTTAATTAATGAATTATTTAATATTATTCAACGTGTTAATAAATGAACCCAAAATGGGAAAACCGTTTCTTCGGACCATCAAACTGAACAAGTTAAATTTGTTCAGTTTGATGGTCCGAAGAAACAGTGTTCCCATTTTGGGTTCTTTCATTATCATGTTGTATATAAAAAAATAGCATTGTAAATGCAAAAATAAAAAAACCAAAATTTTATGTCACCACGGCATAAAATATATTTTGGTAACATGTACGACGTCGAGCACAAGGCGCGTCTTTAAAATTATCTCTATAAGAGAGATAAGTACAAAAATATCAATCTTAAGGGTAGTTAACACGCAAACCTACTCTGCTATACTTATACTGTGTGGACTTTAGTCGTTGAAAAGCCTAAAATAGATTAATACTCTTCGACACTTAAGAACAATCTTTCCATAAAATATATCATGATTCGCTGTCAATGACTTAAGAACCACTCAGCATTCAATTAACCACCCACAGTATTTTACGTGTCAACGCCAGAATACTTGTATTGCAACCGTCAACATATTGCAGAAATATCAATTAGTCAAGGTGCCACCTACTTGTAATATAAAACGTATTACCTCGCATTGGAGTGAGCGTGTTCGGACACGGCGCAACGGTATTTTGGCATGAAAAGCACTGATACACATTACCACGTTTAACTTCGTAAGCATTATAATGAGAATTAAATTCAATAGTTTCAAACATACAGCAACGGAAATAAACGTCATCAGTATCTGTCAGTAAAATTGCATCTATTTTGCCAAAAGTTGGTAAGAATTCTTCATCATCTATATCTACAGTAACAATAGAATTCGGATGCCAACTAACACCAGCTATTGTAGCAGAAGTAACTGAATATTTTAGTATAACGCCAGTGCCAAGAGAAAACTCGACAATGTCTCTTGGATTTAATACAGATTTTTTTCCTAGTATTTTTGATGTAGGAATTGTCTTTTTCACAAACAAGTCATTAAGCATAAGTTGACATTTAATTGCTAGAGTCTTGCAAACATTGACTCGATTACAAGAAGCTCTAGCAGCTAATTTAGATACCCTGTGCTTGGCTTCAAAACGCATAGCCCACAAGTTACGCACGGGGCCGAACTTCAATAGCATGGTAGGGTAATGAGTCAAAAAATGAAACTTTGGCGGTAAAGGTGATTTTGTGAGTTCGATGTACAAATTATTAAAATCTGCTATTAAAACCCTGAGTTGAACATTGGTATCACTGAATACCCTATGACTAAGTAGCCTGTCGGTGATTTGCCGCAAGAGAATGTATAATTTCCAAACTTTATTTTCAGAAGGAATGTAATACCCGGCTATTAGACTGAAGTATCTAACAAGGGTAAGCATTTCTGACGCTGAAGTTTTCAATTTTACTTTTGAACCTTGGAAAACTAAACAATTACTTGGTTTTGAATCGTTGTCTGGCCCGTAATCAAATGAAATTAATCTTTGTTGTAATATTGAGCTTTTTAAAAGAGATTCGGATAGAAAGTGGTTTATGACAAAGGTCATTACATATCGAGCTGCACCTTCCAACACATCATGCATTGGATCTACTGCTACATTTTTAAACATATTAAATCCAGTCAACTTAAGCCAACAGCATGATTCTTTGATGCCCGTGTTAAATGTATCGTTTTCTTGCAACTGAGCATAGTATGAAGTCATATTTCTAAGTAAGTCACTATTTTCATATAGAGCAGTTTGCAAACCTTTCTTGTCAATGTTACAGATTCTGCAACACTTGTTAGCTGAAAAACTTTCAGTAAACCCGAGGATAGAATTCAAGCCTAAATTATCACCAGTTAGAGCAACCACCTTAAATTTTACGGTCCCTTTAAAAAAAAATTCATCTATAAAAATTCCAGTGTTTTGCAAGTAATTCAATTCCTCAATAACAGGGTCAAAAATAGCTTTGTTTCCATATTTAGTTTTATCAGCAGAATGACAAAGAGCTAACAGCAAAATGTTATTCAACAATGAAAATAAATGTGGTGGGAGTGCTGGCAGGGAAACATAAACACCACCAAGCTTATGCACTCCAGCATGGCTCCCCAAAGGATTCCCAATTTCGAAATCATCGTAGTATACTATTAATGGCATAATAATATCAGATGCTTGCGGTGTACACATTTCCAGCCAAACAGATCCCTGCATTACATTTTCTAGACATCTTGGCATCATCGAATTTTCTTCACGGACTTGTAAGTTACCCCTTAGATGGTTCAAATAATCCATTACATCTTTCCAAATAGTCTCAATAGAAAAAAAGTTCTTTAAAACCTGGCGAAAAGGAATTACTTGCATTGTACGTTGCTTGGTGTGTAATGTTAAAGTATTACTCCTTTGTGAAGTGTCAGGACAGTAGCCAACTGTCACTTCTTGTGGTGCTATAAAAGAACCTAATGATGCAAATTTTTGGAATCTTAAATATTCAGAACGAAACGGAAAAAAAGTGCCCTTAATAGCTGTGCTTAACTTATGAAGCCGTTCATTGAGTTCAGTTCCAGATATGCTTTCGTTGTCAGCTAACACAGAGTCGAATACAGATATCAAAGGCGGCGTGATATTGTCAAGTAGGGTTTGCAAATTACTAACTATAGCTTGTACTGTTGATCGAGATACAGATGAATTTATATAAAGGGCTGATATAAACTTCAAAACTTCTTTATGAATAATACTATCAGTATTTTCAGGGACTTCAGGTTGACTATCAGCATCAATATTTATGTGTTCTGTTGCTACTTCGGTAATCGCTGTTTGACGCTCGGTAACTACGCAAGCGCCACTTGAAGTAGATGGCAAACAAGGAGTGTTTATTTTATTTAAATGTTTTATATTAATGTGTTCTCTAAATTTCCTGACATCCGTGAAATACCGATAGCATGCGTCTTCACCACATTTGAAAACTCCAGTAATATCAATCTTTACACATTCTTTCCTTATATGAGTAATGAGGGCAGAAAACTTAGGGAAAGTTTTTTTACAATTGTAACACTTCATCTTTACTTAAATTGTGACACCGATAGTGACTAATGTCTCCTTCACAGATTGTGACATACGATCATACGATGTTTTGACTTGGTAAAAACCAATTTGGATAATAAGCCAAATCGAATAGCTTTCAGTGGGATACTTAGCCGCAGTAGCATGAAATATTTTAAAAGTCACATCGACAGCCTCAGGCAGTTTTGGAAACTTGTAAAAAGTGTTGTCACAAACTGTAAAGGCGGCATCTGTCTCGGGGCACCAAATAATAAATGGTTGCAGGGTAATACCGAGATTTTGAAGCTTTTGACGACGCTCCTCGATCGCCACTTGCACATCAGCTTCTGTGTCAACAATGGTTACAAATCCGTTCAATATTTCTGCTCGTGATGCTTGCCAATCTTTTCTGGACCGACGGGCAGGAGGTATGTTGAATAAACAACCGAGGAGTAATATGGCAGCAATGAATTTAGTCTCCGGTTTTGTATCTGGAAAAAAATATATGCTTCACTACATAGTATAAAACAAAATGGTTCCTACCAAGGTGACTGATCAACCGTCCGGCTTTGTTGGCGTCCCTCCTTCTAAATAGTAGAATAAAACAAAGTCGCTACCCGCTGTCTGTCCCTAAGTATGCTTATAGATCTTTAAAACTATACGCAATAGCGAAATCCATTGCGTAGTTTTAAAGATCTATAAGCAGTTTAATTGAATAGATAAGAGTAATTCAAGAAGAAGGTTTATATGTATAATACATGGTGTCAAATACCACACTACCTACACCGAAGCGAGGGCGGATCGCTAGTATTGTATATATATAACACTACACATTATTATTAACTGAGTAAATAGGGAAAGGTAATGATATTGTTATGAAACAAGATATTAGATAATTAATGGTAGTAAATTTTTAACAGATCGTAATTTTTTTGTCAAACAAGTAATTTCCTTACCGTCACAAATTGCTAGTGTGTCCGTTATTTTTGTGCGAAGAAACTTGTCCTTTGTGGTGTTCAGCTTTTGTCGGGCAGCTTTTAAAATGGTGTCAGATGAAGCTTCGAAGGCATAGAGACCGCCAGATTTATCAGGGAATAGTGCTTCGTAGTCATACGTCAGAAGCTGCCACCCGTCACTTGACTTTAGGATAGGATACTTATTAAAGTACTCCTGTAATGTTCCTTCCTCGTAGTATAAGTAACGGAGGCGGGCTCGCACTGTCTGGCGCCAGAGGTCACTGACCTCCTGCCACGGACCTGCTGAAGAACTCGACAGCTGATCTAACGCTGATCCTACGACCTCCACGTCACCTACACAGAAAAATTAAAGAGATTAATAAATTTATAACATATATGATATTTTTATAAATTTTAACTAGAACTTGAGCTAATATTGCGCTGGCACTTATTACAGTAGTTTTGGAATAACTAGTAATTTTGCCTTGAAATGTGGGTCAGAATCCTCGGCTTACATGCACTGCACATGGCCAGTTTATTTTTACTAATTTTGTCCTGGATAATTTAGTTCAATCTGAAAGAAAATAGTCTAAAAAGGGAATTACCTTCTGTAAGTTTGGTTAGGTCGATACCAGGGTGTGACGGGCTGTCCACGCGGTCTAAACTAGACTTGGATCTGGAACGGGACTTGGGCTTTTCTATAAGGCCTAACGTAACTAAGTGTTGCCGTCGAGCCCTTCTGGCAGTGACCAACCAGCCGGAGGTGTTGCGCTTAGCCTGGTAAGCGTCAGCAGGGAGATATGGTGCGTAGTATAGGGGTGGTGACTCCTCATCAAATAATCTGCCGATGTCATAGGACAGAGCAAGCAACTGGGAATCTGTCAAAAGTATAGGATTTTCGGCTGTTATCAGCTTCTCCATAAGCAACCTGCATAGACGCCCACGTACGTCTGGAGGTAATGCACCAGTTTTATTTCCAATTTCTATTATTTGTCTTCCCTCGACTGATGAGTTCAGTATGGTCCTTGCCTGAAACAAGAATATTATAGCATTACATAATACTAAATATCTCATAAAGTAAAAAAATATTTCAAGCTCTTAAAAAATAAATTTTAGCATTCTTTCATCAACTAGAAAAGAACTACTAATCTTCAAACGGCCGAAAGAAAACTCAAATAAAAAAACTGTATCAAAATTGTTGGAATATATGTCTGGGACACGATGCGCAAATAATACTTATAACATCCCTCTCTTTGTTATGGCGTTAGAAATATTCAATCCCACTTCCTCATCAATAAATAAGTACCTACCTACCTAGTATTTATATAGATTGGCAATAACTTACTAAGTTCTCAGTGGATTCTTTGGTTACAATTTCACCCACTGATGAGTCCAGTGGTATGACCAGTACATCACCATCATCCTAAAACACACCAAATATATGAGATGTTATATTTATAAACACAGTGTCATAATGATCATAACAAAATAATGATGATTGTTTTTCTATTATTAAAGATAGTATAATTATTAGAAGCTCTGACAATTAATATGTAATAATAATTAATATGTAGTTTTGACTATAAGAAAATAATTGTATAATTATTGTCACCACCACGGTTGCATCTGAAAACCAGCGCCACTGTTTCAGGCAGCGGCACAAGCTGAGATGTTACCGTTTCAGCAAAAAATGTGTAAATTGATGTTATTTTATATTTTTTGTAACTGTTTTGCTGAATAAACATTTTTCTATTTCTATTTAAAAACCGGCTAGGTGCGAGCTGAACCTCTATTGTTCTAAAACCTACACTTTTCTAAATATGCATAAATTTCCAACTTACTTGTTCGGTACAAGCTGCTGTTTGCGGTGTCGTCAGGGGCTCCAAGTTATAATCTGAGAATTCACACCCCAGGACTTCATCCAAAATTGATGTACTACATGTGTCCTATAAATTTTACAAGAACATAATGAGATTTTAGTATTTTGACTGCAACTTATCAGGTACCTAGGTACTTTTGAGTTTGAAAACAAGACTGATGTAAAGTTAGGATTTTAAATTATAATGTAATTTACAGCATTTACATAAAGTAGGTTGATTGACAACCATTGATTTCTATAGAATGCATTGGATGAGGCACACATGTCCTGCAGCAGATTTTTATGGGCTGTAATGATAATGATGAGGTAGGTAGGTAGGTATTTGTACTAAATGTATAGCTTACACTTGATATTTGAGCACAACTGCAATTTTGTAAAACTATCTTCGAATGAATTTAATTAGGTTACATACTTACCTACTACCTAGCTAATTTAATAAGATACTATCATAAAATTATACCTATCTTTATAAAATCATAGTGCTATCATAGTATGTATTTATTTAATTAAAAATTTCTTGAATAAAAATTGAGATTTTTTTCAGATAAATTTATGTAGGTAAGTAGGCTTAGTTGAATTAAATTTAGAGAAAACGAACCATTTGTTTGGATTGATCACTTTTCAACATCGCCAGACATGATTCAAATCTAAGTCTATCCCCTATTTGAGGGAATATGTTAGTGATGTCTTCTTTCGTTAGCAATTGCATGGTTGCAATGTCTATTTTCTCATCTAGAATAGAAAAATGTATTTATTCAAAGATAGTACTTGTGTGGTGTGAATCTGCCCGTTGATTACCTACGTAAGCCTGTTGCTAACCGAACCTGACTCACCGACCCAATTCTCGATTGAAATCGATAGAAAGCGCAGTTGCATTGCTGTTTCAACTTTTAGTTAAGATAGTTGTTACATTGGTTCTTACTAAAGCAGCAATGAATCTGCGATTTCTGTCAGAGTTGATTGCAACAAAGTTACATAATCACCCCCCGGGGGCGCCGGCGCCGGCCGGCTGATGAAGGAACTGATTTTTCCTATGAAGTTGGTCAAAATCACAATACCTAACCTACCTCATTTGAAATACAACTGATTTCAAACAGCATTCCATTTTGTATTATTCCACTTGTGTAGGTATTCTAAAGACAGGTTGAAAGGTATTGTGACTTAGCAAGCACAGCACACAAATAGGTACCTACCTTATTCGACGATTATTTTGATATATAAAACATTACCAATCAACAATAAAAGATTTATCTGATAAATATGGATTTTTCAACATACCATGATGTTAGCCGACCGAATCGCAGCACTCAAAAGAAAGGAAATGGTTGATAAAGAACGAATCCTTTGAGAACCCTTTGATTGAATGCTGCAGTTTTTTTTATTTAAAGCTTTGGCTACTTGGCTATCTGCTTAAAGGCGGCTACTCACGGTTCAATTTCTTTTCCAACTTGCTGACCCAATCTGCGAAGTGTTGACAGATTGAATCAATCCCCGTCAATTGGTAATGCGCTGGAACCAGGGGGCTTACCATCAGCAAATAAGAAACCGTTCAGTTCAAAAGCAGGCCTTAAACAGGGGCCTTACTATGAGCTCTTATAGCAGGCCTTATAATAAACTGCTTACTTTTTCGTACTATGACCTCAATGGTTAGTATGAAAGCAGGCATTAAGCTGTCCTGTTTAAGGCCTGCTTTTGAACTGAACGGTTTCTTATTTGCTGAGGGTAAGCCTCCAGGACTGCTTAAGGCCTACTTTCATACTAACCGTTGAGGTCATAGTACGAAAAAGTAAGGCTGTTCAATATAAGCCCTGCTATAAGAGCTTATAGTAAGGCCCCAGGGGGCTTATTAATCAGCAAAATAAGAAACCGTTCAGTTCAAAAGCAGGCCTTAAACAGGACTGCTTAAGGCCTGCTTTCATACTAACCTTTGAGGTCAAAGTACGAAAAAGTAAGGCAGTTCAATATAAGCCCTGCTATAAGAGCTCATAGTAAGGCCCCTTGTCACATTAACATCCACGTTGACGTGATCCGCAACTAAAAATGTCAAGCAACAAGAAAATTCTAATAGGTAATCAAATGAATATATTAATTATTGAAATATTATTTTCAATAAGATAATCTAGATATATAAAAAATTTACAATTGTTTTTCGTTTTTGAGGTTAAAATCATGGCCGCCAGGCGCATTATCAATTGACGGGGATTATAGTCGAGTTGAGGGCGCAACGCAACGTGAGTAGAGCACAGCCAACCGGGACTTCAACAAATTGTGTCTGCCTGCCTAGCATGGCCGATTTATATCGCATGATATAGCGTTTTATCACGTTTAACTGTCAAAAAGACAAAGGAGTTTGACAGTTGAGTGTCGATAAAATGCTATATCACGCGATATAAATCGGTCATGCTAGGCAGGCAGGTACCATCAGCAAATAAGAAACCGTTCAGTTCAAAAGCAGGTCTTAAACAGGACTGCTTAAGTCCTGCTTTCATACTAACCTTTGAGGTCATAGTACGAAAAAGTAAGGCAGTTCAATATAAGTCCTGCTATAAGAGCTCATAGTAAGGCCCCTGCCTGCCTAGCATGTCCGATTTATATCGCGTGAAATAGCATTTTATCGACACTCAACTGTCAAACTTAAGTATGAACAAACACAAGTGCCTAGGTACCTAGGAATAAAATAATTGGCGCAACGTGTGCGCAGCGCACGCACAACATAGGCGGCCATTACTATTTCCCGCAAATTGGTAATACGATGGAACCTTGTCACATTAATATCCACGTTGACGTCATAGGTAATTAAATAAATTAATTATTGAAATATTATTTTCAATAAAATAGGGTTTAGGTATATAAAAAAAATACCATTGTTTTTCGTTTTTGAGGTTAAAAATGTGGCCGCCAGGTCCTTTACCAATTCGCGGTACACGCTCATGCGAGGGTCATGCAATTCCATCAGTCGTGAATTACGTTTGACTATTGGTGACTGATGGAAAAAAGAAATCAACCTCATGCAACTATCGTCATTGCAATTAGAGTGGCCACACACAGACGGAATTTCGTTTTGGAATTCCGTACACACATGATTCCGAACGCACACACATGCGGGATTTTTCCGTACGGAATTTTCATACATTATCGATGTTCCGTTCGGAATTCCGAATCGGGATTCCGTCGTGTGTGTGGCCGGGCTTACACGGTAGGTTATTTCTTATTTGACTGTCACGTGCGTGACTGATGGAATTTCTTAATGCTTGCATGAGCGTGTATATAATGGCCGCCATAGGCTTCGAAACTTACCTTCAAAACGTTGTATATATTGAACTAGATTCCATTTCTTCATCAGGTCATGAGTTGCTTTATCCATAAGTATAACTTTTCTTGCACTCACTTTAAAAAAATAGTCAAAATATAAATAAATTTTCTGTATCTGAAACTCTCCTTGTGACTCCTACGACTGCGACTGACTCAATGGACAGAATAAACGAAACGAACGACAAGTCGATGAGTAATGAACGGCGAATTTACGTGCTGTCATCGTATTTTTGTAGGAATCATACAAAAATTGATGCAAGCTCTTAAATAAGTTTCTGTAATCGTATTTTTGTAGGATTCCTACAAAAATACGATGACAGCACGTAAATTTTGATGCCAATTCCTTATATTTTAAGTGAAGGTAATCTCAAAATAAAAGGAACTGGCACATAATTTTATCATACTACTATAAGGGGACGTCATCGTATTCTAGAGATGCTTCTTCTCAAATACCATGACATCTTTTTATGGAAGGTGGCACTTTCATTGTGATTTAGAATTATAATCTTATTTATAGATTATCATACATATTTATAGTACAGTGGGCTATTTTCTATTACATAGTGTTATAATATTAAGAAGATAATATTATTTTTGATGAGCAATTTTTACGATATAATATTTTGGCCAAAACTCTTAAATAAGTTTCTGTAATCGTATTTTTGTAGGATTCATTTTAAATTTTGATGCCAATTCCTTATATTTTAAGTGAAGGTAATCTCAAAATAAAAGGAACTGGCACATAATTTTATCATACTACTATAAGGGGACGTCATCGTATTCTAGAGATGCTTCTTCTCAAATACTATGACATCTTTTTATGGAAGGTGGCACTTTCATTGTGATTTAGAATTATAATCTTATTTATAGATTATCATACATATTTATAGGACAGTGGGCTATTTTCTATTACATAGTGTTATAATATTAAGAAGATAATATTATTTTTGATGACCAATTTTTACGATGATAAGTGTCATAATATTGCCTTATTTAACCATATAATTCGACTACATCATAACACGTTTCAAGATAGCGTAATATAAACCTATTATTTCCTTATTTTAGGACAACGCACTTAATTTAAACGTACGCCACGATATTTTAAGATTACCCCAAAATGACATTTTTCTCAGTGTGTCCCCACTGCTGGGGCACAGGCCTTCCTTATGGGTGGATAAGGAGGACGGGCCATAAATAACCCACCACGCGGGCCCAATGCGGATTGGTGGTTGACTATCGGTAATATAGGTACTATAACTTCGGTAATGTTATTTTATAGTGCCCGCCCGTTATATTTTCAGTGAGACTAGCTTAGCTAGGTACACCTAATAATTTTTACTGAGAGACCGTGAGACCGTGAGCTTCACATACAACTTAATAACAAAATAACTTATAATTTGCAATTTGAGCATGATTACCTAACTTGTGATGTTATTCGGATTAAGACAGTGTATTTGTCTAGGATTCTATTAAATAAAAAAATCCAAAATAGGTACCAAACAAAAAAAATAATTGGGATAATAGGTAACACTTAGGGATGCAACGATATTACTATTACGATACCGATACGAATGATGAATGCATCGTAATAGCGAATACGATAACGAATGCATAACGATTCTTTTATTATATTTAATAAAACAAGACAATTGAGTAAAATCGAGTTAACCTTTTATTTAAATTTTTATGACAAATTACCACCTAAATGTCATAATTATTAGTACATTACAGCCGTGAACGGGAAGCTAGCGATTGCATTGTCGAGGATGGTTTGAAGCCCGAGCCGCAGGCGAGGGCTTTAATCATTCGAGGCAATGCAAGTAGCCCCGCATTCCTATTTCAAATGGAATGATAAGATTTCAGAGCATAAGTGAGAAAAATACATTTCTTTTAAATTCATATTAAGAAAACATAATTTAAATTATAACATTTGTATGTAAATATGTTTCACAATAAATGATTGAAATATAAATGATGAATTATACAAATTTTAAACTATCTGGTTTCAGTCTATTTCTTATATCCTTTATTCTTTTCGAATCTACAGTAGCTAGTTTGATGGAAAAATACTTTTGGGTTTTTTTAAGTTAGGAAATACAGTATTTTTTCTTCAATAAATTAAATAGATTGTATCTATGCATTGGATGCATTTAAAATTGTCAATGTCAGTGGCAAACGTCGAAAATATGAAAGATGGCTGTCATAAGTGATGCCAGCGCAAACATCGATGCTGTCTTGCTTTCCTTTTAACTCAAAATAAATTAGATTAAACTAATTTCGTAGAATCGTTATACCTAAATCGTAATACTTTTTACGATACCGATGATCGTCAAAAATTACGATAACCTGCGGTGTACGATTATCGGCATCGGTATCGTTGCATCCCTAGTAACACTTCGTACTTATTTTGGATTTTGTATTTAATGGAACCCTAGACAATAAATACTGTCTTAATCCGAATAACATTACAAGAAAAGTTAATTTATGCTCAAATTGCAAATCATTTTGGTATACATATAAGTACTTATTACGTTTGGGAATATTCACGGTTCGCCGGAAGAGCGCGCAGTATGCACACTAGCGCCGCCATTGAAACTAGAATCTTGTACTCTGTGATCATACCTACATTATCATAGATATAGTATATTGCATAGATATAGTATATTAAAAGGGGTAGATGCGCTACCGAGCGACCGGGTGTAAGGGATAGATATATTATGACGTCAAAATATGGGGTTGCCATGATCAGAAAAAGTACTGTGCGGGCTTTGGCTCCCGCCCGCACTATACTTGCATCTGTTGTTGATGTGCTGAGCTGACTATGGAGGATGTCCTCACAACTAAATCTCTACATACTAAACACACCTTGCGTTGATACAACGTTTACTCTCTTATTTACAGTTATGTACACAAACAGGTCACATTATGATATGAACAGGAATATTGCTAATTTACCAAGTTGTAGTCTTTTATCATGATAGCAATTAAGTGACAGCTAATCATTTTCAGAAGAAAACTTTCTTCTAATAGGTATTGCAATGCAACCTACCATAGAGGAGTGGTGACCTCTTTGCAGAGTCGCCACACCACCCCCCTACGGAGAAAATAAAAATAACATTTAAAAAAACTTAACAATAGGAACCTAACCCTAAAAAAAAAACTAGCCTTAAAAAAAAAAAACTAAACATCATAAGGCAACTTAAATTTAACCTTCCTACCAGCCCGGGTTCTATATTCCGGAGACTGAAAGGATTGATCTGGGCTGTCCGTAATTGGCTTTGGGATAGGCACAGTTGAGGGAGTTTCAGGAACGGTGAAGTTCGCGGACGAAGACGGTACTTGGTCGATATAAGCAGGCTTCACTCGATCCAGGCTTACCGTGACATTTCTGACACCCACTAAAATGGTGATAGTCTTGCCATCTTGGGCACGAGAAACCACCTTATGAGGACCCGAATATGGGGCAGTCAATGACCTTCGGACGGAGTCATCCCTTAGAAAAACGTGCGTCGCCGACAAAAGGTCCTTGCTCACGAAAGTGCGCTTTTCCCCGTGGTGAGTTGGTGAAACCGGTCTAAGAAAAATCATATTCCTTCGGAGCTGCTCGGCGAAATCAAACTCTCCAACGCGGTCCGGAATAGCCGAAGGACAAAAGAACTCGCCCGGCAAAAACAAAGGCTCCCCGTATACGAGCTCGGCCGAGGATGCCTGTAAATCTTCCCTAAAAGAAGAGCGCAAACCTAACAGAACAACTGGCAGCGCCCTATGCCACGTATCGTTATGACACATGAGGGCAGCTTTTAGTTGCCTGTGCATGCGTTCCACAAGACCATTAGCACAAGGATGGTAACTAGTCGTGCGAACTCGACTTGCCCCACAATGGCGCAAAAGATTATGGAACAAGGCAGATTCGAATTGCCGTCCCTGGTCCGTTGTCACAACAGAAGGAACACCGAAGCGAGACACCCACTCTCTGAAAAAGGTCTCTGCACATTCTTCCGCCGTCATGCTTTTCATCGGCCAAGCCTCAGGCCATCTGGTAAATCTGTCAACTGCTGTAAGACAATACTGAAAACCACAGCTATGCGGCAGAGGACCGATAATATCAATATGAACATGACGGAAGCGCCTGGTTGGTGTAGGAAAATGTCCAAGAGGTGTAACGGTATGCCTTGACACCTTGCTGCGTTGGCAACTCAAGCAGGATCGAGCCCAATTGTGGCAATCTTTCTGCATTCCAGGCCACACAAAACGCTCAGCCACCAAGCGTGCCGAAGCTCGTGCGCCAGGGTGACTTAACATGTGTAATTTATTAAAATGTGGGCGACGAAAGGGAGGGGTCAAATATGGTCGATGCTTGCCCGTAGAAGTATCACAGAAAATGGCGATATCTGTCCCAGGTAGAACAACCTTCTCCAATTTAAGAGAAGAACCAGCTAACACCTTCTGTAGCTCCTCGTCCGACACCTGATCTTGAGAAAGAGCGGCGAAGTCGCTTTCAAAAGAAAGAGCCTCAACTCGAGACAGGGCATCAGCCACAACGTTGTCTTTGCCACTGACATGGACTATGTCAGTCGTGAATTGTGAAATGAATGATAGATGATTGAGTTGAACCGGAGGCAACTTTTCACGCCGCTGAATAAAAGCGTATATGAGCGGTTTATGGTCTGTAAATACAGTGACATGCTGCGCCTCCAAAACATGGCGGAAGTGCTGGACTGCCTCATAAACAGCAAGTAGCTCCCGGTAATAAGCTGGCCAGGTGGAATGTTTCACTGTCAACTTCTTACTGAAGAATGCCAGCGGTTGCCAATGGCCTTTAACGTTTTGCTGCAAGCAAGCACCAACATGACTCGATGAAGCGTCAGTGAATAACCCTAATTGGGCATCAGCCACAGGATGAGCCAGGAGCGTTGCAGCAACAAGATGATCCTTACATTTTTGAAATGCACACTCCAAATCGGGCGTCCACGGTACGGGCTTTGAGCCCTTCAGCTTGGACGAGGCTAAAGCGTCAATGAGAGGAGCTTGAAGTTCTGCTGCTGCCGGTAGGAATCGGCGGTAAAAATTCACCATGCCAAGAAACCTGCGGAGTCCTTCAACCGTTTTCGGTAAAGGGAAGTTCCGCAAGGCTTCGATCCTCTCCGGAGGAGGTCTGGTCCCATCCTTACCAACTCGGTAACCAAGAAACTGCACCTCGTCAGTCGCGAGCACGCACTTGCCAGGATTGACCACCACACCATACTCTCGCAACCGTTGGAACAATATCCGAAGATGCTGGATATGCTCTTCCAGGGATTTCGAGAAAACCAAAATGTCGTCGATATATGGGTAGCAAAAGTCGAGACCCCTGACCACTTCGTCAATAAAACGCTGGAAAGTTTGTCCAGCGTTCCGCAGACCAAACGTCATGAAGGGGAACTCGAACAATCCGAACGGTGTAGTGATGGCTGTTTTGCAAACATCCGCCTCATTAACCGGAATCTGTTGGTATGCTTTAACAAGGTCCAGAGTGCTGAAGACCGTAGCACCAGCCAGGCTGTGGGCAAAGTCAGCGATGTGGCGAACGGGATAGCGGTCAGGAACAGTTCTCGCATTGAGCGCTCGAAAATCACCACAAGGACGCCATCCGTTTTCACCCTTGCGAGCCATGTGCAGCGGAGATGCCCAAGGACTACTGGAGGGTCGAGCTGTTCCACAGCTGACCATCTGCTCAAACTCCTTCTTTGCAGCAAGCAGTTTCTGAGGGGCGAGTCTACGTGGACGGCACGAAACTGGTGGACCATCGGTTGTAATAATATAGTGCTTAGTTGTGTGCTTTACAATACGTGGCAACCCAGGCGGACGCAAAATATCGGGAAATTCCAATAACACTTGCGCAGCAGGAGACTCAGCAACAACAGTCTTTACGCTAGTCTGGGTAGTGTCAGCAGCAGTTGCAGCAACAAAGAGACTAGTTAAACCATCAAGCAAACGTTGGTTACGACAGTCCGGCATAAGGTGATATTCAGCCAAAAAATCTGAACCGATGATAGGTACACCAACGTCAGCGACAACAAAATTCCACTGAAATTCTCGGCGAAGGCCTAAATTCAACCGCAGTAAAATGGGGCCATAAGTTTTAATGGTACTCCCGTTGGCAGCGCGGACATCAAAGGTGGATGCGTGATACTGACCTTTAAGTAAGTGACGAGGAAAACAGCTAATGTCTGACCCGGTATCAATAAGGAACCGATGGCCTGACTTGGAGTCCGTCACAAATAACCGGCGGCCAGGATTGGAGCAATCAGCTGCCGCCTCTACTGATTGCTGGGATGATTTCCCTGGTTTTGTGGTTTCCAGGAGCAAGGTGAAATGCACTTAGCAGCCTTACCGCCAAACCTCCTGTGATACCAGCAACAGCGATCAGCTGACTTACTTGCTGACCTGGTTGATGGAGAACGAGACACAGAACGGGAACGACGAGACTGCTCAGTACTAAGAGCTTCGACTTTGCGTGAAAGTTCCTCAATTCGTTCCATAATGGAAGTTACAACGGAGCGATCGGAGGCAGCATGGACCGGTGCAGGAGGTAGAGGAGATGCCTCAACAATTTCGCCCGCAGAAGGCAGGTTAGTCACCAGCTTCTGAAGCTGCCTCAACTGCTCCTTAAAATCTGCGTCAGCCATCGTGCAATAACGTAATACCTATATGTACAAACTATATACACAAGTTACAGCAATAAATGATACAATGGCATAAACAATAACATGCAAACATGCAACATACAACAGGTAAATGCAAAATTTACACAACACAAAACAACACACAAATAATAATTTCAAAATAATAACGGAAAATAAAACCTATAGTTTATAACTAATAATATTTATACGGAACCACATGCAAAAACCACGTTACGTCCTGTCCGGAACGCCGACGTCCAAACGACAATCCAGAAGACCGACGACAACGGCTTCAAACTCCGACGAAACATCGAAATGTTACACCACGCCAGGCTCCTCCTGCTGTTAGCACGGCACCAATGACGCGTGGCTGCACTGCTCAGCTCCGTAGTAGGGGTACGCGAGCTACGTAGTAGAGGTACACGAGCTCCGTAGTAGGGGTACACAAGCTCCGTAGTAGGGGTAAACGAGCTCCGTAGTAGGGGTCACCGAATGTACGGTGTGACGCGTGCTTCTTAGTAATAGGGGTCACCGAATGTGCGGTGACGTGACGCGTGCTGCTTAGTAATCGGGGTCACCAAATGTGCGGGCTTTGGCTCCCGCCCGCACTATACTTGCGTCTGTTGTTGATGTGCTGAGCTGACTATGGAGGATGTCCTCACAACTAAATCTCTACATACTAAACACACCTTGCGTTGATACAACGTTTACTCTCTTATTTACAGTTATGTACACAAACAGGTCACATTATGATATGAACAGGAATATTGCTAATTTACCAAGTTGTAGTCTTTTATCATGATAGCAATTAAGTGACAGCTAATCATTTTCAGAAGAAAACTTTCTTCTAATAGGTATTGCAATGCAACCTACCATAGAGGAGTGGTGACCTCTTTGCAGAGTCGCCACAGTACCCTTAACGGTGTAGCATCCGTTAATGTGCAGATTACTAGTTAAAGTACGGAAATCGTCTACTTTAAGAAAAAAATCTCACTTTAACTGACTCGACCAGTTAATCTGCAGATTAAAGGATTCCGTACTTTAACGGTAACATACGTATACATAGAGTAAACTAGCTGGGGTTCGCTCAGGTAGTTAATATGAGATTGTGTGATTAATGGAATAAAAAGATAAACTTTAAATTAAAACAGGTAAAGTCTTTATTAAACGTTGGAATACAGAACTTTTTTTATTAACGTTAGTTTTTCTGTTTTTCGGAAACAATTTTTTTCAAAATGTTTTGAACAAATTCGTGTGTGGCACCCAATTCTTTTTTCTAGTTGCTTCTATACATTTTTCACGAGTTTTATCTTCCATCGGAAATCTGGAAAAATCAAATCGCTTGAAATTCCCTGAAATATGGGGTAATTTTTGGGGAAAATTTTCTATATAGTAGGCATCCGGAAATCGAATTATAAACCTACTGATTTTAGTGGACGTCAAAGCTAAGCTGACTTCTACTATTACGTAGATGTACGCAATTTTACCGGTTTGCATGTCAAATGTTTACGAGGTTATTTTTAGAAATAATTTTTAGATTTTTCCTATTTATCAGGTTTTTCATGATATAACTAATGATTTAGCTCAGAAACTTGGTTCCTGTGAGATTTGAGAAAGAAATACGTGATCAAAATATAGAAAACAGTGTACTCACGCATGAAATGTAACGCCCGCTTCTTTCCTTTGATTGTTGCTTTTGCAGCCAAATATCGAACATCCCACCATTTTGAATGCTAGACACAAACACTACACATTCGATTTATAATAAATCTTCAATATTAATTAGGGAGTTATCCACAAAAACTTTAATTTCTCTGGCACTTTTGGTATAACCCCACTTGTTTGTTTTGCTTAGTTGATCTCTGCCTATAACCCGACCATGAAAAAAAGTCCGGTCGGTGATAGAGAAAAAACATGACACTCTTCTCTATTTCCTCCTATAGGAATCTTAATAAGACGATCTCGCTCTATCAAAGCATGTCAGACCCTTGGTATATTGTACATACATCAACCTGTTTTTTTTCTATTTATATAGAGGTATAGCCTACATAGAAGCATACTATTATGTATTCTGTGATAGAAGACCAAATTATTGTGAATTATCTCTCTGCCTGCCTAGCATGACCACCGAAACACATAACGATATAGTGATTTAAGTAATGTAAATGACCTCACTTTAAATGTGGAGCTCATTTTTCAATGTTGACGACTCTGTATGAAATATACAGGGAGAAAAAAGCAGCCCTTGACGAGTTTCTTGCCGGTTCTTCTCGTTACAAGGTCTCCCGCTCAGGGTTTGCGAACCGATGGCGTAGCTTCTTTGACATTCACAAGTGCTTGTAACAGCCTAGACTGAATAAATGATTTTTTTGATTTTGATTTTGATTAAGTATTACGTTTAACTTCTTATCGAATGAGGAATAGTGGCCACCTCTAGATTAACGTTTAACTGTCAAAAGACAATGGATTTTGACAGTTGGGTGTCGATATAACGCTAAGTATAACGCTAAGTATATCACGCGATTATATAGGTACCTACCTATCGTGTTTCGTCGGTCATGCTAGGGGGCATGGGTGAATGAATCTATGCTGTTTCTTACTTCCTGCGTCATTGTCCTCACTCGAAAATGTTTAAAAATCCAATGCATCACAAGGAATAAATTAAAAATATGCCATCATTTACATTAGAATAATGATGTTAATGATATTAATTGTATTAAATTGCATATTTTTGCTTTTTTCCTTGTGATGCATTGGATTTTTAAACATTTTCGAGTGAGAACACTGACACAGGAAGTAAGAAACAGCGTAGATTCACCCGGATGTAGTGCACTCCGAACATTGTGGTAAGTACTTACAACTTTTTATCACTTTGTAGGGTTTGTAGATGTAGGAACTCCTCGCCAGATATTCAGCGAAAAGGGAAGTACTTCCACCGAGCTAGGTGACTGTGCTCGGGGACCGCGGTCCAACTGTTGATGGTTGGTAGTTGTATATATGTTGAGTCGCTGAGAAAACTCTGTTGGCGAGATGTAGGATTTCCATACTGTTTCCTCGCTCTCCATACTAATCGTCATTTCTTTCCGCATCAGGCGCCATCTAGTGAACTCGATGTGAATCGTTGTTGTACGGTGTGTTGTGTAGTTTGTGCGGCGAATGGTAGATGTCGCTCCGCTCAGTTCATACTTTTCGCTGCTCCTGCATTTCTTCATCAATTATTATGTAGCGCATAGAGTACATTATTATACTAGAGATAGAGTTATCAGTCAGACCTAGTGATCAACGCCATCTAACGAAATGTGACAAAAAGTGTACGATATTATAATATGGGTACTAGTAGGTTTCTATAAATCTTGACTTGTAATTTTTTTGGGAGGTAACCGCTATGTCATGAAATAAATTAAAAATAATTTACTTTATAGCTAATCAGCTTTGATTATATAAAACTGTGAAAGACACACGATACCGCGATTCAGCACGGGATAGCGACATCTCTCGACTGTTTGACAAACGAAAAATGAGCGCCATCTATCAAATCAATCCGCAACTAAAATCTTAGGCCGCGCTCCCTTGTAGTGAGTCAAGTACTAAGTGAAAAGCCCCTGATGTAGCGTATGATCGCGCCGCTACACACTTAAATACAATATTTTCTAGCCTGTCGTTTAATTAGTGGACTTTTATCATAAAACCAGTTTTATTTATTCTTATGCTTTTATTGCGAAAAGTGGCTGGCGCCGCAAGTGTGCAGACTGCGCCCTCTGATTTTTTTGTAACATTTTGGGGGTGGGTGGAGGAGTAGCTTTGCAGACCACTTTGAAGTTTGAAGCTTAATATAAAAAGGTCTTCAGCTTCGTACAAACTGAGGTGAATCCCGCGATACGAGGGATGCGGGACGCGATTCGCTTGCGCCGATTGCGTCAGCCAACTTGTATGTACCTACTTGGACGTGTTCACATTTTGGAATTAAGTAATAGCTTCGCAAAAAGCATAGCATAGAGTCGTCTCGTCATCGTCGAATCTTTTTGAAGCCGGGGGCTTCATAAAGTTAATTTCTTTATTATTAAATGATTCGCAACGCAACAACGCAGATGCGATTGCTTTATTTTTTGTCTAAGATCCTTTCCTGTTCTCGGAAAGTAATGCAGGAGGAATATCATCAGTAACATCATTAGAGTAGCAGCTGATGTTCAAGGAATCATCGCAGAAGCTACGGAAAACACATTGTATGTATGCTCATGTAGGTCAATCTCGTTTATCTCGCGAGATCTCGTCCGATTTTTGGCCGAGATTAATCTCGTTAAAAATAGCCGAGATCTCGGCCTGCATTCACGACATTGCATTCCATAGTTCCCCTTCTAAAAAATAGGTATTATGTGCAACGTGTGCAACGAAAATTGGTTTGAGCGAGATTCATAAAGTCAGCAGTTTTAGAGATATGGGGCATATTTTCCAAAACCGCAAATACTTATAGGTAACTTTGTTATTTAAACAAACACTATGAAATACAAAGTTATTTTTGTAGACGAAAAATGATAGTGGTAGTATGGTATAAGGTAGGTAACTACGGAACCCTACTGCGCGAGGCCCGACACCCACTTGGCCGGTTTTTTTTTTACAACAAGATTTTATAGGTAAGTTAACACACTACGAGTAAGTAATTTACGGAAGGTAACAGTTTTTCTACTTATTGACGAATATTCGATTCGTTCAACACATAGGTACTATTTTTTGGATCTTCACTGACAATTTTTTACAAAAACAAAACGCTAAAAAAGTTCACTTGACATTGACATTTTGACAATGACAACAGACGTCATTCATCGATCAGCTGTGAATATAGTGATCTGTGGTGATGATTGGGACGTGACGACGAGTGTTTTTAATTGATTTCATTAAATTAATTATAAGTTGATTCTTTAAAACAGACCCTGCTGACTTGTGAGTCACTGGCGATAATAACTGCTGCTGTCGGACACTTCTTCACTTCACGCGAGGTTAGTTCCTAACGGGTTTCCGTGCCGGCTAGCCGCGTCTCCTACCTTGTAAGTTTTTGTGGTGTGATGGTGTGTCTTTCGTTCGTATAACTCTTCATTTACTTTTAATCATTATTTAATATTTTAAAATTACAGTTCTCCACATTTGTCTAATAGAAACCATCAATATTATTGGCCTGTTGTATTTTTTTTATGAGAAATTCTGATGCCACTGATTCAATTTATACTCAATGAACCTGTTATTATAACCGTGTGACGTATTTCGTTTTTATTTTAGGTGCTTCACTTCGCATCCACAAATCACACCATGTCTCTCCAGGAGGTAAGATTGACTGCTCATAGAAAACTTCATTATTTATAAAAAAGTTTAGTTTCAATTGTATTTATTGATAAAGTTATAAACAAATTTCATGTTCATTTTCATATGGTAAAAATACGATCATATTTATTGCTTTATTTTTATACATATACTTACCTTCTTACGACATGGTTAAAGGGTACCTGTAGAGAAAGTTGTTCAGTTCTATTACGTATGTACAGGTGTTTTTTTTATAAAGGCAACTATTTTAATAGAGCCACAATCCTTACAGTACTTATAATCTGCCTTTCATATAACCTTGCCATTGGTTTGATATTGTGGAACGGGATAATGTTATCATAACTGTTGCACGGTAATATAACAAGGCAATTTTCCAAGAGAGATGCTGTTTCTGGTTTTATTTCTGGTAGAAGACAAATACTTATACAAAAATATCATGTTATGAATGAGGTTAATTATTGAAGGAATTAACAGAAAGGCTGATTGGTTGTCTTCTGTAAGGTATATACATTACAAGGAGACAAGACAGTTCAGCTCAAAAGTTTAAAAGCAACAAAGAATTGTTGTAATGTTATAAATTGATATTCTTTTTGCTCCAATATTTTCCAATCATGTATAAAAAACACAGTAGGTAAATTGGAAAGATAAAAAATAAAGTGGGAACTTTTCTTTTCTTCAGTGTAAGTAAAGTAAAATTATGTTTAATTTGAACAAAAGTGCACAACATGTAGGTACCTAGTCTGCTAGTTAAATTAATACGATTGTCATACTTTTGACATTGAAATGTGAGTTCACATTATAAAAGTTTCCAGAACCACTTCATTTGCATATATACGACTTTTGAACCTTAATGTACTTTGAATACATTATAGAATATTAAATAACTTGACAGTTTCGGTAGACTATTTAAATTACGTACCCACAACACCATATAATTACATTTTGGATGATTTTGACTTTGTTTGCTGATTGTTTCCAACAGTTTAGAATGCAAGAAATGAGAAAGCCAAACAATAATTACCAATTTTAACGCTTACTACACGCACGCTTAATAATTAAAATAGCTGTTTTTAACGTCAACCAGACGATCTAGTTCGAAAAAAATCGCGATAAATAATTTCGAACCCAAGTTAGGTACTTTTTTTCGGAGCTATTCATAAATGTAGCGCGCGTCGAATCGAACTACACCTTGTAGTTTTTATAGTTAAAAATATTCGCTGAGGACGTGTTCTTTACATTTCAGCAATTCGACACCGCCGCCGCCAACGTGAAGAAGCTGAAGTCGCTGCCCAGTGACAACGACCTCTTGGAGCTGTACGCGCTCTTCAAGCAGGCCACCGTCGGCGACGCCGACCCGGCCAGTGAGTACCCTACTTTATACTCTCAGGCTCTCCGCTGCGTCAAGCGTGATCTCGCCGCGCGGGTACACGGCGCGGGCGCGGGAATATAGATTGCTGGTTTTTTACGGATAGATGCTTGCGCAGTGCATGAGTAAGCTCTAATCTATGTCACCCCGCGCGCGTCACAGCGGAGAGCCTTAGGCCGTGCGCACTTTGGATGCGTTTTCGTACGAATTTTTTTCGTACGACTTTTTTACTACAAGAGCGCGGACGCACCCAGTGTGCGCACTCCCATAGTATTTGGAAGGTTGGGAATTGGGATGTTCGTACGAGCCAAATTCGTACGAAAGCGCATCCAAAGTGCGCACGGCCTTACATTTTTTATGTGACGATAAGGCCGAAAGTGTAAGCGCCCTACACCCGGAATCCTCATCACTGAGGAACTGGCTATAACTAACTCTAACTCCTCTAACCTCTAACTGCAGGAACACAACAATTTTCAAATTGTTATGGCAACAGACTTAGGTAAGATGGTGGTAGCTAGCCAGGCAGACTTGAAATGAGCCCTTCCACCAACCAAACCAAGTACAAAAACCCCCTCCTGGCAATCAAACCCGGGACCCCTGCGTCTTACACGTGTTGGCGAACCACTAGACCACATTGGACGTAAAACATCCAATGTCCTATGTTCCTAAATATCCAATGTCCCCTAGTTATGACCATCATTATTAAGGGGATTGTCAACCACGTGGTCTCCATACAAACGGCGATAACGTTTCCCACCCTCTAAACCTTAACCTAGCTAGAGCAATGAATTTTTGGTATGTTTTTGCATTGCTGTAGGTTAAGGTTTAGAGGGTGGGAAACGTTATCGCCGTTTGTATGGAGACCACGTGGTTGACAATCCTCTTAAGGTATTTTACTATTCATTTCATTTCATGTTTACTATTATAATATTCTGTGGCATCAGTAGGTAATGCTTTTTGTGATTTTTTATGTTTATTTAGTAGGTATTGAATTTTGATCGTTTTCATTAAGATTTTTTGCCCTAAAGTTATATATCGCGGTTAGATTCTTAGTTTAAAAGATTGCCAACGATTTCGATTCACCCTGTATAAAAGGAGTGTAGTTACTTGTCCCTGGGTGTTTGTGGTAGGTAATTTCGTTGTCTCTCTATAACTATCCATAACACAAGTGAAGTTGTGATGTTGTGTAATATTTTCGATTTATTTTACCTGATGTTTTTAGGTAGGTACTTACCTACTTTTTCTTAAAAAAAATATAATAATGATGTTTATTAACGCAAAAAGGTCGTATATTGCGTCATCTGCCTGTACCACTAATTAAAATAACGTGGTTGACAATAGTCACCTATCGTGTTATGAAATCCTTGACACTGAGGTCTGACGTGGTCTGACGCGGTTTATGTTGGAACAGGTTAAATTAAACACGTCATTACGCGACGCATATGGAAAGTTAACGAGTCGAGCAAGCTGTAATCTTGATAACTGCTGGATCGAGAATAGCTTTCACTGTTCCAATGGATAATCGTTTTAGGCATTTAGTGTCCACTCCATATGAGTCTTGCCCACCCTCTTACGTGGCTCTAGCACCAACCCCCCCTCCCCCTAACTTTGCCCCAGAACTGGGGGTTCGGGAAAAAAACTCTAGATACGCCCATGCTTTTAGTTTCGCAGTCTCGCTAGAAAGGGTTTTCTATTTATAAAATAAAATACTTAATACTATGTTTTTTTAATGAGAAAAATAATGATTACTATTATGTATATATATATAAGATAACTATTATGTGTTGTAGCGTATTATTAAATTTAATTGAGCATAATTAGGACAGTACTGTACTTTTATGAAGTCATTGTTAGCAAGCAATGCCGTCGAGAATCTTGTTGGAAACTTCCCTTGACTTTGCATAATAAGTCAATACATGAGTCATTACTACATTCAGTATTATTTTCATTCCAAGAAATTTCGCACAACAGCAAGCTTGAAATAATCCGTTAGTGAAACGCAATTATCAAGAAACAAAATTTAATTATGATAAAAAAGTGATTATTGTTGAGCAAAGTTACATTTGATAAGATTTAATATCACGCTACTTAACTTTGATCGATTACTTGAGAATAACAGGAACCGATAACTTAATAATAAGAAATACAGTCAAATCGATGAAACACTTTCTTAGTAGATTCTCTGCCAAACTACATAAATACTACATACTTTTTTTTAGAATGTTATATTTTTTTTAAAGAACAAATTGTGGCCTGACCGGCCTGAGGCGTTTTATCCGTTTTTTTCTAAATGATTCATAAAGAAAATATGCCGGCTACAGACATCAAATTCGGTTCTAATCAGAGATAATGGAGTGTAATGAACATGTTAGAAAAATATCAAAAACCAACAAAATAATCTTGATCAGGATTATGGGTAGGGAGTTGGCTTATCTTTTGATAAAAAGTGTAACGGAAAATTACAGCACAAAATCTGATGTAAGTATTATTGATAATGATAACTCATCAATGAGTATTAACTTTTCAGTAAAAATTTAGTCAATTTATCAGTCAGTCGATTTTTAGAAACTTTGAATTCTTGGCTCAAGATAGTTTCTGTTCTTGTAAATTGAACGCCTCATTTCAACAGTTGCGTGTGCGCAAGCAACCAACTTGCACACTTTACGCTTAGCTGATCAATTGATCATAAACACGGCAGTACTAATTGAATGCACTGATTACACAATAAAACACCCAATGGCTATTGTATTACAACTCAAGATCGATTAAACCAAATTCAGAAAATCAGTAGACGCAGACATACCACTGGTTGGCGGCTAGACGGTTCTTGTTTTTGTCGTGAAATAACTTGACTAGTATTTTACCAAATAGTGTATGTTTTTTTACTCAGCTAATAATATTTTGCATGAAAAATTAAAGAACTTTTCGTGTTTATTTATGAACCTTAATTTATGTTCCTATCTAAATCTTACCTTAAATTTTTACATGATGATTGATGAGTTTTTGTGGCAAAGAACAATTGTATGCGGTCTAGCAAGATAAGATGATTTCTACAACTTATCGCAATTCGTGACACGCAGGTCATTGTCCTCTATCCAGTTTTGCGGAAATCTAGAGGTCCGTCAAGGTTATGTTTGAAGAAACTTACCAACTAGCGACATCTAGCGAACCTACAAGCAATGAGTCATAACACCGCTCGCTGAGAGATGGCACTGTAATGTTTGCCATCCATACTGGCGCGGTGGTAGTACAACTAGCGCCGCCACTACATTTATTTTTATTACTCGTAAACCAAGTCAATATTTAAAAAAAGCTCACGTAATAATCTTTTAAAACGTCACTAATATTTTTTGAGTAACTCTTTAACAGTTATCATCCATTCTGTAAGTTTTAAAACCCATAATTGCCAAAAGTGGCTACTTTGAGCTAAAATGGATTAAAACTTACAGAAAGAATAAAAACTATTGAAGAGTTATTCAAAAAATATTAGAGACAATTTAAGAAATTATTACATGAGCATTTTTTAAATATTGACTGGGTTTACGTGTAATAAAAATAAATGTAGTGGCGGCGCTAGTTTTACTACCTACAGCGCCTTAACTCCATGGTTCATCGTTCAAGTGTAGACTATAGTTACCTAGTTTAGTTTTGCCTCAAATTTATAATTATGTTTTGTTACAGACAAACCCGGTTTATTGGACTTCAAAGGCAAAGCCAAGTTCGAGGCGTGGAGCAACAAGAAAGGCGTGTCTAAGGAGGACGCCCAGAAGGCCTACATCGCCAAGGTGGAGAGCCTAACCGCTTCCATTGGCCTACAATAATAAAAAATATCAAAATCGTCGGACCAAGAACTGAAAACTAGTAAATGTGGCGTTGGGTTACTTGCGATAATAGCACTGTTTGCCGATTACAAGAGAGCCTAAGATCTACCTAATAATTATTCTCCTGACTTACTAATTTATAGATTCGAAGTAGAACCCTGTTTTTCGCATTGAGTGAATTTACTGCCTTGTCGTGGAGAGAATAACACGAATAGAGCTCGATTTCTAGCATTTTAAAGTAAACGTCACTGCGAATGGTGTGCTATGAATGCTTCTCTCAAACTTGTAAAATACGTAATGGTTTTTGGTCTGACGACACTATAATAAGCAACATGACATCACAAACGGCCAACTTCATGCAGTCGACGTCAAACGCCATCTATTGACAAAACTTTGAACTAACGTGGTCGGTTGCAATAAAGTTAGGTGTTTTTTAATGAGAGAAACGCGTTAAAAGTATTTTATAACTAACTATTTTTTAAATAATATTCGTTTTGGAATATTAGTGAGTCTACCAACCGTCCATCTCATTAAAAATCTAGAATTTAATGGTGTAAGTAAGCACAATTAAGTTATTACTAGTGGATATTAAGAACATCACGTTATTAAATATAAGAAAAATATTTTTTACTCGATATAATTATGTATAATATTAATTTGTCAATCAGTTTCGGTGTTTAGAAATTTTTCTAGCTTCCATCTTGTTTTGTTTCTATTTATATTATTTAAAAAATAAATCATGTTTGTCACATAACTGGTTTGTCTTATTCGTTTCATAGATTTTATTTATCATTTTACTGAGGAAATATTTTCAGATTAGTGTTAAAATTGCATTGAATGCAATTTTACGAATTTCGGCGATCGAATTTCGTTTAGACTACGTTAATATTTGCTTTTGCTATTTTTGCTATATAGGAGTAAGAAGCGGCTAATAGAATTTCGGTCATAATTTTATAAAGAATTCCTAAGGTCAAAAGTTATGTTATTATCAACTTCATAATCTGAATTAAAAACATTTTGAATACTTACCTACTAAAGCACAGACCATACAACAAGTACCTACCTACTTACGTAGGTACTGTGTACTAAAGTCACATCCAGTTTATGTCAAAATCGAAACCAATAGTACGAGTAATAGAAAGAAAACCTTGTTTGCTGCCATTGGAGTAAAGTGTTATTTCAGACCGCAAGGCGCAAAGTTAACACTAGACCACAAATTTGTTTTTACAGAATTCCTAGAAATTGAGTTCGCGGGCGCCACTACTAACTAAACAATTTTAGGGGTTGCCTCCTAAAGCTTAGCTGTAAGGTTTCCTCTGTAAAATCATACCTTGCCTGGAGCACAGAATATATAATAGTACTAACGTACCTGGAGTCTGTGTTTTCTCATAGGCATGGGCGTACCCAGGTTCTGAGCCAGGGGGGGCAAATCTATTGTATCGCCCCCAGGGGGGGGGGGGCAAATTTATTGTAAATCAAATATATTGTATGGCAAATAAGAACTTTTATTGATAACAATTAAATTGATAGTTAGTTGGAGGTAAACAAAATCCAAGGGGGGGGGAGCTGCCCCTCCCGGCCCCCTCTCGGTACGCCCATGCTCAGGTACAATCTGGGGGCAGTTGCGTGAGAATAGGTTACATCTAGGCAAGAGCGTTTCATCGTAGATCGCATCATCACTTACCACCACACCAGCCTGCCTAGCATGACCGATTTATATCGCGTGATATAGCATTTTATTGACACTCAACTGTCAAACTCCTTTGTCTTTTTGACAGTTAAACGTGATAAAACGCTATATCACGCGATATAAATCGGTCATGCTAGGCAGCGAACTAAAATCTATGGAATAAGCATTCTGCTCAAAAAATGGCACCACACGAAAAGTACAACTAAGTGGATAGAGCTAAAAATGCTGGAATTTAATTATGTAGCACAAAGCGTCTAAACACTGGTTACTTATTATATAGCGACCATAATTTTTATAGGTACTCATAAAAAATAAGATCCGTTTTTTTCTGCATCTTTTTACTGCCTTATTTGCATCTTTTACACCATTTGACTATAAAGGACGTTATTTCTAATAAACTCGCTCTTTCTATCTTTTCTCTACAATACAAACTAAGAAAGAACACTAACGTCAGTCACTGGCCGCGTGGCTGGCCAGACTAAAGCATAGAGTACATTATTATACTAGAACTAAAGCTGAGCGGGTTGTACTTTTTCGGCCCCGTAGTGCCATTTTTTAAGCAATATTTGTTTGCAATTACACTTCCGTAGATTTTAGTTCGCTGATGCTAGGCAGGCAGGTGTGATAGCGCTAGCCTATCTCTCATAAAAAAGGTGAATAAAGAAGTTGAATACTTCTAGCAAGCGACTTGGCATGCTGTTTCCATTAACCGTAATCAAACTGGTAAAAACATTTTATTTTCCATCATCATTCAACAGTACAAACGACACATTTCTTACAACTACCTATTTAATTTACATAACCAATGATCCCACACGCCACAGCAGGCCCCGAAGTACCAGTAAGCGCGCTGTCCTCCGTACTAGATCTTCCATAGTCATCCTCCTCTTTAGATATGGCTAGCGACCTCCCGACGATGGACCGTGGGCCAGCGAGCGATATCAGGTGGTCCACAATCTTCACAGTCACTGGACCTTCTTCGGCCTTGATGTTCCCAAGATCTCCAACATGGCGGACGTGGTCACGAGGCCCGCCGTGACGACCCTGGGAAATATTAATCTTCATTTTTATTGTCATGATCATCGTGAACATTAACATTTTTAAGTCATTGTTACGAAGCAAAATATCTCTGGTAATTAATTGTTTTAATGATGTTCTTTAGAATGTTAATTCCAAACGAGTGTTATTTTATAGCAATTAGGTTTAATTAGAACATTATAAAGCTTCTATTTAACTTTTTTGTTCCGCGTCTAGGTAGGTATTACCCATGAGATACTCGTATATTATGAACTTTCTTCTTCAAAGATGAAATTTTTGAGAGTATTAATCTCTCCTCAAATTTGTGTTTGTTTACTTAATTCAAACTTGTATGTACTTTTTGCACAGAATAGAAATAAGTACTAGCGTCTTTTTGTTCAAATACGTCTTCGTTGATGTAAGGAAGCGATGCGATGAGTGAGTTGAGTCACTCCTGCATAAAAATCTTTTTGTTTTATTGCATTGTGAGCAAAAAGTGTGTTATTGACACGCGTCCGCTCGATTATTTCATAAATATTAATTTAATAGCTTACCTCGACTCTAATATCTAATCATACTATGTACTAGGTACTTATGAGAAGAGTCTGTATTAGCAATTTTGTATTATTTCAGTTTGTAATTAGGTACTATCTGGTGATGAAGTGCGGGTCTATATCCATCTGTCCCTTTGAGAATGGGAAGGATGGAACCTTGTTAAAGTAAATTAACTATAGTTATTTTACTTTTTAATCAACTAATTATTCACCTACTTGTTATCTTACTTACTTGAAGTTGCTGCAGCAAAAGTTCCCTCACCTCGGATGCGTGAAGCGTGACGCCGCCGTGTTTTTGGATATTCCTGTGGATGGCCGGGGCGTACCGTGCGAGTCTCAGTTTAACATTGAAAATTGAAAAATAATTTATTTCCACCAAAGTTATACATTCATTATTATCTAAGTATATAAATCAAAATTCTAGGTAACAATAAAACAATTGATGGACTGGAACCTAAACTAGGACAATCCTGTATTTCGGGACTACAGGCCTCTCACCCGTGGTGAAAGACAGCGTTTGGATGTGGTAGGTACTACACGGTACGGTAAGTGTGCGTGAGGGTATGTATGCTGTGGAACTAGCTGAATTTGGAGAAAAATAAAAAGATATAATAATAATAAATAATTCGAGTATGTGTATGTTTAAAACCAGGTTCCATCCCATTCTCATTGCGCGCGGATTATACCCCTTGATGCTACCTGCTAGGCCCGAGGACAGGGCTGTTACGTTGCCTTCTACCGTCACAATACTGCTGTAGCTACAAGTAAGTATATGAAGAATAATGCTCACATAGTACGCGATGAAGTGCGGGCCTATGTCCATGCAGTTGTCTTTGATGGAGCCAGTCTGATGCACGTGCACGCCGTGTAGGCCAGGGGCCAGGCCAGTTACGTTGCCTTCTATCGTCACTGGCCCGTTGGGGACTATTTGCGTGAACAGCATTGTTCCCTCCACTCCTGACCCCCCGTCTGCTCGGAGGTGTACGATGGCTTGGAGACCAGGGGCTGATCTGGGCGCCTGCGCAGGGATATATAATACAACGTGTTACAAAAAACTCCTAATGCCGAATATGGACAAGGACCATCATTAAACAGTACCCTTATTAGCACGAACAGCTACCGAGAAAAAAAACGCGCGTAAAATTTATTCGATAGACAATTTATTCTCTATGGAAAATTTCATTTCGCTTGTCGGCGATAGATGGCGCTGTACAAATTTCCAATACAAAATTTATGTATGGAATGATTTTACGCGCGTTATTTTTTTCGATAGCTGTTCGTGCTAAGGGTACTAATAACTTTTACTATGGGACAACCAACCAACTAAAATCGTGAAAAAAAAATGTACCGTTTCGTACATTTTATTTCGTAGATTTCAGAGTTGGTACCATAGTAAAAGTTGTTTAGTTTGATGATTGGTCCCTGTCTATCATATTTAATTAGGGGTATTTGGGGTTTTTTGTAACACGTTGTAGATATAAGTATTCTAAACATAATTGACTACTATAATTCTAACACAGTTGTTGAAGTCAATAAAAAGGTAAAGCAAACGCTTATTTTTAAATTTGTTTTTCTAAAAAATATTATAGTTTCATGTTAGAAGTTTGATGGTTAGTAAGATAAAGTTAAGGATAATCATATACTTAGGTACACCTACCTATAAGAAATTTTATCTACTTATTAGATAGCGGCATATATCACTTGTGTTGCGTAGGTAAAACTATATTGTATTGATCTATGATATAATATCAGCCGCACGACACCCACTGCTGGGTATAGGCCTTCCCTAAGGATCTCCACGACGATCGGTCCTGCGCTGCCCGCATCCAGCGGCTTCCCGCGACCTTCACCAGATCGTCGGTCCACCTTGTCGGGGGCCTACCCACGGAGCGCCGTCCGGTGCGCGGTCGCCATTCCAGAACCTTTCCGCCCCAACGGCCATCGGTTCTTCTCACTATGTGTCCCGCCCATTGCCACTTCAGCTGAGCAATCCTTCGGTTACTTTAGTTCTCTTGCGGATCTCTTCGTTTCTGACTCGATCACGCAGGGAAACGCCGAGCATGGCTCTCTCCATTGCACGCTGGGTGACCTTGAGCCTCCTTATGAGACCCATAGTTATGATATATCGTGCGGCTGATATGATGATGATGATATAATATAAGCTATTATGTCATTTTTATAACCTGAAACTAACTAATTTAATGTTGATTGTGAATCTACACCCGTATAGGATTAACCATAAATTCCTCTATCTATACACAATCAAACATTTTCAATAATACCAATGTTAAGCATTATAAATAGTTGGGTAGGTGAAAATCGATATTTTTTTTATCAGTTTTATTAGGTTTCTCGCTTATTCAAAATGTTTAATGACTGAAATAGTTAGGTATAATTTTAAGAAGTGTTATTTTTTGCATGCTGTTATTGAAGCTAAGGTAACGTTGCGTTGCCTTTTATGATTCAACCAGTTATGATGCGTGTTAAAAACATTAAAAACTTAATTGATATGTTAAAAGAACAGCCTTGTTTTTATTTTTTGCCAATGTTTTTGCCCAACTGAGATCTATTTGTGCCATGCAAAATATGTAATTGATACTTCCTTACTAGGTACCTATATCTTGAACATAGGTAAAGCAGCGATCTAAACCTCATTACACACAGCATAGATTTGTTTGTTGATTTGTTGATATTGATTCTTATGTTACTCATTAAAGAACTCAGGTAAAGAAAACAAGCCATACCAACATAAAAAAACCGTAGCTTCACTACGGAATAGGTTTACTGCGGACCTCCGATACACACACCATGCTTTGGGCGTACCTCTCTAGACATTACATATTTTCCAGGGGGCCCTGGCCTTCAGTGGTCTCTTTTTGTGTAAAGGGTTTTTTTAATTTTTCAGCGTATTTTTTTTGTAATAATTCTGGGGTGGGCACGGCCCACCTAACCCCTTCTCCTTCCTACGCCCATGCCAGAGATCACCCTGTGGCCCATGCAAATGCTACGGACCCCCTAAGGGGTCAGTGGACTACGTATAGGTTAACAATAACAATGTTCCCGTCATGTAGATCACATGGGTTATTCACCAAACAATAAACAATTATAGAAGTTTTTATTCATCCCATTAGCTATTGTCCTTGGTGAGCTTAGTCTCGTCTCGTGCGTATGATCATCATAGCTGTCATTATTTGCACGCGGATATTTTAATAATATCATTGCGCGCACAGTGCTGTGTAAATAAAGTAATAGGCGATTAATAAATGGCCATAAAGACTTGTATAATTTAATTAGTGTTTTTACTCAAGTGTGCGAAGTATAAATTATTGTGCAATATAGTTTTATTTAAGTAAATAATAAATTCGCCATCCTCCGTCTCGAAAAACTTGAATGAGCTTTTAAGGCACCTATTCACCCACTAAGTATTATTTATTCTGTGCTATTATTTATGCAACTACTCCTATTTTTTTTTTATTTAAGACTGATTTTTGAACTTCCAATGTGAAGAACTGATGTAGAATTCTACTTTACAAAAATTACTGTAGACTGAAAAGAAACAAAGAAACAAAATAACCGAACAGAATATTGAAAAATGGCATGGTAACTCTGTAAAAAAACACCATTAAAACTTAAAAAAAAATAATTTCAAATCTTCAGATTTCGTAATTTTCGACGACAGTGATATGATTTTTTATGCAAAAAGGATAGCTTTTTAATCGATCTAACACAATAACCGAGTACATTTTTAATAAATGATCCAGTATTTCAGAAATCAATTTTGTCAAATTTCTGGCGAAGCGTCAAGTACAGCTATGCAATATTCAACCTTATTCTAAAGACATAGTGAAAAAGTAAATTTCGTGAACTGCCTCGCCTTAAATAAGTAACGTACTTATTATTTAAAAAGATACTAAATAATATACTAGAAAAAATACGACTCGCACCAGATCAATACTCAGACGGGAATCGAACCCGCGACCTTTGCATATCCGGTCCAATGCTCTGACCGCTGAGCTACCGAGTCACTAGTAACATCGCCGAATTTCTTCTAGTATATCCTACTCTTACGCTGCAAGCCAGCGTTATTTCACCAATGTGAGGAATTACCTCGACATTCAATTGAAATATCTTTCCAGATATTTGGCAATCGATTAAGATGAAATAGCTACTTTATTTTTAAATTTGAGATTTTTGCATTCACAATGCTATTTTTACACAATACTAAATAATATACTAGAAAAAATACGACTCGCATCAGATCAATACTCAGACGGGAATCGAACCCGCGACCTTTGGATATCCGGTCCAATGCTCTGACCGCTGAGCTACCGAGTCACTAGTAACATCGCCGAATTTCTTCTAGTATATCCTACTCTTACGCTGCAAGCCAGCGTTATTTCACCAATGTGAGGAATTACCTCGACATTCAATTGAAATATCTTTCCAGATATTTGGCAATCGATTAAGATGAAATAGCTACTTTATTTTTAAATTTGAGATTTTTGCATTCACAATGCTATTTTTACACAATACTAAATAATATACTAGAAAAAATACGACTCGCACCAGATCAATACTCAGACGGGAATCGAACCCGCGACCTTTGGATATCCGGAAAATATATTTGATATTTGGAAATTCGGCGATGTTACTAGTGACTCGGTAGCTCAGCGGTCAGAGCATTGGACCGGATATCCAAAGGTCGCGGGTTCGATTCCCGTCTGAGTATTGATCTGGTGCGAGTCGTATTTTTTCTAGTATATTATTTAGTATTGTGTAAAAATAGCATTGTGAATGCAAAAATCTCAAATTTAAAAATAAAGTAGCTATTTCATCTTAATCGATTGCCAAATATCTGGAAAGATATTTCAATTGAATGTCGAGGTAATTCCTCACATTGGTGAAATAACGCTGGCTTGCAGCGTAAGAGTAGGATATACTAGAAGAAATTCGGCGATGTTACTAGTGACTCGGTAGCTCAGCGGTCAGAGCATTGGACCGGATATCCAAAGGTCGCGGGTTCGATTCCCGTCTGAGTATTGATCTGGTGCGAGTCGTATTTTTTCTAGTATATTATTTAGTATTGTGTAAAAATAGCATTGTGAATGCAAAAATCTCAAATTTAAAAATTTAAAAAGATATTGATATCAATAACTGAAAATGAGGAAGTTCCTCAATTATAAATAAATTATATTTAAGTAGTTAATCGTAATAAATAATTGATTATTACGACTAAGTATTAAGTATACTCGGTACTGATATTCTTGATCGTGAATTAATGACTTGGTGTAACTGATGACTTGATTGTGATGAATCAGATTATAGAGTGTTAATAAAAAAAAGTTTATTTCCTACATACAAACTATTTTTTAATTTGGCGTTAGTCTTGTCAAATCTCTCTAACAAACATGGTAAATTAAATGAAAGGAAAACCATGAAAGACAAGATAAAGCACTTTTACTCAAGGATACATTAAATATGTTAGTATTAGTAGTTCACAATAAATTCTCTTTGACGTAGAACTATTTCGATAAGATGTTCGTAATGCAGATGAGATAATAACAGCGTGTTTTTTTTAATTTTACATTTGAAAATGGAACAGGGAAATACCAGCAACATGCTCAACATGGGGCGCATTTCGAATTTTCCTATGGTTTTTCTTTCATTTAATTTACTATGTTTGTTAGAGAGATTTGATCCTTATATTTGACCCTAACGATTGATAAGTACTTATCTTAAAAGTACAGGTTGTTGTTTTTCGAATTTAAGCCGGTTCGATTCCTGGGTGTGGGAAGCGTATTTTTAAAAATCTTTGAATGCAGTTTTGTTTTATTTCAAAAATAAAGGAATGTTTCCTTTGAGTGAAATTTGCTATCTCCATTGTTTAGAGTACTTTCCTTCCAGGGGCATTAAAAAATTCCACCCTGTATAAATAGTAAATACTGTGCCGTAGGTATAAATTTTATTGATTGTTTTATTTCAAATGTTGAGTAGAGAGTTTTCCGATGAATAGTTCTGAAACTTCATACTATACAGTAGTATAATACGAAAAAAAACATACAAGAAAAGAGAGCTAAAGAATATTAAAAAAACCAACCCTTAAAAGTTAGTACTTATAATAATAGAAGAGATGTTAAGTTAGTTAGATCGATAGCTTGCGTGCAATTATTCCATAGATGGTTAAAATTTAGGAAAAAAATTGTAGAGATGATTGATTAATGGTGACTGATTAGTTTAAATATGGTCGATGAACTTACGACAGCCAAATCGATTTGTTTTTCGGCTCGGCTGCCCGAGACCGGGTACAGGGGGCGGCCAAAATCCTGGAAACAAATGCGCTTTTAGCTCTCTTTTCTTACCATTCTACCCTTATACCAAAAGTTTGACAATCTGTCTTCATAAGCTCTACTTTTGAGACCTTTCGTATTTTTTTTTGTTACGCTACACCGTTAATTTTTAAGTATATATATCTAAAAATGAAATGGGCATATCAGTTTCTATGAACGTCAAAAGTTAAAAATTAATAGTTTGAAAATATCGAAAAAAAATTAGATTAATCGGCAGGGCGGAAGAAAGGTAGTGTTGATTGGACAATGAGGTCGCTCAACATGGCCTCTCTTCTACGTTACTATCAGTCCAAATGGTAACGTGGCGTTTAGGTTCTAGGGGAGAGCGCAGGTCGTGAGGATCCCTAGAACAAGTCTGATTGTTAACCTGCCCGTGGTGCCGCCTGCTTTTTGATCTGGTTCCCTACGAAACAGATGTAACCAATTAACATTCAGACGTACCCCATCTGTACCTATTATTCACCTCCTTACCTCTCCCGAATTCCTATCCATCCTGTCGGCTGACTCCTTCTCAGCCACCTTCTCCACCGGCAGAGAGGGGAGCGCACCGGTGGAGTAGCAGCTCCTCCTGCACTACGGCCTGTGCAGTTGATCGCCGTAAGGGGGGATGAAGGAATCCTGGAGGGTTGAGTGAAACGGGGTCGGCGGTAGTACCCTTGTTTACACAACACGCCCTCTTTGGTCTGGATTTCACCCGAAACGGTAGCCTTTCTGGGTAGCGCCAGGGAGGAAACGGTCACGCGTCCCGTTAGAGGGCCGCGGCGAGGTGTGGGAAGGTCCGGCTTGCCGGATGGTTAGGGCCATGCTGACGAGGTAAGAAGTAGGTGGAGCCACTGGGAAGCTGCTTGAACCGGCAACCCAGCCACCCACTTCGAGCTTCCGATGTCGCGCCCGAGCACCAACTTCTTACACCTATATTCGGTCGGTAATTCTAGTGCACTCTGTTTTTGATACAGAGGGCACTCCCAAATGTGCGGGCTCCATGGAGGGTGGAAAGCCGACCGGACGAAGTTTATCTTACTTTAACATAATGGACCATTCACAGTTCAAAACACCGCGACCTGGCTCTGCCGGGTCACTCTCTCGTGGGACGGACGAGCAATCCGAAGTCCCACGTGAGACCAGTACTCCCGAAGGGAAACCGGAGGGACCACATCAGGGGGACGCTGAGAAATCGGCACCCTCTGAACCACCACACCTGCCTCGCAGGACCAAATACAGCTGGCTATCGACAGCCGATGGACACTGCCTGACAAGCCCGGGCGACGACGCAGACGCTCTAAGAAGGGTGTAAGCGGCGTTCCGGCCCGGGACGGTCAGCCACAGTCCGATCGGACCTCAGCAGGCGGCAGGAAGCGTGGAAAGGTTGCGACTGACACTCGTAACCCCTCCACGCAAACTGACGCTGGCTCCGGCAGTTCGATCGCCAGTAAGCCGTCGGGATCGCGGGTGGTGGCCTCGCCACTGCCAGCTAGTATCGACGCACAACCGGGGGGAGCATCGGGATCGCAGGTTGAGGCCAGGGAAGGACGGGGAAACCTGTCTGGACCTGCGTTACTCCCGGCTAGTACCGAAGCGAACCCCGGGACGACGACGGGAATGGGATCGGGAGGAGAGATACTGGAGGGAAGGCGGGGAAACCCACGACCATCCAAGTCGATCCGTCGCGCTCCCAAACCCGCCCATCGACGGGAGGTCTCTAAGGCCTCTCCCACTAACATCCCAGTTGCAGGTGCTGCTGCGCGGCCAAAGCCCAAAGCCAAAAGGGCCCGCTTCGACGAGACGATCTCTCCTCGTGGCGAGTCCAAGAAGCTGAAGGCCGGGCCGCCGAGGACTTCGACTGGGACCCTCTCTTACGCTGCAGCAGTGACCAAACCCAAAGAAGTCAGGTTTGCCATCACATCTCCCTCGGGATACATCTCGGCGGAGGTGGCGGGGCGGATCGAGGCAGACATGGAGGAGGCCATGCTGCAGCTGATACTGTCGGGCGCCTACGAAGCAGGCAATGTCGCCTTTTGTGGTAAGCCGACCTACAAGGACGGGTGTCTCCATCTGGCAGGCACCAACAACACTACCTTGGAGTGGACGACGGAATGGGCGAAGGGACACCGTATTCCGGACGTGGGTGAGCTCGCTGTTTTTAGAGCTGAGCAGATCCCGAGGAAGGTCCGGTGCGGTTTCGTTCTGCCCAAACTGTGGAACCGCGAGCAGGGAATGGTAGGTAAAGTCCTGCACTTCTCTAATCCCGAACTCCAGGTGCAACGATGGCTTCTGAACGGTTTCCAGACCCAGGAGTCCACTCAACGGACGTTCGTCATCGTGTCGGTGCCGGAGGACATCGTGCCGGTGATCATGGCCAAAGGTCGCCGAGTTAGCTTTCTCACCGGCTCGGTGTACCTGAGGTTCAGGAACGCCAAGGGGAAGTATGTCGAAACGCCACCTACCGACGACCCCCGCGTGTCCCCCGGTGACGACGCGACGACGAGCACACCCATACAGGCCGCACCAGTAGTGGCCGCTGACACCGCCGAGCCAGCCACGGCAACGATGGACATCGACGCCGCGGCTACCGCCGGTCCCTCCTGCGGTGAGGCCTCGCCCAGAAGTGAGGAACTCCTGCGGGGGCTTGACGAGTTGGACCTGGAGGACGTTGTCTGTGAAGATGGCGTCCCCCTCTAGTAAAGCCCAACTCCTACAAACCAACCTCCAGCACAGTATGACCGCAACGGCTCAACTACGGCGCTGGCTGGAGACCAACACGACGACGATCGCACTGATCCAGGAGCCGTGGATTAGAGACGGCACTGTGCGAGGACTCTCCAGTATCGGAGGTAAGCTTATACAGGCCGCAAGTGGTAATGTAAGATCGTGCATATACATATCTAAAGATATCAGAACACAGCCTTTACTAAATTTCTGTTCCAGAGATCTAAGTACTATAAAACTGACAATTAACAATCAGGAGTTGGTCCTGGCATCAGCATACATGCCTGAGGGGGAGCGCGCGCCACCTGAGGAGGTAGCATCGCTCGCTCGCTACTGCAGGGATAACAACACTGAGCTAATAATCGCTACAGACTCCAATGCCCACCATCCGCTGTGGGGAGAGGAGAAAAGCAACACTAGAGGTAATGAACTTGTGGAATTTCTACTAACAACCAATCTAGAAATCATCAACATAGGCAATAAACCGACCTTCGTCGCTAGGAGGTGCAGAGGGACGATTGTTGACCTAACACTTGCAACACCGCTAGCGGCATCCATGATAACGGACTGGCACGTCTCAGACGAGGCCTCATGTTCGGATCACAGGTGGCTACGTTTCAACCTTCAGGTACCTACCATCACTATTGATCCTAAAAGGTACCCAAGGAAGACAAACAGACAGCAATACAGAACACTCCTAGCAGAGAAACTAGACACAAGCTGTGATAGGAAGGCTTTCCCGACCGCTGCGCAGCTAGAGGAACAGGTAGTAAAATTTACCAATACCGTAACACAATGCTTCGAAGAAGCCTGTCCCCTAAGTACTCCTGCCCCAGAGGGCCCCGGAAAACACCAATGGTGGGGACCGGAGCTTGAAAGGCAGCGTGAGAAGGTGAGAAAAAGGCTAAACAGAGCAATGAATACCTGCAACGACCATGATTGGGACAAGTACAAAGACGCAAAAGCTGAATACAAACGAAAAATCAGATACTGGAGGACTTCCTCCTGGAGGAATTTCAGTAATGAGATAAGCTCCACCAAACAGGCAAATCGGGTAAGGAAAGTTTTGTCGAACCAGGGTCCTGGCCCGCTAGGCAACCTAAAGAAACCGGACGGCACGATGACGCGCTGCCCGGAGGAGACAAATGCTATCCTGATAGAGACCCACTTCCCAGATTGTCAACTAGTACAACAGGTAATTTGGCAAGACCAGCCTGTACAACCCACTGAAGACTGTTGGCGCTATGCTGAACATGTTATAACACCTGAAAAGGTAAGAAGTGCTATTAAGGGCTTCTCCCCTTTCAAGGCGGCTGGAACGGACAACATCTTTCCGGCACTACTACAATGGGGAGAGGAGCAAGTAGTTCCAGTCCTCACTCATTTGCTACAAGCCTGCTTGGCTCATCGATACACTCCGCACCTGTGGAGGGAAGTTAAGGTAGTGTTTATACCTAAACCAGGTAAACCCGACTACACAAATCCGAAGGCTTTCAGACCGATCAGCCTCACAACCTTCCTTTTGAAGACTATGGAAAGGGTTTGTGAATGGCACCTACGAAGCGGAGCGTTGGTCAACCTCCCACTACATAAACATCAGCATGCTTACAGTGCTGGAAAATCAACAGAATCAGCTCTTCATCAACTAGTCGGTAAGATAGAGGAGGCTCTCCAGAATAAACTTATCTGCTTAGGCACCTTCATAGATATAGAGGGCGCTTTCGATAAAACAACATTCACCAGCATCGAGGCAGCACTAGTGAGACACGGTGTTGATAAACAACTCATAGACTGGATCGTGAATATGCTACGCAACAGAACGGTACAGGTATCAGGGGACGTCGGCCAAAGGGCCCTGGTGGCGAGAGGATGCCCCCAAGGAGGTGTGCTCTCTCCACTTCTGTGGAACCTGGTGGTGAACGACCTGATTTCCCATCTTAACTCTAACTATTTTTACACTATAGGATATGCGGACGACATTACCATACTAAGTATAGGTAACCAGGCTGGCATAACCTGTAACACCATGCAAGCAGCCTTGAAGAAGGTTGAGGAGTGGTGCCAAAGACACGACCTGACCGTCAACCCTACGAAGACGGAAATGGTAATGTTCACAAACAAACGCCTGGTAGGCGAATTCCGTCTGCCGAAACTGTTTGGAACTACACTACAACTCTCTAACGAGGTAAAGTACCTAGGCATAATCCTAGACAGTAAACTGAATTGGAACAGCCACTTGGAGTACAAGGGTAGTTCTTCGGAAAAGTGTTCTCCGTGTAATTTCCACAGCATTTTTGAAATCACTAAATTAAAGTGAATTACACAAAAAAATTGAAAGCTTATGCAAATTCAAACATTATATCAAAATTCGCCACGTAGCGAATGCATACTTTTGCTAAAAAAAAATAAAGAAAATTTGCGATCCATGGAAATTACAGTAAAGACCACGGAAATTACCCAGCAGATAAAATTTTGCTCAACATCATGTTAGATATGAAATTAAAGCTCAAATAAAAGTTAGTTGGGGTAGTATTAAGAACTACATTGTATTATAATTATATTTAGCAAAAATAGTAGATTAATAAAAAAAAAACTTACAAAGGAACTCAATGTAGAAACATGAAGGTAATAAATAATAATGTTATGTATTTTAGAGTATATTATTGATTGCATATTATGGATGAGCATGATAATAATAAAAATAACAATTATTTGGTAAAAAAGTATCAACAATCTGTACGACCTAGGTCAATACTCGTTTACTAAGACTAGTTTTTACTAATTATGGTCTTCAAACAATAACCCTAACTAAGTTTACCAATCTTTCTGGTTTTTGTTGCACTATTTAGATTAAGATAAAAATGTAAATTTGGTTATTTAAATAAAAATAATAATAATAAATAAAAACCTGTTCTGTATAACGATACAAGTTCTAATGCAGATCAGTTGGACTGCAAGTCCCGGGCACAGACTCCTAGCCCGGCAGAAGTACATACTTCCCAATATTGGTGACTACCGACACTGGACAGCAGCAAGGTATACCACCCCACATAAGTGAAGAATGGAGTTAGCTTTCTAGGTCTACGATCAATATCAAATGCAACTTAGCCCTGCAGCAGCAACTCAACAACTGGCGGACGACGGTAACACGGCAGCCCACAGCCAGGTGATATTGCGATCTACACCGGTGTGGCAGTTCTGCATACGAAGCCATACCGCCCATAGAGTAGAGTAACCACCATATCACATATCGTCATATCGGGAGACTGGAGTGTAACTGACCTATGTACGAGTATTTCAATACAAAGCAAAGCTACTTGCTTTGCTTTTGATTTTCTTTTTTGAGTAACGAAGAAATTAATGCAGGATTGACGAAAGTCAAGCTCACCCGACAGTTTACCAAAGATATCCAGGACGCCAGCCTGAGAATAGTATGGCCCTCAAACGGCTAAAAAACAACAAGGTGGCGGGTGACGATGGAATCACTAGAGAACTTCTGAGAGCTGACGGAAAGCCGATACTCAGAGTCTTCTAGAAGCTTTAGGAACAGTGAACTCAAATTATCCAGACTATTAAGTATACCTAGGACAGACAGTCCTAGTAAAGTAAGTCCAATTTCGAGGAAGATATCTCTCGTCAGATCCAACTCAAAGCTTCGAAAATTGTTTGCGTCTAACTTACTTCAGTGTCTCAAAACGACAGTGTGTGTGTTGTTGCCAACTTGCCTTGTTTGGCGACAGAAATGAAGATATTCGTAGGAGAACTTAAGTAACCGACATCACTTGAAGAATTGCACAGCTGAAGAGTAACCGACATCACTTGAAGGATTGCACAGCTGAAGTGGCAGTGGGCGGATATAGCGAGACAAACCAGTGGCTCTGGAATAGTGATCGCGCACCGGATGCCCCCCCCCCCCCCTGACAAAGTAGTCCGACGATCTGGTGAAGGTCAGAGGAAGCTCTTGGGGAAGGCCTACACCCAGCAGTGGGTGTCGAGCGGCTGATATAATAAACCAAAAATGAAACAAAGTAATTTCCATGGGCTTAACGTAATTTCCATGGTGTTTTATCCATGGAAATTACGCCATGGAAATGACCAAAAAGCATTAAATTTGAAATTTATCGGCATTGAAAAGATATAACCTGCTACTTTGTTACTGGTTAAGTACATTTGGGAGTAAGGTATTACACCTCAAAACCCGTTTACAAAAAATAGCACAATTATATTGCAAAAATGTGACATGGGAATACATTAAAAATGAGAACCAAAATTTTTAAAATCGTAGAACTAAGTCTTGCACCAAAAGCGTGGGAAACAGCAACACAGCCATCTTACCTGTCAGTAGCGGTGTAACTGTCGATTCGAAAACATCAATCACTATTTGTCTGTGCCTAGTCAGTCCAGAGCAATGGCCTTCGCAAGAGGGCGCAGTGAAAATGTAGCTAGGCGTGTGACATACTTACTTAGGTCAAAAAAAACAAAAGTTTCCCTCCGATAAGATTCAAAATTTGATCAGTATATAACGTGATATGTCTATTTTAAATGTGTGTACAAAACTGATTAAAAACGTGGGTGATTACAAAAATATCCGCGATTTCTCATAAGCCGGCGCCCGTGTGACACGTAAAAACGTGCAAAATTAACCGGATTTGAGGTGTAGAGGGTGAGTTACTCCGATCTACGTAGTTTTTAACCAGTGAAATCTATATGACACGATGCTTAATGAAATGTAGAAACGATATAATGATAGTTTTAATCATAATTATTTGTTTTTATAGGAGATATGAGTCTGTGACACTCAAAAATTGCTCTCCCAAGAACTACCCACAAGACGCAGTCCGCCAGCGTCATCCTATGGCAGTGCCGAAAGATGATTGGTAAACGCTGGGGCCTAGCACCCAAACTATTCCTTTGGCTATACAACACGATCATAAAACCCCTGGTAAGCTATGGATCTGTAGTATGGTGGCCAAAAGCCGCCCAAACCACTGGAGCCAAAAAGCTACAAGGACTACAACGTCAGGCCTGCTGCGCCCTCACTGGATGCATGAGCACAGCTCCCACAGCTGCTCTAGAGGTAATGCTGAACCTAACACCACTGCATCTCCACATCCAACAGGAGGCAGCCAAAACAGCGTTAAGACTAAAACAACTGGGATCTCTAAAATTTGAGAGGGTAAAACATCTCAGAAGACTACTGGAGGACTGGCTCAACACCCCTCTTATTGAAGCAGCATGCGACAAAGTTAAGCCAACCTTCATTTTTGACAAAAAATACAGAATACACCTGATAGACGACATCAGCTCCAAGAAAAAACATAAGGCTCTCTTGATTTACACTGACGGCTCCAAGACCTCATCGGGTACAGGGTCGGGTGTTTTCTCAGAGGACCTCAACATACAAATTGCATTCCCCTTAAGCTCATACAACACGGTCTTTCAGGCTGAGTGCGTGGGCATAACAATGGCGGCTAAGGCAATCAAAACAAGGGAGGTAAAAGACCGCGACATTTTAATTCTCTCTGACAGCAAATCCGTCCTACAGGCTCTCCAGGGCAGTCGCATCACATCGAGCCTTTTACTTGAGTGTCATCATGCCTTAAATACAGTAGGTGCACTTAATACTATTACTATCCAATGGATCAAAGGTCACAGTGGATCGCGGGGAAATGATGCAGCCGATGAACTGGCTAGGCGCGCATCTGGTTCGACGCCTGTTGGCCCAGAGCCGATGGCGCCTATCCCGACAAGTTGGTTTGCAAGTAAGATCCGTGAACACACACTAGAATTACACCAACAGAATTGGAGCTCGCTGGACTCGTGCAGACAGGCGAAACTCGCACTACCGCGCGTGGACGCTCGTCTATCCAGGGCTCTGATACAACTGTGCAGACCGCAACTTCGCCTGGTAACAGGCGCTATTACTGGTCATGGACAATTTAACAGACATCTCTTTAACTTAGGTGTCACAGACAGTCCCTTATGCAGAGGATGCATGGAGGAAGAAGAAACAGCCGCCCACGTACTGCTGGAATGCAGAGGGGTGGCCTCCTACCGGGCGAGGTACCTCGGCTCGCCGGGCAGCGTCCAGGAAGCGATCACGGATGTGAAAGCCCTTGGAGCGTTCCTGGCTGAGCTGGGCTGGCTGGAGTGATCCGGCCGCACACCCTCCAACGCAAAATAGGCGCAATAGACGTCGAGTTGCGGAAACCGCCTGCTTTGACAAGAAGAAGAAGAAGAAAGATTAATCGGCAAACTCACAAAAATAGCAAGACGCGTGCGTAGATTCATTATTTTCATTATTTACGAGTAGTACGTAGTTAAACAAGATAGTATCTTTTGATTACGCGCGTGTAATCCTTTGAATGAGCTCTAAATCCAGAAATCAGTAATATTTTTCAGGGACATAAACAAACCTCAGAATCTTGACCAATTATTAAATATTAAAACTTTTAACTGTACATTTACATTTTTAGATATAAGTACTTAAAAATTCACCGTGTATAATTATGTACCTAGTCGCTAGATAAGTATAGAAAAAACTTTGTAACTATCATACAGAGTTGAATTGACAGACAAAAAATAGTTGGACAAACGTCATCTTAAACTATTCCAAATTTCGAAAGTGAAAGTGAAAGTGAAATAAGCTTTATTCAAATAAACTTAATTATTAAGTACTTTTGAATCGTCTATATTTTTCTACCACCCGTTCCAGACTTTTTTAGCTGACAAGAAGAACGGGCGCAAGAAACTTATCAGCTGTAACAGCCATAAGTAACGATATTTACAAACTTGAATATATCGTTACCAGATAATTACAACAGGGTGACAGGATTATTGGCAACAACATAGACTTATTATATTACTTCAACAAAGTTCTTATATTAGCAAGTTATGTGTTACATCATTTCCACGCATTTTGATCTTTAAGATAATCGTCAACTTTATAATAACCTTTACCCATGAGCGTTTTTTTAACATGGTTTTTAAATTCATGCAAAGGAAGATCAATCACTTGTTGTGGAACTTTATTAATAAAGGCTATGCCTTTCCCCATAAATGAACCTCTCGTTTTTGCAAGCCTAAATCTTGGAACGGCAAGTTTATCTTTATTTCTTGTATTAAACTGGTGAATGTTGCTGTTCTTATCAAATGAATCATAGTGTTTCCTTACATAAACTAAATTTTCATAAATATATTGGCCTGCCAACGTTAAAATATTTATTTCTTTGAACAATTCTCTCAAGGTATCTCTCCGCCGTAGATTGTATATGGCGCGAACAGCTCTTTTTTGGAGTACAAAAATATTTTCAAAACTGGCAGCTGAGCCCCACAATAGCAGTCCATAAGACATTACACTATGAAAATAACTAAAGTATACTAACCTTGCCGTTTCAATATCAGTTAAAAGCCTTATTTTCTTAACAGCGAATGCCGCTGAACTAAGTCTACTTGACAAGGCTTCAATATGTGGATCCCATTGCAATCGAGAATCTAGTGTAATACCTAGAAATTTTGTACTCTCAGTAAAGTCTACTTTATCATCATTCAATTTAATATTTAATTTTGTCTGCTCAACATTAGGTAAAGAAAATTTTACACATTTAGTTTTTTTGGGGTTAAGTGCTAAATTATTACTATTAAACCAGTGTGAAACTTTAGAGAGGGCACTATTTACTTCGTCCGAACAGTTATTACCTCTGTTTACTTTGAAAACTAAAGAAGTATCATCCGCAAATAGTACAGTCTCACATAAATTACTCGCGTAGTTGGGAAGGTCATTTATATAAATTAGAAACAGCAATGGGCCCAATATTGATCCCTGTGGCACACCCATATTGATGGGGGCTCCAGTATATTCAGTTCTATTAATTACTACTTTCTGAGTTCTATTGTACAAATACGATTTCATAAGACTAACCGACTTATCAGAGACACCATAATGTTCTAGCTTCTTTAATAGTGTTTGGTGATCAACGCAATCGAATGCCTTAGAAAGGTCACAGAAAATGCCAATTACATCCTGCTTTTCTTCCCAAGCGTCAAGAATATGTTTGAGAAGTGCAATTCCAGCATCAGTAGTACTTTTACCCTTGGAAAATCCAAACTGGTTTTTATGAAGTATATTATTGTATGTAAAGTAATCTAATAATTGGGAATATATAATTTTTTCAAATATTTTACTAAGTGCTGGTAGTATAGATATTGGCCTAAAGTTAGCTGGGTCACTTTTATCCCCAGATTTAAAAAGAGGAATCAATTTACTATTTTTCATTAAGTCAGGAAAGACCCCCTCGTCAATACATTTGTTAAAAATAAAAGCCAAGTAGGGGGCTAGTATATCAATTATTGATTTAATAATGCTTGTTGACATGCCCCAAAGATCTTCTGTTTTTTTAACATTAATTGTTTTAAAAGCTTTAATGATATCTGCACTATTTATATATTTAAAAGAAAAACTTTCATTGCACTTATCAACACTAGACTCCAGAAGGGAGACAGCGATGTTGGGACTAGCACTAAGAGTACTGGTAGTTTCTACAGGTATTCTAGCAAAGAAATCTTCAAAAACTTTAGCAACCTCATTGTCAGATTCAAAAGTTTGATCACCAGTTTTTAAACAGAAGGAATTTATATTGGATTTTGATTTGCCCGTTTCTTTGTTAATAATATTCCAGGTAGCTTTAATTTTGTTATCAGCTAATTTTATTTTATTTGCAAAGTACTTGGACTTTGCTAGGATACAAACTTCTCTAAATGTTTGTGAATAATTCTTGACAAATTCAATGAAGTTAGGATCACAAGAAGTAGCTTTCTCTGCATAAAGTTCGTATAATTTCCTTCTGCTTTTATATATGCCGGGTGTGGCCCAGTCACTAAATTTCGTACTATCATTACATTTGATGATTTTTTGTTTGAAAGTTTCACTAAATTCAATTTTAACTATGCTAAATAAATGATTATATAAGTTATTGGCTTCAAAATTTGGTTCTGGTAATGTTTCAATTTTACTTGTGACATTGGTTCTGAATTTTTCAATACAGTGTTTCTTTATTGGCCTACACATTATTTCCCGTTTAGGCGGAACATGATGGTGCTCAATGGAGGCTAATTGTCCACTATGGTCGGATTTAATACAATTCAAAATTGATTTTTCAATGACATTACAGTTACAGAAAATATTATCTAAGCAGGTTGCCGATGTGGGTGTGATACGCGTTGGTTCATTAAAAATATGTATTAAATTAAATGATTTAAATAGGTTTATGAACCTACTCGACAGTTTGGCTAATTTAGGGTCTAAGATGTCGACGTTAAAATCTCCACAAATCGCGACTTTTTTATTCTTCCTACAAGTTATTTTCAAGACTTCCTCCATAGTGGACTCAAACTCAGAGTAATTCGCGGTGGGGGGTCTATATACGCATACAATAATTATTTGGTCAAGTTCCACACAAGACAACTCAATAGTTCGTTCAATTGAGAGGGATACTACATCTTTGCGCTCTTTACATTGTAAACTATTGTGTAGAATAATAAGTGAACCCCCCCTTATAGCAGATTTCCTACTAAACGAGCTAGCAACTTTATAATTATCTAAACTTAAAAGTAATTCGTGCTTTTTCAACCAATGCTCAGTAACACATAACAAATCAATATTTTCAGAGTTTATGAATAAGCTTATTTCTAAATCTTTGCAAGAAAAGCCTTGTATATTCTGATGTACAATTCTTAAAGACTTTGGCTTTTCTATTGTTAATTCAGGGCTAGAGGACGCCTCTATTGTCTTAGATGGTAATTTAAATGAGAAAAAATATTATTACTTGGACTAAGTAAAATGTTACAATTATTTTTATTTGGAACAGATTCCAAAGTTGAATGACTAATGTCAATAGTTGACTGCTCAATAGAAGCAGTTGTTTTACTAGCCAGATTATTGGCTAAATGTTTAAAATAAAAAGATAGCGATAATGCTATTTGTCTCCTAAAAGAACTAGGCAGATAGAACTTATCTTTTGTCAAGTAAAAACTATTAAATAATTTATTGATGTCAATTATGTGTAGCTGTTCACTATTATGGAATGCTACCGTATTCAATGTAACGTTCAACTGATACCTAACGTTATTTTCCATTTGTGACACACTTTTGCAATAAGGGAATGTGAACAAAATAACTTTTTTTACTTTTAAAGACAATAAGGTATTACAATAAGCTATCAGTTGGTTTTTACTACTAACTATTAACTATTAACTTTGAATCCGCCTTAACGTACCTAAAAAATAAAAATCTTGCGGAATTACTGTATTGCGATAATCCCCACTTAGTGATTGAAGGTTTAATTTCTAAATTAATGGAAACTATTAAAGAAAATACTGTGACTAAGACTATTCCGAGGAAATGTCGTATTCTTAAGCCTTGGATCACATCCGGAATTTTACGATGTATTCATAACCGTAATAAATTACAACTCAAGGTCAAAAAGGAACCATTTAATGAGGTAAACAAAATAACATATATTAGGTATAGAAATTACTGCAATAATCTTATAAAGAAAATCAAAAGGCAGTATGAAAGGGATGTTTTGGCTAAGTCTGTTAAAAATAATAAATTATTGTGGAAGAATATTAAGAATATCACATATACTAGTAATAACAAATGTAAAAGCACAGAATTACTTAACATTAAACCATCTCCAACAGCCTCTGCTGATTTTGTCAATGACTACTTTGCAAACATCGGTAAACAGCTGGCTCAAAAAATACAACCTAATTTGGACGATTATAATACCTATATCCGAAATTTACCTCGCCACGCTAACTCTTTTGTCCTGCTAGAAACAGATCATGATGAGGTTAATCGCGTACTAATGTCATTGAAATCAAATAGTGCACCAGGCTGGGATAATATTCCTACCAGCTTTTTAAAATATGCTAGATTAGAAATTGTACCTATAATTACTCATATTGCAAATCTCTGCATTAATCAGGGAGTTTTTCCATCCTCACTGAAACAATCAATCGTAACTCCAGTGTACAAGGCTGGTGATAGAGACAGTGTTAATAATTATAGACCAATCTCAGTCTTATCGGCCATATCTAAAATAATAGAAAAAATACTGAATTCTAGGCTACTCGACTATCTAAGTAAATATGATGTGTTATCCCCTTCTCAGTATGGCTTTAGAAAAGGTAGATCAACTGAAGATGCAGTTTTGGCACTAAGTTCATTGATAACTGAGCAGCTTGACAAACATAAGAAATGTGTCTCAGTCTTTCTAGATTTAAAAAATGCATTTGACACTGTCTCTGTCCCCATTCTTGTACAAAAACTGGAAGCGATTGGTATACGGGGATCTCCCCTCGAACTTTTCAAAGATTATTTATCTAACAGGAGGCAACGGGTTAAATTAGATTCCTACATAAGTGAAGAGTCAGTGGTATCGTACGGTGTGCCACAGGGAAGTGTACTTGGTCCCACACTGTTCCTTATATATATAAATGACATCTGTGACTTGCATCTTATTAATGCAAAAATTTTCTCTTACGCCGATGACACTGCTGTCGTCTTTACCGGAGATAATTGGGATGATGTTAGGTATAGAACTGAGTGTGGATTGGAGAAGATAAATAAGTGGTTATGTAATAATCTTCTTACATTAAACACCGTTAAAACCAATTACATTTGTTTTAGCATCTATAACAATAATCAACCTAACAACGAATTTAACATTAAAATACATAGCTGCAACAGAACTGCAAGTAGCGTTACTTGTGACTGTCCAATTATTAATAAGGTTGAACAAACGAAATATCTTGGTATTTTTGTGGATCAGCGTTTGTCTTGGTATCCTCACTTAGAATATGTTATCACCAGAATCAGGAAGCTTACTTGGATATTTAAGACGCTTAGGTATGTGGTACCGAGAGCGGCTGATGACTCGCAGAACTCGAAAAAGGATCTCCTCAGAGACATTTAAGTATCATTGGTTCAGTCTATCCTGATATACTGCATTCCTGTGTGGGGCGGGGCAGCTAAAAGTCATTTTTTGGATATAGAACGTGCACAGCGAAATCTAATTAAAGTCATGCATTTTAAAAAAAGACGTTTTCCAACGGATCGCCTTTATGAAATTAGTAAGTTACACTCTGTTAGGAAGCTTTATATCATACAATCAATTTTAAGGAAACATAAATCACTACCATATAATCCGGACATCACGAACAAAAGAACAAAACGTATGGTTGTGGATGTTCCGAGAATAAATACTGTATTTGCTTCTAGGGAATTTAATCGGCGTTCGATACATCTTTATAACACAATAAACATGGAAATAGATATATATAGCAAGCAATACTGTGAGTGCAAAAGGCTACTCACTGAATGGCTAGAATCAAAAAATTATGATGATATTGAGGCTTTACTAAATTAATTATCTTCTTACAATACACAAACCAAACAAACACATACACACACACACACACACACACACACACACACACACAGGCATACATACACACACACATACACGCACGTACAATAGTCGTTTTTAGTTTAATATAGTTGTTTATAATATAATTAAGGTAGTAAAAGTAAATAATAATAAGTAACTTAGTTCCTAAATTTAATATTCAATAAGTCTTTATGATTTAAAGTTTTAAGTTTTTTATAATAACCCTGTTTTATGGAAGAGCGGTGCCTTCTGATACAGGCCAAATGAGGCTTAAAAGTTGGCATCGGTCCTTACTATTTATAAAAATGTATTTCGTTAACGACAAATAAACTATTTTATTTTTATTTTTTATTTTTGATGGTAAGCCCCCTGATCGGAGGATATAGTAGGTACAGAAAAATTGCTACATTAACATGGGACAAAAAACACAAAATACCTAAAATGTGGAGTTAGTACAAAACAATAATAGGGCAGCGAATTTTTACTAGCTGTGTTTGATTCTACACCCCACCTCACATCCATCATTTTACTTTCTATGGTTAAAGAAAATGTATTCTATGGTGATCGATCACTGAGCGATTAGTCTGCTGGACTGGAATGCACCCATAGCCTAAACGTGCAAACGTGCAGCCAAGCAAGCAAGCAAGCTACGTAGCGCAGAGGTATTTTTTGATGAATTTTAAAATAATTACATGCGGATGTTGAAATAATATTGTAGAATTATATGATTTGAAGAGCTTAATAGAAAAGAGTTTTGTCTTGGGTAATAATGTTTTTTGCCTTATTAATTGAGACTAAAAAAATGGTTTGGCTGTATGGCGCGAATGAGCCTTTGTCTTTTCTGTTCCAAGCGGATAAAATCTTTATACTATATCTATGGATAAAATGGAATTTAAAAAATGGTTGCCATAGTAACCGATGACATTGACACAGTGTTGCCGTTTTGTGTGTAATTACACATTTTGTGTGGAATCAAGGCCTCTCGTGTGTAACCCGTGTGTAATAGGAATATGAGTGTAATTGTGTACTATTACATACTTGGTCGTAATATACAAATATATAAGAAATGTAACATTTCTGCGTGGAAAGAAACGCACCTTTTGTTTATCACATTTTAAGAAACAAAAGCAGCAGGCGTGTTAAGCAGCGTGATAAGACGTTTTATCGACAATCACCTACGAAATCCACTAACAAAAGTAATGTTGGTTGGCAACACTTCGCAAAGGAAAGGCGTTTTCTTACGTCCAAGAAGGCCCTTACGAAGTCGCGTCGCAATTAAACAATGGTATTTCCTCGTGCCTCCAGCTGTGTGTACGACATTATTTTACCAATTCTTCAAGTGAAACTTTCGTGAACTCGTATAAGAACGAGCTCTTGATTTGATTGATACAACTTCACGCTACACATGCATTGTTGGTTGTGTATTCTGAATATTTCATAAATGAGCAGTGGGGATGGCAATGGCAACCCAAAGCTAATTGTAGATGTCGCTGGGTACGCTTATTCCTGAAATAGTAGCCATTCAGAACAAATCTGTGGGAAAATAGATATTTATTTTGTGGAATTTTTTTACCGAAAAGGACCCATTGCCCAAAATGGATATAAAAGACTATTCCACAATGCAAATGCTGAAATTGAAAGCCAAATTAAGGCATTTTGAAGATACATGCCTCGTACTGTAAACGCCCTTTGTATTGACGGTTTTTGTGGAACAAGCGTACGTAGCGCTACTTTGACAGTGGTCCTTCATTCGTCTTGAAACACCCCCCCCCCTCATGAAAAGACGTCTAGATAAGCCCGTGTGTGTAAGGTTGTGTAATCAAGGAGCCATGTGTGTGGGATTTGATTGAGAGGCAGTGGCAACACTGCATTGACATTACAAATACAAAACAAACAATCACAGCCGCGCTTTGTTCGTAGGCCGCGAAATCGACCGCGATTTCGGATTTAGTTAAATATTATAATAAGCAAACATTTAATATCATTGATAATAAGTACATCTTTTACTTCTTTCTTTCTTTGGGTTGCGCCAATATCGCAATAATAAATATGTACATTTAGAACTAAAATTATTGCTAAAATGATCAATATGTCTCGTTGGCTGGACGTGGAAGTAGGTAATGATGACATAGAACTAAATACATTGCCCTCGAACCTGTCTCTGGTGGATCTTCACAACGATAACGAGTACAAATTACTTGTCGGGGACTTAGGGAAGGGCGAAGAAGGGCCTAAACTTAAGGTAATTTTGTTTTGCAACATATTTCTCATTTACAACATCGAGTTCATAAACTAGGTACCCACGTTATGTTAGAAGGATGGCTTATTCCGTTTGTGGCTATTTAAGGGTGGATCCCTTAAACAGCCACCCTAGGATGGTTACTCGGAAAACGCGTATTCATCTATCCACCCCATCACTATCAAGATGAACACGCGTTTTCCCTGCCTGTTTTAGGGTGAATAAACAGAATAAACCAGAAGGAATTATGTGTTTTAGTGATAATTTTTAATTTTTGTTTCAGGTTTTTCGAGGTGCAATGCAGATGTTGGACATCCCTTTGCCAGATTTACCGCTGGGAGTGGTTGGGTTTTATGCTAACGAAGCAGTACCAAGAAGTTCGCCTGTGATAGCTGTTGCATTCAGTTCGTGCATATATATCTACAGGAGTATGAAGCTGTTTTACAAGTATTATTTACCATCAATTGACCTAAGTACTAGTGAATCTGAGATTTGGAAACAGGTACAAAACTATTTTGTTATTTTACATGATATGGATACATCGAAATAGTCGGACTGACTTCCCTTCTCAATGTTTTTTTTCCTATCACAGGCCAGCTGGAAAAAAAAAATTGAAATAAGCTGCCCTTGTACATTTCTTCTGTCCAATTAATTTCTGATTAAACTTGTGTGTGTGTGTGTACAGAATTAATCAAAAAAATAAAACAAAAAATTGTATAACGATTTTCAACTTTGTTATTTCTATAAAGCTTAGCTTTAAAAGTGGGGAATAATTAATCAATAAAAGCTACACTAATTTCAGATAATGGACCCACAGAACCATAATGCAGAAGTTTTACCTATCCTCACAGAAAATCTTAAAGCACTACCTCAAAAAGTACTCAGTTTAGAATCACAAAACTTTCTATCCATGAGCTTGGATCAGCAACTTGAGTATGTGGAACAGCTGACCGAGTTGCCTTCACGAAGGTTACCAGAGATTGCTTGCATTGCAACTCTAAAAATGCATTCAATTGAGCGGTATTCTGTAAGTTGTTTGGTTGTTGGGACGGAAGACGGAGAAGTCATTGTATTGGATCCTCAGACATTTACTCAGTTATCTTTAGTAAGTTTTTATTAATTCAGAACAGTTATAATCAGACATCGGAATCTGCCGGTAATTCCAGGTCCGCCTTTAACTGATATGATATGGGCCCACTTTTTCATCTGTTTGCAAAAAGTTCTAATATGTATAATAACAAGTATTTTTAGATAATAAACAAAGAGTTCAATACATAGTAGCCCTCCCCCGCTGTCATAATACAATTTTATCAAGAGGGCGCCAATCATGTTATTTCAATGTGGACCTGGAATGACTAGCAGATTCTGACCTCTGGTTATAATACACTCAAAAACATTATGTGGTTTTGTTTCTCTAATTGTTATAACATTGTGGGCTAAAGAACCCAAATAATATCTTTTTTCTCTTTTTCTACTCGTTGCATTTAGGCCAAGCTGTGTGCAGTCAAAAGAACACCATTCCAAATGGTAACCACTGGCCTATACAATGTTGACTACAGAATCACAGTGGCTACAAGGTTGGGGTTTATGAAAGGATAAAGAGTTTATAAAGCACAGTTTTCTGCACATTACTGTTTAAATTGCCACTTACAAAGAAATAATGCTGACACAACACATTACACATTTGTTTAATGCACACACAGTGCACACTATTATTTTTATTTGGAACACTCAGAAAGTATCTGTTGCAACTCAGATGAAATTCAACCTTTTGTTAAATTTCAATAAAGTCGAAACCTGCAAGCAGTTTTAGTATTAAGATAAATATTTTATTTAATAGAAAATAGAATAGATAATTGAGTTTTAGTATGTTAACACTGAATGCTTCCTACAGTAGGATTATTCACGATTGTCGGAAATTTACTCGAAAGCATCCGATTTGAATCCGTATTCTCAGATAGATTCGAAAACTGCTTTTCACAAATACCTACATTCGACTGGCATTCGATCGGGCGGATTGCCTCCGCAGCGTTCAGTCTCCGGTTTTATCCATAGAGTAAATTAATAGTTTTATCTACTAGAACCCAAGACTAGTACAGTCAGCAACAAAAGTTGCTTAACACTTTAGTACTTTGTCATAGCAACTTTTTTGACAGATGTCACACATGACTTACAGTTTGAAATATTTATCAATAAAGTTGCTGTGATAAAGTACTAAAGTGCTAAGCAACTTTCGTTGCTGACCGTACCAATAGAGGCGAGAGGTATTATAATGCGTCGTCCGGTGGCGGTCTGGTTTCGGTGTGGTCTCGGCGCCATCGCCATGGTCAGGAAGTTATATGCCAGTTATTGCTTCAGTAGTACAGATTCGAGAGGTTTTTGTTCATTTTGATCATTTTTGAAGATCACAAAGTGTCAAGTACTTAAATTCTCCTTTTAATCCTATGATAATTTCAGAGAGAAGTGCGTCTGCGTCTTGAAGAGGGACTGGGCCGAGGGTCGTCTTCTGTTCGCCACGGACGCGCACATCGTCGCCATGGAGGTGATGCCCACCGACCACAGCGTGCTGGTCATCTGCGGCGACAATACGCTGGCGTGCTTCAGTAAGAAGGTCAGTACTACCAGTTGCGAAGGGTCCATACAAGCCGATTCCCACCGGCTTACCTTTTGGAAATCCCACCCCACCGATCCACTATGGAGATCATTATTAACATTTTTGTAGAACGGCTTACATTCGCCATTATTTCACCTCTTCGCTATTAATATGGTTTTCACACCACATGCTCGACAATGCCGAATTATATGTCATGTAAACCTTACAAGAACAAATTAACAAGAAAGGAATTAACAAGAAAACAAAACTTTTTGTCGGTTTTATACTAACCTCGTAACTCCTGGTGGGTTATGTATAGTTTTCATTTTTTTTTTGTAAAAAACGAACATTTTTTTTTACTTTTTAACCGTCTTCAAAAAAGGACTAGGTTATTTGAAAAACCTTTTACAGTTTAGATATTTTTAATTTATTTTTCTTATCATTTATACATAAATAGTTGTACAACAACTAAATGCCATCGATCGAATGTAACATTAGATTTAAAAAAAACTCGGGTGCTCGTTCGACTACCTTCACAAGAAGCAATCGGGCGGCGCCGGACAGTTCGTGCGAGTCTCCGGCATTATAGAACCTTTGCCTCCGCAACAAAACACAAGTAAGTCATTATGACCTTTCTCATTGATAGAAATAAATTTGCAAGCCTACTAGAAATAATGTATTCGTATAGTAGCCGGCAAACATCTTGATCCCCACTCCATCGAAAAAGCGTCAAATCGTTTACCGGCTACTATGCCTATTGCTCAGCTATATCGAGCTGCCTCCGTTCCAGCGATGCACCGCAACTTCCAGCAGGAGTTGAACCGCATCCGCCTGCTGGCCGCGCGCAGCCTGCTGGACGCGCACGTGCGCGCCGACAACAGCATCGCCGCGGGCGCAATGGCCGCCGTGCGACTATCCGCCGAGGTGGTGTATCTCGTCTTATCAACTTTATAAGTTTAAGATTTTCCGCATTACAATAAAACACGCCCTCAAACTTTGTTGTTTAGCATTGTTAAGTTACGAAACCATACGAGTACTTAATCACCACAAACAAATTGAAATGCGCGCGAAATCATAACTCAGCGAGACGCCAACCCCTGTAAATCTTAAGGGGTACATCCATTCAGTTTAATTATATCCCGACCGCGGGTCTCTTATACCCCGACCGGGTCTCCCGTACCTGCGGGTCGTTAATCTTTCTTAAAGATATATTCCCCACCTTCGCCGTCACAGCTGATCGCTTCTTGTCGCGTACTACATGATCAAATGTCTCTCTTATTGCAGATTACGAGTAGGTATGGCTTATTATTGGGGAATTAGGTACCTACTAAAAGTTTCTGTAAGGGCAAAAATGTATTTCAGGTGATAAAGAAGAAGAAGGTGAGCTGTAGCTTGATTCTTGATTTGCTGTTGAATCTAACTTATTTCAGAAAACCTTATTGAAACTATATTAATAAATATTAATAGTTTCAATAAGTTTGTAAGTTTGTAATAATCAACCGAACAATTACTCCTTTGAAATCAGTAAACACTCACGCTTAGAATCGAATAAGTTTACTCATCTATTGTTAAATAAAGCTGTTTGTAAAATCAACCAATTAAATATCTCGTTTAGTAACAACAATAATGCTTGTTTCAATATTCACATGTCTACTGTTTGTCAAGTTAACTTGTAGATAACCGCTCGGTTGGCCGCCCCCGCGGTTGACCGCTAGTGCGTAAAAGGGGGTAAAGTATTGTAATAAAATAACACTAATGTTACATTTAGGATTCGCTCGAGCGACTGTCTCGAGTAAACGCCTGTTGATTGTGCACCAGCAAACTTATCTAATTTCGTGAAAACATTTGCTTGTTTTAAACCAGACTATCCTACTTCGAGTAAACGCCTGTTGATTATGCTATGCATTAGATAGCCGAACGCTTTCTGTCAGCCTGCACACATCAGCCTTTTTAACCGACTTCAAGCGCTTGTGGTGGAACTTGACAGACTGATTGTACTCGATCACGTTTGTCAAGCAACACTCGGTCCGGCCAGGTGTCGGATGGGTGACCGTATAAAGTGGCATTACAACTGAGCGCTTCCGTGCTTCAGCGGGCACGTTAAACCGTCGGTCCCGGCTGTTGTCAATTGATAACAGTCGTTAAGCCAAGTTAGAGGCCTTACAGGCGGCTTGATAAACTCTAACACCAGAGGTGGCCACTAATCCTCATTCGATAAGAAGAAGAAGAACCGACTTCAAAAAAAGAAGGAGGTTATCAAGTCGACTGTATGTTTTTTTTTATGTTCCCACTGCTGGGGCACAGGGCTTTCTGAATGGATAAGAAGGACGAGCCACAGCATAACCCATCACGCGGGACCAATGCGGATTGGTGGCTGTTAACGACTGCAAAGCAACCGGGACCAACGACTTAACGTGCCTTCCGAAGCTCAGGAGAGCTTGAATAAAATAAATTTTTGGTCACCCTTATATCTTATGACCAACCCTTGTGACCTGCGCTGCCCTCCTCTGAGCGAACTTTTGTCTTGAGTCAGGGGCAGATCCAAGACTTACATTTGAAAGAGCCAGGAGCCCTAATCAAGGAGTCGGTCCATATTTTAAGTTAAAAAATTAAAGGTATAGTTAGAGTCCCTGACACTACCTATATAAAACAAATAATATTGAATTTTATATTTTTATTGACTTTTTCGATGCAAGTTCAATGTAATCCGCAAATGTAAAGGATACCCCCCTGGATCCGCTCTTGGTCTGAGTAGTTCCTTAATTAGGATGATGACAAACTTTTTTATTTTATGTTACATTAACATAAATTACCTCACAAAAAAAGAAACATCGGTAAAATAATTATTTCGCTAGCATGAAAACTGCCCGAGATATCACAGTGTGAAATGCACACAAATGGACTCGCCCAAAAACGCTCCATACTAACGGCTACTCAATTATGACGTCACGCCCGAGTAGTTTGTATGCAACGCGAAGGAAATTTGTTCGGCAGCTATATTAAATATTGTGTGTATCAAAATGGTTTCTTATACAAATTTTCTATACATTTTACGTCATTTATTTTAATTTTTAAATGGACTTATCTACCCAACTTTGAAGGGTCATAAAACAGATAATACTTATGCAATATATAAAACCAAGTGGTATACAAGCTACTCTAAAAGTTTAATATGTTTACGATTTTTATTAGTGTTTCGTTATTTTATTCATTAGTCATCATCCCAATTCCCCAGGTGGAAGGCCTAGGCCCGGTGTTCCGCGTCACCATAATACTGGAGAACTCCTCCCCGGACAAGGCTGCGGTCGGGCTCGCCATACTGTTCCACGTGCCGCCCGCCAACTACAAGGTCTCCAATCCATACATCAAGGTAAATATTAAATAAATAAATATTTGACAACATCACATACATTGCTCCGACTCCAAGGTAAGTAGCTAAAGCACTTGTGTTATGGAAATCAGAGACAACGGTGGTATCACAAACACCCAGACCTGAGACAATATTGAAAAGTTCATTTTCTAAATTGACCCAGCCGGGGATCGAACCCGAGACCTCAAGAGATGGTGACGCCTTGAAAACCGAGGCCTTGAAGACCAAGGAGGTCGTCAATTTACTAAATTACTAAATTAGTGGCTCAAAACGCCTATGAATTTGACATAGCAATTGCAATGAGGATGGCAACGCAAAGCTAATTGTAGATGACGCTGCGTACGTTTGTTCCTAAGGCCGGCCACACACAGACGGAATCCCGTTACGGAATTCCGTGCATACGTGATTCCGAACGCAGCTAATCCATATTCACTTCTCAAGCTTACGCGCTCACTAGACATGAAATAAAACACTTTTAACGGATACTAGCGCGGTTACTAGCGAGGTCGGCCTTCCTCTCCAAGTTTTCTTTCGCCATTTCTTTCTTGGAGGGGCCTCCCAATTTTTTGAAATGGTAGTAGTTTCAGTAGATTCTCTCTTTTTAACATATAAAATTAAATTAAAACCAAACCAAAATTAAACTAATTAAATTTGATAAATTTTAATTTCTGAACGTTCTAAAAAAATTCATCGCTTGAGGGTAGGCTCACAAGTAGCTTCAGTCCCCCGTGACCACGGCAGCTGCAAAGGTGCCGAAACGTCGGGAAAACCAAAATCAAACCAAATACCAACTAATTACCAAAGTACTTTCAATAAAACCGCGCTAGTATCCGTTAAAAGTGTTTTATTTCGCAGCTAATCCATACAAATCTATGGACTACCACACACATACGGGATTTTTCCGTACGGAATCTTCATACATTATCGAAATTCCGTTCGGAATTCCGTAACGGGATTCCGTCTGTGTGTGGCCGGCTTAAGACAGTAATTTTCACGTCATTTTAAAGCTAAGTATAAAACGATTTTTAAAGTAAAAGTCCTTTGTTTTTATAGTTCTCGTGGAACAAGCATACGTAGCGCCAATAATGTAACAGGCGTTGGTGTTAAAAATACTGTTTCAAGATAGTGATCCAGCCCCCCTAGCCAAAGTAACATTTGCAAATTTTCGTTATCGCTTCGCTTTCGAAACATGTATGGATTTGACGTTTTAAAATTCGGTTGTTAACCAAACCTTATGTCAATCCCATACATGTTTCGAAAGCGAAGCGATAACGAAGATTTGCCAATGTTACTTTAATAGCTATAGGCCCTCTGAACCCGTGAAATCCTTAATTCCTTAATAAATCTGATTCAGATAGAGATCAGATTAGTTGTGTGTGTATAGCGATATGAATCTCCTCCATTCACTCCCTATATAGATATCTCGATAGCCATCATCAGATCACAGCTCGATCAATCCCTGGCGCAGAACCAAAGTTTCCTATATTAATAACTCGTCTGCAACTGCCGTATAGCATTAGAGTAGGACACTAAATTGAGACAAAACGTTTTCCTGCGCCCGCCCACGCCCGCGTGTATTGTGCCTCATGCGGCACAGCGGGCGTTGACGGAATAGCTTAATGGTTTATTTCTGTGCCTCATAGGGCCAGTTGGGCACACAGGGGTTAAATTATAGTAACCTCGTTTGTATGTAAATCGACTGGAGTCCTTAATTAACTGGCCACAACTACAGAATACAACTACTAAATTTTAATGGTTGTTTTCCCGCAGTGGGGTGGTTCCACTCATGATTACAACCAACTTTTACTGTCTTTTACTATGGGGCTAACTCTGATATCGCGAAAAAAAATCAGCTGTTCTATACAAAGGCGCAACACCTACTTGACTTTAACGTATGGAACAGCTGGGTTTTTTCGCGATATCAGAGTTGGTTAGTTTAGTTGGCCCCACAGTAAAAGTCGATTGTAATCATGTGTATATTACTCTATAGGGATGTTGCCTATTTTTTTTATTTTATGTTACATAAATTACCTCTCAAAAAAAGAAACATTGGTAAAAGAATTAATTCGCTAGCATGAAAACTGCCCGAGATATCACAGTGTGAAATGCGCACAAATGGACTCGATCAAAAACGCTCCATACTAATGGCTTGCACGTTATGACGTCACGCCGTGCTAGTTTGTATGCAACGCGTAGGAAATTTGTTCGGCAGCTATATTAAATATTGTGTTTATCAAAATAGTTTCTTAGACAAATTTGCTATACATTTTACGGACTAATTAAAGGTATTATTTATTTTAATAAATTTTATACTTTTTAAATGGACTTGTCCACCCAACTTTGACCTAAAACAAATAATATGCAATATATAAAACCAAGAGGTATACAAGCTACTCTAAAAGTTTAATATGTTTACGATTTTTATTAGTATTTCGTTATTTTATTCATTAGTCAACATCCCTATTCGCCCCATTTCTCCACAGGTGCCGCTTCTACCCCCAAAAGGCAAGCTCCAGTTCCCCACTAAGATCGAGGAAGTGTTCGAAGACGTCAGCCCTGACGTATTATTCCGCACCGTCACAGGCCAAGGCGGCGAGAGAGCTCAAGTTAAAGTATTGCTAGTGAAGGACGGAAAACCATCGCCTGCTCTGGCTGCTACGTTGCTCATGCCGCCCACCGACCCCATGATGCTGCCTTATGATAAGATGCAGCAGGATGACTTTGGAGAGTTGAAAGTAGACGCGTGATTAAGAATTACCATATCTCTTTAAGTCACCAATGTTCCATGGAATGCTCACGTAGATTATCCTAGAATCATCCACACTGCACTGAACACCAACTATCACTCGTTAATAATGTCCTATCCCTTGGATCCCAGCTGATAAACAGAATAAGGTCAAAATTCGACTCCGGGTTGATGCTGGTTTAAGGAAGTTAATGATTGCTACTTCAAGTGCTGCTAGTGAAGGGCGGTAAATTTCGTCTCTTCAATCCATCATTGTTCCATGGATTTCACTGCCCATCAAACTATCACTAGCTTGATAATGTTACACAGACCTGAAAAACAAAAGAAGGAGGGCATAATTCGACTCAATTCCAAAGCTAGTTCATGGGAGTCAAAGACTGTTAGCGTACAGTCACAGGACAGGTTGGAGCGAGAGCTCTGATCAACTGGTGAAGGATGGAAGAACATCGTCTGCTCTTGCTGCTACCCGACCGACGATCCTATAATGCTGCCTTATGATAAGATGCAGCAAGATGACTTTGGAGCGTAGATGATTCACCATATTAGAATAGCCATATCTCCTCAATCCATCATTGTTCCATGGACTGATCACATGGCTTTCACTGCCCATCAAACTATCACTAGCTTTTCATAATGTCACATAAAGCTGATAAACAAAAGAAGGAGGGCATAATTCGACTCAATTCCAAAGCTGGTTTATGGGAGTCAAAGACTGCTAATGCGTCACAGAACAGGTTGGAGCGAGAGCTCTGATCAACTAGTGAAGGACGGAAGAACATCGTCTGCTCTTGCTGATACCCGATCGACGATCCTATGATGCTGCCTCATGATAAGAAAAGATGCAGCATTATGACTTTGGAGTGTTGAAAGCAGACGCGTAGTGGATGAAAGTAGATACGAAGTGAATCACCATAAAGCAAGATAATCTTACAGTAGGCAGTTAGTAAATAAGGAATTTAAAATAACGCAGTCATGTATTTGAATTTATCTATAGAAATTAAAGCGGATTCGACCTAGTGAGAATAAATGTTATTCTTAGATAAAATGACCAGTTATTCGAGAGTAAATCGAAATTACGTTTTACCACGCATTCAAATGCGTTGGCGGGCCAATTTGTGGCCCGCGTGCCTGGGTTTGACCGGCTTTGCTCTAGAGTATTTTGCCTATTCAGGAATAGTCACTACTTATACCACCATTTCGCGTGGAATAACAGAGTTAATCCGCGAGTATTTTAATGGCGTCCGCGTGCCGTAGGTATGTCAGAAGATTATCGGTCATAACGTTATAGCGGCACCTATAAACACGACGGTTCTATTTATTTTCACTATCAGTTTGCTGTATATCAAAATGCTCTATCAAATCCACTTGTCAAACCAGGTGTGGTCCTGGAAATAAAGGCGCGGAGCGGGCGCAGGTTATCGTAGGTACAAAATTGCAAACACTTCAAATTGTGACCCACTTTTGAACCGAAAGTTTTGCAGTGCGGCTTACCTGTTTGATAAGTCCGGCCCTACTCAACAAATTAGGTGAATAAAAATGCGTTGGAGAATAGGTATCTACTTACCACCATTTTCACACACAAGGTAATTAAGGCTACGGTCCACATGGCGATAAAAATAGATTTTAGCGCGAATCCGACCAAATTAAGTACATAGCCTCAATATATTACACATATTAGGGTTTTTGTACCTACTGCATTTATTTGGATTCGCGATAATATCGATGATATTATCGCTATGCGGACCGCGCCCTTAGACTGCCTCCAAATGAAATGAATGAAATAATTCTTTATTGCTTTAAATGTGGTCAGTACAAGATTATAACATTTATTGGATTTGTTTCTCACATTTAACCAAATAACATTGGTATGCAAATTAGAGATGGGTCTTGAGTCTGATAATAAATTAAAAATGTCGCGAAATAATCATAAATAAAATAAAAACCAAATTAAACCATAAAAATAAAAATAATTAAATCATGTCCAAAAGTAATAAGCGAATTGAAATGAGACCTAATACATAATATATATAAAAAAATAATGGTTTGATAGTGTTCAAATTTTGCAATTAATAAATTCCTTAACGCTATAAAAACATTTGTCAGTCAGTAATCGATACAACGCACATTTAAATTGTTTCATTGGTAAGTCTTTCATTGCCATTGGTAGTTTATTGAATAATTTTATTGACATGAGATAACAATGGCTACCCGTTTCAGTTCGCTTAGTTATTGAGAAGCTGACGACCAACTCAATTATTTTGTCGCCTTTTTCGTGGAAGCAGTTCTTTCCTATCGAGGTCATCACCATCATGGGTCATTTTGATGTCCGGTGATGAACCCATTCTTGGGGCACTGGCCTGCCAAAACGACAAAGCGAGCGCGAAGTTCCGTTTCTTTCAGTTTTGGCAAAAATGCTTTCGTATGTCCTGTCCACATGTTAAAAATACTTATTCTTATTTTCTAAGGCGGCCATTACATGCTCATGCAAGCGTCAGTCAAATTCCATCAGTCATGAATAACGTTTGACTGACTGACTGATGGAAAGAAGAATTCAACATCATGCAACCATCAGTCACCCCATTACACGGTAGGTTCCTCGTCAGTCACAGCAGCCGTGACTGTGGCACAGAATAACTGATAGTAACTGTGGTTAAACTGACAGTGACAGCAAAACCTACCGTGTAATGGTGGTTTACAACTAAAGTTAATATAGGCCGATTTAGACATTTTCACAATTTTTTTATTGTTGTTATTATTACTATTCTTACTTACTCTACTTGCTAGTAAATTGGTGGGTACTTACCTACCTAAATTTGTTTCTACTATGATATTCGTACGTACGATAATAATTTTATTTTATGGTTGATTAGTAAGTATTTGTTATCACATAAGATAAAAAGAAGTTAAATAAGTATTATCGAATAATAGATAATGTGTAGCGACATTTACAGTAATGATTTTAGTATGACCGATTTAAAAAATAAAGGCACTATATAAGTAGATTAGCAACAATATCAGGGTTGTGTGATAAATGTGTTGCTTGGTCACGCTTATTTTAAACCGAAAACATTGACCTTGGCTAGTTGATTTTCCCCACATTTTCCTTGAAACTATCAGGCTTTGTAATTTTATATTGACCTATCCGACAACTAAAATAAAACATAATTTACTTACCACAGATACTACTACTTACTTAAATGCGTCGAAACTAAGTAGGTAAATCTTTTAAAGTATTCTTATTAGAAGAATAAATATTGTGACTCTCAACCATTCTCGGCTGTCGTATGGAAATAAAAAAATTCCTCATTCATAATCCGAACGAGGGTGGTAGAGACACTGACCTCTACTATACAAGTATTTATAATAGAGGTCAGTGGGTAGAGAGAATCGCAAAATGTTCTATTTAAGTACTTAAGTATTATTTTTATTTCGTTCGAGATAAAGAGAAATGCATCAGTTTTGCAGTTATATCAGTTATGTTTTATCACTTTTCTGTCACTAAATCCTTCGAGGATTTATTTTATTCAGATAATGGTGACATTGGATATTGAAAGGTTATGTAAGTAAGTAATCGGTTTTTTAAAGATAGTAATGATTTTCTAGCATTTAAAACTTCGATCAAGAATATCCTAGATAACGCTTCACGAACTAAAACAGTAGGTACGCAGAAATGGCACCTCAAATAGCCTCCCACTTACAAACTTGGCGCTTATTTTGTACATAATTAATCACCTCTTATTTTGTACAAAGTCGCATCTTTTATCACTTAATTTGTGCAAAAAAGCGCCTAGTTTGTAAGTGAGACGCTATTAATTTGAGGTGCCATTTTTGAGACTTGACCGGACATCCAGGGTATTCTTGATCGAAGATTTAAAAATGCATCTTCGATGATACATGTTCGAAAATGAGTAAGATATTGAACCCATTCAAAAATTAACATGGTTCTTATTATTATAGGTATTATTAGAGAAATACTTATTCATAAAATAATTTGATTTTGAGAGGAAAATACCCAACACAGCGCATTTTTCCGCCCGGAAAATTAGAATTAGGTAATAGCTTTTAGTGTTTGGTGTTTAGAGTATCTACGTCATGTTCTAAACTTTAGAGACCAATACATAAGGTAGGTAATTAATATGATTCAGTAGTTACTTAGTTATCACTCAATTGACCTATTGGAGGGTTTGGGCTGATAAATCTACACGTAATGATTTTAATCCCTGTAGGTAAGTATAGGTCCTTATTTTGCGCATCACTTGGGGTATATTTCTTCGTTTATCTTCTAGTCCAGTAAGTACCAAACCAACATGGTGGTCTACTACACTATATATAACCTATATACTACACTATAATAACCTACTGCACTATCTGATCGCGCTTATAATAAAACTATAACCCAGATAAGACCCACAAATTTTATTGCACTTTATATATTTGATTAGATTATGGTTGACACCACATAATAGGGAATATGCATCTATTTTTTTTAATCAAAATCAAAAGTATAATGCGTGAGAAAATCAACTGTAATATTGAAACTTTTCTCTTGCGTTTTTTCTCGTGATATAGTTACTTACTTGAAGTTAGCACGCATCAGCTCCCGCCGAAAACGCTCTGTACAAATATGTGACGTCACTTGTCACGTTTCAGTGTGTTTCAGGCGCGTTTAATATGGAGTTAGCCAAGAATCTTCAATTATCTCCTGGTACATTATGTGTCATACAAAATATTATTTCTTATTTGATATTCTATCTGACTGTTAAGTGCATTATATTCGAAAATGAAAAAAAATATCGTTATTTTCCGCTGATTTCATCGTGTGATAAAACTAAAATAATAAAAAAAAAAAAATTTTTTTTTCTGTTACATCATGTTTTTACAAGTGTCCGCAGCGATCAAGCTCAAATTTATCAAAATCGGTGACTTATGCATATTCCCTATTTTCCTTGGACTGTGGTTGACACTTTTATTATATATTGCTACAGAAGTTTGTTCGTTCAGGATTTATAATAATTGAATGAAATTAAGTTTATAATAGAGCATTAAAAATACACAGAAAAGAAAGCAAAAAAGTTTTCAGACATATTTTTTTGTATAAAATCTTATATTCTTCAGCTCATCAATAAATTCAGCACATGGTCTTCTCGTGGAGTTGAAAAATCTTTATTTTTAAACTCCTACCCCGCAACGAGACACATTATCAAAAAACCTAGGTTTTTACATTGTGACAACCCTAGTGGATTATCTGTAACCGACTAAACCGCTGAGAAATTTAACAAGAGAGCGTGTCTGAAATTATTCAGTACAGAGTGTGTGCTTCACCGATTTCTATCTCTGCAACTTGGTGAGTGAAATTAATCTATATCTATCTATCTATCTATATTTCCATGCTTTACGAATACCTAAGTACGAATTGTGGAAAAGTTCTAACAATGTCACACTTTATTTCTTTGATACAGTAAAGGACTGTAAACTTACAATAGAACTGTAAACAGTTCTGCTGTAATTTAAAACGATAATAAGTACATATAAGTAGTTATTATTTGTTATACAAGTGACCAAAGTCAATTTGAGCTGCAAGTGCCGACTTTAAATCACGAACTAGCGAAGTATTCTAGAATAGAATCGCGAGCAAAGCGAGTAACTAAGTAGGTTTTTACTTATGTCCTCTAAGTACTTACCCCCTTACTAATAAAGATTGTATAGCAGATGTATAGTTACACAATGGTTACAACTATTTGAGTTTGACATTGAAAAGAAAATGACAAAACACTGTGTAACTATACATCTGCTATACAATCTTTATTAGTAAGGGGGTAAGTGTGTAAACAAATTACTATCGAAATTGGAAATTATTTTATGATAAAAACAAAATAAAAATATTGCAAACTTCGTTGCTGTTTGAACTGTTGACTTTTTATAGGTACCTAGGTACTTATATTACTTTATGCTTTATTACTAAACATTAAATAGAACGTATAATAGAATATTAATATAAGATTCTTGAATGGAGCGTTACCATCCATTTTGCAAATTAAATTTGAGGCCACCACACCGTAAGATATTTATTTAGATTTGACAAGTAAGTATAGGTAATGTGTTAGGTAGGTGTCAGTATTAAAAGATTGATCCTTAGAAAATTAGCTGAAAAAAATCTTTAGAGTTTAGACTTTAGAATATTTTAATTTCGCAATGGAAAATTAGCATAACATAGGTTACATGTATACTAAACACAACAAACATTTTGCAAAATATTCTCATCTTTTTTGTTTAAAATCGCATGACCGCATGTCATGGATGTCATTGTTGAAGAAGATCAACATTTTACATGTTTGAAAATATTGTTGTTCTAAAAATATTTTTCTGAAGTAGGTATAGGTAAGGTATATTTCTCAACTAACTAAAAAACGATACAGTCAAAAATTTATGTTTATTCAAATAAACTTAATTTGAATTATCAATGTTTTCCTACCACCCATTAAATGATTACGAAGAGTGCAACTTTTTATTTATATCTCCTTAAGTATTTGAGACGACACTTGAGTGAGGCTATGAATACTTAGGTACTTATTCGTATTGGTAGTGTATACCTATCAATGCTTATTTACTACAATCCTACTTAGTTCTTCTAATCTTAAATACCTAAGTATGAAATAAATATATGAATGCCTGTTGTTTCAGATCTCACTTCTTTAATCAAAATGTCTGCTGACCAGGTTAGTGAAATGCTTTACGATTTTTGTAGAAAGTCATCATTATACTTAAGTAATACCTAGTCGTAGCCACACGACACCCACTGCTGGGTATAGGCCTCCCCCAAGGTTCTCCACGACGACCGATCCTGCGCTGCCCGCATCCAGCTGCTTCCCGCGACCTTCACCAGGGCCCGATTTAACGTGACCATTGTAAATTATTTTTACAATTCGATGTCCGTTGCGTCAGCTAATTGGAAATAAGAGTATCTACCTATATACTATTCATTCATTCACCTAGGTACTTATCAAACTGCACACTGACATCGCAATGTATAACGAATTGTCGTAGGTCCCAGATCGTCAATACCTACAGCTTGTCGGGGCCTGCCCACGGATCGTCTGGGGCGCTCGTTATTCTAGAATCGTTCCGCCCCAACGGCTCACCACAGCTCGGGAATCTCGGGGATAGCGGGGCTGCTGGGGACTGGGGGTCTATGTTTTAGGTAGAATAGAATTTAGGCTCAATATAACATACATTTATAAGATTACTTAGGTACTGTTTTTCTTACAGAAATTCCAGGAAGTCGCCGTGTCCGTGAGGAACTGGAAGACCAGGCCGGCTGACAGCGAGAACCTGGCTCTGTACTCCTTATACAAGCAAGCCACCGTCGGTGACGTCAACATTGGTAAACCGCCTTTTAGCACGCCATTAATGTTCAAATTTTTAATTAAGTTCGTGTTAGTATAGCCGTGCTATCAAAGCAATCGAGGAAAATTTGTTATTTTTAGATTGGATCATATCGTTGATTGTACCTAATCTACCTACTTATTTGAACAAAATAAGTTATTTTCAAGTATTACTGTAGTAAATATTTGGTTCTTATAGTTGTACAAAATTGATATAAGTAGTAACCTAACTATATGTAGATCCGTTTTTATAAAATCAAATCTAATATTTGTCTTTCACAAAAGAACGCGTTGATGTCTTTTTCACTAATTAAGGAATGAATTAATAGAAATTAGATTATTTATTGGTGTTGATTGTTTGGATGAATTACGAAATAAGACATGTAAGTGAAATATACTACTCGTTTGAGTTAAGTATTACACCAGAGTTAATCTTATCATCAATTTTCGGTGTAACATCGATTTGTCATAGAAATTCCATTTAAAATGACGTGTTTCTACATCATTCTAAATTTTTTTAAGTCTATTATGGCGAGTTTCATTATTATCGGTTTTTGCTATTTTAACGGATATAAAAAAATTTACGCGCCTGTCAAATATTTATTAACTTGAGTTTTTTTTACAGCCGAGCCCAGTGGTGTGGTGGAGAAGGCAAAGTTCAAGGCGTGGACTGGACGCAAGGGCATCTCCCAAGACGATGCCAAGACACAGTACATAGAGCTAGCCGGCCAACTTCAGGGCAAATACGCTTAGTTATAAGATTATGTTATATTATTTATACGCTTTTATAATAGGTTATGTAATCATCAATAAACATAATTTATCATAATTTGGACTTTAATCTTTTGCCGGTTAGTTAGTTATCTTGAGTTTTTAAGGCCGGGCCGTCCTTCTTGTTATTGTAAAACCAAAAACCAGGTATAACTTCCGAAAGTGAAACGACAGTTTATCTTTTAAAATGTCCACAAAAGGTAAAAATAAAACCGGCCAAGTGCGTGTCGGGCCACGCGCAGTAGGGCTCCGTCAGTAGTTACCTTATATTATACCATACCACTATATATTTTTTTCACAGTGAATGACAAAGTTGTATTTACGGTTTTGGAAAACATACTATATCTCAAAAACTGATTAGGTACTAAGTACTTATATCTCATATGTATAGCATATATTTTTTAGATGTTTATTTATTATTTTAAAAGTTAGAGGAGGGGGCACATACCACTTTGGCAGTGTATATCTTTCAAACGGTTGACTTTGAGAAAAAAATTCTCCTAGAAACCGCAATGTCATTTTTGAACGTCCATCTTTAGACACCCCGCACGTACCTATTGGTTTGATGTTTGTTTTTTTCAGTTTCAGTTTCATGTACGAGTATAACTTTTTTTGTGTAAAAATTAAAGCGGTTTACAGAATACATCTTCCTACCAAGTTTCAACTGTGCTAGTACTAATACTTTCGGAATAAAGTGGCTGTGACATACGGACGGACAGACAGACATGACGAATCTTTATGGGTTCCGTTTTTTTCATTTAGGCTACGGTACGGAACACTAAAAAGAGAAAAAAATTAGAAACAAATCAATAAGTAGGTATAAATCAAGAAAATTTTGAGTAGGTACTTAAGTATAATTTGTTTTTTTATTCAATTTATGTACGTATCTATGATGGATTTTTGAGATAGGTTAGGTGGTATATAGGTACGATAAAACAAAATGGATCGCCTTAGTTTTTCAGGTTTCACTTTACACTTCTGGGAATCGAACTCGGGATGTTAGAGAAATTAATATTGTGCCTCCAGTCTACTGTCTTCATATTGAAGTGATCAGTCAGAACAACAGAGCTGATTCAAACGGCCAGTCTATTCATAACGCTAAGCAATAGACAACATAATAGAGCAATATAAGCATAATACGAGCATAAGTAGGTACGGTCAGCAACGAAAGTTGTTTAACACTTTAGTACTTTGTCACAGTAACTTTTTTGACTAATGTTTCACATCGCGAGACACCTGTCAAATTAAAAAATTAAAAAACCCGCCTGCATAAAAAGACAAGTCGACTGAAAAGATGGAAACAAGATTAAATAAATATTAAAGGCAACATGTCATAACAACATGCAGTCGGAGGCATGCATCAAGAAAGTGACATTATGAATGATTGAATTATATGCCTCCGACTGCATGTTATTATGACATGTTGCCTTTAATATTTATTTAATCTTGTTTCCATCTTTTCAGTCGACTTGTCTTTTTATGCAGGCGGGTTTTTTAATTTTTTAAATTTATTTTTTATTTATATCTTTTTAGTTACTATATATTACGGTCTTGATATACCTTTTTGAAATCCTTATAATAAGCCCTTTAATTTGACACCCATATTGCAGTATTCTAAAAAAAAAATTTTTTTCACTTTTATAATAGCACCGTACAGCCGCCATGTTGGTTTTTTTATAACGCCACCTTTTTAAGAACACTTGGGCTGAAAAGACAAATCTAACGATATCTTAATCATACAAATCCGTTCAGCCGTTTGAAAGATATGAGGTAATAAAGAATATTACATACAAACATACTTACAAGATACGCGCGAAAAACATAACCCGCAGTCGGGTAAAAAGTTGCTATGACAAAGATCCAAAGCGTTAAGGTCTTTCATTGCTGACTGTAGGTACCTAAAAAAAGCCGACAAAACATTTGCGGTCGAATGCATGAATCGTATGCATGACCATCAGGCATTGTCCCCACTGCTGGGGCACAGGCCTTCCTTATGGGTGGATAAGGAGGACGGGCCATAAATAACCCACCACGCGGGCCCAATGCGGATTGGTGGTTGACTATCGGTAATATAGGTACTATAACTTCGGTAATGTTATTTTATAGTGCCCGCCCGTTATATTTTCAGTGAGACTAGCTTAGCTAGGTACACCTAATAATTTTTACTGAGAGACCGTGAGACCGTGAGCTTCACATACAACTTAATAACAAAATAACTTATAATTTGCAATTTGAGCATGATTACCTAACTTGTGATGTTATTCGGATTAAGACAGTGTATTTGTCTAGGATTCTATTAAATAAAAAAATCCAAAATAGGTACCAAACAAAAAAAATAATTGGGATAATAGGTAACACTTAGGGATGCAACGATATTACTATTACGATACCGATACGAATGATGAATGCATCGTAATAGCGAATACGATAACGAATGCATAACGATTCTTTTATTATATTTAATAAAACAAGACAATTGAGTAAAATCGAGTTAACCTTTTATTTAAATTTTTATGACAAATTACCACCTAAATGTCATAATTATTAGTACATTACAGCCGTGAACGGGAAGCTAGCGATTGCATTGTCGAGGATGGTTTGAAGCCCGAGCCGCAGGCGAGGGCTTTAATCATTCGAGGCAATGCAAGTAGCCCCGCATTCCTATTTCAAATGGAATGATAAGATTTCAGAGCATAAGTGAGAAAAATACATTTCTTTTAAATTCATATTAAGAAAACATAATTTAAATTATAACATTTGTATGTAAATATGTTTCACAATAAATGATTGAAATATAAATGATGAATTATACAAATTTTAAACTATCTGGTTTCAGTCTATTTCTTATATCCTTTATTCTTTTCGAATCTACAGTAGCTAGTTTGATGGAAAAATACTTTTGGGTTTTTTTAAGTTAGGAAATACAGTATTTTTTCTTCAATAAATTAAATAGATTGTATCCATCTATGCATTGGATGCATTTAAAATTGTCAATGTCAGTGGCAAACGTCGAAAATATGAAAGATGGCTGTCATAAGTGATGCCAGCGCAAACATCGATGCTGTCTTGCTTTCCTTTTAACTCAAAATAAATTAGATTAAACTAATTTCGTAGAATCGTTATAAATCGTAATACTTTTTACGATACCGATGATCGTCAAAAATTACGATAACCTGCGGTGTACGATTATCGGCATCGGTATCGTTGCATCCCTAGTAACACTTCGTACTTATTTTGGATTTTGTATTTAATGGAACCCTAGACAATAAATACTGTCTTAATCCGAATAACATTACAAGAAAAGTTAATTTATGCTCAAATTGCAAATCATTTTGGTATACATATAAGTACTTATTACGTTTGGGAATATTCACGGTTCGCCGGAAGAGCGCGCAGTAGGCACACTAGCGCCGCCATTGAAACTAGAATCTTGTACTCTGTGATCATACCTACATTATCATAGATATAGTATATTGTACATACATCAACCTGTTTTTTTTCTATTTATATAGAGGTACAGCCTACATAGAAGCATACTATTATGTATTCTGTGATAGAAGACCAAATTATTGTGAATTATCTCTCTGCCTGCCTAGCATGACCACCGAAACACATAACGATATAGTGATTTAAGTAATGTAAATGACCTCACTTTAAATGTGGAGCTCATTTTTCAATGTTGACGACTCTGTATGAAATATACAGGGAGAAAAAAGCAGCCCTTGACGAGTTTCTTGCCGGTTCTTCTCGTTACAAGGTCTCCCGCTCAGGGTTTGCGAACCGATGGCGTAGCTTCTTTGACATTCACAAGTGCTTGTAACAGCCTAGACTGAATAAATGATTTTTTTGATTTTGATTTTGATTAAGTATTACGTTTAACTTCTTATCGAATGAGGAATAGTGGCCACCTCTAGATTAACGTTTAACTGTCAAAAGACAATGGATTTTGACAGTTGGGTGTCGATATAACGCTAAGTATATCACGCGATTATATAGGTACCTACCTATCGTGTTTCGTCGGTCATGCTAGGGGGCATGGGTGAATGAATCTATGCTGTTTCTTACTTCCTGCGTCATTGTCCTCACTCGAAAATGTTTAAAAATCCAATGCATCACAAGGAATAAATTAAAAATATGCCATCATTTACATTAGAATAATGATGTTAATGATATTAATTGTATTAAATTGCATATTTTTGCTTTTTTCCTTGTGATGCATTGGATTTTTTAACATTTTCGAGTGAGAACACTGACACAGGAAGTAAGAAACAGCGTAGATTCACCCGGATGTAGTGCACTCCGAACATTGTGGTAAGTACTTACAACTTTTTATAACTTTGTAGGGTTTGTTGATGTAGGAACTCCTCGCCAGATATTCAGCGAAAAGGGAAGTACTTCCACCGAGGTAGGTGACTGTGCTCGGGGACCGCGGTCCAACTGTTGATGGTTGGTAGTTGTATATATGTTGAGTCGCTGAGAAAACTCTGTTGGCGAGATGTAGGATTTCCATACTGTTTCCTCGCTCTCCATACTAATCGTCATTTCTTTCCGCATCAGGCGCCATCTAGTGAACTCGATGTGAATCGTTGTTGTACGGTGTGTTGTGTAGTTTGTGCGGCGAATGGTAGATGTCGCTCCGCTCAGTTCATACTTTTCGCTGCTCCTGCATTTCTTCATCAATTATTATGTAGCGTATGATCGCGCCGCTACACACTTAAATACAATATTTTCTAGCCTGTCGTTTAATTAGTGGACTTTTATCATAAAACCAGTTTTATTTATTCTTATGCTTTTATTGCGAAAAGTGGCTGGCGCCGCAAGTGTGCAGACTGCGCCCTCTGATTTTTTTGTAACATTTTGGGGGTGGGTGGAGGAGTAGCTTTGCAGACCACTTTGAAGTTTGAAGCTTAATATAAAAAGGTCTTCAGCTTCGTACAAACTGAGGTGAATCCCGCGATACGAGGGATGCGGGACGCGATTCGCTTGCGCCGATTGCGTCAGCCAACTTGTATGTACCTACTTGGACGTGTTCACATTTTGGAATTAAGTAATAGCTTCGCAAAAAGCATAGCATAGAGTCGTCTCGTCATCGTCGAATCTTTTTGAAGCCGGGGGCTTCATAAAGTTAATTTCTTTATTATTAAATGATTCGCAACGCAACAACGCAGATGCGATTGCTTTATTTTTTGTCTAAGATCCTTTCCTGTTCTCGGAAAGTAATGCAGGAGGAATATCATCAGTAACATCATTAGAGTAGCAGCTGATGTTCAAGGAATCATCGCAGAAGCTACGGAAAACACATTGTATGTATGCTCATGTAGGTCAATCTCGTTTATCTCGCGAGATCTCGTCCGATTTTTGGCCGAGATTAATCTCGTTAAAAATAGCCGAGATCTCGGCCTGCATTCACGACATTGCATTCCATAGTTCCCCTTCTAAAAAATAGGTATTATGTGCAACGTGTGCAACGAAAATTGGTTTGAGCGAGATACATAAAGTCAGCAGTTTTAGAGATATGGGGCATATTTTCCAAAACCGCAAATACTTATAGGTAACTTTGTTATTTAAACAAACACTATGAAATACAAAGTTATTTTTGTAGACGAAAAATGATAGTGGTAGTATGGTATAAGGTAGGTAACTACGGAACCCTACTGCGCGAGGCCCGACACCCACTTGGCCGGTTTTTTTTTTACAACAAGATTTTATAGGTAAGTTAACACACTACGAGTAAGTAATTTACGGAAGGTAACAGTTTTTCTACTTATTGACGAATATTCGATTCGTTCAACACATAGGTACTATTTTTTGGATCTTCACTGACAATTTTTTACAAAAACAAAACGCTAAAAAAGTTCACTTGACATTGACATTTTGACAATGACAACAGACGTCATTCATCGATCAGCTGTGAATATAGTGATCTGTGGTGATGATTGGGACGTGACGACGAGTGTTTTTAATTGATTTCATTAAATTAATTATAAGTTGATTCTTTAAAACAGACCCTGCTGACTTGTGAGTCACTGGCGATAATAACTGCTGCTGTCGGACACTTCTTCACTTCACGCGAGGTTAGTTCCTAACGGGTTTCCGTGCCGGCTAGCCGCGTCTCCTACCTTGTAAGTTTTTGTGGTGTGATGGTGTGTCTTTCGTTCGTATAACTCTTCATTTACTTTTAATCATTATTTAATATTTTAAAATTACAGTTCTCCACATTTTTCTAATAGAAACCATCAATATTATTGGCCTGTTGTATTTTTTTTATGAGAAATTCTGATACCGCTGATTCAATTTAAACTCAATGAACCTGTTATTATAACCGTGTGACGTATTTCGTTTTTATTTTAGGTGCTTCACTTCGCATTCACAAATCACACCATGTCTCTCCAGGAGGTAAGATTGACTGCTCATAGAAAACTTCATTATTTATAAAAAAGTTTAGTTTCAATTGTATTTATTGATAAAGTTATAAACAAATTTCATGTTCATTTTCATATGGTAAAAATACGATCATATTTATTGCTTTATTTTTATACATATACTTGCCTTCTTACATAACATGGTTAAAGGGTACCTATAGAGAAAGTTGTTCAGTTCTATTACGTATGTACAGGTGTTTTTTTTATAAAGGCAACTATTTTAATAGAGCCACAATCCTTACAGTACTTATAATCTGCCTTTCATATAACCTTGCCATTGGTTTGATATTGTGGAACGGGATAATGTTATCATAACTGTTGCACGGTAATATAACAAGGCAATTTTCCAAGAGAGATGCTGTTTCTGGTTTTATTTCTGGTAGAAGACAAATACTTATACAAAAATATCCTGTCATGAATAAGGTTAATTATTGAAGGAATTAACAGAAAGGCTGATTGGTTGTCTTCTGTAAGGTATTGTCAATACATTACAAGGAGACAAGACAGTTCAGCTCAAAAGTTTAAAAGCAACAAAGAATTGTTGTAGGTAATGTTATAAATTTATTTTATTTTTGCTCCAATATTTTCCAATCATGTATAATAAACACAGTAAATTGGAAAGATAAAAAACAAAGTGGGAACTTTTCTTTTCTTCAGTGTAAGTAAAGTAAAAATATGTTTAATTTGAACAAAAGTGCACAACATGTAGGTACCTAGTCTGCTAGTTAAATTAATACGATTGTCATACTTTTGACATTGAAATGTGAGTTCACATTATAAAAGTTTCCAGAACCACTTCATTTGCATATATACGACTTTTGAACCTAAATGTACTTTGAATACATTATAGAATATTAAATAACTTGACAGTTTCGGTAGACTATTTAAATTACGTACCCACAACACCATATAATTACATTTTGGATGATTTTGACTTTGTTTGCTGATTGTTTCCAACAGTTTAGAATGCAAGAAATGAGAAAGCCAAACAATAATTACCAATTTTAACGCTTACTACACGCACGCTTGATAATTAAAATAGCTGTTTTTAACGCCAACCAGACGATCTAGTTCGAAAAAAATCGCGATAAATAATTTCGAACCCAAGTTACTTTTTTTCGGAGCTATTCATAAATGTAGCGCGCGTCGAATCGAACTACACCTTGTTGTTTTTATAGTTAAGAATATTCGCTGAGGACGTTTTCTTTACATTTCAGCAATTCGACACCGCCGCCGCCAACGTGAAGAAGCTGAAGTCGCTGCCCAGTGACAACGACCTCTTGGAGCTGTACGCGCTCTTCAAGCAGGCCACCGTCGGCGACGCCGACCCGGCCAGTGAGTACCCTACTTTATACTCTCAGGCTCTCCGCTGCGTCAAGCGTGATCTCGCCGCGCGGGTACACGGCGCGGGCGCGGGAATATAGATTGCTGGTTTTTTACGGATAGATGCTTGCGCAGTGCATGAGTAAGCTCTAATCTATGTCGCCCCGCGCGCGTCACAGCGGAGAGCCTTAGGCCGTGCGCACTTTGGATGCGTTTTCGTACGAATTTTTTTCGTACGACTTTTTTACTACAAGAGCGCGGACGCACCCAGTGTGCGCACTCCCATAGTATTTGGAAGGTTGGGAATTGGGATGTTCGTACGAGCCAAATTCGTACGAAAGCGCATCCAAAGTGCGCACGGCCTTACATTTTTTATGTGACGATAAGGCCGAAAGTGTAAGCGCCCTACACCCGGAATCCTCATCACTGAGGAACTGGCTATAACTAACTCTAACTCCTCTAACCTCTAACTGCAGGAACACAACAATTTTCAAATTGTTATGGCAACAGACTTAGGTAAGATGGTGGTAGCTAGCCAGGCAGACTTGAAATGAGCCCTTCCACCAACCAAACCAAGTACAAAAACCCCCTCCTGGCAATCAAACCCGGGACCCCTGCGTCTTACACGTGTTGGCGAACCACTAGACCACATTGGACGTAAAACATCCAATGTCCTATGTTCCTAAATATCCAATGTCCCCTAGTTATGACCATCATTATTAAGGGGATTGTCAACCACGTGGTCTCCATACAAACGGCGATAACGTTTCCCACCCTCTAAACCTTAACCTAGCTAGAGCAATGAATTTTTGGTATGTTTTTGCATTGCTGTAGGTTAAGGTTTAGAGGGTGGGAAACGTTATCGCCGTTTGCATGGAGACCACGTGGTTGACAATCCTCTTAAGGTATTTTACAATTCATTTCATTTCATGTTTACTATTATAATATTCTGTGGCATCAGTAGGTAATGCTTTTTGTGATTTTTTATGTTTATTTAGTAGGTATTGAATTTTGATCGTTTTCATTACGATTTTTTGCCCTAAAGTTATATATCGCGGTTAGATTCTTAGTTTAAAAGATTGCCAACGATTTCGATTCACCCTGTATAAAAGGGGTGTAGTTACTTGTCCCTGGGTGTTTGTGGTAGGTAATTTCGTTGTCTCTCTATAACTATCCATAACACAAGTGAAGTTGTGATGTTGTGTAATATTTTCGATTTATTTTACCTGATGTTTTTAGGTAGGTACTTACCTACTTTTTCTTAAAAAAAATATAATAATGATGTTTATTAACGCAAAAAGGTCGTATATTGCGTCATCTGCCTGTACCACTAATTAAAATAACGTGGTTGACAATAGTCACCTATCGTGTTATGAAATCCTTGACACTGAGGTCTGACGTGGTCTGACGCGGTTTATGTTGGAACAGGTTAAATTAAACACGTCATTACGCGACGCATATGGAAAGTTAACGAGTCGAGCAAGCTGTAATCTTGATAACTGCTGGATCGAGAATAGCTTTCACTGTTCCAATGGATAATCGTTTTAGGCATTTAGTGTCCACTCCATATGAGTCTTGCCCACCCTCTTACGTGGCTCTAGCACCAACCCCCCCTCCCCCCTAACTTTGCCCCAGAACTGGGGGTCAGTGGAATAAACTAGATACTTACCTACGCCCATGCTTTTAGTTTCGCAGTCTCGCTAGAAAGGGTTTTCTATTTATAAAATAAAATAATACCTACATGTTTTTTTAATGAGAAAAATAATGATTACATTAAGTTTGCGCTGTGATAAGATAACTATTATGTGTTGTAGCGTATTATTAGATTTAATTGAGCATAATTATTACAGTAGAGTACTTTTATGAAGTCATTGTTAGCAAGCAATGCCGTCGAGAATCTTGTTGGAAACTTCCCTTGACTTTGCATAATAAGTCAATATACATGAGTCATTACTACATTCAGTATTATTTTCATTCCATGAAATTTCGCACAACAGCAAGCTTGAAATAATCCGTTAATGAGTGAAACGCAATTATCAAGAAACAAAATTTAATTATGATAAAGAAGTGATTATTGTTGAGCAAAGTTACATTTGATAAGATTTAATATCACTACTTAACTTTGATCGATTACTTGAGAATAACAGGAGCCAATAACTTAATAATAAGAAATACAGTCAAATCGATGAAACACTTTTTTAGTAGATTCTCTGCCAAACTACATAAGTACCTACTACATACTTTTTTAGCCTGTTATATTTTTTTAAAGAACAAATTGTGGCCTAATGCCTGAGCCTGACCGGCCTGAGGCGTTTTATCTGTTTTTTTTCTATATGATTCATAAGGAAAATATGCCGGCTACGTATCAAATTCGGTTCTAATCAGAGATAATGGAGTGTAATGAACATGTTAGAAAAATATCGAAAACCAACAAAATTATCTTGATCAGGATTATGGGTAGGGAGTTGGCTTATCTTTTGATAAAAAGTGTAACGGAAAATTACTGCACAAAATCTGATGTAAGTATTATTGATAATGATAACTCATCAATGAGTATTAACTTTTCAGTAAAAATTTAGTCAATTTATCAGTCAGTCGATTTTTAGAAACTTTGAATTCTTGGCTCAAGATAGTTTCTGTTCTTGTAAATTGAATGCCTCATTTCAACAGTTGCGTGTGCGCAAGCAACCAACTTGCACACTTTACGCTTAGCTGATCAATTGATCATAAACACGGCAGTACTAATTGAATGCACTGATTACACAATAAAACACCCAATGGCTATTGTATTACAACTCAAGATCGATTAAACCAAATTCAGAAAATCAGTAGACGCAGAAATACCACTAGTTGGCGGCTAGACGGTTCTTGTTTTTGTCGTGAAATAACTTGACTAGTATTTTACCAAATAGTGTATGTTTTTTTACTCAGCTAATAATATTTTGCATGAAAAATTAAAGAACTTTTCGTGTTTATTTATGAACCTTAATTTATGTTCCTATCTAAATCTTACCTTAAATTTTTACATGATGATTGATGAGTTTTTGTGGCAAAGAACAATTGTATGCGGTCTAGCAAGATAAGATGATTTCTACAACTTATCGCAATTCGTGACACGCAGGTCATTGTCCTCTATCCAGTTTTGCGGAAATCTAGAGGTCCGTCAAGGTTATGTTTGAAGAAACTTACCAACTAGCGACATCTAGCGAACCTACAAGCAATGAGTCATAACACCGCTCGCTGAGAGATGGCACTGTAATGTTTGCCATCCATACTGGCGCGGTGGTAGTACAACTAGCGCCGCCACTACATTTATTTTTATTACTCGTAAACCAAGTCAATATTTAAAAAAAGCTCACGTAATAATCTTTTAAAACGTCACTAATATTTTTTGAGTAACTCTTCAACAGTTATCATCCATTCTGTAAGTTTTAAAACCCATAATTGCCAAAAGTGGCCACTTTGAGCTAAAATGGATTAAAACTTACAGAAAGAATAAAAACTATTGAAGAGTTATTCAAAAAATATTAAAGACAATTTAAGAAATTATTACATCAGCTTTTTTTAAATATTGACTTGGTTTACGAGTAATAAAAATAAATGTAGTGGCGGCGCTAGTTTTACTACCTACAGCGCCTTAACTCCATGGTTCATCGTTCAAGTGTAGACTATAGTTACCTAGTTTAGTTTTGCCTCAAATTTATAATTATGTTTTGTTACAGACAAACCCGGTTTATTGGACTTCAAAGGCAAAGCCAAGTTCGAGGCGTGGAGCAACAAGAAAGGCGTGTCTAAGGAGGACGCCCAGAAGGCCTACATCGCCAAGGTGGAGAGCCTCACCGCTTCCATTGGCCTACAATAATAAAAAATATCAAAATCGTCGGACCAAGAACTGAAAACTAGTAAATGTGGCGTTGGGTTACTTGCGATAATAGCACTGTTTGCCGATTACAAGAGAGCCTAAGATCTACCTAATAATTATTCTCCTGACTTACTAATTTATAGATTCGAAGTAGAACCCTGTTTTTCGCATTGAGTGAATTTACTGCCTTGTCGTGGAGAGAATAACACGAATAGAGCTCGATTTCTAGCATTTTAAAGTAAACGTCACTGCGAATGGTGTGCTATGAATGCTTCTCTCAAACTTGTAAAATACGTAATGGTTTTTGGTCTGACGACACTATAATAAGCAACATGACATCACAAACGGCCAACTTCATGCAGTCGACGTCAAACGCCATCTATTGACAAAACTTTGAACTAACGTGGTCGGTTGCAATAAAGTTAGGTGTTTTTTAATGAGAGAAACGCGGTAAAAGTTTTTTATAACTAACTATTTTTTAAATAATATTCGTTTTGGAATATTAGTGAGTCTACCAACCGTCCATCTCATTAAAAATCTAGAATTTAATGGTGTAAGTAAGCACAATTAAGTTATTACTAGTGGATATTAAGAACATCACGTTATTAAATATAAGAAAAATATTTTTTACTCGATATAATTATGTATAATATTAATTTGTCAATCAGTTTCGGTGCTTAGAAATTTTTCTAGCTTCCATCTTGTTTTGTTACTATTTATATTATTTAAAAAATAAATCATGTTTGTCACATAACTGGTTTGTCTTATTCGTTTCATAGATTTTATTTATCATTTTACTGAGGAAATATTTTCAGATTAGTGTTAAAATTGCATTGAATGCAATTTTACGAATTTCGGCGATCGAATTTCGTTTAGACTACGTTAATATTAGCTTTTGCTATTTTTGCTATATAGGAGTAAGAAGCGGCTAATAGAATTTCGGTCATAATTTTATAAAGAATTCCTAAGGTCAAAAGTTATGTTATTATCAACTTCATAATCTGAATTAAAAACATTTTGAATACTTACCTACTAAAGCACAGACCATACAACAAGTACCTACCTACTTACGTAGGTACTGTGTACTAAAGTCACATCCAGTTTATGTCGAAATCGAAACCAATAGTACGAGTAATAGAAAGAAAACCTTGTTTGCTGCCATTGGAGTAAAGTGTTATTTCAGACCGCAAGGCGCAAAGTTAACACTAGACCACAAATTTGTTTTTACAGAATTCCTAGAAATTGAGTTCGCGGGCGCCACTACTAACTAAACAATTTTAGGGGTTGCCTCCTAAAGCTTAGCTGTAAGGTTTCCTCTGTAAAATCATACCTTGCCTGGAGCACAGAATATATAATAGTACTAACGTACCTGGAGTCTGTGTTTTCTCATAGGCATGGGCGTACCCAGGTTCTGAGCCAGGGGGGGCAAATCTATTGTATCGCCCCCAGGGGGGGGGGGGGCAAATTTATTGTAAATCAAATATATTGTATGGCAAATAAGAACTTTTATTGATAACAATAAAATTGATAGTTAGTTGGAGGTAAACAAAATCCAAGGGGGGGGGAGCTGCCCCTCCCTGCCCCCTTCGGTACGCCCATGCTCAGGTACAATCTGGGGGCAGTTGCGTGAGAATAGGTTACATCTAGGCAAGAGCGTTTCATCGTAGATCGCATCATCACTTACCACCACACCAGCCTGCCTAGCATGACCGATTTATATCGCGTGATATAGCATTTTATTGACACTCAACTGTCAAACTCCTTTGTCTTTTTGACAGTTAAACGTGATAAAACGCTATATCACGCGATATAAATCGGTCATGCTAGGCAGCGAACTAAAATCTATGGAATAAGCATTCTGCTCAAAAAATGGCACCACACGAAAAGTACAACTAAGTGGATAGAGCTAAAAATGCTGGAATTTAATTATGTAGCACAAAGCGTCTAAACACTGGTTACTTATTATATAGCGACCATAATTTTTATAGGTACTCATAAAAAATAAGATCCGTTTTTTTCTGCATCTTTTTACTGCCTTATTTGCATCTTTTACACCATTTGACTATAAAGGACGTTATTTCTAATAAACTCGCTCTTTCTATCTTTTCTCTACAATACAAACTAAGAAAGAACACTAACGTCAGTCACTGGCCGCGTGGCTGGCCAGACTAAAGCATAGAGTACATTATTATACTAGAACTAAAGCTGAGCGGGTTGTACTTTTTCGGCCCCGTAGTGCCATTTTTTAAGCAATATTTGTTTGCAATTACACTTCCGTAGATTTTAGTTCGCTGATGCTAGGCAGGCAGGTGTGATAGCGCTAGCCTATCTCTCATAAAAAAGGTGAATAAAGAAGTTGAATACTTCTAGCAAGCGACTTGGCATGCTGTTTCCATTAACCGTAATCAAACTGGTAAAAACATTTTATTTTCCATCATCATTCAACAGTACAAACGACACATTTCTTACAACTACCTATTTAATTTACATAACCAATGATCCCACACGCCACAGCAGGCCCCGAAGTACCAGTAAGCGCGCTGTCCTCCGTACTAGATCTTCCATAGTCATCCTCCTCTTTAGATATGGCTAGCGACCTCCCGACGATGGACCGTGGGCCAGCGAGCGATATCAGGTGGTCCACAATCTTCACAGTCACTGGACCTTCTTCGGCCTTGATGTTCCCAAGATCTCCAACATGGCGGACGTGGTCACGAGGCCCGCCGTGACGACCCTGGGGAAATATTAATCTTCATTTTTATTGTCGTCATCATCGTGAACATTAACATTTTTAAGTCATTGTTACGAAGCAAAATATCTCTGGTAATTAATTGTTTTAATGATGTTCTTTAGAATGTTAATTCCAAACGAGTGTTATTTTATAGCAATTAGGTTTAATTAGAACTTTATAAAGCTTCTATTTAACTTTTTTGTTCCGCGTCTAGGTAGGTATTACCCATGAGATACTCGTATATGAACTTTCTTCTTCAAAGATGAAATTTTCGAGAATATTAATCTCTCCTCAAATTTGTGTTTGTATAGATAAGTACTCGTAGGTACTTAATTCAAACTTGTATGTACTTTTTGCACAGAATAGAAATAAGTAGTACCGTCTTTTTGTTCAAATACGTCTTCGTTGATGTAAGGAAGCGATGCGATGAGTGAGTTGAGTCACTCCTGCATAAAAATCTTTTTGTTTTATTGCATTGTGAGCAAAAAGTGTGTTATTGACACGCGTCCGCTTGATTATTTCATAAATATTAATTTAATAGCTTACCTCGACTCTAATACCTAATGATACTATGTACTAGGTACTTATGAGAAGAGTCTGTATTAGCAATTTTGTATTATTTCAGTTTGTAATTAGGTACTATCTGGTGATGATGGTCTATATCCATTTGTCCCTTTGAGAATGGGAAGGATGGAACCTTGTTAAAGTAAATTAACTATAGTTATTTTACTTTTTAATCAACTAATTATTCACCTACTTGTTATCTTACTTACTTGAAGTTGCTGCAGCAAAAGTTCCCTCACCTCGGATGCGTGAAGCGTGACGCCGCCGTGTTTTTGGATATTCCTGTGGATGGCCGGGGCGTACCGTGCGAGTCTCAGTTTAACATTGAAAATTGAAAAATAAATTGAAAAATAATTTATTTCCACCAAAGTTACATTCATTATTATCTAAGTATATAAATCAAAATTCTAGGTAACAATAAAACAATTGATGGACTGGAACCTAAACTAGGACAATCCTGTATTTCGGGACTACAGGCCTCTCACCCGTGGTGAAAGACAGCGTTTGGATGTGGTAGGTACTACACGGTACGGTAAGTGTGCGTGAGGGTATGTGTGCTGTGGAAGTAGCTGAATTTGGAGAAAAATAAAAAGATATAATAATAATAAATAATTCGAGTATGTGTATGTTTAAAACCAGGTTCCATCCCATTCTCATTGCACGCGGATTATACCCCTTGATGCTACCTGCTAGGCCCGAGGACAGGGCTGTTACGTTGCCTTCTACCGTCACAATACTGCTGTAGCTACAAGTAAGTATATGAAGAATAATGCTCACATAGTACGCGATGAAGTGCGGGCCTATGTCCATGCAGTTGTCTTTGATGGAGCCAGTCTGATGCACGTGCACGCCGTGTAGGCCCGGGGCCAGGCCAGTTACGTTGCCTTCTATCGTCACTGGCCCGTTGGGGACTATTTGCGTGAACAGCATTGTTCCCTCCACTCCTGACCCCCCGTCTGCTCGGAGGTGTACGATGGCTTGGAGACCAGGGGCTGATCTGGGCGCCTGCGCAGGGATATATAATACAACGTGTTACAAAAAACTCCTAATGCCGAATATGGACAAGGACCATCATTAAACAGTACCCTTATTAGCACGAACAGCTACCGAGAAAAAAAACGCGCGTAAAATTTATTCGATAGACAATTCTCTATGGAAAATTTCATTTCGCTTGTCGGCGATAGATGGCGCTGTACAAATTTCCAATACAAAATTTATGTATGGAATGATTTTACGCGCGTTATTTTTTTCGATAGCTGTTCGTGCTAAGGGCACTAATAACTTTTACTATGGGACAACCAACCAACTAAAATCGTGAAAAAAAAATCTACCGTTTCGTACATTTTATTTCGTAGATTTCAGAGTTGGTACCATAGTAAAAGTTGTTCAGTTTGATGATTGGTCCCTGTCTATCATATTTAATTAGGGGTATTTGGGGTTTTTTGTAACACGTTGTAGATATAAGTTTTCTAAACATAATTGACTACTATAATTCTAACACAGTTGTTGAAGTCAATAAAAAGGTAAAGCAAACGCTTATTTTTAAATTTGTTTTTCTAAAAAATATTATAGTTTCATGTTAGAAGTTTGATGGTTAGTAAGATAAAGTTAAGGATAATCATATACTTAGGTACACCTACCTATAAGAAATTTTATCTACTTATTAGATAGCGGCATATATCACTTGTGTTGCGTAGGTAAAACTATATTGTATTGATCTATGATATAATATCAGCCGCACGACACCCACTGCTGGGTATAGGCCTCCCCTAAGGATCTCCACGACGATCGGTCCTGCGCTGCCCGCATCCAGCGGCTTCCCGCGACCTTCACCAGATCGTCGGTCCACCTTGTCGGGGGCCTACCCACGGAGCGCCGTCCGGTATCGGCCATCGGTTCTTCTCACTATGTGTCCCGCCCATTGCCACTTCAGCTGAGCAATCCTTCGGTTACTTTAGTTCTCTTGCGGATCTCTTCGTTTCTGACTCGATCACGCAGGGAAACGCCGAGCATGGCTCTCTCCATTGCACGCTGGGTGACCTTGAGCCTCCTTATGAGACCCATAGTTATGATATATCGTGCGGCTGATATGATGATGATATAATATAAGCTATTATGTCATTTTTATAACCTGAAACTAACTAATTTAATGTTGATTGTGAATCTACACCCGTATAGGATTAACCATAAATTCCTCTATCTATACACAATCAAACATTTTCAATAATACCAATGTTAAGCATTATAAATAGTTGGGTAGGTGAAAATCGATATTTTTTTTATCAGTTTTATTAGGTTTCTCGCTTATTCAAAATGTTTAATGACTGAAATAGTTAGGTATAATTTTAAGAAGTGTTATTTTTTGCATGCTGTTATTGAAGCTAAGGTAACGTTGCGTTGCCTTTTATGATTCAACCAGTTATGATGCGTGTTAAAAACATTAAAAGCTTAATTGATATGTTAAAAGAACAGCCTTGTTTTTATTTTTTGCCAATGTTTTTGCCCAACTGAGATCTATTTGTGCCATGCAAAATATGTAATTGATACTTCCTTACTAGGTACCTATATCTTGAACATAGGTAAAGCAGCGATCTAAACCTCATTACACACAGCACAGATTTGTTTGTTGATTTGTTGATATTGATTCTTATGTTACTCATTAAAGAACTCAGGTAAAGAAAACAAGCCATACATAAAAAAAACCGTAGTTTCACTACGGAAAAGGTTTACTGCGGACCTCCGATACACACACCATGCTTTGGGCGTACCTCTCTAGACATTACATATTTTCCAGGGGGGCCTGGCCTTCAGTGGTCTCTTTTTGTGTAAAGGTTTTTTTTTTAATTTTTCAGCGTATTTTTTTTTTTGTAATAATTCTGGGGTGGGCACGGCCCACCTAACCCCTTCTCCTTCCTACGCCCATGCCACAGATCACCCTGTGGCCCATGCACATGCTACGGACCCCCTAAGGGGTCAGTGGACTACGTATAGGTTAACAATAACAATGTTCCCGTCATGTAGATCACATGGGTTATTCACCAAACAATAAACGATTATAGAAGTTTTTATTCATCCCATTAGCTATTGTCCTTGGTGAGCTTAGTCTCGTCTCGTGCGTATGATCATCATAGCTGTCATTATTTGCACGCGGATATTTTAATAATATCATTGCGCGCACAGTGCTGTGTAAATAAAGTAATAGGCGAATAATAAATGGCCATAAAGGCTTGTATAATTTAATTAGTGTTTTTACTCAAGTGTGCGAAGTATAAATTATTGTACAATATAGTTTTATTTAAGTAAATAATAAATTCGCCATCCTCCGTCTCGAAAAACTTGAATGAGCTTTTAAGGCACCTATTCACCCACTAAGTATTATTTATTCTGTGCTATTATTTATGCAACTACTCCTATTTTTTTTTTAAGACTGATTTTTGAACTTCCAATGTGAAGAACTGATGTAGAATTCTACTTTACAAAAAATACTGTAGACTGAAAAGAAACAAAGAAACAAAATAACCGAACAGAATATTGAAAAATGGCATGGTAACTCTGTAAAAAAATCCTGACTAACACCATTAAAACTTAAAAAAAATAATTTCAAATCTTCAGATTTCGTAATTTTCGACGACAGTGATATGATTTTTTATGCAAAAAGGGTAGCTTTTTTATCGATCTAACACAATAACCGAATACATTTTTAATAATGATCCAGTATTTCAGAAATCAATAAAAATGTCCTAAATTTTGTCAAATTTCTGGCGAAGCGTCAAGTACAGCTATGCAATATTCAACCTTATTCTAAAGACATAGTGAAAATGTAAATTTCGTGAACTGTCTCGCCTTAAATAAGTAACGTACTTATTATTTAAAAAGATATTGATATCAATAACTGAAAATGAGGAAGTTCCTCAATTATAAATAAATTATATGTAAGTAGTTAATCGTAATAAATAATTGATTATTACGACTAAGTATTAAGTATACTCGGTACTGATATTCTTGATCGTGAATTAATGACTTGGTGTAACTGATGACTTGATTGTGATGAATCAGATTATCGTGTGTTAATAAAAAAAGTTTATTTCCTACATGCAAACTATTTTTTAATTTGGCGTTAGTCTTGTCAAATCTCTCTAACAAACATGGTAAATTAAATGAAAGGAAAACCATGAAAGACAAGATAAAGCACTTTTACTCAAGGATACATTAAATATGTTAATATTAGTAGTTCACAATAAATTCTCATTGACGTAGAACTATTCGATAAGATGTTCGTAATGCAGATGAGACATAACTGCGTGTTTTTTTTAATTTTACATTTGAAAATGGAACAGGGAAATACCAGCAACATGCTCAACATGGGGCGCATTTCGAATTTTCCTATGGTTTTTCTTTCATCAAATTTACCATGTTTGTTAGAGAGATTTGATCCTTATATTTGACCCTAACGATTGATAAGTACTTAGCTTAAAAGTACAGGTTGTTGTTTTTCGAATTTTAGCCGGTTCGATTCCTGGGTGTGGGAAGCGTATTTTTAAAAATCTTTGAATGCAGTTTTGTTTTATTTCAAAAATAAAGGAATGTTTCCTTTGAGTGAAATTTGCTATCTCCATTGTTTAGAGTACTTTCCTTCCAGGGGCATTAAAAAATTCCACCCTGTATAAATAGTAAATACTGTGCCGTAGGTATAAATTTTATTGATTGTTTTATTTCAAATGTTGAGTAGAGAGTTTTCCGATGAATAGTTCTGAAACTTCATACTATACAGTAGTATAATACGAAAAAAAACATACAAGAAAAGAGAGCTAAAGAATATTAAAAAAACCAACCCTTAAAAGTTAGTACTTATAATAATAGAAGAGATGTTAAGTTAGTTAGATCGATAGCTTGCGTGCAATTATTCCATAGATGGTTAAAATTTAGGTACTAAATTGTAGAGATGATTGATTAATGGTGACTGATTAGTTTAAATATGGTCTATGTACTTACGACAGCCAAATCGATTTGTTTTTCGGCTCGGCTGCCCGAGACCGGGTACAGGGGGCGGCCAAAATCCTGGAAACAAATGCGCTTTTAGCTCTCTTTTCTTACCATTCTACCCTTATACCAAAAGTTTGACAATCTGTCTTCATAAGCTCTACTTTTGGTTACCTTTCGTATTTTTTTTTGTTACGCTACACCGTTAATTTTTAAGTATATCTGACAATGAAATGGGCATATCAGTTTCTATGAACGTCAAAAGTTAAAAATTAATAGTTTGAAAATATCGGAAAAAAATCTAGATTAATCGGCAAACTCACAAAAATAGCAAGACGCGTGCGTAGATTCATTATTTTCATTATTTACGAGTAGTACGTAGTTAAACAAGATAGTATCTTTTGATTACGCGCGTGTAATGCTTTGAATGAGCTCTAAATCCAGAAATCAGTAATATTTGTCAGGGACATAAACAAACCTCAGAATCTTGACCAATTATTAAATATTAAAACTTTTAACTTTACATTTACATAATTATGTACCTAGTCGCTAGATAAGTATAGAAATAACTTTGTAACTATCATACAGAGTTGAATTGACAGACAAAAAATAGTTGGACAAACGTTATCTTAAACTATTCCAAATTTCAAGTTGATACCATTAGTAGTTCTTGAGCTATCCAGCTGTGACAGACAGACATACAGACAGACTGAGTCACACCATAAGGGTTCCTTTTTTACCATTTTGGTACGGAACCCTAAAAAGACAAAAATGTAAATGACGTTTTTTTCTGGATAGTACTTAATCGATATTTCTTAACCTCGAGAATACCAACATTGTTAATAGCAAACGGATACCAAAATGACCATCTCGAATTAGGCGACATCAAAGCTACTTTTTGCCAAAGGCACCGTGTCCCCGTCTAAATTAGCGGAAACACGTCCATCTTGGTTCAAGGACCGATGGTTGTCAAAAAAGTAATTGATCATACCAAATACGAGAGACAGAATTTACACTTCGATGCACAGAAGTTCAACAAACTGCTCGACAAAATTATACACCTGTTGATTTGATTTTGACGACTTCCTTTCTGGGTACACTCTAATCTTAAATCAGTATTAAAAAAAGCATGTCTCCCGACAGTTATTTTTAACTAGGGTCTAGGCTTCAGCATGCTATGAGCAATGTTAATGAAGTTATAATTAAAAAATTATTGCTTTTAAAAAAAATCTTTGTCGTTATTATCTCTTACGTTCGTTGTCGTTGATGTCTTTTTGTTTGTAGGTTTTACGAACTCCGTGGTCTAGTGGTTTGTGCCATCTCTGAGGTTCGATCCCAGCCAATGGTCAATTAAGCAAACGAACTTTTCTATATTTAGTTACTTAATACCGGGTGTAACAAGACCTTCAACGAAGCCGACGTCTACGTATTCTGACCATCATCAGGACCATTTCTGTTCAAAATTATTGCTTGGAAACGATTTTAATTTTTGGTGTTAAAAAAGCATTGCATACATTACCACGCAATGTAACGCGTACAACAGACCGCGCCTGCGAGTGTATGCTACACAGCTGTGTGCGGCCGAGTTGAAAGGCAGCGTTTATGTGCGTGCTCATGAAATACATTGAGAGATGACGTTTTGAAGCCATTGTTTGTTACGAAATACAAAAAAAATTGAGAATGTTTCTTTGGACAAAAATAAGGAAATAACAAATAAAATAAGATTTAATAAAAAAAAATAACTTTCACCTGCAATAACTTCGTAGCAATAGCTACCAAATACCAAACCAATAGGTTTCCCAGGTATAGTCCAAAAGACAAAAATGATCCTGATGATGGGCGGAATGCGTGGACTTCGGCTTCGTTGAGTGTCTTGTTACACCCGTTATAATTGAAAAATATTGGTGAACTTTTCTATAATGGTTCAGATAACACAAAATGCTCTAGCTACTCTGACAATTTGTTTTAGGTACGTTGGAATCAGGGCAATGTTTGTGATGATGTCTAATATTTATTTAATTGATTGAAAATCAGGCGTCACTTGGCGGAAGTCCCAAACCATTGTGAAAAAAGAAATGCCTATTTCTTTTTTCACCTACTTTTTAATTTTTTTACTTTAACTTATCAATTATCAATCTTATCATGCAATAATATTAAACTTTTAATTTCAAAATTAAAATGGATTTAAAAAAATACTCCTTATCGTTTATATCTCTTACGTGCGTTGATGTCTTTTTGTTTGTAGGGAATTTATGTTTTTTACTTAAAAATCGCCAAAATAATCTAAAATATCTGTGTCTTTCTTTTACGAACACGTTTCTGTTCATTATTATAATGATTTATAGTTTCTAAATACAGTCGTTATAATATAAGGTTCATACACTTGGATTGAAAATTCTTCAAATTGTATAATATGAAAGATTTTTTCTAGTATTTTTTCTAATACATAATTTATCAGTTATCTATATCATTATGAATGCGTAAAAATCTGAAAATTCAATCAATAACAAATATTATTAAGAAAAGTTATAAAATAGTCAGTTATGCAGGTTCCGAGCGCAAAATATGAATTTTCATAGTTTGATAGTGTCGTAGCGTGTCGTAGTCATAATAAAGAGCGCAGATTTCATCTCTATTTGTTAAGTAAATAAGGTTACCTATTGTACAATCATAACAGCTGATAATAAACTGGACATATTTCAATACAATAGCGGTTAATTTTATTGATATTTGCTTTACATTAGAATCGTAAAGGTCGGGATGATTATGTAGATTCTGAATAACTCGTTTACGTTGAAATTATAATACAAATGAAAAGTTAGTGCGCACCTAGATAATGAAGATATTGTTGGTCCAAGGTAAACTGTATAAGAAATAATACTTTTACTAGTTTTTGCTTGACAAAAATTAAGTTAGATAGGTAAAATAGTAAAATACCGGCATGTTTTTCAACTGAAATCTATTTTCGCAAAAAAAAAATGTTTTATAGTGCAGATTAGATTTATTTCGTAGTAGAGTAGGTATAGCTTAGTTCTTAACTAGTTAGTCGGGAAAGTTTTCAAATAAATCTAAACTCATGCAATAATAATTTTCTTTATAATATTATTTCAGTTTCAGATATTTTTTTCATTTTTGGAACCCTAATTATTTGTTTTGCCTTGTAGTTATGAGCTTTAAACTTTAAAAATATTTCAAATCATTAACATATTATTAAAATACAATTATCGCTACTATCATAGTACTCACGTATAAATAAGGCTCCATAAATACTTCGTAAACATTGCTCTGATAATCTTCAATAGCGGGCAGTGCCTTTATTATTAGATTTCTTCCATACCCTGGGATGCCTTCAAACGTCTTGCCGTTCAGAATCGCCACCACCCAGAGAAACTGGCCGAAAAACACATGTATCCTCAAATTCATCGCAAAAGTTTTCAATAAAAAAAAAAGTTTGAAAATGGATCGTGTTTAGCGTGCTAACTGCTAAAGGCATCAGCCACCAATGATTAAGTTAAGCGGGAAGGACCGTAACTTTTTTTTTTAAATTGTAGGTGCGTCTGCTTGCGAAGTTGTGATTAGGTACTCTTCGTGAGATGCCTCCAAGGCTCTGTAATCGAGATGCATGACGTAATGATAACTTAGACACGGCATTGTTGAGGTTACTGAGTGGAAGTTAGTAGCTTATCCGTCGTTAAGATATTGTCGTGCTCAAGCAGTTATTAACAGCCTTCAAAGGCATAATTGCTGCATTAAACACCGACTGATTAATTTTCTGTTTATCCTCAAAAATTCCACTGTTTTTGTGATGATATTGCAATAAATCACTCGTCAAGCGGATGCATAGTCACGCACTTCCTCAAGTCGTGGACACTTCTAAGTAACCTTCACAAATTAACTTGATATTGGTACTCATCGTGTACATACCTAGGGGCTGATTATGTAACTTTGTTGCAATGAACTCTGACAGAAATCGCAGTTACATTGTTGCTTTATTAAGAACTAATATGAGAACTATTTTACTTAAAGCAGCAATGTAACTGCGGTGTTAATCGATTTCAATCGAGAAATATTAGCAACAGAGTTACGTAATCTTAGGGCTGGTAATACTGACATACATTAACAATAGAGTTTTTATTTTTAAGGTAGGCCATGATTTTGAGCAAAGCAATTTCTCATGCTAAAGAAATAAAAATAAACACATGTATATACCTACATTAGCTGTTCTGTTATGTTAACATGCACGGGAACAACTCAAGACTACCTATATACCTACCTAACTATGTAAGTTTTGATAATGATAATGATAACAAATCTACAATATTCCTAGCAGACCTATCTAACAGCACCTCACACTATGAGATTGACAAGAACAAATTTTTTACATTTTGTAGGGAAGGGTAGGTACTTACTTAAAAAAATTATAATATTCAAGATAGACGGGCGGACTGTCGGACAGACGGACATGGCGAAACTATAAGGGTTGATTTGTCTACTGAACCCTAAAAATACCCCACGCGCGGTTGCCGCTAGGCCTGGTTGTCTGTACCCTTGATTTTAAAAGCACAGCACAGCACAGCACAGCACAGCAGACACTCTGAATATCGTCAGAGAGTAACAAAATAATAGTTAAACTCTTTACACAACACGCAAGCGTTACGAAGCACTAGCCATACCCCCAAAAATTAAAACTAAACCTTGAAATTTGACATGATCTGTCAATATGTCAAATCAGCCACCGTGTTAATGATGGAGATTTGATAAATCAAACTGATGGAGTAGGTGAAATGAATCGCGAGTTCGTGTTTAACCACGACGACGAGCGGCGGCGGGGCGCGTGGTCGCGCGCGGGCAGCACGCTCAACCGCTGGTTGTGGGGCGCGCTGTGCTGTGGCCTGCCTGGCGTGCCCTGCTACTTCTGCAACTGCTGCGAGCGGCTTGAGGATACTACCGATCTCGAGCGGCCTAGGGTCAATCGTATGTCTATATTTACTACTAGTCTTGGCTCGAGGACACTACCGAGCTCGAGCGTCAATCGTATGTCTCTACTGTAGTTATACGTAAAATGGGCTTTATCAGTGAGCGCGCGCGGGCAGTACGCTCAATCTGGCCTGGCCTGCCCGGTGTGCCCCGCTACTTCTGCAACTGGCGAGCGGCTCGAGGATACTACCGAGTTCGAGCGGCCTAAGGTCAACCGAATGTCTCTACTGTAGTTATATGTAAAATGGGCACTACCACGAGCTCTTTAAGTGGGCGCACGCTAGCAGCGACACGCTCTATGAGACGCGCTCGGCTGTGGCTGTGGCCTGGCCTGCCTAGCATGCACTGCTATATAGTGTGTGCGTATTGAACGTCTTACATCATTGCTTTAATACTGTGATAAGATCTCATAGGAAAGACCCCAAATTTTATGTGCATAATGTAAGTATGATATGGTTAAGAGACAAGTCACAATTCAGTGATTTGGAAAAGGTTCTATCGAAACCCAATTACATTTAGCGGCAGGTACTAACTACTTCAAAAATATCTCAATGATTTTTTTATTAAATAAAATTATTGAGTAAATATGATCTTTAAGATATAGGTATTTAAAGTATACCTCTGTATCTGTAGCGGCTGTCTTAAAGTGATGATGACAGAACTACATCCTTAGTTCATCCAACACCTTGATATTTAAGTTCTGAGTATGACCATAGGCATATTTAGGTATTTTTCTTTCATTTCTTAGTATGATGATTACTTCACCATCATTTCAGAGTCAACTGCGACCGCGGAGCGCATGGTGCGACCCCACCGGCCGAATGCTCCCCGTGGGCGCAAATCAACCCCTGCGATGCTATCGGCTGTACGGTGCGCCCTCAACCAGCTGCAGGGGGAGCCAGCACCCCTCCCCCCTGACAAAGCGTCCAACCGCACCATCACGCCCACATCAGACCCAGGCTGAACAGCATTATGATTGGAGAACAATAAATTGCACATTGTTGTGATTCAACTATCCTGGCTCGTCCTTATTATGGTTTGTGACGAGTTGATACAAAACTGAAGGTTTTTTTAATGAGATTAAATTTTGCAAGCCTTTTCCGTGATGTAAAGCTTTTGTGCATAGGTAAGAAAAGACTGCAATAATATTATTGAAAATATAGAGAAGGTACCTAACTCAAGAAGGAAAAGCTTTTGAGGTCTATCGCAGATCTTTAACTGCAATGTGCAATTGGTTTACATAAAATGAGATTAAACATAAGAGACAAACTTATTGTTAATATTGTAAAACGATGTAAAGAGAACAGAAACTTACTGTAGAGTATTTTGATAATATTAGAAGCTGATTATGTGAGTGAAATAGTAAGAAAATTGAGTTACTTATTGTTGAAAAGAAGGTTTTGATTTTGTGTGTAGGTATACCATAATCATTGTACAGTGATTTATTTTACTTTGTATTTTTTAGAGAATAGTGTTTTATCTCTTTATTATTTTAAATAAAATAACATTAATTTGAATGTTGTAATTTATTTTGTTCTTTGCATCATTGTCCCAAGACATAAAATCTGATAAGAAAATATCTTCCTTTTCCCTAGATCCAATTGTAAAGATCCATTGATGGATCTTAACTTTTATGTCCACTTTAATCCTAGATTAGGTACCCTTAGCACGAACAGCTATCGAGAAAAAAAACGTGCGTAAAATTACTCGATAGACAATTCTCTATGGAAAATTTAATTTTGCTTATCGACGATAGATGGCGCTGTCCAAATTTTCAGTACAAAATTGCACTATCGAATGATTTTACGCGAGTTACTGTACCCTTAGCACGAACAGCTATCGAGAAAAATAACTCGCGTAAAATCATTCGATAGTGCAATTTAGTATGGAAAATTTGTACAACGCCATCTACCGCCGAATAGCGAAACTAAATTTTCCATAGATAATTCTCTATCGAGTAATTTTACGCACGTTTCTTTTCTCGATAGCTGTTCGTGCTAAGGGTACAGTACCTTTGGAGTAAAAAAAGATAGGTTCTCACTTAATTTTCCCACTATCACATAATAATAATCAAAATTTATATTTGAGTGTGCCATCTATGTATTACCTGATCAAATTTCTATATCAATATGATCTAATAGCATGCTTTTGTGGTGCTTCTCAGCCTCGAGTTGGACATGCTTAGTATTTGTCTTCGCAAGATGCCGCTACCTTTTATTCTCAGTTTGTTTTTTTTTTTAATATTTCTGGTATTCCGGTTTTGTTTTTAGAAACAGGTAAAAATTCTAGTATTTCTGTTTTCTTGTCTAGGTGTCTACGTACTTTTTATGGTAATGTTTAGTCGTAAACATAAACACCTTTAGAATGCTTACATTTTTATAATCTTATTTTAGTAAAGTATCATGTTTATAGATATAATAATATAAATCTCGTATGGAAAATATTATTATTGGAATACATTTCTTTCGTGAATAAAAAAAAAAAACCTATCTGTCGTAATCATAACAACTAAACATCACTAAATTTTCGATATTGATCATTGATTTCGGTGCATCTCCCGGTTTTTTTTATTTTATCCTATAATCAACCAGTTATAGTGCAGTCAGAGTCATGCATGACCAATCTCCGAAGCTGGCTACCTTCTCTGACCTTATTCAAGAGTCATAACAACCGCGATCGTTTTCCTCACTACAACTAGTCGACACGTTTCTCTCGGTGCACCTGTGTTTTGTCGTGTTTTAGTGATATTACGAAGGCAAAGGCAATTTAAGGTAAGAAGTTTTTGCAAATTAAAAATAAAACTATCTACATTAAGAAAGTCTGATAAATAAAGTTATGAAAATAACTGGATAGTCTTTATTAAGTCTAACGGGTTTAATTGGCGTCGCGGCGTCCTATCTTATCATTATCACACAGTGTTTTGTAGTAATACGGAAATAAAAATAACTAGGTATAATGTATGACTCAGATTGATCTTTTTTTTTCAGTTTTTGTAGCAAACCACAAAACGATATATCTGAGATGTCCTATTAGTATAACGAGCCACAATAATAGGTACCGGTTTTACGCTTTGCCATTTGTGTTAGTTACATATAAAAGCAAAAAAAGCTTTTGATAAAACTTGCTCTCCTATATCAAATCTTATATTTTTTTTATTAGGAGGTGGATTTTATGCAATGTGAGAGGTCTCAATAATCAATATCATTAGGTACGTTTCAAATAAAAAACAATACTGTCAAAACTTTTTATTGCAAAAAAAATTATAAAAGCCAAAATTTGTTCTTAAAAAAGACTTCAACGAACTCTTTTTTTACTTTTTCATTTTTACGTTTTGTTCAGCTATTCTGAGAATATGAAGTGACCATGTTTGTATGAAAGTAAGGCAATGGCCCTATTTTCTTGCCGCTGGGTACAATTCAACCTTTTTTTCTGTCGAGTTTTCAAGATAATCTCTCGAATCACACTAATATAATCACCGTAGGTTAGTCTTACCAAGCAATAGTTTTGATTAATTAATGTAGTTTCTTATTTTCTATACCTACTTAGGACGATAACATTTAGGTCAAGTGTAACAGCAAAATAGATCACATTCGTAAAACTCGATCATGATCTACGGTAAGGGCTGTCACTATAATAGTTTTCATTTTAATTTTAAAAGTTGGTAGGGCTTAACATTGTTATCTATGATTGTTAAAGTCAAAGTCAAATAAGCTTTATTCAAATAAACTTAATTATTAAGTACTTTTGAATCTTATCAGCTGTTAAGTGTGTGTTAAGTGACGCTAAGGCCTAAAGTGATATCACACTACCCAAAAATTCTTACGCGATTTATTACTCTCAATTATTATGACTTCAAATGTATTTTTAATTTAATTTCAACATTTTCTTATGTTTTGATTTCTTTTCATTTCAATAAAAGTACTGAGGTAAGTAGCTATATTTTTTTAATAACAAACTAATTTACTTCAAATACCTACTGTAAGGTTCCACTATTGTTCTCTCGAATGGGTGGTAGGAAGATATAGACAATTCAATTTCTAAGTTTTTTTGGCTAAAGTGTATTTCAATTAAAAAAAAAACAATTTTCAATTTTCTATAATCAACTAATTTGAGCTACAATAAAACAAACTGTTCACGAATTTCAGGTCGGCTAGTTCGGTAAATTCAGAGCTTTTTAAGGCTTTTTCGAATAATGTGACAGCCCTACTCGCGCATGCAGTTGTGAAACATTTGCTTGAGCCGGAGTCGCCCCGGGAGGTATGGTGCAACATGTATACTCGCTCTAAGTTGTCAATATTGCGACAGGCGACTTAAGTATAGTCAACAGTCAACGAAGTCATAATAAAATGAAAAATCACAAAATAAACAGAACAACTATTTGCTAATTCTCCAGTGATGACATTGAGACACACAGAAAAATTTAATCGCGATTAGTACCTACCGACGAGTAGTCAATCAATGACATTCAATGACATTGTTGATCAATGAAGTAATTTCGTTCCACTCCATTTGGACCCTGCACAATGGCCGATAAACAAATGACCTTTGTGGTTTATAAAAGTATACAGACTTTCATCGAAATTAAGTGTCAGTCTGAAAGGGTTTCAGTTAGCACTAACTTCAGATTTAATTTAGAATGAAACATAATGATTGTGTCCTTTTGACTGTGTGGCCAGTTTCCTAGTACTTATTGATCAAAAAATAAAATATATTATATACCTACTGTCATATAATTATTATATATTTTTTGTTAGGTCGCGAATTTCACATTCTTTTATCTTGATGTTAAAATAAAATTGCTTTAGTTACAACGAATATTATTATTACCATGTCATATTTAAAAGTTTATCTTATTTTCTCACTGATAGAGGCCTACTTTATATCAAGTTGAGATAAATTCAGATATTATTTCAAGTGGAGGATAGACATCATAGTTTCCTTATGCCATATTTAGTAAAGGTTACAGTCTTCGGTTATAGTGATGAAAAAAAAAACTATTTTAAGAACGAATAAGTTGTAATGGGTCTCATATTAAGTGCTATATTCGAATACATACACGTATTGTGAGCTTGTTTATTATGATTCGCCGGTTGATAGACCGGTTTAAGCAGCCAGTGTGTCTAGATCTCTCTATCTATACCTTTACACCTTTAACTCTAGTGCGTTAATTAAACGGTGTGATGGGTCTTTTAAAAGTGGCCAGCAATTGCAACATTATTATCACGGAGCGTACTCTTCGCACCATTCACTGACTGGAGTCGTTGAGGTGAGTCGTTGTTTTTGTTTTAATAAAAAAATATCTTTTTATATATATATAAATACATTTGATTTAAAAAAAAATAAGGTACAATGTACTGTGTACGGTATCTGTGTTGAGTTTGATTTGTTTTTTTTAAGAAAAATACTTTTCATTTGTGTAGACATTGTTTTGTTTTTGTTAAAATATCTTTCTTTTTTCTTTTGGAAAATCAAAATGTTTGTAACTCGATCTTTAAAATTTTCTTCTTCATAGAAGAATCTTAAATATTCTTAACTCAAGATAGGTTCCCTTGTTTTTAATTCTTATTTTTAACCCTTTAGGAACCTAATTGTTTTATACTTACATGTCAATCTTGCATGCGCACGAACAATTTAAAATATTATTGTGTTTAATGCAAAAAACATGGTCAAACTCACGTCGTTGTAATCAACTATAACAAGGTTTTCCTCAAGTCAAGACCAAAATATTTTATTTACTACTTATCGGAGAACGTTCGGATATTGTCATATAGTTAATTTTACTTTAAACCACCGATCGATTCGTTGTTTAATTATTTGTTGCTTTTATGCTGTGTTTAACTTGGAAAGTCTCTGCCCTCACTTTGAAAACTCCTGCTTTAAATAAATGTAAAGGAAAGGTGTCCATCAGGCATTTTTGATGTCCCCACTGCTGGGGCACAGGCCTTCCTTATGAGTGGTAAGGAGGATGGGCCATAAACCACCACGCGGGCCCAATGCGGATTGGTGGTGTTAACGACTGCAAATGCAGCCGGGACCAACGGCTTAACGTGCCTTCCGAAGCACGGAGGAGCTCGAGATATTATACTTTTGGTCACCCATCCCATGACCGACCCATGCGAACGTTGCTTAACTTCCGCAATCGCTGGGCCAGGCGCTAAACCACTGCGCCACCGAGCTCCTCAAGGAAAGGAATTATGATTAATCAGTAGTCATGTAAATATGACCAGTCAGTTACATTAATATTACAATAGTGAATCTTCGGGGATTTAAAAAAAAATGTTTATGGATACCTGCCCCCATTACATGACAACCGAATCACGATATACATATCGCATTTTGACAGTTGAAAGTGGTAAATTGCTATATCAATTTTTAATTTTTAAATTTGAGATTTTTGCATTCACAATGCTATTTTTACACAATACTAAATAATATACTAGAAAAAATACGACTCGCACCAGATCAATACTCAGACGGGAATCGAACCCGCGACCTTTGGATATCCGGTCCAATGCTCTGACCGCTGAGCTACCGAGTCACTAGTGACATCGCCGAATTTCTTCTAGTATATCCTACTCTTACGCTGCAAGCCAGCGTTATTTCACCAATGTGAGGAATTACCTCGACATTCAATTGAAATATCTTTCCAGATATTTGGCAATCGATTAAGATGAAATAGCTTTATATCACTAGTGACTCGGTAGCTCAGCGGTCAGAGCATTGGACCGGATATCCAAAGGTCGCGGGTTCGATTCCCGTCTGAGTATTGATCTGGTGCGAGTCGTATTTTTTCTAGTATATTATTTAGTTTTGTGCTATATCAATATCGCGTTTCAGTAGTCATGCTAGGAAGGCTGTTTAGTATACGTAAGTAAAATACCTACGTCCTTCCTTACAAATTGAAAGTGGCTTAAAATACTAAACTCAACTTTAATTTGACAATTTGAACTACGACTGCTTAATGTTTACAAATATAACGTTTCATCAACGTAAATATTTACCTTCATAATCGATAACAAATATACCACAACATCGATTTTAACTTTAATAGCTTCTTTCTAGAATGTTGAAAAGGTCATCAGTTTATCGAATAGGTTAAGAGTGAGACTAATCTAGGTAAAAGACTTGCTTTTGACACAAAAATCAAGTGTTTTATGTTTTATATCTATTCTGTGACATAACAAAACAACAACGAACGCAAGTATAATGTGAATATTATAATTAGGCACTAGTATTTTTAAGATACTCATAAAGTCTAAAGGGTATGATTATTTTCGCTATAACGACTCTTAAAAAGCAAGTTTTAAATAATCAACCAAACAGTCATAGAAAAAGTAGAGTTGATTTATCTTAATTTCAGAAGTAACAGCTAAACCTGCTCTTACTTTTTTTTAAAGATGAAAACAATGATTAGCTGCGATTAATTGGTGTAGGGGCAAAGGGTAGCTTTTATTTAAATTAACAAAAACTTTATTATTTAATTTCATAATTGACTACGAGCCGTCAATTAAAACATGTTGTTTTTAAATTGAGCTTAGTCGTTATTTGCCAGTAACAAACGACTCTTCCATTGTTTTCTTTAGTTTCCTGTTTAGTATGGAACTACGGAATGATTGCGCAAGTAACAAGTTCCTTTTCTTTATTTTTTCAGTTAAATTCAGCGGCCATGTTGAAGTTCGTCGTTTTCCTGGTGACCGTGGGAGCCGCGTTTGCGCACCATGCGGTAATTATAACATGAAATATTTGCAAAGTAATCAATTTTGATTCTACAATCTACATAAAACAATTCCTTATCTGTAAATTATGTAGTTGTATTTCTAATGTTATTGTTAACGTAATAAAAGGACGAAAGCTAATTATAATAACTATTTTTAACCGACTTCAAAAAAAGGAGGAGGTTCTCATTTCGTCGGAATGTTTGTCATCTTCCATGTATAGGTACATCTCAATTCAATTCAATTCAATTCAATATTTTATTGCATACCATAAAGTGAATACATAGGTGGTAGTTTATAGAAAGAGAACATTATGGACCCTGGTAGGGTATAGCAATTGAAGTAGGAGAGGACGCCTTATTAAAAACAAATTACAATTATTACTATATCAAAAAATACATAGTTTTGAACTGTGTATCACATATAAGTCACAATATAATATAAGTAGATATGTTCAAGTGTATTAGTATAATATTTTTCTATTATTTTACGTTTATATTAAGTATGTAAGTACCTATATCTTCAGGCATTTATTTTATCATTCAAATACTCTTTTACACTATAGTAGCATTCATTTAATAACATTTCTTTTAGACTTCTGTTAAACAATTTGTTATTTACTTCATTTATTAATTTTTCAGGCAATTTGTTGTAGATTCTGATAGACATATTATATGCACTGGATGAGCACAATAATGTAGGCGAGCGGTTGGAACTTTTAGCTTATTTTTATGCCGTAATGAATAAGTAGACTGGACACTTTTCGTTTAGTATATAACTCTATGTGTTTTCTGACAAATTTGCAGATTTCAAAAATATAAATACAAGGTAGGGAAAGGATTTTATGCTTTTGGAAGTACGGCTTGCAGCTTTCGGTATTATCTATATTGACTAAGATTCTGATAAGTTTTTTTTGCAGTATGAATAAGGATGAGACTTCTGTACTATTTCCCCACATTATTATTCCATAATTAAGCCAGGCGTAAGCATATGCATAATATGCACTTATTTAACTTTATCCAAACTAAAGTATCTATTAGTAAATGTCGTTAGTTTTGATTTGGTACGTACAGTTGATAAGTTTTTTGCGTCCGTTCTTCTTGTCAGCAAAACTGTAAAAAAATGACAATTCAAAAGTATTAGTATGTACCTTGTTGGTTAGTAACAATGACGTAATTAGATTGATTTTTGATTCCAATGGAAAAGTATGGCCTTGCTTCTTCAGAAGACGTTCACATCATATATTAGCCAAAATAACATATTATATCCCTGAATTTTCCTGCCAGGATGGTGTCCACACTGCGACGGCGTTTCTGCTCGGCAGTAACATCCAAGGCACCATCACCTTCACGGAGACGGAAGACCACAAGGTCCGAGTCACGGGGTCCATCTCTGGCCTGCCTGATGGCCAGTACGGCTTCCACGTCCATGAGAAGGGAGACTTGAGCGGGGGATGTGCCACTACCGGAGGTCACTTCAACCCTGAGAACGTAAGGCTTGTTTTGCTAATAAAATTGGTGTTTGATCACCGAGGCAGATACATCAAACGCAAAGTTATTGGAATCTTTGAAGTATGCTTCGGATATCTCTCCAACTACTTAATTTGCACTGTGTGGTGTGATGGTTGTTCGATACTACGACAATCGGACGACCGACGCTGAAATTACGTAAATTGATCGATGAACATTGTCCAATTGTCGCAAACTCTTTTCGTGGTAGACCCTCAGACTTGTGTCCATTGCTTGACATCCATTTTACATATAATACAATACAAGCGCCGACCGGCTACGGTTAAGTTCTAGTTCTAGTCGCTCTAGTGTGGTGAAACAGAACTAAGAAAAAAATATGCGGTGGCGTAAATAGCATGTAGGTACCCTAAAAATATGATGTCCTTTTCCAGCAACCGCACGGCCACCCTAACGACGCCGCTCGTCACGTCGGCGACCTCGGCAACGTGGTGTTCGATCAGGGCGTCGCCACCATCGACTTAGTGGACAGCCAGCTAGCACTCCGCGGACCACACAACATCTTAGGCCGTGCTGTAGTCCTCCATGAGAAGGCTGATGACTACGGAAGGTCTGAACACCCTGATTCCCGGAAGACCGGCAACGCTGGAGGGAGGGTCGCCTGTGGAGTTATCGGCCTGATGTAGGGATTTTTCATCCTATTAGAGCTAGCGCGCACAAGCAACTTTTGTACCCGCACAAGCAACTTTTGTCCGCGCACAAACAACTTTTGTCTCCGCAACTAATTTGTCTTTCACATTAAGTCAAGGGTTTGTATGAAAGTCTGCCGGCTGTCGCGTCGCTACATGCGGGCACTTTCATACGAACCCGTAGACTTGATGTCAGAGACAAATTAGTTGCGGAGACAAAAGTTGCTTGTGCGTGGACAAAAGTTGCTTGTGCGTGGACAAAAGTTGCTTGTGCGCGGACAATAGTTGCTTGTGCGCGCTAGCTCTTTCCTAATTGGTATTTTATAGTGTTTAAGAAAATTTGACAGAAGAACGTTGAGCTGTAAGTTATAGGTTAGGATTTTGTTAAAAATTAAAAGTGATTTGAAAAACCACCGTTATCTTAATGATCCTTACACTTACATGGACTTAGTAAATTATGAGTACTACTGAAATGGAAATCCTGCAATCATTCACAATTAAAGTCTTTTAATTATACACCTAACTAAACTGTATACCTACAGGAGTTGATGAACCAACCTAAAACGGGAAAAGCATTTCTTCGGACCAACCACCAAACTGAAAAACTATGGGACCAACTCAAATCGCGTAAAATATTAGCTTTTTCATTTTCGTTACCTATTATTTTTTGTATGAAACAGCTGATTTTTCGTCTTTATTTAAGCACTACGATTACACTACGACGAGACAGCCTCAAGTCGAAGATAAATTAAAAAAAATCGTTTTCATTATTTTTATTTTATATATTTCCTTTACGTTTATTACTCAAATCGTATGTAACAAACGAATGAGGAATTAATGATCACAACATCTGTTTTATTATACAATTTATCGATATTTTTTGCCAAATTTAAATTTAAATTAAATCGGTTATTAAAATTGTCTAAATTCTTAATCAAATTTCAGTTAACTGGATACTTTCAATTTAAGTACTCACAATACATATTTATATTTCAGTGTCTGAGATAGAAAAGGAAGAATAAAATAATAAAAATATCAGTAGGTACCTAACTCTACTTATACTTTTTTGTATTTAGCATACAAGTCTACTGCTGAATCATTTATAATAATAAAGATATAATACTAACTTGTTACAAAATAACAACTAATGCCGAATATAGTAGATATAATTGGGACCAACTCTGAAATCGCGAAAAAAAACAGCTGAAAAAATAATAACGAAAATATCAAAAAGTATGAAACAGTTGATTTTTTTTGTCGCAATTTCTGAGTTGGTCCCATTAAAAAGTTGTTCAGTTTGATGGTCCCTATCTACCATGCGGCATTATGGGTTATTTTGTAGCACTTTGTATATTTCTTGGGGTCATTGCAACTCGGCAGCCTCTCAAGGTGAGATCTTCTCGCGATACCCATTATATTATATTAACAATATTAAGTTGGTAGTCATGTTCAATATTATCTTGAATCTATAATGGACTATATATATAAGATCCACGATCTTAGCTAACAGTACGTGAATACAAATAAAGTTTCTTGTGGTAGTTATAATTAATTGCTAGAGCAATTAGGTAGACCTAACATCTTAGAAGCCAAACTGCGTCATTTGCATACGTTACACACGACAGCACACCAAGCATAACATGCTGAGCGGTTCCACAAAATGCCCTGACGCATTTTCAAAATAAAGAGATCCTATTATAGCAACGTATAGCGTAGCTTAGCTCAAATGGAACCGTCCGAACCCAGACCGTTTTTATTAAGGTGGTACCCTGAGCGAAAGTGGCGCCGCGGTGAATTATATTTAATATTATAATTCTAATACACAATTTGAAAAATGTTAATCGTGTTGATTTTAGGGCCTATAGTCTAGTATTTTTAAGACGGTATCGTTACATTCCCTCGTAGTCACTGCTAAAAGTAGATAGCAAAACTGCTAAAAGTGGCCGTTTTTGACACATTTGCTTTTTTTTATCTACGAATGACTACGAGGGCATGTAGTGATACCTTCTAAAAATACTAGCTAGACCATGGGCCCTAAAATCTCCACGATAAACATTTTTAAAATCTTTTTCTATTAATAACTTATTAAATAAAAACCTCTGAGGGCGCCACTTTCGGTCAAACAACCGCCTTAACGTAATACTTGACCGAAAAAATAAAAATTCACTCATAAAACCTATTTCTCGTTCAAATCTCCATATTTTTTTAATGTTTTTTATAACCAGTGTTTTCTTTTTCAGGGATCCTATCTACGGGACAAACTTCGGCTTATCGACTATGCAAAGCTCTACCATATTTATACCAGTATTTTTGACAACTGCTGTTCTTTATTAATATTTATTAACATAATATCTTATTGGTAAAAAGGCTTGAATTTTTTTTAAGGCAAAGTGGATAAATGAACTGTTTTATGTAAGAATTTTTTACTTTGGAAAGACAACATTCAAAGACTTAAATGCTACACTAAAAATAAATCCCTTTTCTTCGTATCATAGGTACCTACAAAGAAAAAGGATTTAGTTTTTTAGAAATATATTGCAATAAAAATAATAATAAATTATAATGTCATCCATCACAGATAGCACTTATTTTTTATTCAATGTATTAAATAATGATAATTATTTTTAATAATAATTTAATTTGTAGGTATACAAAATACAAACCATCTTTTATTGTATTATATTTTTATCTACTTGATTTTACGTAAGTATACTAAGTTGAAAATGTTGAAATAAATAAGAATTTGATGTTGTATTGTATTTAATTTTTACGGTGTCCTCAAGAATTTCAGCTAATCAAGAAGTGTGTGTTACCTAAGTACTTAGATCTTTCCGAAATATTTTAGGACAACAGTAATCAAATACTAGTTTACCAATTAAACCTAAAATTAATGATATTCTTTAATAATTTTAAAACAATAGATAATATTATATAGACAATAGATTCAATGAATGCGCTAATATCATAAATGCAAAAGTCCGTTTGTTTGTTTGTTACGCCTTCACGTCTTAACTACTGAACCGATCATCATGAAATTTTGCATAGGTACACGTTCTCAGGGGTACAGAGAAGGACATTGGGTACCTTTCATAAAAAAAACCGGCTAAGTGCGTGTCGGGCCACGCGCCGTAGGGTTCCGTAGTTACCTTATATACCATACCATATTTTTTAACACCACTATCTTTTTTCGCCTGTAAAAATAACTTTGTTTTGCACAGTGTTGGTATGAATGATATTTGCGGTTTTGGAAAATATGATATATCTCGAAAACTAATTACTATATCTCGTTCAAACCAATTTTCGTTGAAAGTTTTTATCAAGATCTATAGCATATATATTTTTTAGATTTTTCACTCTCTTATTCCAAAAGTTAGAGGGGGGGGGACACACATTTTAACACTTTGGCAGTGTTTATCTTTCAAACGGTTGACTTTGAGAAAAAATTGTCTTGGGAACCTCAATGTAATTTTTATAGATCTATCTATAGACACCCCGCACGTATTGGTATGAAGAAAAATATTTTTCTATGTATGAGGAGCCCCCCCTTAATCTTGTTTTTTTTATTTTTGTGTTAAAATCGTTAAGCGGTTAACAGAATACATCCACCCACTAAGTTTCTACTGTGTAATCCTAATACTTTCGGAATAAAATGGCTGTGACATACGGACGGACAGACAGACAGACAGACATGACGAATCAATAAGGGTTCCGTTTTTGCCATTTTGGCTACGGAACCCTAAAAAGTACTGTCCTCGAGGGATAGCTCAAAACTTTCCACGCAGACGAAGTTGCGGGCGGTCGCTAGTGCCATTATACCTATATTAGAGCAAAGCATCTTCAACAGTACCTATCTAGAACAACTAAAACTCAAAGGTAACAAAACCTTTTCAAACAAAACCGAATATTTTTATAATATATAATAATAAGAGAATACAACATGTGCAGAACTCCCACCCACATAAGTTCCCTCAATGAATAATAAATTCGCCCTGCATTTGACGATTCCCATCACAATTTAATGTCATGGCAGTCGACGAAGGAAAGTCGATCAGAAACTTGGAGCTGAAGAAAAACTTAAATAACTATGATTAATCTAAGGGAATGCAATAGAGGTATCGCTAAAGGGCTGTTCATGGTCGTCAATGGATTATGTATTGTGAGTATTTTAAAAGGTAAAACATAAGAAACATGGATCTTTGATTCTATTTGTCGTTGTTATGTATTTTTCAACACACTTGCTCGTAAAGTGAGTCCTAATACATCGCTTTAAGGGCCATAAACCGAGCTATAACAAACACGTGCAATAATATATAAAACACTAGTACGTAATAGAATTAACCCTACCAAGTTAAATTACTACCTTACTGCATGCAAGTTCTATGCGAGTAAACAGAGCATTCCCAATTTAGCCGGGTGATACAGTTATTTTTTTAGTAACAACAAAGAGGTTTTAGCTGGTGAAAATTCAAATATATAAATTTTTGGAATAAATAAATGTGTAGTCCTTAATAGTCAAACAAATATTTATTATTATCAATTATTCATAATTCACAATATTTTGTTATAAAATATTAAAATATTTGCATTTTATCACTTAAAATTATAATTTTGAAGTAGGTTGTATGCTTACTCACCCCTTTGTTCACAAAATATTCTTGCGTTGGGCGTGTGAAATAAACAAAAAAAACTTGCGCGCCTTTTCCCATAATTATCATATTTTGTTTTTGTCGTAAGTATTTGTTGCTGTGTGGAAATTTACTTTGTTTTTTCCTCGCAAATTACTGTATGAACAACTGCGAAATCAGAAGGTTACAAAACCTTTGCACCCTTTGACCCTCGGGCATGGGATGGGATAGTTTCTAAAAATTATCACTGAAATCTTCTGTAAGATAAATAGGTAGTTAATTAATGAGCTAATTTATTTTCTTTCTTTGCTTATCATCCATCAGCCATTAAAATGTCCTCACTGCTGGGGCACAGGTCTTCCTTATGTGTGGATAAGGAGGATGGGCCAGAACCCACCACGCGGGCCCAATACGGATTGGTGGGTGTTAACGACTGCAATTCCAGCCGGGACCAACGGCTTTACGTGCCTTCCGAAGCACGGAGGAGCTCGAGATAATAAATTTTTGGTCACCCATCCCATGACCAACCCTTGCGAAACTTGCTTAACCTTAATCGCTGGGCCAGGTGCTATACTACTGTGCCACCGAGCTCATCATTCTTTGCTTATAAACATTGGTGTTTGTCGGTTGCCAATGACTTCGATTTTACCCTACAAGGTTATTGGCAATCTTCAAAACTAAAGAATCTAACCGCGTTATTGTCGCCCAGAAAATCAACCCGTGGGGGCATTTCCACGGATTTCCAGGACGACTTGCTAAAATCGCTAGAAAAGTCGAAAATTATTCTATGAGGTGGCGATAAGGGAGACAGTTAGGTATCAATATCGCGGTTAGATTCTTAGTTTAAAAGATTGCCAATGACTTCGATTTTATCCTCTATAAAGCTGCTAGCGTACTGCATCCTCGGGTTTGCGGTAGTGGACCTTCGCCTCCTCAGCCAGTATGGGCATCAGCAGGCATCGGGCACGTATGTCGGTGACGTCATCGTCATCTGCGCCAGCCTGCTGCTCATCGTGGTCGCCTCTGTGGGCCTCGTCGGGGCCGTTAAGGAGAACCTGAAGGTCATTTACTCGGTGAGCTGATGGAACAAATCTGGCGAAATATCCATAATAAGAATAAGAAGTATTTATTCTGCAAGTAACATGGTACACATACATAAAGATCTTAAAATAGGTAATATCCGATACACGCACAAGCAAGTATCCATACAATTACAAGCCCTCGGCATGGATCTTGAGCGGAATTTAATGCGCAGAAGCATAGCCGTCTCTATTGGAGTAGCAATAGAGACGGCTATGCTTCTGCTATGCTTCTGGCGCATTAAATTTCACCGTTCAAGATCCGTGCCGGGGGCGGGCCTATACCTACACCTTAGAAACAGAAAACATAAATAAAAGCTTAGTAAAAATTTTAGCCTAGGCTAGGCAAGGCTCAACCAATTCATAAAACAGTGGATGAAATGAATCATAAAACCATTTTAACGCGTTTTTTTCAGTACGTAGCTTTGCTGATGATCCTGATAGTACTGCAGATGCTGACAACAATCTTCGTGGCGGTGCAACGTCATGGCCTCCAATTCAGGGTCACGGAGTGGCTGCGGGAAGACTTCTTCAGCAACGTGACCGATGAGAACCGAAGCCTGCATGACGGCATGTGGGATGACTTGCAGACCAGGGTTGGTAGACTGAATGGTACTATATTGTGATCGCAACGAGTACACGATGGTTTCGCTTACTCATTTCGTTTCTGTATTATTATTATGATTTATTGATTTCTTATTTTTTGCGATTGAATCTTTTGTTGCGATAGATAAGGTTAACTTACTTCCATCAACAAATTGATTACTAAATATGTATATTACAGAGGTAAATAGGTCAGTATGTTACCATTTGTTGTGTATGACTGACACTAACTCTTTGTATCTTCACCAGATTGTTCTAGCGTTTTAAAGTTATAAGAAGACTTTAGTCACCCGATTAAACTAAAAATTGTATTTTATCTGTAAACTGTATTATTTTTTAATTTAAATTCGAAACGACGATGAAACAGAAGGAGTCCCGAATACAATTTCGAAAACCATTTTACCAACTGACAAATCCTATAAAAAATTTACCCTTTTGAACTTTAGACCAATGAACGTTTCACCAACGCATCGTTTATGTTTCCTGCAGTTCCCGAATGAATGTTAGACCCATTGACATTATTTACAATCTACGTCGCATTTGACCACTGAGATAATTTTCCGATCATGGAAAACTATAAAAAAGAGAGCATTGGTCAAAACTCGAGTAGGTATCATGCTCTAGAAACCAATTTATGAAAAATATCACCGAGACCGTAAAGTCCATAATTTATCTAATTGTTTATGGTTGTAACTGTTAAATTTCCAGTATGAATGCTGCGGCCTGAACGGACCGGACGACTACAGCGCCATCCGGCAGCCGGTGAGCTTGTCGTGCTGCCCACGCGCATACCGCGCGAGGACCAAGTTTGCGCAACAGGAGCTCTACAAAGTCTGCTTACAGTGAGTATCATTTAGCACAACATGTGTACAACAGGGCTTCCTTGAAGTTTCATTTATTTCATAGTAATAAATAAAAAAGGACAGTATAATCAAGAATAAAGTACTTACCATCATCATCATCATATCAGCTGCACGACACCCACCTGCTGGGTATAGGCCTCCCCCAAGGATCTCCACGACGATCGGTCTTGCGCTGCCCACATCCAGCAGCTTCCCGTGACCTTCACCAGATCGTCGGTCCACCTTGTCGGGGGCCTACTCTCGGAGCGAAGTCCGGTGCGCGGTCCCCATTCCGCCCCAACAGCCATCGGTTCTTCTCGCTATGTGTCCCGCCCACTGCCACTTCAGTTATGCTGAGAAAAGTACTTACCTGTACATAATACTGAGACCATTTATGATTTTGTCAAATTCATCCTATCCTAACTTAGCGACATTAGGTTTTGTTAATTCTACTACTCTAGATACGAGCTCGATGGCGCAGTGGTTTAGTGCCTGCCCCAGCGATTGCGAAAGTTAAGCAACGTTCGCATGGGTCGGTCATGGGATGGGTGACCTATAATTTATTTTCTCGAGCTCCTCCGTGCTTCGGAAGGCACGTTAAGCCATTGGTCCCGGCTGCATTTGCAGTCGTTAACACCCACCAATCCGCATTGGGCCCGCGTGGTGGGTTATGGCCCATCCTCCTTACCACCCATAAGGAAGGCCTGTGCCCCAGCAGTGGGGATGGGGACATTAAAAATGGCTGATGGACTACATATACACTGTTTGATCTTGAATTTTTTAATCATAGGTATATCAAGTAATACTGTGTGAAATTGTGTGTATTTGACGTTGTACGGCCCTTTAAGGGGTGTACATTGACGCGCGAGGTCTACAGCTCACAGAGCCACTAGTTTTAAGTTTAATGGCATAACTCGTAACAAACTTTTAGCTCGCTCTGAAGTTATTAGCGTATGCTCGGAATGTATTTTCATACAAATTTATGAGAAATTATAAATTACCTTGTGTTCAGACGGTGCTAAAAGTTTGCCGCGAGGTATAAATTCCTAGTTATTTTAACAATATCTTTCATTTTCGTCAGATCAGCCAGTTACTACAGTGAAGGGTGTGAAGATGAAATTCTGTTCTTCCTCCGTTCAGACGCCGAGTGCTTGCTCGGGGCAGCTGTCTTCAGCTTTTGGATTGAGGTACTTACTTTCGATGTAAAATGATTTTGTCGCTGGTGTATCTTAATCAATAAATAAATAAAATAAAATAAAAATAATGAGCTATAAAATACCCATCACTAGAATATACACGTTTTTTAGGGTTCCGTACCGAAAGGGTAAAAACGGGACTCTATAACAACAAATACTAAAAACAGCATAAGTTATATATTTGAGTGAGGCTTCCATACAACAAACGTGATATTTTTTCCGTTTTTTGGTACGGAACCCATCGTGTGCGAGTCCGACTCGCACATGGCCGGTTTTTTTTAATAACTCATAGGTATTTATGCAAGGTTAGCTAAATGTTCAAAATAACCAGTGGGACAAAAAGAAATGTAAAAAAAACTGAAATTGTTTGATTCTTCTGAAATAATAACTCTTTGGTTTCCAGGGTGCGGGAGTGCTGCTGGCGATGTGGATTTCCAACAATATCAAGGACACTGTAAAGGCATACAAGCAGACTGTCAAATATTAACGTCTTGTGACTCAAAAAACACAAATAAATGGAGATTTGGAGCAGAGCTTTGTGTTTTAATTTTTCACTTATATATATATGTTTTTACAGGGTGTTTGGTAATAGCCTTATAAAGCTGAATATGGTAGATAGGACCCATCAAAATGAAAAACTTTTACTATGGGCCCAACTCTGAAATCGAAAAAAATAATAAGTGTTTCATACATTTTGATATTTTTGTTAGAAATGTTTCATGCATTTTGATATTAATTTCCTGACCACTCGATTAATACTAAAGAAATACGACATTATGACAAGTAGGTCAGTAGTGAAATAATTATAAGTCAGTGTGACATTAGGCACATTTTGTGCTCCATTTGCAATGCACTATCGATTTTATTTGCTACCCATCAACATCAACTACCGTGTGCTTAAAACAATGTATGTCCACAGTTTAAAGGTACATATTAGTTTTATATTCTGTGGTATATTTAAGTCTTTATGTCAGCTTGGCTATTGTTTCAAAACCAGCCGCAACCCCCGCCGAATTCAAATTACGAATGAAATCTACCGCACTTATTGCTGTCATCGGGCCTCAAGTGGATAAACAGTATACTGTCACTGGGTTTTTAAAGGTTATTTTTTTCTGATTTGTCTTTTGGTTAACTTCTGCATTGACCAAAAAAAAACACATGCCAAATTAAAACAGACAATTACATTCTAACTACTTCACATTATAATATCAGCGGTGACGAGGTCCTATCAAAACTAGGATCTAGCAAAGCAATTAAAGTCGTATTTGGAAGTAGTAGAGCACATATTATCATATCGACCGGTGTTATAATTGAACGGTGGAAACAAAGAAGTCAAAGACAGTCCCTGGAGTGTGGGGAAGCAGCCACATGCGTCCCCACGTACTGAACGCCGGTGGACGCATTAGTAAGCGGAGCGGGAGAAGTGGACTAGTAAACGATGGAAATTTCGGCGCGTTTATGCAATAATTTAATACCCAAAATAATATTTAGACATTGCGTATTGGGCCCGCCCACGTGGTGGGTTGAAAAAAGAAAAGAATAGAAGAAAGAAAATAGAATTATATGGGACCTCATAACACAATTTATATTATAACAAAAAACACTAAAAACGTAGATACACATTGTGTATCGTCGCATGAAAATGTGCCAAGCTCAGTAAGCAAGAGGGGCCTGCTGCACTGAATCAGCTTGACACATTTATGACATCAAATTCGACAAACGATGATATCGCTCATCCTCCTTACCTATCCATAATGGAAGGAAGGCCAGTGCCTCAGCAGTAGAGACAAAAATTGCCGATATTGAAGGAGATAAAATTACAATTTCAACTAAAGAGACGGAACAAAAATTAAACTAGAGAATCCAATTTGAAAAGAAAAGTGAAGCAATGGCTGAGACAACATCAACAATGACGTTAAAAGTGAAGTAATAAAGAAGCTTGTGCGTATTCTGGTTCATGTTAATTTAAACAACACATGAAGTGAAATAATTGTGTATTTCCATAGGCAATAGAAAACTATTACAATTTAATTAATAGAGACACAAGAGCATAGGTCTTGCTCCACTTACGACTTATATAGAAGTAACCAGTGTTGCCAATTCAAATTGACATTATCTGTCAAATAAACATTTTGTGCAGATTCGAACATATTGCGGGGGGCAAAAAATGAAAAAATTGATAGAAATCGCAACCCCGTGCTGTACACAGTTATGACAACATTTTTAACTTTCTTCTTAGACACTAAATAAATAAGAAAGTATAGTAAGTATATTTTTTATTTTATCTTACTGTATTACATTTAAAAACAACTACTCTTATTAAGGAAGAAATTATCTTACTATACTTTCATACAGAAACTACAACTTGATATTATTAGGAGTCTCAAATACTTATCTTAGTGCTTAGTATACTTATCAATGTTCAACTCGAATTGAAGAAAGTAAATATCTAAGTTTAGGTAAGTACTTAACTATTCTATATAATGTACTCAACATTCAAAAAGTACAATCTAAAACTTAACAAGAAGATAAACACTTTTTGCTGTGCTTAAATGTTTTTCTTATTGTACTTAAAACTTAAAGGACACCATATAGCTAAACAAAGTACATATTTGCTACTGTACTTACTTACATTAGGAAGTACAACCTGGCGAGGCCATGAAAAGAAGCAATCGCCTGCCTATTTATAACACCCTTACCTAACTAAATAAAAATAAACACACAAGTTACCGAGTTATTACGGTATTAATACTTTATAAGGCAAAAGAAAGTAATATAGCACTAATGCACAAAATCCTATTTTATTTACTTTATAATACAACCTACCTACTCATCTATTGGCAAAATACATATTTTGGTAATACTAGTGCGTATCACATGGCCATTGGGCATTTTAACATCAAATGCTCGTACCTTGTTATCTTTTCCTGGGTACAATTTCAGTATTCTTCCTGTAGGCCAGTTAAAGGGGCTTACATTGTCATGTTTAAGAAGCACTAACATTCCTTCCTTTATATTAATAGTTTGATTTTTCCATTTGGGTCTACTTTGTAGCATGCTTAAATAGCATTTGTGCCACTGTTTAAAAAAGTTTTGTTGTAACTGAGTACATTGATGCCAGAAACTAAGTCTATTGGTTGGAATGTCAGTGAGATCCTGCTCTGGGTAACTGGTGATGGGAGCACCAGTTAAAAAATGACCTGGCGTTAGGTATGTCATGTCTGAAGGATCCGATGACATAGGGGTCAACGGCCTGGCATTTAGAATAGCCTCAATTTGAATAATTACCGTATTGAATTCTTCATATGTGAGTACACAAGTACCTATGACCCGCTTCATATGGTACTTTAAACTTTTAACGCCAGCCTCCCACAATCCACCAAATACAGGACTGTATGCTGGAATAAATTTAAAAGTAATGCCCTGATTAGCTGCAAATTTTGTCACTGCATTTTGGTGGGCCGTGGAAGACTGTAGTTTATACAGTTCTTGTAAGTCCGAGTTGGCACACCTGAATGTGGCCGCATTGTCACAGAACACCTGGGAAGGCTTGTTTCTGCGCGCTATGAACCTTTTTAAGCAATTCAAAAATGTCTGTGTGGTCATGTCCGAAGCCAATTCCACGTGGATAGCCTTCGTCACGAAGCACACGAAAATTAAAACATAAGCTTTCAAAATTACGGGCTTTCTTACGCGTGCAAACTTTATATTAAAATAGCCACAATAGTCTAAACCTACTTTTTCAAAAGGCCTTGATACACGAACCCTTTGTGACGGTAAAGAGCCCATCAATTGAGATGCTGCCTTGGCTTTTAGTCTAAAACATATTAAGCATTTGTGTATTACATTTTTTATTTGTCTCACAGCATTAATTAGCCAAAATTTTTGATTTAATGAAGAAAGCAATAACTTTGGCCCGGCGTGCATCAAATTCATATGCTCATTCCAAATTATAAGACTCGTTATATGAGACACCTTTGCAAGAATAATTGGGTGTCTTTGTGAGAAAGAGAGCTCCGAATTTTGAAGCCTGCCGCCAACTCTCAATAAACCATCACTACCTATGAAAGGACTTAATGATGAAAGTGGTCCTTTTATAGGTTTATTTGATTTTAAACAAGAGATTTCACCAGCATAATGCATTTTTTGGTCGTACATTACAATAGTAAACAAAGCATTTTCTAATTCAACTGGCATCAGTTCACCTAACTGTCTGCTAGTGACATCCTTTATTTTACAATTGTTTATGAACCTCATCACATAAGCAATTACTCGCTTCATTTTATTAATATCAGAATATTGACTGAAAATCTTTAACTCATCAATATTATGCATAACCGTGTTGCAAACATCATCACATTTTGCATTATTTTGACATTGCTTTTTTATTTCAGGTACCTCTACTAGAGATGGAGTCCCGCGCCCTGCATTGCCGTGCTGATATTTCTGCTCATGCAAAAAGCGTGGGCCGTGCCACCACAAGTCATTTTCTTGCAAGGCGCGAGGCTCCACACCTCTAGACAGGCAGTCGGCAGGGTTATCCATGGTCTTGACATAGAACCACGACCAATCTTTAGTAAGATCTTTTATCTTAATAACTCTGTTCGCGACATACGGCATTAGCGTCACTGGTTCCATGTCAAGCCACGCCAACACGATCTGCGAATCAAGATATAGATACACATTTATGTTATCACACTGTGTCGTTAATGTGTTGTACACTCTTTTAGCAAGCATTGATAATAATAAGCTGCTGTTCAATTCTTTGCGTGGTGTGGTCAAATCATTGTTAGTCGAATTTGCTCTTGATTTGGAACAAAGCAAGTTTACATTTATCGAACCGTCAGTGAAAATAGCTCTGACATACAAGCAACAACCGTAGCCTTTGGACGAAGCATCAGCAAATCCGATTAACTCTACCTGCCTAGCACCCTTTACATTTATATGCCTTTTTGTGTGAATGCATGACATTTCAATTAAACCATTAGCAAAGCTTATCCACTGGTCATTTAATTCCTTAGGTAGGTCCTCATCCCAACTAATTTTAGCATTGTAAATATTTTGCATTAAAAGCTTAGCTGACATTACAATTGGTCCCACCAATCCCAGGGGATCAAAAACTTTACTTATGAAAGACAACACCTGCCTCTTAGTATTAGTTGCATTCACGTTGCTCTCTGAACAGCTGATGTAGAAATCATCTGACTTAACGTTATAGCGCAAGCCTAGAGTTTTTATAAAGTCATTATCTTTGCTCATATCGACATCTTTCACGGGAGTTTGATTCGAGGGTACCTCATCCAATAGCATAGCATTATTAGAACCCCATTTGTGCAAATGAAAGCCTCCCCGACCTAGCAATCCTATCAACTGTCTCTTTATTTCTTTTAATGTGTTCACATCATCATGCCCGGTAAGAATATCGTCAACATAGGTTTGTGAAAGCAAAACAGAAGAAGCTAAGTTATATTTGTCTTGAAAACGTTCAGCTAACTCTTTTAAGCATCGCGTGGCAAGATATGACGACGATTTTAAACCATAAGTTATCGTGTTCAGCTGCAAGCAAAGCACTGGGTCATTAATAGATTCTCTCCAGAGAATATTTTGCAAGGCCCTATATGGAGGGTCAACTAATATCTGTCTGAACATTTGTTTTATATCACATAGTAGAATATATTTTGGCAAACGAAACAAAATAAGTATATCAAAAAGTTTGTTCTGGACTATAGGTCCATTTAATAGAACATCGTTCAAACTGATATTATTTTTTGTCTTAAGACTGCCATCGAAAACAGTTCTCATTTTTGTTGTTTGACTGTTTTCATTGAAAACAGGGTGGTGGGGGAGAAAAAACACACCATCCTTATCTAAATCATATTTTGAAATATCATAGGGCTTGGCATGGCCAAGTGCTATGTATTCATTTATAAAATCCCTGTACAATTGGTACAGTTTATTATCCTTTAATAATCTACGCTCAAGATTATAAAAACGCTGTAAAGCAGCTGAAAATGAATCGCCGAGATAGATCTCAGATATTGGTTGCTTTAATGGTAAAGCAACGGTAAATCTATTATTTTCTAGGTTTATTGACTGCTTAAAAATGCTCTCGGCTAGTTCCTGTTCAGAACTCTTTTCTGAATATATTTCAGGAACTGTCTCGGCGGTCCAGAATTTTTTAATATTTTTATCTAAGGTAGGCAAAGTATCATTGTGAACATTGTCACCTACTTGGTCAGAGAAGTTGATAGAAAGACTAACCCGAGGAGATGTGACGTTGCATCCAGTAACAGACCCCGCCAATATTCCGCCAAATTGAGTGTCGAGTAGGTATGGCCCTTGCTCTTTAAGCTGGAGCGGCTGGTTTTTCAGAGCCTGAAAAAATACATCACACCCCAATAAAATATCAATAGGAGCAGAGATATGAAAGTTTTTATCCGCTAATTGCAAACTATTTGTAAGATCCAAGATGTCAGAATCGATCTTAAATTGTGGTAAGTCCTTTGTTATGTTATTGACAATAGAACAATTGACAGACAATTTAAAATTGTTCAAGCGAGACTTAATAGTCAGCTGGGTCTTTTCATTTATGTTTTTGATACCCTGACATATACCCACGACAGTGCTATTATCAGAATAAACTTTTGAATTTATTTTCTTAATAAAATCCGAACAGACTAATGAGACTTGACTTCCTGTATCGAGAAGGGCACGGGCGGGGATCAGACTCCCATTGCTGCATTCGACCAGAACCTGAGCGGTAGGTAAAAGCACATCTTTATTAGTTTTGCAATAAAGAGAAACCTGCGGACCATCGGGTCCGTGTGAACTCGAGCCTTGTTCATTATGATCTTCGTGCAGTAATGTATTATGGGCTTTTTTACAAACCATACATTTAAAATTGAATTTGCAAGATTCATTTTTTGAATGTTCATTAAGACACACCTTGCATATATTATGTGTTTGTATAAAATTGCACCTATCCTTTACTGCGGCTAATTTAAAACTTGTACAGGCATATAATCGATGAAAAGAATTGCAAAACTTACATTGTGGCTTCACGGGGACAGGTTTCTGCTTCTGCTTATTTACCGCAGATGCATTAGCGGCACAGGAGAGCACATACTTGCGCTCTTTTTGCTCAGGTTGCGAATCCTTGTTTATCGCTGTTTCAAGGGCAACCGCGCGACCCTCTAGAAATGACAACAAATCATCTAATGAAGGCATTTCATTTTTATTACATTTTTCAAGATAAAAAGCCCGGACTGTGTAAAAGTCAAGCTTTTTCTGAAGGAGACAAACTAATATGGTGTCCCATTTTTCTGTTGGTTGTTGCAAATTATCTAGAGCGCTCAAATGCTGTCTAATTTGTGATAACAATCCACGTATACTGGCAGCGCTCGGTTTTTTAATAGTAGGCAAATCTAATATAGCATTGACGTGGTGGGAAATAATTTTGACCTTATTGTGGAATCTTTGCTTTAATAAATTTAGAGCTACAGTATAGTTAGCATCCGTTAAAGGTAAATGTTTTATAACCTCTAAGGCTTCACCTGTCAAATAAGTGGTTAAATAATACAGTTTATCACATGGGGATAATGATTCATTATTGTCAACTACAGAGGTAAACATATTTATAAATGGGATGTACTCACTTGTTTCTCCATTAAACTCCTTAATATTAATTCTCGGTAGCCTTTGACATTTCCCACCTTGTGGGTTCTGATTGGACTGACCCGGCCCTGGTTGCAAAGCATTTATTATTGAATTGAATTTAGCTAAAATTGAACAATATCTGTTTTCTATTTCCTCAAAATTTTCTGTGTCAGGCTCGGATTCTTCAGTGAGCAATGATTGAATATCAATATTGAGTGACTCGTAGTCTTTAAACGACTGAATTAGCCTGTCTCTTCGTACTAATAAAGAGTCATAATCTTTAGATCTAGCTTCCTCACCTGACACAAACGCTTGCATCTTCGTTATTATACCCTTGCAGTGGCCTCGGGCCGCGATCAGCCGCTTCATACTTTGAGGCTTCGACATTTTTACACAAAACAACTTGTAACAAAAGGGAGTATCCAATACACAGTGATTTTGCAATATCAACAATAGTTAACAATAATTACTGCTTTACAATGTAAAAATGGTTGGGGTACAAAAATGGCGTATAAACAATGTAAAAATGGCGTCGGAACGAAAGTCACTCACACGCACTTTACGTAAATAACACTCGAGTCGCGTTCGCGTATTTCCGTTTCCGTAATCACTGGCAGTGGCATCGGACACAATCGGCAAAGATCGTAGGTGTAGTTTGTTTTTGCACCGCAGCAACACTAGCGCAAATCTACCGACGGAAGGTAAAACCGGAACATAAACACGTACAAAGTGCACAAATAAAACGCAGAATATCGTCGTCGAACGAAACGTCAGAAACGATCGGAGTTGTTCGGCGAATTTCGTTGAGTTTCGTGAGCTCTCGGGTAAATACCTCCGGGTTCTGTAGATGTCGCTTCAAAGCACCGTGAATATGGTCACGGAAACGCTCCACGGGCAAACAGCCAATCATGCGCAGCAATTTGTCCACGTCATTTTTATTTTTCATCCCTTTCCTTCTTTTAGGAATTTATCAATAGGTATATGATAGGTATTAGGTTAGGTATCGACTATCAATGAATAATCAGAATTTTCAGACGAATCCCATTAAATAACGCACGTAAATGGACAGCGTATATAGAGGACACAGTCTGGCTATAATGCAGCAAACCTCGGAAACAGACCGACGGATCCAAATCCCGTCCTCGTGACACGTGCCGTTCACCACAATGCACACGTCGAATTCTTTGCGGGTTCTTTGAAGATATTGCTTCTTCCGCAGGAGAGTTCCACACAGGAAAATAAAGTGATAGCCACTTACCGACAATAGCTTGGCAATATCTAGATATAATCCGAACGACACGCTCCGGTCGTTAGGTATTCCAATGGCGTCTCACCTCACTTATTAAAAGGCAGAAGGACCATCATTCCATGTGCGTATTCTGGTTCATGTTAATTTAAACAACACATGAAGTGAAATAATTGTGTATTTCCATAGGCAATAGAAAACTATTACAATTTAATTAATAGAGACACAAGAGCATAGGTCTTGCTCCACTTACGACTTATATAGAAGTAACCAGTGTTGCCAATTCAAATTGACATTATCTGTCAAATAAACATTTTGTGCAGATTCGAACAAAGCTACCTCCTTTGGTAAGTCGCTACGCTATCCGCTCGTCTTGTGCTTACACCTTCACCGTTAATAACACCGCCTGCTCGTCAAAATGCAATGATCGATACAAACCCATAAGCCTCATTGTGGACGACCAACTCTGTCCAGTCGGACCTGTGGATTGACCGGAAGCAACAAAAAGTGACCAAACATGAAACCCAGGAGTATCCGCTGCATGAAATTGTTCCTCACTCTCTTCAATATAATATGCATCGTAAGTAAATTCTTTATAGTTTAATAACACGATCGATAAAGTACTTTGTATGGGGCTATCGATTGTTTTTGTTAAATAATCATACGCTAGTAATAGCCCGGGTACTTTCGTGAGTCGCAAAGCGTAAATCATTACTGGGTGATTAATGGCGTACTTTTGGCGGGAAAAGTTCTTAAAAATTATTAATGTTATGAGAATAATAAAAGTTTGGACGCTGATACCAGCACTGGAAAATGATTACTAATTTAAAAAGGAGTTGTTCATATTAATTAGCTTATTAGTTAGACAAATTAAATTCGGTTCACTCAAATTTTCGCACGCCATCACACGACTTCTGTTGGAATATTTTATGTTTCTTGAACAACAGAACTGCTGGCTGTTCCCACACAATACTTTCATTATTGGTAAATATTTAATTGAATGGCAATGAAATTACATTAAAGTTGGTAGGTAGATTAAGTTTTTTTATATGGAATGGAATAAAAATACAAAAAACTGGATTATATCCTCAATGATAAGCTAGTCCTGGTAATCTTATTATAAGTGTTAATGGTTAACGTCTTCAGAGTAGGTAATAGGATCAATTATAGCTTTTCCCAATCATGGAAACCTAACAAATTTTGAGGTCTGTAGAGCCACCGTTTGTAGATCTTTATGATACCTCTTGTTTAGTTAATTGGTTTGACACGATGGTCGTATGCTGTCAGCCTCTTTAAAGCTAAGATTTGTTTAGCTGTTCGGGCTGATCCTGGAAACCAGATACCTCTCATTTAGTTAATCGGTTTCATATACGACGCGATACGATACGAAGCGCTCTTTAAAGCTAAAATTTGCTTAGCTGTTCGGGCTGATCCTGATGGCGGCGTGCGTGATGAACATGCACGAGAGCAAGCAGCGGCCGGAGCAGACGGCGCTGTCGCGCGGGGTGCTCGCCTTCCTGCTCACGCTGGGGCTATGCCTGGTGGTCACTGCCGTGCTCGGATGTGTCGGCGCGTTGAGGGAGAACGTTAGGATCCTTTATGTGGTGAGTCATACTCGCTTGCTTTACTATTGTCCATGAGAACGTTGCGATCGTGGCACGCGAGGTCATAAAATGTACAAACAGAGTAGCTATGCTGCGCGCTCCCTTGCACTTACAGGCCTTATGGGCGGGCCCGGACCCATTTCAATGGCACGCGCAACCCTAATGACTGACGTCATTGACGCGTTTTATGACTCCGTGTGCTACGAACGTTCTCATGGACTATAAGTCCTTGTTTATGTGCCTGAACAACTGACTTTTTGTAGGAGCGATGTCGGTGCGTAGATACATGTATCTCTACGCATTAATAGGACTGTCTTTATGTAATGACGACGTGTGAATTTGGTGTAATTTTGTTAGTTACATTTTAATAATTTTCGATTATGGCAGTCCCATTACGTTTTATTCAAAAGTCAGTTACATTACAATGGTATATGCGTAGCGATAATAGTAGTTTATGATACAAGGTTGGTAAGGAGTTTTAAAAAACCTTAACAACCGTGTGCCATACTACGTTTTTCAATACATTTGCGAGAAAACATTATAGGTACTGCTGAAATTGTAATCTATACATATAAGAAAACTGTAAATTCTAAATATTTGTGCGCGAATTACGCAAAAACCGCTAAACTAATTTTGATGGATTTTTTACAATTTAGTAGATTGTAGTCCAACTTAAAATCTAAGCTATGTTTCATCAAATTCGGGTGGGTGGAACCAGTGAAACAGCTTGAACTCTCCGTAGTACTAGCTTTCATACACTAAAGGGGTCATTTTAAACTGGTTGGAATATTTTTCTACTGTCCACGCGGATGAAGTCGCGGGCGGAAGCTAGTAGAAATAAAAAAAAACGTTCGTAAACAAAAACGCACGGCGCCGGCGTGCGGTAAAATCAACTTTCCGCACGCTGTACTACTCCGTAAACAAAAACGCACGGCGTGCGGTAAAATCAACTTTCCGCACGCTCGACTGTCATCGTAAACTTACATTTTCGAGCAACTGTATTGAAAAAATTTAAAACATTGACCATGTATTAAATTACTATCGATATAGGACAATATTGGATGGAAGATTATTCAAAAAGGAATATCGTCAACTTTTCCTTTTGAAATAAAAAAAATATATATTTCTCTTTTAAGAACGAACATGAGCAATTTGAGCATATGTATTTTATGTTCTATCCCCGACCAGACAAAGTTAGAATAGATCTAAACCCTTAACAAGGCCGTTTTCCTCCAGCACGCGTGCTTCTTCATCTTCCTGGTATCAATAGAGGTGGTGGTGGGGGTGGGGGGTGCGGTGCTGAGTGCGTGGGTGGGGGGCGGCAGCGAGCTCCGAGGACAGTTCTTCAAAAACATCACTGTTGAAGACGAGGCATCCAGCCACCAGGCTTATTGGGACCAGTTGCAGGCTGAGGTCGGTATCTTAGTTAATTTAAGGCCTGTATTTATAAACCGCTCTCAACGTTAAGTGCTATCTTGAGATCACACTGAAGATGCTGTTCCTATAAGAAGAACATCTCAAGTATGATTTCAAGATAGCTCTCAACGTTAAGAGTGGTTTATACGGGCCTTAAAACCTGTTTATACTATGGCTTTGTTCAAAAGAAGATCAACGCAGCAGTGGCTTAGCGCATTGCTAAAACTATCACTTTGGATTCTGTCCAAATGTTCAGATGGTATGTTAATCCTCCTACGCACCAGTAGTACCATTTGTAATCCGCATTGGGCCCGCGTGGTGGATTCATCCTCCTTATCTGTCCTCTAGTGGCTCTGTGAGCTGTAGACCTCACTTTAATATTATCTCCGCCATTTTTAAAAAATTCGTAACAATGAATCGACAAAAAAATAATAATTATTGAACCCCACGAAATTTCACGAGATACGGTCGAGAAATTGCGACCTGCTGAGGAGAAAAGACGGATAGCCAGACAGCCGGACGGACATACGAAAGCATTTTTTGCCAAGTTGATACAGACAGAGACGTTTCGATCGATCATCTTCGAGGAACATAAAAAAACAGCTCGTCACCGATAATATTTGTTTTTCCTATTTTATAACAGCAAGTTGGTGGGGCATTAACATTTTACATTAATTAACTTAAAAATTGCGGGCTTAAGGCGGTTGTGTGACCGAAAGTGGCGCCCTCAGAGGTTTTTAATCAATAAGTTATTGATAGAAAAATATTTTAATAATGTTTGTCGTGGAGATTTTAGGGCCCATGGTCTAGCATTTTTAGAAGGTATCAATCACTACATACCCTCGTAGTCATTCGTAGAAGTAGATAGCAAATGTGACAAAAACGGCCACTTTTAGCAGTTTTGCTATCTACTTCTAGCAGTGACTACGAGGAAATGTAACGATACCGTCTAAAAATACTAGACTGTGGGTCCTAAAACTCCACGATAAACATTTTTAAAAATGTGTATTAGAATTATAATATTAAATATAATTCACCGCGGCGCCACTTTCGCTCAGGGTACCACCTTAACTCTTAAGTACACTATTTCATTTCCAGAACCATTGTTGCGGCGTTGACGGCCCTCAAGACTACTCCATTCTCCACCGTCCCATTCCGCCCTCGTGCTGCGCGCGCGCACACGCCCTGCGCGACGGTGGCGCCAGGCGGCAGATCCACGCAACTTGCTTGGCTGACGAGGCTTACTACGATATTGGCTGCGATGAGGCATTACGTAGGAAGAAAGCGTTCAAGGGCAACATCTTCATAACTACTGGCGTTATTTTTGCTTTGATTGAGGTTTGTAACATGATTTTTTGCAACTTCAGTAATGACGATGAGATTGCAGAAATTGGATTCGAAAAAAAAAATAACTTTTAACAGCGGAAAGGCTGTCTTTTGCCCTCCGGGTCATAAGGTCTTATCTTGATAACGCTTCACGAGCTAAAACAGTACGCAAAAATGGCACCTTTAAATAGCGTCCCACTTACAATACTAACTTGGCGCTTATTTCGTACATTTTATATCACTTATTTTGTACAAAATAAGCTTATTTTGTCCAAAAACACATCTTTTATCACTTACTTTGTGCAAAATAAGCGCCCAGTTTGTAAGTGAGACGCTATTTGAGGTGCTATTTTTGAGACACTGACCGGACATCTAGGATATTCTTGATCTAAAGTCTTATTGCATAGGACCGCGTGGTTTCATTTTACTAAGGGTCTCTTTCACAACTACCGTGCTGGTTTTCTTTAAAATTGGAAAAATTATATTAATTGTCAATTAATTTAGTTGGAACTTAACTAGAACCTCTGAAACTGGCCCTAAAGAATTTAGCTGCACTATAATTTCTTAAGTTTAAAAAAAAATTGTGTCACAGATCCTGTGCATCGTTTTGTCTCTATGGATGGCGCGGACCATAAGGGTGGAACGTCGAAAGCTTCAGCAAAACTTGCAAGCTCACTTTGAAAGTTAATATTCAACGACACCAGACGATTCAAGAAACAATGAAGTATTAAGTCCACGAATTTATTATAGTGAACGCAATGTACTTTTAAGGGGGGCAATTTGTAAAATTACGTAAGTATTGACGCATGCTGAGCTTTTTATTGACTATTTTCATATTTCAAAGTACGTAAATTACCTGAAATGTTGGTGATGAGATATTACTAGGTACCCCCGTAAATAAAATGTATTGCAATTTGTTGTATTGTAGGTATTTTAATTGTTGTGTGGAGCTATTTGAGCGTATTTTCACTTTGAATGTTTTAGCATTTTGGTATTGTTGTATTTTGAATGTAAACAAATCATATGACGACATATCGTAGCTGTTCTGTGATAAAATGGTAGTTTTAAATGCAGCTGGGGCGAATGGGCCAAACGGGACCAATGGTACATTTAATGTTTCATTTCTATACTTATCATTTATAAATTGATTTTGTTATTTTAATGAAACAATACCTTTCTTGCAGTCGGGTAAAAGTTAATTTTGCATTTAGGTCTCGTAAAAGTATGTGAAAGTAATATTTAAAAGAGTGGAATTCTAGTCAATAGTTTTTAAACTTTTAATGTAATATTTGATGTTATATAATGCGATTAAATTGACAATACACAGTGATCAGCTGCAACTTTATTCGAGAATGTAATACATTAAAATTTTCTCTTACAAAAAAAGATTTTTTTTGCAGATTGATTATAAGTACCTACCTACTTACGTTGTTTTGTACCGCAAGCGCCCTGAAGTTAGTCAGTTAGTTGTACATTGTTAAATTAATCGCATTGTAACTACAATATTTGAGACGTATAAAATTATGGATGAAATTTTTATAAAGATTTTTAAAGTAAATTGAAAACTTATATTAAATCTGTATGAATTGAGTTTTGATAATAATATTTAACGAATCTGAAATTATGTTTTTTTACAACTAACGTTTATTTATATATTTTTTTATACTAATGTAAGGATTAATAGGTTATAGATAATACGATTTTCATATTTACACTTCGCAAATTAATGCAGCGGAAAACACGTTTGAATTCAATGTTTTCACTAAATAAATGTTCGACAGAAATGCACAATAGTTATAACTGGTCATATTTATATTATTTTTAGTAAAATGTATGTCACTTGTATAAATGTGTTAATTAAATTGCTCAGAAGGTTAATTTTGTTTTATTCTGAAATCAGCTGAAACCCTTTCCCGAAGAATTTTTTTGTTTAGGTAGGCAAAATCTTAATATAGAGAATCTATATATAATTAAATTATGAAAATCTGTTTTTTCTTAAATTATATTATTTACATTCATCATATTGTTTCCATTCATATATAAAATATTGAGCTGTATGTTTCCCTTATCCAATATAATTAAATAAATTAAAATTACCTATTTGAATTATGTTCTATTTTTTTTAAACTTTCCAATAATCCGTTAGTTTAATGTAAGTACCATATTTTGTATAGAAATTAACAACTCAGTAAATTATAGTTAGTTCAAATCACAGATTGCTCAAAATATAGTAGGAATGCAAAATTATGTTTGCACTTACGAAGACCATAGAATTATACCCTTAGCACAAACATTTACCGAGAAATTAAACGCGAGTAAAAGTGCTCAATGCAGTTATTGTCTATGGAAATTTTCTTTTTTCTTTTCGGCGGTAGACGGCGTTGTACAAATTTCCCATACGAAATAACTCTAGCGAATATTTTTACGCGTGTTATTTTTTTGATAGCTGTTCGTGCTAAGGGCACCTACTGAAAATACCATCAGACGTCGTATTTGCTTGCTTACTTCAAGGAACATACAAAAGAAGTAAAATAATTTGTTAGAACACAGATAATTTATTAAGAAAATCTATTTTAACATCCATACTTAAATACAAGGAAAAACGTTCGAAATATTTTTCGTTAAACTAAACATCAACTTCACAAATATTAATAATATTTATAAATACATAAGTACAGTCAACACCAAGTCTTAAAATTGAATATTTTAACAAAATAGAAAAAAATGGTACTTTATTCAGCTTTTGAATTTTGTTAAACGAAACTAATACACTTTTTATATTTCAGCAGCGCATATTAAATAAAAGAGAGATTTCTTTAAATAAAAGAGGTACTTTTACAGATTTAAATGCGCTTAAATCCCTAAAAGTGATGCGATCCGTAAATGCGCTTAAATCAGTAATTATTGTATGCCTGGATTTAGATAAGAACTGTTTTAAAAATTAATAAGTGGCGAATCGGTGTCAACTGTATAACGGAATGCGTGAAATAAGTAAAATAGTTTATTAATCTTAAAATTATTATATTTTAATTGTGTGGTGGGAGCGCATTCTATTTAAATTATTATTGTAAACTTTGTTCACAATGTTTTCAGAAATGACTAGCTAATTTTGGTTGCAGTTAATTAAACCTTGGGGCCTATTACGAAAATAACGTACGCAATTGCGTAACGCAGTCACTTGGTCACGACACGATGATCGTCCGCAATTCGTCGGTTGTGGCTATTTAAACACATTTTCAATAAATTTGGCTATCTTAGCCCAAAGACTGAACGAATGATGTCGGATACGCTAGAGAAAAACTGTCAAACTTACGCAATCACTTTGCAATATCGCATACGCAAGTGCTTTGTAATAGGAAACAATCATAACGAAGCACGGATTGCATGTATCGCATTAAACTTTTCGTAATAGACCCCCTTATATCATAATTCATAACCAAAAAGTTATGGTTGAACATCCTAAATTCATATAAAATGGTATGGAAATCAAAAATATTTTTAGAATCTCCTGAAAACTACTGAATCGATTTAAAAATTTCAACCAACTTGGGAACAAAATGTAATAACGTTTGAATCATTGCAATCGGTTCGGCCTTCTTTGAGTATGCGATGTACATACATAAATATATGTAATCATCACATATACTTATGTATATGCGACGAATTGATAACCTCCTCCTTTTGAATTTTTAAGTCGGTTAAAAAAGTGATTTCACTTTGTTTATGAATCTTAACTAAGCTGTATGATTCTACTTATATTATAATCTTCTTCTCGATAAAGTAACGTTACATTTTTTATATTTTCATGACATAGGTATTCCCTCGTGAAAATATTTAAAGGAGTTTTTTTTATACATTTCTTTATTTGGAAAAATACAACATAAATAAGTAAAGTCATTCATGCCGATACTTAATATATTTATGATTTATTTTAAATTAGATGCTAAATGTATTATTAATAAATATAATTAAAACAAAGATCAGTTACTTACTTATCTTATTGACAAATTGAAAGCTAACAAAAAATTAAATGCCAACAATAATAAATAACATAATAATACAAAATCAGTTATAATAATCAGTAAGTAATAGCACCAATTCGTATCAGTGCAAAATTTACTTAAAATATATTTAAATAAAAATTGTTACGTTACCTACTTTAAAATAACAATTAGCACAAAATTAAATTTATTTCATTTAAGAGTTCTTAAAATAATATCTATTTAGTGCTTTCTCTTAATATTAAATCTTAAGTTAAAGCTAAAGACGTTTACTTGTTGTTTAACTAAAGTTCTAAATCAAATGAGTAAGTACTAACTTTTGATTTATATTAGAAAAAAATCTGGCGAAATTAATTTTAACAAAGCTATGTTATGTTTAGTTCTAAAGAAGTTTGTAAAAACTATTTGATGTTACGCGTCTGATAAAATTTGTTTAATTTCTCAAACAACTTTTACATGAAATATAAGTACCTACTATAATTTACAAAGTAAACATAGCTAGCATCTACTTATAACACGTAAATCTATTTATATAATTTAGCTTAAAAAAACTAAATGCTTTTTCGGTATATTATTATAACGTTTTAATTAATGAAATAACGCAAAGTCTTTAAACTCATAATTATAAACATTGTATGAAAGCAATCTTTAAATCACGAAAAAAACACCTGTTTCAAACAAAACTAACGAACTCTGCAAAAATGTATGAAACAGCAGACCTTTTTTCCGCTATTTCAGCCTGTCGATTCTTACCAAACTCGCATATCACTTCGAACCTCACTTCACTTCGCGCGAATTTGTTTTTAGAAATAATTTTTATTTTATTTTATTTTCATTGGAAAACATACAGTATTTATAACTAATAGCATAACTAAATATGATACATTTACTCATTTAATTTGTTTTCGCATATAAACACCAAGTAGCTTATTTGTATTCACAAAGTATAGATTTTAATATACATTTTTGGATCGGAAGAAAGTAGTTAAAAAAAAATATGCTATTATACT